>JAZFAV010000022.1:8735000-11235000 GCA_037954035.1 Rosalia funebris
ACAATTTTATTATACAGAAGGCACGAGATAACGCCCACATGTGGCGATATACTTCATAGAATTGTAGCTTATATTTTATAGTCTACGAGTAGTATAGTAAAATTTAAATAGCAATAATTTATTGTTGGGCCTAATTATTCATAAAAATTCTATTTTCAAACATATACCACATAATGGATTCATCAAATTTAACTGATATCAATTTAAAAGCTTAAAATTAATATATCATTTTAATTGTAGTGTGTAGTGTTATTTACTACAATATAATAGAGATAACTAAATAAAAATAACAGAGATAATAATTGTGTTATGGTTGAGTGATAGTATTACTCAGCAGAATCAATCTTCTGGCCTTAACGTACAGAAGGTAGATTATAGAGATAGTGCTGCAGTAATTCATCCTTTTAGAGGCATTCCCATTACCTATACAATTTTAGATTGTAAACCTACTATGATCTAAATGGTCAAGAAACTGGAGGAGTATCAGTTCCCTAACAGGGGGATCTCTTCACTGAATTATTAAACAAAAAAAAAAAAAAACATTTCGATGAATTTGAGTGTCTATGTAGCAGGAAACATGTTTGCCTAACAAGGTAGATCATTTAGTGAGGAATTGGAAAGAATCAAATATTATACCGAAGTTATATATACAGATAATGCGGATACAAGCAACTAGTATTTTTCATACATCGTGGGATAGATCAATTTAAAAGATAAATGGTATACATACCTACCACGATCTGTACGATGAAGAAATTGGCGAAATATCATAGTGGTTTTCCTAAATTACTAATATAAACTCGTCAAGGAATTCAAATGTATACATGAAACAAGTTATATTGGCCAAACATGGATATGAAATGTACGCGGACTTAAAAAACATCAAATAACCTGTCCGATATGGATGTGTCATTTTATGCGTACTTAATAACAACGAGCACTTTATAATTTATAAAAATATAACCTACCAGTACCTGATATATCTACATAACATCAACAAGTCGCTAGAAATTATAAAATAATAAAACTACTATCCCTAAGTTGCAAAGTTCACAGCGGCCAAACTAAACAGACTGCGTTGGGCAGGATATGTGGCCCGAGCCAGTGAAGCAAACCCCATTAAGAAGTGCTTAGCATAGAACCTATAGGAAGCAGGAAAAGAGGTAGGCCAAAGCTTAGATGGGCCGATGATGTAACACAGGATGCCAGAAGTATTGGTGCCCCCAACTGGAGAGCGGGAGCACAAAATCTTCAGGAATGGCGGAGGACGCTTGAGAAGGTCGAGGCCCTTGCAGGGTTGTAGCACCAATGATGATGATGATGATGAACATATTCAAAGTTAAGGCATACCCAACAACCATGTGAGAACTAAAAATTAACTACTCCTTTAAATAAGGAAGTCTGCATTCTCTTTTATCTACGATATCCTTTGGTGATCATTCGAATAATAGACGAAGCACTTGTTTGTAACGCTTAGTTTCCCATGTCAGTTATATAAGTTAACATTCTATCGTAAAAAGTTTGTATGCGATATACGCTTTCCGATGCGCCCTGTATAATGTGCACTTAATAAATAAGCTTGCCAACGGTACTATATTTTGCGCGGACTTATTTCCTACAAGAGATTGTATACATATAATATTAGATATCCAGCGATTAAAAAATTAATCCACTTTCTATTCTATATTCCCGTTAATTAGTAATTCAACTCCTACACTGCCAGTATGAGTTCGTATTCGTTTTATTCGGTTGAACCAACTACCGCAATACATTTCTCGTACTTATTTACGTTCGCCGGACCAATGGCGCGGCTCGAAGCAAGTGCTAAAACAAAATTTATTAGTAGGCTGACACCACGAGATATGTTGCTGTGATCTATGTAATTATATATCTGTATAGTGGGTTTGGTCGCAGATATAATTAAATAAATGTGTCAAATAACATACGATGTCCTGCTGTATGTGTGTACACTGAATTCATGTTATGCAAATTTGATAACTTATTGGTAGCAAACAATTTTATGTAAGAGCGCGTTTATTATGCTCGATGGCCGCGTATGAATAGGTGCTTAGGATTGCGAGGATTTAAAGCAGGAATAGTGACATTAACGGCAAAGTAAGGTTTTCGTTGCAGGAAGGTAAAATGTCGTATGATTGAATTAGTAAAGATAAATGCAGGTAATTTATAATTTACCTTCTTACACGTTGTATAGGCTCTTCTTATAATGAGAGGAGAAACGTTCCTCCCAAGAATACAGCAAAAATTTGTTGTATTCTGTTATAAATGTTCTACCTTTCTTTAATGTTTTTAGCAGAATGTATGATTTATTTTATTACCTAGACTCGTTATTTGTTAAATCTGAAAACTGAAAATACTCCAAGGAAGTTACTTTATGTAATAAATAAGAAATATCTGCAATAATAGTCTATCAAACAGTCATCAAATGTTTGATTGGACTTGACATTTAGATTCGGTCCCGGACTAAAGCTAATCTTAGGGATTGACTGAATGTCTAGCGTGTTTTCATGAATACCTTCCTTCTAGGGAGGTCAGATTTACTGTGACATTGATGTGGTGTTTAATCTTAAGTAATATTTTAATTCTCCATAAACACTCCAAGATTACATGTTTCTCGACGCGTATTTCGCCACCCACGTTGGCATTATCGGGAGATATTTAAAACTAATAATATATCGATGATGGCAACCTGGTTGATAAAACTCGTGTCGAGAACAATGTAATCCTTTGTTATTCAGGGAAAACTGGTCTCTTGATTATGTGATAGCATCGAAGGTTCCAGCCTCTTGCTAGGAATATTTTAATTTGTTTATGTCAATGAGTCGTGTAATTTAAAACAAAAATCATAAACTAATTAACAGAAAATTTCCATTGGCTAGTTCCAAGAATTCGGTTTTCAAATAGATGCCCACATTAAATTGGAACTGTCAAATTTTAAATCGAAAAGGATTCAATAGACCAGTTGATTTAAGGCATGATTTTAATTCAGTTATAGTCCTTGATTAGAAAAACATTTTAAGTAGTCCTCTTGTGGAATTCCTTATTTTTCCTCATTTGTTTTCATGTAACAAAAAACAAACAAAAATTTGATTGATTATTTGGAAAACAAAGTACGAGAGACAGTTTTATTATGTAGTATTATATGATTTGGACATCTGGCAAAATGTGTAAAACTCCTAAGTATCTGAAAAAGTGAAAAAAAATGTGAAGTAAATACTTATTTTGAAGATGAATGGACAAATGAAAGTTTTGTTGTAGGTTCACTTATTTTGACAGAAACCTCGTAAAACTTTTTCTATCTGTAAATTAAAATATTATTTATCAAGTTTACAATTATATGTCACTGGAATTAATTTAATAAAAGTAAAATTTATATTCTTACGTTTCCATTTTATATAACAACTTTCCTCAGAGAAATTCGTGATAATACATGTTATATGATTATAATTAAATATTTACATTTTTAGTCTGCCATGAGTTCCATGTCATAAGTTTCATACCAAAGCACCTAAGATTCTTCATCATCTTACTATAAACTGAAAATATACGTTTGTATGTATCCTATTTTATTTTAGGGCGTTCATGAACTCAGGAACAGCAGAAATATTACTCAATTTCAAATGAATCGATGAAACTAATTCAATAGTTTCTTTTTGGCATTATTTAATTCGGTTCATTTCATCATTTGATGTCCGTATATCCTGTTTTCTGACTTGCTTTTAAAAATAAGTCTAACGGAGACAAATCTTGACACTTTGCAAGTCGTAGAGTTGTCAGGAGCCCAGTCCCCATTTACATATAAACATTCACAAAAAGAGTTGTAAAAATGTTACACCTTTATAATATTATATTATTTCATTCAGTTATACAGTACCAAAAGACAAGTGCTTACTTCTGGTGTAAAAATATACGGAAACAGGAATTGTTAACGTAAAAGCCTTACAGGTCTCAGAAAGTATTGGTTCCATCTAAACGACCATAAATATATAATTACGATATATAATAAAGACGAATAAGGATCCAACATAATATCACCCATTTTTTATTTACAACCAATTACAGACAATCATAAGTACAACTATATGCAGATGAGATCTATCAAACTAATCTGATAGATTATGCTTACATTTACCTAATACAGATGAGAAATTAAACATTGTTGTCAAATAAGCTGCATGCAGTCTAAAGGAAGAATGAAGATCAACTACGGATTGTAATTTTACTTTCTAATGTATCAGTTTTAGTAAAGATTTGCTTTATTTAAATTACTCAGTCAAAATTTATAAAATGATAGAAAATATGTATGAAACCTATAAATGAAAAATATGCGCCTCCGCCTCTGGTATGAACCTTGATTGATTGATAAATTGTCAAGAATTATGAAGTAAATCTTCTGTTTTTTGAAGTCAGAATACACAGCATAAGCATTTCCTATAGTATTACAATACCAAAGAAAAATATTTAAATAGGAATTAATTTTGATTCAAGTATCGACAATAAAACGTCTACTATTAACAATCCAAAACATACCAATAATTCCTATTTGGCAACTCATTATCTGTATCAAGCAGTTAAGGAAGTATTACTTCTAATATTTATGTAACAAATGTAGACAATTACCCGTTTGTTTATTGAACAATGATCATGCCCCTTTCATGCCGGTTAGGACAAATTTCGCAAGATTTTTTCCATGGAAAATTTGTTTTGCCAAGTTTCATGCAAAAGCAACGCCGGCAATTTCTTTGCCGGTATATCGTGAATATCGAGATTTCTCAACGGCTCAATTGGGTAATGCCTGTCTAACATGGATCTGTAATTCTAGACGGGTCGTGAGCACTTCGCAATGATATGTTGCCTTCTTGCAAATGGATGACGAATCGTATAAATAGATTAATGGTAATCGCGCTGCGATTTATAGACTGAGAGGTTAAATTCCCTTTTGTCTTGGTATGGGGATTTGAATTTTAACTCGCCAAAGCCACAAAGTGCTAGATTTTAGTCAAATAAGCTATGAAGGGTTTTACGTTGATATTACGCATCAATATTTCATTTCTATAGAGCAATAAAATTGTGTCACTTGTTCATTGTTGTGCATACTCATTGTTCCATGGACTGGTTTGGGTTTCTCATGTTTTCCGTATGGATTTTGAGCCAAATTGAAATTCTTAATATTTCATCATCCATTTCAAGGGGGCAAACTTTGAAGGATACTTGCTGGACTAGTCGCTTATCGGATAACTGCTTCAGTGAATGATGAAACATTGAAAACAACGTCAGTTTCTAATATCGTTTTGAATACATCAAAATTACAGAATATGTATCAAAATACATGTAAATGTAAATAATTTATTGTTATCAGAATCAGTTAAGTTTTGAATACCTTAAGCAATTAATGTCGGATCAATATTGAAGAAACATAATGAAATTAAGTTATCTACGCAACAAAGGACAAATAAAGCATAACATATATGTGATACTAAAATTAGATAATCCGCTACAAATCTTAAATTCGACCAACGTTGAAATATTTTAAAATTGCCATGATAGTTTAATTAATAGCAACTGAATGTTTATCAATTCATTATAATTCTTAGAATAATTTGGATAAACATAGATGGATTAATAACTAGCTTTGATTCCGTTAATTCCACCAGACTCAATTTTTACATACCGCATCTGACAAAAAAAAAGTAAATGTCATCTATATACAATAAATCTTGATATAACATATCAAGAGTTAACTTGCACCAATACTACACTCAGTGGCGGCTCGTGATGAAATGAAACGGGTGTTCCGCACAGGGCCTATCCTAGGGTATTGGCCGCCCGCGTGCAAATTTCAAACGTATCCAAACTACTGGCGCCGTAGGGGTCGCAAAAAAATTGCGCCGCAGGCGAAAATTTTCAAAGTCACGCGTTTTCCTGATACTTCAGAATATTTATGTAAAATCCGTTTATACAAAAATATAGACTTTCAGAAGAAAAATTTTTGGAATTTAATACCTTTTTGAAGAACATTCATGTTTGCCGTCATATTTTTTGGTTAAGAGAAAAGGCTTGTGGGGTGAATTTTCTACTAGAGGGTCTATAACACTTAAAATATTTTTCGAAAGAGTTTCAGCGTCACATTTTGTAGGTTTCAGGTATGTCCAAAAACGTTCAATCGGTTCACCATCGAGAATATATCTTAAAACTACCACTAACTGAGTTTTTGCAGACACATTAGTTGTTTCGTCTGCCATAACTGCCAAAAATGAAGGTTTGTTAATTTCTTTAATTATTTCTTCATGACATACTTTTAATATACAGTCTAAAAGATCATTCTGTATTTCTTTAGAGGTTCCTTTAAATACTGAAGCGTTTTGTAGATGCTTGCTTAAAGTTACATCAAGCTCAGCAGAAAAATTTATCAAACCACGAAATATCCCCGGGTTTTGAGAGGTTTCAGCTTCGTCATGTCCTCGCAGCGCCAGTTCAAAGGCCCCACAAAACTTTATGCAGTTTATAATTTTTGACAAAACGTATCTCTTTTTTGTCACATTATCATTATGCTTTTGCACATTTATCCAATAAGCTGAATCTAGTTGCCCTTTAATATTAGTTGTTCCTAATAAAGCTAATTCCACTGTATTATGTAGATGGCTTTTGGAGTTGTCGTTCTTTTTTATTTTTTCAGTTAAGTGCACCAAATCTGTCACCCTACCTCCGTTCATGCTTTATCACCGCCAAAAAGTAAACAAGGAAAACAAAATAACGCATTTTTTTGTTGCACCCACAAATCCAATTGTTCTTCGAATAAATGTCTCTATTAAATTGAGGTTTATATGATTTTCCGCAGCTAACACATGCAGTCTCAATACCAATATCGGGCAATGGCCTACCATTGTTTTTTAAATCAATTTTTTCTTCATAAGAGTATTTAAAAAATCGCTTCACATGAACTAAATTATAAACTAAATTCATTGTCACTATCACAGTATATAAATATTACTAATTAGTACAATAAATCACTACACAAATTCACAAAACAGTATTTAAAATCTCAAATTAACACGAAATACGAAATAGGTACGATTTACGCCCGCCTACTATACGAGGAGTAGGAAGTAGTAAACATTCACTGAAAAAATACAGCTCACTGACCGTGTAAATTCGCGCATTTACGAGCGCCAAGTGTGGATTGTCGCGGGAGTTGAGGGGGAAGACGGGTGTGCCGAGCCGTGCTGAGAACTACCTCGTGTACGCGCTCGCGTAGAGACCCAGATAATTCATCTGGTCTACTACTCAATAGAGGACGGCGGGCAGAATGCGACTTTAACGCAATAATTTGGTTAGCTGCACCAACTAACCAAATTATTTTATTAATTTTTTTGGCAGTTCAGAAGCTCTGCAGTACCTATACAGCAGCCGCCCCGACTACACTATATAAATCATTTCCATTGAAATTATTTATCTACAAAAGTTTACATTAGCAGTTAATTATTATTAATTAGTATATTGACTGAGGGAAGTTCAGATCGCACAATCATTGCAATCGACTGTCAAAAATTTTAAAATAATTGCTTTTTCATTAATGAAAAATAAATGTCAATTACCAATGATACAAATTTAATTAATTATCCATATTTAGATTAATTTTCTACTAGATGTAGGAGGTGTAAAACTGTCTTCACTAATGCTGCACAAGCCCATTCGGATCTTGGTGAGCTCCAAAAATGATTTCCATCTTTTTTACATGGTGTGTTCCGCACAATATTTCTATGTTTAGATTTTGTTTTCTACATACAATCGTTCAGGTCTCTGATATCTTCAAGAATTTGATCCACGTATCGATTTTATTTGAATTCAGACCCAGTAGAGATCGATCTATTACTCGTATTAACTGATACTTCTATAACAGCCTTTCTTCTCAAATTTGGAGATGTTTGTATATTATAGTTGGAATTTAGTTTTTAAAATAAGTTCGGCACGAAACAAGGTCCGATATTGGTTAGCAATCGGAGAGCAATCATCATAAATTCCTCATCGATAAATACTGAATTATAAGCATATATTAATTGTTCTCATGGATTATGATGGTGTTGTATACTAGCATCTGTATATCAATGGTGCACCGAACCAAAGATACAGGGTACATCAGAAACGCTCTTCTTCTAAGGACATTGAGAAGCGATGTTAAATATCATACACGGATTTTTCGGACAAGTTTTGATGAAGAATTGTCAAGTATATTTTCTATAAAATTTTATTACGCCAAGAGAACTTTATACATATATATTTGTGTTTACCAACAACCTGTTTTATCAACACATTTATTTTCCTTCTAAACTGTTTTGATGATTCTCAAACACCCTGTAGAAATAGTAAATTTTTGTTTTACTTCTTCTTCTTGTTTTAGCTCATAACCCTTGGTGGGTTTTGGCTTGCTCTACTATGTTCCTCCATCTGGTTCTATCTACCGCCATTCTCCTCCAGTTTCCTAATCTTAGAGTTTTTAGGTCTTCCTCCACATCGTCTATCCACCTTTCTTGAGTCGCCCTTTTGGTCTTGTGTTTTGAGGTTTCCATTCAAGGATTCTCTCCACAATTCTCTCGCCCTCCATCCTGTATACATGTCCTAACCACCTTATCCTTTGACTTTTTATGCATCTTACTATATCCTCTCCTTTTATAAGTGCATCAATTTCATGATTCATTCTTATTCTCCACATACCGTTTTATTGCACTGGGCCGTATATTCTTCTAATGATGTTTCTCTCAAATATTCTTAATTGATTTCCATCAGTGTTTGTTAGTGTCCATGTTTCATATCCATAGGTTACTACGGGTCTTATGAGTGTCTTATAGATTGTGATCTTAGTTCTTCTATTTAGTATGCTGCTCCTTATTAATTTTAAATAAGCATAGTAGCATTTATTTCCTTTTAGGATCCTTGCGCTTATTTCACCTTGGACTTTACCATTATTGGCAATTTTGGTGCCAAGGAAATTGAACGTCTTGACGCTTTTAATCTGACCGCCGTTTATATTAATATTTGGTAGTTGTATTGGGAGATTCCTGCAGCAGTACATATATTTCGTTTTGTAAAATATTTTACAAAGGCATAAAATAAGTTTATGCAGTTTTTTAACTGCAAAGCTGACAAAGAATTTAAGCTTTAAATTTCCGAGAAGCAATAATTAAATCTGTAGGAAAATTTAACTACAGATAAAATAATAACACAATTATTGCATATTCCTTTTGATTACATTACATTGCATTTCGTTATTTATAAATTTCGGGACTGTTTTACATATTATATGGGTGAAATATCCTCTAAATATAGATACAGGACAGGTAACGCTTCAATTGCATCACGAACTACGATGTAACTAAGGCGTCGAATTTTATTAGATCATTAATTATTCTAAGATTTATACTTACTTGTGCAGAACCTAGCCTTATTATGTCATAAAAAGGAGCAACGATAAAATGTTGTAATTAGAACGTAAATGTGGTTGAGAATTAAAATTACTTTGCAATTGACACTGAAGTAATGACTTGATTAGTCCTCAATATCACAAAATCTATATCCCAGAGACAGTATCATATTTATCATAGATGCTCGGTATGTTGTTAAATATGTTTTAAAATAAAATAAACAGTTTTAAAACCTTGAAACGGACTTTTCCGCACATAGAACATATCTATCTCGAAATTGAGTGGCCGAGAAAAAATAAATCAACACATAAATGCAGAATATGTGTTTTATGCGACAGTTTTACTTGTTTCAGTTTTTTTCAAATAATCCATGATCGTGTTTCTCATGACCCATGGACAGGGTGGAGTGTGTCCTATCCACCTCAAAATCAATATATGTAGTCTGGTAGTCGTCTCTAATCAGAATCAGTCGAAAACCGATCAATCCGACACGATTTAATTGAGTAATCGTGCTAACAAAAACAATTTCTCAAATAGTCCACCATTGTGCTTTCTCATGGCCCATGAACATGGTAGGGTGTGTCCTATCCACCTCAAATTCAATAGGTGTCATCTGGGAGACGTCCCCGATCAATCCGACACGATTTAGTTGAGTTATCGTGCTAACAAGAATAAATGCCGACGACAACAACAACGACGACAATGACAACGACGACAACGACGACAACGACGACAACGACAACGACGACAACGACAACGACACACACACACACAAAATGGTGTAGAAAATTTTTTTCTTACATGATTACATTACTTTTTCGGGTATAGTGGAGTGCGGAAAAGTAATATATCCTCTATAATGAGGTACGGTATACGATATCTCTTTACATTTTATTAGAACTACAATGATATAGTACTCATTGTAATTCTATGCAATTATTTTACTCATAATTCTACATACGTTGCATTTATGTCGTGATGGTAAATTATAAATACTTTTATAGAATAGTACGGCGATATTTTCTAGGTTAATAGAACGCTCCGATCAATTTTCGTTTTCAGAAATCAGGATATTACTTCGCCCGTTTTTAATAACAATAATAAAAGCGGTACCATAAAAATAATAGCAATGCCTTTGTGTAACGGCCACCGTTCAGCACATGGCATAATTTCCTATAAGACTATATTGTTTATTATTAATATTATATGGAATAACAACAAAAACTTAATAGGCGATTAGACAAGAAACCATTCTACTTTCGTTTTGAAATAAATCGTAATTTATCGCTCATTAAATGCATACAATTTTGGAAAGCAACAAAATCAGCGTGTCGTTATACAATAAAAATTAGCTAATTGTTTTGTCTTTGTCGATAAACGTATTTGGAAATAATGCCCACTGTAAATACCCTCATTAACCCATTTAGCTGATGTGGCGCTTGCGCAATCGGATGTGATATCATTGCCTGCGCTTTTAAGACTGAATCACGTCCACTGATTAAATAATCGAACTAAAATTGAAACATTTCGAGATTGAACAGTGACTGGCAAGTAGACTGAAAATTGCAAACTGAGCTATAACTTACTAGAACACTGAAAAGAATTTTCTACTAAAATTTGGACTACTCCTCAACACAACAATGCAACAACTACTACGAAACAACTCTTAAACCTGGTTCAGACTGTAAACAATGTTTTTGAACAATATTTAACATTGTTTCGCAGCAGTTGTGAAACATTATTTCAGAACAACTGTATACATTGTCCTGCGTCTATACCTCAGTGTTTCTGAAGTGATTATCATGACCCCTCAGGCTATTTATTTACATTATTCGCCGAACATGGAAGGGCGTAAAGCCCTAATGTTTTTACAGAATATACCCAGAAATTCAGCAAGTGAGTTACAGAAAATTCGTGACGAGTTTGTGATTATTTTATGTCTGCTGAAGGATCAATTTCATGGTAATGTTCCTATTCATAATATTACCACATGATATGGTATTGTAATTACAAAACAAACAAACAAATTTATGATAGTATTTTGAAATAAGATAAAATACTGTAATAACGGTTTCTTTCACTTACCTCTTCTGTTTCATTGTCGTCAGTACTTCGAGTCCCTCTTGGTGCATCCCCTTCTAAAAGAAATAGAAAGGTAAAAGGTATCCAAACTAGTTCCACTTCTTCGATAAACAACCACTTTTCTTGGTATTTTGTAGTTTTTTATTTTCCCGATAAAATTGTCATTTTACCACGTGCATTTTCTTCTCGATTTCAGCAACGGTTACTGAAAATGATTTTACAAAATTGTCCACAGCATCGCTCTTTTTATTTCTACTTTTGTAATTTCCACTTTTAACATCTACTACTATGTATATTTTCTATTAGTTGTAAAGCTTTTTCTTGATTCCGCATGATTGGTAATCATAACTCCGAAGACTGGTTGACTGTTTGAACACCACCAGACTTGCTCAATGTTGTGAAGTTTTTCATTTCAACGGGAAGCAAAAACACGCCTCTTTGTTTCGTTACATCAATGAAACAGTTTCAAAACAAATCAGAAACAAAGTTGAACTGTTGCGTAACATTGGGAATATTGTTCAGAAATATTATCTACAATCTGGACTAGGCTTTAAAATATCCGAAATTGGAATTATAAAACACCAGAAGATCAGGAATTTATGAAATCAAAATCAGTTGTCGAGGTTACAATTAACAATGTGTTACCTAGACAAAAAGCGCAATTCTAATTAGGGTCATGGCTTTAAGATATGGGAAATCAGAAAAACCTTATCTCCCTATTGTTTAAAGTTTACCCCCCTCCGGTTTGTAGGAAAATATTAGTGATGAGAGAGCTGCTTAAGAGATTTGGCACATTAGAAAAATCTTCATCCTTCCCGTGAAACACTGTCATATTGGCTACCAAAAACATTAAAGGAGATATTTATCTAAACTGAATACAATGGATTCTTGTTTAAAGTAAATTTAATTATGTATCAGCACAAAATATTTATATTCACGGGTAGAATGAACAAAATTAGATCTCAATACATGGTGATATGAAGGATATTAAATATTTGTTCTTCAGTATCAACTATGTGCTTTTCTTCTCTTTTAAGAAGAAGAAATATAATTATTTTCACTAAGGGTATCACCACAGAGTCACTTAGACATTTACCAATAAATTTTCTGTGTGGGGAAATGCAGTTTTTGGAATATATTACTCCAAAGTAACGTGGAAGTACATAAAACCACCACCGGAAGATAAAGAGAAGACGAAAGAAATATGAAGTAAATGAAATATTTCTGTGTATATGTCAAATTCGTGATCATATGCATCGTTGTTGCAAAAGCGAACAAAGTTTTGCTTTTTTGGAATATTCAAGCAACAATACAAGACAGCTCCGATAGCTTTAATACCGAAATAATAAGGAATAGGATATAACTACTAACATTTTATTATAAGAGTTTCTTCCAATTCACGAACATAAAGTGAAGATTGTATTACTTAAATTACAATATTCACTAAATAATAAGAAATTTCATGTAGGAGTTGGACATCATTAGAGTTGCAATCCATTTTTTCGTTTCACTAATTACTGATATTATATAATGGTCTCTCAATAATGTAACTTTGTGACGCAAAAGTAAACTAATGGATCAGCTGGCAATGGATTGTTTCGAATAAAAAATCCGGAAGTCGTTCAAGAAAAGCAGTTTACTGAATCCACATTTAACTAGTGGGTGACCGTAGCTGATATCGATGATCCATGCGAAATTCTGTTAGGTATTTAAATACTCTCAGGTGTAAAATTCAGTGCACTTATGATTTTACGAAAAGGAAGAAATTCTTGAGTTTTGTTTTCTGATACTCTTAACACCAACAGAACTTTAATAGAATTGGGACATAATTGTGTAATCACAAGTTTCTATTTTCTTGTGTATATATTATTTTATAAGATTATTTGAGAAGTAGATTCACTGTGAGATTATTTGAGAACAAGAAAAGGTTCATCATTTTTGTAGTAAGACCCAACACAAACGAATGTGGTTAAATGAATTTTCTAGAGTTCAAATATTTATCTACTTCTATTGACCGTTGTACAAAAGAATAAATCATTTCTAGCCCAAGCCTTATTTTAATAGCAAATGCAGTTAATGTAGCGTTAATAATAATTCACACAAAACAGCGATCCATTACAATGTACATTTTTGAGCCAATTAGTATTTAATTAAGGAGCCCATTAAAAATCATGAATTAAGGAGTTAATCAATTCGAACACTACTATTTAATGTGTAGGGTGTCCGGTTCAGCCAATTGAGAAATCAATTTGTAGACTTGGAACAAAAACAAATAAGAGTTGCAATCGTTCGTAAATAATATATATGTCAACATTTATAAGCAAACACCTTGTCTGCAACGCTATTACACATGTCCACTCCGCGATCCAAGCTGGCGCTGTAAATTGCCAACTGGCCTAGTGGTACTTGCAGTTCAGTGCGGAGCCATAATAATTTTAGCCTGTCGATTAAACAGGTCTCTGGGGACATGTAGAGGTATCCAGGTAACACATTTGCAGGAGATTTTATCATATCAAATGTTACAATCGAAATTCGCGTCTCGACTTCCAGATGGAAGTAAAATGTGGGATTTGAAAAAATGTTACTGCAGTAATGTTAATAAGTATTAAACTACTATATTATATACAATTTTTTTAATGCTTTAAGTCTATATTGTAACGTTAAGTAATTATTTACTATACCAATTTAGATTTAAAAGTCTCAGTTATCAATGATAAAGTAGGTAATTTATATTTTTCAGAATTTCTTCAATAAATGCGTAATTTAAATTTTTAAGAAGATTTGGTAAAATAGTAAAAAGCAGTCGTCCCTTATTCAAAGGTCACTCCAACTGCTACAACACTGATATTTTTATGATAACAATGAAAATTAAGTAACTGATTAACTGCGTCAACTAATTCAGTTAAATGACTCATTCTCCTGAGGTGACTTAGATTGCTAGGTCGGAATAATCCTGGCGTGAGTTCGATTCCCATATAAGTGGGCTGGGTATTTGAATAATCGGATTAGGTAAATGCATGACGAGGCAATAAAGACGAATCAGCAGCAATAATAATAATAAATGTGAACAGTTTGCATTCATGTAATGTTATCTCTGTGACTCGATACTAATTGGTCGAAAAAAAATTAAATGTTTGTTTCACATGGATTTTCGAAAAAAATTCTTATCTCCAGTTTCATCCCAAATTTTCATCACGCATAGAAGTCACAAATAATAATTTGATTAACAGAACAATGAAAACGTTCATTGATAATATCCATAATAAGATATCTTCTTTATCTATGTTTTGGGAATAGTCACTTTTTTGTGGCCATTTTCTTTATTTCGGAAACCAACTATAATTTCTTGTTTTGTAATATTTAAATTTCTTATACTATTATATAAATTGAAAATTTTAAGTGTCCTTGAAAACAAGTGTCATTGACTTAAATCAGGCAATCTAGGAAACCACCGATGGGGTGCGTTAAGGTCCGTTCATATGATTTGATTATTTTTTGTTTTAACGGCAGTGCCTTCTTCAATAAAGTTTCCACCACTCGTACGAAAACTTTACGGAAATTAATGAATACTTCCTCAACACTACACAATATTCTTCCTCTAGTTGCAGTGAGATACAGCTCCTCAAGAATAGGAACAAGTCTTAAAACTGCGATGCCGTACCACCCACGAAGTGCGCAATAGATAGTTTGGTTTTTACTCAATCGACTCGAGACCCTGGCAGAGTGAATATCGATGAATAGATATTGAATGTGAATGTACACACAGTTCGATCAGGCCGCGCGTACAGTGCATCCTTTTTTCTCCGAATGCTGCCTCACTCTTTCGTCTACGCATACCTAGAGAATCTCACACTTTTTCTCAATCTTGACGGGCAGTACGTGATCTAAAGTCCATTGTGACATAAAGTAGATTAGGTGGTTCAAACGGTTTCAAGTTTCAAAACCATCTATTAAATGCCTTGACACGGACTAAAGCCCAAAATTTGAAGAAGAATTGATTTAAAATTATTTTCTATTGATTTGTCAAAATTGCCAAACAATTTTATTAAGTTAGTAAAAGTTTCATCAAGACTAAGGAGAAATAATAATAATAATTGTTTATGTGGTCTAAATAATAAAAGTAGATAGTAGTAAATAGTTTTTCATATTAGGAGTTCCAAACCATCATTTGAACTATTTTAATTATGAACCTGTCTCACTCATTAGAAATAACTTTACTGAAATAAGTTGAAACTTCGAGAAGATTTACCACGATAAGGAACGTTCTTTCGTTCAAAGAACGTTCCTTGTCATAGTTTAGAAGCGAAAATTAGAAATCAGTTTTTCATATAAAAATGTTCCAAACTAGTTCGAAAATTATTTTGTCATGGAACTGTAGACTTATTAGTTCATTTAATGGTAGTTATTCGTGTGGTAAATGGAAAATTTTCAAGAAATATTATACTAGGAATAGGAAAAATTTTGTAGTTAACCGTGAGATTTTCAAATCATTCTCAGAGTCGTATGTCTTATTTATTAGTACTTATCTTAAATAAGTAACTTTTGATTTAATCGGGTTCTAAATAAACACGCCTCTTGAAATAATTTTAAAAATTTAGTTGGCAACATTATGATACATATAGAAAACAAAGAATACCTCATGGTACCGTTTTAACCACAACAGTAAACTGTATATATTCATATATATGAAACACATTGTTAAATATCTTTCTTGATATTATCAACTTTCACAGCTTTGGAAAAACGACTATTTGTTCCAAGCTTCCTGGTGAGTTTTTGTTTTCTAATTTAGAATTTCTTATGAATCTCTTCGTAAATCTCTTACACACTCTACTTCCATTACACGCAATATAAAAAAAGGATTATGTTTCTTTGGAACTTCATATACCCATCTTTACCAATTGAGCGAATATTACCGTTATCCAGTGATTACGGACTGACATTTTTAGACAGATTTAATCAAGAACTTATAATACCAAGGATAACAACATCACATTTCATCTTCTCTTATAATACTAGGCATATAATAGGCACATTGTAAACTCAGAATTCATTAATATTTTTCCAGCCTGCGATCGATAAGGGATATGGTTTTAAGGCAAGCAAGTTCCTGCCTCCGATTTAATAGCAAACCCGATTTTTCTCCTCCTGCGCATTATGACAGGTAAACTACCGTTGGTATGATTACAGCCAGATAAAATGTATAATTACATCTGAAATCCAATCTAATGTAATATTTTTAACCCTCCGCATTTCCGCGTGTAACTGGCTAATTATACAGTCCATTTGTAATATTGCGCCATCGGTAATGAAGGTATTGAATACCCAATTGCATAATTATAAGTATTCGCACGCCGCCTCTCGGCCTGCCGTAATGGTACGCAGTTGATTGATAGGTGAACGATGTTGACACAAGAGTGCAACGGTTGCATAACATGGGGAGTTGCAGGTCGACTTTAACGACCCAGGTCACCAGACCCGATGCCGCTAAGCCGCCGCTGATCACTGATCACGCACGGCACACTGCGATCTACACCTACAAATTCTGGTTCTATGCACATGATCTGGCATTCGGTTAGTTGCTAGTTATAATATGACTGTGTCTTTAAAACCTGCATGCTAACACATTTAAGTATTTGGGTGATGAAGTCGATCGCGATTTCTACTGGGGTTTCTTCGTGATCGTTTTGTATTTCGTATTCTTTCTAGGAACATACAGTGTGAAATGCAACTGAAACGAGGTAGAAATTATGGTGGACATAATATTTCTTCGTAATACATTTCCAGAAAGAAAACTTATTGGATAGATCTACTCCTATGTGCTTTCGTTGTAATGGGCGTAGTAAACTTTCGACCTTGCCACCTCTTCTAGCGTTCTAAGAGATTAAATTTACTTGTGTTCTTGTAGTAGTCTTGCTAAAATTACTGTAGAGTATTTATCTAGAGAAGCGCCCCACACTCTTTAATTAAAAAGTGATCTATTAAGGGAGGCAAATATTGGATAGACAAAATTGCCTACATAGACTACTATCGAAGACTGTTTTTTCACATAGGGTGAATGATAGAAACATGCTTTACACTTTTACTAGATAACGAAGACATTTTATTATTATTATTCCATCCATTGAAGGTACCTTGACAATAAATTGAACATATATATATATATATATATATATATATATATATATATATATATATATATATATATAAGTAATACCATAACACAGTTAACAAGTACACATAATGAATTGGGAATTACCTAATGAAATATTAACTATTGACTCAAGATATTTTACATTCTGTGAAAAGGTAATTTCAGAACTTACCTACCTGCATCAATTTCTTGGGTAAAGTGATTAAATTGAATGTACTCATATACTTTAGTGATATTAATAATAAATTTTGTATTTTGATGATAATAGTAATAGTTAAAATGAAATTTTGGGGCTCTCTTGATTTTCCGTTTTTTAATCAACAGGGTTGCTGCCAGTAATAGATATTAATATTAAGTTATCTTCATAGCCATGTATGATAACAGGAAATATATTCAACGGGTGGTATAATATATAGAACCATTGCCATATCAACGAATAAATAACATTTTAAGCTCAATATAATTTTCGTGATAAGAAAAATAAAACTGACCTTTCCTTAAACATTTTACGCTTTACGCAAAAGAGGATGAATGGTCATTTCGATCTAAATATGTGCGGTGAAAGTTCCATTGTTACGAATACCACTGAGATCAGATTCAGTCGTCACGAATACCTTATTTATCGTTGCTTAATGCTTGAATTCTTTCAGTATTTCATGAATGGACTGAGGTAAAATTGACTAGGCTATTAAAGGTCTCTGTATCAAATTAATTTAATCGCATACGTTTAAAGTAAACAAGGAAGATTGTAAATATGGCAGATAATAATAAGGAATCACTAAACACCATGGATATATTGGTAAACATGAACAAAATATAAATGGGCTCTATTTGATTACCAAAGATAACCAAATTCAGCCAACACTTTATTTCAAATGTTTTGACTACATATAACACAGATAATTTATCCAAAAGTTAGTTACTATATTATATTCACAATCTTCTCTCAAAGATGCCAGATATTGAGAAGAATAGTAATTAGTAAAATACAATTGAAGTGAGAGGAACATTGAATACTATACTATTAATCTCATCAACACATGATGTAAACAACGTTATCCCTTTTGGATCAATCGAAACTGAATCTGATCAAGAGGTACGAGTATATTTTCATGACGCATAGTTCTGTTATACTTGAGGCATGAGTAGATCTTCTTCAGGAAGAAAATTTTTCCAATTTCGTAGTTGTCTCCAAGTATGTTATAATGTTATATTTATGAGTTTTATAAAAAAAGGGTTTGATAATTTGAAGTATTACCAAAGTATGGAATATTGATTGATTCTAGTTGATTGAACGGTATTCTGTGGCAATACTATTATAACAATTATATAATAATTTTATAACATAAAGTAAATGTAGATATATCTACTGATAAGCTACACATGGTTACCATGATCGTACTGCATCTACGATTTAAAAAAAAAGATAGTCTTGGAGGGGGTGCAATGAAGGTACCCCATAAGGGGGCAGGAGTTACGTCCCTCTTAGTTGCTGTCACTCTAAATTTAGACGAGTTGCCAATCAATAATTATGTCGCAATCAATAATTATGTCTTTAATATAACCCAGGAGAAGTTCATTTTATTTGATTGTAGCATTTTTGTACAGTGTTCAAGAATAGAAACAAAACTTAAAACTGCGATATCGATATCGGAGGTGCGCAGTAAATAGCCTGGTCTTAGTCGTATTGACACCTTCGCGGAGTGAATATCTGGTGTATCCAATGTACACAGAGTTGGAACTGGTCGCGTGTAATGCGCATCCTTTTCCCTGCGAATGATGTCCCACTCTTTCCTCTACGCATACATAGAGAATTTTACACTTTTTCCTATTCTTGACAAGCTGTACATACATTAATATAAATCAATGAAGTTAAATTGGTGGAACCGAGAGTGCCTATGGGAGGACTCAGAAAACTGAAATAATGATTTTTACTAAAACGATAATTTTATGTAATAATGTGCTGCAATCGATACCAATACAAGTTTGTCGTTTTCTTTCACAAGTGCCACAAGTTTTCACAATTCAGATAACATTATGAGTCAACATGTAGGAGGTATAAGGCCTCGGAGATAATGTTAACAGATCAGTTACCAGTTATTTGTTATTTTTCAATAAGTAGTCAGCACAACAGTAAAACCATAAAAATATCTCTTTAAATCGTTTTTAATACAAGTAATTTAATATAATGAGATTGTTTTACAACCAATGTATTTTTGAAAAATAAAACAAATTATTCAACGTTTTTCCGTTACACAATTTCGAGCCGACTTTAAGGTCGAATTGGTCGAGTATATAATAAAGCGCTTCCAGATTTGACAGGTATATTTGGCAGTAAACATAAGGTGTGAATGATTAAGATGGAAGACTTTTTGCTACTTTCTACTAGGTGATTCCTTAAATGGGCATCGCGTTCAAAATAGCTCTGCAGGTAATTTTAATTTTAAACTATTGTTATGGGTTACGGGTTAACATAGGCTTAATTTTGATACCGAGGTGAGGTACTTTAGAACAGGGTGTGGACAACACCAGCGTTCTTCTTTTGTTAGAATTTTTGTTTTCAATTACATGGATTACTTTATTATTAATGAGGTGATCGATTAAATTCCTTTCTGGAATATGAATGTTTGGCTTTGATAAAAAATTCACATATTTAATTTTCTCTTGAACTACCATTTTTTACTTTTATTTCTTTTATTCTCTCTGTCTTCCTATTCTTTTGTTCACAATAATAATTATTGGTACTACTTTAGTTAGAGTAGTCACACATACTATACTCGTATATAGGGTCCGGCATTGTTTTATGACGGTTTTCAAATATCAATTAACGAAAGTAATTTCTAAACATTCGTTACAAGACGCCATTTTGTTATCACGTGAGAAACAAAGAATTAGGAGCGAAACGTAACGTCATCTGCATTAGCCTATCCTTCTGAACTTTTATATTCATTTCAAAAACCTCATACACCTCTACCGGACCCTGTACAAGAATAATTGCGGATTTTACAAGTTGAAAAAATTACAAATTCTGTGGTTTCCTCGGTAATTTGCAGCGTGGAACTTATTGATCAATAATTCGCCATAAAATGATGTTAAGGACACATGACGGATCTTTTTGTTATCGAGTGTCTATCATAATTTATCTTAGGTGGTTTAGATTGCCTCTAAATGAACCGATGTTATTGTACTCAGAATATAGGTTTAAATTAAAATAAAATTCGACATATTTTAAATAAAATTACGAGGCTTATTATTTGTCTGAATGGTTTCACAATTTCTCTCACCTCTTTAAGTAAACCTTTTGAGAAAAAATGTATTTAATTAACAATCAATGGTTATGTAGTCAGAATATAGTTTTTGTAACAAAGGCACATTCCCTTTTTAAATAAGAATAACTGCAAATTAGTTTTCATTTAGAAATTAATTTACATGACGTGTATAAAAGTCAATATAGATATAGTGTTAACATATCAAGTGAAGAAGACAATTATATGCTTGAATACATTAAAAGTACTTAAGTGATCTTCTATGACTGTTACTGAAAATATGATCCTGTATCCCATCCTCTATCCATTCGAGATCTGAATTTACATTTTCAGTTACATGTGTATCTGTTTTCCTTTTTTATTTACACTCATAGAAAAAGTAAGGTATGTATGTAATATAGAAAATATTCTGTCATATAAGAAAGAACATAGTTCATTCACTTTCATCAAATAATATGAATTGGATAAAAATTCAAAGCTACGTACCACACGGATCATCGTTGAGACCCAAACGTTCTCTCGTGTGCATAAATAATTTAGTGAACTTTTACATTTTCAGTTACGTGTGTATCTGTTTTCCTTTTTACTTACAGTCATAGAAAAAGTAGGATGTGTATGTATGCAATATTGAAAATATTTTGTCATATAAGAAAGAAGATAATTAATTCAGATTCATTAAATAGTACTAATTGGATACAAATTCAAAGCTGTATACCACAGGGATCATCGTTGAGACCCAAACGTTCCCTCGTGTGCATAAATATTTGGTGAACTTTCAATGTTCTTTTAATTTCGTGCCACTTGTAAGTGAATTACTGTCATACACTCGTATTAACATATATATATAGTAACTTCTGGTGTTTTCATAACCTAGTTCTTGAATATTGTTTATTTGACATTTAGGCAAATTATTGATGAACGACAATTAACACAGATGAAGTAATGCAATTCAACTTCTCACCATTTAGTGTTGTTTCTAGTGTATTTATAATTATCCAGTGATTGCTCTAGAAGTGTATCATTAAGTTGGGTACTTATCTATTATTTCTACCGCACTCAATTCATATTTTCCGAAATTATCAAGAGACCATGTTTTAAGATAGAAGATTTGTGGAGCTACACGAGTTTCTGTCACCTGAAGCGTAATATAACTTTTGCACGAACGAGTGTTTGATTCGAACGATTCCTTCGAAGGCAGTTATGAAATATTCAACGGTGCAATAATCGTATTCACGATAATTATCGGACTATCATGGGATCGACCGGCGGACATTTAATTGGGCATAAGCACGTAGCTCTGCTCGTTCCATTACTACGTAATGAATTTTTATGCCATTTCAACGGCTTATGTTTTAATTTGGCGAGCCGCAAATGTTCTCGGCAATACATTACCGGCCACCCACGCCAATAGGAAAGTTATTGGTTTTACGACTGCCAGCGCTCAGGTGCCGCAGAACGTTGCGAAACCCCATGACATTCATATTTTCATTTATTCGCCTTAATTGATAAAGTAATTAATGTGCTGCGTGTCGAGCGTCCGCTAAAAGTCGCCGTACCATTATTTTTATGGGAAAGTAATTAAGCTGTGCACGGCTTTGTGGTGTAAATATTTCAGATATGGCTGCTGTCAACAGTTGCATATTAATTTTGAACCTGATTATCGATGAAATATTTTTACTTTTCCGCGCTCAACTATACCAGAGCGGAAAAGTAATGTAATAGTGTAAAGAAAAATGAAAAAACTTTTCCTCTAGCGTTTATTTTTCGTTTTTCGGCATAAAAACAAAATAAAAATGGTTTCTACAAAATTTGTGTCTGTGTGTGTCGTTGTCGTCGGTATTAAAATTTCTTCTTAGCACGATAACTCATCTAAATCGTGTCGGATCGATCGGGTTTGGACTGATTCTGATCGGGGATGTCTCCCAGACGACACCTATTGATTTTTAGGTGGATAGAACACACTCTACTATATTCATGGGTCATGAGAAAGCACAGTGGTGGACTATTTGAGAAATTATATTTGTTAGCACCATCACTCAATTAAATCGTGTCGGATCGATCGTGTTTCGACTGATTCCGATTAGGGACGTCTACCAGACAACATCTATTGATTCTGAGGTGTATAGGACACACCTCATCCTGTCCGTGGGTCATGAGGAAGCACGATGTAAATGTTCATGTTCATTCTGAGATTTTAAACATAAACATTTAACGCGTTGCTGATTTTTCATTAAACGAAGAAAACATATATCATATACGAATGAATGAGAAAAAAATTTCATTCGATAACGCGTGTATTGGTACGGCACTGAACCAGTCACCAATAAAAAAAGTAAGACTGTAAGTAAGATAGAGATGTTCTAAGTGCGGAAAAGTCCGTTTTAAAGTTTTACAACTGTTTATTTTTTTATCATTCAACTTGAGTCAAATTATTTGACATTGATAATCATTAGCAATTACAACTCAAAATAGAATATTTTAAATATTGGCAGATGTCTAGATTAATCTTCCACATCCTCTAATTCATTTCAAGCTCTTTTTAGAACTATCCACGAACAGCCGCCAATCATCTAGTAAATTTCAGAAGTCTTCATTATTTTTTGGCGTTAGCAAAGATAAAGAGTGCTTATGCCTCGACCGGGAATCGAACCCGGGTCTCCCAATTTCCGGTTAGTTGCTCTGACCGCTGAGCTATCGAGGCACACTCATTATCTTTGCTAATGCGCCAGTTTAATGCGTCACTACAGTACTCCCTCCCTAGAGACATGGTTTGTCTCGATACAATTTAACAGAATGTGACCGCGTTCGCCATTCTTACGAACCGTTGTTCGGTAACCCCCGGACTATAGGGCGATGGATAGGACGGGAATCGAATCAGCGAATTTGAGATGTAAGGGAGGTTGCATATACGGGAATGAATTACATCACGTCGGGGTCACCACTTTGGCGTTAGCAAGGATAAAGGCTCATTTTGCCTCGACCGGGAATCGAACCCGGTTCTCCCAATTTCCGGTTAGTTGCTCTGACCGCTGAGCTATCGAGGCACACTCATTATCTTTGCTAATGCTCCAGTTTATTGCGTCACTACAGTACTCCCTCCCTAGAGACATGGTTTGTCTCGATACTATTTAACGGAATGTGACCGCGTTCGCCATTCTTACGAACCGTTGTTCGGTAACCCTCGGACTGTAGGGCGATGGATAGGACGGGAATCGAATCCGCGAATTTGAGATGTAAGGGAGGTTGCATATACTGGAATGAATCACATCACGTCGCGTCGGGGTCACCACTTTGGCGATAGCAAGGATAAAAGTGCATTTTTGCCTCGACCGCGAATCGAACCCGGCTTTCCCAATTTCCGGTTAGTTGCTCTGACTGCTGAGCCATCGAGGAACACTCATTATCCTTGCTAATGCGCCAGTTTAATGCGTCACTACAATTTTAACAAACGATTTAGCTAAATTAAAGTTATAATGTAAAATTAGGGTCTTTGAGTACTCAGAAATCTATCATAAATTAGTGGCAACATAACATTTTTGTTGTTGTTCCCCAGTGTTATTTTTACCGTTGATAAGTCAGTTCGACTAGAAGGAAGGTTTAAAGAAACTAATTCTAATTATACCTACTAAATCAATAGAGTTATAAGATATACATTATTAATGATAGATCGTCTATTATATCTAAAGATTTGAGGTATCTTCTGATGATCACTTTTTGAATTAGGATGTGGGAAATTAATTTGTAGATCTGCCAATATTTAAAATAATCCATAATGAGTTGTAATTAATAATGATTATCATTGTCATATAATTTGAATGACTCAATTTTAATGATGAAAAAACAATCAGAGCCAACGCCACCAATCAATCTGAAAACGTGAACGAAAGAAGTATTGTGGTATGCGATTAATCCTACGATTTCTCCAAAACTAGTATTATTTCCAAGAAAACTAGTGGACACTTGGACGAGAAGAACTGTTGATAATGTTCGGTACTTTATATATGACTGAATGTTGGTTAAATCAAATTACCCACAATTATATACAATGTACCTACTTCGATGGCAGATATTATGGTGTAAAACAATATTTTTCTTCCCATAGTTCGATGTAACCTTCCTAATCTCCATACTAGATTATCACCTTGCCGATAAGTGAAAAATAAATAATCGAAATAATTCCATCTTTATAAGCTATGACTCATATCAACATCGCACTGCCTAGAGGCATTATCATCGTTCAATCAACTAGAATATTTACATAGTTTTATCGTAACCTATTAAATGTTCTCATAAACTACGAGGTAATTACATTTTCTTATAAAGATTTAACTCAACGACCATGTTTCGGACTATTAATAAACAAACAAATTTATCTGGTTACTATATGATTACTTCCACGTGATTAGTTCATAAAATTTCGGGTTTATAATAATCACAGTGACTTTCAGACCTTGAAAATCCAGAAGAGGGTCACGTGGATGCGTCGCACCGGATCATATATGCATTTTGATGCTCTTTCGTGAATCTCTCAATTAATGATTAAACAACTATACTTCTTATGTGTAACTTTCTATTTCCCAATTTCTAAGAAGATTGGGATATCTTCTATATAAGGACTCGTCCCTTAGCGATCTTCCCTTGTATGGGCCATTATCCAAAAATGCTATCCCATAGAAGTAGAAATTTAGGCACGTCCTCCGCCTTAAGACTCGCCTCCTCTAGGATCCCTCTAGGAACAGGGGTCCCTAATATAAGTTACCTCTTCTCCTCCAGTGGGGGGCAGATGTAAAGAAGATGAATCGAGGTTTCCTCGTCTTCTTTACAGTACCTAAAGGCCGGGTTGTCAGTCAGCTTCAGCCTGCTTATATGCATTCAGACTACTATGGTGGCCCGTTATCCCCCTGGATTCCCACCAGGTTTCAATTTAATGAATTCTTCGGCCCATTTCTCAATCTCTGAGTATTCGCTACGACTCTCCATATTTTATTGTGCTTGTCTCTTGCCCAGCCATTGATGCGGTCTCTGATCAGATTCCGACTTATTCCCACTGCAGCTTCTGGTCCATAGAGGTTTTCCCTAGTCCCTAGTCTGGCAATGTCATCTGCAAGAAGATTTCCCTTAATGCCATTATGCCCAGGTATCCAAAAGAGTTCCACCGGTCCCTTCCCTGCCAAGTGGTTCAATGCTTCATAGCAATTATAGACCAGCTTCAACTTTGTCGTTGCTGAATTCAGGGCTGCCAACACCGCCCTGCTTCCTTCATCTTAAATCTTCAGTATTTTCTTACGTTTAAGTAATTATATAGATGAGAGAAGTTCATATTTGATAGTTCTTCATGTTGCCATATTTGTCTCCTCTGTGTTAAATTATTCGTTTTCTACTCAAGAATAAAATAATGTGAAAACACATTATACTAACTTTTCCTGTAAATGTAATCTGGTGCCCATCATTCCGTTGTACATCTAAAATGCAAAGTATCAGTCAAAGATGCAGTTTCATTAACTAAAACATCTAGACACACGATAGTGTGTCAGCCAAGTTCGGAATAGAAAAGAGCGATGCACCGGAAGTGTGTGATACGAACAATTTCGAGCTATTTTCGACCCCCCCCCCCCCCCCAACTTATAACTTATAAATTTTGCATGTCTAATAAGGTCCCCTTGGGTACCTACAATCCCAAATTTCACGAATAAACCTATTACAGTTCTCAAGTTATTAAGGTCTAAAAAATGGTATTTTTATCACTCATTCGCTGACTCATCAAAAACCTAGACTACCTCTAGGTGACTTAGAAACTTGGAATTTGGCATCAAGGTAGATTATTACCTTGAGCAGTCCGATGCGCTTAGGAAGGAGCGCAGAATTTCAACGAAAAACATTTTTTGCCCTATATTTTAAAAGGTTCGAAGAGAGCTAATACAAAAAAAAAATATCATGTGCAGCACAGTATACGTGATAGAAGTGAATACTTCTTTAGAATAGAGAATGAGAGAGATTAAGAGTGAGAGATTGAAAGAGAGAGAGAGAGAGAGAGAGAGAGAGAGAGAGAGAGAGAGAGAAAAGGAGAGGGATAATTTCAAAAGAAATATAGCAATATAAAATTTATGTAAAAAATATTCGGTTTATTCATTATCTATACTATCATCGGCTGGTGGTTCAATTGGTAATACTGATATGATTGGTTTGTGATAACTAAAATATGAAATATGTATTCGTGATTCGATATTTTCTAAATAACGTGTAAAAATTACATCTATTGTTCCGGATTTTGTTGTTGATTCTTTGTGATTGTTATTTATAAACAGATTAAATGTGTTTCTCGAAGAAAGTTAATCAACGTCAAAGAATCATTGGATTCTTAATTAATATATAGCATATGGACAGCTGTTAATATATAGCGTCTGGACGCGTACATCTATAACGCGCGCATGCGCGACAATCTATCCTATTTTATCGCTTCGTACTGAGTTTATATCGCTCTCTCTCTTGCTCGTACGATGCTTCCTAAACAATTCCCCCTTCAAGCAACTTAGACCTTGGACTTAGCGTATGAGTGGGCGTTAAAGACGAAGGACCGCACAAAAGGGAGACGGGGATAGCCTAAATTGATATATATATATATATATATATATATATATATATATATATATATATATATATATATATATATATATATATATATATATATATATATATATATATATGATGTATAGCTCTCTTTCTCCTTCTCGAAACGTTACATTTTTTCCAATTCACTCTCCATTCTCATCAAATATCAGAACACCGCCAAAGAAGTATTCACTTCAAAAAACAACAATTTTTTGGAAAATTTACAGTGGTGTAAAGACCTCTTAAAGCGGTCGAATTATTTTTCTAGGTACTTCATTTTAGAAGACGCTTATTTGCCATGCACAGATCCAATATATTTCATATACAAAAATCTCATACGTCTCAATTTATCTACGGCCGTACCTACCTCAACGAGCAAATCATAGCTCATAAATTCACGGGGAAAACATCAAATTTGCAGGATACCCGGTTATACAATTCTCGTATACATGCACTACGATCGTCCAACGGATTTCCGTACGTCTTGAACGGCCGGGATCTGCCGCAAATCCTCCTGACTGACTAGTTCGATGGACAAAATGATTATTGGGTGCATGTCGTAACTATACTATATGAAGAATGGTACTCACCACAGTCGCCCAGGTGACTAATCGTCATGTCCGTCGCCGAGATAATATCTAGAGGGACTCGGATGGACTGTATTACAAATAGACATGGCTTCTCCAGTATCAGTAGAGATCTCTCGGTGTGACCGACGCGACGGCAGAAATTTTGATGGAATAGTCGATGGAATTGCATCTAAGGTTCTAATTACGGCATCGAGTGAATCATAACTGAGGCATGTTGCATATCATTATCATCTCGCCGAGATTCCAGATTGCGACGCAACTGTAAACGACTTCTTGTTTTTCCTGGTGGAGAATAACATGTTTACTCTTGTAACGACTCCCTAGGATTTAAATTATACATTTACTGAAAACTAAACTTAACTACTAAATTATTATCATATGTCTACAGCGTTTTAATATATAGCTCCATGTGCTAGGGAAATTGTATAACGGCGCAATTTTAAGCTAGTTATTATGGTGTCGCAACCACATACATTAAATTTTATTTAACTATTAGTTTGGTTCTTAA
Source organism: Rosalia funebris (assembly GCA_037954035.1). Taxonomy (NCBI): domain Eukaryota; kingdom Metazoa; phylum Arthropoda; class Insecta; order Coleoptera; family Cerambycidae; genus Rosalia; species Rosalia funebris. Next base: position 8,763,647 of record JAZFAV010000022.1, read on the forward strand.
TACCCGCGGATTTATTAAATTTAACTCCGGTAATGGCTTATTACAATATTGTAAATCAAACACAATAGAAAAAAGTGGTTGTCTTCGTTCTTATCGAACGACTAATGGCAGCGCAATGTTCACATATAATTATGATTTAGTTCCTTAATGGTGATATCACACTGGAATGAAATTATTCTTATACACATTATAATTTTTCACAATATACGTAATCAGTATCATAACTACTTGTGTCTCAACGTTTCTGTTTTAACATGAGATGAAAAGCTTAGCAGACAAAAATCTGCCCATGAGCATGATGGTTGGTTACAAAGGAATTACATTCATCTAATTGCAAGATCCAAATTTATACTATAATTCTTAACGTGTTACATGAATTTTTACCGTGAATAGCATCTACTAAAATAACTATTAAACTGCGTGTTTTGGAAATGTCAACGAAGATAAGCCTCCATTTGCAATCCAGATCCAAACGAAAGTGCACACGAATGATTTGTTGTGGTAGTACCAAGCAATCTGTCTCCTAATTACTCTCTACTAAATTAATATCTATACTGAAAAAATACATAACCTTATTACTCTAAATCAATTTAGCAGACTTTGCAGTGTTCTGGTAGAATATATGGGCAGAAAGGCAAATGCATATTATCTCATAATAGAATTTTACATACTCTAGAAGCTCATCGCTTCTGTGGTTATGATACCATGTACATACTTTACCATGTATACACTTTATGCCATGTGCTGTAATTATTTGAAGTATATACTTCAGGTTAAATTTTTTTAAAGTCGCATTATACTCAGTCTTTCTTTCCTCGATTATTCTCTTTAAACGTTCTTATATGGAATATGTTTATCAACTTTGTCATTGAATTCCTTTATAATAATCATTGGCACAAAATATGGAAACAGAAATCTCACCAAAAACATAAATGTGAAAAGGGGGCCAAGCCGGTACAAAGGACATTCGGGGTTGTCGGCTTCGCTGATAAAAGAATTGAGATCTGAACGGGTGCCAAGTTCCAATAGTTTAATAGCAAGTTTATCAACTTACAATAGGTTAATATACTTAAAATAGAAATATACAACTGTCTTCAACTGAATTGTTTGTTGTATAAAATAGAATAACCATCGAAGTTAAATTTTAAGCTTGTATTAAATATCATTATGTTAAACATCATCATGTATTATTAAACATATTAAATATCATATTACATTTGAGGCTGAGAGCAATTCAAAAGGAATTAGTACTTCTGCCAAGAAATTAAATGTTTCTGATTTAAGTTTCTGATAAGATTTATATAGTGATTATGAAATCGGCAATAGATTTATAAATTTCTTGCCATTTTCTCTGTTATATCGCAACACGTGAAGTGTAAAACGTGCGATTTAGATATTACGTTTCATGAAAGAAGTCCTCGAGGCTTCTCATATTGTTTTTTGTTAATATTTTTAATTGCTCAATATTTCCATTTTTTCAATCCTTGGGAAATATGAAAAATGGAATATGGGCGAACTTATTTCATCAAGTTATCAACCGACGAAAATATTCAGTCTTGATGCGACTGGAAGAAGGCGCAAGCAACGGATTTCTTGGACACCTTCCATCATAAGCCGCCGCTTCCCAAGGGAGTTTTTAAATTCATCAAACTGATTTATGAGGACCTGAGCCAAGACGAGTTGCTTGAGAGGCTACACGCAAAATATCAATGAAAGTTTAAATGCTACTGTTTCGAAATTGGCCCCAAATTATTATTCAAATGGCAAAAAAGTCTTGAATATAGCGACTGATATTGCTGTGTGCACTTTTAATGATGGTCTGACTAATATTCTTCGTATTATTAATGATTTGGAGATGGAGTTTGGCGTCCAATTAAACAGTTTTTGTCCAGAAGTCGATGCTAAGCAGATCAAGTATGCCGAGATGCCATTGACAGATGCAGCGAAAGAGGCACGCCCTAACATAAAATGTTCCGAGAAAGAGAATGAGAAAGAATATTTAAATATAGAAGGGCAACTTTATGATTCTGGGATAGCAGCAAATGAGAATAAGGTGATTCATCCCATTTCAGATTTTCAAGGTATGGTGGATAAGGCCAGGAGGTGAGTTGCAAGAAGACGGTCGAAGATATTGACATGTTTTTGAAGAATTTTATTAATATTTTATTTTCCGAGATATTTAGAATAGGTTAAAGAACCTATTTTAAGTAACGTATTTAAGAAAAGTAACACGTGGTATAGGATTTCACAAAACAGAACATCAGCAACTTTTACCAAGGCGATACCAAGTTCTATAAAGTCGACAATGTTTATTTGTTACAGAACCGCATTTGACTTGATTCGAAACCAACTTATTCTCTAGAAATTGCCCCCCGCTGTCTAGTTCTCTCTATGATTTAAATCTGTTGGTCGTTAAGCGTCAATCATTGGTCGACCTAGCAAAGTTTCTATGCCGTAGTACTAGTTCAAATTGAACATAGGAATATCCAAGTGGTGCAAGAATTGAAGGAGAGGTAATACACATGACATAAGTACAGCCCGTCAAGAATAGGAGTAAGTCTCAAAACTGCGATATTGAATCGTCCATGAGGTGCGCAATAAATAGCCTGGCCTTTACTTAGTCGCATTGCGACTTTTGCAGAGTGAATATCGATGAATATATATGGAATGTGAATGTACACAAAGTTCAATCTGGCCGCGCATAAAATGCATCCTTTATCCTCCGAATGCTGCTTTACTGTTTTTTCTACGCATACCTAGAGAATCTCATACTTTTTCCTATACTTGACGAGCAGTGTATAAGATATGTTGATTATTAGGAGAGAAAACGACAGAAAATAATATCTAAATCACAGTAGCCTTTCTCAGAATAGCTTTAATGTTTCTTACTACGTAAAATGGAATTAAATTCGCTTAATGACAGTTATCTTTATTCAAAACATCGGTGTTTAATCCGACCGATTTACTATTTTCCTCCTTCATCTCTCTTTATTAAAGCATTTATTATTTAAAATTGAAATGTAAACCAGGTTTCAGTCTCAATTTTCTATAGGTAAACTTCCGTCTGCTTTATTTTTCGATCTATATCTCCCGCTCCAAACGAGATATCACAATGGTATTCGAAGACGATACCGACGTATCGCTTTAATAACGAATCTCCTCCCCTTGTTTATTTTATCGTGAACACATTGCATGAAACTGCTTATAACATGCTCTATATTTTCAATTAATTAATGTAAAATAACTATGCAAACCACAGATCATTATCGGTTTATTAATACAGTCCTATTTGTCTAGTTTCGAATCATGTTTACCAACTAATCAGATCAATGAAATCAGTTATTTCAGATACATATCATTACCTCATGCGACCATGTATTATTTAATGGCTTTTTTCCGTATCGAGAGCTCTTTTCCAGATAAGGCGTGCGCAGGGAATTTTCTCGAGGCGCGGTACTGGGTACGATCTATAAAATCTGCGTGGTGCTATCAAATCGAATATATTAGCCATAAAACGTGCTTTAAAATTCATAAGGTATAAATTAAACTTCTGTTTATTGCAATGCGTAGGTGCCACCTTGCTTGGTTTTTGCGAAAATTGTTAGCAGTACTTGACATTTTCCTCTTGAATACTACAATATGAAAGTATCAATATATATTTTTTCAAATTTATTAACAAGCAACATTTTTGTTTTTATTAAACACATACATTTATTGACAAATATCTACATACATACACTAGGCGCAAAAATTAAGGGATGAAAAACAATACTAAATTCTTTTGTGATTTTGAAAGGGCTGTAAGGCTTGGAGAAAAGTAGTCGCAGAGAAATTATATAGAAAGCGAAATAGAAGCTCTAAGTTTCTTGTTTTCAGATTTTGAGTTCAACATTTTTTGTCATTAGCAGTTTTTGAGGAATATTAAGAAAACCATCGGAAAATGAAGTTCCAAATTTTGGCTTGCCTTTCAAAAGGTCCACGCACTTCAATAATATTTTTCAGTGATGTCGCGATAAAACTTTTTTAGATAATTTCATCCTCTTTAATTTGAGCCGTCTAAAAGTCTTATACGATGATTTTTTGCTGAGTTATCGTCGTTTAAATCAAGCCAGTTAGTTTTGACTTTGGTAATTAATTACTCGGGAAATAGCGATCGTACAGGTATCAGAAACCGAAAAGTATTCTGGCTGGCCACTAAATCAACCCCCTTCTCCCTATCCAATGACCCAGGAATATATCATCTAGAAAATCGTGGACAGGTTCTATATAATGGGGAGGTATATCATCTTGATGAAAAAAAGTTATTTTTTAAAAGATTAGGTTCCTCTACATCAGGGTATAAAGTTATTAGTGCGGGAATAAGGTCGTATTGAAGAAGATCCCTATATTATGCATCACTTAGGTTCAAATGAAAGAAATAGAGGCCCAGATTTACTATGCCATACCACACATTCACCTCCTGGGGATCCTGAGAATAACACTTTATGATCAATCGAGGATTTCATCGATTTCAAACTTTTATCACACAATAATAAAAAACCTAGTCGGTAGTCTCTAATTTGTCCTAATTTTTCTTATCTAACCTATATTCACGCTGTATGTAATTATTATCTTAGTGTATGTAAAAGAATGCGCTCTTTCACATTCCGTAATACAAAATAAACAGTCTTAAAACATTAAAACGGACTCTTCCGCACGTAGAACATATCTATCTCGAAATTGAGTGACCGAGAAAACATAAACCAACACATAAATGCAGAATATGTGTTTCATGCGACAGTTTTACTTTTTCAAATATTCCACCAACATGCTTTCTCATGACCCATAAACATGGTAGAGTGTGTTCTATCCACCTCAAAATCAATATGTGTTGTCTGAGAGACGTCCCCGATCAGAATCAGTCAAAACCCCATCGATCCGATACGATTTAGTAGATTTATCGTGCTAACAAGTTTTAAAATCCCGACAACGACAATGACACACACAAAGACAAAAATTTTTAAAATCCATTTTTTTTGGTTTTTAGGCTGAAAATCGAAAAATAAACGCTAGAATTTTTATACATTTTTCTTTACACGATTACATTACTTTTCCGCTCTGGTATAGTTGAGTGCGGAAAAGTAATAAGGTTACCTTTACAAAAATATCGACGACATCATACCACCTACAAAAATCACCCTATACGTATTAAATATATTTTAAAAAATGCGCAGCTAAAAACAAAATTTCACGGGTCCGAGATTTTTTACAAAACGTTATATTTATGTTTATATGTATTTTCGCGTATACTAAGTAACAAAGTAACGTGAAACTTATAAACAATAAAATTTGCTGCCAATCGGAAAATTATAATACTGTTATTAATTTTTCAAAACATAAAACCCGCCACAGGTAGGATTCGACATCTGTCCCGGATCGGAACCAAACGACGTACAGCTGTTTCGAACTTATTAGTTCTCATCAGTGCCGTACACGGTACGCGGATCCAGGACAAATGCCGAATGAACTCTATGGGGTATACATCTTTATCGATACGATCTCTGTCAGTCTCGATTTCCGATTTATATGTTACTTAGTGTTATTAATATTATTTAACTAAAAAGAACGTTATTGTTCTCGAACAAGAATAATAGTGGCGTTTATTTTAACAGAAATCTCATCTCACTTCAGTGCAGCGCCGATTGGTGATTGTGATATAAATTAGTGGATGACCACATAGAAGAACTGAAATGAAATTAGATGTCACTAACTGGCAGAGACATACAATTTGTATAATGGATCTTTGCGCGTGTATCAATTTAGTGACGACGCACGCGCGTGTATCACACGCTACACCACTCGCAATTGTTACTAATATTACCAGCACGTATGTCTAGCGATATATGCTACAATCAACTACGTACGGCATAGACAATTAATAACTTGCTGAACAAAATGCAACTATGAAGTCACGTCTTAGCTTTATTGTATAATTTGATTCATTGGCGTCTTAATATTTCTGTAAAATTTATTTCATTTTTGTTTCATTTATTTTGATTTTTCTTGAATTTATTTAATTTATTTTGATGGAAATATCATTTCCATTGAATGTTTTTGTGGAGAACCTTTTCATTACTTCGTCATAGGTTGACGGATTTGTATTATACTAACTGTTATCCTAAAATGTGTTTTCGGCGCGACGCTGTTCAAAAATTTCAGTTGATTGATTCATACTATTGTTACCTGTGACGCACACGCAAGTAATCATACAAACCATAACTAATATCACTTTATTTTTACATCACCAACAACTATCACACATTTGATTTATGGGTAATGAATGTTTGTAGTCTCGTAATTTACTGGGCCATTTAGAATCCGTACCGATATAATTCTGACATTTGAAATTTTTCGTCGGTCCCTATTAATTTATGGAGTTATTTCCCGATAGGGGCGTGCAGATAATTGTCAGGCCATAAACCTCCTTTCCTCTACCTTATCTACGAACTATAAATTCGAAAACCGCTTACCGGGTAAGTGTTCATAGTTCTCTTCAGTTAAACGGCCGTTTACAAGTAGACCTAAACAACACTTAGGCATTTTTTCAGCAAACTCCAACATACTTATGGTTGCAACACGCATGCTGGGATAAGAGAGAACGTGCGTCGTGATCGGCGTTATAAAAATGACGATCACGGCTAGACCACGGCTAACTTGATACCCGATTAAGATTGACGGGCCGTCATAAGCAGCTTTTGATATTGTAATTACCTGACTACTGCATTCGAACGGTACGCTGACCTATGGGAATCTGTGGTGTTGGAATTCAATACCCGATAAAAAAATATATATAGACTATCGAGATTTCGTGATTGTTTGTTTGAAAGGTGACGTTAATTACATTCTGATATATTTGCAATGATACCCAGCTTATTATTTCCATAACTTGCTGAGCACTGCTGCTGTACATTTTTCTCTTTCCAAATGTCCTAAAAATATCTATTATACATAATTTCTTGAGCATCTTTGACAAGGTGAATTGTAGTATACTAATTACAAAATTAAAATTATATGTATTCAGTAGTAATATCCTTTATCAAGTCGCATTTATTCACATGTAAATTATTTGTTTCATATAATGGCTTTAAATGCGAGACTATCTTAGCATCTTCTGGAACACCTCAAGGCTCAAATCTGGGACCATGATTCTTTATGTTATTTATTAATGACTTTTTTTCTAATGCGTATTTCAGATCATGTTAAATCTGTAATTTTACATACACATACAGTCACTGACCTCGAGAAGGGTGCTTACAAGCCTACCATTTTTATTTAAATTATTACACATACATTACATAGATGCACCCCCATTATTAAGCATGTTTGCTATATGTATATCTAGACTAGGCTCTAGAGAAGGCAGTATGTTTTATTGTCAGACTGTAATAACTAACGTACTGTTAAATTCGTTGTTGCTTATAATATCACAAAATTTTATAAAATACCCAACACCTGTGAGCACCTTCCTTTCTAGACACCTCCTTTTTTAAGTATTTCATCGTATATTTATATTAAAGTTACATAGAAGTTTGTTTCTTATACATTTTTTAAGTTGTATACTGTATCATACATATATATTTATTGGTATTTCATATTTTTGTCCTATAAGTAGACATTTTATTGGACAATAAATAATTGTTAATCGACATAAAACAATCTAATATCGTCATTAAGCAGCACATTTCTCTGTTTTTACTTATCATTAGTTAAAAAATCAGTTTGTTTAGCGTATTTAATAGACATTTTATTTTTATGTAATATGTTTAGTTTCATAGAAACCTAGAATAGATTCCTAAAAGTTATATTTACCAGTGGTTAACAAAAAAATTATAGAAACGTTATGACAAATAAAATATTAACTATTTTTATTAAATTAAACTTAAAAAGTCTAATTAGACTAATATATCAAAAGTTTAAACAGATACGGGAGAACGGCTGTCTGATAAATATAAAGGGTGGTCCAACCAAAACGCACGATATTAATTATAAATAAAACAAAAAGTTTTCAGAGAATTGTCTTAATATTTTTTATTATGATAGAAGGATCTATGACAATTATGTGTGAAACAAAATATAGGCCTAATGCTCGCCACGGCTTCGGTGGCATACCTCTATCCGATGGTCCATATTTTCAATGACTCTGAGACATAATTGAGGTTCAATGTAGTTAATGTGCCGAATTATCTCATCCTTTAGCTCTTGAATTGTTCTTGGCTTATTGACGTATACTTTTTCTTTTAAATATCCCCAGAGAAAGAAGTCCAACGGTGTCAAATCACATGATCGTGGCGGCCAATTAACATCGCCACAACGTGAGATAACACGGCCATTGAATTTCTCGCGCAAAAGTGCCATTGTTTCGTTGGCTGTGTGGCAAGTGGCACCATCCTGTTGGAACCACATATCGTCCAGGTCCATATCCTCAATGTTTGGCCACAAGAAGTCCGTTATCATCTCGCGATAGCGAACACCATTCACGGTACCTGCTTGGCCGACCTCATTTTCGAAGAAGTACGGCCCGATGACGCCGTCAGCCCATAAACCGCACCAAACAGTCACTCTTTGTGGATGCATCGGCTTTTCAACAATCACTCGTGGATTCTCATTTGCCCAAATTCTGCTTGTTAACGAATCCACTGAGGTGAAAGTGTGCCTCGTCCCTGAAGATGATTTTCTTTGTAAAGTCACCATTCACTTCTGTCTGTTCAACCAACCATTCGGCGTATTGACGACGCTTGAAATGGTCAGTAGGCTTCAGCTCTTGAGTCAATTGAACCTTGTAAGCGTGTAAATTCAAATCTTTATTCAAAATTCGCATCAGTAATGTTCGTGAGATGTTCAATTGTTGGGCACGACGACGAGTCGAGGTTGACGACTCTTCTGCTACACTATCGCGAACAACAGCAATGTTTTCCGCAGAACGAACTGGGTTAGCATGCACAGGTGTTTTCACATTTCCTACAGACCCGGTTTGCTGAAATTTGCGCACAATTCTCCCGGTTGTGGACACATTTGGTCGATTATGCTGACCAAAAGAGTCACGAAGTGCACGAAATGCATTTTGATTTGAACGCCCATTTTCGTAAAAGGCTTCAACAATCTTAACGCACTGCTCAATTGTGTACCTCTCCATGGTTGAATCTGTCAAACACTGAAACAAAGAAATGTCAAACTAAGTTGGGCAAAAAACTTGACGTTAAGGTGTGATTCACAATTAACATCGTGCATTATGGTTGGTTGGACCACCCTTTATATAAAAAGCTAATTATATATTTAAATTCGGTATTTTTAAAGACAAAAAGGCCGTGCTTTCTTAAAAATAATTGTTGTAGCATTATTTTATAAGAGACTGTCCATAGCGATGGCTCTTTTCCTCCTTGTAGGTTTATTTTCAGTTTTTCTATTTTTCCGCACTCCACTATACGCGGAAAAGTAATGTAATCGTATAAAAAAAAAGTGAAAAAACAAAATTTTCTTTTGGGTTTACTTTTCGTTTTTCGGCCAAAAAATAAAAAAAAATGGTTTTTAAAAAATATTTGCTGTGTGTGTCTCATCGCTGTCGTCGGCATTTATTCTTGTTAGCACGATAACTCAACTAAATCGTGTCGGATCGATCGAGTTTTGACTGATTCTGATCTGATAGAACGTCTCTAGAAGATGACACCTATTGATTTTAATGTGCATAGGACACACCCCACCCTGTCCATGGGTCATGAGAAAGCACGATGATGAACTATTTGAGAATTTTTTTCTGTTAACACGATAACCCAACTAAGTGGTGTCGGATTGATTGGCTTTTGACTGATTTTGATCGGGTACGTCTCCCAGATCACACCTATTGATTTTGAGGTGGATAAAACACACTCTACCATGTTTATAGGTCATGAGAAAGCCCAAAGGTGGACTATTTGAGAAATGGTTTTTGTTAGCACGATCACTCAATTAAATCGTATTGGATCGATCGCGTTTCGACTGATTCTGATTAGGGACGTCTACCAGACGACACCTATTAATTTTTGAGGTGTATAGGACACCCCACCTTGTCCATGGGTCATGAGAAAGCACGATGGTGGACTATTTGAAAAAAGTGCGGAAAAGTCCGTCTTAAGGGTTTAACTGTTTATTCTAATGTGCCCTACTGCCTTACCATATAGGCTATCCTTTCAAAATCTGAAAATATTTTAAGACAATGCTAGATCATAAATATTGAATACAAAACTCCTAGAAATTCTGGCATTCATTAAAAAAAAAAAAAAGAAATAATAATTATCGCCAAATAGTCAGAAAAACTATTATTTAGATTTTTTTTCAAATAATTTGATTATAATAAGTATTTGCTTCAATACTGTGCCTAAACTTAACTAAAATTATTTTCAAGTCTACTTGGAAAATTTTCATTATGTAAAGATTTTTAGTTATTACCTTACTGATTTTTATAAAAAAAAAAAACACTACATAAGTAGATCATATTTGAGAGAAATGTCAATGATTTAGAGTCATTATATAGAAAATTTCGTGTAAAATCAGAATGTGTTAAAATATTCTGATTTTTAATTTTTTTACAAAATTTTTTAATTTTGATGACACGATTAGCTGGAAATAGTCAAATATCCATTCTTACTTTAGTAGAATAAAAAATGTCTATAATTTGAAAAATATAGTAATTAACACCACAAAACATTCTTTACAGTATATAATAATTCCGATATAATTCATTTGGGGTGTTTTCAAAATTACACACCACGCATAGTACTTTGTATAGCTTTAACATTTAATGCCAGAAATAAAAAAGGTAGCCAAAAATAATTAAAACTCTATTAATACCGTCCATCGTGGTAACTAACAAATTACGGCAGCAGTTTTAATTTATGCTTTGTCACTAAACAGATAGACAGGAATCTGTTGTATTCGCAAAGTTACACACGAAATGGGCAAGAGTCAATATTATTGTATTTTTCTATTGTATTATTTCTTAAAAAGTACTACTCTGCATTTCATCGCTATTCGCTAAATAAAAAACTCTCTTATCTTTCCAATAAACGGAACAGTTTACCTGAGCCTAGCCATAAAAACAAACCACGGTATGAGATAAGAGCCATTTGAGATTTTTTATTTGGTAAATAGAGATGAAATAAACTATACTAGTATGTGCGCTGGGCAATAAACTGACTAACTTTATCGTATTTTCAAATTAAAAATTCCATTTTGGTTCTTAGTACCAGTACTACCACTCGCTTAATCCTTGTAATACCACACAATTATCAAAATAAAAATTCCATTTTTTTTATAACTGATTTTGTTGACATCTCGTATATTAGCATAGTCTACAATCACTTAAAACGACTCAGATATCTTTTACACTAGCTTATCCTAAATTAGATTAACTTTCTCTAGCACTGACTAGCACCTAACTTAAGTTGGTCTTGGAGTAGGTTGGAATCTTTGGTGTGAAGATAACACTAACTGAGCTTTCCACAAAACACCAAAACACTATACACTACACTCGACGCGCATTTCGCCAACAAAGTTGGCATCATCTGGAGATGATTAAAACTCTCTGACTTTTTTCTTTCGTCAACTTTGTTGGCGGAACGTGCGTCGAGTGTAGTGTATAGTGTTTTGGTGTTTTGTGGAAAACTCAGTTAGTGTTAAGTTGGTCTATAGGTCTAACTTATAGTTTAACCACGATAAATTAGTTTGGACTACTTGATTTACCCAGAATAATACTTTAATATTAGGCTAATACAGAAATTATGGTCTTGGTTGATATATTTGTTAAGCACCTACACGACATACTTTGGTCCAACCATACTGTTTCCTACTGCCATCACTCTTTTCTCTACGCATACATAGATAAATTTCACACTTTTTCCTATTATTGACGAGCTTATTGTCTATATTCTACTTTGATGCAACGTAACATAACCTCATAGCCTACCCGATTTAAATGATCAAAGAATATTGTTCGCTCGATTATAATCGTATGTTAATGAAAGCAGGATTTTTCGTTATAGATTAATATGACGGGAATTGAGGAATTAAGATGGAGGCGGCTCTAATCTATCTTCGTTGCGCGATTGTTTCGTTGTGAGGCTTTCTACGATAATAACAGCCGCGCCAGTCTTTGCCGATATAATTGACTGTATTTGATTTATAACCCAATAATGGATTCGAAGTTCAAGTTTATTTGTTGCACCGGAGAACCAGTACGAAATATGACTTGCCGTTTCATTTGGATTCCAACAAATCCTTATCTAACGACAAATCTATATTTAATTAGAGACGTTACTTTAATTAATATAAATTAAAGTCCGACTTCATTAACGATTTGTCTGCGCATTGGCATTATGCAGTTAAAAGGCCAGGCCATCTGCGATGTTACATGACTCGACTCAGGACTGGAAGAGTGTCAAACCGATGGATAAGGCAGATAAACGTCTGCGATCGGTAAGGTCGATATTGTAGTCAGTATTTAAACGATCGTGCGCTATCATTTATGTATGATCTACCTTCAATCAGTGCTTACAGCTGCTCTTTTTCTAGGTGCCCGGGCACACTAGATTTCCGATATAAACCATTTTTAATGCGGTATTATGTTGTTAAGCGCACAATGGAGTCTGACATGTAATTTCATATTGTGTCGGCGTTTCTTTTTTTGTCAATCTAACTCGGCTGTTTCAGTCGTGATACTTTTATAATCGTAAATGTCACTAAACGTCCTACCAAAGTATATTGCAAAAAATATTTTTAACACATATAGATAACAAATAATTGGAAACATATTGACATACATTCAAATATGTATTGAATGTAATATAAATATTTAATTAGGCATGGTTTTTTGTGCCTTTATTTTTATGCGAGATTTAGCTTAGTGCTATTATTATTCTACCTATTCCTGCAGATATTCACACAGATACTGCTCGTCAAGAATAGCAAAAAGGGTTAGATTCTCTAGGTATACGTAGAAGAAAGGGTGAGGCAACATTCGGAGGAAGAAGAATGCACTTTACAATACATTAAGAATGGGAACAAGTCCCACAACTGCGATATCGGACCGGCCACGAGGTGCGCAGTAATAGTCCGGTCTTTAGTCAGTCGCACTGAGACCTTTGTAGAGTGATGAATGTGCAATATGAATGTACACAGAGTTCGATTTGGCGTGTAAGCGCATCCCTTTCCATCCGAATGCTGAGTTACTCTTCTTCTACGCATACGTAGAGAATCCTATATCACACTTTTTCCTATTAATGACGAGCTGTACGCACGGCCAGATCGAACTCTGTGTATATTATGTACACTCGATATTTATTCTGCAAAGATCTTAATTCGACTGAGTAAAGACCAGGTTATTTACTGTGCACCTCATAAGCGGACCGATATCGCAGTTTTAAGACTTGTTCCTATAATTTGCGAGAAGTACACTCACGCATTCGCACATTCAGCCGGCTGATGTGGGAATCTAATCCACGCTTAGACTACTCCCAGTCGACGAACCACGTCAGCTCCAAATAATTGACATCATTATCTCGGATCAATTCAAGGAATTAGACGCCTTCTGCGAGACAATTACTGGATACCTTATGGCCAGAAAATCTGGTAATTATTTCAACAATTGTAAGTGGGATATACAAGGAGTAAATGTGGTACTACAATCAGTGCTGATTTGAGAATGCAATGGATATTCTATTCAGTGCCGAGCACACATGCCAGTAGTACCTTTCAACAAAGTATAAAGATGTGATAATACTGATTCTTGACCATTTCTTGCGCAACTTTGCAAACACCAACAGGTTCGCGTTCACCTATTTGATAGGGATAGGTGTGAAGGGATACAATGAAAGTGTTTAAGGTATTATATAATACCATATTTTATCGATTAGCGCGTGGGTAGCTGTACCAATTGAGTATCCTTTACCTTTCTCGGGTTCGGTTTTTAATGCTAAAACGATAATCGTAGTTTGTAATTTTGAAAAGAGACCAAACGAATTATATTGGAGTTTTTTATACTGTAAAGAATGTTGTATAGAATTAAACATTCTCCATACTAACTCCTGGAGATATGATGTATTCCAGATTACAAATATTTTTTGTTCCAGAAAACTAAGAATATATATATTTGACTATTATTATTATATTATAGCGATCTCTTACTGTTTGATGTAATTAGCGCCATTTCATTTGATAGTCAGTTTAAAATTTTGCTACCACCATAATATTAATTTGGTACGTTATACAAATCGTAAATAATTGATTTCTGAATTAAATATTGGAGTACTGTTTTTATTTTTAGGTATTTAAGACCAATCTCTCAGAGGGTCCAAAATAAGACCCAAAGGTGAGCCCTGCAGTAGTCCAATGAAGAATTAATATTCAATTATGGAGTACCACGAGGTTAAATTTTAAAGCATATATTCTTTTCTTATATATCAACGGAATTGATATTATATTTGGCTTCATGAAATTTACTTAGAAATTGTTAATAACAAATGAGGAAAACCAACTAATGGAAAAAAATGCTTGAATCAGAAAATTTTTTTTTTACGAAGAACTAAAACTATTTCTTTCAAACACTGACAAAGCGAAAGTCATCAATTTTCATAACAGGCAGAAGACGTATAATAAGATTGATACTGATATTAATATTTTAATAGTTTCTAGACAAAAGTAGTGTCAAGTTCTTGTGTTCAACTATTAACAACCATATAAATTGGAAAATTCATTATTTTAACTTAATTTTCAATCTTAATTCTATATCCTAGTCTAATTAAATTTTCTAAACACTGATCAGTTAAGAAAACTACGTTATGCATAAGTGAGCATGACACTGTTCATGTAACGTATTTATTGCTTAAAAAGGTGTTAAGATGAATGTGACAGATGTTCCCTAGAGAAATGTGTAAATATATTATTAAATATTTTAATACTCTAATAACTTGCATGATTTATTTTCAAAATGTATTTTTATGTGTACCTGAATATAAGAAAATGTTTTAATAGAAATGAAGTACATTTGAATGTAGCCGATAACTCATTTCATTTCTTAGGATTGAAAATATTTAATTTACATATAGTAATCTAGAACTTTGTGATAAATTAATATTTTTTAAAATAAATTTAAAAATATGTCTTATCGAAAGAAGTTTTTATTATGTAGGGAGACCCTTTACCTTTGCATTTTAATCTATATTGACTTATATGAAATAAATATTATTGTTATTAACATTTTACTGAAAATTTCCATGCGTGACTGTTTTCTGAGTATTTAATCCACATCGAATGTTAAAAGTAAAAAAACAACAGATATTTCTTCAATACATACAGCTCGTCAATAATAGGAACAAGTGTCAAAACTGCTATATGGAACCACCCACGAGGTGCGCAGTAAATAGCTTGGTCTTTAGTGAGTCACACTGAGACCTTTTCAGAGTGAATATCGATGAATATATTGAATGTGAATGTACACAGAGTTCGATCTGACCGCGCGTAAAGTTCATCCTTTTTCCTCCGAATGCTGCCTCACTCTATTGTCAACGCATACCTAGATAATCTCGCAACTTTTTCCTATTCTTGACGAGCAGTACATTCAACGAAACCATATTTTTATAGTCACCCATCATTAGAAATCTTGACATAACACAAGTACAAGCAGGCAGTGGTTCCATTTGTAGGACAAAACAACCATCATCATATTTAATCATCATATAAATATGTCTATAGATGTCAAATTGTCAGGTTGTTTCAAATTTAAGTATTTAAGGTCTAATCACCTGTAAATTAATTTGGTTTTGAATTACACTATTCATCAGAATACATCCCATTATCATCATGAGGTCATCAGTCTTAAGACTGGTTGGACGCTAACCTCCAATTTCTCCTGTCTTGTGCTAACTTACGCATATCGCTAATTGTGCTACAACCTACATCCCTTACTATTTGCGAGCAGTAGTCTAATCTAGGTCTACCTCTGCCTTTCTTCACTCCTATTTCTGCCTCCAAAATATCGCGGACTATTCCCCCATGTCTCAGCAAGTGGCCTACCATTCTATCTCTTCTCTTCTTTATGTTTTTCCACATACTTCTTTTCTCGCCGACTTTCTCTAATACTTCTTCGTTTCTAACCCTATCGGTCTACGGTATTTTCATCATTCTTCGGTAACACCACATCTCATCTCTACCGTCCAGGTTTCGCAACCGTATAGTGCCGTGTTCCATACATACGTTTTCAAAACTATCTTCCTTGTTTCTAAGTTTATTACCCCTGAGCATAAAAGTGCTTTCTTTTTGTTAAAAGCTACTCGACCCTGCGCTATTCTTTGTTTTATATCTTTATCGCTTCTTCCATCCCAATTTATTTTTCTTCCTAAATAAGTGAAGTCTTTAACTTCCTCCAATATTTCATTATTAATTTGTACTTTCGTTTTTGCTCTGCTTTCGCGCCCTCTGCACACTAACACTTTAGTTTTGTTTTTGTTCACCTTCATTCCGTATTCCTCTGTCAACACTGCCTCCATTTCGTTCAACGCTGATTTTAATTCCTCTTTACTAGATGCTAATACTGCTATATCATCCGCGAATCTCTGTACTTTAATCCCGACATCCACTCTATCTTTTATCACATTAATCTCCTCTTCGATGTACAGATTAAAAATTAGTGGTGATAAATCTACTTCCCTTCTTTCCCCTTCTACTTCTATAACAGCAGTTTGCTCTTTGTATAGATTGTGCACTACTCTCCTATCTCTATACTTCATTCCCGCGCTCCTTAGTATCTCGAACATTTTTTCCCATCTTACATTATCAAAAGCTTTTTCTAAATCTACAAATCCTATATAAGCGTTCTTTCCTTTTTCTCTTGTTTTCTCTAACATTACTCTTAGCGCCAGAATAGCTTCGCGAGTTCCCCTATTTCACCTAACATCCCATACCAACATGATTAAAAATTTTAAAAGTATTTTCTGGAAATACTTACTAGAAGTATTTATGGAATCAATTGTGTCAATCTTGATAACTTCTTTAAAATAACGTTAGCACTACCGTAACTCAAGTTACGAGTTCTACAAAAATAATTTGATGAAATTATCGTAGGGATGTGAACGATTCCTTTATAATTACTGAGTATTACAGTTCATCAATAATAGGAAAAAGTGTGAAATTCTCTATGTATGCGTAGAAGAAAAACTGAGGAAGCACTCGGTGGGAAAAGACTGCACTTTACGCGCGGCCAGATCGAACTCTGTGTACGTTCACATACATCAAGGTGTGCAATGTGCATCACTCTACTTTGTAAAATGATGCACATACATCACTTTACAAAGGGCTCAGTGCGACTGACTAAAGACCAGGCTATTTACTGCGCACCTCGTGGGCGGTCCGATGTCGCAATTTTGAGACTTGTTCCTATTCTTGACGAGCTGTACCTGTTACGGAAACATTGTTTTCCGTCCTCTTCTATTTTAAGAATTGGAACATATCCTCTAACGATCAAAAAGTAAGTCGTTATAACTATTAGGTAACTTATAAATCTACGATCAGCAACATATACTAACGTGACCCAAATAACAGATGCTTTTTTTCGCTTCGCTCTATTCAAAGGTTTTTATTACTATCAAATATTGTTAAAGCTAATAGTTTAACAATTTCGGACGAAGTTAGTTCCCATTAATTTTTTTTGTGTATACCATAGACACCACATCTACTAAAATAACTACGTGCGATGGCACAAAAAGCTAGTAGTTTATAAGTATCTATCAATTTTTTGTACACGCGCCGTTCAAAAAACCACGTTTTATTGAAATCTATTTAAATTCACAGTTCTATTCCACTCGAATATTAGTTATATCGTACTATTATTATTTCTGTAATAGCCTAGAGTAGCAATGATAATGTCCCGCTAAAAATTGATATTCGACCTCCAACTGTGTTGTAACTATAGTAATTTAGGTATCTTTTGTGTACAATTCGGTATTGCACAGAGCCTACATTATATTTACATGCAATAACAACAAAATTATTAAAAATAGTTATTAAATAATTTGATATTATTATATAGAAATTTAGTGCCGACCTACTTAAACTCTAGCTTTTAAAATGTACACAGTGGATGCTGTTAAACCTCAAGAATACAAAATATTGAAAGAATGGATATACCGAGTGGTATATAAAAACAGTTATACTCCAAAACTTGAATTGAAATTGCTATGTCAATTTTTAGCGAACGAATTTTCAGTTTGGTTTAAAACTAATACCGACAGGTCATATTAGTTGTACAATTTTTTTATAAAATTGTTAAAAATAGAGACAGTATATTCATTGAAGGAAGTTCACTGTATGACTTAAAATTTTGGTCTTCGAAAGGGGGTTTATTAAACAAAGTTTCGATATTGACGCAAGAAAAACATACAAATAACAGCACAGGATGTTGGTAATATAAATTGAAATTAAATTTTTATTTATATGCTTAGGGAAATATGATGTTGAAGAATATCGTATTCTTCTATAGAGGTGACAGCGACAATGTCATTTGTACTGCGGTTCGGGGTGGCGGACTAGGCGCAATATTGGGCTGTCATTGTGTGCTTGGGTTGGAATCCCAACGAGAAACTATGACGCCTATCTCTGAGCGTGGATGCGTTTGTTTAAATGTGTATTTAAGTGTAACCTTCTCTTATGCAGCCTCAGGCTTTAGGGGAAGAAGTCGATTTCTATGTGTCCAAACTTTAATTATTGAATTTTACTATAAAAAGTATGTTTTCATATTTATTTAAATTGTAACAATCCGTTAAATATTTTGTGTACCGATTGATTAACACGATTGTTTATTTTCTAGCAATTTTATAAAGCTGAGCGAATAATCGTAATTGATTTTTATACCATGTTCTTTATAAAAATTGAAATCATGAATAAATGCAGTTTATACTCGTCCTATTTATTGATTTGACTGTTATTTAGTTTGCGATACACAAAAGTGATAAAGTTTACATAAGCGACAAGATCTACCGTGAATACAAATAAGTTGGTTAAACATTTTTAAATATTGCAGAAACAATAGAATTTAGGTATAGGAAATGTAACACAAATTATGTGTACAGTTACCGGGGCCACTTAAAAAAATTAAATAATTGGCAACACCGTCGACATCCGTTTTTAGTCCACCCTCTTACCTAAATGAACTATTGCAAGATGCTTTTTTAAACTTGAAAGGCATTATTGAGATATTTCGAGGTCCCAATACTTTTGGGCCACTCTGTATACAGTATGTAATGTTGCTTTGGCACCACTGAAGTTTTGAGTTATTGACAATAACCAACATGTACCTAATTAAATTGTGGACTTAAAGTAAACCCACAAAAAAATGTAATATGGTTAAGTCTGGAAACCTAGCTGGCCATTATGTCTATATGTACCTATGAGAGAACATGTCTTGGAAAATTTCATTAAGTCAGTTTGACACGCTCTGGATAAGGTTGTGTCATTGATACGGTCACAACTGGACTCCGGAGGATACGTTGTCGGCACCTTCCTTGATATTGAAGGAGCCTTCAACTTTACATCCAGGGAAGTGATTAGCGTAGCACTAGGCAGATGCTACACCCCCAGAATAATAGCTGAATGGATAGACCATATTTTGGGAAACAGACAGCTTACTGCCAATAAAGGCAAGACTACCTTCGAGGGCCGGGTCGACTCGGGCTGGGTATTGGGGGACAATACCCCTCCACAGGGAGGGGTGTTGTCCCCCCTTCTGTGGTGACTAGTAGTAGATGAGCTGCTTGAAAGGTTAAAGGATTACCAAGTAATTGGCTATGCCGATGACTTAGTAATAATAACGAAGGGCCCTTTCCTGGAGCCGATTCTCGATATAATGCAGGGAGCTTTAAACAAGGTTGGGAATTGGTGCAGGGAGAGAGGACTCTCGGTCAATACCTCTAAAACTGAGGCGATGGTGTTCACCAAGAAATATAAGTGGGACCAAACATGTCCGCTGATTCTTGGTGGCCAAAAACTAAGCTGTAATAGCTAAGTGAAATACTTAGGAGTAATCCTGGACGAGAAACTGTCATGGGGAAAACATCTAAGTCACATATGTTCCAAGATCACAGCAACACTTTGGTAACTGAGAAGAGCCATTGGTAGTAGCTGGGGCTTGAAACTGGAAACCATGAAATGGATGTATGAGGCAATTCTCAAACCCAGACTGATCTGGTGGGAGAGAGCCTGTTTAAAGTCGGAATCCAACCGACTTAACAAGTTAAGAGGATTGATTCTTAGAAGTATAACCGGAACCCCAAGATCAACACCGATCGAGGCGATGGGGATACTGACGGGGATACCACCTCTTGATGTCATTCTGAAAGCGGAAGCCGCAAAGGCAATGCACAGGGTGGGAAACATGAATAGGAAGGTAAGGGACCTGAATAGACTCTCAAGAGAGCTAGCTGAGGAGGGACTCCTATGGATGCCCTCTGACAGTACGGGTGTCCACTTCCTATTTGATAAGAAATATAAGATCACCCTCAGCTGTAAGACCGACTGGATGGAGGGTCGAGCTGGATTGCCGCTCAATGGAGACATCTGGTACACGGATGGAGCCAAGAGTGGGAACAGAGCGGGTGCAGGGGTGTATAGGCGACGCGACGGGACAGGTAAAGCCTTCGCCTTGGGCAAATAACACTACCGCACTCCAGGCCGAGCTAGTTGGAATTACATACGGTGTTCTAGGAGACTGTGTTCTAGGACCTAGGAGAAGGTATGTATCTGCTCGGATAACAGGGCGGCGTTGGCAGCCCTGAATTCAGCAACGACAAAGTCGAAGCTGGTCTATAATTGCTTTGAAGCATTGGACCACTTGGCAGGGAAGGGACCGGTGGAACTCTTATGGATACCTGGGCATAATGGCATTAAGGGAAATCTAATTACAGATAACCTTGCCAGACTAGGGACCAGGGAAAACCTCTATGGACCAGAACCTGCAGTGGGAATAAGTCGGAATCTATTCAGAGGCTAGCTGGGCAATCAATGGCTGGGCAAGAGACCAGCACAATAAAATATGGAGAGGAGTAACGGGTTGTCCAATAACCAAATTCTTCATCGAATACTCAGAGATTGAGAAATGGGCCCAAGAATGCATTAAATTGAACAGGCACAAAGCCAGAACCCTGGGGGGAATCATAACGGGCCACCATAGTAGCCTGAATACATATAAGCTCAAGCTGAGGCTGACTGATAGCCCGGCCTGCAGATACTGTAAAGAAGATAAGGAAACCTCGATTCATCTTCTTTACACCTGCCCCGCATTGGAGGAGAAGAGGTATCTTATATTAGGGACCCCTGTTATCCTAGAGGAGGCGAGGCTTAAGGCGGGGGACGTGCCTAAATTGCTCTTTTTATGGGATAACATTTTTGGATAATGACCCGGATAAGAGGGGATCGCCAAGGGACCCATGCGATCAGTGGCTGATGAGGCCCAAACCTATATAATATAATAATAATATATAATAATAGTTTGACACAGTCTACGAGCAGTGCACTGATATTTTAATTAATTAAATATTGAAAAACTGGCTTCATCAGTCCACATTATAGAATCAGTAATTAGTTTAAGTACCTTGTAATAGAGTAATAGAAGTTTAGTAGTAGTAGTAGAAGAGCATAGTAGTAGTAGCATTAGTTGTAATAATTTATAAAGTAATGCCCACCTGCAAACAGTTCATTTTCCGCTTGTCTTTCCAACATCAAACGGCAATATTCTTGTCTTCTATAATTATCATTTTCATACAGTGCTTGAACTGGACGGAAGCAATATGGTTTAAACTTATGGATTTTCAATATTCTCAGAACGACGTCCATGAAATTTGTAAATATCTCGATGCATCTTAAATAGAGTGTCTCGGATTTTCCACGAAATATTATAAAACTGCTTCCTGCATATGCTCAATTTAAACACCTCTTGGTTTATTTCTCTTATCCTTATTTTTTAAACTTCCAATAAACTTCCAGTAAAATATATATATATATATATATATATATATATATATATATATATATATATATATATATATATATATATATATTTGAAGTATGTTTTATGTGATATGATTATGAGTCTCCCAGGGTATCTTCGTTCGTATTCACGTCTTGCACGCATCACATTCATTTCGCACAAAACGTAATATTGAACAATGTCATTGTTTTCACTAATAATATAATAATAAAATACCATTTTTAAGCAATAATGGGGGAATACAATAACTAACACCTCAGACAAGCTGTCAAAGTCAAACTCTGTTTGTAACAATGCTCGTAACTATTGTTTCAAATTTTCCATGGCAATCTTGATTTTGTTTGATATTTCAAAGGGTGATACTGTGCGAACTACTAGAGCAAAGATATAACATGTATATATTGTTGTAATCGGAAATGCACGTATATTTCAAAAATCGTAAGATAAATAGGGTGTTCTATTTGAAAAAACATAAGATTGATCTAGATCTCCGAAACGCAAGATTCGACTGCTTTTATATATACATGTTTGAAATCGCAGTAAAATTTATTACAACTTTCATATTTACTATTTCTTTTTATTTCAAAAAATAAAACAGTTAAGGGAGGTAGAATGTTATGTGGATAATCCTGTACAACCAATTCTGCAGAGGACCAGAGACCAGGATCTTCCAGCATTACGTTGCACATAAATGCATGTCCCGCAAAACTGTAAGCTACTCTCGAGCTGTTATTTATAATCCATCTGGCGGGTCCGATGACAAAACGCCATTTCTTAAATTTAAGTGGCCTTTATCCCGTACGTCATCATGTGTTTCTACCTAAAGAGCCTGACGCGAGGTCGGTCCTCTGGCCAGGTGGTTGATCCGGGTCCGCCGTTCCTGACAAACCGACGATTCATCAAATTTTAATCTCATCACCATCTCGGCCGATTTATAATTGAGTAATTTATCACAATACGGCGTAGGGCAGTAGCATGTGAGGAAACTAGTATGCTTTCTGGCCATTATAGGCCTTATACAGGCCGATTAACAATCAATGCGTGTCGTTAACAATACCAATCATTATAGAAAGTTTACTTCACAACGTCATCGAGCAGAAAAACGAGATGAAAAAGTTTGTCCGGTAGAGCTTTGAAGAAGTTGCGATGGTCATTTGAATGCGTGACTAATGCTTAGTTAAATAAGCCACGGCGTATTACACATACATAATAAGCGACATGTTTGATTAGAATTTTTAATGGATTACGTGGAAGAGGCCGGTTTCATCCTGAGCTTCAAAATGAGAGAAAATGAACAGTTGGATATAAACAAAAGGTCGTTCATGTGATACAAGAAGGAAATAATAGATTTAGAATGTAGGGCAAAACTGTTTTCAAAATATACAAGGTGATTTGCGAGCAACGTTCCATAGCCTAAGTAGATAGAGCACTTCAAGGTAAGTCTAGATTATCAAGGAAAATATTCTTTGATACCTACATACTTGATTCTTTGATACTTTGATATAGTATACTATTCCCCGTGAAAATGGATTGTTGATTTTGGCAATAAAATTGATGGAAAGTGAAGTATTAATCCATTTTTCGCCCAGTTGATTTTCCTTCCTTTCTTGACTGGTCAGTAGTTTCTTTCGATGTGGAGGGTTTATGTGACGGCTGCTGTGGATTTATCATGTTTACGTCAAACCAATTGCTGTTGAGTGGCAACAAAATTGATGGAATGGATGGTTAAGATGATACAGAGGGTTTTATGCATTTGGTTTGACAATTCAAAGATCTATTCTCTGCAACTGTTGAATGTAATCGAATGAAATTTACCAGTAACATTCCTCGCATAGGACTTGTCCGAATGGCCTACTTGGTTTGGTAAAATTCAGGGCTTGACTCAGAAAAAGTCTGTCAGCCTCGCGTTTTATTAAAAAGTACGTTTCCTATCGCATTTCTGGAAAACAGTTAGCGGAATCGAGAAATTATGAAAGTAGAAAAATTGTTAACCAATTTTGACGGAACACCTAAACCGTTTGGCAAAAAACACAAAATAATTTAGCGCATCAAGACTAATACATTGATCGGGTATTAATTATGGAACAGTTTAATAGAATCTATTCAAATGCTTTTGATTTATATCTCTTCTAATTTCATTCTATTACGTCCAACCATTGCAGAGAAATAGCTCTCTAAATTGTCAGACAAAATACATAAAACACCTTGTACCTTCTTAATCAGCAGTCAAAAAATGTTTCTCAGCACCTTGTACCTTGTTGTTCTCGACTTACAATATTCTATCTGCCATTAGGCCATGGCACATTGCTCGCGAATCACCCAGTCTATAACAATATTTCATTTCCAGACAATAACATAATACACGTGATTCGTAGGATCTAATTTAAAATACTTTCTCTAGTATTTTCAATCTTCACATCATTTATCTTCAATTCTTTTTGAAGACAATGTTGTTCAAAATGTCCTCCATTATCAATCTGGGTGGGCGACGTCCATTTTAAAGAGTTATAATTTTTACGCTTATGCTGTCCATTTCGTTTCTAATTATTTTCTTCTAGCCCTCTGAATTATTTAACCCATCAAAACAGACTCGCGATTTTAGGTGATCCTACAAGAAGAAATCTAAGATCAAGTCAGGTGAACGTGGTGGCCATTTAATTGGTTATCGTTGGCCTATTCACCTCTGAGTGAAAACAGATGATGGGGCATCGACACCAAAACTTTTAAACTCTTCTTGAAGATACAAATTTTTTGGTAAAGAACATCATCATGCATTGTTCCTGAGTTCTAAATATGTAGCAGCAATATTTTTTCTTAAAACAACTAAAGGCCTAATATACGATTTCCTGTGATATATCTTGACACTGCCAATGCTATTCTTGAATCCAATGAACTCTCGCTTTAATTATAATAATGTACATATTTTAGGAAAATACTACTGATGAAAAATACACTATATAGTAAAATTTAATAGACATACGAGGAGGTATCCATAAAAAAATTACAACTGTTTATTTAATTTAGTTTTAATTAAAGATAACATACTGAAAACAATCTCCTTCAAAAACTCTCCATTAGATGACATACACTTGCCCCAACGATTTTCCACTATTCGAAACAATTGTTATATTATTTTGAACTAATGCTGTTAAGTGTCTCTTAACAGCATTCTCTTAGTGATTTTTTCTTAACCTCTTCTAAGTCCTGGAAACGATTTTCTTTTAAGTTTTTCTTCATTCTTAGGAATAAGAACAAGTTGCAGAGGGGTCAGACAAGTGAAGGGTACAAAACAGTTCACATGTCGTTTTTTTGTCAAAAACGACATGTGAATTTTGATTTTCAAGGTTGATTTTCAACGCTGTGCCTTTTTGTCAAAAACTAGTCCCCCGATTTACTCACATTTCAAGTCATATTTTTCTCACTGTCATACGCGATTGCTTTAGCACTTCCATATAGTAATTTTGGTTCAATGTGGTGTCCTAAAGAACAACGTGAACAGCTCCTTTGATGTTGAAAAAACAGACCATCATGGTCTTAACATTTGATTTCATTTATGCTTTTCTTGGTCTGGTTCGTGCTTTTCTTGGTCTGGGCGATGAAGGGGCTGGTTAGACTGCTATTTTGTTTCGGGATCATAACCGTAACACCAAGAATCAACTCCTGTGATGACTTGAGAAAAAAAATCAGGGTCAGTCTGCATTTATTCTTTCAATTCCTGACACACTTTCAGACGGTTCCCTCTTTGGTTATGTGAAAGCCATCGCGGAACAAATTTTGCCGCGACGCGTCTCATGTTCAACTCTTCAGTTAAGAGTTTTTGGCATGAGCTCTAGGAAATTCCATTTACTTTATCTAATTCGTCAATTGTTCCGCTACCTCCATGATGGCATCGCGCAATTTTTCAACATTGTTGTCTATTCTGGACGTTGTGATGCGACCCGAACGGGATTCATATTTAAGTGACATTTGACCATTGTTGAACGGGGCAAACCACTCGTAAATTATTGCTTGGGTTAAAGCTTCTTTCCTATAAGCTTCTAGAAGCATTGAAACTGTATGACACTGTTTTATTTAATAGGAAACAGGGTTTGATGTTGGCGTGTTCCTCCTTAAAGTTTGTCATGGCAAAATGGCCGAAAACGTTGATACGGGCTTAAGATAAAAATCATTCTGCCTATTGCGATGGTTTCACATAAACGCTACTGGTGAACTGAGCAGGTGGAGTGTTTATTTAGTAAATCCACCTACAGGAAGAAAATAGCTCTGCCAACCCACTTGTTTATAGAACACAATTCTCGTCATTTTTTCTTGGGTACCCCCTGGTAACAGTTTCATTGGTATTTAAGTGACACATCAAGAGACAGCACATGCTTTTTTTACATCTATCCATGCATTAGCAAATCAAAATATCTAAAACTCATTACATAATATCTGTAACAGAAATAACTACACACCACATTACACTAAAATTTATTTCAGTTTAGTTATGCTAAAACTACAAACTTCATCCATAATATACCAAAAACGTAAAGCTATTTTGTCTCCTACACACAAAATATAAGTACAATAATACCTAGTTATAAAAAAAGTTGAAACATAATCTATATTGTATTATAAACATTGTTGCTCTGGAAAATGTTATGTAAAACCAAAGCACGACCCTATTTTTAATTGATTGAACATACCGATAATCTCGAGAAAGAAAAAAGCGAAATGTAAGCGAAACCTAGGGTCAAGAAAATTAAAATAAAAAACATTCATATACAGATTACAAGGACAGTTTTGTAATAAGAATTTGTATTTTATTTTCTGTGCCAAGCTAAAAATAATCAGTATTTTTCTGTTCTATTTTTGTATTTCATTTCTTGAACTGAAACCAGTTTCACGTTAATGTTTCGTGGTAACTCGCTGAGCACGATTGTTTCATTAATTCCTCTACACTTCGAGCATTATTAATAAAAAAAAAAGCTTGACTAATCTCTGGTGCACTCTATTTTTTCACTCGCTACCATAAAAATCGAGTTGGCTGTGAAACAAACTTAACACAAATCCAGTTGTGGTTACATAAACCTAGTAAAAATTGAGTACCGCCTGTTTTTTATTCGACGTATTGATCGAATAATTTTATTTAAAATCGTAATGATTCTCTATGCTTTTTCTAATAGGTTTCATATTGTCAATACGAAAAACGTTTTTAGCTCCTAATTTTTTGACCTCTATGTCCTCTGTTCGATTAGTGATTTAAATTTAAATAAATACTTCACGGGCCGACAGAACAAAAAAAAACGTCTAATTCAACTCCAGTCTTTAGTATTGTCTCATAGTAGAAAATGGAAAATAAATTTACATTGTCCAACAAAAAAAGTGTAACCAAACACAATCCGGCATCATAATTATGTACCTTTTACGCCTAACAAAAAATTGTAATTGAATTTATAAGATCTAGCCGCTGCAGACCAAATGTCCGACACACTGTTACTGCACGCTGAAAGCTGAAGCTATCATAGACGTATCATCTTTTTAAAATTGCTGACGGTCCCGAATTAGTCATGCGCTTTTTTGTGGCAGCTCCATTCAGCGCCTGTCCTCGGCTAGTCACATGTTATTTTTTAGGAATTAGAACTGTTTCGCCCATTTCAGAAGTACATTATGGAAGGTCAATTCATTTCGCTAAACGGAAATGTGTAATTATTTCACAATGATTTGACAGATGCCAGATGGGGATTAGAATAGTGTAAAATCCCGTAATTATCGATATTATGAGATCTGCCAGGAACCTGTTGTAATGCTGATGATGAGGGATATGATTGTTATCTTCAAAAGCTTTTGGAATTGATGAACAAACGTGTGCTATTCCTATAATGAATTAAAATTAAGCATCTTGCAGCATTTCTAGAATTATGGTTGTACTTCCTTCAGCAATTTCGTTTTCCAATTAGCTATAAGAGGTTTGAAAATCTTTTTTCTGTACTTGAACATAAAAAATCCCATTATGGGTTTAGTTTAATTAGTCCTGGCAATCACTCAACCTGTACTAATACAGTAAAATTTACAGAAGCGGATATTCATCAATTATTATCTAAACTTGAGATGAAAATGACCTGTGAAGATAATCAGATACCGAGTTTTAATCAACTAAGTTCTTGTATTTTAATTTTTTATCCCACACAAAAAAGAGGGCAAATTGACCATACTTTCATTAATGGTCAGTTAAATTATTGACGAAAAGTCAAAATATGATCCTGCAGCAAAATCTCATTCAAGCTCTATGAAGACATTATAGAGCGTGAAGATATTATAGGATAATACTAGAGGAAGAAAATGATCAATGTTCTTCTGTGTTTTAAGATCTCGTATATCTGTCAGGAACTGAAGATAACAAAAATCATCGTAACGATTAACATACATTGTACTCTTTGTCAATGAAGAATTTATCGCGGTTGCTCTCCAATTGTCTATTTGTAAATTTTAATCAATGACAATGGGGAAAGAATACTTTATCTTGAAGAGGATGTTTTTTCAGATTTATTAATTTATTATATAATTTCAGTTTTCATAAGATTTATTTCTCAGTTCTATTTCAACTTTAGACACTGTAATTGATTGAAGCGATTGATATCCTCCCTCTGACGCCCCAGGCTAAGTAGGGAAAGGTTATACGTAGAGTTGAGAACAATCACACCAATTATCAGGGAGATGTGACACTCCAAATAATGGATTCGGTATACCCCTTCGGACTGCAGTACGAAAGACTTTGTTACAGGTACCTTTACAATATAATAGAATACCACCGGTCAGCTCTCTGCATTTCAAATACCCCAACATTTGATTTTTATTACCTCTGCATCGGGAATTGTACTGAATGCCCACCGCATCTTCAAAGTGGTAGTATACACACAGAAGTCAACAGAGACTAGACCTGGAATTAGGTCAGTCTTATTGTACTTTAGGTTAATTATTATTAGGGTTTATAAATATTATCATTTCAATATAGTTTACATTAACTTAGATTAGGTTAGATTATTTTTAAAGAAATAATCACATTGCCTACTTTTGACTTGACTATATAATAATGCAGAAACATATATCTTTTTTATTTCTATGCAGACAAACGTAGGTTTCCCTTAGTTTCCTTATTTGAAAACATACCTTATTATACTCATTTGAAACGTGTACCCTGTCACCTTTTGCCACATAATTCATTGTCACCTACCTGTATCGTCAGTACTCCGTATACGTTCACAGTTGCAAATATTTGCACTTTGCAAGTTTCCCAGGGTGCTTTTACACGCATTCTAAAAGTTCCAGTATGCGATAGCGCTCGGGAATTAAGTCGCAAAGAATCAACCCGGTAATATCAGTACGTACGTAACATATAACTGCCATAACGTCGTCTAATATCAATAAAGCAACCGTTAAAATCGGCAAAACCCATTAGCCGCTTGCATGTAACTTATCTAAAGAGCGCCCCGGTATACGCTATCGAAACCGCTAACACGGGGACTTCATTACATGCCGGTTGGTACCACTGAGAGGAACGTCCCGTGTAATTGATAGTTTGATAAAGATGTCGCTACTAGTACTTAGCGTTTATCAATATCGCGGACTGACTTGTGTACATCACATATTATTTAATAATTTATTGGAACTATCAGGACTCTTAAATCTCCCATGTCGTATCGGGTTTGTTTTTTCTAATTGGGACAAGATCAAAAATACCCATTACTAGTAATGGGGTAGTTTTATTGATTTTGCCAACAACCAGCACTCAGACAAGCTAACTAAGTTATCGCGATATTTATAGATGGCCTTTATGAAACATGTGAGGTGTATCAGTTGGAACTATAGAATTTGAATTGCGCGCCATCTGTGTTCTATCGAAGATAAGGCGTCAATATTTAATGACTATCACCTGAAAACTATACGATTGCGTTCCCCACTTACTGTGGTAGCATTATCAGCTCATTTTCAAAGAAGTATGGTGCAGTTACTCCACCACTCCAAAATGTGCACCGAACCGTGCATTTCTGTGGATGAATATCTTTTTCGTGAACAACGTGGTTTTTCAGCACCCCAAATTCTACAATATTGTTTTCTGACGTATCTGTCAAGATGAAAATGTGCTGAACAATATATGATCGCTCAACAAAACTTTGTTGCAGAAACCAGCATCACCTTCTTTCTTTTCTAACACCCAAATGACAAATGTACAACGTTTTAAACGGTCTGTAAGTTTTAATTGTTGTGTTAATTGAATTTTATATGCTGATAGATGCAGATCTTTCTTTAAATCCGATACGTGGTGGCCCTTGACAGATTCAATTGTTACACGACGTCGAATTGATGTGTTTGGACACTCCCGTACACTTTCTCTCACTGCAGTAATATTTTCGTCTGACTGAGCATGACGAGGACGTATTGGTATTGCCTTATCAATAACAGAGCCCATCTCTTCAAATTTCTTGATTAAGTTGGTAACTGTTAACTCTGTAGACGCTTCGTTTTATCCTAATTTTGTGCGATTTTTTCATAATTCAACTGTAAATGATCGCTCACCTTCATAAAACAGTTGTACACAAACTATTCATTGTGAATCGCGGCATCTTGACGTGGTATGGTTTGTAGATAACAGTCGTTAAATATTGAAGACAGATTTTTGACCTATGAACCTATCTTTGACAGAACACAAATGGCGAATAAGTCAAATCCTATAGTTCCCACTGAGACACCCTATAGTATTACAAGTCTCATCTTTTCAGAGTATTGGTTTCTCCTATTGTATAATTTATTTTCAACAAATCAAGCTGATATGTATTTAAATATATGTAGACTACTGAAGTACATATAAATTACATTTATACTGAAGTACACCTAGATTACAAAATAAATATTAATCATTGGCGATTTCACTTGAATATTATTATCTTCATTTTTTGCATGTTTTCGAAAAACCAATAATTTATAGTTATAAAAATTATTTACACGTTTCAGCAATAATTTAGAATATTATAATAATGTAGAAATAAAGAAAATCATCTCGAGTAATCTTTTGTGTGTTGTAAAGCAATTTTCAGTCATTCTCAAAGTTCGGAAGTATTCTTTATGATGCTATTCCTTGACTGTAACTTATAAGTCGGGAATCGAGAAAGGAACCACGAAACCGCTAAGCCGTTATTAAGTGGTTCCCGAATAGCAAGGCTATTACATAATCGCTGTAGGAAACAACTACTCCTCGGGCTAAAGCCCCTCCAGGCATTGAATTATACCTAACAGCGATCCCTCCATCACTTTCTCATGTCTCTGCACGACCAGAGTTTTTTGAAAAAGGGACACCGCTACGGGCAGGATTCGACATTTGTCTCGGATGAAATCCGAACGACAGACAGCTGTTTCGAACTTATTAGTTCTCATCAGTGCCGTACACGGTACGCCGATCTAGAACAAATGCCGAAACAAATCCGTGGGGTTTTCATCTAAATCGATAAGATCTATGTCTGTAACTTATAAGTCGGAAATCTAGATCGGCGACTTATAAGTTACAGACATAGATCTTATCGATTTAGATGAAAACCCCACGGATTTGTTTCGACATTTATTCTAGATTGGCGTACCGTATACGGCACTGATGAGAACTAATAAGTTCGAAGCAGCTGTCTGTCGTTCGGATTCCATCCGGGACAAATGTCGAATCCTACCCGTGGTGGTGTCCCTTTTTCAAAAAAGCTATTCCTTGATGCATTCCAATGCTATTTCCTTGAGAAGGGAATTAGTAACTCCTCTTCTCTGAATCTATTTTCGTATTAATGGTTTTTTTCTTTTATCACACTAATATCTTCCACTTTTTCTGAAATAGCTATTGCAATAAGCTTTATTAGCTTATTTACCTTCTTGCGTTGCCTGTTCATCTTGCAATCAACACACTACTCACTAATGTACTGTACACGACTGTAGTGCGAACACTTTTTGGTCAGTTCGTAGACGCTAAGTTACTAAACGAGTAAGCAAATCGCAATAATATTGCGCCGCCCCCTCTCTCATATCGAAGGCACCTTCGGAGCATGCCTCTAGAGGCTTCAGATCAAAAAACAAAAGTTACCACGTTGTTCGCAAGGGTCGATTTACTATATTGATTTTCAAAAAGGCGGAAATTCGTACATCGTGACACACACACACGAAAACAGCCGTTTAGTAAATAGAGATTACTCGCCACTGGACTAAATTACTAAATAGCATAGTCCGAACCAGACGTTAGTACGAGTGTCTGCCGTGAAGACAAATTAAATAGGTACAAAAATAGCATCAAGTCGATAAAGGCTATTCGTTCCTCGCATTTTTTCAGCCCCGTTCTTATCTTTGATAGAGGTGTAAAACATTATTACAGTACTTAAAGCGCGTGGTAAATTTCTCAAGCAGAATCGGCCAGAGGCTCGTCTGAAATCAGGTTAGTCGATAAGAAGGATTTCTAATGATCGGTTACTGTAAGAATAGATTAGTAGTTCACCTCCTTGCCGCTAGTGGCGTCCGGGGCTATGTATTCCAGATCACAGTCAGATAAGCGATAATATACACAAATGAAACTGAAAATAGCACTCAGAATACAAAGCATTCGTCGTAGGAAGAACAAATGTATAGAATCTGATTGTAGATAACGACTCTCGATGCGTTATTTACGCCGACCCGCAGAACATGAGCTGTTATTCCTTTAAATTCATATTATTATGGACTTTTTAACGACGTGTTAATGTCCAGTATATAAATATTTCAGCACAATAGCCGCGCAATAATAGGATAAACATCACGGAGTACCGGGGGGATAAATAAGACTTTATGGTACCCTATTACTTATAAATGCCAATTTAGCCAGATAAGAGGCGACACTACAACAACGACTGTTATTTCGCGGGATACAGCAAATGGGCCCTTATCCATAGATAATGAGAAAATGAATTCAACAATGAAATACAAGAGGAGACATAACACAATTATTACTTTTCCGCACTCCACTATACGCGGAAAAGTAATGTAATCGTGTAAAAAAATCTCGGCGTAAAAACAAAAAAAATGGTTTTCAAACCATTTTGTGTGTGCGTGTGTGTCGTTGTCGTTGTCGTCGCTGTCGTCGTTGTCGTCGGCGTTTATTCTTGCTAGCACGATAACTCAACTAAATCGTGTCGGATCGATCGGGTCTTGACTGATTCTGATCGGGGACGTCTCCCAGACGACACCCATTGATTGTGAGGTGGATAGGACACCCCCCCCCATCCATGGGTCATGATAAATCACGATGGTGGACTATTTGAGAACTTTTTTTGTTAGCACGATAACTCAACTAAATCGTATCGGATCGATCAGGTTTTGACTGATTCTGATCGGGGACGTCTCCCAGACGACACCCATGGATTGTGAGATTGATAGGACACACTCCACCCTGTCCATGGGTCATGAGAAAGCACGATGGTGGACTATTTAAGAACTTTCTTTGTTAGCACGATAACTCAACTAAAACGTGTCGGATCGATCGGGTTCTGACTGATTCTGATCGGGGACGACATCTATTGATTGTGAGGTGGATAGGACATACCCCACCCTGCCCATGGGTCATGAGAAAGCACGATGGTGGACTATGTGAGAACTATTTTTTGTTGGCACGATAACTCAACTAAATCGTATCGGATCGCTCGAGTTTTGACTGATTCTGATCGAGGACGTCTCCCAAACAACACCTGTTGATTTTGAGGTGAATAGGACACACCCCACCTTGTCCATGGATCATGAGAAAGCACGATTGTGGACTATTCGAGAATTTTTTTAAAACTGTTGCATAAAACACATATTCTGCATTTATGTGTTAGTTTTATTTTTTCTCGACCACTCAATTCTGAGATATTGTGTGTCTACGAGATATTCTACGTGCGGAAAAATCCGTTTTAAGGTTTAAAACTGTTTATTCTTTCGGAAATACTGTTTAAATGCAATATTATATGAATGAACTGAAAGTACCTCGATGTCTACAAATAAACCTCATGCTGAGAATATTGTATTTCATTAGTTCCTATAGGGAGAAAGAAAAAAGAAATTTAAAGACCAGGGAAGCTTCTGGATATTCCAGCTAGACTGGTAAAACTACTATTCATTTTAACCACCCTTTCTTACATATGTGATTCAAATATTACTAATTGCCTTAAGCTACCCAATCATATTAAGTTCTGTTCTTCTTGCCGTATAGGGGTATTGCTTTCATCAATATATCAATTTTCGTCTTTCTACTACACTTTTTCTTTTTCACCTTATATATTCTGTGTAATATCGTAGATTACCTATTATTTGCTACTGTATGATACAACTATTATGATGGATCGAAAATATTACTATCAAGAACATCAGTCCATTATCCAGAGGATTATTCCTAGGTACTTCGTATATACAGCATGAGGTAGGCTACTAGGCGAGTGTTTGGGAATTTATTTTGCATTTTCGTGTCAAAATGGGGTCAATTTACTTACGTACTATTGACATATGCTAATAGCCGAGATTTACCTCATACTAATCGATTGATTAGTGCTGCTAAATTTAATATTTATTATTCGCTATAGCAAATAATAAATACTGAACTAATACGTAAGAAGATGCTCCTTTTCTCTAGCTGAATGAAACTTTATTGACATTTTAAAAATAATAATAAATTTTAATAAGTCATTTGTCAAGAAAATGTATTTTAATGTCTTATACATTCAATATGCTCTCTTCTAAGAGTCAAGTGGTATATCTATTATACCCTATACTGAGTTAGAGCAAATTTTGGCCTTAAAAAGATATCTTTAAGGCATCTACTATTTGAATATAAACTAAATTTGACGGATATTTAAGACATTTACAAATGTTGTAAACCACCTCCCAGCACCTACCACTTGCTACAATACGCTGATTGATTATACGCCCCATTTCGGTTTCTATTTATCTGAGGTGTTTACACGTTAATTCCCATATACCCCACCTAGTAATCCACCGCTGTCTGTATAGTCTCCGTAGAATTCACAAGATACCCAATCCGCTTGATACAATTGTTAGCGCCATGAAATCTCCTATTTAGCTTTTTTCTGAATTATTTCTTTTTTATTTGGTGATAATGGTAATCTATTGATAGTTCACAGTAGAGAGAAGTTATACTGTTAGAGTCTACTGCAACTGTAATTCATACACAATGGTAATGTGGTAGTAATTGTCGATGATACATTTTAAATACGGTAACGTCGTTTTTAAAAAACAATGATTTACAATAGTAAAGTCGAAAAAAGTGAGTTTCTTCTTTTCTTACTCGATCCGGTTCATCATCACG
This sequence comes from Rosalia funebris, assembly GCA_037954035.1. Taxonomy (NCBI): domain Eukaryota; kingdom Metazoa; phylum Arthropoda; class Insecta; order Coleoptera; family Cerambycidae; genus Rosalia; species Rosalia funebris. The sequence goes on from JAZFAV010000022.1 coordinate 8,799,025, forward strand.
CTTATAGTACTTTAAGTTAGGCGGTAAAGAAGGAAGAAACAAGACCTCCATTTATGCATGAGTGCATTTAGTTTACAAAGTTTCATTGTACAATAAATTAATCTGAATATATTCCTTCTTTCACTTTCTCCATTTACTACTTTGTATTTTCTAATAAATCGTTCTAAAGTAAACCTCAGTATTCTTCTTATTTCTTGCGCACTAATCTGTGAGTCCATTATAATATGTATCAATAACTTGTTTTTACGTCCATGTAATTATATCTGTTTATAATACCTGTATTTAAGGATAATAAGGAGTTTGAAGAACAGTTGTTGAATAATTCGAGTCAGATATATACAGGGTGATTTTTTTAAGTTCGTTTAAAATTCTAAATTGTCCATTTCCTGTAAAACCGGAAGTGATATAAAATATTTCTACTAGCCATTCAGTAGCTTTAGTGACAATATAAAAAAAGTTCTGAAGATCATGTACCGTAAACCTGTTCTTAACAGAGATACAGTGGCATTTGCTTTTAAAAATCACCCGGTATATTAAAAAGGGAATATGAATTTTTAGTACGAAATCCACAAATACAGGGGAGTTCTAAAACTTTACCAAACATATTTAGTAATCGTATTGTTTACCTTTAGACGAAACATGTTTTGAAACAACGCTTTTAAATTATTTATTGTTTTTTGTGTCTTATGTAAGAAGATAGTTATTTCAAGCGACCTACTTATTTTTAGAGAGACGAAAATCACACTGCTAGTTTTAGTAGATAACTTCTACAAGAAACACAATACATTATAATATAGCCTAATTAATATTACCGGGGAAAAACAAGTCACGTTCACCACATATATGGCGCGATACAAAAATTTAATCTTCGTACAGCTGCGTTCGCCGTTTCCCTTTTGATTCGATTGTTCCATTCTTCTCGATTTCATAATACGCAAGAAAAAAATGTATAAAGTTATTACTTTCGCGTAAATCGTTACTTGTAAATTACTGGCTCGATCGAAAGAAATTGTTTCTTTGCGAATACAATTTGTTTTTGTTAAGGAGTTATTAGCTTGTATCTAGCTGAGAACTATACCGGGTGGTCCAAATAAGTTCTTGTTTCCAACCGAATTGGGTTTAAGCCAATTTTTAGTTGTTATTCATGTGTTTCCCTTTTTTATTCCGCATGAAAATCAATTATGTGAAACGTGCCAGGTTTACATTTCAAACGTTGACTCTATAAGAGTTAACAGCTGATTAATTCTAATAAGTAGTATCGAGTAGGTAGAAATACGATTACCAGAAAACATAAAAAGAGAAAGTAGGAGACCGGTTTTCTATGCAAACCGAAAAATTACACGTTTCTCGACGCACGTCTCGCCAATCAAGTTGATATTATCGGGAGATGATTAAATTGATTAGTCAGATATGTTAAATTTATATATCCAGGTAATACAAACAATACCTCGCCATATTTTAAAATATGGTTCATTCACTGTATTTAAAAAGATGGCTTTTAGCATTTCCTACTTCTCGCCGTGCAAAATTGCATGAATTTAGTAATCAGGTTTGAGTCAAAGAAATCTCACAGTGGAAGTTATATGGAGGAAAAAATAATTATCTAACTTTAGTAACTCGAATCTTCAGAGGATACTTCAGTTCTAATACATACTTTGCAAATTAAATGTATTCTGAGTACTCTGAGTTTCAGTTAAAGAAACATTGCACTCCACAATTGATTAGGTTCCGGGACAGATGTCGAATCCTACCCGTGGCGGGTTTTATTTTTTGAAACCTTGTCCGATCGTGCAGAAACACGAACAAGGGGTCGATGATCGCTTTTAGATATAATTCAATGCCCGGCGGGGCTTTAGCCCGAGGAGTACTTGTTTCCTATAGCGATTATGTAATAGCCTTGCTATTCGCGAACTACTTGATAACCGGTTGGCAGTTTGGTAGTGCCTTTATAGATTCCCGACTTATATCTTACTGAAATAGATATAGATATAGATATATATCCCACGGATTTCATTCGGCATTTGTCCTAGATTGGTGTACCGTGTACGGCACTGATGAGAACTAATAAGTTCGAAACAACTGTCTGTCGTTCTGTTCTCACCCGGAAAAGATGTCGAATCCTACCTGTGGCGGGTTTTATTTTTCGAAACTTTGTCTGATCGTGCAGAAACACGAAAAAGGGGTCGAGGATCGCTTTTAGGTATAGTTCACTGCCTGGCGAAGCTTTAACCCGAGGAGTAGTTGTTTCCTATAGCAATTATGTAATAGCCTTGCTATTCGGGACTGGCTGCTATCTTTTCTCAAATACGATGTTTTAATTCCTGGATATTTTGCATGCGAATCATAAAAACTTTACTTTTGGGGTATCCCCATAAACAAGTTACAAGCTGTCAGATCAGGCGATCTAGCTGGCCAAGGGATATCACGATATCTGGAAATTAATTGATTCGGAAACAAATTCATGCTCGCTCTAGCAATGTGGGAGGTATCTCTCTCTTAAAGCTGATTTCATAATTGTTGTGACACCAGTTTCGTCCTGAAAGAAACATGGTCCAGTGATTTCAGTACTAAACATACCACACTATACCATTACTTTTATACTGTACAGTGGTTCTTGACGTATTTCATATGGACTGTTAGGAGTCCAGTATGTGCAGTTTTGTTTATTGATGAAGCTTTCCTGATGAAAATGAGTTTTATCTGACATGAACATGTTATCTAGGACCTCAGTTATGTAGCAGTGCATTAAATTAATGGCAAAACTTAGTTGGGCAACAAAGTCTTCATCACTTAATTTATGCATTGCTTGGATAAATATTTGTGTAAAATTCGGCTTAAATTTATGTAAAACGTTCAACGGCTGAGTGCCCAACAACGGAACATTTATGCCTGTGTAAAATGGATTCTCTTACTTTTTGAACGTTTTCTGGAACGCTTCAGGTAATATTTCATGTCTTCCGCGTGGTTTTAGCTTCGGCGCTAATTTAGGTTTCGCTAATACTATATTACGACATTCTAAAGAGTGTCACGTCATTCGAGCAAACCTTGTATAAGTTATAAATATTAGAATTACGATTATAGATAAAAAAACTGGATATTAAAATAAGACAATCTAAACCTATAATAATACTTTACTTATTAATAATTTATCGTTGATGAAGCAGCCCACACCTGTCTACCCTGATGAACCGCCACTGATACCTCACTATTACTAATTTTCTTCGACAAATTTAATCGGTTGCTTTTCAATAATCTACAAATTCCATTCGAGCAATCTAACACTCAATCAAACGCGTGGCGATTAAAATGCTGGCACTAATGATATTCATAACAAACTATTAATCATGCAGTGAATGTAATTTTTAAGCCACTTAAGCCTGTACGCGTCCATTAAAACTATTTTTCAACAACTCTATTCGAGCAACAGGTACGTACGCTCAGATGTTAACAATTTGGAATGCATGTTTTTGTTGAACTTTCCCAGTGGATCGAATCAATTTTTAATAGTTTCTAATATTAATAGTTATTGCTGCCATAAATATTAATATAAAAAGCCAATAAAATATAATTATGCAACGTTACAGTATGAATTTTCGAAACGATATTTTGAAAATTATAGGCTTCGCGTCTTTGAGGTGGATATTTTTGAAATATGTTCGTAAGATTGTTATTATTTTATTGCAAGAGGTTAGAGGTAGAATTGTGAAAGAGTTTTATTTGCCAGTCACTAACATACGAGCTTACAGAAATTTAAAAATTGTTTATATACCAGGTGGTACAAGAAAATGTAATAAAACTGGCTAGTTGCAATATTTTAAATAATAAATTAAGTCTTCAACATTATTCATTTATCAATAATGTTCATTACTCGACAACGAATATCGTTATTTCAAAGATTTATGAGAAACATTCGGGAATATATATTTTTAATCTCCAACGTACTTTTTCTAAATGATAATTTTATATATGTAGAGCAATTAATATAATTAATGTAGAAGAGAAATGCATTTTTATTATACTAATACCCTATACATTTTCATATTATTGATATTGATATTGATAGTAACATTTTTTTTAAACTGAAAGTAGATCATATTAACTGTTTAAGATAATTAATCATCAAATTCACACCAAATTGTGTTAGAAAATAATATCAACCATGCAATTCTTCATAAAGCAAAATCTTCATTCCTATATAAGCCGATTCCTACCTCAAAACGATTTAGACCATACATTTTATTTTTAAGGCGAAATAGTGAACAAGATAAAGAGAAATGAGATAACTCTGAGTTTGATTCATTATTCAAACTAATCAGCTCTCACATCTAATGAGGAAATAAATCAGTAGAATTAATATATTAGTGCAGAATCCTTATTGGATGAGTCAGCACATACATGATATAAATCCCCTCATTTGAGGAGGTTTCATCAGCAAAACGATATTATTAGTCCAATATTTTTAAGGAAATTACTTAAATCTAATCGATGATGAATTTGTTGAATTGATTTTCTAAGAAAATATTGATTGTTACGCCTTCTCCAAAATCCCATTCTGTTAAAAATGTTTCTAAAACATAAAAAAGTAATGTTTAATAAAATGTTTACTTTTGTCACAGCCAGCTTAGAATCAGCATTTCAGAATGCTACAGAGGTTCTACAATTTTATCGTTATCTAAAGGACTGAAGAAGAAGAAGAAAGCCATCTTTATTTGGTGTATAATATTGTCTATATATGAGTACTATTTTAAATTGCACTGGTGTGGAATATAATTGGTGGAATAAAATTTTCCATACCAAGATTATATTGATATCAGTTATGAGGTGATAACTAATAGGATATGCATGTCTATACAAAATGGTTCGATGATTACAACGCCTTATATATCGATAATTAACCCCTGTTGAATGAGATTCCCTCGTGTTACTAGAGAAAGAGAGGAAGAAAAAAGCGATATATATGTAGAATAGCTGTGGTGGATGAGGAAATTATATGCACTGTAAAGTTGAGATGCGGTGGCTCATCGTATTCAACCATTTATAACCTGCAAAAATGGTCATAAATCGTTTACTATTAAGTAGACTTCGTTCTAGGTATCCTGTGACGTTTTCTTCGGGTTGAGCATCAAATACGCCTTTATTGGTATCACGCATAAGCGTAAATTCAGTGATATGCCCTAATGAGAACCATTTTTGGTTCGGTGCTAGTGATGTATGTATGTGACGCATACAAGTCAGAAAGAGGTCTATTGGATGTTTCTAAAAAGAATTCATTGTTGCCGTATCGGATCAAGCTCAGAAATTATGACTATTCTGACTATTATCCAAAATAATATGACGACTAACGTTTGCAAGCAACTCAACCTGATATTTCAAATATTATTATGTTACCCTGATCAACAATATTAATTTATTTTTCGTTAATAGAGTATGTGTGGGATATGATATGAACATCGTCTTCAGACTCATCCACAACCTGCAATGACAATTGTCAATATAATCACACAGTAGGCATGGGACAGTATACCTATACACAGGTTGATATTCGACATCTATAGGACCAAATTTATGCGCGCGTTGAGGCCTGCATTCAACGTGACGATGATTATACAAAATCTGAGGATAACCATCAATAGCATTGTACCTTGTAAGTTGTTAATCTGTAACTAATATCAGTATAATATAACATCTAGCCAAATATAGTATGTAAGTGTAATTTTCATAGCTTAACTCTTTATTGGTGTTGGGGTTTCCATTTCCATCAGTGTACCTGAATTTCTGCATGAATTCCTTAATTTACAAAACTGCGACATTTATTTAAACCTCAATAATAACTTACTAAGCCTTAATACAGACGCAGAAACATACATTTTTATGTTTCCTACAAATTGATACTTTAACTCGTTTCTATTGTACTAGATAAAACGTTGTTATAAATCACAGTTTGATTAGTAGAAGTTATCACGATAAACAATTCTAAGTGGACAATCTAAAAATCACTTCGCAAAATTCCTATAAAATAAACTAGCGTTGCATAACCTCAATAAATACTTTCCTTCTTTGCAAAAGGACAGCTCCTCGATATATGTGCCATATTCTCGAGACAAATGCACGCTGATTACAAAATGCCTTTTTCGTTCATTACAAAGACATTATTATTATGCAAATACGTATTGTACGCCTCAAACGTTAGCATGATAGCTTTAGGGAGGCTTGGAATTATCTAGATATTTAATTACAAAATCAGCCTCATTTGTATATGAAAACATAAATCTCTGCCGACAAGACCTTACGCCTAATGAACTACAACGTATTAGCCTTTTGTGTCCAGCAATATGTTCGTATTCACCTGATCTATGTAAAAGGGTAATAACTGGCACAACGTTCAATATTTCAACTGCTGTCCTGAAAATAGATTTTCGGTTTTGAGGTATTTGAAAAATGTTTATTATCAGGGAAGGAGATATTTATGTGAAGGGAGCAGATTATTGTATATGGTAAAGAACAATAATCGATAATAACATTACAAAATGTATTAATTACAAGTTATAAAACAAAAATTAATTCTAAAACTGATAGACAAAATTATGGTTACATTCAATTAAAAACAAAATAAATTAATTTTCATGTACACCTTCCAACTTAATTCAAGGCTGTAGTACTAAATGTGTCAAAGTTTATACATATGTAAATCTATTATCTTCTTGGTCTACACTAGTACTGAAAAGAGAGACCCTCATTATTATATATATTTGTCCAAAAACGTAGTATATAATAATTATTAATATAATCGGATCATTTCAGTATTCGAAATATTGATATTCGAATGATTTATATAATGGAAATATCATCCGGAATACTATTTCCAATCTTAAATAGCACTTGTCCTCCAAAAGCTCCATTAAATTCAACCCCAATTTTCCTCTACCTGCCTTTTCACTATGAGTTCTCATGTCTGTGATTTTGCATTCTAAAGTTTTCTTCCATTTTTTTGCTCAGAAAACAGAGAGATTCTCCATTTGCAATAATATTTTTATATTTTTTGTTGCAATCTATTTTGCTTGGTCTAATATTACCTTGCACCAAGTAATAATAAGTGAAGCTACAAACGAAATAAGAATTTATTACTTAACTGGTAAGAAGTACAAAAGATACATTAGTAATTAATTAATTACAAGATACAGAAATAAGTAGTTTATACTCCAACCCATCTGAAAATGCCTTATATAATAAGGACTAAACAAATTAGGTTAAAACAGCTATTCTCCTGGCTATATGCCAAAAGCCGAGCGCTGAATTACATTACAAAATTTGTCGTATTTGTGTCTAACAGAGTTAGTACTAAAAATACAGTGATTGTTCCAAAACCACCAAGAAAGATGCAAGGTGCATTGCACTATTTCGGGATATCGTTAACTGCAGACCGGTTTCGACCTTTCTATCTTGGGTCTCGTCAGTGCAGTGTAAACGAGTATACCTTCGACAGATACCTACGTTCTACTGCGATGGAACGTAGCAACGTCTACTAGGTGTGAGCTTCATCTGTCGAAGGTATACTCGTTTACACTGCACCGACGAGACCCAAGATAGAAAGGTCGAAACCGGTCTGCAGTTAACGATATCCCGAAATATATGACACTTTAAGTCTTTCTTGGTGGTTTTGGAACAATCACTGTATTTTTAGTGCTAACTCTGTTAGACAAAATTACGACAAATTTTGTCATGTAATTCAGCGCTCGTCGTTTGGCATATAGCCAGGAGAATAGCTGTTTTGGCCTAATTTGTTTAGTCCTTATTATATAAGGCATTTGCAGATGGGTTGGAGTATAAACTACTTATTTCTGTAGTTTGAATGTTACCCTCTGGTAGCAAAACTTTGCATTATATTAATTACAAGATAATAAAACAAATACCACATTAAGTGACAAGTAAATAAAAAACCTTACGTTCTGAATTAACAATACAAACAATATACTAATTGGCGACACTTAATATATTTATAATTTATTAAAGAAGTACTTATTTTAAGAAAATATTTAAAATAAATATTAAATGATAAAGATTATCGAATATATATATATATATATATACAGTGCTATTTAAAAGTCCCCTCCCCCCTCTTATCTTTGGAACGATTATACATAAACTAGTGAAATTTGGTAACTGAATATTAAGGGTTGTAAGCTTCCCTACTAGTGATGATAGATGACGTATGCGTCAAAGATGACGTCACAAGGTCATTGTGACCAATAATTTTAAATGGAACCCTATGGTAAGCGACACCTCTTTTAAAAGGTATCGAAAAAACCTATTCAATGATACTAATATTGTGTCTGTTTACGGCAGTTTTGACAACTGGCTTTCAAAAACCGCAAAGCTGTGATGAATTAAATCAGTTAATAATAAAATTTAAAATTCAAGCTCAGCCACTGGATAGTTGGATAGTAAATAATCTGACGTATGTAAATAAATAAATGGAAATGTAAATACACAAAACGTGAGATATTGGAGTGACGCAAATCCTCACATGTTTCGTGAAACACATACTCAGTATCCCGAGAAGGTCAATGTTTGGGCAGATATACTGGGAAACCACATCGTTGGGCCTGTTTTTTTAAATACCAACTTAACCGGTGAGATGTATCTGCAGATCTTGCACAATGCAATAGAACCGTTAATCCTTGAAATTTTGGAAGATAATCAAGATTAATTCAACATTTTGGAAATAACATTCCAACAGGATGGTGCTCCTCCACACTATTACGGTGCAGTAAGACGGTATTTGGATGAAGAATATCCTGATAGATGGATTGGACGACGAGGTTCAATGGAATGGCCGCCTCGATCACCGGACCTCACACCTTTAGATTTTTTTCTGTGGGGGTATCTTAAATCGAAGGTTTACGCCACTCAGCCTGACAATATTGATGTTTTAAAACAACGTATTGTTACAGAATGTAGGGCTATTTCCGCAGACACATTTGAAAAAGTACGAGAAGAGTTTCGCAATAGGATGTTTTACTGTCAGGTGGAGTAGATGGAGCTCACTTCGAACAATTACTATAAGTAGGTACTGATTCTTGAATCTGTAATTAAAATTATTATCCAAGTTTACTGATTACTGATTTAATTCATCAAAACTACCATAAATACAAACAATATTAGTATCATTGAATACGTTTTTTCGATACCTTTTAAAAGAGGTGTCGCTTGCCATAGGGTTCCATTTAAAATTATTGGTCACAATGACCTTGTGACGTCATTTTTGACGCATACGTCATCTATCATCACTAGTAGGGAAGTTTACAACCCTTAATACTCAGTTACCAAATTTCACTAGTTTATGTATAATCGTTCAAAACATAAGAGGGGGGGAGGGGACTTTTGAATAGCACTGTATATATATATATATATATATATATATATATATATATATATATATATATATATATATATATATATATATACAGTGGACCACCATGATCTCTTGATTTCACTCCAACATGATTCTTCCATATGAAAGACATACATTTCCTTATAATATTTCAGACATGATAGATTGCTTTCTTATGATTCTTTTCAACTTGTGATAGGTTCTATAAGTCATACATACTATTTAATGCCAATTTCCCTCTGGGAGTTTCTTTCACTTGACATATTTATCAAACCATAATCAAACCACTATTAACACAATGTAATTTACTGCATAATTACGAAATGATGAATGTATTAGTATAATGAAGATATTTCTCGATCGATGGCTTTAGAGAAAACATCAACAGTACGAACGACCACCAATAAATAATATCATTGACACATTTATTGCTCCCGCGTCATTGAATTAAACGATATATTTTAATATTTTACACATCCATTCTATAGGATATCCTTTAATTAGCACTTGTATTGGACTCGCATTAAAATTATTTATATATTGAAGGCTCGTCTATATTTAGACGCGAGTTGGAATATGTATGCGATAATGGCGGCGATCTACAATCTTATGTAGATTAGGAGGTGTATGACGTGTCTGAGGCTTCCTTCAATCATGCCTTCTGGTATCTGATAAACCATGTTGGTAAATGTAAATAGGGTTGGACGGATAAATTTATTATTTCTGTTTGTATTCTTTCTTTCCGATCACCACTGTTATCTGGGCTGTGTCGTATACAATTTTTAAGAGAATCCCATAGAAGAAATACAATGGAGTAAGGTCTGGTGATCTAGGTGGCCACTGAATGACTTATTTTCTCAAACTGTTTATTAGGCTTAGTTTATCATTATGACCACCATGGTGAAGGCTAGCTAGGGTGGCATTTAGTGCATTTGGATATATATTTGCCACGCCAGCAACAACTTCATATTTGAGGATGTATATTTATCACACGCATTCAATTAGGAGTTTTTAAGGACTGTAGTTCTGCCGGTTTATTTACCTTTTCATTGTGAAAATTATTTTGACTGCAAAAATGAATGAAACCAAGTTATTTTTATCCAGATTCTTTATTATTTATTGGTAGAAATGAAAGCTACTACCTTGATCGCCTTCTCTTAGTTGCTTGATAGATCTCATTTATAATAATGAAATTTTTGTCTATGGCGATACCTTAATCAACGAACAGAAGTCATAGTTTCTGGTCGGTGCCTCAGTTGTATGTCTGATGTTATTTTTAATGGTAGTCTCGCATGAATTTAATGTTGGATAACATAATAAAATGTCTACTTTCATATCATGTTATCTCAAATGAGGTCTTCTTGACGGTTAACATATTCGAATCTTCTGAACTGTGCATGCATTTTAGACACTATATCTTGAGAAATATTGAGTAAATAAGTATACTGCTGATCTAAAAACCTTCTTATCATCAAAATTTATATTCGATATATTTCTGTTAAATATGGCATTGTTAATTAACCATGTATTAAATACTTAAATAGCATAAAGAGAATTATAGAAAAATATTGGTTTTAAGGATCTGCACTTTACATACTTTTGCGTATGTATATAAATGTTACTTCTTATTTATTATTTTCATCCCTAAGTATCGTCATTTGCATCGACTTATCAAACAGGTTTACTATTCAACTTTGTAGAAATATACATAGTATTCCATTTAAAAGTCGCAGATGTTTTACATTCCACTGTATATTTAAAAGATCGTATATAAAACGTATCTTTTTTCCACCCTGTATAAAACTGATTAATATAGAAAAAACTAAATGAGAAACCTGATTTGCTTCAACAATTTTTAACCTATTAATTAAATTGTAGGAAAAATAATTAAGAGTATTTCTTAAGCCCTCAATAAAACTTTGCTTTTTAAAAACTACACTGTCCGAAATGTGGTGTGAATAAATGTGATTCGTTAATGTTCAGATGTTTATGGATAATTACAATTCTTTTTATAGTGAGGGGTTTTAGTCCTTACTGAAAACAAAAATTATGATTTAAACAGTGCTAATATAGTAGTAAAGTAACCAAGAATATACCTAATTATTAAATTAATTATTTAACAATTGAGTACATATTTGATAAAATTAAGTGATACAAAATATTATTTAACTACCTATGCAATAAATCCTCTACTACATTTATCACAATTTCACATATTTTTCAAACATCTAATATCTATTAGTTTTAATAAACTTGTCCATGACGATGACTATGTTTGTTTCATTAGTACATTTAGACAAGCTAATTATTTAGAAATGGTTAATAGGCAGATCACTTCAGGTCTTAACAATTGTTAATAATTATTATTGAAATACTGTTCTCGTTGAAAGTAAAAGTTTATTTTTGGCGAGTAATATTAACTTGTAGATTATTATAATTATTAAATAATAAGCAGACAATAAATGAGAGATGGCAGATACAAAATATGTATTTATATTATTTAATTTATCGTCACGAAACATAAATAGGTTAGGTACATATACATACATACATATCTATTCGGTGAAATCATTCAGCAACTCATAAAATTTAATATTGACAAATTTTAATAAAACCGGTAAACATATAGTAACAACACTGCTAATGGTTGACATGCGTTTTCGTAAATATTGTGACTATTGCTAGCATAAGCAGGTGAAAATATGTTTGTCTGTTTTAAAATTTCACACAATCTTTCATTTCGTTCGTTACACGCAGTACCACCTAAATATACGTATCTCGTTCCGGTCGAGAGCGCCTGGCTGGAAAACAACAATGTCTCTATATCCGCCCCTGAATTTATAGGATCCGAATCTCTTAGTACCCCGAAAGTAATTAACCAATTTTCATTTCCTGCTGGTAAGTAGGTATCGCCTAACCGCTGGATTTCCGTCGCTGTCCTGCGACGGATTCCTTGAATAGGCTGCGGTCGACAGCAATTAAACGTCTGCTCTCATACCTCATCAGATATGCCTTAATTATAATAACATCTACTGTCTACTGTATAAAATAATAAAATACTTTAACGAAGTAAGCCTGGGAACTCTCCGAACCTTCTCTTATCTCTCGGCGTCCGTATAACTTTTTCATTTATTGCCGCTTCCAACGCCACCGCGATTTAAGGTGGCGTTTTTGTTCAGTAAGGCAGTGTAATACGGATTGTCCCACGAGCGAACAATGGCTGTTCTTCCCATCATTACACTTGATCTGCATGTTACATCCGCTCACAGCACTCTCGATTTTCAATGTCACTATACTCCACGTAGACAAATTAATGGTGAGCGCAAACGACAATTATTGAAACACGATTGTAAAATTCACAATTACCTCTACCGGGAACCGATCATCTGGGAAACGCTAATGACCTTTTAAATTGTCATTGTAAAAAAAAAACCGTTGGCGTGTATAATGCGCTTCTATGTTTCGAAAAGATTTTTTGGTGCTCTGTGACGGTATAACAAATAAAATGTAAGTGTTTCTCAATCTGGAACAAATCCTTGAAAAATTATCATACGACTAAAATTATAATTTCGCTTAGCTTCACAAATAGGGGAGTATGTAAATGCGATTAAAAAAAAACTAAAACTATACAAATTCATAAAAAGTTTTGTCTGAATAATTAAAACGAGATAACGTAACAAGAATAAGGGAAAAATATACTAAACTGCGTAGAATGCTCATTTCTATGTATTATATTATTCCCACTATACATGGGAATAATATACACACAGTACACACAGGTTTGTACTCCATCCGATAAATCCATAAAACACTATGTGCTGTGTAGAAAATTATGTCTCAAACTATCTATAATTACTGCTTGTCAAGAATAGGAAACGGTGCGAGATTCTCTGTGTATGCGTAGAAGAAAGAGTGAGGCAACATTAGAAGGGAAAGGATTCACTTTATCCGCGACCTGATCGAACTTTGTGTAGATTCACATTCAATTCCGTCGCGTATACTTAATATTTGAATCGATATAGGTACAAGCAGTTCAGTTTAACTTTGTTCTAGTTTTTGACTATCCGTTGTATTGTTGGATGTGGCAGTGTAAATATTTGTGTTTCTTTGTTTATTTATATTTATATTGGTATAGCGTAAATATTTTGAAAGTTTACAGTAACACGTGACTGCTTGCATACAATATGAGAATTCTCATATGGGAATTTAGTGATTTCAAACATAAATGGCTCGCAAATAATATGTTTAATTTGTAATCGAAGCTTAATAGACCCTGCATAGATTACATTAGTAGGTACAATAATAGCAGAGCAGTTTTTATCAAAAATTTAAAATCTTAAAAAAATACGAAATACTTCACTATCCTTAGGTGGATCACTACAAATAGTAAACGATGTTCAAAATGTGATAAAGGGTTTAAATGACGAGGAGGGTATTCGTATTAGAGAACAATTTTAGTGTAATCAGAAATAATTCGGGTTTAGCCAGATTAAGATATATTTACAGTAAACTGAATGCTAATACAGATCCATTAAATAATTCCAAAGACCATTTTAGAATGGAATAGTTAACAGTTAGTTGATATCAGTATAAATATATCTATCAAATTAAGCATCAGTTCATCAATCAATTATTATTGTACTAACTGGACCTGATATTTTGTAAATTTTGCATTTTAATTCATTCAATATTATAAAGTGTTCACTTAAAAAAAACCTTCGTGTTTTGAATTTCTTTCTGAACTTTCAAACTTGGGCCTATTTTGGCTTTGGGCTCTATTTTAAGTAATAAAGCCCAAAGTACATTTACTACTATGCGAATGCGATGAGTCACAGCAAAATATTAAACTAGCCTGGAAAAGGTGACTTTGGACGGTACAGTACCTCAACTGGGATTTCAATATTTGTATCAGCTGCACCTACCATCATTGTGAGTAACTTATTTTCTAGGTTGAGGGATGTTCTATGTGCTTAAGATTGGGCTGGTTCAAGATAGGGTGTATCCTAGCGTAGCTGGTCGTCTTCCCCAATATCCTCCTTCCTATATTCCTAACTTCCTTTCCCAATGTCCTGTCATGGTAGAGATGTTTAGCACTACATATTCAACGGGTACACCTCTCACCCGTCTGAACAATGCCTGGCTTTGGTTGGTGTTAATATCAGCTTGGCTCTGTGGATGTACCTTATGACCAATGTAAAACCATCCGCTGATAAATGACCTTGATACTGAAAATACGCCTAAATAAAAAGTTTTCCTTTTTTATTTTTAATAAGGGCTTTTCAACAAGGAGGATAATTCAATAGGGATTACGGTATTTCTATTCATTCAGTATTTATTAACGATTGCTATCACAATTCACACCAATATACAGCTCAACAAGAATAGGAAGAAAGTCTCAAAACTGTGATATCGGACCACCCACGGGATGCGCTGTAAATGCCTGGTCTTTACTAAGTCGACTTGAGACCTTTCCAGAATGAATATCGATGAATATATATTGAATGTGAATGTACACAGCGTTCGATCTGGCTGCGTGTAAAGCAGGGGCGGCTGGTGTATAGGTGCTGCAGAGCTGTAGAACTGCCAAAAAAATTAGATATTTGTATATTTTCGCGACATAATAATTACTAAAATCTATTAATAAAATAATTTGGTTAGCTGGTGCAGCTAACCAAATTATTGCGTTAAAGTCGCATTCTGCCCGCCGTCCTCTATTGAGTAGTAGACCAGATGAATTATCTGGGTCTCTACGCAAGCGCGTCGCGGTACATTGAACTGGGCCACACGAGGTAGTTCTCAGCACGGCTCGGCACACCCGTCCTCCCCCTCAACTCCCGCGACAGTCCACACTTGGCGCTCGTAAATGCGCGAATGTACACAGTCAGTGAGCTGTATTTTTTCCAGCTAAGGCAACATCAGTGAATGTTTACTCCTTCCTACTTCTCGTACTGTTGGCGGGCGTAAATCGTACCTATTTCGTATTTCGTGTTAATTTGAGATTTTAAATACTGTTTTGTGAATTTGTGTAGTGATTTATTGTACTAATTATTAATATTTATATACTGTGATAGTGACAATGGATTTAGTTTATAATTTAGTTCATGCGAAGCGATTTTTTAAATACTCTTATGAAGAAAAAATTGATTTAAAAAACAATGGTAGGCCATTACCCGATATTGTTATTGAGACTGCAGATGTTAGCCGCGGAAAAGCATATAAACGTGAAGAAGAACAATTGGATTTGTGGTGCAACAAAAGAAATGCGTTATTTTGTTTTCCTTGTTTACTTTTTGGCGGTGATAAAACATGGACGGAGGTAGGGATGACAGATTTGGTGCACTTAACTGAAAAAATAAAAAAGCACGACAACTCCAAAAGTCATCTACATAATACAATGGAATTAGCTTTATTAGGAACAACTAATATTAAAGCGCAGCTAGATTCAGCTTATTGGATAAATGTGCAAAAGTATAATGATAATGTGACAAAAAAGAGATACGTTTAGATTTGTCAAAAATTATAAACTGCATAAAGTTTTATGGGGCCTTTGAACTGGCGCTGAGAGGACATGGCGAATCTGAAACCTCTCAAAACCCGGGAATATTTCGTGGTTTGATAAATTTTTCTGCTGAGCTTGATGTAACTTTAAGCGAGCATCTACAAAATGCTTCAGTATTTAAAGGAACCTCTAAAGAAATACAAAATGATCTTTTATACTGTATATTAAAAGTATGTCATGAAGAAATAATTAGAGAAATTAACAAACCTTCATTTTTGGCAGTTATGGCAGACGAAACAACTAATGTATCTGCAGAAACTCAGTTAGTGGTAGTTTTAAGATATATTCTCGATGGTGAACCGATTGAACGTTTTTGGACATACCTGAAACCTACAAAATGTGACGCTGAAATTCTTTCGGAAAATATTTTAAGTGTTATAGACCCTCTAGTAGAAAATTCACCTTACAAGCCTTTTCTCTTAACCAAAGAATATGACGGCAAACATGAATGTTCTTCAAAAAGGTATTAAATTCCAAAAATTTTTCTTGTGAAAGTCTATATTTTTGTATAAACGGATTTTACATAAAAATTCTGAAGTATCAGGAAAACGCGTGACCTTGAAAATTTTCGCAATTTTTTTGCGGCCCTACGGCGCCAGTAGTTTGGATACGTTTGAAATTAGCCCGCAGGCGGCCAATACCCTAGGATCGGCCCTGTGCAGAACACCCGTTTCATTTCATCACGAGCCGCCACTGGCGTAAAGTGTCCTTTCCCTCCGAATGCTGCCTCGTTCTTTCTTCTACGCATACCTAGAGAATAATACACTTTTTCCTATTCTTGACGAGTAATACGTGGTAATACTTTACCGCGTCCATTTTACACTAAACTGGTATCGCTATATGTATACCCTTCTTGGTGTGAAATTTTACAAAGCAATTTGGACAGTATGATTTGCAATTAAGCTCCAATCGACATCTTATAACTAACAAACATGAAATTCTACATTTCGTGTAGAACTGCAGGAATAGAACAATCCGAGTATAATATCTTAATCATGTAATAATTACTTAGAGAATCAGAAGTAATAAACTTTGATTTTCATTATGCAATTTGAAATTGAATGGGTTTGATGTGAAATTTGAAAACTAAAACGCACCATCTTAATCGGGGCAAAGTAAAATTAGCCGTCACAGTCATCGAGCACAATTAAACCCATGATTAATAAATTATGCATACAATTAGTCACCAACTAATTACCCTCTCTACGTGTAACAAATATAATACCGACACAATCGAGAGTGAGGATCGTTCCTTCGTACTTACATAAGTACTAAAACAATGATAAGGCATAGACGCATTAGCATAGTCGGTTCACACGTTGACGCTATCAAGGTCGTTCCCAGCGTCCATTGCCTAACGCGTCCCACGCCGCCCGTATTGTCGGAATGTAGCAAAAGCTCTGACCTTGACTTGACCCCAGAGTACTTTGCTTCAGTTTGTTTGGATTGGAAGTCACACATACGCTTAGCGTTGTACTCCACTTGAGGCCGGTACTCCGCAGAATTTTAATAAAGTGCTTTCGTCGCGCGCCTAGTAAGAGGCAATGGGATCATATTCGCACAGGTCGAAGATGTTGGAACATAGAAAATTGATGACGCATTCTTAAGATCATCTAAATGATTGTTTTAGCTCTTGCAAGAAGTTCGTTACTGGAACTAAACTGGCATTGAATACTAAGCTTAATGAACTCCATATTTTAATATAAAGTTCTTTCCGCTCGATTTACCACCAGCATTAAATAAACATAATATTTAGTTACTCCTTCTTTATGAGAAAGAAAAATAGAGCCAATTTATGAAACTATTTTCATCACATTTTGTTCTAGTATCTATGAGAATCGTTATTTGTTTTAGTACCGTTGTATAGATTCGAGATACCATTTCAAAACAAACATTAAATATTTATTAAGGGCTTGTTTAAGAGTATATTATTAGAGCGAATCATAATAATCAAAATAAGTATCTGATCAATACTGTTACGCAGAAACCCCTCTGATACATTTGATACGTTTGATACATTTTAATGATTTAATCAAATTTAATGAAATGTAATGAAAAACATAGTAATGAACATAAATATAGTAATGGAAAACCTATTTTGTTGATGTTTTGAAAATCAAAATCTAAAAATTGAGGGAACAACATAAATTTTTTACAAAAAACGTAATAAATGTTAATAAATCAGGGCGTTTTTGTTTAAGAAAAAAAACTTAAGTCGAGTTGTTTTCCTCAACTTTTGATTTCTTTTACTAGCTTGGCATATGATTGCAAATATTTAAGGTCATAAATACTTATTGTGGCCATATATTTATTGTAGAGAATGTGAGGCAGTTCAGGAGACTGATATGTAATGAAATCAAAGGTGGTGATAATTTCTATCCCCAATGTTCGTCAATAGTTCATGGAATGAACTATTGGACAATGGAAATGGTTCAAAGAAGGTTTCTGAAACTACTATGGTTCAAATCAGACACTGTGTATCCACCTATTGGTTTCCCTCAAAATAGTCTTTTGGTATTTCTATATAAGCTTATACATAATATGATTGATTGTCAAAACCTATTAGGGAATCTAAATATTTATGTACCTCAATTGCATGCTCGAACATTGAAAAGTTATTACATCTCTATTCCGCGTACTAATATTCTAAAATTCTCACCCCTGTTTTTAATGTGTACTAAATACAACAACAACTGTGATAAATTCGATACATTTAACTGCACTTTTCTGTTTATTAAACATTGTTATGCTTGATTCGCATCTTTGATTTTCTTATTTTTCATATACTGTTTCATATACCTAGGTATTAAATATGTATGTACGTATTTGTATTAAATTTGATTGTTATGTTTGTGAAATGTATTGATCTTATTAGAATGTGAACACTCACTGTACTTTCCTGCTCTGTAAATGGATTTTCCTGTAGAGTAGTTGTAATAAATAAATAAATAAATAAATAAATAAATAGTAAATTGGTAGAACACTCATTAATTATAACGTATGTAGGTCTTTCTGGAGGCAGTTGGATACTAAAAACACAATAATAGATATGATAATAGACTTTCTTCCTTCCACGATTCAGATTCAGCCAGGCGTTGTCAAAATTTCGTTATCAAAGTTTATTGTGACAGTTTTATAGATATAGAATGATAGAATAGTATGTTTTTTGCATTTTCTCTTTTCGCAAATTCGTATTCGATCATTGCGTACGAATTTCGCAAATTCGTACTATCATTATCTTTTCACTACTTGTTCCAACAAAGTGATACACTCATTATTGTATTATATTGTATTATGTGCATTATTTCCATATGAAATGTAACTTGTATTTATGGTTAATGGCATATAATTCTTCTAGTGCGATACCTTTCTAGAAAACGAAACTAAGATTTTCTTTAGGCCATTTTGTATCAATGTGTTTGCTAGATTAAATATGACAATTTAGTAACTGTAGGTAGAGCTTTTTCTGCAACCAATATGAAATGCGATGGAAATAACTGTGAATATAAATACTAAAATTCAGGCTTTCACATCCTTTCTCCAACGAAATAGTTTCTTCTAGTTTTTTGCCTTGGTCATCGTACTTTGACATTGTTCACAGGTTATTTTTTTCACTTCTCCAAAATAAATATTTATTACTCTTTTTGAAAAGGACCCCGTCACGGGTAGGATTCGACATCTGTCCAGGATGGAATCCGAACGACAGACAGCTGTTTCGAACTTACTAGTTCTCATCAGTGCCGTACACGGTACGCAGATCCAGGACAAATGTAGAAGCAAATCCGTGGGGTTTTAAGCTAAATCTATAATTCTTCTCTATATTTCTCGATTCCCGACTTATAAGTTACAAATATTTATTAGGTTTAAAGGAACTGACAAGACGATCAGCTTATTTTATCATTGTCATTGATTAAGAAGATTAAATCACGAATTACGGTGACGTAAAATGTGATGACTGCTGCATAATCTGGAAGAAACAACTGCAACAAAGTGAAGTATTTTGTTTGTTTTGCTATTACTGTATTATTATTGTATTGTCTTTATTTATAATTGAAAGGAAGACATAGTGGAATTTCTTCTAACAGCCTTGTACCTTTCATATTCTATATGGATCTTAGTCTATGTATGTTAATGCCTACTCGGTAATATATTTATTACATAACTGGCGAAAAAAATTACAAGGAGTCAAACAGCAACCAATATGCCCAATAGAAACTGCGTTGAAGGGATTGTTGATCAGTTTTCTCACGTCTATAACTCGCAATATATATATATATATATATATATATATATATATATATGCAAATAATCACCTTGAATTATCCCAGCGCATTGAATTTTGCGACCTTAAATCGGCACTCACTGGAAACAGATATTCATTAAAAGCCTGCTTCACGCTATACATCCGCAGATTGGGTATATCGTCGCTTCTGTATTATAACCGGCAAGTTTCAGTTTTATTATGTAATTTTATTTATTCAAATACGATTAGAGATAGA
This sequence comes from Rosalia funebris, assembly GCA_037954035.1. Lineage (NCBI taxonomy): Eukaryota > Metazoa > Arthropoda > Insecta > Coleoptera > Cerambycidae > Rosalia > Rosalia funebris. The sequence goes on from JAZFAV010000022.1 coordinate 8,819,474, forward strand.
ATAGAGCTTAGAATAAATGCTGAATATGTTCATGAAGTTAAGCTTATAAGCTTGACTAATTGATCGAATTTTAAATAATCATATCACGTTTTCTATTATTTTTTGTATTTTGAAGAAAAACTGACGTACTTATGTTTTCGGGACATCTTAAACGGTTCCAGCTTGTCCGTATTTTTCCCACAAACGTCAATAAAAACACCAAAGCGTACCGTAAAAGTGCAATAACAACAAATTGTGATTGAGCCGACATACCAATATCCGGTGGTACTACTTGTTAATTGACAAACCGTTTAATAAATTATTTATCAACCGACGTTTCCTTTATCAGTAATCTGCCAGGCTTCCTCTATTTTTAGCCTCAAGTGAAAACTGCCAGTATTTCATATTTGCTGGCTTATTCGTCGTTATCGGCGTACATGAATATCAGCAATTAACATTAATGGCAGATTTTACATAAATTAACAATACCAGTCCGTAATAATAATAATTTTATTCAGGCTACTTTCTTTTAGTCGAAAAAAAAAACTGGTGTAAAAGCAAACATAATTTTGCATGGCGTCAGCAGTCTTAACACACGATATGCCTATTTACTATGCTGGAGATTGAATCTCGCAAGGCTCGCTCTAAAAATAATGAAATTCTAACAGTAACTGGCGCAACGCTTCCAAACTGTGCTCGGCAAAAAAAAACAGTTACTTTTACGGGTATATTTGGTAATCTATGCGTCTTATTAACCTATTTGACGAAAGATAAAGCTGCCGAAAAATATAACATATGCTTAGAAAATTGGCGAGTGTGTTACAATAAAATCTAGTTCGGTATTGTGGCATATCACAGATCGGTTGGTCATTTCTTTCGCCTATTTCGTCGGCTCCATTACTTACTTACCGATATGACCGTGTGATTTCACGTTACTTTTTAAGAAAAACGCGAAATCATCTCATACCAACCAGCTGTAACAATGGCACATTGAATTGAATATTAAGCGAAATTTCAACTCGCACTGTGGTCACTGTTCACATAATTATAGGTCATCTTAATCAAACATATGCATGTATGAAGGTGACATGCCTTTCAAGTACGCGTCAGATTACAATCAATGCTGATCTGAGTAATAGTGCGATTCTTCTGCATTATAATAGACCATGTATTATTCTGGTATCAGGAAATATGAATCAAACTTCAATTAGTGACAATAAACAGCGCAATTGTATAATGATTGATGTACTACTCGATAAGTGTGTCAGTAGATGCATTAGAAATATCTGTGTATTTATTAAGAGCAGTACAGGAATGAGGAAAATAAATTCAAGGGCACGATGTGCACAAGTGAGGGTTCACAAAATATGACGATGGAATATAAGGAACACATCGCTGGAGTAAACAAACTTCTACGACAACGAACTTTTTCTTTCTTTTTCTTTCTTTCTTTTGCTTCCGTTTTTTTTTTCTCTTCCTTCTTACGGAAGACGTTCTCGACTAGACATGTGAATCGGTTTTCCAAAATATCTGCTTATTACGAAAGCATCAACGTTAAGTATGGTAAACATTGAGGATGAAATAATGTTAGGCATTTCGGTACCAACCCTCTGAACGGGACTAGAGCAACGACCATAAATATGATGGTAGAAGAAAATGTTACAGCGGAGTTAATTGTTTAGTTTTTGACTAGCGTGATATCAGAACACAGAAGAATATCAAGAATGCACTTCTTCTCCAGGACTATGAGGATCTTCTGATCATGATTCTCCAGGCCCATGAAGACTGCATTCTTTCAGGGTTTTCCTTTTGCTGCGGATCTATATATTGAATTGCAACCAACTCCTTAGACTTTAGATATTAGCATGTTATATACAGAAATTGGAATGACAAAGAGATGTTACAGAAGAGAGATACACGAATTGGAGGAGAGGTTGCAAGCTATTCTTCAGCAGAATATGGGTACCTGAAGTTGCGTGTAATACTGGAGTAGGTTAGAACCTTTCTTGTGGAGATAACATTAACTTAGTTTTTCACAAAACACCAAATCACTATACACTACACTCGACGCGCGTTTGCCAACAAAGTAGGCAACATCTGAAGATGATTCAAACTGAGTTTTAATTTAATTTTAATCATCTCCAGATAATACCAACTTTGTTGGCGAAACGCGCGTCGAATGTAGTGTACGAGTATAGTGTTTTGTGGAAAACTAAGTCAGTGTTAGTTACGTCTAAATTGTATTACTCTTAGATATAAAACTTTTTGACTTTTCTACCAGGAATAAAATATTAAAATAATTTTTGCCATTTCGAAATAAATCTACCGAAAATATTAAAATGCTGTCATCTACCATCTTAATCAAGTTTGGCAAAGTTACGCGTAATAATATAAAATCTGACTTCAACATATTCATTAACAGAAACAGAACTAATAACAAAATTCCTGAAAATATGTAATAAAACTGTTACTGTAAAACATTTGCTGAAAGACGTAGAAAGAAATGTAGATTATCTTGGTATGCTTCAGTCTCCTTCAACTAACGCCTTCAAATAAATTTTCATGTGTAATTACGTTTTCAGTTTGATTTCAAACCCGCATTGGTCGATCGGAATCAATTTAACATAGTCTTGAGCAAGAAGGGCTAGTATGAAATATAATTTCCTTATTTAAATTTCACTAAAACCGGTGTTGCATGAAAAGGAAAGACAAGATAAACGTTCTCTCATTAACAATAGTTATATATATGTATATACGCATAGTATATATGTCTATTTCTGCAATACTGTTCACGAAGTGGTATACATTTTTTTTTGTGTCGACTGAACTTTTGTGTTACAGTTATATTTTGAAGTGAATACTTCTTTGGCGGCGTTCTGATATTTGACGAGAATGGAGAGTGAATTGGAAAAAATGTAACGTTTCCAGATTTCGTTACACGAGAGAGAAAAAAGATATAACGTAGAGAGAAGGAGAAAGAGAGCTATACATTTGATATACCTAAAACACAGGCTTCGTTACAAGACAGAGTACATAGATATATAACATAGAGAGAAAGAGAAAGAGGGCTATACATCATATATATCAGTTTAGGCTATCCGCGTCTCCCTATTGTCGCGCATGCGCGCATTATAGATGTACGCGTCCAGACGCTATATAATATATTAACAGCTGAAGCAGCTGAAGCAGCACGCGTGTGGTACCGAATATTTATCATTGTGTTTTGTAATTATTTACGTTATTTACATCTGTGTTCTGTGATTATTTGATAATATCCTTGAACCGCTTAACTTGTTAAAATCTAGAAGATATAATATATTTCATTCACCGCTCACTACTGGTTTACAGCCACACAGGTGCAAATGCACTTGGAAAAGGCGAAGACAAAATCCCTTTGATTCTCGGGGGAGATTTTAATGTAAATTTGGGATCCAATGATTCTTTGATGTTGATTAACTTTCTTCAAGAAACATTTGGTCTGCTTATAAATAACAATCCCAAAGAATCAACAACAAAATCCGGAACAACAATAGATGCAATTTTTACACGTTATCTAGAAAATATCGAATCACGAACATATATTTCATATTTTAGTTATCACAAACCAATCATATCAGTATTACCAATTGAACCACCAGCCGATGATAGTGTAGATAATGAATAAACCGAATATTTTTTACACAAATTTTATATTGTTATATTTCTTTTGAAATTATCCCTCTCCCTTTCTCTCTCTCTCTTTCAATCTCTCACTCTTAATCTCTCTCATTCTCTATTCTAAAGAAGTATTCACTTCTATCACGTGTACTGTGCTGCACATGATATTTTTTTTCTTATAATTTTATTTCTAAATAAATAAAAATTTAACACATTAATTTTTAACATTAAGATATATTTGGAAAATTTCCTGTATATATCTGGGCAGGGAATATGTTATATAAATAAACAAAAATAAACTATATGAAGCATCAGAATTAAGAGAAAGAGGGAATAATAACGTAATTGATTAATACACAAATACTAAATCTTATTACCTACTTAATATACTTGAATTTTTGGAAAAATGTATTACGGTTTTTTAAATATAAATTTAAGAAAATATATATATCACCAACTATATGGATTACTACTGACTTATTAGCAATTATTTACTACAAATTTCAATATTTAATGTAAGATAAAATTAAGTGAAGAGTACAGAAGTTGATCATGTTTACAAATTACCTAATTTAAAAACATGAGTGTAAATATATGTTACAATCTCATACTACCAGTCCGTATTAATTTTATTTCTTATAGAACTGGTCCATATAAAATTTTCTCATACGCATTATTCCTAACAAATGATTCTTATTAAATATGCCATTACATTAACGTAATACTAAATTTCTACAATATTTGTAATAATTAATAGTTTAAATGTAGTTCACTTGATTGGGCGGATATTAAAAAAATGTAAAATTAATGGGTACTGCATACAAAATTTATTAAAAATTCAAATTTTCGCGATTTGAACATCCTCTTACATTTATTATTTCAAATGATATGGCATTGATATATTAGCTAATTATAATAATTTCCTGCGTATGTGACAATTTCCAGATCAGACTTTCAATTGTGAAGAAAGTTTTCCATTCAATTAATTAATTAAAAACTCTAAATATTTAGAAACCAAATAAGTACATAATTTCTATGAAATACTATTAATATAAGTTTTATAAAAAGACAAAACATAAATTATAGTCACAAAAATATTTTTTCTAGCAAAATCAATATACTGTATTTCATACCAGATTTGTAGCTTTATATCTCTTTGTTAGTTCCAAATTACAGAGAACAAGCCTCTTTGTGCATTATCCTTACTAAACATGGCTAAGCTCGATATACTGATTTGTAATATTTGTAGAATACGAGTACATGCTACATACTTAATATATACAAAAATACTACTATTTATTTTAAAGTTAAGGGCATTGACTGGCATTGGCCATTAGCCATTCATAATCATAATTGGTTGTATTTGTGTTAGTTACCTGGACCAGTAGAAATTTGGAAAAGGTACCTATTTATTTAACTAAGAGTGTAGTATCACTTTGATATTAAAATATATCTCATGTTATTTTGTAAATTAAGTTATTGGCTCGGATTATTATAAAACAAATATTCAGCTAGTGTGTGCTTTACTGTTACAATGTTGTTATATGTTACATCTGAGTTGAATTCCATCAAGGAGTAGATAAACTGATGTTAAGTTGGTGGTCCCAATCTCATCCATCTTATTGTTATCTGTTCTCTTCGAGTCAATTTGTAAGGTGATCTCCAGAGATCAACTGTAGTCTTCATTAACTTCAATTTGCTGTTATTGTACCACTCATGCTACTATATGGTGTGTTTAAGGTTCTTCTAGTTTTCAGAAAGTTCAGGTCTAGCTGCTATATATTTGGCATAATTTAGAATCAATTTGTGTGTGAAGATGTGATATTCGTATTCTAGAAAGGGAAGGGTAGACGACAGAGTCTACATGCACTCAGGTCATCATATCAGTTCCATTGTGCTGTTTGGCGACAAATTGTTATTTGTCGCCAAACACGGCCTCATTTCCTTAGTCGTCGCACTGCATGAATGTTTTGAAAAAATGCACTCGGTGGTAGTCGACGAAGATCGACCGTATCAGTCTTTAGGATACGTTCCGCAGTCTCATCCTCCAGATAACATCACCTACACGTACGGTATAATAACATAGATATGTTTGTTTAGCCTGCAATGTCCCATCAACATCAATCCTATTAGGACTCGTAGATTGTAGTCGTAGGACGAGACAGACTGAAGCAACATTTTGATAATTTGCTGCAATATGTAATGTAAATATTTTTTCATGTCTACAACTGCTAGTTTTAAGCCACCTGTTTTTACTTCTCAAAGTGTATGTAGTCTTTTATGATGGAATTTCGAGTGGCTTCTCTGAATAGTATTGCTGGTTCCTGTCCCAACAAAAACTCCCTAAAGCCTCGGTATGCCAGGGTATCTGCTTCCTCGTTTACGTAATTTCCTACATGTCCCTTTATCAAACATAAATTGACATCATTTATTTGCCCTAGTACGTTCAATAACCCTTTATATTGCAGTATCAGAACGGAGTTAGTCTCGCAATTATTTAGGACTATAATTGGGGCCTTACTGTCTCTGAATATGCTAATGGATTTACTACAAATTCCTTGTTTAGTAATTTCTATGGTCGCTTGTGGTACCCTCATAACTTCAGCTTGGAATAGTGTGACATGGACGCCCAGTGACTTGTTGATTCGGAAGGTCTAATTCTTCCGATAAAGTCCCATATCCAGACGTTTTCAGCATTCTTGGACCATCAGTGTAGACTGTGTCTAGGAACTCATCGAAATTCAATCCAACTCGATAGTACTTTTTAAATAGAAAAAAGGGGGAGGTCGCATCCACGCTAGCATCCAGAGCAGAATTGTCTGCATTCATAATGTTAATATTTCATAAATAATTATATTTCTTTATCTTGATCACGTTTTATATATAAAAAAAGTTGTACATGCTATGCATATGAATATATCAGTAAATTTGTCACAGAATGACCGGAAAATCTGTAGCGCTTTCTTGATCTGCCTTCTTACTATGTAATTATAATAGATTCCTTACTATGTAATTATAATAGATTCATTCTTTACTAAAAATAAAAATGCCAATATATTTCATTAATAACAACAAAGAATATTCTAATTCTCCAGAATTAGTAATATATACCTACAAATTCAAAGATTTAAATATTGTTTCTATAAAACTAAAAATATTCCCATTTCTGTGGAAAAAAGATTGCTTCTATGACACCTTTTGAATACACTATTGAATAGACACCATAATGATATGACATTCAGAGAACCGGGTCGTAAACTTATTACTTCACGTAGCTGTTTTATTAAACAATAAGGCCAATCAAAAGCTATAACTTCAAAGTTCAGTAGGCCACTCCATAAATTTCATTTCAATTTTAATTGCTACTTTGCAACGTTGCTTTTCGAAATGAGTGCCACACGGCGTCGTATATTATCTTTAGAATGGCTTCCAGTGGGATTTTTTGTTGGATGAAAAGGTGACATACCTCCCATTGAATAGCTAGACGTAAGATTGCCTGATAGCGCTGAAAATTACGTCTAGCTAGACAAAAGTACTCTTGCGTTCATGCGGCATTGTATTATTTTCCATGCCCGCCTATTTACATGGTTCTGTCGGAAAGTTGAGTTATCTATGATAGCTCAGATTATCCGTGGCAAGAAACCGCAAATAATGATAGTTTTATCGCTATAATTTCCAGTAAATAAACAACCCGACCGTTTTAGTTTCTACAACGTGCCTTATAGAGACCAACGCAACGGCATATGTAAGTTTGCCACTGCTTGTTGCTTGCCTTCGAGCCGACTTTATTGTTATAGTTGTGACGATTGACAATGTTTAAGATAAATCGCAATTTCAGATACGTTTCAATTGGATAATCTACATTTATTGAATTTCTGTCCGCCTTACGGGTAAGTAATTGGTTCGCCGTTACCATGACAATAACAATTCAATGGGAACGTACGCAATTAACGGATGTAATACTTATCATAATTATGTGGTACTAGGACGTGCAACGCCTACTATGCCTTAAACGGAGAAAGAACGAGATATTTGCACTGCGAATGCACGAGATTCGGAGATTAGACATCCAGCTATACCAAATAAAGCAGATTTTGTTACATGTACGACAAACACGACCATGCTACATTATATATAGAGTAATCTCAGTTGGAATTAAGATTTGAATTGCGCGCCATTTGTGTTTTGTCAAACATAGGGCGTCGATGTTTAACGACTATTCGACAACGAATAGTTTGTTTACCGTTTTATGAAAGTGAGCGATCATTTACAGTTGCCTTAACAAAAATTCGTACAGAATTAGGACAAAATGAAGAGTCTACAAAGTTAACACTTCGTAACTTAAAAGAATTTAAGAGATGGTGTTATTGACAAGGGGACACGAATGCGTCCTCGCCGTGGTCGGTCAGATGAAAATATTGTTGCGGTGAGAAAAAGTGTACGGGAGTATCTAATCACATCTATTCGATGTAGTGCACATCAATTCAGGCTGTCAAGAGCCACCACGGATCGGATTTTAAAGACATGTTGACGTCGGCATCGTATGATTTGTAGATGACAATCATTAAATGTTGACACCCTACCTTTGACAGAACAGAAATAGCGCGCAATTCAAATTCTATAGTACCAACTGAGGCACCCTATACAATATTTAAAATGTGGTATAAAATTACTCACCACTAAGTGGAGTCGGAGATTTATGAGGTTGAAAAATATATTTTGTAAATTGAATGCAATAAGTCCCACATTATTCTGGCAATGGGAAGTGCCCTAAATTAATTATTGAATTAAGGGCTCATGAACTCTTCATGACATGAAGAGCGTTAAAGTGCGATACTTTGAAGTTACTGCAAAATAGTTTATTTATTGCATTTCTAGATATTTTGTAGCAGGAAAAGAAATGAAAACACAAATGAAGCAATTCTAAAATATATTTTTTCAGTTAAACAATGTTTTAACAATAATCAGTTTGATAGGAAGGTTCTCCTTCATTCGTTTCTCCTCTATTCGTTACCAAGAGATGGCGTTTGATACCTTCTACTGCGGTGGAACATGCAACGTCTACTAGATGTGCGCTTCATCTATTAAAGGTATACTTGTTTACCCTGCACTGACGAGACCCAAGATAAAGTCGAAACCGGTCTGCAGTTAACGACATCCTGAGATAGGTGACACTTTGCATCTTCCTTATGGTTTTGGAACAATCTGAATAACTGCATTTTAGTGCTAATTCTGTTAGACAAAAATACGACAAATTCTGTCAAGTAATTCAGCGCTCGGCGTTTGGCATATAGCCAAAAGAATAGCTGTTTTCACCTAATTTGTTTAGTCCTTATTATACAAGGCATTTTCAGATGGGCTGGAGTATAATCTCCTTATTTCTGTACTTCTTAAAATGGTTAAAATAGTGTAGTATTTTAAAGTATTTAACTAAATCTTTTTTTAAGTATGGTGTTGCATTGGAGTATTAATGTAATAACATAATACCCTTTTCGCAAGAATATTATTGTGTGTATTTTAAGCACAACTATGTATAAATTTACAGCATAATATTTGGTACTTTTGGAGATAAATTCGATCGATAAACGAAATTTGAAAGTATAATTTCTTAGCCTGTGTAATTGAGTCCAGTAGGTGCTAAAATGTGATTGCGCAAACAACACACTACAAACTATAACATTATAAGTGTAAACCGGCTATGTCATTAAGTTTAATTATATGCGACAACCGCATCTTAAGGCACAGGAAACGCAATAGGTATACGACATAATTTCGATTTAATTAATATCATTTGAGCCGTTCAGAGGAGAAATGTGTTTATAATTTCGTCGATTTACATTTCTCAATTTTTCTCTAAACGCGTATCGTATTGGTGTTGGAAAAATTAAAATATCATGGTGAAATGGTATTACCAATAAAGGTGTTCAAATCCTCCAATTCATACTATGATGTCGGTACTAGTGAACTTTGTTTAGAATTATTAGAATGGTACCTGTCGATCAAGTTTATTGACTAATGAGTTCACATGTGACTTGTTCATCACCTCATATTTCTTTGGAAAATTCATTATGATTAAGTTAAATAATTGTAACATTCAAAATTCGAAAATAAATTCGTCTCAAAACCTGATCTTATAATTTAATATAGTCCAGTGTCTTACATGTATATACCTCATTTCTATAATCGATGGTATTTTGAAGATAATCTGAAAAATTTAAACAAAAGTAACAATAAGAGTTCACAATATTTCAGTAAAAGTTAGAAGTAGGAGAAGAAGAAGAACAAGAAAAACCAGAGTGAATTTCTGTGTTTTTATTTATGCGAAACAAGAAATCCACAACAGAATTATTTCAAACTTGGATAGATAGTGATTAATTGATCAGAGTTGTTTGCGGAGATATGTATTAGAGGAAATTATCTATTTCTGATCTATGATACTGTAGTGACGCGTTAAATTAGTGGCGCATTAGCAAAAATAATGAGTGCACTTCGATAGCTCAGCGGTCAGAGCAACCAACCGGCAACTGGGAGATCCGGGTTCGATTCCCGCTCAAGGCATGCACTTTTATCCTTGCTATCGCCAAAATACTATATTCTTCTATGGCCTTACGGAAACATTTTTGGCACGTGATATTGCGTTACATAATCTGAAGTTTTTAGAAAAATAACTCCCTATTCTAACTACACTAAGAAACAGATATGTTTATTATATATACGAGGACGTATTGCAAACATTCGCAACCACGTTGGGGAACATTTTGTGTAATTCATTACAGATGAAGCAATTGGCGCATGCGGACATTCAATGGCAAATTTTTTAATTGGCTCGACAAAACCTAATAGTGTTGGTGGCACCCATTTATTTGCTTCAAAATATTGGGCAGAACCAACCACAAAACAATAATAATTGTAGATTATGTGACTGAATGCTTCGACTATATATGGCCAGATCAAAACAATTTTCAGGAAGTAATACTAATGGACGCAACTGCATACATGCAAAAAGTAGGAGATCTGTTAATTGAAACTTCCAAATATGATACATTTTACATACGCAGCTCATGAACTTAGCAGAAATATAACTTATGCCCAATAGCTTGCTTAGCTTATGCCCTATAGCAGAAACAAAAAGAGATAGTTTTCCTTTAGTTAATAATGTAATAAATAGCGAATGTAAAATAGATTCACGGGTATAAGAGCCGGCTTCGAAAGAAGCTGTGTCAGACATACCTCCTAAACCAGATGTCATAAGATGGGGTACTTGATTAGGAGCTGTCGATTATTATGATAAGCATTTTGAGAAATTAAAACGTGTTATCTTTCAATTTGATACGTACAAAAGCAGTACAATGCAAAACTTATTGCAACTACAAAGCATACAAGATGATGTCCATTATATTAATTAGTTACTATTAATATAATGGACAATATAACAAAAAAAAACATATTTCCTTGAATTGTTTTATTCAAAATTAAGCATATAAAAGAACAAAATTTTAAAAAAGTTTTATTAAAAAATTTTTAAAATTCATCCTTCAGAGAACTGCGATTTAGGAGTCAGGATAACTTATTATAGCTTTATCTGAAATCAAAAAACCAAATATTTTTTTTTGTTAGTAGGTGAGTACAGTTGATAACTGAAAGAAGCATTAAAAAAACTTTAAATTTGAATATTTGACAAAGTTGTATCCAAAACAGTACGATTTTCAGTAAAATCTCGACTATGTATTGCCCTGTAAAATAAGCTGTGATCAAAGAAAAATAAATCCTTCGTTCAATCACTAGTCAATTATATCTACAAGTGTGCAAAATTTCAACAAGATCGGTTCATTACTTTTTGAGAAATCGTGTCCACTGTATATACTGTATTCTAAAGGATACATACCGAGAGTTATTTCCTTTTTTACTGCTTCTCACGAATAGAAAAAAGTGTGAGATTCTCATGTTGCATAGAAGAAAGAGCGAGGTAGCATTCGGAGGGAAGAGGATGCACTTTACGCACGGCCAGATCGAACTCTGTGTATATTCATATTCACATATTCATATATGCAAATATAAAACAGTAATTTCTTGTATAGAAAATACATGTTATTGTATGAAAATGATAAAAAATATTTTATTCGAAGTATTCTCCATTGCTAACTATACATTTTCACATCTCTCTGACAATTTGTGGATTCCATGCCAAGACAGATTTTACTCTTTTGAGGCAAACCAGTCATCGAGCCATTTTCGTAAGAAGTGAAGCCCTGCTCAGCAATTTCCTGTCCCATCGATGCAAATAATTAGTAATCGGACGGAGCCAAGTCTAGTGAGTAAGCAGCATGCGAAAGCATTTCCCAACTATATATCTCAATTGTTTCCTTGACCGGCTTTGTTGTATATGATGGCGCATTATCATGAAGCAAAATCACTTTGTGTTGCCTTTTGTGATTTCTGGTTGTTTTTCACGCAAAGCTTGATTAAAATCGATCATTTGTTGTTGATAGCGTTCAGTATTAACGGTTTGGCCAGGTTTTAGCAGCTCATAATAGATCACATCCTTCTGATCCCACCAAACACAGTGCATTGTCTTCCGTCTATAGCGATTTGGCCTTGCAGTCGATGTCGATGATTCACCTGGAGTTATCCATGATCTTTTACGCTTAAGATTCTCGAAATATATCAAATTTTCATCGTCAGTCACAATTCGATGGAGAAATAATTTTCTTTTGTACCTGGCGAACAGTATTTCGCAAATAGTTTTTCAGTTTTTCTGGTGTCTTTCACTCAGTTGAATCATGTGGAATCAGAAATCAGGAGTTATGTGGAATCCATTTTTCCATCTTTTCGTTTTTCCCATGGATTTCAAATGTATGGAGACGTCTTTTCGTGTCACATTTAACTAATTTGCGAGTTCTTGTTGCGTTTGAGCGTCATTCTCATCCAACAATGCTTGCAATTCGCTGTCTTCAAACTTTTCGGTGGTGTTCCACGTTCTTTATTTCTCACGTCAAAATTGCCCCTTTTGAATTTTTTAAACCATTCAAAGCATTGTGATTTACCAAGAGCATACTCACCGTAGGCTTCGAATGCTTCGATAAGCGTTCTATGCGATTCTGCAATAGTGTTCTTCAAAACAGAAAATCAATGCTGTCCGCAAATTGTAGTTTCCAGCCACAAAATTCGACATGTTCAGCGCTATTAAAACGATATTGTTGTATGAAACTTGTATTGTTGTGAGATAAAAACTTTTATCAGATGTCAAAGCAAGAGAATGGCGCCAATGATGAAGTACGACGGACTATATTAGTAGCTAGGCCATCTATGGGCAAATTCCGGTTTCATATTTACATACCAGTACATCATTCTGCAAAGGTTTCAATGCGACTGGCTGAAGACCAGGCTATTTACTGCACACCACGTGGGTAGTCCAATTATGCGATTTTGAGACTTGTTCCTATATTCAACGAGCTGTAATAAGGTTTACTTAAGGCGCCGAGGTATTACTACAAAAAACTTAGCAGTAAAGTACCTTAAAAGTACCTAGCAATAACCTTTCATTATCTGGACCAGTCTCCATGCGACTCAGAAACCGAGACCGACTGAGACATGTGTCGGTGATTTTTTATTTACACATTTCCTTCCTCGTTTTTCTATTTATTCGAGGATTCATTAATATTCTTTATTGTATTATGATGTATTTTATGGGAACTATCGCTATGTAATAATAGTGACATGAGTTCGACTCTGTTGCGGCTCTCCAGAATAGACGTTTTACAATCGTCACCATATTTTGCGCAAAGAAATTTTGTATACCTGGATATAGTTGGCTGTTTGCCACAAAAGTTTTCACTCGTGGGCTATAAATTACCTTCGCCACTCCAAAGATCGCGCATGACATTAATCCCAATCAAAAACTATTACAAACCAATGTTGTACCCGCTCAAAGTCATCGCGATAGCGTTAATGCGTTAATTAAAATTCAATCCACAAAGAGAATTAACATAAGAAAACACCAACTAATGAATGGGTAATTACAATAGTTCGACAATTATTCCGATCCTGCAATGTCCTGCGCTAGAAACAGAAGCAATCAGCGAGGTGAAAGTAAGAGCGCTGAAATTTTTAATTATTTCCGAAAAAAAATTCCTTCGATACACAACCCATGGCACCACATGAAAGTTCAGCTAAATAAAGTTAATTGGAATAATAATAGTTTACTTTCCAGGTATCCAAAAAAAAACCATTCTGATTTGTAATAACAGCATAGAAAAACTGTTTCGGGCTAACGTCTCACCACATACTTCCTACATTCCGTCATGTCATGTGGCCGGTGGCAAAAACTTCACAAAACGGGTAATTTTTGTCAACGGAGAGCGGCTCGGGCGATTAATTTACAGTTACGTTGGCAGTCGTGGCTCGATTGCCCTACAATACACCTTCCTACTTGGTAGTTATGCCGCTGTGCACGTGCTATGCAATGGCGTGGGTGTAAACCATTTAATGGTGTTTACCGGGCAAGTGCAAAATTGCATAACATTCCCGATAGTCGACTGCAATTTACGTGTCTTCGTCTGTTACAATTTCTTTCGGCCGTAGAATGCCAGGATCATTCAATTGAATCGCTGCAGCAGTTCTAGTGAGAAACGCATTTTTGTCAAAGGAAATATGATATAATTTATGAGAAGGAGCTGTGTTATTCAGTTTGTCCGATGTGGAATATTTTTGTTACACTGTCAGAAATGTGATGTAACATTTAACACAAATTTCTGAACACCGGAAGACCATAGTAGAATTGTCAATAATTCTTATTCTTCTTATTATTATTAAATAGTAAGCAGACGATAAATGATAAATTGCACAACATGCATTGATATCACCTTGTTTACTTCGTCGAGATGGCACACAAATAAGTTAGGTATATATAAGTACATAATATCTCTTCGAAAAAATCTTCTAACAACTCATAAAATTCAAAATATTGCCTTGAAAACACTTAAAAAAAAAACTTGACCAACACAATTAATTTTCGTCTAATGCTTCTTATAATATAGATGCATAACAGCATTAGGGCAGAAGTCGGTTAATTAGAAATCACGAACAAATTAGGGCCAGAGATAGATTAACATCTTCGTTGCTTGGCTGCTATGCTAAATAAATTATTATTTATAATACTTTTCCTATATTACACATCAGTACAATTAACACATCTGCATCAATTTTCGTGTGACCACGACATATGATTAACAGTTTGCCAGATAATTGAATTTAGATGTTACAAGACTTCAAATATGGCAAAAAAAAAACTAAATGTGAATAAGGGGTTTTAAAGACAAACGTAAATAAAATAGAATATTGGTAGTTCAAGAACAAGCAGAGGACTTCGATATTGAATTAGATGTCATCAAATGCTGCAAGGAATACAAATACCTGGAATGCTATAGTTCACAGAAAGATACAAAGGGGTATACACATAGAAAACATAGATACATACATAGAATACATACAGATATAACTACTCGTACATGGAAAACAGAATAAACTAAGAACGATCATACATTCAAATATTAAATTTCAATTTCTAGTCTACAAAAATAAGAATAAAAATGAAAATCAATATAGGACAATTCGACAATTGTTGGGAATATTAAATTTAATTTGTATATTGATAACTCAAAAATAAATACACAGACAAAATTTAGTAAAAACATACTTTTTACGTTAATTATGAGTATCTAGATGGGATCATATAAGAAACGAGAACATCTGATAAAGGACAGGAAACCAAAAGAAATGTTCTAGGCGTGGTAGTCGATAGGATGGCAACCCAACCAGATAGGTGATTTGGTGTGACCATGCAATGAGAGTGGCTGACGCAAGAGAAGAAAATTATTTCGTATATTCCAGGAAATAAAAGAAAGCAAGAAGTACCTAGAACATTGTCGATAAACGATGAAAATGTGAAAAGGAAAACAAAAATGTGAAAACATAGAAGACGAAGATTAGCTTCAAATCAAATATTGTAGAGGGATTTAAAATATTTTGTTTAATTGGGGAGGTTCACATCTAGCGGCCCAAAAATGACACGATTTTCTCGAATTTCTTTTTCATGGAAGGAAGTAAATAAAAAACTTAATTTTTTTGATACATATTTAATAGGTCTTAAAGTATGTATAAACATTTTTTTTTTAGTAAAAAATAATATATTAATTGTTTATTTATGCTGAAACATGGTCGCCTCAAAAAAGAGTATCCAATTGGGCGGCACTGCAGCATTTGTAAATATTATCTGAAATCAGATATCCAAAAATTTTTAAGAAATATATTACATATATGGGAGGTTGTATCTGTAAAATCAACAAAAATGTGAAAAATGGCGGATATGCAAATTTTTCGTGCTGATTTCCGCTTTTCAAAGTGCTGTAAAAAAATAATAAATATCATCATTTTTTAGGTTTGTCCTCCAATAAATTTAATCTACTTTGAAATAAAAAAAATAGCGATATATTCTGTAGTTTGAGATATCGTGCCACCCAGTTTGAAAAACATGGTTTCGAGAAAAACGCGTTTTAAAGTTTCGGTACATGAATTCGCGCTACTGCGTGAATTCCGTTTTCGCGTAAAAAGGTGGTTCCACTTTTTCGCTATAACTTTTTTTTTTAATAATTTCGTACACACCGTTTTGGGAATATATTCTACGGACAATTAGCTATCAAAAAACACAAAAAAGTCGATCTTTTGGCCGGCTCTGATGAGAACCTCTCCTTAATTTATTTTTCTCACAATAGTCATAACATAAAATATCTTTAACACTGAAACACATTACAAAACAACGTGGCAACTGTTTCACAATATCACATTATAGCTTCATGGGATATATAAAATAAATCGGTATAAAAGAAAATAACATTTCATATTCTGAAGTATAAGATGAGGATATATCCGATGAGGAAAAATCCGGAAACAAGTCAATTTATAACCCTAAAATTACTTAATCTAAAGATTTAAATAAAATTATCACCTCCTCCTTTAACCACGATGAAGTGATAGTAAAGTTCATTTTTTTAAATAAAATGATGCTGCTTGTAGTACTTATTTTCAAGGATTTTTAATTCTTCATTCAATTCGAAATCAGTTCAGTTTAAATCAAATCTCTACTTACTAAACGGTTGTCTTTGTGTGTGTGTCACGAAATTTTTAGGTCGATGTACAAAATACTTTTCGTTCGAATTTCAACATTTTGACAAAATCAATACAGTAAACTGACCCTTGCGAACAACGCGGTAACTTTTGTTTTTTGATCCGAAGCCTCTAGAGGCATGCTCCGAGGTGCTTTCGATGTGACTCGTTCAATATTATTGCGATTTGATTACTCGTATTGAAACTAAAAATCGGTTACTACTTGACAGTAATAGGGACCTTGTTGAAACACATTGTCTTTTAAAACATCTTAATTTTTGAAGTGATTTAAGTCATTCCTTGCACTAATTTGCTTTTTAGAGAATTTGTTTTTTAAGAATATCCTGGGACTGGAACCTTCAATGCAGCAACAAGAACTTGTGAGATAATTAAAAGTAGTTCTCGCCACCTCCGAATGATGCCAACTTGATTGGCGAAACGCGCAACGAGGATTGTGTAATTTTTCGGGGTTCGTGGAAATCTGATGAAATCGGGAAATCAAGTGGGGTTAAATCGGGAAAACAGACTGGCCACTCGATCTCACTGCACCTACTAATCTACTTAGTTATATCCTAAATACTTTTTTGTGACAAGCTCTTATTTCCACTACAAAATATGGTGTAGCTCCACCCTGTTAATATCGAGTATTTCGACCAATGTCATTACAATTTTTCTAGAGTAGTATGTAAGCACCTCAATGCAAGAAGAATATTATTTATACGTTACGTGTCATCATTTCAAAATAGATATAAATCGAAAAGGTATCCATATCGTACTTACGAAAACTTTAAAATAATGCGTCTGCAAAAGCTTTGGCTTCGCATTATTTATAATAATGCATAAATTGTCGGACTAGCGCACCGTATAAAAACAGAATAGCTCACAACGAGGAAAATGCAACATATTAAATATATCGACATACCAGCGGCATAAATTAGCAAAAACAAACGATATTCTGATAACTCAATGCCTGGTATTTATTCAGTAACAGATCCGAATGTAAATGACAACACGAACTACGAATGGTTCGTGATAACCCAGCACTCTTGGCTTGTACTAAGGCCTGTTCCAGATGCGCGTGATAAGTAAATTGTCTTGGATTAATTTGTTTGGTTTTTACCGTAACTTCACCTTTGTGTCGTATCAAGTAAATAAATTGAGTTTGATTAGTACAACCGAGTTTAGGGCACTTGTGGAAAACATTTTAAAATTTAAATTAGGCCGGCATGTTCTTGTCAGCAAGTTCTGATTTCAAGAGAAACCTTCAGGTATTTAGCAATTTTCTAAACGTTACATGTTTTTTTAAGATACAGTGGAGTTACTTTATGATCTCACTGAATGTTGTGCTTTTATGTTTGACTAAGAGTAAATAATACTCATGTTTTGAACTAAGTTTTAGGAAGCAAACTTACCCCATTAGAACAACGTCCAAGAATTGAATGTGCTTATACTTGACATATTTTGAGAAATAAAGTAGATACATACATAATTTTCAAAGGATTTGATTAAACTTACTATTCTAATTATGGTTATTGGCAATATACATCACTCTAAAGGGCTTTGCAAGAATAAACATTTAGATGAAACCATCATGAGATATCAAGATTTTTGATCACGGTTTACTACATGAATGATCATAAGAATGAGACTTTGTCACGTCTGTAATATGAACAGTAATGGCATCTACATGAAATATTTATTGTACATGTATTTAAAATAACTTTAGAATTTATTTTTCGGTAAGCCTAACAATGGATGTATATTATGACTTCTATAGGTTTATTAGTTACTTAACAGTTACATTAAAGGAAGTTACATTACATTACTTCAATGCTTAGATTGGCGTAGGCTTGTTGGCGTAAACCTGAAACTTCAGAAAATCCTTCAGGAAAAAGTCCATAGGTGTTAAATCGCAAGATCGTGGCGTCCAATTGTAATCACCAAAACGGGAGACGATATGACCAGAAAAAGACTCGTGTCAATGTTTCACAGGTGGTATGGCAAGTGGCACCATCCGGCTGAAATCACATATCTTCAAAAGCAATATCTTCCAAGTGAGGCACAAATAACTGGACCTATTGAATTATCGCAGCCAAAATGGCGCGTAATTTAGATCTTGCGCTCTCATTGTAACACCCTTTATTATTAACTATACAAAATCTATAACATAATTTATACTAACTATGCAGATGTATCAAAGAAATTATTAAAAATAATATTCGCTAGTGTACATATATACTCTTCTTACAGTCCTTCTCGAAAATAAGTGATCCGATTGTCAATCTGATTCTAGATTTATTCAACTATTAATCTTCTATAACCGACTTGAAAAGTATATTTTATTTTTAATATTAGATTTTCAGTTACAATAAAACTAAATATTTAAAATTAAAATGAAAGAGTCGTTTCGCCAAGGATAATACTCTAAAGTACTTGCTTTAATGTCATTACAAGATGAGAACTTTCTGAATATAATTTTGTCTCAACCAGTCTACACATATTACCAATTCTCAAATCAACTATGTATGTTTCTCTCGCATCAGTTTTAAATCACCAAGAGAACTGTGAAAATTATTAATACTAATATAGTTTTTAATTAATGTTTTCAGTTAGTTTTTAATAGAATCTGACAATTTTGACTTTCTTCATAGAAGAATAACTGTAGAAGATTATGTGATCATTTCTCTACTGTTTCCAACAAATGGAGGGGTATTTTCATAGTTTCAATAGTTACACAGACGTAACGTGAAGTACGTCCTTCCTTAAAACACGTATCATCTAGAACGATTGACGATATTCCCCATTTGATCATTTTATCAACGGTTAATTGTCTGCGCTTGATCAGCATTTAATTGAAATAAATTGTCACCAGTAAACTATGTGGCTTGCACAACATTGGCCACTAATGCTTAGTAAACGTCACCTACGATCTGTAGAGGACTTCTAAAACTTCTATATATCCACTAAAAATGTTGATAAATGGTCCTTAACATCGTAATTATAGAAGATGAACATGCTAGACTTCAATTCCACTATGACGAAATGCATTCAATTTCTAGACGTACCATTCGGTATTCCCTAAAGTTTTTCTATGAGAAGGAAGTGAGAATATTGGAAGCAGTGATAAATGTGTGATACAATGTGTCATACAATACAACAAAATATGAAGGAAACATATATCTTTGTTATGTTAACTGTCACTCTTGTCCTGATACTGCAGTAGAAAACATCGTAACTTGAATTGAAATAAACTGTTCCTTAAAAAAATATTGCAAACAAAGAATATTAGGAACGCTCTTCTGAGTTCTATAAGACTTAATAGTACGTGAGTGACCACAAAAATAATTATTTCAATATTCAGCACATTTTCGGGTCAGCAAGCGTACCATTATGGATAGATAGATTGCGTGTCAGTCTGTCAATGCATACAGCTAATTATACATATCTACAACATAACGAGTTCACGTATAATTATTGGTACATGATTTTTGTTACACCGCGCACTAAAATAAAACACATGGCCATTACGGAATTGTAACGGCGCTAGTGAAAAAGTAATAAAACAACGGTACCACACAGTCTAATGTTCCCCGTAAAACGCAGTAGGTTTTCAGCTTGGAGCCACTCCAACTGTTGATAACCATTTAATTATATCTTCTTCTGGTCTCTAATCGCAGTTGGTTGCGATTTAAGTAATTAGTAGATTCCTGAACATATATAATCCCGTGCAAAAAGGAGTCCACATATTTGGTTTAATTGCCACGAAAGACTGTGACTCATAAATGGAGAATGTTCCTTACTAAACTAGCTGGGATTAATACATGTCATTTAAATGTAGTTGAGAAGATATTATTATTATTATTATGTTACATGGGTTTGGGCCTCATCAGCCACTGATCGCATGGGTAGTCCCTTGGCGATCCCCTCTTATCCGAGTCATTATCCAAAAATGCTATCCCATAAAAGGAGCAATTTAGGCACGTCCCCCGCCTTAAGCCTCACCTCCTTTACAATCACAGGGGTCCCTAATATAAGGTACCTCTTCTCCTCCAGTGTGGAGCAGGTGTAAAGAAGATGAATCGAGGTTTACTCATCTCCTTTACAGTATCTGCAGGCCGGGCTGTTAGTCAGCCTCAGTTTGTGTTTATATGCATTCAGGCATGGTGGCCCATTATGATTCCCACCAGGGTTGGGTTTGTGCCTGTTCAATTTAATGAATTCTTGGGCCCAATTCTCAATCTCTGTGACAACCCGTTACCCCTCTCCATCTTTTATTGTGCTGGTCTCTTGCTCAGAGATCCAGAAACATAACTACTTCTTTGGGCTTCAATAACCTCAGCCCTATACCGATCCCTGGCAGTCCTATAGTCCTCCCAGTTTGTACGGCTGTTACGTGTTCTGGATCCCTTGAGAAGGTTTCTTACCTTACATATAAGGTTTTCCAGCTTATTGTTCCACCGTCTTACCTAGTTTTTCGGCCTAGCTCGTTTAGGTGAGTTCAGAAGATAAATTATGAAAGGAAATTGGAGAAAATAAACTCTCACCATCCACCACATCTCCAAGCCCAAGTTTAAAATTTCAAATTTGACAGTATTTTTTGTGACGAATTCAACCGACAAATAATTTAAAATTCGATTAATGAAAAACAGAAATATTCAACAACAAAATTCATTGATCAAATATTTGTCGTCTTGTGAATGTATTTTTTGTATTCAAAGTAGATTTGTTGTTCCAGTAACTTGTCGTCTGTCTACTATTTATATAAAGTGTAAAATTAAAGTAAAATATAGCCTAATAGTAAAAATGACATTATTTATGAACCTTTGGGTATAAGTTATTGTGTGTTTATATACTTTAAATGAAGACCGTTTCTGCATCTTAACATTACGATGAATCGTTCATTCCGTTGTTGAGCTATTCATTGAGTTGTTGTTGTTGAGTATTTTCTTATCAAATGAATTGTGTTTTCCGTTAAATCAAGAGCTACTTTTGTTCACTTGTAGAAACTTTTATTCATCATTGATTATTTATTTAATGTGTGATGAAAATACAAATTGGTATACATATCGCAAACTTCGAGTTGACTTCTGATTATACTTTTATATATTATTATAATAAGTATTTCAATTCGTTGATTTTCAGATCTCTCTTCTGATACTATTGAAAATAGCTATAATTTGACAAGTTATTTTCAATTTTATTTAACTTTACGCACATACTGTATAGTAGAAATTCATAAAACAATTAACAATGTCTTTGTAATGCTTGAATGATAACTACTTTAAATATTACTTAGAACTACTTGGTGACTCTAAGTAATAATATTAGTGAAGACCTTCTTCATTATTGAATATAAACCTTTTTTATATCAATTCCTCTGTGTAATCTTATATTTATCAGAGTACATGTTTGAATATTCATAACTTAATTTTCTGAAGGATTTATTATCCCTGCAGTTAGTTAGTCCTTCCTAATCTACATTGAGACAACCAATGTTGAAGAAAATTTCCATTTTCTCGTAGTTTATCTTGGTAATGATGTATTTTAAAATTAATTATGAGTATATACGAGGTAATGAAGCCATATTTATAGTCAATGTCAACGAATTAATACCAAGAAAAAGTACACGATAAGAAACAATGCAAACGTGTGAAAATACTTTTGCTTTTGCTGAGTTAAAATCATGCATAACCTCACCTTAACCTTATATTTTAGTTCTCATAGTAACAATGGTCCGTCGCTATCTAACTAGATTTGAAAATTATGCCATTTATATAACATCTGTGAATAGCGGGAGAACAAAAGAAGTGTAAGTGAAAAAAACTAAAACACTAAAAGGAAGCAAATGCTAGGTTCATTTGATAATGGGCATGAAATTATCGTCATTAGAGTTATCTCGAAAATTGTTTGTGGAAAAAACATTTTGTTGCAATAAAAATGATGATTTAAAATTATTAGTATCTAAAATTTGAGAAATTAAGCAACGGCCTTATTTGCATTCGACATATATAGCATTTGGTAAAATGCAACCGGCCTAAATTGCTATGTGTACAGGTATGTGAGGTTTTAATGGCACCATAAGCAATTTATTATGGCTGAGATTCAATTCAAATTATCTGAAATTAGATCGTCATAAATCTATTAGATATCTAGATGTAGATCTAATTTTATGCCAGCAATTCTTACAGGTGAGAAAAAATTTATATCTTAATATTTTGTTTTGTTTCACCGCTGGCAGCGTCACAGACTAAATTACTGTAATGTCAATGTCGCTATTATTTTATATGCATAGCTCAGCAGATCGTATCAGGTAACAGATTAGAGGCAATTTAATCGATTGGTGACAACGTGCGCAACATTCTTATCGATGTCAAAGTTTGTGTAGTAGCAGATGCGTTAGTTTTTCCCCTTCTTCGTCTTAAAAAAATATGGTCTCTTATTCTATTTTGAATAGTATTAGCAGAATTTTGTAGGATCGTTTCAAGTTATTGTCAACTTACAAAAATTGTACGTCAATACGAAATGTCGAAACTCGATGGTTAACAGTACGAATCATTTAGATTTAGTATGTATTTTTTGAGTTCTAGTTTGTTGTTGGATATCTAATTCAAGTATAGAATTATTGTTGTTACGAAAACAATGGGAATTTTTATATAAAATACTAATAAAACACTCGTACATTTTTTCTTCTTCCCTAACTTTTTCCATGCTTCTCCTTTCATTATGTTATCAATTCCTTCTTGTTCTATTATCTCTTAAGTTTAATTTCTTTCCGTTCTATTTTTTTTTTGGGATTTTCAAGTGCCCACGTGTTGGAAGAACATCAATAGAAGTTTTCGAAGAGCTAAACTAGAATACTTTCTACTTTATATAAGATTACTTAATTTCAGCAGTACTATCAAAAATTATGTTCTATCTTCTCCAGTTGCTGCAAAACATTTTGGTGATTAGATTGCCATTTGTACTTGAGAACATAAGCACTTCTTTTAGGTTTTAGTTTGATTAGAACTTTTGAATATAACAAACGTAGCCTTTTCTTTAATAGCCTTCGTTCAATATGCAACAGTTTACTTAATAATTTCTAACACTGTCCTCGCTGTTATATAAAAACTTTTACCAGCATATATCATTATCTGGTTCCCATTTAAGCCATCCAGTTATGGTTACTCTGTAGGATCTGAAGACCACAATATGGCTGAAACGTTGATAAAACTAAATAATCGACAACACTCAAAAACTAGAAAGCATTACACAGTGGTCGTGAATGCTAGGGTTGTGACATGTTAATTTTCACTAACTCTGTAAATATCGGATGATCGAGCAGTTCTCTACAATGCATACCATTTAGTCAGCAACTTTATGATACAGATATAAAACATAATTATATATTGCATTTTTAATATAAACAGTAACAACGTTATTAATTACTCTAAATGGATATGTAATGCTTTTTTCAGGTTGTTTTTTAACTGTACATATTATTTGAATTTAGATTGATTTTTGGGGAGGATCTTCAAGAGGATATGCCAGATCAAATAGTCTTGGATTCAACAGATAATCAGATAGTCTTGGATTTCCCTCAACAACCTCTCTATCTGCATTCCTCTCAGCCCCTCTCTCTTTATATCCACCATCATGCCTCCAAACCCAATTCCTTCTCCTCCTTCTCTTTCACCACCATGATGTCTCTGATCATCCCCTCTACCACACCGTCCACAGAGCGCTACCCATCATCACCTCCACCACATTACCTGCCGAGAGAACGCCGCCCTCCTCTTGGAGTCCCATCTGCCACAACGGAATAGCGAATGGTCAACATTGTTCATTCCTGGACTCAGGAATGGGCGAACCAGCTGTGTCAGCTAAGGGCCTGCATTATGTGGTCGCTGTGTCTCCACTTACACCATGGTTTAATGGGAGGGATAAGACCAAGGCACGTGCGGGTATAGACCAGGACCCTTAGGTCCTGGTCTACACCGCACGTGCCTCCGCTTCCCATCCCTCCTGTTATCTTCCCCATAACCTGCCTTGGGATACCTCCTCTCTCTCCCTTACCACGAGATCGGAGTTATACCGGTTATCACCAATGCCTCCCCCTCAGACACGGTTTTATACTACACAAAGCACCGCTTCCTTTTGTATATTTCCCACCTCCCTCCGCCACTTGTCCTTGGCCAGGATATCACCCAGGACTTTCCTCTTTGCCGCTGTAGGGTCCCTGATGTTCAGCATCAGCCGAACTAGGACCGACACCGTCCTCCCCATTTTCCCCACCGCCTTCACGAAGTTGTGTCCGAAAGGCCCGAGTCCACCCATACCCCTAGGTATTTTAGGGTGTGCCCCGGTTTCACCTGGACGCCCCCTATCAGAAACACGACTGCATTAGGTTTTCTCCTCCTCCGTAAGGAGGACAGCCTCCGTTTACTCGACAGCCAGACTCAGGCTTCTACCAGGCCCTCCACCCACCGTTAGATTGACGGCCTCTCTCAGGTTATCTTACTTGTCGATCTAAATAATTGTTACAATTGTATAACTTGAAAATGCTAGTAGGCATCACAAAACATGTGAGCGGCACATAGTCTTTAAAAAGCGGCACATAATATTTAGGGAGCGGCACCTTTAGTAAATCTGAATCTTCCTATAGTAGTATAATACAGTCTAGTATAAATGAAACACACCTTACTACCCACATCAACCTCGAGATACTTAACAAACAGGTCACCTTAATACATGCGTATGAATGAGACGATCTATTGAAAGATCCTTCCATACCAATTGGTATATGGAGAGAATATTATGGTCAAATAAGATAATGAAACGTACTCAGTGTAAAATCAGACCTCACGCGCCAGTTTGTGGGCAAAATTAAATACCCGCCCTTTTTATCGGCGGTCGGTACCCCGACACTGCGCCGATACACATCATACAAGCGTCCGAATCGTGAACAAATTGCCATTATAAGGCACATAAGCGGCGTGTATCGCGACTCAATAACATTTCCTTAAAGTATTCGCGTACTGCAATCAAAAGGTACAATCGAAGAACAAGGTGTAAACGAATAGAGTCGGTCGGCGTTGCCGGTGATCGCGTGTCAGATTCAGCCACTCCGAGGGCGTTAAAACAGGGGTCACAGGTCATACTAATCGCGAGAAAGTGAACACGCTGCCCTGCCTCCACCTAACACCTCGCCGAACACACTTTATTCTTATGGACATATGCCATGCCACGGGGTATGCGCTAACTAAACTGACCGATCTGGACGTTTATAGTTTGTAATTATAATTTTCGAAACGCAAATAAATTTATTATGAGTGGTTTCGAGGTGGAGCCTGGAAAAGAAGCGGTCGTGTATTGCTCGCAACCATCCACCGCCACGATTTTTATACCAACGGTCGTAAAGTTTAGACTTGTATCGTTGTTGTCCTAAGCACGTCTCGGTGATTTCAGTTATAGTATTTCATTAAGGACTACCAAAAATACACTAAGCATATAATTCTTGAAGCTATCTTGCTTAAAATACATCCTTCCAAAGCATAACACGTCGAGACAACTCATCAAACACTGCTGTTCTTTTAGTACATCCTATAAATTAATTATCTCTAAAAAATTACCAATGATAATTGATGCTCATTTTGATGTGGCTCCTATCTAACTGCATATCAGTAAATAGACAATCTTTGAAAAAAATAATAGCTTTATTGAAAGATGAAAGACTCCCTGATATTTTGATGAGTATATGTAGCTGCAGTAGAAGCTGTCTTCTCAATGCATTGAGAATTTTAGATCGTATTTACTGCTGTTCCTGCAACATTTTGTTCTACGAATAATTTGTGGAACCTGGCCTCACCTGGTCGTAGTAGGTACCAAACTCTCTACTAGGACTTGAAGTCAAGCAAAAAATATTCTTCCCAATATATAGCGTAGTGCTCCACCTCGAAACACAATACAAATAATACTTTTACGTACATCTCTGTGGAAGAATACGTCTATAGCTCATCGTTGAGCACTGAATTGAATACGCACCATATTCTCTAATACTTCCACGTAATTATTTAAAATGATTACAGTGTACTGCTCCTCAAAAATACGAAAAAGTGCGAGATTCTCTATATAGTCGTAGAAGATAGAGTGAGGCAGCATTCGTAGAGAAAAGAATGCACTTTTCGCACGGCCAGATACTTTAAATACTATAAAGACGTAAAGTAATGAAGAAATTCGTTAAGAATTCAAAGAAACTTTTGAGAAAGGCTCTCGAACTTGTAAAATTTTATTTTTAGTTGCGTGTTTTCTAAAATATAATTAATAATAACATATAGAGTGATTTGTGTAGGAGGTATGACGTAATCGATATTCTGTTAATGGCAACCCCCTTTTTTCATTTCGGAATGTGAAAGAGTATATTTTTTAAGCACAGAGAATATGGCGGTCTTCGGGGTGCTTGTAGTGAAATAATACTAGTTGTCCTTATGTTATTGCTATAGCTACGTTTACTTAGAAGATAATTAAATAGCGAGCAAGCTATTACCGAAAATGGAGACAATGTTTCGAGGCGAGATTCGGGAATGGACTGCCTGAAAAACTTATCCCAAAACCGATAGCCTTTTGCGGTTATTGTCAGACGCTACACGTCATAAATCATTGACCTAATCTGCAAAGGTCTAACATATGGATTGCTGCAGCAATAAAAAGGGAAATTAATTGCCTGAGATAATCTCATTTTATCCCTGAGAAACCGATATGTCCTGGTTCCGAGTACTAGCATAATATATAAGGGTTTCTAATTTCTAATATTTACAAAACTTAAAACTACTATATATACAAATACCATCACGGCTGACAAATAGGCGTATGTCGAGACACGTGTGTCCACAGAGAGTAAACAAAAAAGATTGTGCTACTTCAAAATACTACTTCAAAATCTGATCTTTCGAGAAATGACTTTATTTCAACAAGATGGTGCACCTAGCCATTATGCAATACCGTACTTATTTAGATGAGATATTCCCAAATCGTCGGATAAGGTGAAAGGGGGCGATTGAGTGGCCACCCAGATCTCCAGATTTGACACCCCTAGATTACTTTTTGTGGGGTTATTTTAAAAACAAAGTATACGTTACTAGGCTGGATAATTAGAAGATTTAAAAGCCAGAATTCATAATATAATAATAATGTAAAAAATAATTTATTAATGATCTTGATCAGGCAGCCAAGGGTGCACAATTTGAGCATTTACTTTCATTGATTTTTTGAATAATCATTGTCATTAAATTTGGAATTTTGAAATTGTACTACCGTTTTTCTTCATTTTTCTTATCTAACCTATGATTTTTATTGTAGCATAGGCAATAAAATATGTTCCTTTACGTTCTGTATAAGGGGTTTACCATTAAAGAAATATACTTAAAAAATGCACAACTAGAAATAAAATTTGACGAATCCTAGAGTTTTTCCCAAAAATTATTACTTTAATAATTTTTAACAAATTTATTCACTATTTCACGATAGCATTGTATACTATTACTATGAAAGCGTTGCACATCGTCTACACGACTGTCTTAAGTAATAAGCAAATAAGTGAAAGATAAGTCATCCGGCCTGCAAACTACTTTTTCACATCGCTCTCAGATATTCGCTCTCCGTTACGAAATACTAAAATAGTATCGTGATTTTTTTGACAGACCGTCAGGCAAACTTCATTAAAACCAAACCAAATTCAGTTTGATTTATTTCCTGTCCGCATATGGCCATATCATTCCTATTTATATTTACTTTGTTTATGTAACTGAATACTCAAAATATACACGTCATATCCTCTATTATTCACACTCGGCGTGTAAGTAACGGCTTACATAAAATCGCATTTAAAAACGACACTTATTACGCGATTATGGGGAATTTAGTGTTGCTTATTGCAAACCGATCGTTTTATCGCCTAGAATGCTTTGGAAGCGAGCGCCTCGCGCTTGTTCGAGGACGGGAAGAAATTTTGAATCGGCGTATCCGCCCAGTAGGGGGCGCGGGTAATCGTGGGAAGTCGAGATGCGATTGACTTAATAATGTTATAATTTTAGCATCACACTGAGCTAACACAATTTTTAATACAATTGATTTAAAACGGTGCACGTCAGCTCGGATTTAATTAGAAATTATGACAAGTTGCTGGGCTCGGAAACGATGTATCACGGCGGAATCGCCGGCTTCGGCGTCAGATTTGGCAGCAAACTCGAACGGCCCCGGGTGATGTCTAGTTAGTATTTAAATTAGGTATCGAAATTTCTCTAATTGATCTTGAGCGAGACGCAGACGATGATACAGGTGTTTTCGGTGTCAGAATTTGTTTAATCGTCCACCTCGCCCAGTTTCGAAACCGTCTGTCTGGAATCGATCATTCATTACATGAAATAACGCAATAGGAAGTATGTAAAAAAAATTACATAACTTTCGTTCATCAGAAGGTATGATTCTAGTTAACAATTAACAAGAATAAATAGTGTACCATTGTCATTCCTAGTTTATTCATGATGTGTAAGATTCTTTATCGCCATTTCCATTATCAAGGCGTAATATTTACGCCTTGTTTTTTCCAATATTATCAAAAGTAATTGAAAAATTAATACTGGGCAATTTTAACCTATATTGCCTAATAAAATATCATACCCAATGATCAATTCTTAAAAAGCATGGTACAGTGGAACAGGTTCATATAGTAGTCAAGCAAGCTAGCAACGATTTAGGAAAAAGAAGGTATTGCTCCGCTGCCTCCATAGACATCAGCCAAGACTTGATAAAATATGGTATACAGGTTTGTGAAAACAATAAAAATGCTTTCCACATCACTTGTGTGAAATATTAAAGTCATACTTAACTACCAGATTTTTCCCAATAATCGGCGTTCAGAATCTACAGACATACACCAAATCAACTCCGGAGTACCCAAAGAAACGTATTGGACCGGTACTCTATATGTGGTTCACTGTGGACTTATCAACCATAAGACTACCTGCAATCTTAACATTCGTTGAAGATACAGCAATACTACGAGTATTTTCTCATCACAACCCAGAGATTGTATCAACGAACATACAAAATAACTTAAATAAAATAAAACTGTGGCTGAAAAAATGAAAATTTAAGACTAAGTCATTACAAATCACCTTTATGCTGCGAAGAAAACAGTGCCCTTCAGTTAGACTGAATAACAGCTAAATAACAGCACTAAGCACCTGGACAGCATTAAGTATCTATACCCCGGTTTCAAAATTGTAGGCAGTAAGTAATTCGCAACATGTGGACTAGACAAGGCAAATAGGCAAGGCGCGTGCCTTGCCTCGCGCATGACTAAAGAGAGCAGAGATCACAGAGTGCAGGGAGTGGTCTTTACAATTTGCACGTAAAACAGACACAAGACTTGTTGAATCGTATTACCAGCTCATAAAAATAGTGTTCTATACCTTACTGCCTACTATTTTGAAACCGGAGTATAGGTAAGTATCTGAACAAACGACTAATATGGAGAACATATATATACAAAAACTGAAACCTAGACTACAAGAGCTCTACTGGGTAATTGGCAGAACATCACCATTATCATTATAAAATAATATTCCTGCATATAAAACCATCATAAAGCCCATCTGGACATACGGCATACTTCTATAGGGATTTGCATCCTAGTTCAACATAGAAATAATCTAGAGGTTTCAAAATAAAGTCCTGAGAATTTTAGTCAATGCTCCATGGTACCTGTTAAATATAGTGATAGAAGGTCTACACATCCCCACCATCAAAAGAGAAATACAGAGATAGGATTAATTCACATCCAAATGTGCTCGCGAGAATGTTATTTAACATCAATGATGAAGTGCACCGACCAAAACGTTTCAAACTAACAGACTTTGTTAATTAGGTTTACTTAAATATTTATCCAAGTATGTAGTCAAAACTGAGAAATGTAGTTTAAGGAAGGAGATATTTCAGTAGAAATATATTCGAATAGTTAGGTATTGTAAAATAGAATATTATTTTAAAATACCTAACTTTTTACCTATGTTTATGTCTTGAAAATATAAATTTTTGGAAATAAAAAAATCAACTAAAATTAATGTAGAGCGCAACAATTTCTTTTGCACATTCAAACCTTTTATCTTGAACAGACCTTTCTATAGAGGCACAAAATATAATTCTGTATTTAAAAATCCTATTTGATACCTGAGGATTCGAGAGCTATATAATTAAATTAACCGTTTGAGATATATGACATAAAATAGCTGACTTGCATGTCATCCCTATATCCTCAGGTGCATACTTAGGGTAACAGCGATAAGGTGTATGAGGGCCTGTGCCCAATGAGGACTGGATTCTGCAAATGATTCCAAATACCGTAGAAAGCTCTGTACCTAGTGGAAAATGTAATCTAACATCACTACATTGGATTGGCCGTTGCAGTCGCCGGATGCAAGTCCCATCGAAATTGTGAGGACATACATTAAGCACAAGGTTCGTGAAAAACTAACTATGCTTTGAAGCAGTTATTTGACGATTTTTATTGAATTTGGAGGACCTCTTCTCTAGAATACGTCGTCAATTTGATCGAAAACAATCCTCGGAGACACCAAACAATTATTGGCGCCGATGGCTACTGAACGCATTCAATAACTTTTTTATAAATTAACTCTCCCACGCTTCTACTTGACCAAGTATTACACAGAATTGATTTCAGATTATTGAGTCAAATATAATAATTAGTTAATAAGAATTCGCTTTCCATGATTTATTTAAAAACACCAACAAAAAATCAGTTATGCAATACATCGTTCATCTAATATATTGTTTTCAACTTCCAAACTACCACTAAAGATGCTATAGTAATACTTTCATAATTTATGTGAAATGAAATTTCATACTTTGTATTCTAAAATACGATTAGACATGCATTCATATTCTAACATCAATTCTTCTAATTTACATAGTTTATTTTACACTTTCTTATCTGTACTTATAATACTAGAGCTTGAAAAGGTGTCGTAAAAACCCAGAAATATATTAATACCAAATGTTGTAGTTGGGCCGTTTGAATGAGATACGTTGACAAATTCAACTGAGAAATCCATTGTAGGGATGATGATATAATTCAAATTACATGAAAAGATTAACTTTGTTACATAATAATTATTGTATTTTAGTGAACGTACTCATTATCATATCGCACTATAAAAGCTTAACATTTGGGTCTGAACCATGCACCATGAAAGAAATCGGAATATCAAACAAAAATCTAGAAAGTTTTAAATAAAAAAAATGTTAACACCGCGGAAATGTAATTGTTATAAACTAAATTTATTACTATTTATTCACAAAAGCGTAAATGTTATATAAAACTGCGCCTATTCTTTCAATTAAACAAAAATATAATATATTGTTCTTGTCGAGTTTCTCTTTTTGTTGAGTACTCAATTAAAACTATATAATTTTCTCCTCGCACTTTCCTTATTATCTTAATTACTTGTATCAAGTACAAACATTTATATTGGTAATTAGTTTAAAAAATTATACAAGCCGGCTATCGACTTATTGTTTCTTGCTTAAAATGCCCGAGTAATTTCTCTTTGGTTATTGACGTTTCTATTTTTTTTTCAGGTAAGTCCAAGGACGTTACGTTGTGTGAAAATGACAAGAATGGCGTGGTTAATATAAACAGTAAGTTTCTGTCCACAATTATTATTTTTATTTTATGTATATAACTACTCAACCGAAAATGTTTATTTGTACGATTATTTTTAGTGTAATTGCGAAATCCTTATGTAATTTTATATAAACGTGCGTAATAAGAAGGTATTTATTTTTTGAATGATATTGTACTAATTATTATTTTGTTTTCAATCCTATATTGCATCATATAACATAACCTGATCCGGGAAATGACGTAGATTGATATATTTCATCGTTTAATCGAATGGAATAGATCAAATTTATTATATAGAAAGTTTCAGGATCAATTTTATAGCATAGATATACTTGAAATATCACGAAATGATAATTCATTTATTGTGATTGAAAGTTCCTTTAATAGAATATAAAATAAGCCGTGAATATTTTAAACAGGAATAGACCCTGAGGTCTAATTGAAATAAGGATATTTAAAGTATTTGATTTAGGTTTACTTGCCTAAAAGGCGATATAAATTAAAAATACATGAATGCAAAAGAATTATAAAAGGTTAATAAAAGCGGAAAATTTGAGTATTAAAAACTGAAATAAATTAGGCACAAACATTAAAGGATGTAAAAAAATCCTAAACTTTTAGATGATTTTCAAAAGACTCTAACTTGTAAAAAAAATGGCTGCAGAGCAATTTTAAAAAAGCAAATTTAAGCTCCAAGTTTCTAGTTCTAAAATCATCTAGGGTTGACCAAAACTGGAGTTGAGTTGAACATTTTTTACCATCAGCTATTTTTGAGTAAGAAAATCATCGAGAAACAAAATTTGCTTGCTTCTCAAAATGTTCACGAATTTCCCTCAATCTTCTTGTCCTGTACGATAATTTTTCTCTGAGTTATCGTCGTTCAAATCAAAAAAGTCAGTTTTGATTTTGATAATTAATTACTCGGGGAATAATGATCGCACAGAAAATTCAGGTAGGGTTTTAAAACTGAAAAGTTTTTTTACAATTCATAGTTATGGGCTTAAAAAAATATTCTGTGCGGTTGATTGAGAGAGAGTTAAAAAATAACGTATTTAGAAAAAATGCGTATTTGGGGATATTCGCTTAATTCGGCATAACTTTACAAATAATCGATAGATTACGGATGTTAACTATTTCTGTTCAACCCAAAAGTATTTTAAAGAATCTTTGAAAATTTCAAACCGCTGCGATTTTTTTTTTCATTGTGTTCGAAATAATTGAATTTGTCGTTTTTGCTAAAAATCCATTTAAGGATCAATTTTTCCCTTTTTTATTAATTTCTGGAGGTTCAGAATGTTTTTTTAGCAATAAACCATATTCTATATATTAAAAATTGTTTATTATTGTAAGAAAAAAAAAGAAAAAAGATTAAAAAAGGTCAGAAGTGACTTTTGTACTTATAGTGACGATAACTCAGTGAAAAATCATCGTACAGGGCTTTTAGTGGATCATATTAAAGAGGATAAAATTATCTAAAAAAAAAAGCTTTATGATGAAATCACTTAAAAAATTTATTGAAGTCCGTGGAACTTTTGAAAGTCAAGAAAATATTTGGAGAATTTGTTTTCCGATAGTTCACTTATGATTACTTAAAAATTGCTGATGGTAAAAAATTTTGAACTCAAGATCTGAGAACTAGAAACTTTCTGCTTCAATTTTCTTTTTTTTTTTTGAAACTGCCCTACGACTATGTTTCTCCAGGTTACAGCCCTTTGAAAATCACCTAAAAATTAAAATTTTTTTTTTAGATCCCTTAATTTTTGTGCCTAGTGTATACAGTATTTCAGGATAGTTTCTGGCATAAGTTTAATAGGGTACTCACCCCACTACTGAAAACATAAACCTTAAATTGTAAGGCAATCCAATAAAAAAAAAACTCATATCTGCTACGAGAGAACGCCACTAGGTCCGGTCAGTAAATTCTTAAGTTTCTAGTTAAGTAATTCTTAAGATCTAGTTCTTAGACCTAATACAGCTAGCGCAGTTGACGTTGATATTATTTGTCCTGTCGACTATTGTTTTACACTAATCTCTTTTTTTTATCAGTAATCCCAACTTTTTTGTTATGCGGAATTGAAAATTTAAGTTCGTGACTTATTTTGATAATATTTACCCAGATAGAGTAGCCTCATTAGAATGAAGCATATACCTCAGTTACATTTGCAACGTAATTTTTCTGTGAAATAAAATAAATCACTTCCTTTCATACTTAAAAACACAGGCTTGAGACTGTTAAATTAAAAGTGTTTATGTTTAAAATTGGTTAAGGGAGTGTATTTTGACCTCGCTGAACTGTTTTAATTTGAGATTAATTTAACTAAGTTACTCTATTAGTACTCTCACGAGATGAATAAAATAATATAAATACTGATTAAATCAACCTAACATAACCTAAGATTAAAACTAGTCCTAGACATTTTATTAAATTGTCGTACACAAACTGTCGTACAAAAATTGTCAGCTACACTATTTTCAACACATCGGCCGCAAACTAACATATTTGCATATTCCTAACGGGTAAAGTCTGCCATTTTTAATATTGCAAAGTTTGAGTCGTTATGATAACGCATACGGTCATACATATGGATAACTTTGGGAATAGTTTAGAGAGTATTTCTCCATAAGTTTAAGAATAATCAAACAAAAAAAAAAGCAGAACAAAGTGGATGATATTTTAGTTGCTTTTCCCGCTGTTCTACTGATTCTAGAACCAAAAATGGGGGTATAATTTGGAAAGCATAATTGTGGTTGGTTTAAACCAACAAGGTATAGATCATAGTGAGAAAGGATTTGTTTCTAATGTGATGTAAAAGTATTTTTATTTAATTTTTCTCTCTTTTCCCGATTATAGAAATTATTTGTATTTTCTAATATTAACACTCCCTGTATAGAGATGTCTAAAGATACATACATCAGCGTAATTTGAAAAACCATAAAGATGGTTATGGAGTCAATAATGTTATAACAACTTACTGTTAGTCATTCCTAGTTTTCCTGCAAAGAAGTAAATCGTTACAAGCGTGGACTTTATAAACAGTAGAAAGTAATTAGCGAACTACATATAAACAGCAATCAAGTGTATGCAAAATTATGCATTTGTTTCATTAATAAATTTCCAATGGATAATTAAGGCCCCATGAAATATTATTTAAGTCAATAATTTGTACTTGGCTTGCCAGATTAACTGGGAACTTGTGTAAGTGCAGCAACGTCAGATATTAAAATATACGTACGCGAAGAAACGCAGGCAATTACCCACTCATTGATACAACACCACATACACATATATACTTCTAATAAAGTAATTACTAAGGCTACATGTAAAATGCATCCTCTAAGTACAAGTTGTCGGTTTTTCACTGTATAATTTTCCTGTTAAAATCGTATAATGGTCATAGAACGTCGAGCGGAATCGGGTTAAACACGGTAAAAATAGTGATGTACTATTTTTACGCCTGTTATGGACCTAATTTTTTTAATTGTTACTCTCAGATTCCTGATGGACTGAAATATTTTTAGTAATATAGAAGAATAGTAAGGCTATGTCACCCTCAGGCCTCCCTCGGATTTGTCCGCGGACATTTGATGCGGATGGCATGTGGTCATTGTTGATCTGAAGAACTCTTGGCGCAGGTATAAAACAGGTGTGTACAGGTATAAAACAGGTCTGTACCGGTTTAAAACAGGTATGGTGGTATTAGGAAAAAACATGACGTCATTAAACAGTTTACCATAAATACTTCACTTATTTAGGAAGTAAAATAAATTGGGATGGAAGAAGCGATAAAGATACAAAACAAAGAATAGCGCAGGGTCGGGTAGCTTTTAACAAAAATAAAGCACTTTTATGCTTGGGGATAATAAACTTAGAAACAAGAAACAGATTTTTGAAAACGTATGTATGGAGCACGGCACTATGCGGTTGCGAAACCTGGACGGTAGGGGAAGCAAGTAGGAAGAAATTAGAAGCTTTTGAGATGTGGTGTTACCGAAAAATGATGAAAATACCGTGGACTGATAGGGTTAGAAACGAAGAAGTATTAGAGAAAGTCGGCGAGAAGAGAAGTATGTGGAAAAACATAAAGAAGAGAAGAGATAGAATGGTAGGCCACTTGCTGAGACATGGGGGAATAGTCCGCGATATTCTGGAGGCAGAAATAGAAGTGAAGAAAGGCAGAAGTAGGCCTAGATTAGACTTCTGTTCGCAAATAGTAAGGGATGTAGGTTGTAGCACAATTAGCGAAATGCGTAGGTTAGCACAAGATAGGATAAGCTGGAGATTAGCGTCCAACCAGTCTTAGGACTGATGACCTCATGATGATGAATTAGTAATTGACTGTATATATCAGTGCTTTCTCAGATTCTCAGTGATGTAATGGAAAATTTAATCAAAAGAATCCACTGCTACCAGGGAAGCAGAGGCGTCCACTTAAAAAATATAAGATCCCATGTTTAATGGCATAGTTTAAATAAACAACTGAACCCAAAATTATTGCAAAAATGTTATTTATTTGCCCAATAATTACAAACATAGTCGGCTACCTCTCGGTGGGATACCCAACACTATTAGTTTATTACAGAAAATAGTACCAACATATCAATAATACTGTTGACACCGCGACGTAAAAGTGATTTACCAATTTGCCTTATTGTAAGTTAAATTTCAACATTGTATAATAGTTATTGCATATTAGATTCCACACAATAGTCCTTTCAAATTAGGAAAATTGAGGGAAATTTTTCCTACAGCTAAGCGACGTATACAGAGAGTTGTGTTGGGGTTGTGTTAACATATTTTTTCTGATCTTTCATATTTTTGATGATGAAACAACGCGTTTTTCTGAAAAACTATACATTTTTGGGAAAACATCATCTGATTTGATGCTGTAGATTTTGAGATTCTCCAGAATTTTTGTTCTTTTCATTTACTTCAAAATTATGCTTAGTTGCACCGCTAGAGCGCGCTGAAGTATTTTTGAGCTGTTTTTCGATTTTAAGCCAAAACTATGCATTGTAGAGAAACATATCAAGAGATGAAAGTTGTAGATATAAAAATTTACGACACATTTTGTTGTTTTGTTTTTTTTTAAGTCGCACGGTTTTGCCACTAGAGGGCGAAAACCGTTTTACTTTTTTTAATACTCTTGCGCGAAAGAAAAAAAAACACTAGAGCATTATTTTTGATTTATAGGCAAAACTATGCATTTTTTGTAAAAAAAAAATGTGAAAACAATGTGTAGGAAGTTTTTTGCTCTCCAACTTTTTGTGCTTGAACTTTTCTAAAAAATGCATAATCGAAAAACAGCTCAAAAATTAAGCGCGCTCTAGCGGCGCAACTAAGCAGAATTTCGAAAAAATGGAAAGAACAAAAATTGTGGAGAATTTCAAAATCTATAACATCAAATTAGGTCATGTTGTCCCAAAAAAGCATAGTTTTTCAGAAAAACGCAAAAAACCGAAAAAACGGCCAAAAACGCGTATATATGTCTATATCTAAGAAACAACCCTTTTTTTTTATGCGCTAGTGAAAAATATGTTAACATAATCTGTGTTAGGATTGTGTTTCTTTCTGTATAGGTCGCTTAGCTGTAGGAAAAATTTCCAAAAATCAGTGATTTTTTGTCTAATTTGAAGGCACTACAGAGTTAATGTAACATTTCGCCATATTCTTCACTAATAGTCCTCATGTTTTGCCGATGAAATTTAAATTGAGTGAACTCATTACGAGTATTATTAGTTTATGCAGTTCTCAGTCTACCCTTTTTCCTCTTCTCCAGTTAGAAGACAACCTTCTGGAAGTAGACTTTCATCAAGAAGTCAGTCCAGTCAGTCATTTGTTGTTCATGGTACAACAAACAACTTTGGACACCTACCACTACTGATAAACCTTGAAGCTGTTTTATTTTACTGATTTGGACTGATATTCAGGATATCTCACTGAAGAGTATATCAGGATATCTCACAGCAGCTACTACAGAATTTAATAATCGAAATCTAGCCCGACTATATCAAAGTTTGTCAAATTAATAATGTATTCAATAGAACTGGCAAAATGCGCAATAGTTTTTTATTTATTATGCCTACTATGATTTATTTATTTGTAGATAGCCTTTCATTTAAAGAGGGAAAGTAATTTTGTGGTTTTACAAACACCTTGGTGATCTCTATGTTTTGAGATCAGTTTTATTTAAATCGGCTGTAAAATAATATAAAATAATTATTACACTATTATATTCTTAACTAAGACATCCTGTAGAAGCTCTATGCTCGAAAAATTTTCAACGTATGAACAATAGGGCAAATGTAGTGTGCAATGTTTTATTTAATACAAGAAAGTAAAAATCGTAAGAAACTGACGATAAACGATTTCTTATTACCATTATATAATTGTATCATTAAACTAGGAAACACAAATATCTAGTAAACGAATATTGTAGGTGTCCCTATATTGCCACAAATAAAATGGAGTGCAGAATATACTAAAAATAATATTAGTAACGTTTCACGTGTACTATCTAACATCGTTAGACTTATTGTTCTTAAATAAATAGGTTTTGAATGTATTTTAGACTGTCCACCAACTTGTTAGTTTTTTATGCTTATGATTTTGCTCTTCAGTAATCCCCACATTGTTTCAAACAACCCCTTCGGCATTTTTCCTTCCTTTTAATGGAAAAATAAATTCATTCGCTTTAATTTCTAAATGATAAACATTTAACATATACAAAATAAGGGAATAAAAAGAAAATAATTGTAACAAATGTTCATCATTACGACCTTGACCGTTTTACAATGTCCTTTAATCAATCATTATTTTTAACCTATCATGAAGGATCAGCTCGTTTGTTATAAAATCATATATCGTATACCAAATCATTTTCGTTATCAGCAACTTCAGAAACTAAACCACTTTCACTATTAAAAATACCATCTTCAAAATCACTTGAATAATATATAACGACAAAGACTACGCAGTATTACCCCACATATGATTACGTTACATTACCTGCAGGATAGGGATTTGCGCGTTTTTATCACGAAACACGATTTATGTAGGAATAGGAAACACGGAACAGGCAGCAGCTCTTCATATTTCACGGTGCGCAGCTTCGGTGACAGGACGCTAGAGTACGCCAGCTGTCTAATGCCCGTTTATACACTCACAATCAGCCGAAGAGTCGGCAGACATAAAACGAACAGTTTAACATTGGGACGGATGTATGGACAAGAATATACAAGGAGAATCGAGATAATAAAATATGGTAACGACTCTAAACATTCTAATTTGAAGTTCACTGTTGTACATTGTCTCAAGTTTATAGTTCAAGAATAAGGTGTTAATATTAGTAATAAAATAAAAAGTCCAGTAAACTCCTGCTACAGTCAGAATAATATTGCAGGGACATTCCGTTTTCCTGCCACAGAACCAAAGGACCTGAAAAAATTAGTGATTATAAGATTTCGTTGTAGTGCAGTTAATATAGATGTTTATTTTTGTACTTCTCTTCTGTACGCTTTATGGTTACAATTCTGATATGAAGAAACAACTGACTGTTTCCAAAATGTTAAAGACGTGTACCTTTATATCTATAGAATGCCCTAAAAACCCACATATACCAATATATATATATATATATATATATATATATATATATATATATATATATATATATATATATATATATATATATATATATATATATATATATATATATATATATATATATATATATTGTACACAAACAACCCTTAATAGAATGCCCTGAAAATGTAGTTTGTTTTATGTAAATTTAAAAACATATGTCAATAAACAATGTTTTTGGAATGAAAAAATACATAGTTAAATTTTAAATAATCTAATCTAAGTTAAACTGTTTCTCAAAACTAAGGCCGCAAAGCCCTCGAATACTCGTCCAGGCCCATCTTTCTCAGCTTATTTGGGTCCAATAAAGAGAGCCCAACCCCTACGCCATGCCAGAGTCAGGCACTGGATATGTTGTGCATAACCAGGTACTGCATATATTCAGAGGTCTCCACCTCGCCTCCACACTATCTTCATTCCTTGTTGCAACTCAAGCTAATCTTGCTAAGATAGAAGATAAGATGACCTGCTGATGAAGTGCCCTGCTAACAACTCCGTGAGTTCTCGGGCACTCTCCCTACCATCCCTAAGAAGCTTTGCCGTTCAGTCGCTGCTAGGCGTCAAACCCAGCAACACCTTAGCCTGCCTGCAGCCCTCGGTATTCTGCTAGTGAGTAAATATTTCCATCTCCGGCCATTCCCGCATTGCCCGTTTGCTGAGGCAGTGTGCAATTCTGATCCAGGCTAGTTCAGTTCTCATTAAATCCTCTCGGTTCCTTCCTTGGCCATCTTCACGTTCTCATTGAGCCAGAAACCCGTATTACGCGGCACCCAAACTAACGTCAGCTTGCTACTCCTGGCTAGTGTTTCTATTTCATCTCTACATTCCTATACTAGCCAGGAGTCTCTAAAGTATCCAGGACCACCTTGTTGTCAGAGCATATGGTTTACCAACCACTTCACTCAGCAGAAGCGAGGCTGTTACTATTGATATTAAACATTTTGAGTATTATGTAACATAATTTGGCAGCCAAATTATGTTATCGATAGATCAAAAGAACTATAATGATTAAAAATTCCATTAATTTCTTCATTCTTGTGTGTTCTCATTGAATGCTTTGTTCTCGAAGACAACAAAAGATTGATATAGAATTTCGCGATTAACCAAAAAAAAGTCTGATATAGATAAAATGGCAACTGAATATCACCTTAAAGAATTGGAAATAAAAATTAAAGAAAATATATAACGAAGGAAGATATACCAGGATACCTACAGAATACAGAAATATATCATATATGTTGTAATGATTAATAATATTCTACCTAATAAGCCTTATTATACGACCAGCACGATTCCTAGACCCCACACACGTGAATTATTCGTTGCAGAAGTCTTTAAAGCCAAGCAGTCCATCGCAACGGAGTCACTCAATCGGTATCTGCTTATTAACTAGGAATACCAAAAGGTGGATAAGTCAGTATATTGCATTTGAGCACAGCGACCGAAACCTCCAATAAAGATATTATTTATGGCCGGTACATCGGCGGCCAAGTAAATAAAATATATATTATTACACGTAATACTTTGCAGCATGTATTTATGATGGACAAACGCTATTTTCAGAAGCAATGGCCTAGAACGGGGAATAAAGTTCGGCCGAATGCAAGACATGAACTGCCGTAATAACGGCATAGGTGTCGGTTGTGGCAGGCAAAAAGGCTTTACTATAAACAAAATAAGTTGTAATAATATGAATTTGAGAAATATCTATTCGCAAGGTTCATTGGACGTTCCTGGTGGCTTCAATTCTTCAGCGATACATTAGTGCCCATGTAAGTCATGAATTTTCAGTAGAAAGCAGCTAGCTGTGCTGGTGAATTATTGAAATTAAGACTCTCGGTGATGGTTTAGTTTCAATTGGGTTCGGAATTATTATTATTTGCGCAACATCTCGGCTATTATCGTCTGGAGTGCCACAGGGAAGCAATCTAGGGCACTTATTGCTTTTGTTATTTATTAACAGTTTATGTGAAAGACTAAAAGAAAGGCTAACTAAGAGGTGATATGTTGATATATGCTGATGATCCAAACAAATTTAAAAGCACACATAGAGAGGCGGCTTCTATCGGACTTCAACATGAGTTAATAAGTGTTCATTGATGGTATTCTCATATGCTTTAATGTTACTAATTGTAATATTGTTTCACATACAATAAAAACAAATCGAGTAGATTATGCTCACAATGTAGATGGAAATATTCTATAACGTAAAAATGTATAGATGTAATTCTCCTTTATATTCATCTATAAAAGTTACATTTCGGCATTTTTTTATTATCATCCTCTAAATTTAAAAATCCTTATTATAATTGATTTTAACAGACTCTGATTATGCTCATACATGTTACTTGATGAGAGAGAATATTAGCTTTTGGGTCAGAAGCTTTGTTTTTTACTGAATCCAATAAAAACCATTTGAAAAATGACCCTTGATCCAATAAAACTTAAGAAGAATATTTTAAAAATCTTGTAAAATTTATAAGACTCAATTTACTCGTATTGAATATTTCTTTAAAAGATTTCTTTGACATCCAGTAGATCTTCAGCTTTGGTTAAATATTTATTGGAAATATGTTGGTAATAATTTCTTTGTT
This sequence comes from Rosalia funebris, assembly GCA_037954035.1. Taxonomy (NCBI): domain Eukaryota; kingdom Metazoa; phylum Arthropoda; class Insecta; order Coleoptera; family Cerambycidae; genus Rosalia; species Rosalia funebris. The sequence continues at coordinate 8,862,189 of JAZFAV010000022.1, forward strand.
AAGAAATTGTTCTCAACAGGTTTTTGTTTTCGTTGTTCGACTTACAGATAGCGGTCGATCTTACACCAATAATTGGTGCTAATGACATAAGATTTCATGACGTTGATTTAAAGAGTATGAAATTTGACAGCATTGGAGTAAGAAAATATCACTGCTCTCTGTTTCTTCAATAATAGATTCTTCAAAATCGAGATCTCCTGCTAAGATATAAGTTTCTGCCAAAACAGAAACTTTTCCCCAATGTCGTCTTACCGAAATATGATGCATGAAATGGTTAATATTTAGAATAGTTATTATTAACAACTTATTTTATGTTAGCAGCTTCTCTCCATTTGCAACTATTGAGAAATTGAGCAATTCATTTGCTAAATTCTATCAAATAAAGTACACGAGCAAGGTATTGTGATAATATAAATAACCACATATATTATAATATCTTAATTCCTCTCTACTCAGAAAACTAGTGTTATTGTATGAAATTATTTCAAAAATTGTTCTTCAACTATGCGGAAGATTTACCTTTGACGGTTTTCATTTCTGCCTGCACTGATGATTAAATCTCCGTATTTCTTGTTTTGTACCAAGCCAGAGAACCACCATCCGCGTATATGAAAAAGAGTAAGAACGACTTGACAAATGAAGCAAATTATTAAAACAATCGCTGTCACAGACAGGGGCACAGATAACATCTAGCGAGTTAATCGAATTCAATTAAAATTAATCGCGTTGCAGAAGAAAGTGAAAAAATACCCGTCGTTGGGCGCACGCACGCCCATGGAACACATTATTTTTCTGGTCGACTGCTCGGTAGTTGCGCCATATATCATCCGTTGACGTGTCGTAATAGTATGATAATATGTACACACTCCGGGGCAGGCAATTTTTACTAGGCAGATTACAATATCAATCTCTTTCTCGAGAATCCTGCAGATTGTTTCATCTTCGGGACGGGCTCGTCCTGGCGAGGATCGAGGGTCCTTCCCGCGCCTATTCCTCCTGGAAATTAAAGCTAATGCATAAATTGATGCAGATTTAACTCCATAATGGGCCAATCAGTTTTGCGTTAACTGGAATATCAAAAAATGCCGCGAGTTTTACGCGGAAACGCAGGATTATAAAAAATCTTATAATTTCATGTTTTGAATAAATCACAGCGGTGAATGAAACAGGAAGTATAGTTTATTTCATCGCTGTTTGCCAAATAAAAAATCTCAAAACATACTGTGGCTTGTTTTTATGGCTAGGCTCAGGTAGACTGTTCCGTTTATCGGCAAGATAAGAGAGTCTTTTGTTTGGCAAATAGCGATGAAATGAATGGTACTAATGTTCTCGATTTCACTTTTTATAAATAATAAGTTGGTGGATATCAGGTGTACCTAATAATAGTGTCAAACTTAACAGAACGACAGACAAAAAGACCAATAAGCACTGAATTCGAGGAAAATGTAGCTAATTATGAATTAAAAAATCTGATCTAGCCGGATATACGGGATTTTAGGATAATATATCTAGTCCCCCTTCTAGTATAACTTCAACAGGATAGTGACACCACTGACAGAGAAGTAAATCTTAAATCAGTGTTTACAATTATTGGCATGTCCAAAATTTGGCTAAGGACTTGTATTTTCGACCTCGCTGAACTGATTTGTTCTGAGATTAATTTAATCCAGTGGAGACTGTGTTATTTACTATTTTGACCAGATAAGCGAATAACATAACCCAAACATTGATTGAATCAACCTAAGATTAGAATTAGCCCTGGAAATCATATTACATATTCTCGTCGCGCAGCTACACTACTCTCATTGCATATCCTGTAAAATAACATCATATCTATGTATGGGTGATGAATAAAGTCTGCCATTTTTAATACTCTGAATTTGATACGTTAAAATAACGCATGTGATCGTACAGATGTAATTTACCAGACAAAATAAACTCAATAAACTCGCTTTCGATTTTCGGGAATTCGAGATGGGCAAGACACCACCCCTGCCAATTCAACGCGTGAACAAAATTTCCCATTCTGAATGTGCAATGACCTTCCACGACCTACTCACTGTATGTGATGTGGAGTATGTTACCATGAAACTTAACATTAGCGTAGAGGAGAGACAGAAAAATGTTAATTACAACTTTTTACTCCCTGGCACGCTTTTATGTAGATAATACGTTACCAATGAAATTACATAAATACTACGTTCAAAAGCCAAGAGAAGCCAAGGGAACCTCTCGGTAACCTGATTTGAATCAGTTTATTATTTTCTTATGTTTGAGATCTATAATGGATTTAAATGCAAGTAAAAATCTGGAAGACTTAGAAACCTAAATTAAAGACACATACTTATTTAATTCTACAACTGTCTTAGTGTAAACAGTGTAGATGGACAAAATACATTAGACAAGATAATTTCAATATTTCCTTTAAACGATAATTGTCTACAAAATAGTTGTTAAAGCATTTCCTCAAGATCTAAATTCAATTATAATTTAATATAAACCTTATAAATTATAATATCAAATGTATGTACCTATCAGTATATATGCTTCAGTACCCCTGTCCATTCTGATATCCATATTGTACTCATGTACTTGTACTAATTTTTGTGTAATCTGTTGTGCAGTACAACCAACCTAAAATTAAAATGACTGCTTGTCTTGAAGCGCTTGTATGGTCTAATCATGTTGATGGTGTTTTCTTGCAAATGTTTTTCATTGGAAACTAATATCGATATTCAGTATCATTATAATATCCAGTATAATATACAATATCGATATTCAGTATCTCATTGAAATTAGATAGACAATATAGAAGCCAGAAGGCCATACTTCATATTGAATTTGCCTTTCAATTTTTTATTTGCTAAAGATGACTTTATACTAAGTGATATTCTTTTCGAAAACTATTCTTCATTGGGTGAGTTATTTGTAGAAAGATTTCGTTACCAAACTAATTTCTTATTTGTCTCATAGCTCCAATAGTACCATCGAGGAAGCATATAATGAGATACTTTTAATATATTCCCCTAAAATATTGGCAGTTATAACTTAATTGTTACTTGTCAATACAGGATGCGATCATTTTAAGACAAAGAGAACAATTGAACATTAAAATTAATTTAATATTCAATAAAAAGTTGTTTATAATACAGGGCAACCTATTAAAAGTTGTAAAACAAACATGTATCGTTACATTCTTTGTCGATTATACATGTACGATTATACTATAATTTTTAACGTTCAATTAAATGTGTTATTTCATTTAGTTCTTATTCCATTATACAAATAATGCATGATTAAACTTTCACCTTATTTTGTCCCAACAAAAAATCATAAATAGACCCAGAATATTTTGCGACAAATAAATTGTCACACAATGATTTAGCCAATTATACTAATATATGTTACATAATGGTCGAATAGTTTTTAGGCAGGGTTCAAATTAAGGTCTATGAAAAAAATTATAATTCGTATTTATTTCACTTTTCGTTTCTTAAAAATTATTCATGCTTTTATTGAAAAAAAGACTAAGTGAATTGCATGGTTGTCTAAACGTTAGACCGTTTTTGCTTCATCTTCTAATCATTTAGTAGCAATTTCTCGTTTGACTACATGAAAGTAATAACGAAAACAATTTAATTCATTAGGATAATATGCGACCTTGTTCAAAGATAATTCCAAAAATACTACGTAACTGAATATTCGCGAAAAGTACCGAGAAGAAAATGTGTATGTTCTTTTTAATTTCGAAATATTTAAACAACCGAATTATATCGAATATGAAAACATCGATATTAGTCCACGCGGTATATCAATTAGGGTTATGAGAAATCGCATTAGCTAGACATCGCCCTTGTAGTATTGTACAGTGTTATAATAAGTACAGCTTTTGTAAAATAATGAATAAATCCCACAAAATTTCAAGGAATAACTTTTGGGATAATTCTGGGACCAGTCAAATTTTATTTTTAGTTACGCATTTTTCAAAATATAATTAATGCATACAAGATGATTCGTGTAGAAGGCGTCACCGATATTTAAAAATCCTTTTAAAGGAAATTAAGGAATTGTATCCTTTTTTATTACAGAATGTAAAAGACTACTATTCATTTCATCGCTATTTGCCAAATAAATAAACAGTTTTAAAACCTTAAAACGAACTTTTCCGCACGTAGAACATCTCTGTCTCGAAATCGAGTGACCGAGAAAAAATAAACCAACACATAAATGCAGAATATCTATTTTATGCGACAGTTTTACTTTTGTCAAATAGTCCACCCTCGTGCTTTCTCATGACCCATGAACAATGTGGGGTGTGTTCTATCCACCTCAAAATCAATAGATGTCATTTGGTAGACGTCCTTAATCAGAATCAGTCGAAACCCGATCGATCCAACATGATTTAGTTGAGTTATCGCGTTAACAAAAAAAAAAACAATTCTCGAATAGTCCACCGTCGTACTTTCTCATGACCCATGGACAGGGTGGGATATGTCTTATCCACCTCAAAATTAATAGGTGTCGTCTGGGGGACGTTCCCGATCAGAATCAGTCAAAACCTGATTGATCCGACACGATTTAGTTGAGTTATCTTAACGAAACATATTTCTCAAATAGTCCACCATCGTACTTTCTCATGACCCATGAACAGGATGGGGTGTGTCCTATCCACCTCAAAATCAACAGGTGTCGTCTGGGAGATGTCCCTGATTAGAATCAGTCAAAACTCGATCAATCCGACACGATTTAGTTGAGTTATTGTACTAACAAGAAATTTTAATGCCGACAACAACTACGACACACACACAGCAAAAATTTTTTAAAAACCATTTTATTTGGTTTTTAGGCCAAAAAACGAAATATACTCTTAAACAAAAAAAATGTACACCAATTGTGCTACATAACAGTAACCAAGACGAATTCCTTGAATTTTTAAAGTAATTTATTCATCACTTTGCGAAATAATTGCATATAACGTTACCAATAAAGGCTTACTTACGAATAATCATCCTGTATATACCTCCAAATTCCAACAAGGAATCTTGATGATCCTCTCTTCATAGCGATGGTCAACGACATCTAAATTATGACAATGCTAGCCATTGTTTATCCGAAGCCGGTATTAAATCACCGGGTGATGCCACTGCGAGGGCTCATCCGCAGGAGCAACCAGACAACTAATAAAGCGCAATGAATCAGTAAAACATCCTCAGAATCAAAGGCAGCAGTGTTAAATTTGTTCATTGGACACGAGCGCGGGCATGGGTCACACGCCGTTGCCTCTTGGCACGGCACAGGTCCTCTCCAAGAAGCGGAGAGAGACCACACGCATCTATGCTGAAAAATATCGGCGGCTCCCCGAACATTCGTCTTCCTTACTTTCATACTCTTAAGTTCGGAATTAGAACTGATTAATTTTAGCGCATAGTTAAGGTGTTCACTCGATCCCAAACCCTTTTTCTTTTTGGTACTAACAAACAGGCTATTGGCAGCTTTGAACGCAATGTAGTAACTGAGTATGCCAAGAAGATGTCGAAGAAATATTGCCGGTATATATTAAATGTTATAAATCATATGAGATTAGAGAGTGGAAATGAATTATGAAAATCATTGCAGTCTCTCAAAGTTCAAGCCATTCACGCTTATGTGCGTACAATTTACCTACAGGGAAGGTCTTTAAGAAATACAGCTCGTCAAGAATAGGAAAAAGTCTCGAAGCTGCGCTATCGGACCGCCCACGAGGTACGCAGTAAATAGCCTGATCTTTACTCCAGTCGCGCTGATACTTCTGCAGAGTGAATATCTTTCTTCTACGCATACCTAGAGAATCTCACACTTTTTCCTACTTTTGACGAGCAGTATAAGCAAACTAAAATGGACAGGTCTAAAAAACTGGACAGGTCTATTTTATATATTTCCTCAATGTATGTGTTTGCATTTAATAGCACTAGCTGGAACCAACTAGCTAGTCTTTTTCTTGTGATTACAAAACATTCAGGAAAAAAAATATCTACCCATCGTGAAGCAGTTGAGCAATTTTCTTTGACTAACTAATATGCTTATTCAAGCTTCATCTAGAAAAAAACACTGTCGTCGAGAAAAATAATTATCTACTACATTCATCAGAATTTGGGAAATTCTAGAAAATCGGTTAGCTGTTTAAGAAGTTCTTCAAACATTAAATTGTAAGATTATTACCGGTATAACTGGAAATTTCTTAAATAATTCATAATTTTTTTTAAATTAGAATAGACATAGAGAGCTTCAGACGTCAGTAGTATAGTTTCAATATAAGTATCCAGTACAAATTTAAGTGAGGTATAAATAAAGGAACTAGAAACACTTGCCAAATTATATGTAATTGTAAATTTTTACTTTTCCGCACCCCGGAAAAGTAATGAAATCATGTAAAAAAAATTGAAAAAGCCAAAATTTTTTTTGGGTTTAATTTTCGTTTTTCGCCCTAAAAACAAAAAAAAATGGTTTTTAAATAATTTTTGCTGTGTGTGTGTCGTCGTTGTCGTTGTCATCGGCACTTATTCTTGTTAGCACGATAACTCAATTAAATCGTGTCGGATCGATCGGGTCTTTACTTATTCGGATCGGGGACGTCTCCCAGGTGACACCTATTGATTTTGAGGTGGATAGAACAGACTCTACCATGTTCATGGGTCATGAGAAAGCACAATAGTGGACTATTTGAGAATTTTGTTGTTGTTAGCATGATCACTCAATTAAATCGTGTCGGATCGATCGAGTTTCGACTGATTCTGATTAGAGACGTCTATCAGACGACATATATTGATTTTGATGTGGATAGGATTCACCCCATCATATCCATGGGTCATGAGAATGCACGGTGGACTATTTGAAAAAAGTAAAACTGTCACATAAAACAGATATTCTGCATTTATGTGTTGGTTTATTTTTTCTCGACCATTCAATTTCGAGACAGAGATGTTCCACATGCGGAAAAGTCCGTTTTAAGGTTTTAAAACTGTTTATTAATTATGTTAAAACGTAAATATTGATACGTATCTGTATACTCGGGAAGACAAATTAAGAACAACTTATTATTTAATTAATGAAACATATTGTTGAGCAAAAATAACAATATTTAATACCATTAACATTAATATAACCAATACTGAGAAATAAACAGAATTGGTTACATAAACAAATGCTAATGGTATTATGACATAACTCAAGTAATAATTCATTCAATAATTCCATTATATCAAAATTGTAAATTTCAGTTAAGAATGTACACAATACTGCTCAGGGAATTTAAATTATAACAATCAATAAATTGCAGCAAAAGTTTTATCAAAAAGATAGATTGTATAATATTTTATTAGCCTATATTATTTACTCGTTTAAGTTCGTATTAATTATGTCGTCTATTTATTGAAAAAACTATATAAATAAATTTGCATCTCATCCCGTATGCAGAAACAATACAATAAAGTAAATAACGTCATACATTGTCCGTTATCGAATTGTACTCAGTGGCTGTAACACTAGTTAATAAATAACAACGTATTTGACTTTGTACACTATTTCTAGAATAATAAACAGTTTATGGGGACGAGATGAATAAGAAGAGTCTCAGAAGTTTCGCCGACTAAAGTGACATTGTATATCCTCCCTGAAATATCGGCATTTTCCACATATGTGATTACTGTTTTTGCCGCAATAACTTTTTCTTTACGACATGTCAGCCAGTCGACAACATTTCAGTAGTACGTTATATTAATATGCTGTTATTGTTGGTCATTTCCCCGTCTTAAGAGCCTAATAAAAAGAAGACAAACGATTTATGTGTTGATTGGTTTTTAAACTGTTTTTTCGTTTAATTTAATACTGTAGTTCTATCAGAAGAGTATAGTGTATACAGTGTTATGATTCGATTACATTATCCATTAGTTACATTCTGCGTTTGTAAATAATGGAACGTACGCGGAAAAAGCCGAGCATAGACTTGCATTTGCTAATAGAGACGATTTTTGGTGACGAAAATAATAATACCTTTAAACAGTGGTCAAAAAAACAAAATAATGCACCGAACGAGCCGTTTGATGAGGATATTATCGATCTGATTGACGGTGATAATAATAGTTCTGATAAATTTGTGTGGAACGATAACAATAATAATTTGAGTGAATTTAATTTTCTTGACTTAATTGATGAAGAGGAGAAAGAAAATAAGAAAGATCTCCAGATGGTGCCTGAAAATCGTAAAAAAGGTACAATATTAAATCCTAGTTATACACAAAGACAAAGTTTTTTTTTGTAGATATCTTATAAGAATGCCAATAAGTAAAGTTGATGATAAATGTAATGGTTTATAGAACCTATGAGACTAATTTGAAAAAAATTTGGTATAAATGTATATTCTATTTATTTTCGTTTAAATAAGGTGCTATTTTAAGCCAATTATGTGTAATTTAATATATGATTTGCTTATTATTTGCAATACGAAATTCAAAAAATATACTGAAACATTACATTACTGTTTTGATATGAGTATGAACAAGACTATTACATAAGCAACATGAATGTTGTGGCGGAGATTATAGTATGCAATTACGATAAGTTTATCAATATCTATTCATATCAAAAGAAATTACATTTCATAAAAAAGTTTGCTTTTGTAGCCAGGAAATCGTTATTTTAATATTTAAAAATCTCATTTTAATCATTCACCTTTTGAAAAACCAAAACAAGTATATTTGTATATTGTTTTTATTAACTTCAACTATTAACATACAAAATAATAAAAAATCCCAAATATAGTCTCCCATCATATTTTCATTATATTGGCCTTGATAACAGAGTTCGAAGTCTTGATGAAGACATTTTCCTTGTTCCTCTGAATATGCTTCCATGTTCTTAAATTTATCTAAGTAAACAGATAGCATATGTATTTTCAGACACATCCTGAAACCCATGGCCTTAAAGTTCTTTATCATATTTTCAACTCTTCTTCAACTCTTGGTAGATTTCAGCTTTATTATTCCCTAAAAACCCAGAGACTACTGCTTTGAAACTATGCCAAGCTTTTTTTTGAGCATTAGTAAGCAGTTAGGGAGTTATTTATTGTAAAAAAGTTTTTTTAGTTTGTCGACCAACGAAGATTTTATCTTTATTTTGGGCTTCTGGCAACTTTGGAAAAATAATACTTAGAATTCGAAAGCTTAAAATTCGAAGCAAACAGCAGTAAGATCCTCTCTTCTTTATGGTTCCGAATGCTGACCGACAAGAAAGACGGACGAACAGAAAATGTATGTTGCTGGAATGAAGATGCTTCGCTGCTCTGGCGCTGTTACGCGTTTAGACAAAATAAAAAATTAATACGTCTGGGGAACGTTTAAGGTTACGTGCATTTCCAACAAGATGAGAGAGGCCAGCCTTTGTTGGTACCGTCATGTTATGAGACGCGAGGATGATCACAAATAGAACAACTGAGATAACCCACGACCGTATGATGTGGCGCAGTATTAGTAGAGACCGTATGAAGGGCTAGGAAGAAGAAGAAGAAGAAGGGAATTTCAAAGTTTTAGATTTCTTACCTAATGCTTTCACAGATTGTTTCATTAGTCTCAATTTTTAATGTGTAAAGGCGGCGTTAACAGATTTTTAGGTTCAGCGATGGGTTCACATTTACCGTTTCGTTTTGTAGGACACTCAAAATATGCTTTGTTGGCTTCACAAAGCTTTGCATTCTTGTTTAATTGTATATCTCGTATTTTAATAAATTCACCACATATATAACAAAATGCATCAGCATCAATTTCTCGATGACATTTTAATCTTCTTTAGACTTCAACAAAACACTTTGCCGTTGTTTGTGACACGAGCGCTGTCTGGAGGTACCGTGTGAATCCAACAATTTCTCTCCCCTTTCCTCTTTCATTACAAAAGCGAAGTTTGAGGGAGATATGGATATTTTTTTTTAATATTTTGGTGCATGATGAATAAAAAAAATCATAAAATCAACCCAGACACAACGAATTTCCATTGCAGACTTGTGTTATCTACCCAAATAATACATAGTTTAACTCTAGACTAGCGTTAAATAAATCACTATGTTCTTTTTTATTAATACTATTTTCCGCACCGACATTGGTATTAATTTCACTGCTTCTACAATGTATTCAAACCCACATATGTCAGACGCAATTTAAAAGGGGGTGTTTTATATTTGAAATTTTATGCAAGGATCAATTTTAATACAGCGTTGACCTTTACTGGAAAGGGCGACCGGTAAATTATGAGTCGATTGCTCCTTCAACCGTGTCGAAACAATGCTACACTTCAGTTTCATATTTCTTTTATTTTCGCCCAAATTTTTATGATATCGTTCGCCTACTAGCAGTATCTGCAATTACAGTCGCCGTGCTGCGTAAACAAATAGAGCTTTGTTGCGTTTAATTATAGATCTAATTACTGTTATCGGATTATAATTATCTTCATTAATATTGTATAATATTAATTATAACTTTTATATCGTTCAGGATAACGTAATTGGCGTGCAATTTTTCTGCAAATTAAGCTTTGTTTACTCAAGTAGAAAGTTGGCTATAATTGGCAGAGATTCATAGATGCCCTGTTGATATATTTGGTGGACTGAGATTGTTGATAAAGAAGACTGTATCAAGTGTCCTCAATTCGAATGTCATCGCTTGTGATATCGTTAAAAAAAAATGCTTCGTCACGTAAAACAAAACCCTTGAAAGTTTACTTTAGTAATGGGTATATTTTTGGTCTGGTATTAGATCTTAATAATGGTCATAATAAATCTCGTTTATTTAATTCCAATTTTTGTAGGCATCTGCTGGAATGTCAAATTTACAGGGTTTCAGGATAGTCTCTGACATAACTAGTACAGCAGCCCAATAAGAATAAAAAATCTCAGGGCTCATATGACAACACGCCACTGGGTTGTGTCAAAAATTGTTAAGTTTAGGAGAACAGCTAGCTCAATTAACGTTAATATTCGGTATCCTACCGACTATTGCATTACGTTAACCTCTCTGTTTTACCAACCGCGACTATTTTTTTTTTTTGGTACCTATGTGGAAATTTAAGCTAATGTCTTATTTTGGTAGCACTCACCCAGTTAGAATAGCATCATTAGAACCATGTATACATCTATTTTCAGCAGCAGGTACACTGACTTTCGCGGCGGTATTTCTTTTTTTTGTAAAAAGATAAAACTAATTCTTCTCAGATTTTAAAACACAGGCTTAAGACTGTCAGCTTCAAATTAATCGCATATTTGAAAATGGCTAAGAGCTTGTATTTTCGACCTCGATGAACTGTTTCACTCTGAGATTAATTTAATCAGTGTTAGGACTGTGTTACTATTACGACGAGATAAATGAAATTGAACACAGTCTAAATACCGACTAAATCAACCTAAGAGGAAATCTAGCCCTGTGTATTTTATTACATATTTCCGTCGTGCAGCTACAACATCTTTATTACATAGACTGTAAACTAACAACACATCTGCGTAAACTTTATTCTTGGTAAATCAAATTTGTCATTTTTAATATTGCTAAGTTTGAGTAATACAGCACATACGTATATATGTAAATACGTATAGACGTAATTTGTCAGACAAATTAAACTCAATTTAAAATTTTAAGACACGAGATAAATCAGGCTAAGATTGAATATTTTAATCGGTGGACGAGATAGACGGAGAAGAGAGCAAGCAAAAGAAAGTGTAACGATTTTATAGGTATTAAATTCTGAGATAACTGTTCTTTTAAATATATGTTTTTAAATTTTAAAGTCTACTTAATCAGTCAATTTGCCTAAAATACTTATTTAATAAAATTCCACAATCAATAAATACTTTGGGATTCCACAATCAATAAATTATTTTGTGTGATGTATCAAAATTTATAGACTTATCGACAGTATTAAAAATTGTATTATATTAAGTATTTCCATATGCCATATCTCATTAAAGTGGTTAAAATTGCCTCGGAGATATTGTGGAAGAACCGAAAACCAGCAATAAAACTTTAATACTCTATAACACATAAATTATACAAAATTGAAAGTGTTGATGCGAACTAGTTTTCTTACTTCGGGTGATGTTTCACTAGAATAGTGCATATGTTCGTTAAGTTGATATGTTCTCTAAGTTGATAAAAAAGTCTGTTATTAATAATAATATATTTCTCTTATTAGTAATAAACATTGACACATTTCAAAAAATAAGTGTACCCTCTCTAATGAATGGAATTTATGCTAGTAAAGTTAGGCTGGTGAAAGGAAAGGCTAACGAAAAGCACCTCTTCACTAGCATAGACGGCGCATGTTTTTTGGAATACCCTGTGTATCTGACATATGTTAAAAAGGGACTCTATTATTAGTTATTTCTATTCATATTGAAATTATTTTTGAAAAAATGGATGGATTGTATCGTACATATCATTTTTTAAAAGTTAATCAAATAAAGTAAGGCAGTCCAAGAAACAAACACACTCTCTTTGTAAAAATAATCTAGACTAGTGAAGAGAGAGGCTAATGAGTAATGATAATTTTTTTTTAGAATGCCCTGTACATTCAACATATATTAAGAGAAGATTCACTTATTAGTTCCTTTCTTTACCAGAGACTTACCTTTGAAAATTGTATTGAAAATGCATCACGTATATTTTTTTTAAATCTATGAAGTAAATTCTCGGACAAGGAATATTACGCCATTTCAAGATAGAGACATACTGTATATAATGTTTTGTGGGCAGTTTTCTTAATTTGATATTCCTCCTGGCAGCGGGCTGGAACTTTCAATGCAGGCAACAAAGACAGGAGATCAGGTTTTCACGAACACCGAAATATTACACGTTCCCCGACGCGCGTTTCGCTAGCCAAGTTGGCATCATCGGGAGTTGATTAAAAATGAGTAAATCATTAGTTTTTAGTTTAAATCAATCTCATTTTCAATCATCGCTCCATGACTCAGTTTTAATCATCTTTCGATTTTATAAACAGTTGTGAGGCAATGGTAGAAAGTAACTGGAGTTAAGTCTTGCGACAATCGTAAACAACGCTAACGTGCCTCTCAGAAACTGCATAACATACATTTATTTAACTCGGCGTGCATTCAAATCGGTAAAGAAAGCAGACTGTAAACAGTTATTACCTCTTCCAATAAATATTATTTTACGTCAAAGTATTATTGTAATCAGTTAATGGCGTTTTTCTTTGGTGAATTATTTAGTTAAATGAATAAGAGCGCACGTCGCACGCCTGAGCGATTTCCTATTATTACATTAGAGGGGCTTTATTTTCGTGCTTTCGTCACCATACGGTCTCCAATTCGATTTATATTTAGTTAGACAGCATAATAGTGTCATAATACATTGTGTTTGTGTATGCGGGGAATCAAAATTATACCGTCCTTTTTGCTATGTGCAACTGTTTAAGACATTTACGTTAATGGCGATGAAGACAACACTGAAAATATCAAAAGGAAATACCTACATAGAAATATTAAAATATATTTCCTATGCAGCTGTTTCAGTTAATAAATTGTTTTATATACATTATATACATTTTTTGCCCTATACTTTTTTTCTATCTACATATATATTTATACAACTAATGTGATTAGTATATGGAATTTTCAATAATCAATCTACAGAATATAAGGTATATAAACACACCGTCAAAAGTCTTGGACCCCCGATGTTTAATATTAGTAAATAATTTTTTTTCAAATATCGTATTTGTTTTTCAAAGTATGTTTTTTCTAAATGTATTTTTTTGTAATACAGGAATAATTTTTAAAACTTTAGCCAATTAAAAAGCAATGAGAAAAAAATTGCAATTTTTAAGCTTAAATTTATTATGACAAAAATTAACAAGACATATTTTTTGACAAAGTAAACTAAAACATAATAGTCAGTGTGACCTCCTCTGCTTCTCAGTCACATATTGACACACCTATGCATTGAAACAACCAAACGGTTGATAATTTCTTGAGGAATATTGTTCCATTCCTCTATTGATGCTGCAGCTAATTCTTCCCCGTTTTGGGGTGAGTTCATGCGTTTGTGAATTGCTCTAGAAACAAAATTAGAAAAAACATTTCGGTATTTACGCGCATATTGAACCAAATACTGATCCGGACGTTCATTTGACATTCGAAGCCGACCACTACGTGGTCTTCCTTCTCCTATCCCTAATTTTTGATACCTATGCACTATTCGCACAACACAAATCTAGGAATGACTAACATCTCGGATATCTGATGAATGGAATGTCCAGCATCATGCAAAGCAATAATTCTTGCCCTATTAAATGTAGAAACCTTACGTCCTGGCATTATAACGAAAGAAAAGTATCAAATTGGCTTTACTAAATATGCAATAAAACTGGCAAATATTTAAAAAAAATTGTAAATAATCAACAATATTTTATCTAGCAATTTATTTGATCTTGCTTGACAGCTAAATAACTCACCTTTGTTGCCTAGCAACAAAAACAAAATAAGCATAGTTGAAATCTGTAATATACGGGGGTCCAAGACTATTGACGGTGTGTGTAGTATACAAAGATGATATATTATAGAAAGATTAGTGATCGAATAAAAAACTTTTTTTCTTGTTATATGAAATATCCAGTGGGTAATATTCTCAAACAAAGACATTAGACTACTATTTTCTCTTCAGAAACATGTTAGCTTGAATTGCGCGGTTTAACTCTCATCAAATATACCGTTCCTTAAATGTACTTTCCCCAGCAGAGAGCAAGATGCTGCAGTTGTTGCATTAGTTCTTCCCTAGCTCTTCACTCTATATATTTTTAAATGTAATAGTTAAAGCGTATTTTTATACAATATTATTATATACTATTTTTCTTTGGTTATGGCATTATTCAGTAGATCAATTATCATAATTATTCAATCCATTTCAAGTATTTCATTGTGCCAAAACAAAAACTCATAATTAATATATTTTATTGTATTTAACTTTTTCCATTTTTTTAGAGGTTCAGAATAAATATAAGACTGACTGATGACACTTGCATATGTAAAAAGTGTGTTTTCTTTGAGTGGCATCAACTGCCAAGGTTATTAGCCGTATTTAGAATGGATCCATCCATTATATATATATATATATATATATATATATATATATATATATATATATATATATATATATATATATATATATATATATATATATTACGGTTTAGTTATAGTTGATGAAAGAATGTGCTTTATTCGTAGATTCGTATTCCGGTTGTTGTACATAAGTAGGTTTTCGTTGGAAAGAAGATAGGAATGAGTCAGAAATGTCGTACAATCTTAAGCCTGGCGAGTACAATCGTTTTATGACGAGTTAAATTTGTAGACAGTTTCCATTTTCAGCTTCTTCGTTATCCATTTTCCCTATAAGACTGGAGTATCATTAGAAGGTTTCTTTATGAAGAGAGAGAATATGATGTCTGAATGTAGTTTTTCTCGTTGCTAATGGGTCACGCAAGAACTTGTCAGGTATGGCCGCGATGGAGCTAAGAGGGTCTGAACATATATCTTTCCGATATATTAATGTGGCACAAGGAAGCAGAGCTTGCCAGATCGAATAGAATTCTACTGTGAAGACTACAGCACATATTAAAAAAGTCCATGAGTGACTTGTCTCTTGGCTAGTACGTCCTGTGACTAGGTGGGTTGTTATGTCTATGTTTTATGTGGGACAATCTGGGTGTGTTTATTTCGTTCTTACAGAATATTTTCAGACTCAGACTAATATTGACATTATGTGATGGAATTGTCCATGGAGATGTTTCACAAATAGTTTTCGAGCCATATTTTAGGGAAGTCTCTATACATAGCGTTCAGTATTAATAGTTGGGCCAGGTTTTAATAGCTCATAATCGATCACACCCTTCTGATCCCACAAAACACAGAGCATTGTCTTCCGTCCATAGAGATTTGGGCTTGCAGTCGATGTCGATGGTTTGGCTGGAGTTACCCATAACCTTGTAGGCTTAGGATTCTCGAAACGTATCCAGTCTTCATCGCCAGTCACAATTCGATGGAAAAATAAATTTCTATTATATCTAGCGAGCAGCATTCCGTAAAGAGTTTTTCGGTTTTCTTGCTGCCTTTCATTCGGTTCATGTGGAACCAATTTTCCCATCTTGTGGATCTTTCCCATGGCTCTCATTCGTATGGAGACGGATTCTCGCGTCACATTTAATTGATCCGTGAGTTCTTGTTACGTTTGACCGTCAGTCTCATCCAACAATGCTTGCAATTCGCTATCTTTAAACTTTTTCTGTGGTCTTCCACAATCTTCATTTCTCACGTCAAAATTGCCACTTTTGAATTTTTTAAACCACTCCAAGCACAGTAATTTACCAAGAGCATGCTCACCGTAGGCTTCGATAAGCATTCTATGAGATTCTGCAGTAGTTTTCTTCAAATGGTAATAAAAAATCAATGCTGTCCGCAAATCGTAGTTTCCAGGCACAAAATTCGACATGTAAAACGCTATTAAAAATATGTTGTTGTATGAAACTTATATTGTTGTTAGATGAAGTATTGTTATGCGGTATGACGGTAACTACATTAGCAACTAGGCCATCTATGAACAAATTCCAGTTTCATATTTACATACCCTGTAGATATTAATTAATAATTCTAAATCTAATACTAAAATAAATATTATTATTATCATTAATAAGTGATGAATAAGGCTTTCCTGTAAATGTCAGGCTAGGCTAAATAATTGGCGAAATAGATATAAATTTTTCATGCACTTTGTGTTGCAAGAGAAATTGATTTCTGTAGAACCGGCACGGTAATGCGAAATAAATCTATGTTCCAGCGCGTAAGCAAGCATTACCTCCCGTTCACAATGGGCGCATGTACGTAATGCTAAGCAGGCATTCGTAATAAATATTACGGCTCTCTGTATTTATGTTTTCTTTAGAAGCAGAAATCTGAGTAATTTATATAGCTCCGCACGTTGAAATAAAGGAATTAATAATCATTATGCGTCATAGAGAACGGTGACAGGTCGGCTATGTATATGCAAATAGGGCGGTAATCAGGGCTGGAATGTGCGGCCGGCTCCCGCGGGAGGCGAGTGTGATCACGGGACAAATTCACTTCAAAATGTCGACTGACAACCTCATTAATCATTGGTATTCGCTGCACCGGCTTTTCGTTATGCAATTCCATTAGTAAAAGTAACGCTGATAACGCGAAACCTAACATTTAATCAAGTTTTGCGAACTGAATAGAACAAAAAGTCCCTGCGCATTTGCACCGTCATCGTCAGTAACTACTAATTACGTTTATACACTGGCAGAAGTGTATCTCTTCTATTGCAAATTGTTTTGTTGCCGTCTTTTACATTTCTTCACATCAGTAATGAAGAACGTTGTTCGTAACGATGTCTTGGACATTAAATATAACTGCCCCTTTCTATATTTAAACCTTTAGTGGTAAACTGTCACTTAATAAGGGTCTTTCAATAAGGACGCTCGAATTTTAAACGTAAATAAAATAATTTGTGTGTGAGGTATACACTCAATTTTTTTGAGACATCAATTGTTTGCGGTTTATTCGCACAGACCTGCGACATTAGATAGCTCCAAAGGATGTCGTTAAATCGCACGATCGGCAACCAGTTCACGTCGCCGCTGCGCGAGATAACCATGCTCTCAAATCGCTCATGCAGAATGTCCATCGTGGCATGCGCTGTGTAGCACGTAGCGCCGTACTGTTTGATCCAAATGTCGTCAGTATCCATATCATCCAGTTTAGGCCACAAGAAATTGTTTGTGGTCAATTTGTAGCGCTCGCCGTTGACGGTTATGGAAATGCCAGGTTCGTTTCGAAAGAAGTACGGACCGATGATATCACTAGACCATAATCCGCATCAAACAGTGACTTTCTCGGGATGCATCTTGTGCTGGTGTATCTCGTGTGAATTGGCATCATCCCAAATCTCACAATTTTTCTTGTTCACATATCCAAGTTCCAGAACAGGAAGATAGGGAACCTGAATAGACTCTCAAGAGAGCTAGCTGAGGAGGGGCTCCTATGGATGCCCTCTGACAGCACGGGTGTCCACTTCCTGTTTGACAAGAAATATAAGATCACCCTCACCAGTAAGACCGACTGGATAGAGGATCGAGCTGGATTACCGCTCAATGGAGACATCTGGTACACGGATGGAGCCAAGAGTGAGAACAGAGCGGGTGCGGGGGTGTATAGGCGACGTGATGGGACAGGTAAAATCTTCCCCCTGGGTAAATACACTACCGCACTCCAGGCCGAGCTAGTTGCAATTACATACGGTGTTCTGGGGGCTGACCAAAATCGAACCCAGGAGAGGGTATGTATCTGCTCGGACAGCAGGGCGGCGTTGATAGCCCTGAATTCAGCAACGACAAAGTCGAAGCTGGTCTATCATTGCTATGAAGCATTGAACAACTTGGCAGGGAAGGGACCGGTGGAACTCTTATGGATACCTGGGCATAATGGCATTAAGGGAAATCTAATTGCAGATGACCTTGCCAAACTAGGGACCAGGGAAAACCTCTATGGACCAGAACCTGCAGTGGGAATAAGTCGGAATCTGATCAAAGACCGCATCAATGACTGGGCAAGAGACCAGCATAGATAAAGATGGGAAAGAGGGCCACCACAGTAGCCTGAATGCATATAAGCATAAGCTGGAACTGACTGACAGCCCGACATGCAGATACTGCAGAGAAGACAAGGAAACCTCGATTCATCTTCTTTACACCTGCCCTGCACTGGAGGAGAGGAGGTGCCTTATATTAGGGACCCGGACAAGAGGGGATCGCCAAGGGACTACCCATGCGATCAGTGGCTGATGAGGTCCAAACCCACAGAACATAATAATAATATCCAAGTTCCAACTTACAACTTCGCCAGAGCCTAATCAGCGAACACACGGCGTTGTCTATGTTCGTTTACCTTAAGTTCCTGGATCATTTGGATTTTATACGAGAGCACACCCAAGTTCCGATGCAATATTCACCAGTTGAAGTGGCAGAAAGGTCAAGTTTCTGTCAACGACGAAAAATTGACTGCCTCGGGTTTTCTCGTACATTCTCGCGCACAGCAGCGGTTTATCAAATCGGATTATTTATCAAATCGGTTGAGTCGAATTTGGGCTCCAAACGTTGAATAGTCGACTCGACGCGACGGCTGCAGCGAGGATAAAAATCAAGTAAAGCGCGGAATATTAAAAATATAACTGATAATTTATATTTATAATTTTAAAAATAAACTATGATGACTTACACACGTTCTTGAACGTTTTGGCCCTCTGCAGCGATTTGCCATACATTACTGAATAATTTACAATAAATTTGAAAGATGTTACTTGAACAACGTGGCTTCTATAGTTCAACAAATTTCGAGCGTTCTTATTGAAAGACCGTATAATTAGAAACATATGCGTCATAAGACTCTATGAGTATGTAAATAAGATAAGATTAATAGCTTTACTTTCTTATTTTTGTGATTATAATAATTGCGTCAACAATACGAGCCATCAAAAAAAGGCTCGGGGGAGTAGCATAGGTTCCGAGGTAAGAACAACTTTATTTTAGTGAACAAATTCTCGTAACTATTAACTTTTCTTATAGAGATTTTTATTTAAAAAAATAAATTTAGACTTATCCGTCAAATTATTATTATGTTATTGTTATTGAATACGTCAACTCGATTTTTGAAAAAATCAGTCAATCATCCAACAAACCCATAGAACAATTTGCAAAATCAATGAAACATTACACCAAAAAAAGACCAAAAGGTAGGTAAGAGGTAACATGTCCACGCAACATGGGCTGTTGTTTATAATAAAGGACAATATGCCGAAGAACTCTCTTATCTTGCCGATAAACGGAACGGTCTACCTGAGTCTAGCCATAAAAGCAATCCACGATATGTTCTGAGATTTTTTATTTGGCAAATAGCGATGAAATAAACTATACACAGAGTTCGATCTGGCAGCGCGTAAATTGCATTCATTCCCCTTCCAATGCTGCCTCGCTCTTTCTTCTACGCATACCCAGAGAATCTCACACTTTTTCCTATTTTTGACGAGCAGTACATATAAGGATGTATATAACATCAGTGTACGAGTATATCAAAGAAATAACATTTAATAAAAATAAAATAAAATTCTTCATAAGCATAATTAATGAATGAGCTACAAACAAAATGAGTCCATAGTTTCTATGGAGCAAGAGAAAAAGAAAACTATCAACATATAATTATCTATGATATCAGAAATCTAAAAAATAATTATAGCAAGTGTTTCTTAAAGTTCTATGAAATGGTTCATGGATTCCCAGATATGTATATTCATTAAGCTACTTGCAATATCTTGATAGTGTAATTAATGTCGCCACCTTTGGTGAATATATTACCATAAAACAAATAAAAATCGTAATCACCTTCACCGTCGTAGCCACTGTTTGTAAGCATAAATAAAAAAAATACTAGCATAAGTACCAATGAAGCTCTAATGTTTATTTACGTTTATCCTTTCTATCATGGAGAGGTTATTGACCAATCAGTGAAAAAATTTCTAATACTTTTGTCAATATTAGTCACCATACTGTCAAACTTGGTCTACAATAGGATTGCAAAACATTACTTCACGTATACTTGATATTTTTGTATGAAAACATTCTAGCTCATTAGTACTAACAGGAACAGCACTCATATGATCACTCGTTAGATTGATAACTCAACTACACACATACAATAAAAAATAAACAGTTTTAAAACCTTAAAATAGACTTTTCCGCACGTAGAACATCTCTATCTCGAAATTGAGTGGCCGAGAAAAGATAAACCAACACATAAATGCAGAATATGTGTTTCATGAGGCAGTTTTGCTTTTTTTCAATTTTTCCCAAATAGTCCACTATCGTGCTTCACGTCACCGATTAGAATCAGTCAAAACTCGATCGATCCGACACGATTTAGATGAGTTATCGTGTTAACAAAAAAAATTCTCAAATAGTCCACCACCGTGCTCTCTCATGACCCATGGATAGGGTGGGGTGTGTCTTATCCACCTCAAAATCAATAGATGTCGTCTGGTAGACGTTCCTAATCAGAATCAGTCGAAACCCAGTCGATCCGGCACGATTTAATTGAGTGATCGTGCTAACAAAAACAATTTCTCAAATAGTTCACCATTGTGGTTTCTCATGACCCATGAACATGGTGAACTGTATTCTATCCATCTCAAAACCAATAATACGTCCCCGATCAGAATCACTCAAAACCCGATCGATCCGACACGACTTAGTTGAGTTATCGTGCTAAGAAAAAAATTTCTCAAATAGTCCACCATTGTGCTTTCTCATGACCCATGGACAGGGTGGGGTGTATCCTATCCACCTCGAAATTAATAGGTGTCGTCTGGGAGACGTCCCCTATCAGAATAAGTCAAAACCCGATCGATCCGACACGATTTAGTTGAGTTATAGTGCTAACAAGAATAAACTTCGACAACGACAACGACAACGACAACGACAACGACAACGACAACGACAACGACACACACACACACACACACACACACACACAAAATGGTTTAAAAACTTTTTTTTTTGTTTTTAGGCCGAAAAACGAAAAATAAACCCAAGAAAAAAAATTTTTTTACACGATTACATTACTTTCTCGCGTATAGTGGAGTGCGGAAAAAGTAACAATCCGTATTCCAAATGTGGATGGATATTCGAAACATCTAACTGCAAGAAAACACCTCTACATGTCTCGTTTTCAGTAGCTCGTCAGTAGCAAATTCACCATGTGACATTTATTTATACGTCATCATTATTGCTTTACATAAAAAACGTCTGTAGTGTTACGCGTGGACTTATGGCACAGAACGGACTCCCAGGTGAAAATAATACTCTGAAATTGATACCAAAGTATCGAATAATGGGAATACATTTCTTGACGGAGACTCGTAGCGCAACAGTTTTTACATTAATTAAGGTGTTATTTATCAGTAGATTATTGTTAAGTTATAACTTATGCATTATTTTGATACAAATGTGTAATCAAAGCCATCCATTTAAATTCGTATGTGGTATTTACAACATTTGGGTACATTAAAAACCTGTTCTGCTGTTTCAAGATGAATACTGAATTAATACATATGGTTTTTCTGCATGTGGAACTGGTCAGAAAGCAAAATTCTCGTCGCATTAAGATAAAATATACCTTGACTTCCTTCAACACGTAATTCTATATCGGCATAAATAATTCCGAATTGAAGTTCACGGATATTTTTTTCCTACCGTATACACGCCGTGCTGTCACACAAGATCGAGTAATTGATATTACCAGAAAGAAATACGATAATATGAATCAATGTGTGAGAAGGAAGCCCTTCATTCATGAGTGGGTAGGGACGGAGCAGCAGTTTAATCATGAGATTTCTTAAATCGTTGACAGTTTCATAGTTGATTTGCGACCGAGAGATCAAAGTGAATTTGGGTGTTTGGTGTTGGTGCATCAGGTGTGAAAACTATTGCTAAACCAGCGTGAAATTTGGGATAAAGCTCGTGTTTGTTTGTTTGTTTTTAACGTTGCCAACTACTATCGAAAAAATTGTTTTCGCGTACTGACGGGAAAGTCTGTCGGATCTGAATCTGTGCCATGACGGTGTATAGTATGAAGACTAGTCAGTTACCAATGCTAATATTGCTATAAATGGGAAGGGAAATAATATATTGTATAACGAACTTTATAAAAGAGTCTTTATCGTCTGTTTTTCTAAATGTTATACATACATCTTATTTGCGTTTCTTGTTTCCTCTATATTGCATTGTTCTGTCGAGGTGCATTCTTATAAAAAAAAAGTATGAAATTTTTTAATATCCGTTGCTTTGATAATAATTTTCATTTTCCAACAAAGAATAGTTCTCGCAAAGTGAGAATTTAATGAAACATATGAATTTCGAATGCATTATTTTTATTACTTTTCCGCACTCCACTATACCCGGAAAAGTAATGCAATCGTGTAAAGAAAATGTGAAAAAACAAAATTTTTTTTGCGTTTATTTTTCGTTTTTCGGCCTAAAAGCCAAAAAGAAAATGGTTTTTAAAAATGTTTTGCTGTGTGTGTGTCGTCATTATCGTCGTTGTCGTCGGCATTTATTCTTGTTAGCACGACTAAATCGTGTCGGATCGATCGGGTTTTGACTGATTCTGATTAGGGACGTCTCCCAGACGACACCTATTGATTTTGAGGTGGATAGAATACACTCTACTATGTACATGGGTCATGAGAAAGTAGAATGATGGACGATTTGAGAATTTTTTTCTGTTAGCACAATCACTCAATTAAATAGTGTCGGATCGATCGGATTTCGACTGATTCTGATTAGGGACGTCCACCAGATGACACATATTGATTTTGAGGTAGACAGGACACACCCTACCCTGTCCATGTTTTGAGTGATTCTGATCGGGGACGTATTATTGGTTTTGAGATGGATAGAATACAGTTCACCATGTTCATGGGTCATGAGAAACCACAATGGTGAACTATTTGAGAAATTGTTTTTGTTAGCACGATCACTCAATTAAATCGTGCCGGATCGACTGGGTTTCGACTGATTCTGATTAGGAACGTCTACCAGACGACATCTATTGATTTTGAGGTGGATAAGACACACCCCACCCTATCCATGGGTCATGAGAGAGCACGGTGGTGGACTATTTGAGAATTTTTTTTGTTAACACGATAACTCAACTAAATCGTGTCGGATCGAT
This sequence comes from Rosalia funebris, assembly GCA_037954035.1. Lineage (NCBI taxonomy): Eukaryota > Metazoa > Arthropoda > Insecta > Coleoptera > Cerambycidae > Rosalia > Rosalia funebris. Next base: position 8,886,013 of record JAZFAV010000022.1, read on the forward strand.
CGAGTCTTGACTGATTCTGATCGGGTACGTCTCCCATACGACACCTATTGATTTTGAGGTGAATAGAACACACTCTACCATGTACATGGGTCATGAGAAAGCACGATAGTGGACTATTTGAAAAAAGTAAAACTCGCATAAAACACATATTCTGCATTTATGTGTTGGTTTATATTTTCTCGGCCACTCAATGTCAAGATAGAGATGTTATACGTGTCGTTTTAAGGTTTTAAAACTGTTTATTTATAATATCATTATTACTGGCCATTGACTTAAATTGTACATAGGAATATATTCTAAAATGATAGCCATTAATGCAAATAAGGAAATATTTGAAAAATTCTATAATTATCCTAAAATAGGCAGGTTTTTAATGTAATGTGTAAAAAGTACTTCTGTTCCAAATGTAGTGCCTAAAATGTCATGTCAAATTATCTCTAATTTTATTATAGTTGCACTTAATTAAAGTACGAGAGATTAAAAAATATGTACTCAATGTTTATAATTGTAATGACAATATGTAGTTACAATTTATGTTTGATCAGTTTTTTAATCTGAAAAAATATATATACATAATCAATAAGGCACAGCAATGATACATTTCTATCGAATTTCATATTTAATTTATTGTATATATGAATAGTTTTGTAAATAAAATAAGAAATTGAAGCAAATACCTCTCACATGCTGGGATGATAACATATGATCTATAACAGATGGATCAAAATTAGTTAGATATTAAATTGTTATATGAGTATTATTAATATGGTTAGCATCAAGGATATTCAAATATATGTACCTACATATTTACATATATAGATTTTGTTCTTAGTATTATTACTAATTAATATATTTAAATTATGTCAGTAATGAAATAAAGCAGCAGAACGATCAGTAACATATAAGTCGGAAATCGAGATCAGAGATCGAGACAGAGAATACTGACAGAGATCGTGTCGATAAAGATGTATACGCCATAGAGTTCATTCGGCATTTGTCCTGAATCGGCGTACCGTGTACGGCACTGATGAGAACTAATAAGTATATAAGAACTAATAAAACAAAGGAATAAAAAAGTAAACTTTTTTTATGCCGAAACATTTTCACATTTGTATGATACACCAAATATAAATGGAATCAATTAATAAAGCTCAAGCTTGCTGCAAACGCGAAAGATTGAATTGAAGCTACTAATTTTAGACAATAAACTAGTGTTTTATTTGTAGCATTTGAATTCTTTAATTTTCGAAAAATTTATTCGTAAGCGAATAAGGTACAAAACTAGTGGCGAAATGATATTCACAATTAATTACATAAAAAAGTGGTAAACACGATGGTATGCAATCGAATACGTATTATACATTTCTGGAGCATTTATGTATGTAGTACCAGGCTACTAGGCGGATTACGGAATTAAGGGGAGTTAATGAATAAAGTTAGTTAAGCACAAACCAACCACGTGTGTTCGCAGGTCGACGTATAACCAATCACAGAGAAGAACAAAAGAAAGCATTTTATTCCTACTTTCTCGTTAAGAAATAAACAGTTTTAAAACCTTAAAACGGACTTGTTCGCACGTAGAACATCTGTATCTCGAAATTGAGTGGCAGAGAAACAATAAACCAACACATAAATGCAAAATATGTGTTTTATGCGACAGTTTTACTTTTTTCAAATAGTTCAGCCTCTTGCTTTCTCATGACCCATGAATAGAGTGGAGTGTGCTCTATCCACCTCAAAATCAATAGATGTCATCTGGTAGACGTCCCTAATCAGAATCAGTCGAAATCCGATCGATCCGACACGATTTAATTGAGTGATCGTGCTAACAAACAAATTTCTCAAATAGTCCATCATTGTACTTTCTCATGACCCATGAACATCGTAAAGTGTGTTCTATCCACCTCAAAATCAATAGGTGTCGTCTGGGATACATCCCCGATCCGAATCAGTCAAAACCCGATCGATCCGATATGACTTAGTTGAGTTATCGTGTTAACAAAAAAAATTCTCAAATAGTCCACCATTATGCTTTCTCATGACCCATGGACAGGGTGGGTTGTGTCCTATTCACCTCAAAATCAATAGGTGTCGTCTGGGAGACGTCCCCGATCAGAATTAGTCAAAACTTGATCGATCCGACACGATTTAGTTGAGTTATCATACTAACAAAAAAAATTTCTCAAATGGACCCAAGGGAGGGGGTGGTGTGTGCTATCCACCTCAAAATCAATAGGTGTCGTCTGGGTAACGTCCCCCATCAGAATCAGTCAATATTCGATGGATCTGACACGATTTAATTGAGTTATCGTACAAACAAAAATAAATGCTGACGACAACGACGACACACACACAGCAAAAAATTATTAAAAACCATTTTTTTTGGGAATTTTAGGCCGAAAAACGAAAAATAAACCCAAAGAAATTTTGTTTTTCACTTTTTCTTTACACGATTACGATTTCCGCTTATAGTGGAGTGCGGAAAAGTAAAAATGTGGCGTTTTGGTGACTGATAGGTGAAATTATAGGCACTTTTAAAGGAGCATCACCAAATAAGCACATATTTTTCACTAACAATAATCCATAGTATTATTCAAAACTGATTTTTCCTTTGAATTTGTTATAATTGATTTTCTATTCTTCTTCCAAATTCTATTTTTGTTGTTTTCCAGAATATATTTTAAGATACATCCTTATTAATTTTTATGGGCGATTTATTCGGCCTGTATTAGTTTTACACAAACAACTAATTACTTAATAGTATCAGTGCTATTAATTACATAAATGTAAGGTATTACTAAGCAACACATTGCCAGAAATTCTGGAATATTATTAAATGAAAACTCGATCGAATGGATTTAGTCAGACGTAATCGTTGGCACTTCGATGATCGCTGGTACCAAATCAGTATTCTACAAATAACCGTAGCAACATTTTTGAGGTATTAATTTCTTAAAGTGCATTACTAAATATCAAGTATGTAATAACTGGCAAAGTCGATAACGGTTTGTTTTGCGCAAATAGCCAGCTAACTTCATACGTATTCTAACCACAAACTCGATAAGACAATAAGTTCCATATTTATAATCACTGATTAAATAGATCATACTCAGCAGCTACTTTGTAGCTTATATTAAGCTTAACGCTATTTGTTGCACCTTTAGACTTTTCCGTTAGACCCTAAAAATAGAAATAAGGCTAAGAATGTATCACTTCGAATAATTAATATAAAAGTCATAAATAGGTAATATGGAAATCCTGATCAATGTATACGCGAGTAAGTTTCTCTATTTTAATATGAAAATACCACATAAATACATCAGGAACACAAAGTAAACTCATTGGCCATATTTTTACTATACACTATAACTGGGTATAAACAATATAAACAATATCTATATTATAATTAATAAATTAACGTTTCTTAGAAGTACTAGTCAAAATTTAGCATAAAGTCTAATTAAGTTACAAAATTAAAAGTTTATGGTATTAATTTTTATTAAGTTTTAACTTCCTTTTTTATTTTTGATATCGTTTTGGCTGTCCGATTCGAGCTAGCACAGATAATGGCGGTGATTCGTCTATTGGCTCCCCTTCCTTCCCTCGGCGTTTTTAAAAAAATTCAAATTAACCACGTTTGCATACAAATTCGCTGTGATAATAAGTGCGAGTGCAAAATATAGTGAATATACTCTGTGAATATTTAACTACCTGAAAGCAAAACCGCGTACGCTTATACATGCGGTATTTCAGATTATATATGCATACATTATACAAAGTGAGACTTGCTTTGATCTCACAAAGGATTAAATTATATAATGCCGGGGACCGGGGATCCATTTTAAAGGGAAATGATATTCCACGCGTATCAGATGTAGATTTTTAACGAAAAATGATACGTCGCCATTGTTTTATTACGATCTTATTAACAGTGTTTAATAAACTTACATGGCATATTATAATGATTATACAGGGTGAGTATAAAATAGGAGGTACTATTTTAAAAGTTACCAAACGATAAAATTAAAAAAAAAATCAAATTGATTTTGAAAAATAATATTGAAAGCTATTTTCCTCTTCTGTATTGCAATAATATTCAGTATCAGATGCTTTATTTATGGAATGCATAGAAAGAAATGTGATTGTTTTGGTTTTGAAAATTCTATTTGGTCTTGTACGTTATTAATCATATTTGATAAATAATCGATCCGATTTTCGATTCTAATAGTTTATATTATTATGGTGCCTTATTTGTAACTGATTTAGTGTTCTTTCTCAATCTCATCCTATTTTAAATATAAAAAACTTTGTTTGTTTGACTTATAATAACATGCCCAGTTCCATTTTGATAAAATTTCATTTAATTGATCACATATTTGTAATTAAATCGTGAAGTAATTAATGCGAAACTTCATATTGTTTACTGAAACAGCATAGTGAGTTCAATTGATGACTACAATTGACTACAAGAGAGCAAATTTTACGAAAAAAATATCTATGACTTTATGTAACAAATGTTTTCAATGATGTATCTTGATGTATATAAAAAGATTATTTTATTGAAGTAATTATAAAAATTTAAATACATTACAAGGGCAGAGAAAACTATTTTGGATTTTCTTTGGGTAATGTTTCTATAATACGTCACTAACGTGAAAGGGAGCATGTAATTTAAATTATACGAAGGATTTTTCAAGTTATTTTGATCTTAAGTATATCGTCTAATAAATATATTAATAAACAGAGTAACACAAGATAATTAAAATGTTACTTAAATAACATTTCCATTTAAATATTATAGATTAATTGTTTATTACTTATCATGTAGGAAAGGCTATTTCATTTAAAATTTATCAAGAATAATACAAACGTACATATATAATTTGTTTACATCGAGTGACCGTGCCATGGTAGATAACAAGAATTTTATACTCTCCTGTCTCAATAATTCTCAATTTTGAAAATGAAGTTCCAAATTTCATTTCAAACTGATGTGGAAATATCGTTTATAGATATAAACAATTTTTAAAGGTTTATAAAAAGCACTTGTGTCGATAAACCTAATAATTTTTAGTGCCTTTATTTAAAAAACTATTTCCATACTACTTGAATATCGTCAAAGTATAGTCTAAAGAATTAATAAATAATATAATAAAGACTTTTCTTTATTTAATTGATACATTATTTCAAAATTAAAAGAAAAAAATAGGATATGATAATTAAAAGTAAGAAATATTGGCCAATTTCTTTTTGAAAAATTTTTGAAGGAATTTTATATCAGAATTATATAGATATTCCTTATCTTTCAGCAATACATTTTTCTAAGACACACAGGCACATCTCCGTCAAGAGATACAAATTATTTCATATATTTTTTACTATGTAATCCAATAATAAGAAATAAGCAAGAGTGGAATTGTAGGCCAGGAGCGTCTTGAAATTTCTATAACACAAATTCATTTAAAATAGTTAACAATAAACAATTATTTATTATTATTTATTAGTTTATTTTTACCGTTTTCTTATTATTATTATATCAATATCAACTTGACAATAAGGCACACAGCTACTTTATTGTTAAATAAATATTCAAGACGTTTGGCTCATTAACTTCTTTGCATCAAAATTTAATTAGTTAGAATATGGTACAGACTCTTTGGTGAGTGATATTATTAAGAACCTGTTTAAGAATAAAATATTTTTAGTTACTTACTGATTACAGTGATTATTTACTGATACCGACGAAAATGCCGGCCAAAATTCTAAATTTGACGATAAAAATATAGGAATAATTAAAAAACCGGAATAGAGCTTCAAAAAATATATTTTACTAGTAGAAAACATAGTAAAAACCTAATAAGTAAAGTTAGATTCTGCCAAGAACGTTATCATTTTTCAAAAATAACAATTGTTTTTTACTGATCATATAAATAAACTAACTTTTCTTTCTAAACTAAAATATTTTCAGTATATTAAATTCATGTGTTTTTAGTTAGTAGAGAAGCACAAATTATTGACAAAAAAGTTAAATCAAAAAATCGGTACCTAATATGTGTCTGTACTAGGGATAGAACAAATTATATATAAAACATACCTTCCAAAGAACTGGTAATAATTATCTAATCTAATCCAAGAAACTATAATAATATATATACACCTATAATATACCTATAATATATCTAAATATGTAATGCATATAATTCCTCTAAATTGACTAAAATATGTTTAGCTGTTTCTAATATTAAAGTAAATAATAAGCAATACCAGCCTTGAGGTTTATTTCCATTAAAATAAAAATAAGAAAGCATAGAAATACACTACATTCTTGGAAATAAAAACCAAATGTAGGTATTAATTATATTGTATTCTTACTCGAAACAGAAATATTCTGACACTATGTTCTTTATTAGACAACATTATAATACATTAAAAATCAGTTTCGCTGTTTTGCTTTCGTTGACACTTCATTAACAGAACTTTTCACGAAACTGACTATTGACGTATTATATTTTGGTGAATTTACATCGTAAATTTGTATATATCATGTCATAACTATAACACCTCTGATTCAATGTTGTGTATGCCTAGAAATGGAGTTAAGGGGTAGCTAATAATATTAATTAATTAAATTAAATTATTAATTATTATTAATTAATTGAATTATTAATGATTAATTAAAATTTATTTTATACAGCAATTCTTTTAAATTTATATTTTTTGATAAATAGTTTACTTTACAATCGACAAAAAAGTATTACTTTGTAATATTATAGTAAATTTAGTTGTAATTGTGGTGTAATAACTAAAATTTGCCGTGGATTTTTTAATAAAACTATTTTTCTGTGTGTGGAAATACTTTACCAAATTTGTCGTTATCATTTATTACTCAAAATATTTATTTAATATTTGTATCGCATAATTTGAATAAGAATTAATGAAAATGATACTTTGCATATTAACAATGTATCCGATGTATTATTAATTAAACAACATTCAGGCATCGAGCGCATGGCGAGCTTCCTGGCAAACGCGCGTCGCGTCGTTAACCTCCAAAGCCCGAAAATGAAATGGGAGAGCCAAGATCAGAGTAATCTTCGCTAAAATTAAATTTGAATGCAGCGCAGGCGTCAATTACACTCTCCCAATCTACCAATGATGGGTGAGGGGTGGGCCAGTGGACGCAGGCGCCTACATTCCACCCTTAATGCGTCCGACCGACCCTAATGTAGACCTCAGATTAGGTTAGCCGGAGCATCGCCGGAAAAATCCACTGTTCGCTCGCGTGACGCAATCTAGACAGAGCGGCAAATCGGGACGGGCTGAAGATTTCTGATAAGCTCGACAAGCGTAATTATAACAATTATATACCAGTTCTGTCGTAATTATGTAATTCGTGTTAGCTATATGATTGGCACATAATACTCATGATTTTCTCTGACTGGCTGGCTAGGAGAAAAATTTGCCTACACATCGAAGAATATGTAAGAATAATTCCCGGGTGCTTGAAAAAGGTTATAAGTTAAAAATTAGTGTTTTGAGGAGAAAATAAGTAGGGGTTTTAGACTATTTTAGAGCCTCAGTAGACGATCTTTAAATTAACTTATATTTGGATTGAATAATATTGCCGGTTTTGTGATAACTTTTTATGGGGCCGTATATATCAAAAATACAAATAAAAAAATTACTTTTTGGATTTTGAAGAGACTTACGCCTTTTTTATTTTTATTATATTTATTACTACAAGTTAAGAAACAGAACACACTTTTAAGAAACCACAATTTAATGTAAATTTGCAATTTTTATTGAACAGTTCACATGTAATTGAATACACTAGATCAGTGATTCGAAACAACTGTGCCGCGAGATTCTTGAAGTGTGCCGCCACTGCCAGGCGGTGGCCCACTCGAAATGAAAATTATTTATTTTTTATATTTATTTATCAATTAACACCACATTGAGTCATTTGAACTGAAGGGGTAGTAACATTCTACAAGTTTTCCGAGTTTCTTTAATTTTTTTTTAATTTATCTTATTGTTATATAAATACCTTACTATTATTATTGTTATATACATCCTTACGTATATAAGTAGTTCAATTTCCTTCATCTTCTCAGGGTATATGTTAAACATATGACGATCGTCTTTAAGATTCTCATAAAAGTCCCTAAAATATTTTATAAAAAATGTACATGTGAGTTTTAGACTTAGATGTCAACCTTAATTCGTTTTGCACAAATAGTTTACCATCTTTATAAATAAATATGTTTTATGTAAAATATAGTTCATTCTACTCAGCAGCCTCTTGAATATGTGATACTAACGTGGATTTAAGTCTTGGGTCTTGAATCTTTAACAGAAACCTGCCTAGTCGATAATATAAAAGAATAGTTATGGTTCCCTATACATTATATAACTATTTTACCTTGTAATCCAATATAACTTATGGCCTTCCTCCGAAGCATTCTTAAAGATTCAATAGTATAAAACAAATTATTTAAACCTGACTGCGCCTCAAAGTGACTTATCCCCTTTAAAACACGTGCAATTTATTTACACGATTAATATATCTATAAATACATTAATAATAACAATGGTAACGTCTCTATTTATAGGTTAATTTAACATAGAACTGTTATTAATCAACAGATAAATAAAGCAATTTTTTTTTCAAAAATAATATCAAAATGCACAGGCAACAATTACTTTCCATTTGAATTTAACACTAAATAAAAAAAATATTGGCTCAATTGTAGTTGATATTATTGTAAACATTTTCGTATTATATAACTACAAAAGCAGTATCAAATAATGTTTTGCTCTTGACAGAAAAATTGTATATCATTCTTGGCACTAAAATCTACAATGAATTTTCAGATGCGTATTATAAAATTGGACAACAGATAATTCTACGCCTCAACAGTTTCATGAACAACTTCAATGGCATAATCAGAAAATAATTTAAACATATCGTCGACTATATGCTACCCTGATGACAATGTCGTTATCTAATAAAATGGTATAATCTGATACATACGACTATAATATTTCACAAGTATTTATCTCAAAATAAAACAAATATATTTAAATAATTGAGCATTTGATAATAAAACAGACTAATGTTATAAACCACACATATTATTATGTAGAATAAGATGTACATATTTTATAAATATTACGGTTCTCTGAATTCAAGTTCTGTGATGATATTCACATTTAAAATGAAAAAATAAATGTTTGAATTTGATACAATTGCATTTTGATTAATTAAATGCTTCGGAGTATCATATCTTCATATACTTAATAATTTGTATAATACATATATTACAATAAATGGTCCTTGCATTATCGGTAATTGTAGATGACTATAATTTACACAATTTACACATAACTGTGACGCTTTAGTGCAACTACTCTTTATTTGTACATTATTACTATTATTATTACTATTATTATATATTTTTTTCCATGGCACAGATCCAAAATGAGAGACTGTCCAATCGTCCATTTAATTTTTTACATTATTTCACCATAATATTGTACATTTCCGAAAATTGGTTTACTTTTCCGTATTTAAACCTAAAGCGTTATGCTATGTTGTAATGATATTTGTCAATATTGATATGGAAACGCCAATACAGTATTTGTTCTTATGTGCATCCCATATACTTTAACTTTTATGGTACTGATATGGACGCATACAATTTTATTAAATAAAATAATTATCACTCATATTAAAATTCGTATACGACCTGTTCATATTTTCATACAATCGTGTTACACAACAACATAAATAAAAACGGACCAATTGCCATTCCTGTCGACATTTTTTCTAAAAATAACGACTTATTTTGACTTCATTTCATGCCTGACAGCCATCCAGTCCCCATTATAAAAATTATAAGCCAGAAAATGCGCGGAAACCTCATTCAAAATATGTAGTTGGCTCGTTATGCCCACCCTGTATGGGGTGAATCTAACACCTTTTGCCTTTGCCCACCCCATAGGTATATCCTGGTATTCTATCACATCCAAAGTTAGCTTCCAAACCGCTGTGACAATCCTGTGACTCCGCCTCCTGACTGACAGGACCCGCTTATCTGACTCACTAGTCCTGTATACAACGCGTCCGCGGCTCCAGCGTCTGCCATCATCCGTCGGACCCCGACGCCTCTCAAAATCTAGTCATCCGCGCTTTCGAAACAAAATCCGATCGGCTGTTAATGATGTACCTCGATAATCCTCGATAAAATAAATATCTTAATATTAAATAAAGTTGGCTTTAAATTTTGAATTTTCAGGCCTGGACTTGGATAATCATAGAGTGCTAATATTTTCTTAAAAATAATTGTGAATGTGATACGCATTCGGCGTTGTTTGTTTAACAAAATTAAACATGGCATGAACTAAAAGTTCGTCGCGACCGATGACTGACCTGAGTCGATGAAGTGATATATACTGGGTGTGTGGCAATCTAGTGACTTTTTCAAGCTGGATACATCAAGTTTGGCTTCTCTTCTGTCGCTGAGAGCAACTGGGACGGCCATGGACTTGACCACGGCCTACCGCTACAACCAAAATATGATGGAATATTATACGTGTAAGAATAGATTTGCACTGATTAAATAGCACATTATGTTGTTACAAATGATAATCTCATCTGTTTTTACTGGATAAATCGCTAGAATTTAAGAACATTAAATAATACAGTCGGATAAGTACGAATTTAAATTTTCTCTTTAATTCTTTTAAACATTTTTCAAATCAGAAATCTTCAGAAATGTAATATAATAGTTTTTCAAAATTATAATAAAACGTAAATTTACAGAAATGTTGTGTAGTTGGCACTGGATTCAATTGTTATTTAAAATAGTTGCTAATGTGTAAATAAATTAATAAATAGCACTTGTCATGAAAATTAACTTAAACTATATATCCAGAAACATGAAACCTATAGCAATAATTTATTTTTACTATAGCGTATTGTGTGTCTAATTGTTATTACCACAATAACAACTAGACACACAATTTATATGATTTAAGCATATGTTTTTATTTATAAAACTTTCATAGTCTGTCAGATTTTGTCTTATATAGTTTTGGATATGGTCAGGATTATTATGGTTTAATACTTACTCTAAAATAAAACTCTACGACAATTTTGCATACAAATGACAACAAGTAAACAAACAACTATTGAAATTAATGCCAGCCACATTAGAAATAATATTAGTTATGGAAATGTCAACTTCGATAGAAGCAACTAAATATTTTTCCCATTTAAATTTAATATTGATGAGCTAATAACATAAATATATATAAATTCTGTACTCAACAAAAAAGTTGTCGATGTCTATTTCTTATTTTTTGATCTAATTTTCATTCTTAGGTATTTTATAAAATTCCATACATTTGAGAGAGATCATACAACATTTATATGAAATAGTTTTTAATATATATTACAACTAGGGAAGATGCTATTCCAAATATAAAACTTGCTTGATAATCTTCCATTTCAAAAGGAATTTTAACTTTAAATAATCAAAATTTGTTGATTAAACTTCGTTGTCTAAACTAGAATCCATCTAATTATGTGAAATAACACCTTGAATGAATACTAAAACGAATAATATTTTTAAAATAGTAACTCACGTATCTCAAACTATATTCTATATTGGTTTAGATAAGGAATATTGTAGAATTGTTAAGGGAACAGGCGTTTTGTGTTGAACTCAATATATGTGCATGTAGTTGATAGGATAGGTATATAGTTAGTATTAGTATATAAACAATTAACAAAAGCATATATCGCCTGTAACAGTACTGTTAGTACCTATTATCTTTGAGCAATATATGAATGTAATGCCTGATTATCAAGACCTTGTCTTGTTAATTTAGGCAATACTAATATTTGAATTATTTGAATTATTATTGTTCTGCACTATGTTAAGAGTTATCGAAAATAACTGTATTTTCAAAAATATATTCCTCCATCATTTTAATTGCAATCTAACTAAAGGTGATAAGGCGGTTGGTTCAAATTGAATATTTTAATTGATTTGAGGATTCTGCAAATTGATAAAAAAAATCGGTTCTTGATTAAATGGCATTCTACGATACCTTTGACGTTCTTATTTATGATGTTTTCAAAAAATTGATTACCAAATACAAAACATATTGAATTTTAATTAAATCAATTTAACTTATTTTTCATCAACGATAATCTATATCATTTAAATAGTTATATACACTGTCAAATATTATTCTAAAAGCAATAAGTATAAAACAGTGACAGTTGTTTTGAGTAAATATATATTTCGCTAAACCAACTAACAATAAATTAAAAACTTTTGGATAACATTTAAGATTATTGCGTTGGTTTATCAATATTTTCATTGGTAGTCAACATAAAGAATGAGCTTTATTATTTAATTTTCACAGTCCACTAGAAAGTTATTTGATACATACATATACTTGACATATACTCTTGATACATGACCTAATAAAAAATAATTTCATTAATTTAAAAAAATATATTTAGTACTAGCAGTTTGTAAATACTTTTCTGGCATACAGACAAGACGACAATGATTTCTAGCTTTTATTAATTAACTAAAAAAATAATGTTAACCATAAAAATAAAATAATACACAAAGAATTTCTCATAATTGATGTGAAAATGTGTGGAGAACATGATGCTGCTTTCATGGTACTTCATAGATACTTACACTAATATTATGATCCATTATTATGGGAATCGAGAAGAGCATTTCTATCTGTCTGAGACTTTACGGAAAACTGTGTTCATGGTTTAAATCATAAGTTTATTTTTCCAGTCATATTTACCATAAACTTCTGTATTGATTGGAAACATATATATTGCATAATTACTTCAACAATCACCATTATATAAGCATTAAAGTTTAATTTTTTCTGTGGATTATCGTCATTCAAATATTATTTCTAAAAATTAACTATAATTTATGGGAATTTATCGAGAAGTTCTTAACAATAAAACAATAAAAACATTTCGATATTATATATGTATACAAAATCAAATATACCTATATAACATTCAGATATAAATGTTTATATCTCAGTAATAATAATAAAAATAATTTCGATATATTGCTGAAAACATAGGCTTACAACTTATAAAAGAACTGTATGCTGACACTATTATTATAAACTTATACTATTATTATTGTACACAACACTCTATATATATTTTAAAACATTGGTAGAATTTATAACTCATGGAGGAAAAAATGTAACATATATGTCTCATTTACTAGTTAAGTGAAATAAATACTTCATCTGGCGCCATATTAACAAAAAATTATCTCGGAATTGGATTCCTCGAATATTCATTTAGTACTTCGTGTCTTTATTTAAATTCAATTGAATATAGACACAAAAAACGACTTTACGTTTTGTCCAAAACAGAGTGTTTCACGTTGAATTAAATATAAATACGAGTATTTCAGTTATTATATTGTTTAAATTATCGCCTTAAATAACTACTTCGTAAATTTTAAAAGAGTTAAATATTTTACCGTACGTTGTTGTAAAACGTGTATCAGTTTTTATTATATTATTTTCGTGTATAAAAAACATCACTGGCCTTCATATTTATGGCGTCGTACAATTGTGGTAAATCAACACAGAATGTACTACTCTTTAGCAAATGAATAAAGGTATGATTCTTTGCTTTTTAGTATTATATTAAATTTTCATATTATTCGCTTATATACAAAGTGACTTGAAGAAATTTGAAACGTTCAGTGTTTCTAGCTTCTTTCTAGGTTTTTCAGTTTCATTCGCACCAATAAAATAAAGAAACTCTTGTTGAATATCGTTGTACCATTCAAACTGCTTCATAGATTTATTCTACCTGTCTAAACTTTTCCGAACATCTCAGATATTCTTGATGGAATTTACGTTTGACAAATATAACATTCAATTCAAATTGTTTTCAATTAAAACGCTTAGATCACTTCTAGAAACTTCTTCTTCTTATAAACAGTTCTTCTGTTTCTACATCCTACCGTCCATGGCTTTAGCAAATAACTGTTGACTTGCGAAACTTTATGTTTACTTGTTTATTTCCTATTACATACCTTGTATGTATTGGACAACAAATTTAAAATTTCTTTCATTGTTCTTTGTTTATGGCTAAATTAAGTAATTGAACTTTGGTTAAAAGATTGCAGTCATCTTGTTTCTTTGTTGAAACATAATGAACCCGTATACATTACTACGAAGCTATATTACAATTTTCCCTCCAAGAAACTAAAAGGGCTATTTTATATTGGAAAATAAATTTTACTTGCTTAGTAAGACTTTTGGTCTCTATTTCTCAAATATTGTATATCTACAACAATTTATAGAATAATGTTTACAAAAAAATAATGTTTATTAGTAAGTAAGTCATGTAAATAAATCTGCATAGTGCGCAATACCTATAATTATGTTGAATAGCTAGCGAAAATGTAACCGAAAGAACAGGAGATAACTTAATTATCAATTATAATTGACATGTGACCATTTACTAAATATTTTAATCGAACGGTCTACAAGAACCCAATAGCGCATGAAGAAACATAAATAATGTTGTCTCTAATTTTACTAAACGTTTATATAACAACTTTTTTTTAATCATGTTGACACTAATTGGACTACGCTCATCAATATTTCATGGAGAGAAGTAAAACAAAATCTTATCTAGATGTAGGATAAGATAAAAATCTACCAGGTTATACACCGAAACACTTTCACTCGGCATGAATTTGGATCACAATACTCCGCAACTTCCTCTAAGGCCGGTAAAAATGGGTTATTCTAAAGGCCGAGACATGGCTGTAGAAAATATTAAAGATATATGTAGAATAGGAAAAATTCTTTTGAAATCCTGCACGAATACTTTGGTGCAAACTGCAGAGATTTCAGTTTGCTGAGACTTTTATGAAGTTCAGTTTTGATTAACTTAACATTGTTATTTTTTTTTTGCTTTACAACTATGACCACGGCAATTAACCAAGCTAATTTTTTAATTTTTATATATACAATAGATGGCGAAAGTTTCATTTATGATAATTCCAATTTTCTCTATAGTGAAATTACATAATATAGCAAAATAAATAATGCCGTTATATAGGTATTTCAGATTTTTACTAATGCAAGTATGTATCAAATTTGTTTATTTAAATTGCATCTAATTGTATAAGACAATCATGGTGATTATTCATGTATAAATTTCTCAATACTTGGGCACAAGGGCAATATGGTTCAAATCAAAATTGTTTATCTAAATAAATCATTACAAAAGAATTGCATTTTTTATAATTTTAACTGTATATGTTCAAGATATTCGTTTCAGATCTCTGCAAATTCTAGACTACAGTGAAAATCATCAAGAGTTTTTTTTTAATTAGATCTGTACTACAGATCTAATTAAAAAAAAGCTCTTGATGATTTTCAAAATCTAATCCGATATTTTGGCCACTTCAATAACGATGAACGTTATTTCGATTTACTGTACAAGTATTAGAAAGGGAGTACTGACAAGTAAATAAAACAGAACAAAATCAAAAGCAATTGCCAAATTGAAGAATTTTTAAATAATTTAAACGATAAGTGTAAACAACGCTTGAATGCGATGTAATCAAATCATATTTTTTCCTTTTTATTATTTAAATGGTACTTAAAATCATCATTTCATCTCTTAGTTGTCTGACTGGTATTCGAAATTTCAACTACCAACATTAGAAGAATTGTTATTTAGCGTCTCATTAGTTCTTACTTCTATGTATCGATTTTTTCAAATTTCTCATTTGTGATTTTGAAAATGATTTAAGTTAGAAATTACCGTAACTTTTTTCTAGACTATTTACCATATTAGCCAATATTTTCATAGAATACTAACCAAACTTATGTATTTTTCCTATATTCAAGTTATGTATTTTCAGAAGACACTATGACAAATTTATTTCTCAACTGTTGCTCCTTATGACTTCTATGCAAATAAGCAAGATGACAATATAAAATTGTCAGTATAATGCAACGCATAAAAAAAATTTGTCATGTAATTCAGCGCTCGACGTTTGGCATATAGCCAGAAGAATAGCTATTTTGACCTAATTTGTTTAGTCTTGATTATATAAGGCATTTACGCGTTGGAGTATAATCTCCTTATTTCTGTAGTTTGAATATAAAATTGATCACAGCCCAATTGATCAAAGTTATGGTCTAATATGCTCCCCTTCATCCAAATTTGAGTTCTTTCTCGTATCGGCATGTTCTAAAAAATCAGGAAAGACATATGATGATTATCGATATTAATCTGCTATACCAATACACGGATAATGTTTCCTAAAATTTTTCATTTTAAGACTTCCTTTATTCATTAAGTGCAACATCCTCTATCTCAATTTTCTTTAGTGCCTCGGGGTTTTTATATAAAGGGATGTCTACCTAGGAAGCAAAGCAACTTCTATCTATAATTTCATAAAGTTAAGAGGAAAGGAAGATCACTAATATGTTGATGAATTAAGTAACTGAATCGATATATTCATCAAGACCTATTATGTATGTATAGAAGCGTATTACAATTAAATCTATAACAGTTAGGTATAATATCATAGTGACATATTTTTACCATTTTCTTTAGACTATGATAATGTTATTCTTTAGTAAGATCCTCTAAGTTATTTCAAAATTGAATTATTGCGAATTATGTTTATGCATGATATTTTTTATCCTCAAGAGTGGCGATTAACAATATACTTAAAACCAAAACAAAAAACACGATCTATGACACAAAGTTTGTAAAACTTTACTTTATCAAAACTTCTGTATTTTATTTTCTAATAATTTGAAACTTCATCATTATTCAACCCAGACCTTTATTTAGCCAAGGAAATAAAACTATCTTTATAAACATTATTTTAACGATTAAAACCATTATTTAAAGTAGATTGCACATTTAGAACATAAAAGATAACGATCAATTTCAAGATAGTATTTCAAAAATAAAACCCGCCACAGGTAGGATTCCACATCTGCCCCGGATCGGAACCGAACGACATACAGCTGTTTCGAACTTATTAGTTCTCATCAGTGCCGTACACGATACGCTGATCCAAGACAAATGCCGAATGAACACTATGGGGTATACATCTTTATCGATACGATCTCTGTCAGTAACATATAACATATTTCTCGATTTCCGACTTATATGTTACTTCAAGATAGTAATGAAAACTTCAAGAACACAATGATAAATTAGATGTTATTTCAAACTTCGTTAGTAAAAAACGTCTTCTTCATCTTAACAAAAAGTAGTTCATCATCATCATGAGGTCATCAGTCCTAAGACTGGTTGGACGTTAACCTCCAGCTTCTCCTATCTTGTACTAACCTACGCATTTCGCTAATTGTGCTACAACCTATATCCCTTACTATTTGCGAGCACAATCTAGGCCTACCTCTGCCTTTCTTCACTCCTATTTCTGCTTCCAAAATATCGCGGACTATTCCCCCATGTCTCAGCAAGTGGCCTACAATTCTATCTAATCTCTTCTTTATGTTTTTCCATATACTTCTTTTCTCGCCGACTTTCTCTAATACTTCTTCGATTCTAACCCTATCAGTCCACGGTATTTTCATCATTCTTCGGTAACACCACATCTCAAAAGCTTCTAATTTCTTCCCACTTGCTTCCCCTACCGTCCAGGTTTTGCAACCGTATAGTGCCGTGCTCCATACATACGTTTTCAAAAATCTCTTCCTTGTTTCTAGGTTTATTACCCCCGAGCATAAAAGTGCTTCCTTTTTGTTAAAAGCTACTTGGTATGATCTCTGAAAAAGTAGTTATGATATCTAAAACTTAGGATTCTGTCCTAATTTTAGTTAAGATTAAGAACGTCATGGATACTATGCAAAGCATTTTACATAAAAAAATTGAATCATTCTTAAAACCGTGTAGG
Source organism: Rosalia funebris (assembly GCA_037954035.1). Taxonomy (NCBI): domain Eukaryota; kingdom Metazoa; phylum Arthropoda; class Insecta; order Coleoptera; family Cerambycidae; genus Rosalia; species Rosalia funebris. Next base: position 8,903,997 of record JAZFAV010000022.1, read on the forward strand.
GAATTTAGTTATAAAACAGTAAAGAAAATAAAAAAATACCTTTAAATCTAATTTTATAAAATGTATACACGAATGTTTACATGTTTTGCCTTCAAATTGTACACGAAATGACTTTTTTCAGTTTTAAGTTTGTCACCGTCCTGTATACTTATATAATGCGGTGTACACTCACAAAACCATGCTACAGAAAGAGACAGGGCTAGAGCAAGTGTTTTAGATCTGGATCCGCACCCTATGCGATTAAGTAATCTGATAAGCAGATAAGTATCATAACATGTGTCTGTTGAGTGTTTTAGGGCGGTACGCTGACACTGATAACGATGAATTAGAGGAAAACCCTTCACGAGAGGGCTTCATCGCTTGTTATACAATTACCATGATCTTTATTGAAATCGACAATTACTATACACTAGAGATAAGCCATGCAACGTCGCATGACAATCATTCGATATAATCTATATTTGAGAATTATTTATACGGACGATACGTATGTCTGTTGGACCCTTAATGGATGAACTCATTTCATGGGGACCGAAATTTTCCAAAAATCTATTTGAGAGTACGATAAGGAGAGTGTAACTAAGAAAATGTAAGATATACAACCAATCATTAAGACAAGCGGTTGTTTTACTTGTAGATTGAATTTGAACATTAAATATTGCCCAATGAGCTACTACGAGTATTATAGTGTAACGATGTGCAAAATAGATGTTGTAATACATTATAAGAACATATATCGACAACATAGAAAGAGTTTTTGATTTACAACATTCTTGAGTTCAATAATTATAAATGTTGTTATATTCTCTATACAGAATTATTATCACTACTAATACTCAAGAGTGTTAGTTACACCTTTACAATTTGTTTAATTTTCATCTGACTTGAAGTCAGTGAGTGAAAATCTATGAAATTTGGATTAGTGGATCGATGAATGACCTATAATAATCGAATTAAACTAAATTGAAAAATATATAGATATGTAACATGTGTCATGTCAAAGTATAGACATGAAAATGGTCTTAAAATTTTACTAGTAAATGTTTTATGGTAAAAAGGTCCATGTGGCTAAAATACTGGAGATTTTAGACTATAAATGTAAATATAAATATTTTTCAAAACTGAATGGAGTTATTACCTTGTGATAGTTGATCATTCCTTTGAATCGCTTGAAAATGATACGCTAAAGTATCGAAACTATAGTAGCGTTAAGTTACAATAAAAATTGTGTGGTAACAAAGTAAATGTTTTACTGTATAAATATCTTATACCACAAGATGTTACTGCTGAATACGACAAAAAGTGATAAATTTAATACCAACAATTTTTTTCCTTAGACTGTTGTTAAAAACGATTAAAAAAATTTACGTTAAATACTGGAAACTATTTTAAGCTTGTAGCACAACAACTGCATATACATTTTTTCGAATTACCAACATCTGTCATAAAAACAAACGCTCTTATATGCACTGAAAAATTAACCAAATCTTGTTATAAGTTTTGTATTCCCATCCTATTTGTTAGTATTATAATTTGTTCTTAAATTTTATAACATCCTAATAAAACATAATTCTAAGCATCAATTATAATTCTTAATTTTAACGAAGTTTTAATTATCTCCCGATTACGCCAACTTGGTTGGCGAAAGACGGGTCGATAAACGTGTAATTTTTCATAAGGTGTAAAAAAAATTAAAGCTTTATGTTAAAAGCTTCTCCAGTGTTAAACATATTATGCTTTAATTAAGAAATACGACAGGATATTGTGTATTTTTGTAAAAGTGAAGCTATATTTAATGATACGTTAATATTGAATAATGTTAAAGAAGCCAAATAAAGTTTTCTTGGATTGCTAGTTTTCAAAATCGTACCTTAAAATCCTTTAAGTAGAAGAGTAAGAAAGTAGTTGCTTTCTAACATAGTTCACAACATTCCTTATGAACTTCGAATCAAGGCCTGACAATTTCAACATTCTATTTCAGGTACTTTTTACATAAGGTAGATTTATATTTTATAAAGATAATTGAGAAATAAATTTATATTTTTCGAAAATTTGAACATATACTTTTATTGTAATATGGATATATAAAAGTAGCTTCAGTAGAATATATATATATTACAAAGGGGTCTGTAAAATTTATGTCTGGTACATGTCATGTGTAAAATGCATTATGGACTTTGTTTTAATTTTCATATTTTATTTTAAAATCTTATAATCAATCTGATAGCCATAACGTATAACGTTAACCACAATTTACTGAAAAAACAATATGTACACAAATCTTTTTTAATACAAACAATTTCTCTCTACAGTACATCTGCTGTTTACCTGAAAAATAAGATTAATAAAACGCCTCGACATATCTAAGTGTTACCCTTTATCAAGAACAATTGCACACAAACAAAAATTAATGATATGCATTGTGAATCATCCATCAATGGATCATTTTTTATGTCGCATCCCTTAACATCGCCAAAATATCGAATAACACGGTATGCAAAAGTATGAAATAGAATACGCACGCTGCCGTTTTCATTTTTAAAATATATTTCGAACGCGGAGGAAACACCAAAACGATTTTATGTCGAATTTCGCCATCTGCCAGGTTCCCATCCATGCGATAAATCGTTTTTAAAAACTTTTAAACTAGTGTCGCCTTCAATAGACTCCAGTCAATTGTCTATTCATACGCATACCTGAAGAGCCTTTGTGTATTTTCAAAAGTAGCTGTTGAGAATTATTGCCGAGACCACTTTAGGGAATGTTTACTAGAGCCGCTCGAGCCCCGTAAAGATTTATGAAGTTCTGTGAATGAAACAGATACTAGAATGTAGATAAATGGAGATAAAAATAGAGAATTATTGTGCGTGATCTGATTGAATAGTGTGGTAGTATGATAACTTTGAATGTAATAAAGCCCATTGAATTAACTCTTTTATGTATTAGACGCTTTTATGGTTTTGTCTATTAATCTATTTCTTATCATTTTATTGTTGCTGTGAAAGGTTTTAAAAGTCACCATTTATTTTTTAATTAAATAGTCCAAACGGAATAAGTACATCTTTCAAAAATGATAAAGTTAGGCGTTGATTTATGATAATCAAAATAGTGTTTTAAAAGATAAGAGTACAATGACCTATTGTTCAAATTTGTTGTTCCATATGCATAGTGTTCTTTTTTGCAACGATTCTTAGCAACTCGACAAGGAAGTATTTATTGTGACACGGTCGTAATCGGGCACTTACTCTTTTTATACAGGGCGGCCCACGAAGTTTTGGCCAGTAGATATCTCGAAACTTATTTGGACAATAATTTTGAAAGTTGGCGATGCTAAATAGCCGAAAGCGTTGCCCATTTTTGACATAAAAGGACTTTATTTTACCTGCACATTTCCGGTCACATGACATCAACTTCAAAATTTGAAATGAGACGCCCTATATGTTATAACAATTTTGTGATGGTCTGTCTAATACCAATCCAATGATATCAGTTTGTCAAGTTTTTGCGGCACTACACTAATGATAAACAACTGTTTATTAATGTTTCTTTATTTTTATTAAAAAAAAACGTAGGTAGCTTACAAATAAAAAAGTTGTCCTAGCAGCAGAAAGATATCACTACATGTCAAGAGCGCCAAGCAGTATTAATAGATTTTGTGTTTGTAAAAATAGTAATAAGATTATTATGCATTTACATTTTACTTACGACGAGTACGTTGATATGCTGCTGATCTATGAAGAATATGGAAAAAATAGCAGACGTGCTAGAGATTTGTATAGTATCATTTTCCCGACCGAACAGCTGCAAGTAAAAATACTTTTGCTTACGTGGAACAAACATTAAGACATGGTTACTTTCCTAGTGGAAAACGGAAAACTTCTCGAAGAAATCCTATTCAAACAGAGAATGCCATAATTTATATTCTGGCGTATCTTCAAATAAATCCCCATATCTCAACGCAGTGTCTTCAGCAAGAATTAGGAGTAAATAGAACGTAGAACTACAATCCAGAGAGTAATAAAAGATCATAAATATCATCCTTTCAAAATACATTTAACGCAAGGTTTAACCCCTGAATATCCTGAAAGAATACTTAATTTTATTGCTGAAATGTCAGTGAAAGTCGCAGATGACCCATTCTGTTTAAATAAAATATTGTGGAGTGATGAAAGTCGGAAAGTCGTTTTCACAACAACGGTCTAGACATAATTGTCACTACTGGATGCGAGAAACCAATTTCCAGAGAACATGGGGCGTAAATGTTTGATGCAGTTTATTCGACGGCCGTTTAATTGGGCCAGATTTCTATCAAGAAACGTTGGACGGCGAAAGATATTTAGATTTCCTCCAGAATATGCTTCCCCATTTACTTGAAGGTATTCCCTTAAACGAAAAAAGAACGATGTAGTGGCAGCAGGATGGTGCACCTCCTCACTTTGCCCAGCAAGTTAGGACATATCTCGATGCTACTTTCCCTGAAAGATAGATTGAGCGCAATGGTACAATATCTTGGCCGGCTCGCTCCCCAGATATAACACCTTTAGATTTATTTCTACGGGGATACTTTTGGTTTGGTTTGGTTTACAATACACAACCTAGAAATTTAGACGATTTGCAAAACAAAATCAGAGTAGCGTGCCAAACTGTTACACCAGAAATGATTAGAGCAACATGCTACACAAATGTTTTAAAAAGATTTAAGTATTGGGGTAATGAAAGTAGTCATAAATTTGAGCATCAACTGTAATGATTTTTATAATTATTGTATTTTGCTGTGTAATTATTTATGTTCTTTAATAAAGGTTTTAAAAAATCAGTCCATTCATTTAACAGCTCAGATTATCATTGTTTTACATAAACGTGCTAATAAATATGATATCGTTGGATTGGTACTGATATTGGTAAAATTGTAATAATATACAGGGTATCTCATTTACAATGTTGAAGTTGATGTCACGTGACTGGAAATGTGCAGGTGAAATAAAGTCCTTTATACCAAAAATGGACAATGATTTCGACTGTTTAACATCGCCAATTTTCAAAATTATTGTTCAAATAGGTTTCGAGATATCGACTGGCCAAGACTTCGTGGGCCACCCGGTATACGTGTGCTAAAATTATCAAATATAATCAAGGCTTGACCCTTTACGACCTGTAGTGTTGGGAATCAATTTATTATGTTGCGTCGATACAACACCATAGAAGCAATTTTTATGTACAGTTCGAATCTTCTATTATTTCTAATTTTATTTAGCAAGCATTCCTAAGTCAATAAACTGTTTGTACGACAATATAATGACAATTGAAAGATAGTTAAAATATAGTGCTGGGAAACAATGTATTGTGTTCTGTCGATACAATACCATAGAATCAGTTTGTAAGTACAGTTCGAATATTTTCTTACTCTATTTAGCAATCTTTCCTAGGTCAATATACTATTTGTACGATAATTATTAGAATTTAAAGGTAGTTAAAATGAATAATCTACCCAAAAATTGAGTAGATTAATTCTCATAGATACAAAATCAATTACTTACTACCACAAAGGCAATTTATTGTCTCTATTGTTCTAGTTGAATCTACAGTGAAAGTGAAATTTAAACACTCTTCTGTCTTTTATAAACAATCCAATTTTAAACAATCCAACTCACTGACAGTCACTGGGTTAGTGGAATTTCTATTACACGCATTACCTACACTATCTAAATTTAAATGGGGTATAAATGGGGTACATATGTGAGCCCACCTGATTGGTGTGAAGGCTTCCCAAATTGTCTAATAAAGTAAAATAAAACGCCTTTGAAATAGAATACATTATACATATATTTTTCATTTTAATACACAAAATTAATTTCTTTGCAGAACTAATGAAATATCAGAGTATGATATATGGTGGTGTAAGTTTAGAAGATATTTATCCATATTCGTCAATAGTGTAACCAAATTTCTAAATATCATATTTGAAGTAACAGTTTGATATATAGATGACTTTATATGTAGTGTTAATCGTAATACAAAATTTAAATAAAGTTTTAATGTAATGGTAACAGTGTACAATCAAAATTAATTATTTTATTCCAGCAATTTTCTAGACAGGATTTAGTAATCTCTGAAAATAAAAATTTGGTAATATTATTGATAAACTTTATATATGTATGTGTATGTATGTATGTATGTATGTAAGTATATAAAAGCATATCATGATAGTAGGGCTGATACCTATTGGGAGAAATTCTCAAGCGGCTCAATTTTCAGTTATTTATGCAGATATTAAAAAAAGACTTGGGCAACACGCTTAGCATTTGTTTATTAGGAGAAATAACAGCATTTACATAAGCATAAGTTGGTTATTCCATTCTGAATTGCTACCTGATAAAATCTCATAATCATTATTTGAGAATATACTGATTATTTCGACGCAAATGACTAATAATAGATTAAACTGAAATTCTAAACGTTAATCTTCATATTATAACTGAGCATATAAAGAATAATTGTAGATTATTATAAATTATTTTAGTAGTGCCACTAAAAGGACTGAGTACTCCAGTGTTGTCAACATTTTCCAAGATGTTTATTAACTCACATTTAAATTTTATATGGTATACTTATAAAGGTATTTGCTGCTTTTAACATATACTAATCGTAGGGAATTATTAACTAAATAAGTATGGTAATATTATAATTATTTATCCACGGTGGCACTTACTATGTCGATAATAGCTATCCAGACTTGAGTCATAATATTTTATGAGTCATTATGCATCAATCGCAAAAAATCTCTTCCACCAGAGAAGGCCACAGACAACACTAATTAGAATTGTTAATTAGACACAAATTGGTGCAGTTTTTATTCCCTCATTTTTGTTTTTAAACTTGCCGTCTTAATTTCAACCAGATCTCCAGTTGTATTTCACCTTGTGTCCGATTTACGCGCAGTGAGAAAATAAATAAATAAAATAAAGCGTATCTATAGGGTGAGTCGGCAGGAACGGACCAAACTGCAGGAGTGTATTGTACGCGTGAAAATAATGTAAAAAAAAACTCAAATGTTCTTATCCGATTTTTATTTGTTTTCAAGTTATAGCACAATTAAAAATGTTTATCTGGTATGCCATGTTCGAGGTTTAAAAACATTTGAGAACTTTGTTGTTTTGACAATGTGTCAGTGTATTTTGTCAGTGTATCGTGACAGTGATTTAAGGTCTATTTTGGAGTTTGAACGATTAAAGTATTACTAAATGCCACAAACGTATTCAAATTTAGAATATGCAAATATAGTGTTTGTTTATGGTTTTTTTAATGGGAATGCTAGAACTGCTGTTGAATAATATCGTCAACGGTTTCCACATCACAGACATCCTAATAAAAATGTATTTATTAGAGCTTTCAACAAACTGTGCAGACCGGAAAGCTTCCCAGTCTTAACGTAACATCTGAACGAGCTACTCGACAAGATTTAGAACAGGTAGAATATATTCTGGATGTAGTAACAGAACATGCAACAACTAGCGCACGAAGAATTAATATTCAATAATTGAGCATTCCACAAACAAGAGTAATAAACACACTCCACCAGCAAGGTTTACATCCATACCATGTACAGAGAGTACAGCACCTACAACCGGAAGATTATCATAAACGTATGGAATTTTGTCGGTGGATAAATAAGAATCCGCGTTGTATCGCTCACAATTTTTATAGATGAAGCAACATTTACCCATAACGGCATTAATAATACTCACACCTGTCATGTATGGTGAGATGAAAATCCCCACACAACAGTCGAAAGTAACTTTCAACGTAAGTTTTCGATAAACGTGTGGTATGGTATGGTCGATGGTTATTTAATTGGCCCTTTCATTTTGGAGAATCGCCTCACAGGAGACAACTACTTAATTTTTTTACTAAATGAATTACACGGACTACTAGAGGATGTTCCTTTAAACATCATAGTGCAAATGTACTACCAGCACGATGGGGCTCCTGCACATTTCGCTCGTCAGGTCAAGGAACATTTAGACAAAAGATTTCCAGGTCGCGGTGGTCCTATTAGTTGACCTCCAAGATCTCCAGACATCACAGCACTAGATTATTGTTTATGAGGCTGGTTTAAAGATGAAGTGTATAAAGTAAAAGTGGACACTCGGGATGCACTAATTCAATGTATTAGAAATGCTGCAGCCGATCTTAAACAAAGACGTGACTCAATCAGGAGAGCTACAGGCGCCCTTCGTAGAAGAAGCAGAAAATGTTTAGAGGTGAATGGCGGTATTTCTTAACATTTATAGCGCTATGATGACCAAAACGTTAATGTATGAAATTTTGTTTATTTTTAATTACGTTATAACTTGAAAACAAATAAAAATCGGATAACAACATTTTAGTTTTTTTATATTATTTTCACGCGTACAATACACTCCTGGAATTTGGTCTGTTCCCCCGACTCACCCTATAGGAACGGGTTTGAATTTTTTATTCTAATTACGATAATTGTTTAGTTCGGTACAGAGCATATGTATAAATTGCAATAAAAAAGTTTACTATTGTATTGTAGAATTAAAAATAAAAAGAAAGAAGTCTAGATAAAAGTATTTTCTGGAATACATAAAAGAAGTTTTCTATAAAATGTGTTAAGGCCGTAAGGTGTATATTATTACTGTGAAATTCAATATAGAAGCACATGCCTAGAACTTTTAGTGATATACCGTTTCACATAATATGAAGATTTATTTCCCAATAGTAGAATTTTGATATAACTTTTCAATAGGTATTTATTTTATACTTATTTTGGACTGTCTCCATTCTGTATTTATGTACTTAAAATGGGTCACTCTCTATTTAGTTAAAACTGTATCATTCTCAGCCATACCTCCACACGATACTCTACACCGAGAGAACTAATTGTTAATTAATTATTTTATATATCAAAATAAATATAAGTTTGTGTTAGACAAATAATAGAAAACTTTGTTTAATGCAAATATGATGGGGTATAAAGAAAATTAAAATAAATTGCAAACATAATTTTACTCAAAAACCATAGACAGCGTATTTTAGCTATATCATTAAAATATATTCACACGAATTTATTGGCCCTTGTCTATGGATTTATAAAGATTTAAAATGTAACATACCCTATTGTGCACGTCTTCCGGGGTTTTAAAAGATTAGTCTTTTGTAGAAATTCCAACAGCATAACGTAAATGAAAAATTGCCATAATCCGATTATGGTTGATAATGGACACCAGCACATAATTTCGAACGAATATCAACATTGCTCAGTTTGGAGAATTAAGAGAGGAATTGTGTTGATCAGCTGATATATCGGGGAACCCTATCCGCCGATTTATACCCTTGTATCATATATCGTATATGGACATCTGGTTACTTACTGATGTAGCTGATAATATTTGCCTCTCCTTTGAAGGGAATAAATTATAAACAAACATACGAGTGTAGTACGAAGTTTGAACACATTTACGGTGTTTTCAAAGGTATAAATACTATAGAACATTAAGAAGATAAATGAGTAGGTACTACTAATTTCACAAAAATTCTAGCAGCATGGTCCTTGCATATAGGAAAATCATACCTTATACACTTAGGACATGTTTTTCGATCCAAAGAAGTCGGACGGTAACCACAATGTTTATATTTTTCCATTTTATTTTCAGATATTAAATATTTAGTGTATTGAGTTTCGGGCAAATGTTTATAATCTAAAAAAGCTTATATTCCATCAAAAGCATCAGGTGCGTCCTCATTTTAATCTGAATTAGAAATAAAAGAAACGTGAAAATAAATATTAAGAAACTTTAAAATTCAATATTTCAATAAATAATGCCGGAAAATATGCTAATAATAATTTACTTACTACAAAAAGTGCGTAGTAATGTACAAAGTTAAAACGCAGTTTTTAAAATTAATACACTCGAAGAAAGCAGTTAGATAAAAGTGAACAACTGTGTTGAAAATATGTAAGGTGTATTTTAAAAGACATATTTTAGCGTTGATAATATAAAAATTTACAAAATACATTGAAACACTTAATTTGCTCAACTATTTTTTTTATAAACTTACAAGATAATGACGAATCAGGCGCATTGGATAGCGTCTACCCACAGATAATAATGGTATATAGTGGGCATAGTAGATTTATTTCCACTATGAAATTAATCCCCTCCCCTTTACTTTTTCTATAAGAGACAAACAAATATAATTCATGCCTAAGTATTCCGTACCCACTGCGCCTCTTAACGGTTGAAATATTCGTAAATGAATAATACAAATTAATTAGTTGTTTATGTCAATCACTACTTATCTTGCATTTTTTTGATTTAATTGCACTTGCAATTCAATCTATAATTGGGACACCACTCCTCGCTCCTATCAATTTGCTATTGTAGGAATAAACAGCCATCTGAAGATTTTATTTTGAGACATATTTTCATCTGAAAATAGGAATTTGTTGCATTCAATAATTTAATATCGTCGATGAATAATAAAAATAAGAGTGGTCCAAAGTTAGACACCTGAGGAACTCCTGGAAGCAACTGCATCTTTACTTGACTTAAAATTATTGTAAGCAACGAACTGATGTCTGATACTTGAGTACGATGTGAAGAAATTTTAAAGAAGAATTTAAGCCCGTATTCTATTATATTAAAATATTCTCATGGTCCAAATATGTTCAAATACTTGTCGCCTGTGTATCGAAGAAAGGCACTCGTTATACATTCTATTAATATTAAACATTACCTTGATAAATATACCAAACAAACGTCAGGAAATAAGTTATTAGCGGTTTTATATCATAATATTGTTGATGACCAGTAGCACCTTCGACTGAATAAATAACGTTCTTTTCAACTTGTATCCACTGTGTTTCTCTATTGTACGTCCCGCATATCACGGGCAGGTATTAATACTCATACGACATGAATGCTGTCTCAAAAAGGCTCGAAACTATTTGTAATAAATCAGTATTAAATTTCAGACAATCAATTACGGACTTAAACTAATTATCACTGGCGATAAACCTGATTTACGAGTTCACAATTGAATGCGAAGCTTATTTTGACATAAATTATTATTTGTGCATTTTTACGATTCGAATTCCGCCAATGATTTCATCGTCCGCTCCCAGATATGCGGAATCGATCCCGCACAATGGGGGCCGGGATATATTTGCATTTCGTTGAAATTTGTTAAAACGTGCATAAAATCGGCCGACAATTAGGCGGCCAATAATATACTAAATATTGATAAATCGGAGTTGTTTGCCTCGACGGATTTAATAAATATACATATAATTTTAGCTAGCAAATTAATTATGCTTTAGTTAATATATGCTTCATTTCGTAGAATGCATATTGTTGTTATTTATGGAAAACTAAAATATCAGTATATAATTACGCCATTATTATGACAGTCATGGCGGTCTTTCAATGAGGGGGCGCGAACCGAGCAGAACTACTTCTCTTTATACACTTAACTTTCCATCGAGCACAGTATGGATCTAAACATATTCGGGCGCAATACACCTGAGAGATCCCATAATAAAATCTTACACAATTTAGATTTTAATGAGGTGGAGACTTAATTAAACGCTTATTTTAATTAATACAATATAATATTAAATATTTCACACTAGCTTTTAATTGAAATAATTAACTCTACATAATGAAACTCATTTAATGTTGTAAAACAATAAATTTGGAAGATTTTTATAGCAGAACCAGCTATTAACAAGTTTTTTTCTGTTTTAAAGACAAAGCACAAACATAGATTAGTATTTAACAATATTTGAAATACAAAAAACAAACCATCTATTTTTTCATGAAGTCATAAAGTTATATATAAAAAAATATTGGACGTGAATTACAATGAAAAGTTATAAGTGACTGCCTATTTGAATTGTAAAGAGTTATATACATCCTCTTCATCATTTTAGCATGTTGCAAACAAAAATAAACATCAAATTCTTGGTAATGATATTTAGTATAAACCAATAATTACAAGTAAAACAATGTAAACCCAAATGTGTTAATTTTGAATAATAATACCATAAAAACCCAAAATGAATCAGTGTAGAAATCTCAAAAAATAATTTAAATAATAAAAGAAATCTAACAAAATATAAAAAGTGAAAATAATACGTAATCAGGTGCAATGCATCTGACAGATTCGGGCGGCCCACACAAGGCCAGGGAATGCACTAAAAAAATCGACGAGTGGAAAAAATGTAGAAGAGTGGTTTGAAGCTAGGAAGCTATGAGGCAGTTCGAAAAAAGCAGCTGCCGAATCTCACAGATCGACCGCGCCCGACGGAGGGTTAAAACTCCAATAGTCTATCTGCTCACAGTATGTTTACGAAATACGTAGATGTAGATATCTTTACATATTTTATGAGCATTCACACAAACAAGCACTTGACTCAATCGATAGGAAATTAGTAATACATACACTTACAACAAATAGTTACAATGCAAGTCAGAAAGAATTATTTCTATAGCGATTACTATAAAATAAATGATACTAATCCATAACTGAAAACGAACTTTAACACCAAATTACATTTTACTAATAATTGTACCCTATAAAAACATATATTTTTCTTCAATATAATGCAAAGTTTTACTACCAGAGGGTAACATTCAAACTACAGAAATAAGAAGTTTATAGTCCAACCCATCTGCAAATGCCTTATATAATAAGGACTAATCAAATTAGGTCAAAACAGCTATTCTCCTGGCTATATGCCAAACGCCGAGCGCTGAATTACATGACAAAATTTGCCGTATTTTTGTCTAACAGAGTCGGCACTAAAATACAGTGATTGTTCCAAAACCTAAGGCCAAAATATAAGGCATTTGCAGATGGGTTGGAGTATAAACTCCTTATTTCTGTAGTTTTTTTATATATTTTTCTATTTCACATTTTTTTAACATCTACTTACATGAAAGCTTCGGATAAACGACTGCTTGATAGACAGTTGGTAATAGATTGCCAATAAATAATTGGTTCAGAATCCAAAGTATAAGAGTTAATCGTTCAGATCAATAAGAGACAATTTTTTAATAAAATAAATCGGACTTGAGATATTACAAAAAAAAATCTTAATAAAGATCATTTCTAGTTACGATTTCAATTTTAAATATAGCACCCTCTTCCAAATTATGACTCACAAAAACATGACTTTTTTAAGTGTACAATACCCATACTTCCCGTCCACATATAAACGATGGACTGTTTTAGGACAGGGGAATCCTCAACACGTGACCGCCACGTGACTTTTGAAAGACGCGCGGTTGTCTATGGGTGATAAAGCGACTTCCGAAAAATATAATAAATACCTATTCCATTACTCTCCGGATAGACTCTTCAAACTGTTTAAGCAGGGTCTTAAAAAGCATTTTACCAATTGCTTGTTGGAAATATACGTTGTGTTTTTTTAAATTAATTCAAACATTAAATCCAATAGCGAAATGCCAACTAATTCTAATTCTTATTTATTTTTTCCCGCATAACGAGAACAATAAAGGACAACATAGAAACTAACTAAAAACTGATAAGATTATAGTGATATGTTCGCTGGTTATTATATTATTTGGGATCCTTGATAAGGTAGTAATTGGATTTTCAGAAAAACCAAACGAAATTAATTTAAAAACAAATGCTATAAATTATTTAAAGATAAGATTTGGCAATACATTATGTATGTTTTTTGCTGTTATCGATTAATTTTGACAGACGATGAATGGACATTGAACAAAATTATGATTAGGGAATGGAATAGATGAGGTTCTTATTGAAAAGCCTCAATTCTTTGCTAGAACACGAGACTACAGCCAAGACTATATTATTTTGATTATGATATTAGTCTGTTTTATTGTTATTTTTGCAATATATTAAAGAATCTTCATTACGAAGTTTAAATTTGCAATTTTTTATCAGTTTGGAACATGTCAAGTTGGACTTAAAGAGAAAGTTTGGACAAGTTGCAATGTACATATATTCTATCCAACGGGGCTTGTAAAGATGATAAATCATTAAATGCATAATATAATTTGATGATTCCATTAAGAGATACACGAAGTGTTTCCAAAAGAGTGGAGAAATTGAATTTTGGAGGAAGTCAATTTTACTTTATACACACACTTTACTTACAATAATAAAGAGATTCCATTATTAGAAAAGATTGGGTACACAGGTCCCTTCTCTAAAGCCTTAGGTTGCGAAAAGGAATATTACACGCAGAGACGAAGGCCTTTGTTTCGTGATTAGAAACTCAACATCAAAATTAAAACCTTCGCTGGTTAGATTATCACTTTTTATTAGTTAAACATAACAATTGTTTCAAGTAGAAATGTTAGGAGTCAATCGGGGGACATACTGATAGGAAGAGAGGAGAAAGCGGATAGATGGAAGCAGTACTTAGGAAATTATACGAGGGTCAGGAATTAGGAGAGATATTAGAGGAAGAATCTAGCATCGATAGGGAAGATGTAGGAAAACCTATATTGAGAGAGGAATTTGAAATAGCACTAAGGGGGCTAAAGAATAATAGAGCGCCGGGTGTAGATAAAATACAGGCGGAAATTTTGAAATGTGCGGGACAGAAAGTAGTAAATAGGATGTTTGAACTGGTAAAATACATATACGAAACGGGCGAGATGCCGGAGGATTATAAGAGGAACATTATCGTTACTATACCGAAAAAGAGAGGAGCCGACAAATGCGAGAACTTTAGAACGATTAGCCTAACTTCCCATGCGTCAAAAATCCTAACTAGAATAGTGCAGAAGAGGATGGAAAATAGAGCGGAGGAAATACTAGGAGAAGACCAATTCGGGTTTAGGCGAAATAGGGGAACTCGCGAAGCTATTCTGGCGCTAAGAGTAATGTTAGAGAAAACAATAGAAAAAGGAAAGAACGCTTGCTTATATAGGACTTGTAGATTTAGAAAAAGCTGTTGATAACGTAAGATGGGAAAAAATGTTCGAGATACTAAAGAGCGCGGGAATGAAGTATAGAGATAGGAGAGTAGTACACAATCTATACATAGAGCAAACTGCTGTTATAGAAGTAGAAGGGGAGGAAAGGGAAGTAGGTATTAGGAAAGGAGTAAGACAAGGATGTACGCTATCACCACTAATTTTTAATCTGTACATCGAAGAGGCGATTAATGTGGTAAAAGATAGAGTGGATTTCGGGATTAAAGTACAGGGACAGAAACTAAAAATGCTGAGATTCGCGGATGATATAGCAGTATTAGCATCTAGTAAGGAGGAACTAGAATCAGCATTGAACGAAATGGAGGCAGTGTTGACAGAGGAATACGGAATGAGGGTGAATAAAAACAAAACTAAAGTGTTAGTGTGCAGAGGGCGCGAGAGCAGAGCAAAAACGAAAGTACAAATTAATAATGAAAGATTGGAGGAAGTTAAAGACTTCACTTATTTAGGAAGTAAAATAAATTGGGATGGAAGAAGCGATAAAGACATAAAACAAAGAACAGCGCAGGGTCGAGTAGCTTTTAACAAAAAGAAAGCACTTTTATGCTCGGGGGTAATAAACTTAGAAACAAGGAAGAGATTTTTGAAAACATATGTATGGAGAACGGCACTTTACGGCTGCGAAACCTGGACGGTAGGGGAAGCAACTAGGAAGAAATTAGAAGCTTTTGAGATGTGGTGTTACCGAAGAATGATGAAAATACCATGGACTGATAGGGTTAGAAACGAAGAAGTATTGGAGAAAGTCGGCGAGAAAAGGAGTATGTGGAAAAACTTAAAGAAGAGAAGAGATAGAATGGTAGGCCACTTGCTGAGACATGGGGGAATAGTCCGCGATATTTTGGAGGCAGAAATAGGAGTGAAGAAAGGCAGAGGTAGGCCTAGATTAGACTACTGCTCGCAAATAGTAAGGGATGTAGGTTGTAGCACAATTAGCGAAATGCGTAGGTTAGCACAAGATAGGAGAAGCTGGAGGTTAGCGTCCAACCAGTCTTAGGACTGATGACCTAATGATGATGAACAATTGTTTCGCCAACACAGTGGCTTCTTCAGATGTTGAGTACATAGACTATGTACTCAACTGTAGTCTACTGTACTCAACTACTGTAGTATTACTGTAGTCTATGTACTCAACATCTGAAGAAGCCACTGTGTTGGCGAAGCAATTGTTATGTTTAACAAATATAAATCTCATTTCAACATTTAATAACACTGCTAGCTTGAAATATTTATCTAGTCATTAAGTCATTGAATACTAGAAGGGTGTTTACTGGCCCATTATTTTCATTTAAACTGTTCCATTATAGTATACGAGTAGTACATGCAATCACATTACTAAGCATGTTTAGTATTAGTATATGCATACCTAGACTAGCTTTTCAAAAGAAAAATATGTTTTATTGCCAGGTTGCAAGGACTAACACTAATCAGGTATATACACATATATGTATTTATTTGTATTTTTGCCCTATAAATGGCTTTTTTTCTGTTGGGCGATAAAAGACTTATTATTTATAAAATTAAAACATCCGCTGGTTAGATTTTCACTTTTTATTTGTTAAACATAACAATTGTTTCGCCAACACAGTGGCTTCTTCAGATGTAGTGTACATAGAGTAGTCTATGTACTCAACATCTGAAAAAGCCACTGCGTTGGCGAAACAATTGCTATGTTTAACAAATAAAAAGTAAACATCTAACCAGCTAATGTTTTAATGTTATAAATATGGATTATCATCAAGTAACGGCCTAATCAATTCAGAATTATTATTTATTAATTTAAAGGTGGGTAACTTTAGTACAATACAATGTGACAATAAATAATTTACGTAATTAAAATAGTTAAATTATTTCTAGATGAACTAACTATTTCTTAATTATTTTATTAATAATAAATGAAAGTTCGGGTATTGAGAACCAGATTATGGATATAAAACGAACAGGATTCGCCTTGCGCCTGAATCAGATGGTCCTTTAATGAACTTAAACCACAGTGAGGTTTGTAAATGGCGGCAAGTCTTTTCGCTACAGTAGCAAATCTGTGTGTGGGGTGGAGTTAGGAAAGGGTCAAATAATTTATCATTGAAACCCGGCATTCTGCAAAGTCATACAATAGCTTGACGGTTACAACAGTTAGTATATGATTCCAACACCTCATTTAATTCGCCAGTGTTTAATTTACAGAGTTTTAAATGATGGCGGAGAAACGGCGGCCAGACGAGGACAAAAAAGGCGAAAAAAGCGCCAGCCGAACGTACTGTGTCTAATGTGTGGTGACTATACATTTGGTACGTTATATAATTGCCACTTTTACTTCTGCGATTACCAAATTTTATTTCCTGAACGTTTACCGAATTTTATTCCCTTCTGAAAACGTTGCGTTGTCCCGAGCAGTGCCTTCCCCGTTTTCTTGCGTTTTTTCTGTATTTCGAAATTACGTTTGAAATTTTTAACTCACCGTATGCTTTTTCCTTCCGTGAAAGAAATTAAGAGACGTATAATGTTTATTCATAACTAAAAACCATTGTCGGTTTTCCTGTAAAATTCGTATTGATTTCTTGTGACACAGCGACAAAAAATAATACCACAGACAGACATAAACTAGTTTTGCCTTTCATTATCTGAGAGTTTCATAGCGATACATTTATCGTTGTTACAAAATACGAGCTATTAAATCCGTTAAACCAAAATGTAGCAAAATGTCCTCTAAATAGATTTTTTTTTGTAAGAATCAGCAATACAAGTAATATTAAAATACCTACCAGTTCTATAAAAAAATTGAACATTCTTTAATGAAGTTTTTTTCGTTATATGACGCTCACTCGTGAATACTCAATCAAATATTTTTTCGACCGGTGTATATGGAGAGAAAACGAATACGAGAGATACGAATTTGATTTGATTAGTTTTTGCTTATATTATATGTAATTATTTGAGTTAATACAATTTATTGAATCATACATTTCCACTCTCTATGTAATCATATGTATATAAAAATTATTGGTACTACTAGGTAAAATATTGTTCAGTTTTGAGTATTAAAAAATATTTTTCTTTAAAATTATATATATATTCTACTTTATATTACATCATCATTAGGTCATCAGTCCTAAGACTGGTTGGACGATAACCTCCAGCTTCTCCTATCTTGTGCTAACCTACGCATTTCGCTAATTGTGCTACAACCTACATCCCTTACTATTTGTGAGCAGTAGTCTAATCTAGGCCTACCTCTGCCTTTCTTCACTCCTATTTCTACCTCCAAAATATCGTGGACTATTCCCCCATGTCTCAGCAAGTGGCCTACCATTCTATCTCTTCCCTTCTTTATGTTTTTCCACATACTTCTTTTCTCGCCGACTTTCTCCAATACTTCTTCGTTTCTAACCCTATCAGTCCACGGTATTTTCATCATTCTTCGGTAACACCACATCTCAAAAGCTTCTAATTTCTTCCTACTTGCTTCCCCTACCGTCCAGGTTTCGCAGCCGTACATACATATGTTTTCAAAAATCTCTTCCTTGTTTCTAAGTTTATTACCCCCGAGCATAAAAGTGCTTTCTTTTTGTTAAAAGCTACTCGACCCTGCGCTATTCTTTGTTTTATGTCTTTATCGCTTCTTTCATCCCAATTTATTTTACTTCCTAAATAAGTGAAGTCTTTAACTTCCTCCAATCTTTCATTATTAATTTGTACTTTCGTTTTTGCTCTGCTCTCGTGCCCCCTGCACACTAAGACTTTAGTTTTGTTTTTATTCACCCTCATTCCGTATTCCTCTGTCAACACTGCCTCCATTTCGTTCAATGCTGATTCTAATTCCTCCTTACTAGATGCTAATACTGCTATATCATCCGCGAATCTCAGCATTTTTAATTTCTGTCCCTGTACTTTAATCCCGAAATCCACTCTATCTTTTACCACATTAATCGCCTCTTCGATGTACAAATTAAAAATTAGTGGTGATAGCGTACATCCTTGTCTTACTCCTTTCCTAATACCTACTTCCCTTTTTTCCCCTTCTACTTCTATAACAGCAGTTTGCTCTTTGTATAGATTGTGTACTACTCTCCTATCTCTATACTTCATTCCCGCGCTTTTTAGTATCTCGAACATTTTTTCCCATCTTACGTTATCAAAAGCTTTTTCTAAATCTACAAATCCTATATAAGCATTCTTTCCTTTTTCTCTTGTTTTCTCTAACATTACTCTTAGCGCCAGAATAGCTTCGCGAGTTCCCCTATTTCGCCTAAACCCGAATTGGTCTTCTCCTAGTATTTCCTCCACTCTATTTTCCATCCTCTTCTGCACTATTCTAGTTAAGATTTTTGACGCATGGGAAGTTAGGCTAATCGTTCTAAAGTTCTCGCATTTGTCGGCTCCTCTCTTTTTCGGTATAGTAACGATAATGTTCCTCTTATAATCCTCCGGCATCTCGCCCGTTTCATATATGTATTTTACCAGTTCAAACATCCTATTTACTACTTTCTGTCCCGCACATTTCAAAATTTCCGCCTGTATTTTATCTACACCCGGCGCTCTATTATTCTTTAGCCCCCTTGGTGCTATTTCAAATTAGTCTCTCAATATAGGTTTTCCTACATCTTCCCTATCGATGCCAGATTCTTCTTCTAATATCTCTCCTAATTCCTGACCCTCGTATAAATTTCCTAAGTACTGCTTCCATCTATCCGCTTTCTCCTCTCTTCCGATCAGTATGTCCCCCGATTGACTCCTAACGTTTCTACTTATTGTTCCTATATCCCTGAAGTTCCTCTTAATTATTTTGTAAGCCTCATCGGTCTTACCTACTTGCAACTTATCTTCTACTTCTTTGCATTTATCCTCTATCTATTGTTGTTTCGCTTTTCTACATTTTCTAATGATTTCCCACTTTATTGACTTATAAGTTTTCAGTCCTTCTTCGTCTCGTCTGTTTTTGTAGCCTTGTCTCTTTTGCATTAAGTTTAAGATTTCATCCGTTATCCAGGGCTTCCTAGCTTCCCTTTTATCGTGTCCTAAAACGTCCGTAGCCGCGGACGCTAGACTATTCTTGATACCTTCCCACTCAGTTTCTGCGTTCTTGATTTCGTCCTTACTCGTTTTATTTATTAATTGATCTGTTTTCTCCTTGAACTTATCTTTCATATTCTGATCCCTCAATATGTCTACATTTATACGTTTCTTATCCTTCCGGGTTTCCATTTTTTTTGAATGTTTATTAAACAAGTGGATAGTTTAGTTACCCCATTATTAATAACTGTTATACAGCCTGTTATAAGTACGTGGTCAAACTTCAAGGGGTAATTCCTTCAGTGATTCTAAGACGAAAAATTTATATAAACATAGGTCTTCGTACATAATGCTTCGTTTTCAAGATACAGAGTTTCAAACTTTCTTAAAAAAATCGTTTTCTTCGTAAAAATTTTAATAAACTTTTAGTCGATTTTGTTAAAATTCGGCAGTGTTATTTATGGTAGAAAGGGATTAAGTTAGCCCTAAGTATATTAAAATTATTGAGTCCAGTGGCGTTCCGGGAGGCACCTAAACCTAGATTTGAAAAAAGCAAATGTTCGCCATTGACTTTTTTAAAACTTTTATAATTTTTTTTGCATTAACAAACTAACAAAACAACAATGTCTCTTAATTTTTTTCGTATCTTGCTTGGTTTTCGAGAAAGAAATAAAAATCACTTTATTGTACTCGTATGTCCCTGGGACAACATAATAAAAAATTACTACTACCAACTATCAAAGACTGGCGTGTACCTGTTATTTTTTCCATATCAATAGTCTATTCTAGTCTTAGAAATTGTTATAAAAACGAATTTTGTTAAAAAGTTTGACACAGTATCTTGAAAACGATTACTGGTCCTATGTTTATATAAACTTTTCGTTTTAGAATTATTCAAGGAATTACCCCTTGAAGTTAGCCACGTACTTAAATAACATCCTGTATAATAGATGTACCTAGCAAAAAGTAATAAAAAATAAATTATCTTTTAAGAAAATCATTTTCATTGGCGATCTAAAAAAATTTCAATCTAACAAAATAATTTTCTTATTACTGTATATATTTCACGAAATCTATATTAGTTATTTCGTGTCAAGTATTTAAATATATTTATTTTAAAAGACCTAAATATCTATCTTGTACTACTGCAAAATTTTGATCAAGAAGCCGGTCATTCTATCCAGAATGGTCGTGCCAGTTCTAATTATACTTATATAATCACGTTTTAAACATGCCATGAAAAGGAATGACTGATACTACGTTATTTATAAAAACTCAGCCTGTCAACAAATTACAAAGAAATACCTGTACAGCCAATTAATATTTTCTGTAATTTTAGTTAGTATAGTTAGTAAAGTTAACTAGTGTTTTTTTTAATTAATCGTATTAACCCGAAATGATATATATCAGCCACTCGGTAATTACTTTGTTGTTCGTACACTGATATGTAATAATTTTGGTCGTTTACGGCACTTAACTATTATACTTTGCAAGTAAAAGGTAATTTAGTCCGCAGGAATAACCTGTAATTTTTTCGCTAATATTCACGAATCGCCGCAGGCCATGTATTAAAAACCTTTCTGCTACTGAATATAAATTTTTTACATGTTGTAACCACAATGTTTGTTATGCCATTATCGGCCGTAATCATTTGTGGCTGTTTGTTGGGAATTATGAACTTGAAACGTTCATAAATAATGCCTCGCGTATGCTTGGAATAATTTCTTTGTGGAAAATGAAAGTTTTCACATGCGGAATGGTCAACAGTTCACAGGTAGTAATGTAACGATAACGCAAATAAAAATTTATGCTGATATCAATTATCTGAACTTAGTTTCCTAAAGGTCAGGTATCAAAAACGTTTAGAAATACATGAGACATTAACATGGTCCATTATATTAGTTTAAGATATATAAATATTGAAACCTTAGGGAAATTCCACATTCCGCGCAGATTATTTTATGAAATTATATTATATACAGCTTGTCAAGAATAGGAACAAGTCTCAATACTGCGATATCGGACCGCCCACGAAATGCGCAGTAAATAGTCTTGTCTTTACTCAGTCGCATTGAGACCTTTGCAAAGTGAATATTATCAAGTATGTATGAATGTACACAGAGTTCGATCTGGCCGCACGTAAAGTCTCCATCCTTTTCCCTACGAGTACTGCCTCACTCTTTCTTCTACACATACATAGAGATATATCACACTTTTTCCTATTCTTGACAAGCTGTATATTATAAACCTCGAGATTTACCGTCATTGATATACGAATAATGAAAATGTGAGTATGAATGCAAGGCTTCAAGCGAAAGCCCTTGATAATTCATCCAAATTATATTCCATCTTTAAAGAAGAAGAATACATGAATGGCCAGATGATTTTCTTCTACAATCTTGGGAAAATGGAAATGCTATGCATTAAAGGAAATACACGACGGTGGGTCTTGATAATAGAATATGAAGACAAAAATGCACCAAGAAGAGGTAATTACTATTTCCGTTTTCCTCTGATGCTCATACTGACTATATGCTGATTATACAAGTTACAGTACGTAAAATAGAGAAAAAATGAGCAATTTGGTCACGTTGATCTTTATTAACTTTTAGTCATATGGATACTTCTATTATCTATAACAGTTTACAAAAATAATCCACATGGTCAGAACACAACTTTAAAGAATATCATTTGAGCTAAATAATTATACAATAGCATAGTTCAATACAGCTAAGACCCAATGAGCTCTCAAAATGAGAAAAATGCACGAGAGGGTCTCAATAATGTGTCATTCGTCATCCCTATATCTTTTAGATATAGTGATGACGGTGGTTCATTCATCAAAATATAAATTAAGAGAACTTTTAGGCAATCCAAAAGATAAAATTAACACAAATGACAGGTCGGGGATTTACGAAATCAGCTGTCACGACTGTAATCAAAGGTACGTTGGACAGATCAGACGATCTATTCAAACCAGGTTCAAAGAGCACATGGCGCATCTCAAATATGGTAGAACAGATAAGTCTAGTGTTGCGCAACCACAAGATAGATATTAGCAACTTAAGATTAATTAGGAATGTAACAAATGCTAGACAGCTGGATGCATTTGAAAGTTTAGAGATTGAAAAATGTAAAAATAGTATGAATAGTGACAGAGGGCCTATTCCATATAGCCCACTTTATTGGATAAATACACACGACTTGAGCCGCAGCCGTGACGGTCGTAGTTCAATAAGCCGCAACCGTGACGGTCAGGACTCACTGAGCCACATAAATAATTTAGGTATAAATAGGATACATTGTTAGCGTAAGATTAGTTTCAATCATCTCCAGATGATGCCAACTTTGTTGGTGAAACGCGCGTCGAGTGTAGTGTATAGTATGTTGGTGTTTTGTGGAAAACTAAGTTAATGTTATGGGAAATAAATATTATTATTATTATTAAAATCGCGTCGAGTGTAGTGTATAGTATGTTGGTGTTTTGTGGAAAACTAAGTTAATGTTATGGGAAATAAATATTATTATTATTATTAAAATCTTAGCTATATCACAGAAATAGTGATAAATCTAGTAATTTAAACAGTTATGAGATTGTTACAAGTAAAACTTATAAGCACAATATTGGAGATAATTTAAATAACGTTTATGACCGGATATTGATGAACACTTATCAATAAAGAAACAGCATAATAGTCACCTAAGTCACTTGACCCCCTTTTATTGGGAAATTCTAATAGCAATAGTTTATAGAACTTTTTTCTTGACATGCACCACGGCAAATACAATTTATTTTCATGTTTTGTCTTTAAACTACTATAGTCAACTTTTTTTCTTAAGAATAGGTCTTAATTTGTACTTTTTCGTGATATACAGGAATGATAAAAGATTAAGTAAGCTATTATTATCTGCAAGCAACTATTTAATTTGAATTTTTGCTGTTGTTTTAAAAAATACCAATTTTGTGTAATTATACTTGTACGAGTTGATTTTCGCAAATATTTTCAACAGTACCAAATATGTGTAATACATCATAATTGTAATTAAATTAAATTTATTATATACACATTTTATATCAGATTAATATATTTTTTAAATTGTTTAAATAATGTCATAACTCTACTAAAAACGAATTCACACAAAGTCAGTTTAAATCCAAAATTAAAATTCCATCAATACAGCGTAAAAATACAAAACTTCTGCCATATTTTAGATTTCTAAACTTCATTATATGGAATAAAAATATCGTAAATAAAAACAAGAAGGCAAAACAGTATATTTCATAAATAAATGCAATATTAAAATTATACACACTTCGGAATCGCTTTTATTTATCAACAAATAACGTTGCCAGAAAGAATAACGCCCAAAAAAGATAATAACATTTTCTAATTTAAATTTATTGTCATTTCAATGTGTAATAATAAAACATACAATATATTAGAATAATGACCCAAAAACTATATCGGTTTAGTTATGTAAGGAAACGATAAGAGCGTTACCATACCTGAGTGTCACTAATGAATTAAAAATTATTACGAAAAGAAAGAATAAGAAGAAATATTTTAATATTAAGAAGAATATTATTCTTAATAGTTCAATTATAGCATATATAATACTGACGTAGTTTTTCACAATACACTAAAACACTATACACAACACTCGACGCGCGCTTCGCCCACAAAGTTGGCATCATTAATCACTTAAAATATATCCGCGAATATATCTAGCTGTAGGCCAGCTGTGTGGATGACTTGGGTTCAGGACCGAGCAAGACTACCACTCTCTACTCGCTTTTGATATGGTTACACAGTATTAAAAGTATAAATGCGATAATACAGGGTATTACAGGTATACAGGGTACACCTTGTATAATTTGAATATAACAGAGATATTTTTGTACCAGATAAGACATCCATAAGACGTTGAATGTGGAGAAGAAAGAGGAAAATTGGTAAATATTGGTAAAGTAATTTACATGACAAATTACAGTTGACAATTAATTTGGCTGACGTACTTAGTAACGATAATCCTGATTTACGTATTGTTCAGATATCTAACATCTATCAGTTTTAATAAACTTGGCCATGACAATGATATGTTTAATAACACACGCCAAGAAATATTTCGTGATCGGACTTTTTTTGACTTTTTGGCTTAGTTACTACATGAACTACAGAAACACTGTTCTTTTGTTTCCGTCAAGCACCAGTAATTGGAAATGTACACTGTACAATAATTTGTAGTTTTTAAAATCGAGGTTCTATACAATAAAATTTTGCCTCAATCTTTGCGGCGCCCCTGTATTTAATCGGTTTGAAATGTACACACAAGTGTGGGGGATTTACCGAAACAGAGTTGGCCGCTAGGGATATTCCGGTTTTATACTATTCGGATATTTACATAGTCGCGGTGGTACACTTTTAATGTGTGTACGTTTACTCGTGACATCGCGTCGTTTGTTTCTATATTTTTTTAAAAATGTCTAGAAGTTGTAGAAATACACCAAATATATTTTGTTATAAATTTAACACCCGGTTCAAAAAACGTTTTTTATGTAAATTTGGTTGATCCGCAAAAATTTCTATTGCCACCACTTCGTATTAAACTAGGATTAATATAGATAAAAATGGGAATTGTTTTAAGTACTTATGTGGCAAATTTCCAGCTCTTTATGAAGCAAAATTAAAGGATGGCATTTTCGTGGGATCACAAATAAGAAAATTAATGCAGGACCAACAGTTTGAAGAAACAATGACAGAAATTAAAAAAGAATCTAGGATATGTTTTAAAAATGCAACAAAAACTTTTCTAGGAAATTATAAACAGTATGAAGAAATTGTCCACAAAATTCTGGATAAGTTTAAGCAATTTGGTAGTAATATGAGCATAAAAATTCATTTAATTTCCTGCATGCTCATCTGGACTACTTTTCAGAAAATGTTGGTGCTATTAGTGAGCAGCAAAGTGAAAGGTTCCATCAAGACATAAAGGAGATGGAGAGGAGGTACCAGGTTGGATAGGATGTGGCGATGATGGCAGATTATTGCTGGATCCTGAAAAGAGAACATCCAACGAATGATTACACAAGGAAAAGTCCAATACGAAATTTTCTGTTGAAGAGAGAGAGAGAGAGAGATTTTCAAAGAAAAATAGAAATTAGAGACTCAGAACTATATGTGTTGTTGTTGCTTTTTACTATGTTTTTAATGTTTATTAAAATGTAATTTTTACTTTAGTTTTTAATTTATACCGATTATTCAGTTGACTAAAAACTTTACGTGAGGGGCAAAATTAGGCGGTAGATATGAAATCAGCGTAAATAGCTCACTTATAATCACTTATCAAATCCAAGTCACCTTTCAAAATGGAAAAATTTGTAGGCCTGTGTAATTGTTAATATTTTTTCTTATTGGTATTTCATTTCTGCTGAAAATAAAATAAACAGTTGGTAATATTCTTGGTAAAATTTATTATTATTACTATTGAATAATAAACAAACAATAAATGCGAAATTGCAGATACAAAATATTCATTTATATTGTTTTGTTTACTTCACTGTCGCGAAAACAAATAGGTTAGGCATATACATATGTATCTATTCGGTGAAATCTTCCAGCGACTCATTCAATAAATAGCGATAAAATCCAACACAATATCCAGTTATCCTGGAAAATTTTGTAATAGGTATTATAGCGTACTCCATATGGAGTAAACTATAACACATTTTGGTGTATTTATATTAATTTCATACCTAAAATGTATAAAAATTTACAACCATAGTGGTGTAAAATTTTACCTATTAAACTGGTGTTGTTTGTGGTCTTGTTTCACTACCAGAAATAGTACAATTTTATACCAAAAATATCATTAAAAGTGGTAAAGCTTTACCATATCATATTTTCAACAGTTGTATTTCATATAGTTATAAAATAAAGTTATATCTGTTTTAAACTAATAAAGTAAGGAGATTATTGTACTCCGCCCCATCTGCAACTGCCTCATGTAATAAGGACTAAACAAATTAGGGTACCTGCACCAAATAAGGCCACGCTAATGTCTGACAGTCAATAACTTATATAGTACATCAAAATTTAACCAAATTTCATTAATAATGTCTTTCATCCTGCACTTGAAAGTATTCATATGGTAAACCTTTATATTTTAAAGTTTATTTTTTTGAAAATAGTGCCATTGGCCTTATTAGAAACCCCTATGCCCTAACAAGGCCATAGACTAAAAGTCGGACAAAATTCATCAAATAATAGAATAAATGTGCTTAAATATATGTTTTATTGCACATACATATATAGCTAGAGAATGTTAGGGTTTGTACCTATATTTATAATTTTAATATTCATAAAAAAGCAATATATAGACATATTCGCAATTTTAATTCGTATTTTAATATTCGCAAATTTGTTGGATGTAAACGTTTTATCATGAGTAAAAGAAGAAAACAGCACTGTTCGATTTTACAATCCAAATAAAATAATACAGACGCCAAGAAATAGGATGTGTCTACTGCCCCATCTGTATGCATTTCTATTAAGCCGTGTTTACACCAACAGACTCCACGTCAGCAACATATTGAACAGCGGGAAGCTGCAATCTAAGACTATCACCGTCTCTAAAAAAAGGCACTTGGCCTTACTGGGAGCCTGGCCTTATTTAGTGTAAGTGCCATAGGCCAAAACAGCTATCCTCCTGGCTACATGCCGACGACGAGTTCTTATATCTCTATTGCTAACTTTTATCTCTTCTGCTAACTGTTAACTGTTTCTTATATCTCTTTCTTATATCTCTTTCGTTAACACAACTTTGGTAAACTACAATCGTAAATTACGTCTACAAACTTCAATATAATTACCTTTATTATTAAATTACATTTTTCAAAAGAAACCTAACGATTTATTCGAATAAAGAAAATAATAAATTGTTAACGAACGAAATTAGCGATCTGGCAATGAGACACAATAAAAATCATTCGCATTTTAATCCACATTAATTCCATTTGAGCAATACAACAAGGAAAGGAAAAAAAACGATTTGTGACCTAAAAACGAAATTACGCATTTATTCGATAAACATATAATTGAAATCGCACGGAGAAACATATAAATCCGCATATTTGCGGCCAGAATACGTAATGTAACGGCTCGGATTTAGAAGTGGACTGCATTCGTAATGCAACAATCGAAGAGAATAAAGAAAAAAAACAGTCGTACACAAAAGAAGTAATAACACTCCACCGCAGCACGTTTCGTAGATACCTACGACGAATACGGGTCAAAGAAACGGAAGCTGCTGGCTGAAATGAGGCTGATATCTATCCGATTTTTGCGCCGTTTTATGTACGCGCTACCTACTTGTTCTATTCCGAACATCTACATGTTAATTAAATGCTGTCGGTAGCGTTGATAGTGAAACAAATTGAACAAAAAATTATAAGTGCCTCCATAAAGTTAACTATTTTAATTGGTGTGCTTTCAACCTAGTTCGGTCGCTTAATTTTAGTACCAACCTACAGATGATTTTATGGCGGAACTGTTAAGTACTTCTTATTATTAGAAGTTTTCGTTTAATTAAATACTACTGTCTTCATACCAAAATACACGCTTTTTTATCGAGTAAATTGATCCAGCACGCAGATAAAATGTTCCATACCTACATTAATGTACTTTACCATACTGTAGTTAGTACTGGGAAAACATAAGAAGCTGATCATTTTCGAAATAAAATAGTGTTGAAAATAAACAGTGTTTTCTATGGTTGATTTTATAACAGCAATAATGCTAAGAGAACTACCCATGAAAGGAATAATTATGTTGGTCTACATCTTTAAGGCTTCAGTACCTAAAGCATCAAAGGCTTCAGAAATCATTCTAATATCAAAGCGTGAAAGGAGCGAACTGATGTAACCTCCTATAGACCAATAAGTCTTGTTGTAGTCTGTTGTTAGTTGTTGTCTTTCATCTCTAAATTACTTGATAAAGCTAATTCTGCAACTCATTACTCCTATCTTAGATGTGATTCCAGAATACCAATTTGGTTTCCGCCAAAAGCACTCAACAACTCAACAAGATCACCGTATAGTACATACAATCAATGAGACGATAGAGAAGAACAGGTTTTGCTCTGCTATCTTTTTAGACATCAGCCAGGCATTTGCTAAGGTTTGACATGATAGTCTCTTATACAAAATCAAACACTCTATTGCTAGACCATGTTATCTAGTAATGAAGTCATATTTAAGAGATGGATATTTTAGGACAGAAGTAAATGACAAAACTTCTCAATTTTTATTCATCAAATGTGGAGTCCCACAAGGTAGAGTTTTAGGGCCAATTTTGTATCTAATTTCCATTTCAGACCTCTCAACTCCATATTACACTGTAACTGGTACATGTGCAGATGATACTGCCATTCTGATGATCCATGAAGACCTAGTAATAGCATCCGCAAATCTCCTAGATCGCCTCTTCCACATAGAAGATTGACTCAAAAGATGGAAAATCAAAATCAATGAAAGTAAATAGCAACATGTAACATTCATTCATGATTAGAAAGCCCCACCAGTATTTATAAACGAGACAATAATACCGCAAACATCAAAGACAAAATATTTAGGTCTCCACCTTGACTCCAAAGTCAATTGGAAGAAACATATTTCAAAAAAACGCAAATAGATAGACATGAGAATAAGAAAGCTAAACTGGCGACTTGCTTGGAAGGAAATCACAAATGTGTCTAGAAAACAAAATTGAAAACGGCATTGAACTATGGGATTGTGCCAGTAAGTCTAACGTAGCTATCATATAGCGAGCACAATCGAAGATCCTTCTAGCAATAATAGACGCCCCCTGGTATGTAACTAATCAGACGTTGCATCATGACTTCCGGATCCCAACAGTCTAAGAAATGGTCAAAGACAAAAACATCACCAACGATTGGGAATCCACACAAACAACTGTTTATTACCGCTTGTCCAAGAAAATAATGACAGAAGACTTAAGAGGAAGTGGGCAATGGACCTCAAATAAGGCATAGGAGACTTTCCTACTGGACAAACCTCTTCAGAACATGTATGAGACTACATTCCAAGTCTCTTAATTAACAAAATAGTTCATAGAATTGTAAATTGTGATTGCTGTTTAATAAATTATTATAAAGAAAATAATTACAAAAGTTTTTTATAGAACATCAGTGAGATGAGTTACTGCTTATACATTGAACTAATCTATCTTGGAGATATTCCAATTATCTCTCAGTATCATTTCATGAGGAATCCACTTTAACTTTATCTCTAATACTGTTGTTGGAAATTTTGAATATTGGCGTATCGAGGAAAATGCGTCTTACTCTTAAGGTAACTTCACAACATAAGACCTTTTGAGAGGAAATCAAAAATTTGGAATTTTTGTTCCGATAGTTTTCTTATTATTCTCAAAAACTGCTGATGGTAAAGAATTTTGAAATCAAGATCTGAAAACTAGAAACTTGGAGCTTCAATTAGCTTTTTTTAAAATTGCTCTGCGACTATTTTTCTCCCTTTGAAAATCACCTAAAAATTTAGGTTTTTCTACATTCTTTAATTTTTGTGCCTGGTGTATGTCTGAGTTCAACATTCACGCCCACTAAAAATGTATTTCCTTACTCTGAAATCTGCAACTTTGCTGTTTATGATACGACATATACGGTCCACTTCTCCCTCATTACATTTCCGTTCAAAAGCGATAAATAAATTTCGACCATAATTTTCAATCGTGTTGCAAAATTGTCACACAGACATTAACAAACGCGCATACACCTAATTCGACAATAACAGTTGCTAAACAAGCGGAGGTAGACAAGAATACATAAAGATTTATATAGTGCTTAACATTTATTGCTTGTAATAGCGCTCAGCCATTCTTTACGTGTTATAATGACTTATTAAAATTGGATTTTATTTCATAAAATCGGGTCAGTATAACAAACGGGGCTTTATTAACAGCTAAGTTTATTCTATTGTGCGCCACGCCACTCGTAAAAGGTGTGTTGTTGTTATTATTGTAAATGAGTTATGCTTTTTCTTATATAGGAGTAATTAGATGGATAAGTTGTACAGCTCGTTCCTCCATAACAGGTTGAATTTAATTAAGGTTGTATCAGTAAAAGGTCTGATTGCTAAAGCGTTTTCTGCAACAGTGTTGCGACCACAAAGAAAAACAACTTCAGATTTGACTATTCATTCATCTTCTAGTGGTACAATGTTGATGGTCCTGATAATACTACATATAATAAGAGCATAAATACAAGTAAATGGACATGACAGAAAAATTGTAATTTGCAGAACGAGAGACCAAAAAGATTACGTAAAACGTGGTAGCTTATCTACCACGTCAAGACTGGTAAACATATTGGCCTTTGGATCAGAGATACAGGCAGAATGGAACTACTGCTTTAATTCATCATCTGTTAGGAGAATCTGTCAATGTTTTATGTCACTTTCTTAATATTTCTTTATAAACATTTGCAGTTACTGTGATAAATTTTTCTGTTTTATTATATCCGACGTACAGAATCTTATTAGTTTCACATTGTATCCATTAACTGTCCTACTAACGATAACATATTTTCCTTTTATGTCTTGTGATTAATTCACAACATTCATTGTAAATCAATAAACTTGTGCATTTACTGCATCGTTGAAGGGTTCAAATAATACACCCATTCCTCATTGGTAGTTTTAATTTTAGAAGGAAAACTTGCGTCATGAGACAAAAATTCCCAGTTCTCTTCGCAGAAACTTCGTCTGCAAAATTTTTGTTTCAACGCCAGTAGTTCAGAATTCCATGCGCTGACGGTTATCTCAAAATTTTCAGAACAATGATTTCTGAGGTTTCTACTTTATTTGAATGAGTAAAAACTTGAACCCTCGATCCTTCAAGAAAGAATATTCTTTCATTTTGATTATTTCCTTCCTAATTGTTTACGCAGGTGTCGCATTTTAGATCGTCTTCAATCGATTCGCCATTGGAACTAAGTGGACCTTGTGTTAAGATCTTGTCACAGAGAACAATCTCTCCATCTGGAACAATAGCCATCTCTCGCGGCTATTTTTTGGTATACTGCCACTGTTGCTTAGTATGTAATAGACAGCAACGTTCCTGTTGGCATTATAATAAAAATGTTGTCCTAATTTAGCAGTGATTTAGTCTTAACGGTTGCCTTAGAAGTTAAAAATTTCCCTAATTTGGTTTATGAAAACTTTACTTGACTTTAACTCTCCATATTGCATTAAACGACACTGAACCTTAAACTTTCGTTTAAGATTGCGGCGATAAGACAAATAGACATGCACCATTTTAATATCAGGCATGGGTTTTTGTCCCATACTGTCTACTCAAATTGACGATTGATCAATAGATGATATTTCCACAAAACGACAGCCATTCTCGTTGATTCGTCACATCAGTCCCTGTTTTGTAGTGTAACAATTTAGCTACAAGTCAGATAATCAGTCGTTAAGTTATATCGACTATCAGCTCCGTCGCTCTTGTTCTAATTTAGGAATATATCACAACAGAAATCAGTAGTCGAAGTAATGTAATAGAAGGCAGGTATATAAGGCAACTTGCAGTGCTTACGTCTGACGTTTCTCATTTACCTTTGCAAGTTACAATATCCTGTGAACTTATCAGGCAGGGATCTATCCATAGAATTAAGTTGTCCACTGCTTTAAGTATAGTGAAAAGTGGGTCCACATATAGTTGCTTCATATCTTCTAGACACGATTACTTGACACTAATGCAAGTACGGCGTAATGAAAAAATATTTTTTTTGAGAATACCAGGCCGTCCCGGAACTGTAGGTGGCGATTATCAGTGCATCAGTGCAAGTTTATGGGACTATGCCTGGCGCATTGAGAATATTAGTTGGGCTTCTGCATCGAGCTGGCATAAGTATACATCGTGCTTTCACGTTTAGCAGGTAGATAGCGCTTGCCAAATTTCTACATATATGCTTATCCAGCTTGCTACTAAAGCCCGCACAATATTTTTAGAGCGCCCGGCATAGTCCGGTATACCTGCACTGATGATTCCTAACAAAGATGAAATCGTGATTTATAGTTCCGGGACCGCCTGGTGTTCTTAACTGAGAACCATTAGATGGCAATAATTCGTTTTACACTATTATAAGAAGGTATAGAGAAACTAATTTACAAGACATGGTAATAAAACTGACTGAAGCGTCGTTTCTGAAGACTATAAAGATGTACAAATAACAAAATATATTTGACAATGTTGAAGATTGCAATTCTTCAATAAGAACAAATTTACTTATTAAACCATATTTCTATTCGTATTGTAATTATTTTGCTTGTTATATAAACGAGAATGTATATATGTGATGTTCAAACAGGCACTTCAATTTGTTAATGATAACAATATTTAGTTAAATTAATGAATGAATAACAAAAATAACCTTCTCTTGTAAAACTCCGACAGTTAGAATTAGGTGAAATAAAAATCGACCATCAATAACAGTGTTAATATAATACACAAGACAGGAAGTAGAGAAGGCAACTTACAGTGCTTATGTCATTCTAGCTTCTAATTTACCTTTGCAAGTTGCAACATTCCTTGACCTTGGAACTAAAGAAACTGTCCATAGAATTAAGTTATCCACTGTTTTAAGTATAGTAAAAATGCGTCCACATATAGTTGCTTCATACCTTCTGGGTGCGATTACTTCACGTTTAATGCACTGGTTTAATGAAAAAGCTATTATGTGAATATTCCAGATATCCGCTGCAGTAAAGCTATTACATAAATCAAGCGAAATAGTTCGTAAATATTAAAATCCCGCCCGCGCAGCCACGACCGTCCAAAAGAATACCCAAGCCTTATTTCATTAAAACCCGTTCGTTGCTAAATATCTAATCACATCAATGTACCGTTGGCCTTATTCGCGCAAGAATTTATAGATTATATCCAATTTGGTATGCTGCGCGTTGGAAAAAAACCCCGCCGCATATCGAAGGGTATAATTTTCACCTCAATACATCGAGACCAGTATTCAATGCAGTTGTGTAATTCTGATTTATGGCAATATTTCAATTGTTTATGTTTGTTTGCAGGTCACGGAGGCGTGAACCAACTGGGTGGAGTGTTCGTGAACGGTAGGCCACTACCGGATGTGGTCAGGCAGAGGATAGTCGAACTGGCCCACAATGGAGTCCGGCCCTGTGACATTTCCAGGCAGTTGAGGGTGTCCCACGGCTGCGTCTCAAAAATTCTGTCCAGGTAGTGTGAGAAATAGTTTCGGCATATAGAGGTTGATATATACACCTCCATTATTTTACTTATTTGAAAATATACCGTGCGGTGATGAAATTTCGCACAATGTTCTAAATTTTGTTATTAAACACGTTAGAGGCTGATGTCAGATTGTTAATGGGGGATATTCTGATTATTCTCTTATAAAATTATGTCAAAAACAATGTCGTATATATTTCATTTGTATTTTTATTAAACACTAATATCTATCTTATAAACGGTAAATAAGAAACCCCTAATCGAGTGCAGATTTACTCAAAAAATTGTAAGAAGATATTTAAAAGGAATTATTTTCAGCTACTGATTCTCAGTTGAGAACACCAGGCAGTCCCGGAACAGCAGATTACATCATTCTTGTTAGGAATCATCAGTGCAAATATACCAGATTATGTCTGACGCTTTGAAAATATTAGACAAACTGGCATAAGCATACATGTAGAAAATTGACAAACCATCTACCTGCTAAACTTCATTAATATTACATCACAATCGTTAAAATGGTTAGCTTTATTCGCCAATGAAGTAATCACCAATCAGTTTACTAACAAATACTCAAAAATAACCTGTCTGAAGAATTCTTTAAAGAATGAAATCGGGATTCACGGGGGCCATGCTTTATTCATAAGCATCACCGTTAATTCGTTAATTTGTATACATCATTTTATAATCAGTATACAGACTATTTAATCAAGAAATTTTGGAAAGGAAGTAAGCTGTTATTAAATAGTTCAATTCTATGAAACCCAGCGAAAATGTGTTCGAAATATTTATTGATAAAAGGGAATACAGTTTTGTCAAGAATAGCAACAAGTCTCAAAACTGTGATATCGGACTGCCCACTCTATCCTCTACGTATCATAGAGAATCACACTTTTTTCTATTCTTGACAAGCTTGTAGTGACATGAGGATCGATATTCAGAGGATCGATCAAAATAAGCAATTATCAACTCGAAAAATGTCAATCCTCGACGGATCTAACGGGCCTCAAATATCTGACGTTTGAAAAACACAAAAAAAATAAAAATACGAGTAGTAGGGAAAGTTCTTTGAATTTGACGGATGGTCTACCTACTACAAAGTTAACTTACCAAATAATACAATTTTTTGAAGACATCATCAACTCATTCGAAGACTTGAAGCCGAAAAATTAATAGAGAAAACAAGAATGATAACAAAATTAGATAATATCCAGCAACTGATTTGTTGAGATAATTTTCATCGATATTATAGTATCACTTCTATCAACGAAGAGTCAGTGTTTTCTTGGAAACTTGTAATTAATGTCGATGTAAAATAGAAGTGTATATTACGGTTGAAAGAAGAGAAAACTTCGCTTGAAAAAAGCGAAAATCAGGGAACGTTACGCTTGGAAGGGGATGATTTAGAAAAACCGTAATATAGTAAAAGTAGATTGGAAAGTGTTGATTCAAATAAAATATTGTCATAGTTGTAAGTACATCGTCTACTACATCAATTAGTCATCATATTACTGTACAAAGTTTAATATGATATAATTTTACAATGAAACCCAAGTCTCCTTGACATATAAAAGTCTACGACATCCCCTTCAGTTTTTCCATATTTTTTTCTGCCACGATGAAAATCGTATTATCTTACGCTGTTCTGTGGTGAAGCGTTGGCAGCGATATGCAGTTTTCGTGTAGTTTTTTGACGGCACGTGTCGGACCCAGGCCTCTATTGAGTTTTCATGACGCAAAGTACTATTAAAACGATACACACTAATAGAATTAAGTGCCGTTGAGAACTATTATGACGTGTGTATCCTGTTCACTTGTCTTGATTTTATAACGTTTGATGTCACATTGTCAATAGGAAAGATGTTTAAACTAGAATAAATTAGAGTAAATTCGGTATAACTGATGCATTGTGGCGCAATTGGCTAGAAATGAAAGTAGTTTTATTATATATTAACTCGCACACTACTATATCTCTCTTATACTGTTATTAGCGTATTACGTTTTTTATATCATTACATTTTGTTGCAACATAATTTTAAAATAACACAGTTTAAATCAAATATTGAAATTGAAAGCCAGTCACTTCTTGATAATAATAGAGACACAGCTTACTCATAAGCTGTGATAGAGATATTGTTAAAATTTGTATAAAATATTTTATATCGTTTTCGAGGCGTTTTATTTTATTTTATTCTGTTTTAAGCATCATTGTTTCATCTGTTGTAGTAGGTTCTCCAATTTCACCTCGTCTGTCGATCCATCTATTTTGGAAAATTTATTTGAGGCTCTTACACTAACTATAAAATGTTATCGTTGATTGGATTATCGTTAGCTGAATTGTTAATTTTTATCGTATGTTATTGCTAGTAAAATTCTGACGGTATTATTTATTAAAAAAATTAAGAATCTCTCCACGTTATGTCTTGAATTAAGTGCTATATTAGTCTTACATCTTCTTAATAAGTCTTGATAAATTTTAATAAGCCTTGATATGCATTGATAGTCTTAATTAATCTTGCTAAGTCTTAATATATATTCTTCATAAGTCATATCAAAATTTGATCTTAAGAAATGTACCTCTGAGTAAATTTCCCTCAATATAATGCAAAGTTTTACTATCAGAGGGTAACATTCAAACTCTTGGTAGTTTCAAACAATCTAAATCGAAGTAAAAACTCAAGATCATCAAGGTGGCGTTTGGTACGTTCTACTGCGGTGGAACGTAGCAACGTCTACTAGATGTGAGCTTTATCTGTCGAAGGTATACTCGTTTACACTGCACTGATGAGACCCAAAATAGAAAGGTCGAAACCGGTCTGCAGTTAACGATATCCCGAGATAGGTGACACTTTGCATCTTTCTTGGTGGTTTAGAACAATCACTGTATTTTTAGTACTAACTCTGTTAGACAAAAATACGACAAATTTTGTCATGTAATTCAGTGCTCGGCGTTTGGCATATAGCCAGGAGAATAGCTGTTTTGACCTGATTTGTTAAGTCCTTATTATATAAAGCATTTGCAGATGGATTGGAGTATAAACTCCTTATTTCTGTAGTTTAAATTTCCCTCATTTTACAAAACATAAACACAAAAACGGAAGCATTTACAATTTACCAAACCCTTTTCTTCTCTATCAACGTGATAGGTTCATCTGCTTGTAAACATAAATTACAAGTTTAATAGCTATGAACTCTTAATCATCACATGAATATTTCATCATAGGCCGGTGTTTAGGTAATCTTTTATTTCCTCCACACTTCACCAGCGTTATTTTTTCTTATAATTCATAATTAATTGTATTTCATGAATTTAATTTCTTTATGTTTCCGAAATTCTTGTTGTTAATATAATAATCTAAATATGTCAACTTGAAAAGAAACAGTAAATATTTAAACTTATAGGTTTACATACAAATCAAAATCGTGTTCACGTTGAAGGCTTAATTTAAATAAATATTAAATTTTATAGTACTCGTAAATTTAATATAATACACTAGATAGATTTTACAGATCTTTGATAAATATCCAAAATCAGTGTAGGGCTCCTTGGTCCTAGAACATACCCAACTCTACAAATATTAAAACTATTCAAATGAAATCTATTGATAAATAACATATAGATTCAAAATATTACTTAATAGAAAATTGTAAGTGAAGTATGATGCGCAGTCTGGTTACTTTTAACTTAATTATATGTTGTTTATTTTATACATTGTCTGTGGAAAATTGTTTAATAGAAAGAAAATGCCCTTCTGCTTCGTCCTCTGCCTATACAAGCCTCTATTGGTTTGGCCTCCTTAACAATTCTACCCCATTTCGTCCTTATCGACGCATTCCCTCTCTCTACTCCTTTCTATAATACTTAACTGTGTTTCAATCTACACATAACTGCGTTGGTCTGCCTTTGGGTTTAACTTCTACTAGTTTCCATTGTTGCTCTTAATTGTGTGTGCATATTCCATGTTTCTATTCATAACATCGCACTTTTGTCCACTTATCCTTACCGTTTCTGTAATATCACTCAGGTACATACATTCCTGTTGAGTATTCGTAACAATACTGTCTTTTCATGAGAAGATCGTTGGCGTTGTCCCATCCGCGTCCTCAAGGGGAAGTAAAGTTTGTTTGTACGTCTTTTGTGGACTGTGAGTGTTTCTCACGATTTTACAGCAGTCTAGAAACTTCTCCTGAGCCCGTTTTATCAAAAATTTGAACCCATTAGAAATAAAATAGTTCAACCTGTTCCCTTTCGCTAAATCTACATTTTTACACTTCATACAAGGTGTCATAATAAAATGTTGAACAGAATTCTCGGTACTTTTCCGTTGGTAATAGCTAAAAAATATTGCCATGCGTCTCGTCACGAGGACGCACAACGACGGTCGTAAAGTAGACCTGCACAATGGCGGAAATAAGTTTGTTTTGCGGCAACGACGGTTATACAAATGATAAATGCATTGTCCCCATGTGGTCCTTGGCCATATGAAATAAAGCTCATCTTTTTGGGAAGCGGGCACTAAAAAACGGGAAAACATTACCAGCAGGTCGTATGATCGCGTTAGCTGCTCCTGCTGAGCGCCGCCGGAACAAGGAAAGCGGGACAGGGGCGAAAGTCGGTCTCTGTGATGCGGATACACGAGGGCGAAGGATATAATGCGTTGGGACACGGATCGCCCTCAGAGCTCGACAATAATAATTAATAAAGGCGCAGACAAATTTTCTCAATGTTTACTTTGTGGTTTTATGGAGAATTAGGAGCAATACTCGAGATATTAGTTATAAGTCGATCCTAGGAGGAGTAAAGAAGGGAATAAGTATACCTGATGACCTACGACTGGAGTTGTATAAATTCCAGCTATAAGTTTCGTTGGATGAGTAAGGAATGGCCTATTCTTGATGAGCAGTACTTTAATGATAATAGGCCATTATAGAGATCATCCAAAATTTAAAAAAATGACACCGGATTAATTAAATCATGCAAATCATTTTTTCTATACATATCAAAACATTAATTCACCATGTAAACGTGTCTTTAAACTTCGATACAGGAATTCCGAAGTAGAAGAAATTCGAAAGATTACAACCGAGAGGGTAACATGTTTGTTACACATTTTGTATAAAATAAATGTAGAAAAAAATAATTTTTACATAATACTTTAAACATCATTTTTATTTAGTTTTACTTATAACGGGTAATGTTAATTTGAATCAATAATGTTGGACAATAAAAACCTTTCTAATTTACTTGATTTTCATTTTTTGGGCTGAAGTGTAAGCAAGCTAGACTATTTAGATGCTAGGGTAACTTCAATTGAATGCAGAGTACAGTTAGTTATTTTAGTAACAAAAATAATATTCGTTAAACTGTATATTTATTAACAGATCTCAAGCACGTGAATAATTCATTTTCATGAAAATATGGATAAGGCCCGATATTAAATCCAGAGCCTGCGTTTATGAGATTTTGTTTATTTTACGATACGTAATATATTTTGAGATATTTTTCATATTCTAGGACTTCATATAAAAATACAAAATTAATAAAATTAAAAATGCTGGAAAAGATCTTCTTTTGGAAATTACCTTAGTTCAGCTGTGGATATTTTATCCGAGAAAAAGATATATTTTCGAGGTAATTCACGAAATTTATTTACAATAATCTTGCAAAGATATGTATGAAAAAAAGATGTGGAAAAGATTTTCTTTTGGAAAATATCTTAGTTCAGCTGCGGATATCTTAGCCGAAAAAAAAATTTATTTTCAAGGTCATACACGCAGTTGTATTACAATAATCCTAAAATCCTTACTATCTGAAATATCCACATATAATCTTCAGTAAAATCTGGTCAGTAAAATGTTAACACATGGCTTGCTCATTAATGACTGTCTTATATTTAAGAAAGGTTATAACAATTATTTGGTGACTGAAATTGAGTCTTACTTACAATTGAATAGTTTATCAATCTTTAGAAGAAAAAATCAAGTTGCTTGTGCACTGCATATTCATTTTAATTTCATTTAATACAATTCTTCAAATTATTTACCACTAGGATAATGATAAAATAACCAATAAGAAAGTAAGAAGTGCTAGGCAATTGTTAATCGTGATATAATATCTAACTCATTCTTAAATTTTTAAACCCTTTATTTCTGATATTCCTGCACTCGCACGCAACACACATTGTTTCTTCCTAACTGTGCAAAATAAAATTAAACCTCTTATATTATTTTTAATGTCGAAAGAAACTTTGTACATATTTTTTTTTGTCGCAGAACGCAAATCTCGATTTCTCTTTTATGATTTAATATGTGGATAAAATTGATTATAAATCTGTCATAAATATGTCTAAAAATATTAGTTTACAGTTTTTGCAAAGGTTGCCATGAAATCTGTTGTGTAAATGAACTTTCGAGTAAAAACCATGTCATGGCTTATTATTAGTATAATGGCGAAATACTTATTTATAACTTACTGTAAATAGTGAAAATTTCCAGGAACCTTATCCTTGAGAGGTGAAGAAACTGAAGAACTATGGAGGTAATTTCCTCTTGATCAGCTCTATATCTTGTATTAAGAAAATTATTAATACTATACTATTTTTTCTGTGTTATTGGAATCATTGAAAATACTTGAAATTAAAGTCAAGCAGTTCATTGTAATTGTTTAGTCATATTTAACTGCAATTCGATTTAAAATAATACTTTTTACTGGGTCCTTGCACATTACAAAACAATGAGTGTGTTTGGTGTTAGTTGTAGAATAAGTGGATATTACCTTCAATTTTCTAAAAAATTAACTTCTTTGAATTTATGAGATTTTCTTTTAGGCTCTAAATCTATTTGTGGTAAAGTGTGCAAAACTAA
Organism: Rosalia funebris; assembly: GCA_037954035.1. NCBI lineage: Eukaryota > Metazoa > Arthropoda > Insecta > Coleoptera > Cerambycidae > Rosalia > Rosalia funebris. Next base: position 8,945,194 of record JAZFAV010000022.1, read on the forward strand.
TTATACACTTTTTTGTTATATGGGTGTTATTTTTATTTATTTATAAATAAACACTTCTTCTATAACTATCTTTATACATGCCAGAATGAATAAGTTCAGAAATCATGTAAAATCCATGTTAACAAAAAAGTACAAAGAAATACAAGGTAGTTTGATGAATATAAAAATATATAGAGCATACCTGTATATTTGAGAATCGACCCAGATAAATTGTACTTCTAGATCATTTTTCTGGACTTAAAAGAACATCTCAAGAATGTTTAAAATCTTTTAAAGCAACAAAGAACTTGGATTGAATTGGTTGTTAAAATTTTTCCCTAATTGAGTATCCTTATAGCCACCGTTATAGCATTGTGATGCATTTTAACGACCATAATATCATCATATGATGTATGACTGTAATATGAGGAATGTGTGTGTTGAGTAGAAATGAAATGCAGCTTTCCAGACTATGTTTATTAAAAAATATCCACGGTATTTATGGCAAACACTGTCATTGGATATTCCTGTACCAACCCTCCCGAACAGACCAGGACTGACTTTGATTAGTGATCAGAGAATAATCGCCATAAATAAATACATCAATGGCGAAAAATAGAATATTAGCATATGTTAATTGTCGAGATGGATTTTTATTTTGGCGTTGCGTATTGCCATCCTTATGGTGAGAACGAAAGTGTTACACAGAATAACATCAGGGACAATCTCCTTATCCATGACAGTATCAGACCCTATAAGCCATTACATGTTTGTTGGAAAAACGTATTTTGACTTCTGGACTGAACCTCCTCATTCTCCAGAGTGTAGCACCCAAACTATAAGTATTTCCATACTCCCATACTTCTCAGTACTAGCTTCTCAACATATCTCTGAAATGGCAATAGTCCACTAAGTAGCAATCAATTTTTGAACTGACCTCTCTGCACCACAATAAAACAATAAATTCAAAATGGGAATCACTAAGAATAGATATGTTGGAAGTTTCTGGAAACAAAGGACGTTTCAAATTGAGAGAGAAGTGGCAAGCTATACTTCCGAATCAGGTGCAATACTTCAAGAGCGGCCTGCGTATTTCCATGGGATGACTAATTAATTTTCTTCTAATTCAAAAAACAATTTCGTCTGTGACATCTGTGAGAGACAGAAATAAATAAAATCTATTCATAATTCTAAAACAGATATTGACAAAAGAAAATGACGATGGAATAGACTTATTCCATCATGTCTCTTATAATCTGTTCATCCATGTCTTTTATACAATATTCCATCTGGAAAATTTGAAATTTAGCCAGGTGATGCTTACTCAATTGATTATTTTTACCACACTTCCACAAAGTCATCTATACTATATATTTTTTATAAAACTGAATTCATCTTACCATTTATAATATTTAATATCATTACAAGTATATATTGAAAACTCTTGTTACACTATCCATAGAGGAACAGTATAGACAATTTAATAACTTTAAAGATTATCCTTTTATATATTTCTATAGATTATTTACTAGCACTATAGTATAGTTGAATCTTCTATTGATACATGAACAACTTTAAAGTGTTTCTGCTTTGCACTTTCTTACACTTCCGCCATATCAATACCAGTAATCGCAGCACATTCAAATGTTGCCCAATAATTAACCTATATACCATTAAATTAAAGAGAAAAAACCGTGACGCCACTTATTAGCAAATTCAACTACCTACTTAATTTCTTACAGAATTGTTCTATCGATTTTTTTATTTCTATTGAGGGCAAACCTAAAGGATTGAAGTAATTCTGACCACAAATGTTAAAACAATAGCAATGCAAAATTGAATAATTTTGTAAATAGTGGTCCTATGTCCTTAATTTTGTACAATAATTAACCAGGTCGACGTGTAATTTGTAATATGATTAACTAAGTCTACACAAATTGCTAATTCTACAAAAAAAATATTTCTTTGTATCTCTAGTAATTTATCGTAACGAAAAATTTTACAACACAGGACTATCGTAATAAAACACTAGAAGAGAATTTCGATTTTAAGTACAATAACAGGAAATAATATATACAGTGCGTCTAAATTCATCAGCTACTACTATTAGACAGTAGCAGTGGATTACTGTCTACTGATATAAGCTTTGACATACCACATGAAACACACGACAACATAGCTACACAATTATATGTTAAATATAGGACAGGAACCATTTTATTTTACAAAAGTTTTATGTGTATAAGTAAAAAATACCATTCTGTAGTAATGAAAAAAAAAACTTTTTCACTACATACTGCATACATGCTAAGTGCTACTATCGCTATTTCTAAAGTTCAAATGACTCTACATAAACATTTTTATCTACATCAAGAAGGGCTTTTTAACTCTATTGAATAACAAGGTCCAAGATTTGCACTGTGAGGGGGCCCCCGACAATACATGAATACTTCTGGATCTATATACAGCGCGGCCATAGAGCTTCACACCATACTCATAATTTTGTTGTTTTTTTAAAGACTATAGACATTTAAACTGTATTTCTTAATAATCATCCAATTAAATTGCCCTTCATTTTCTACTCGTTGACCTATCCACCTTCCAAGTCTCAGTAAATGGAGGAGTTCAGTCTTATTAAACGCAAATCTTTCCTATGGAATACCATCATACTAGTTAAAGGACCACTAATGCTTTAACTAAGTTGTAATGTAAAAATTCTAAATATCTAGAGCAGTGAAATTGCCTTCAAGTAAGTAACGCTTTAAAAGATCCATCCAGACCATTCCACTCCATGCATTTAGTAACATATAAGTAGGAAATCGAGAAAGGAACTACCAAACCGCCAAGCGGTTATCAAAGTAGTTCCCGAATAGCAAGGCTATTACCTAATCGCTAAGGTTTCAAATTATTTGAAACCTTATCTGATCTTGCAGAAACACGAGAAAGAGGTCGAGGATCACTTTTAGGTATAATTCAATGCCTGGCGGGGCTTTGGCCCGAGAAGTAGTTGTTTCCTATAGCGATTATGTAGCTTTGCTATTCGGGAACTACTTTGATAACCGCTTGGCGGTTTGGTAGTGAATCCTTTCTCGATTTCCGACTTATATGTTACTGAGATAGATCGTATCGATAAAGATGTATACCCCAAAAATTGCATTCGGCATTTGTCCTGTATCGGCGTACCACGTACGGCACTGATGAGAACTAATAAGTTCGAAACAGCTGTATGTCGTTCGGTTCCAAGAATCCTACTTGTAGCGGGTTTAATTTTTTGAAATCCATGCATTTACTTTATTTGACCCAGGGTATGCAATTCCTGAATTCAATGAGGATTTGATTTTGAGGTTAATATCTGCCGTTATGGCTACTGTTTCATTCAAAGAAAAAGTCGACTCGCCAGAAGAAACGACAAACATTAAACTCGCGTTTAGTCAAGATATCTACCAGATGCCTGATACGAGATACCTCTGTAGTTGCAAAACAGTTAAATTTTTCTATGTAATAGAAGTTAAACGCCCATTGTCTTATAAACGGTTATATGATGGATACCTTTACTGTGGAGTAGCATTGAACTTGGAATACTTTAAGAAATTCATGTTTGTTGAAATAGAAGAGGTTGTAATTTGTAATTCAAAAAACAAGAAAATACTTTGATGACTTTACAAATCAAACAAAATATAAAATAAATAAAATATATATGCCTGTAATTTTTCTTGAACAATAAAGTTGATTTGTTTCTAAACTTTAATAATGAAATTATGGATACTTTGCGAAATCTTATCACCACACTATATATTTATGATACTGGCTGAATTTCATCAGTAATGAATGACTTAAAATATATACGAGATCTGACGACAGTCTATAGAGCCAAATGTAGAGTGGCAGAGCTAGTGTCTGATATAAGTGCCAAAAACCAAATTTTCAGGAAATGAAGAAAAATTACACAGAATATACAATTTTCATTAAAATGTATTCTAGAAAAAGCATCAAATTAGAAATGTTCACGTTAGAATGTTACAGAAGAATGTTACAAAAAAGAAGTTGAGGAAAAAATGTTGTGTCTTCTAGAACGTGAAAAATATTTGGAAATGATCTAAGTACCAGATTTTTATGCTGGATATGATCTATCCCCACATGTTTTTTTTTTATTCTTAGGTACGTCCTCGAAACATTTCCTGTTCTTCTCGTCTATGAAATCGAGCATGTCCGTGATGCCCCTTTTCTTGTTGGTAGGTACAACTAAGTGGTATTTTCTTGGGGAATGCAGAAAGAGCAGCAAACCTAAGAGATTGTGCAGATTGTGCAGATTTACTAAGATATTACGAGACTACTTGATTACTTGGTTTCTTCACATCAGCCACTACCTGCAGTTTTGAGTATTTAGCCCGTTTCTTAATTAATGCGAAGCCTCTATCTGATGCGGACAAACTGTGTTCAGGGATCAGAAATCTGTAATCAATCCAGTCGAAGTTACCATTTGATACAAGTAGAATGTACAGGAATATAAGCATGGGGTTCTTCAATTGCCCGGCACAGTTATCACTCCATACAACGAGGTTTCGCTTATGTGTTTCAAAAATTGCCAGTGTTGATGGCTTGTAACACACGTGGCACTTACTCGTAGATCAACTAGGTAGCTCGGAATAGACTAATGGAGTTACACAAACGAAATCTGTCGGCTTCTGTAACGGCCTCGGAACTACTTCCACAACGAATCAGGAGATAGATTATTTAGCACTACATTGGCCTTGGTTTGTAGAACATTTTGGTATAAAAAACGGAAAAACGGAAAAAGTATTTTTGGCATTTATATCACTTAGTTCTGCGACTCTACAAATACTTCAAAGAACCACATATATTTAGCCATGACTGTCTATCATCCTATAAATCAGGTATGTCAAACACGCGGCCCGCCAATACATAGGTTGCGGCCGCCGAGACGTTTTAAAAAAATTTTTGAAAAAAATATTAATTATTTTAACGTGATTTTATTTTTATTTGTATGAAATTTAGTTTAATGCAGTTGCAATATGCAGTTTAAATTTTGCATTTCAATAATTTTTAATTTAGTGACTGAGAAAGGCAGAAAATATAAGATTAAATTAAATCGAACATATGTATATAAATCTCATTTACGAGGTGCGGAGGAAACAATGTTTGGACTTTATAGGTATAGCGGTGCGTTTATAGTTTAAGTTTAAAAAATATGAAATATAAAATGTCTATGTACAGTCCCTGCTCACTTTATTAAACTCACTTGCAAAATTGTTGTTTTCTGAGGTGTATAAATAATATTGGCTTTGTTAAGTATATGTACATGAGAATAAAACGTTGTTTCACATTTCTGATTCTTTATTATACAAAAAAAATATATTGATACTAATTACTGAACATATTTTTATACTACTAATACCTTGTCAAACCGCCTTTGGCTTTTATTAGCGCGTCCACCCTCGAGGCATGCTGTTTATGCAGTTTTTTGCAATTTCCTTTAATTGATCATTATGGTTCCAATGATAAATTATTCTCTCAATTAATTGAACCTTATTGGTTATGTTTTCCTTTGCTAATTCTCGTTTTAAGCATTCCCACACATTCTCGATAGGGTTCATGTCTGGCGAGTTCCATGACCATGGTAATAAAGGTATTCCTTGTTTTGCTCAGAATTTTTTTATATTCTTGGCTGTATGACAAGGGGCCTCGTCTTGCATAAATATCTTACGACCATTTCCAAACCATTCCCTCATCTGTAGGATCAATTTTGTTTGGAGAACCTCTTTATATTGATCTTGCCACATGGTATTTTGTATAATACAATAAAATGTAAAATATTTTTAGTTTAAAAAATGACATGAAATATAGAACGACTATGTATCTATGTATCTATACAACACATTGAGCTTGACATTTAGTCTAATAAATACATAATTATCTAGTCTATCTATCTATCATATCTAATATTAGTCTAATAAATAACATTGAAAACATGTGGCACCCAACTTAATACAAAATAGATCATGTAGCCCGTAATATCATATGAATTTGACTTTCCTGCTATAGATAGACATATTTTCTAAAATATATTAAAATAAATAACTACTACAATAAATAACAAACGCAATAGATCTGTCCGCATCTTTGTCTTTCCATTCGACTCCATAAATTACAGTCCCCTCTCGGTGACAAACAAATCCAATCAAAAGCCGCACATCCCCCATAATTAATAAATGATATAATTCCATTACTGGTAATATTCGACGGCCGGGTGGCTGATGCAAAATATAAATTCGTCACGCTGAGCCCGCAGGAATAACTGAATCAAATTTCTGCAGTAATTCAGTTATCGTATATTAGCTGGAATGATGTCATAAAGCGGTCTGTATTTACCCCGGGGACGATATAATATTTTGCAGCAATGCATTAGAGGGATCGCATTTCCATTACTGCGGAGCAGATTCCTTTGTGTCCGTGTTGTTGACTTCGTCATATCTAGGTGGTTGTTTATATAAAATAGTTTTTCAAATGTCTATCTCTGGGGAAAATTAGGTCTTTAATTTGTTTTTTAAGAGTTTAAGGTCACTTTTGTTTTATACTCTTCTAATATAAATACACTAGGCACAAAAATGAAGGTATGTAAAAAATTTTAATTTTTAGGGGATTTTCAAAGGGCTATAACTATTAGAAAAATAGTCGCACAGCAATTTAAAAAAAGCAAATTAAAGCTCCAGGCTTCTAGTTTTTAGATCTTGATTTCAACATTTTTTTTGGTCAGCAGTTTTTGAGTAATCATAAGAAAATCATTGTGAAAAAAATATTTTGCTTGTCTTGCAAAAAGTTCACGGACTTCAATAAATTTTGTTTACTGATTTTATTATAAAGGTTGTTTTGATAATCTTATCTTCTTGAATTTAAGCGGTCTAAAGCCTTTGTACGTTGATTTTTCACTGAGTTATCGTCGTTCAAAGCAAAAAAGTCAGTTTTAACTGTAGTAACTAATAACTCGGAAAATAATTTTTTAAATTTTTTTCTTGTAATAATTAATATTTTTTTGATAAAAAATAATTATGGATTATTGGTAAAAAAAATTCAACTGCAAAAAATTAATAAAAAATTAAAAATTCACACTTAAATTAATTTTTAGCAAAAACAACAAATTCAATCATTCCAAACACAATGAAAAAATCGCAGTGCTTTAATATTTTCAGGGTCTCTTTGGGATACTTTGAGCTTAAGAGGATATAGTCAACATCCTCAGTCTATCCATTATTTTCAAATTTATGCCAAGTTAAGCGAATATTTCTAAATATGTAATTTTTACTTTTTGTTCAATCAACAGTCTCGCACCAATTTTTTTTTATCAAGAACCAACAAATACAACTTGTAAATAATACTTTGCAGTTTTCAAAACTCTACCTGAATTTTCTGTGCGATCATTATTTCCCGAATAATTAATTACTAAATTCAAAACAGAGTTTTTTGCTTTGAACGACGATAACAGCAAAAAATCATCGTACAACACCTCTAGACCACTCACATTAAAGAAAATAGAATTATCTAACAAAGCTTTATTATGAAATTAGTCAAAAAACTGTAAGTCCGTGGACATTTTGAAAATCAAGCAAAAATTCGGAATTTTTTTCCCATATTGTTCTTATGATTTTTCTGAAAACCGTTGATGGTAAAAATTTTTAACTCAAAATCTGAAAATTAGGAACTTGGAGCTTCAATATGCTATTTTTGAAATTAGCCTGCAACTATTTTTCTCTAAGTTACAGCCCCTTGAAAGTCACCTATGAATTTAGGATTTTTTTACATACCTTAATTTGTGCCTAGTTTATATAAAATCATTTATTTTTCAATTACTCATTATATGTCAACAATGCCTAGGATACGAGACACATAAACAACTGCATAAAAACCCGGGCATTACAGCGGGCGTTATATCCATAATGCCTCCTATAATGCCCGGATTATAAATTAAATTACCTGCTCATTTACTTATGTATTTATTCAACTTAATGATATAACTTATAACTGAAATATAAAAAAAGGAAATTCGTATTCTAATTACTTTTCAATATCTTTTCCAAAGTTAAACTAGCAGTTGTGGAATGTTCCCGGAAAATACGCAACTGGATTTCTGACGTTTCTTACAGCATCGCACACAACCGAATCTTCAGAGGGCGACTAAACATAAAAATTGACGGAAGTGTTGACTAATTTTTCTTGATTTTGACAGTTTGATGAAGAACCACTCACAGAATTTGAAATCATTTAAGCTATTCGATTGTTTTGAGGTTACACTTTCTGCTATATATCCCTCAGCTACAGTTGTACTTTTCCATTTACCATGTAATTTTAAAGTTTCAAATGAAGCGCCTGCCTCAACCAAAAGCGTAGACGACGTTCACCGTAAACAGTGACCAGTATATTCCTTGGCATTATCTAACTTCAGATATCTAGCAATTATTGTAGGTACACTGCCCAAAGTATTTTTTCCCTCTGGCTGTACTGTGCAGTGATTATTATTTCTATATGTCAGAAAGAACCTACGCTCCTTCATTGCCCCAGGTCTCAAAGCCGCATATTGACGGATTAACATCAAAACACCAATTTGTGCCTCCTCCACAATAGCAAAACCTTTAGACTCACCCGTCTTAGTTTCGGGAAATTTCACCAGCATAACCGGTCCCTTATCTTCTATATTGTCGATAGTCAATTTAACCATTTCATCCCTTCTTAAAGCACTAAAGACACCCATAACTAGAACGACCTGCAATGGTTCATTTTCATAAAAACGGGTTCGGGTTCTACCTACAAATAATTTTTGGCTATCTACCTTATGCAGCAAAAACGTTTCATTAGGAGCATCTTTTATGAATGCCAAAACCTGATCTCCAGTCAAAACTTGCGACTTCTTTGGGAGGTATCATTTAGATATTTGTTTTAAAAATGAAAAAAAATGCTTATATTTGGAAATGTCAGTATTTTCATTTATGTCCAAAGTCGCTTTTAAATTCGAATACTTAGTCCATAAAGAATTAGCAGCATACTTTTCCGACTAAAATAAATATAAAGATAATTATTAATAAAGTAGCAGATATAAATAAGGTAAAATTCTAACTCTACATACCAGTTCCTGGAAATAAGCCAACATGACCACCTCGTTTAGACCAGTCACCGAATCTTCTGCTTTCCAGTTAACAAATATTTTATATACTCTTTGTCATATACCGCTCTTGATTTCACCGGTCAACAGTTGTTTTGTTGCTTTTTCGGCTTTTTTAACAATATTTTGTGAGATAAATTCCATCTTCCAAAAGTACAAACGACGCGACGTTTAAATAAAGACAAGTACACAACAAACAGCTTCCTTAGCCACGAAAATGTTACTAGATATCCTAGAATCCCTACCTATTCAATAATTATGTAAAAAATCATTGCATTTAGTTTTATTTTCGCGAAGTAATTGAAAAATAAAGTCTTGTATGCACCACTGACGTTACTTGATGATAATGCCCATCGATCGATATCCTTCCCTCGGGCCAAAGGCCCTCGGGCTGTATAACATCGACCTTCGGGCATTATCATCTAAGTAACACCCTTGGTACATAAATAACTATTCTCTCATTTCTGAAAAATAGAAAATGCGATCATGTCAGGTCCTTTTACCACCTCAAACACTCTCCGCCACTGTTTACCGCCAGTGATTTACTAATAATTTAACGATCTGTTAAACCTCTTTTCTTTGATGAAACGCAATCTGCAAATCATATAATATCAGCGGAAAACCTGATAATATGTATATCATTATGGTATCCCCACTACATCCTCACAATACATCCTCGCAAAGACATAATTGAGTAAAGCCTCACACTGTGGAAAAGAAGTCTGCAAGTGTAAACAAGGACAGACACGTCCATGCTCACGGAGAGATAAGTGCCCCACTCTGATCGTTAGGGCTCAAACCTAACCATACCATAGTAGGTCAAGGCTACTAGTAACATTGCTGCTGTTATTTCTATAGGAGAATGCAATAAGTAACCGATCCATATAGTTGCCGTGGAGCAAAGTGCTGCACTTTCATAGCTAGTGTCATGTTCATTACCTGCATGCGCGTCATACTCGTATTATCCAGCTTATTATACAATAAAGTGGGAATAATAAGAAACTAGCCGTAACAATATTTTGTTACACTGTGCTATGATTACCAACTGTGTAGCAACGAACGCCCAACAACCGCATACCTGAACGTTTGTATTTGCTCAACATATGTATTAACATACATTAAAATAACTTCTCTTGATTTATGTGATCCAATTTAAAATGTCATATTAATACAAATTATTTGCACACAGACTCTCTCTCAAATTAATTAATACGTTTCTGACATAAAACAACTAATAAACCTTCGTGTGGAATTTATTCATCCATAACTAAACGCTAATTAGGCGACATTCGACTTGTGACTCGTTGAAAATAAACCTAATCCGATATAAAGAAGGTAGACGTCATTAGTTCGCGAATATTACTCGGATACTTACTGGCTGCATGCGAAGAACATCATTCCTAATATCGTGCATGTGTCGGAAACATCAAGGCGGCATTGTAAATTTTCTTTCACACTAACACATGTTAACAGCTAACACATGTACAGTGCATAATAGGGTCTATTGAGGTGTATTTCTGGTGACAAGATGCATCTCGGAAATCATATTTTGCTGCGCTCGCTTCTGGATCGGCTGAAAATGAGTTAGTGGCTGCTTTATGGGCTATTTTAATTTGATGACTAATTCGGAGGAGCGAAACTGAGAGTTATAGTTGCTGTTAAAATACTTTGCTAATACAATAAACATTTATAGTTCAGTCTTTTTATTGCATTATTTTCATGCAAGTACAATATGTAGTTCCTATTAAATATTCGTACTACGAGTATAACCTTTTAAATATGTTGGTCTCACGTTCCTAAAATATTTAAAATTACTTTACAGCTCATCAAGAATAGGAATAAGTCTCAAAATTGCGATATCGCACCGCCCATGAGGTGGGCAATAAATGTAACTCAGTCGCATTGAGACCTTTGCAGAGTGATGTATATGTAATGTGAATATACACAGGATTTGACCTGGCCGAGCGTAAAGTGCTTCCTTTTTCCCTCCCAATGCTGCCTCACTGTTTCTTCTACACATATATAGAGAATTTTACACTTTTTCCTATTATTATTGACAAACTTGTACATATCTCATTCTTTCAGACTGGCATTCTTTAACAATAATTTTGAAGTAGAAAATATTATGTATTTTATTTTTACTATAGATTCTTTGTTAAAACTATAATCCAATGCAATTATCATGGTCCTATATACAATTAACTTGGAGTGATTTATTAAGAATTCTTTATAAAAATATTATTCAGTCTGTCTGGTTTTCAAATAAGAACGTCTGCTGTTCTGAGTAGTATAAAAAATTGTAACTATAATTTGCCTAATTATAGCTAAAATACACTGTTAAACTGCCAGTTTAACAGTGTATGAAAATAAAGTATATTTTTAATTTAGCAATGTCTTGACGGGACTCAATAAAAATATATAATTAAGGAATTGACAAATCTGTGGATTGTATACCCACATACTACTCGTCAAGAATATGAAAAAGTGTGAGATTCTCATGTATGCATAGAAGACTGCTGCCTCAGTCTTCTATTCATACATGAGAAATCAGATGGAAAAAGATGGAAGCATTTTACGCGCGGCTATATCAAACTCTGTGTACATTGTATATACTCGATATTCACTCTGCAAAAGACTCAATGCGACTGGGTGAAGACCAGGCTATTTACTGAGCACCTGGTCGCCGGTCCCATATCGCTGTTTTGAGACTTATTCCTATTCTTGACGAGCTGTAGCCTATGTATTGGGTAAGGACCGCGAATAAATCGTGCATGACATAAGAATCAGGAGCGGACCCAGAATAACGCGTTGCCATTCACAATAAAGGACATGGTAAACAATATATTACTTTTTAATTATCGATCATGTAGTGACGATTATATATTAGTATATATATTAGCATATATTCTAAATGTTCAGGAGCCAAATATTGAAGCTTATCACTGAAAATCCACTTATATATATATATATATATATATATATATATATATATATATATATATATATATATATATATATATATATAAAGAAACCTCAAGATGTCTACAGATATAACAGGAATCTATTTAATGGATATGATGTTTTTCATATAGTGCATGGTTTGTTAAGAAAAGTATACCTCTTTACCTATGAAGTAATCCACAATACCACACAGTATACGAAATCCGGTATTGTGTTATAAAATTGCTTCCTATTTGATCCCGTTGGTTGAGTCGAGTCCTGTTTTATTAAAAAAGGAACTGGCGTAGGTCAAATATATTGTTTACTGCGTTAACAATTGTGTACCTAGGGGATGTAGGTGTACACTCAACCCTTATTGACAAATAAATTTTTGAAAAGTAAATGTGAATGTATATTAAACTTTTTAAAACATCTGGGTTCTTGAGTGCCTGCTGAGCGTGTGAGGTAAAGAGTATATCGTTTGCATTTAGTTCGTCGGCCCTTTTACATTATCAAAATGAACATCATAGATTCATTTTGATCAGTCATGTTAAAATATTTTTTTTCCAGGCGACGTTTTTAAAAATGTCTTTTTAACGCTGGCTATTCATTTATCGATTATGGGATAGCAGTCTATAGGAGTTTCTAAGGGAGTGTACAAAATATTTCGAAGATTTAAAACATATTCTTATTTCAACCCCCATACTATCACATTTAAACTTTGACGAGCCTTTTCTTTCTATCACAAATGCGAGCGCTTTAGCGATCAGTACCGTACTTTCACAAGGTTTCGTAGATAAAGATTTACCTATAGCTTGCGCCTCCAGAGGGGTTTGTAACGCAGAAACGAAATACTCGAGAAATAGAAAGAGAACTCGCTATCGTTGGGGCCGTAAAAGTGCCACTTTTATCCATATATTTTTGGAAGAAAATTCAAATTAATAACATACCTCTCACCTGCCTTTTCTCTATAGAAGATCACGGTAGTCGCCTAGCACGTTGGTGCTTAAAGCTAGAAGAATGGGTACTATTACCAAATCGAATACAAAACTGACAAATACAAAATAATACAAAAACGCAGACGCTTTGTCCTGTCCAAAATCAACCATTTTCAAAAGTTCGCAGACTTCTAAATTAAAATTTTAACGTCAAACACTGTCTGTTTTATTACAATTTTATTAGGTCAGAAACTACTAAAATCTCACTAGAACCGATCACATAAAAACTAGATACATTTGTCCACTTACGTACATAAGAATCTCAATCATTAATAGTCTACTCAAAAATTAAAATTATTACTATTAGATAAGGCACACAAAGACATAATAAAGCTTTTTTCAAAAAAATAAATTGGAAAACTTATAAAATAATTCAATATAATATTTTCAAGGAAAGAACGAACTTTATTCAATAAAATTAATATCGTTACGAATAAAACCGTGAAAAACCGAAAATATTTATATTTTGTTATCCTTCGATACCGAAAAGATAATACATAATACAAACAATGTTTACACTTATAGCAGTTTTAAAGCAATTAATTGTGGTGGCATTGATGTGGTCTCATGTGTTTGAAACTAATTCCACGGCATTTGAAACTTATCATTATGTTAATCAAGTGCATTTTAAATTGTTTTTGACTTTCCTTAGCACCCCGATTAACACTTAAACGAGTTTTATGTTTCTCAGTTGCAATATGTCCTGCAACGCGCGCTTTTACATTTCATGATATCACTGTATCTCATACATTACCCCGTAGTTTGATGCTGTCAAAATACAGTTTAGAAGAATCACTCAACCATTTTTCCACTGTAGCACACGAAGGAAGCTGACGCAATATATAATAGTCGAATAATAGTTGAATAGTAATTGTATTGAAATTGATTGGAAGGTATTGATTTAATTTACAATCAAGTATACTTCAGCGAGCACTCGTTTCATCTCACAGTGAAAGTATGCAACTACTAACATAGATCTATTGCTCTTACCACAGGTAGTCGCTAGATTACTGACCCTTTCCAGTGCCATATGTTGAAGATATTTTTGATTATTATCATTACGAATATGAATTGCATGTTTTTATTAATAATATGAAATTTCATTTACTCGCCATAATAGTGCGAGTTATATTAGTTATAACTAATAAGTTATAACTTCATAAAATACTAGCCGTATCATTTTCTAAAATATATCAAACGTCTCCCTTTCTGTATTAATTACGGCAACTCTTCGTACCCTAAAATAAGTTTCCTAAAGTGTAAACTACCGTTAATACAGAGAGAGAATTTCGAGTTAAATCGCCCCACGACAAACAACTGTATCAATACATCTCGGTAGCGTACCCATTAGGTTAGAAAACCATTGTCATTGAAATTGATCTATACCGTGAAGTTCTCCAACTTAATAATCGAATACAAAGTCCTAATTATACAGGTTTGTTAGTCGAATAAGATAGAATCTCGAGACGGTGATACCGAAAGACGCGAGGCTTTGTATCATTTTTACGAGCAGCGGGTATCTAATTATAGGAAACAAAACGGCTTTAATTTGTTTATTCTTCCCCCCGTTCTCTGTGGGTATTTATCGTCCTTATTATTTTTATCTGGTCGCTAATGGAGTCGGTACCGTTCTATTCGCAACGGCGAATGAGGCAATATGTATTTTTGTTAAAGATGTATTAAATAATGTTGTTGGAATGATACAGCATACGCCGTATATAATTTAATATCTAGATCGCATTTCAGCCTATTTCTAAGAAGGAACACAATTGAATAGCGGAATAGTATCCAACGCATGTATCTGATTTCTAACAGAATGAAACCAGTACTATTTTAGAGACCGACACAGGAGATCGGTAACATATAAAGGGTCTTTCAATAAGGACGTTCGATTTTTAAACATAAGTAAAACAAGTTGTGTGTCAGATATTCACTCAATTTTTTTTTATTTGAAAGAATATTTTATGACATTAAATATGAAATATAACGTCGGTCAAATGTTTGTCGCGCCTTTGTTTGGTGGTACGTATTCGAGAGGTCCATTTTTCGGTTACTTTGTCGCATAAATCTGGCTGAATTTGCTGGATGGCGTCCATTATGTTGACTTTGAGGACAACAGTTGTTTGCGGTTTATTCGATTTAAGATAGCCCCAAAGGAAGAAGTTTAAAGGCGTTAAATCGCACGATCTCGGTGGCCAGTTCACGTCGCCGCCGCGCGAGATAGCCATGCCCTCAAATCGCTCATGCAGAATATCCATCGTGGCACGCGCTGTGTGGCGCACGTAACGCCGTTCTGCTAGAACCACATGTCATCGGTATCCATATTATTCAGTTTCCGCCACAAGACGTTGCTTACCATAGATCTGTAGAGCTAGCCGTTGACGGTTATGGCAATGCCAGTTTCGTTTTGGTAGAAGTACGGACCGATGATTCCACCAGACCAAAATCCCCACCAAACAATGACTTTCTCGGGATGTATTTGGTGCTAGTGTATCTCGTATGGTATCGTCTCAAATCCGACAATTTTGCTTGTTTACATATCCATTCATCTAAAAATGGGCTTAATCGCTAAAGATGATTTTTTGACGAAATTTGAGTCAACTTCCAACTGTTCCAGAGCTCCATCAGCGAACACATGGCGTTGCCCATGGTCGTTTACCTTAAGTTCCTGGATCAGTTGGATTTTATAAGGATGCAGACCCATGTCCCGACGCAAAATTCGCTAAATTCAAGTCGCAGAAATGTCAAGTTCTTGTGAACGACGAGAAATTGACTGCATGGGACTTTCCCGTACATTTTATGCACAGCAGCGATGTTTCCAGCAGACCTTGCGTTTCAGTGACGTTCGAGTGTTGGCTGATTATGTTCTTGGCCGTTCTTTGAACGAAGAGTTTGACAATAAGAGTTGATGATTTGCACGTTATTGAATATTATAACCTTTCATGGTGATTTGCCGTACACTACTGAACAGTTCACAGTAAATTTGACAGATGTAGGTTTTACAACATGGCCGCTATGACTTAACTTTCGAGCGTCCCTATTGAAAGATCCTGTACTTAAAGGTACTAAAAATGCTTATATTACTCTCGAATACGTTTACGAACTTCTAATATTTAATAGACCGAACGATTTTTGTTTCAGATACTATGAAACGGGTAGCTTTAAGGCCGGTGTCATCGGCGGATCGAAACCAAAAGTCGCAACTCCACCAGTGGTAGACGCCATAGCCAACTACAAACGGGAAAATCCTACGATGTTCGCATGGGAAATTCGTGATAGACTTTTAGCCGAAGGGATTTGTTCACAAGATAATGTACCTAGTGTTTCATCTATAAATAGGTAAGTTATTGTTATGGTATTAGCGGGTTTGGAAGGAGGTACAAACCCTTAGGAAAGTCAAGTAATGAAACATTTACAAATTCACTCTAACAGATCATTGGGCACTTGTTTAGACTATTTACTTGGGAAAGGTTAGGGACGGCAGGCAAATGATTTGTGTAACACATAATCAGTAATTTATATTTTATATTAATAGTAACGTGAATACACATTACTATAAATCAATGTTTTGAAATAAACAAAACACTAATTGGTTTAATTATAGACTAACAAACAATATACTAATAAAGACAACTTATGTGTTGTAAATTTATTCCAAGCCAATTTCTATTAATTGTTAATAAGATACATGCCTGTCACACACAATACACACATAAAACATTAAATTATATTATCTTAGATTTACTGAAATAAATCTGTTAAGTTGATGATTGTTGTTTAAATCATCTCGTTGTACTGTTGCACCACATCTTCTTGGTAAACTTTAACTCGTAGAAATATGAAAGTAACAGTTTACTAAACACTATATTTTCTATTTACAAGTATTTAAAAAGCGGTAATTTTAAAGAGAAGGTATCTAATGATACATACATCTCAGTGAGCACAAGGTATAAAAAACTACTACCTTTCCGTAGCGCTTCTACATTCGAACTAGTTAAAACATACATTTTTCTTTCCTGGTCGCCTTACCTACTAGGGGTACGCTATTAATCTAAATTGGAATTTCACATTATATTGTCCCTATTTCAAATATCTCGCTTAACGTAGGATTTACAAGATGCCTTATTATACTAATATAGTAGGTATAACCGGCCTATAAACGTTTGGGTACAGACTTACAAAGTATCTTACCTTCCTAGAACTATATAACTACATAAATTTTGAAGGGAGATCATAAACATGAATAACCGAAAATAAAGAATACAAAAGAAAGAGAAAAACTCAAGCTTTGCGAAACAGGCCAGCATTTAAGGAATGCCTAATATATAAAATTAAAACCTAACAATAAACAAAATCTGTACTATGTTTTAAAAAAACAGTAAACATTTTTTCAGTGTAGAAGTTTCGTTTAGTAAACATAAAGCCGAGAAACATAAACATAACTACTAAGTAAACATGCAATGGGTTAAATAAATTTTGCCTATCTATTAGAATATTTATCTTGGATTTTCTGAATATTCATTTTTAAACTGTTCTGGCTTGGTTTTGTTGCATAATATAAAGTTACGACCAATTTAATAAAATTCGAAGCTAGAACTTGTACTAGACTTCAGTTGTAATTATATAAGTACATAAATACTTGCCGATTATATATTCGATATTATATGCAATCACTTCTTTGGTAACGATTTTCGTGACACTCGTCTTACGAATCTGGGAATGTCAGTTTTCTGGTCAAATATGCTTATTCAGGTCTGTCTGTGAGGTTTGAAAAAAATAACAGGTCAATCAGGATTGACCACTTAAAATTCTATTTAATTGATTTTAACACTGACTTCACTTTCCACAGGACACCAAAGCACTATACACTACACTCGACGTGCATTTCTAAGAGTGTTAATTATCCCCAGATGATGCCAACTTTGTTCGCTGGCGAAAAGCGCATCGAGTGTAGTGTTTTGGTGTTCTGTGAAAAACTACGTCAATGTTATCTTCACACCAACGGTTCCAACCCACTCCACTATTTTTTTATTTCGTCAAAAATGCGATAAAATTGGTTAAACAAATGGATTAGTTAAACAATTTGTGGAATTATCTATTGGAGAATAAGGTTCACAAAATTTATCGTGTGGTATACCCCAAGGATCTATACTGGGTGCATTACTATTTACCATTTATACATGTAACGTATGCTTCGCTCAAAAAAACATTTGTATTATGCTAAGTTACAAAATGTCAATAAATACCTGAACTATCGATTAAACCAGGACTATACAATATTACTACGATTTAAAGCTACAAAAATACACTTTTCAAGCTCACTGTATGTAATACTTATCTATACTCTATATACTTATTCTTATCAATAAAATAATATACAGCTGATTGTATAATCTTATAAATAAAAATAATTTTATTGTTATTAATATTATTAAATATTACGAAATGGTCACTTAATATCATTTTACAGTTAAATGTAGTTTTTAAAAAGTTCTCATATCAAAAAATCTTCAATCCTCAAATCTTGAAAAATCAAGTACATAAATTATACATATCACAATTAGTACAAATAGCTGGAAAATATATATATATATATATATATATATATATATATATATATATATATATATAGCCTTTTGTTTTTTTTTATTTTATTTATTCTTGTTATTTTTGAGATTTATTGAAATATCTTCCACATATCATTATTATAAGTCCGAATAAAATTCTTAGTTTTTTTTTGGAAGCTGTATATATTTTGAGCGATTATGTAATGTATTTATTAGTATGTCTGATTTTTTAAATAATAAGTATATTATATCTAAAACGATTTTTCGACAATATTTTATAATGATTTTAAAATAATACAATTCATTTTGGAATGATTTGTCTTTATTTTGTATGAATTTTGTACTCAACATACTCGATTTAATTTAAATTTATATTTTGGCCTAAATCTATCCAACGGAGAAGATAAATATAATCCATTTTTCAGAGGGCCAGTGGCGCGGGTTAATTTATAAATAGCAGCCAATTCAGTATAATAATCGAAGTGAACATAAAGAGCCACTCAACACAATCCATTTGAAACAATCGCGCAATCATAGCCACCCCCCTATTATAATGCGTAGATAACATCGAGTAGGCCAGGCGTGCTAGGGGCTGATTTGACACATTTAATTTGACCGGTCGTCCCATCGGGCATGTCCATTACTACATATCACGACCCTAGTCTTCGGATTATTAAAATAACAGATGTGATTTTGGTTAATCTCGGCTGCGAACAAATGCGATGACAGAAATAAAAAATGCTCCTTGCGATAACCGCCCTCGTGTTTTTACGTCAGCTTTTGTGAAGAATTCGCATGAAAATTTGCATATTTGCATATTTCTTAATTTTGATCAATTCCGCACTGAAATAGATCAGATCTAAAAGGAAATTTGGTTAAATAGCATATAAAATAACCTGCAAAGAAAATAGAAATTCACTTAAAATATATGTGTATTTTTTAAAAAACGTAGATGAAGAAGAAAACTGAAAGAATTGTTATGTTACAGAAATGAAAAACTGAAAATTGTTTCAATCAACTCCCCTCGTCATTTTAATACTCTGATTTAAAAACAACTATGGAAGTAAAGAATTATAATTTAAAAAATGAACAAGTAAACTGTAATTATAACCGTTAAAGATTTAGCACATATATATATATATATATATATATATATATATATATATATATATATATATATATATATATATATATATATATATATATATATATATATACAGGGTTTCTGTGAAACATTTCCATTATTCCTTTGAGATTGCTTAATCCTTTTCAGTCCTTCAAGTAATTAATATATGTTTTAAATATTTTTTCTCCATACTCAGACACTACATTTATACGTATACAACTGCATGTTTATTATTTGAAACTGAAGACATGGCAACGTTGCGTTATGCCATATTTTAATCTATTATGGTTGCATATGTCTTATACTTAACCTGACTTTGTAAACTTTTTCGGAGCGTGATAGAAAATTTTCAGAAAAATTAAAAATTAATTTTTGTCGTGATCAGTTCCGGGACAATAAAGGAAAATTTGCAAAGCGAAAAGTAATACAGAAACGCTTAAATTGTATTGGAAAAATGAATGTTACTGAATTGGACGACGTATGGTTGAATTCAGCGCTTAGAAAATTTAAGATGTTGTGAACGTAAAAACGTTCTTTCAAAAAAAAATAAATAAATAAAGTCGTTTAGGACTAAATTCAGTTTTAGAAATTGTTTGTGATGAATGTGCAGTTATAACATAAGTAGCGACAGGCAAAATGCATGTCGCTGCATTGCTAAACGCTAATTTAAAAGTTCTCGACTTGCCGAGCAAAGCTTAAACTGGCATCTTTATCTTTTCAACAAATCGGGCAACAACCGATTTGTTTTTAATTCAAAGTATTCGTAATAAACTAATGTATAGATGAGTCGTATTTGGAAAAAATATATACAAAAGTTTTCAAGTTATGATGTACTATTCATTTCATTGCTATTTGCCAAATAAAAAACTCTTTTATCTTCGATAAATCGAACAGTCTACCTGAGCCTAGCCGTAAAAACAAGCCACAGTATGTTTTGTTATTTTATTTGGCAAATAGCGATTAAATAAGCTATAAAATGTATAACTTTTAATCAACTAGTATATTCAAACCATGCAAAAAGTTCAAACTGTGATGGCGAATATCTCCTTTATTGTACAGAAAAAAAATTTCATATAAGCAATTTCCTTCGAGAAGTTTAATCTTTATGTGTAACTGAAATTTTATGAAATTCTATAGAAAAGTGGGTTTCCGAAGGAACTACCTAAAACATTTCTTTATTCGATTTTTTTCTTAAACCAAGGAAAATACTATGATGCTATATGACGATATTATGAATAGAAGACAAAATTTGAGGTAAAAATTGGTTTTAATGCAGTTCCTGGCATTATGTGTGCTTTTTTAGATGATAGATTATTATACTGGACATCTTTAATTTAACATCTTCATTTCAGCTGACATCTTCATCTTTATTGCTAGGGTGTCCCTAACGGAATACTATCATCATCTTCCTAATCATCTTCTCTCATTCTACATATACTTCGTTATGATGCTCTAGTTGACGGTCAGATTCATTATGCCTATTTTCTGAATCCGGGTTCGGGATATTTTGAAGACGAATTATTTATATTTTATGTACATTATCATCTTCTTCATCGTTTTCGATATCACGTCTCAGTTGTCTGACACATTGTAAAATAAGCAAGGGTCTCTATTATTCTACTACAAAGATCAGAATTTTTGAAGAAAACAAGCTTTTGTATCTCTAGCGTTCAACAGTATCATGTCAATATTATTAACTGAATCAGCGAAAACTGTGATCCATATACAAATGTAGACAGAACATATTTAGTACGCAATTTCAGATGGAAATTTCCCAAATGTGTTGGTCCCTATGTATTGGAGTATACTATGCAGTAAACACAAAATCATCTGTAGAGACTGTTGGACTTACGTAAGCTTATATATTTCCTTTACAATGACACAAGGTTTCCATTGTTTACTTTATCAGATACGTATGATATTTATATTTTTCTTACACTTAATAGATTTCCATTTTCTTCGATGTCATCAAGGATCATTCGATAATAACAACGATTTTCATCATCAAATACACTTCACCTGGTGCCTCACTCAGAAATTTTTCTATTTCTTCTTTACTAAATACTTTGTGTCTAAATTCCACATTCTGTTGTTCGTTTAAGAAATTTACTTATGCCCAGATCACTTTTGATTTTTATAACAAGAATATTTGGTCATAATATATTTGTTTGACATATGTATCTTGTTTAGTTGCGAGAAATAGAGTAAAAGGTTTCTTTTATAGTTTTCACAACCTTTTCTCGGCATCAATACGGATACGGCTCGTACTTCTTCTAATATATGTGTCTAGATTTAGTAGATAATAAACACAATTCTGTGATTTTTTCTTATTCCAGTATATATTGTGGTAGGTCTTCTTCGGAACTATCCATTTCAAACGTTTGTAAAAAAACTTGGCTTCACTTTCAGAAAAATGTTTCTATTTTGCTTGACGATTGTTAATTTTTAAAGAACTTAAAATGAAATAAACAGTTTTAAAACCTTAAAACGGACTTTTCCACACGTAGAACATCTCTATCCCGAAATGGAGTGGCCGTAAAAATATAAAACAACACATAAATGCAGAATATGTGTTTTATACGACAGTTTTACTTTTTTCCATTGTTCTCAAATAGTCCACCATCGTGCCTTCTCATGACCCACGGACAGGGTGGGGTGTATCCTATCCACCACAAAATCAATATATGTCGTCTGGTAGACGTTCCTAATCAGAATCAGTCGAAACTCGATCGATTCGACACGATTTAATCGAGTGATCGTGCTAACAAAAAAAAATCCTGAAATAGTCCACCATTGTGCTTTCTCATGACCTATAAACATGGTAGAGTGTGTCCTATTCACCTCAAAATCAATAGGTGTCGTCTGGGAGACGTCCCCGATCAAAATCAGTCAAAAACCGATCGATCCCACACGATTTAGTTGAGTTATTGTGCTAATAACATTTTTAAATGCCGACGACAACGACGCACATATACAGAAAAATATTTTAAAAACCATTTTTTTTTTGTTTTTAGGCCGAAAAACGAGAAATGAACGATACATTTTTTTTTAATTTATCTTTACACGATTATATTACTTTTCCGGAGTGCGGAAAAGTAAAATATCAAAATATAACAGAATATAGCTACATGATTGTTTGATTTTTAAAATTGTAGAAAGTTCAAAAGAGGTTGTGTAAATAAGAATTATGTTCAATATAAAGTTCAAAATCTTCACTAGAGGATAGTTCAAAAGGGTTGGTGGCACAATTTGGATGAAATATGAATTTATAAAAGAAACACTTATCACATATTAATCAAAATATTTTTAAAACAATAATAATATTTTGAATTTCAATAAAAAATGAAATAAAAGACTATTATTCTTCTGAAATAGTGCGTAAAAGTGCATCTTTTTAGACTAAAACCCTTGTGGGAAAGTAACGTTTTCTGCACAATTGTAGAAAAAAGAATCAATCTCTATATCCTGAGAATGGGTTAGAGAATTATTAACGTTTTTATCTGAGAATAATAACATTTTCTTGTAACAAAAAACAAGTCTACTTCCTAAGCACTTAATTGGTGAAATTTAATGACAAAAATAAAAACCTTTTATTGTTTCAATTATGCTGATGATGCCAATGTGGGTGTCGAAACCTATATCAAATACATGGGAATATTTCATGAAAACATGAAATGTCCTTTTTCATTCTCATAATAATTACTACTATCAGACTCTGATATATGGTTTATGTTACATGTATCTGAAGATACATATGTAAATAGCGACAAAAAATCACCCCTTTTCATTTGAAGGATAAAATAAGACGACAGCATAATGGTGACAAACAACTTCCCTATTACAATCTTAATAACGTTAAGTTTTGCAACATTTATTTCTAAGAATCGCGCTTATTTCATCCGACTACGATATCGGTCGGTACACGTTGCAAAAAACGTCTATACAATCGTTTTTGCAATACGGACGACTGTAAAATAAAAGATGGCAGATGGACAAATTTACCGTCACTTAACCTTGTGCACATCACAAAATTTATCGCTCTTCTTTGGCCGTCCCTTAATGGTTAGTGTCATCTCGGTTGGCCCAATAAAACAAATGATAAATCCTCCGAGCAGGGAGCGTGGGGGCCGCGCGGGGGAACCGGAAACGGACATGACGCCATGCTGAGTAGAAACAGCGGAAGACTACTCCAAACAATGGCTTGGCGCGCGGTGTTTTTATGTCATTGCAATTAGAACGGCGGAGATTCAGGAATACTGTTTTTCCAAGTTCCATAACGATTGTCGTCTGTTTTTGTCCTTGTATCTGACTCGCAAATATCGTTAGCTTAACTTCTTTTTACTCGTCGGAAGGTAGACGAAGGAAGGCTCTCCCTTTATGCCTGTAGAGATCCACCGCTATGATACAATTCCGTGTAATTAAGTTTGTGAAAAATTATGCGGTGATATGTTCTTCATGAAGACCAGTGGCGGCGTTACAATTTATTGTATTTGATTGCATTCTTAACTTACTGCATACTATTCATTTCATCGCTATTTACCAAATAAAAAACTCTTATCTTGCCGAGAAACGGAACAGTCTACCTGAGCCTAGCCATAAAATCAAGCCACGGTAAGTTTTGAGATTTTTTATTTGGCAAATAGCGATGAAATAAACTATATATTAATCGATTACCCGTTTATTTCATTTATTTAACTCAGTTCTCATCCAACTCCACAATCGTAATTTTTATATAACATTATATAGTATAAGATAAACAATACTTCCAAAAATATAACTTCCTACTTTACCAATAGGAGTAACTTCTTCAGCTGACAATGGTTAACAATATTTGCAACATTACATAAAAGTAATAAAATAATGAATGATTTCACAGTATATAATGCATGCAATATTGTAGAAGAAGACGTTGTGATTTGAACTAAAACATTCAACTTAATGGCAGAATATTATTACAGGACTTTTGAAATTATTTTTTATTCAGTTATATAGACTTTGTTTTGTTTGTTATATAGACATTAACAATCTTTACACCCATCAGTCACTCAAAGTTAACAAATTATACTCTGCAGATTTGAGTATTTATCCAGGATAAATAAATTGATTGAGGCTTATAATGGAGATTTTGGATGTATAAGAAATTTTGGGTCACTCTCTATGTATACAGGGTAACCGAAATTGCTGATGAATGTGTTGTTATCTTGTACGCTATGGGAGATCGACAAATAGTTAATTGGAAAAAGTTTTAACTAACTATATTAGTAATTTAATTGCTTTTTCGGACTAACTCTATCTTTTTTGGTTCTTCAGATATTTTGAAAAAGCAAAATGCTATTTTTTTAGTTTTTTTAAACATTTGAAGTCTGCAAGTACATTTTAGAGAAACTAAGTAAAATCAAAATATTTAATTTAATTCAGATTTCCATTATAATTCAACTTTCTAATTTTTCCAAAACATCATCAATTTCATTTCTTCTTACGACCTTCATATTGGGTTCTTTGCCAATCAGAAAACAAATAATTCTCTCTTTTCAGCCATCTATCACTTTTTTATAAAATAATGTCAAAAATCTGAAGTTATTATTTGTATAAGGTGGACAATTTCAAATATTGGTGTGGTGTGCTGGGCTACTAGGTGCCTGAATCAAGTCCCGGATCATCCACGTCAGTAGGTGCCCGGGCATTGAACTTTTATTTATGGAGACAAATAAAAAATCAAGTGTGTAAATTTAATCCTCCTAAAATCGGTAAATAGTACAGTAACGTACCATAATATTAACCATGACACAATTCACCATATTAAGTGATATCAAAATTTATTGAAAAAATTAACGCAATTTTGAACTGTAGTATTCGATGAAAATCGAAGCTGTGAGTTTTCTCTAGAGAACCTCTGGATTCAGGATGAATCTGAAGACACCGTTGATTTTTTCAGAATCCTCCTTAAAAAAACTTTTTTGCGAAAGAAAATCGACGATATGGTAGAAATCTCCGTTTTCATGAAAAACTGTTGGTTTTCTCCTAAACCGAAAAAGTTTTCTCGAACTGCAGATTCAATGTTCTTGAATCTGCACGACTTGGTTATACTAACCTATCTGCAGAACTTCTGGATTTAGGAAAGATCTGAAGGCACTATTCCATTTTTCGACCATTTCTTGGTTTATACGAAATTTTTCAGATTCTTCCCCAAGAAAACATTATGGAAATTTTATGGAAATTACAAAGGCATCAAAATTGATGAAAAATATAGGAAATACAATGTAAGTCGACCTCCTGTATATGATAGTAATTTTCATTTTAATGAAAACTGTCGGCTTTCTCTGAAACCACAAAAGTTTCCTCGAACAGTACATTCAATGACTTGGAAATTCTTACCTACCTAGAGAACTTCTGGATTTCGGATAAATCTGAAAGCAGCGTTGAATTTGTCTACCCTTCTTTGATAGTATACGATTTTTTCAGATGTTTCCTCAAGAACGCGTTTTTTTAGTGAAATAAGATCAATGGATTATATAAGAGAATTTTGTGGAAAATACAAAAGCCTTAAAATTGACGCAAATTATAGGAAATATAAAGTAAATCGACCTTCTAAATACGAAATCTGCATTTGAATGATAAATTATCTGTTTTCTCTGAAGCAGAAAAATTTTCCTCTAACTGCAGATTCAAAGCAACCTTAACTTTAATATAAATCTGAAGACATCGTTAATTGTGCCTGCCCTTCTTGAATCGACATATATGTATTTTTTCAGATTTTACTTCAAGAAACTGGTTTTTTTGCGAAAGAAAATCGTTGGACCATAAGATACTTTACTTTAGTTAGTATTTAGCTTTAATGGTATCAAATGACTATTGTTTAAGTTATATTATTTCTTCATTAAAATTTTGAGTATGCATTTTCTCTATTTCTTTCTTTTAGCAGTCGTTTTTCATCTCCCATAGTTCGCATTGGATACACTGTATAGTTTCCATTATTCCAGTCATAATTTCACTTAAATATTTGCTTCGACATTGTTATTGAGATTTCTTTTTTTTAGAAATGAAAATTTTCGTATATTCACTATTCTACAGCATTTCACTATTTGCTGTTCGAAACAGACGAAAGACCCAGAATTTTTCTTATCTACATAGCTGAATATAGTTCAAGTTATACTGTGTATATATTGGTAATTAATATTATTGCAACATTAGATATTTTTTGTGACAAAATATTGATATTTTGTTGCTTTAATCACTAAAGTTACTGAAGACATTTTATTGCTAGATCCTCTTCATGCAGGAAACAATATCCAAAAGTAACTGAATTTTAAACTTACATTAACCTGGTAAGCCCCTCAACAAACATCATTAAAAAGGACAGTGATTCAGGATGTAAACAAATTCAAACGATGCGGAACGTACCTGTATAGCAGAGGTAGTTACCATGGAAGTCAATTAAAACTTTTTTACAAAAACGTTATTGTTAATAATCCAGTTATATGACATTCATTTAGGGAAGCGATTTGATACATTTTAAGTTCCATGTATGTATCGAACCTATTAGTGCATTTTTCCACTTCCTGATTTTTTAATATTAATATTCATATATTAAGTGATTAAAATTAATGTAAATGTTTTGTTTATAACTTATTCTTTGGTTATTAAGCGCTATAGATATTGTTCCATGTTTGTTTTTTTGCAGTAAATTGAAAAAAATATATTTATTGTCGTAAGACGAGAAGAATAAAATAACCTTCTTATTTAAAACTGTATTTTGCTAATAAAATTACTGTGTTGAAACAATTGTCATCATTAAAATTTCACAGTTAATTAATAATTAAGAATAACCACAAGGAAATATTTTTAATTAACTGTAATTTGTTAATTGTTATTCTTTTTATGTTTCAATAACACTATCAATAGTCAACGGATACGAATGAAGAGTCAGCGGCATTCGTTAGCCACAATTCAACAAGCTGAAAATAAATAGTAAGGCAAACAAAAACTGCAGGATCTCTCGTGAAATTCATGTGAACATTATTTTTTATTTTTATTGCTACAGATTATATTTTGTATATATTGTGCATTTGCAAAGAATTTATAAGCATTATGGTGTACTCATGTTCAATGAAATAGAAAATTATTTATTTGCAAAACGTCGAATGAAATAACAATAGTATTTAACATTTCTTGACTATTAAGAATCCAGGATAAGGCTAATATAAAATTAAAACTGTTTATTATATGATTGCTAAAGACTTACCAAGTCCATTAAGCCTAACAAAAATTTCTATATTGTTCTTATATAATACAGAGTTTTGTTGTAAACCATCCAATATATATAACCTATTTTTTTCCTTGAATCCCAAATTTACCTCCAATCATTTCACCAATCGGGAACGCATTCATGATTCATGAGTTTCTTATTAAAAAAGAGTTCCATTAAAAACGGTACCATTAGAGCTATTACATTAAAAATAGTTTCTTATAATGCCAAAAACTCTAATACACGTTTTACTATATTTGTTGAATTTTTATGAAGTAACAAAAAGTGAAAAAAAAAGTACTGCTGGTGAAAAGCAAATCTTAAGGGAGGCGTCACTGTTTTTTATCCTTATTGGAAAAGTGGTACCATTTCAGAATCGTTTTCTCAATTTTCAATTAATAGTTTTTGATTTTATACATTATAGCCTATTTTAAAATCACAACCTGTACAGTTTTAAAATTCTGGGTTTAATAATTTTTGGTGGCCTGTGATACATAGCTATAAAAAATACCCCATTTTTTTAATGTTCAACATTTCCTTTCTTAGTCCGTAAGTAATATTTTTGAAAACCATAAGCTGTGAATTTGTATTTTATATAGCTACATAGACCGTATAAGTTTCAAGTTAGCTCAATCAATAAATCTGTTCCAAAAACCACAAAATTCCACCTTTTCTGGAGAAGCGTTTTTCTGAAAAAGTTACAATACCTGTACCTAAAAATACAGGCCTAAAAATACATGTTCAATGGAAACATCCTGTGTTTTCTCCGTGGATTTCCCAATGGGGAAGTTGAACAGGTATAATTTTACGGTATTACTTTCTTATCTCTCTCTTACCCCTTAGCTTATATTGTGATTCTCAAGTGTAGAGTTCTATCTGTGTTCTAAAAGTGATTTGTGTTTTTATAATCTGTTAAATAATACCCAACTATAAGTTGGGTATTAAGTTATTTGGTAAGAATGTACTCATGAAGGAAAGGCTGGAGGGAGAGAGAGAGAGAGTCTACATTCACAAAACAATGTAGATGGAAGGTAGTAGAAGAAGATCAATGTAGCCCATTGATATTATCTTGATCTATTATTATATTATACTATTGATATGGTTTTCATTAGAATTGTTCTATTATATTTATGTATATAGGGCTGTAACGTTTTCAAATAAGTCTGATTCGGAGTTCCATTCCTCTTCATCTTCATCTCAATCTAAATTTGGTCAACAACTTTGTCACGATGACTAAAAATGAGCCATTTTGCAATTTTCCAAACAAAATATTTAGAGCAATTTCAGTACTCAGAATTTCGTGGAACCAACACCAATCAATCCAGAAATGGTTCTAGTTTTAGGAAAAATAATAATAATATATATTTTTTTAATTTGTTATACTAGTTGAAAATAAGAATTTACATAATATTCTATGAGTCAGTGTGCTTTTTTAAGAGCTATGAAGCTCCTTAATGATGTGATGAGGCACTTCTCCAGTGAGAAGTCCCTTTGGTCCTCTTTTAGGTCAGCTGATCAGTGTCTTCTAAGTCTCCTATTCTGCGCTGCGATTCAACCAGTGGCTGCATTGTGTCGTTGGAGTAATTTTCTAGCTTGTCGTAGTGATGGATACATTTTTCTTTAATGACATCTATAATATACGATATCTTCATGAACGTATGTAATGTTTGCTTACGTACCATGGTGCATTAGTTAATATCCGGAGTGTTTTTGATTATATATGCAGGAGTATCGATATGTTTGAAGGACTTGCACATCCCCATAGCTCTATTTTATAAACCTATATTGATTTAATTATTGCGTTTTGAAGTAGGATTTTGTTTTCCAATTCCAGTCCAACAAGTTGGACTTACCTACCAAAAGCCAATATAGCAATTATATACCTGCTCTCTTCTAAATGTAAAATTCATTTGGACAGATCTAGTTTCGTTTACTTTCATTTTTCGTTTTGTGAAGCCATGACTGTATTTGATTTAGATGGTTTTGCAATATTCTTGTGGCCATTCCTGGATATCGATGCAAGGATGACTGTATGGTCCGCGAAGGTAACAATAAAAAACCTTATGTATATCTTTATAACTTGACAATTGCTTTTAAATAAAAGGGCTAAAGATATTTCATGTATTCCTTAGCAAACGTAAAGAATTATTGCATATAACAATCTTATTTATATGAGGAGTATCATTAAAATGTTCATCAAATGTAATGGTATTATTAAAATTAATTATGAAATTAATTTTGCATATCATCATCGGCTATGTTTACGGAATATTTACAGAACTAAGTAATAATATACTTACGCAGTATTACGCATATAAATCCTAAGAATTAGTTAATGTACCTTGTAGTACTCATCCAATATCTACCGCAAGACGACCACAATTCGTGAAGTTAATCTCCAATTATATCAGGCGTAATCCAATTTCTAAAAAAGTTTAAATATAACCGCAATTCATCCATTCCCAGATTGTACAATCAGAAGGCGAGTGGATGCCTCGCGATTCGCTCGAGTAACGACCAGGGGTGTGGCGGATCCTTAAGGGGTTTCGATCAAGTGGTGATTTTATATCTTCTCCCTAGCTACAAGGCGCTTAGTTACGGTTAAGAAATGGAAGTATGATTACACCGCATTGTGGCGTATACAGGGTTGGAGTTCATCATTCCCAAAATTATGAGTTGAATGCTGACATTGTATGATTAAGCTAACACTAAAATTAACATTAAGAGATAACAGGAGCATTAACAGTAGTATCCCGTATTGACGATATTTAAGTGGAATTAGGTGATGATGTAGCTCAGTTTGTGCAAGTGCCACACATGTACACGTAACTCAATATCGTTTAGAACTTAACATTTGGACATACCGGGTGGCCCACGAAGTTTTGGCCAGTCGATATCTCGAAACCTATTTGAACAATAATTTTGAAATGCGTCTATGTTAAACAGTCGAAAGCGTTGCCTATTTTTGGCATAAAATGACTTTATTTCACCTATACATATCCGGTCACGTGACATCAACTTCAAGATTTTAAATGAGACGCCCTGTATGTTATTACAATTTTGTGATGGTCTATCTAATACCAATCCAATGATATTTGTTTTTGTGGCACTACAGTAACGATTAACAACTGTTTATGAACGTTTCTAGTAACAGAAATATATCATTACTTGTCAAAAGCTGTCAAACAGTATTAGTAGATTTTGTATTTGTAAAAATAGTAATAAGATTATTATTCCTTTATATTTTACAACGTAAATGGTACAATATATTGGCCGGCTCGCTCCCCAGATATAACACCTTTAGATTTCTTTCTATGGGGATACTTAGAAGGTTTGGTTTACAATACACAGCCTGGAGATTTAGACAATTTGCAAATCAAAATCAGAGCAGCGTGCCAAACTGTTACACCAGAAATGATTAGAGCAGCATGTTACACAAATGTTTTAAAAAGATTTGAGTATTGCGTTAATGAAGGTGGACATCAATCTGAGCATCAACTGTAATGATTTTTATAATTATTGTATTTTGCTGTGTAATTATTTATCTTCTTTAATAAAAGTTTTAAAAAATCAATCCATTCATTTAACAGCTCAGATTATCACTGTTTTTCATAAGCGTGCTAATAAATATGGTATCGTTTGATTGGTATTAGGTAGACCATCACAAAATTGTAATAATATACAGGACGTCTCATTTAAAATTGTGAAGTTGATGTCACGTGACCGGGAATGTGCAGGTGAAATAAAGTCCTTTTATGCCAAAACTGGACAACGCTTTTGACTGTTTAACATTGCCAATTTTCAATATTATTGTCCAATTAGGTTTCGAGATATCGACTGCCCAAAACTTCGTTGGTCACCCGGTATATACTGGGTGTACTGGGTACAGGTCATTGACGATAATTTAACCGGTCAAAAATATTCGGATCTGTTTCGACAAAAACTTGTTCCTAACATACAGGAACTGCATGAGTTGGATTAAAGAAAATTTGGTTCCAACAAGGTTGACAGGCCTATAATAATGTTATTTTTCAGCAGTATTTGGAACGAATATTTTAAAACCAATTTGTGGGGGTAGTAATATCTTGTGGTCGGCCAGGCCTCCAGATCTTATCCCATGTGATTCGTTTTTGTGGAGCTACTTAAAGTCAAAGTTTGTGGATTTAAGAGGACACACCTAACAAATTTCAGGAACTTCCTGTTGTTAAGCAACTTACTATGTTACGCAATGCCTACCAAAGATTTTGTGATCACCTTGATGTTACGGACCTTGATGTTAAGTCATCTTGATGGTTAGATCAACAGGGAGATTTATTTGAGTATTTAATACATTAAAATTTGCTTTTAGTGTGCTAAATATTTACTTTAAAATCATATTTTGTTTTTAGTTTTAGAATTGTGATTCTCTGCTATTTTAGAGAATTTATTCATTGAGAAGTACTGTTTTATTTTCCATTATTTTTTAATTTTTCATTAAATAGTATCCCTTCAATAAAATTGTCTTATTATGTACGCGATGTATTCAATTTGGCAGAGCGCGTAAAAACTCATTCACTTGTTACGCCATTTATACTATATCAAAATAATTCATTAGAAAATAAACTAACTAATGTACTGCTAAAGTAATGTTGCCAGGTTAAATACGTAAATTCACCTAAATTAAGTATTATTTTATAATTAAATATTTTAATTTCCAAAACATTATATTAAATCAATGTTTAGATTTCAACATTAAATTCTCTTAATGTAGAAATAAAATTAGATCCGTTAGGATGAGATGTTCATCAGCAACGATATGTGATATTAGGATCGCGTTACATACAAATCGCTCCTCCTCAATTATACAAGTTACAGATTGTCAAGAATAGGAACAAGTCTCAAAACTGCTATATCGGACCGCCCACGAGGTGCGCAGTAAATAGCCTGGTTTTTACTCAGTTGCATTAAGATATTTGCAGAGAGAATATCGCGTATGTATGAATGATGTACATCGAAAAATTTCACACTTTTTCCTGTTTTTGACGATCTGTACGTACAATTGACCCTTCTATGGCCTAACACTAATTGCTTTGTCTATATAGGTACTATCCGATTAATAGATTTTTCTTATTTTGATCATATATTCCTTGTTTGTTCGTGTTTTGTGGGTTAAGTATTAAATTATATCAAGCACTAACTTGTAATTGTTATTTAACCCGCGGGAAGTATGGTGAAAAATAGTGACATAAGAGGTGTAATGGGGTAAGACGAACCCCATTTTTTTCTTATTCCAATCTCAATTTTCCAAAATAAAGATTAACATCATGTGATAAGGTTTGTTTATTGTATTGTTATCGATTGTCAATTATATTGCAACAATTAGCTTAACAAATTTATTGGTAAATGAGAAGTTCGAAAAGAACATATTTTTATTATAAATTTTACAGTACGCTGATATACAAAGTTATTAAAAATTATCTTATATATTTACTGAAAGTTAACTGATGTTATTTAAAGAAAATAAACTATACAATTCAAAGAATTACGGACAAAAGCAGCCATATTATGGAAAACAATTTTCTAGTCATCCTCATGGAGACAATTTTTGCTACACACAAAGTTCGCGTGTTCTAAGCAAAGTGGAATGTTACATTTAGAACAGGTGTAAATCGTTTTCCTGCCTTTCCTTCTTGGACAAATACTGCATCTTCTACTAGATTTTTTGCCTTTTTGCCGGGTTTTCGACGGGTGCTTGCTGATATAGACGTAATTCTCTAAGAACTCTAGGGTTTTGTCTCACGGTGCCTCTTGTATTCAGAGAGTAATTGCATATCCAATTCTTTAAGAAATTGACGTTGTTTTATAAAAAAAATTTCGGTATTGCTTTTGTAAGTTACTAGGGAATTTACTCCAGCCGTGTTGAGGTATGAAAAAAATGAAGTTAGTTGCCATCGACGACTATTTCGTGCTACACTATAATTCGCCGACAATTCGTCCAGAACATCTACTCCACATTTTGTTATATTATAAAAGTGGTTTATTTCTGAAATAGTTTTACCGTTATGTTCTATAATTTTGTCGTCGTGGTGCAGGGTGGAGAAAAATATTATATTTTTATTTTTATTTCGGAATATGTGATACCACTGTAATATTTTCGCGAAAAGCGATAATGTACTTGGCACACTCTTGAGAATATCAAGAAATGCCAGAGGAATTTCCTTTTTGTTTTCCTGACGGTGCCCACTGACGTAAGTTGGTGAACGTTTAACAGTTTTTTCCATCAAGGGGAAACTTCCACAAGACGCTTCCAGTTTAAGTGTGGTGGGGTAAGTAATACCCCACAAAGCTTTAACAAACGATACTTCACCAACGGTGTCAGACGTACAGCTGCCATTACTTGTGTGAACTTGTCAATACCTAATTTGAAGCTATGTAATGGTAGATAACGCCAAATGACACAGGACAAATTTTATCACCACAGATGTACTACGAAGGGTATATCGTACCCCACAACACTGCCCGCGGATTAAGGCACGCCACTGTATTTTTACTACAAAAAAACTAATTCAGCCGGTAATTTATATAAAGACATCGTTTTAAATAATTACTTACAATATTTTTTTATAAAGACATGGCTTGAAATACCTAAATCAGATATAGTAAAATATTTTACCTATTAGAGTACGATAAGGAGAGTGTAACTAAGAAAATGTAAGATATACAACCAATCATTAAGACAAGCGGTTGTTTTACTTGTAGATTGAATTTGAACATTAAATATTGCCCAATGAGCTACTACGAGTATTATAGTGTAACGATGTGCAAAATAGATGTTGTAATACATTATAACAACATATATCGACAACATAGAAAGAGTTTTTGATTTACAAAATTCTTGAGTTCAATAATTATAAATGTTGTTATATTCTCTATACAGAATTATTATCACTTCTAATACTCAAGAATGTTAGTTACACCTTTACAATTTGTCTAATTTTCAGCTGACTTGAAGTCAGTGAGTGAAAATCTATGAAATTTGGATTAATGGATCGATGAATGACCTATAATAATCGAATTAAACTAAATTCAAAAATATATAGATATGTAACATGTGTCATGTCAAAGTATAGACATGGAAATGGTCTTAAAATTTTACTAGTAAATGTTTTATGGTAAAAAGGTCCATGTGGCTAAAATACTGGAGATTTTAAACTAGAAATGTAAATATAAATATTTTTCAAAACTGAATGGAGTTATTACCTTGTGCTAGTTGATCATTCCTTTGAATCGCTTGAAAATGATACGCTAAAGTATCGAAACTGTAGTAGCGTTAGGTTACAATGAAAATTGTGTGGTAACAAAGTAAATGTTTTACTGTATAAATATCTTATACCACAAGATGTTGCTGTTGAATACGACAAAGAAGTGATAAATTTAATTCCAACAATTTTTTTCCTTGGACTGTTGTTAAATACGGTTAAAAAAAATTACGTTAAATACTGGAAACTGTTTTAAGCTTGTAGCACAACAACTGCATATAGATTTTTTCGAATTACCAACATCTGTCATAAAAACAAACGCTCTTATATTTATATACTATATCTGGTGTATAAGAATAAACGCTCTTATATGCACTGAAAAATTAACCAAATCTTGTTATAAGTTTTGTATTCCCATCCTATTTGTTAGTATTATAATTTGTTCTTAAATTTTATAACATCCTAATAAAACATAATTCTAAGCATCAATTATAATTCTTAATTTTAACGAAGTTTTAATTATCTCCCGATTACGCCAACTTGGTTGGCGAAAGACGGGTCGATAAACGTGTAATTTTTCATAAGGTGTAAAAAAAATTAAAGCTTTATGTTAAAAGCTTCTCCAGTGTTAAACATATTATGCTTTAATTAAGAAATACGACAGGATATTGTGTATTTTTGTAAAAGTGAAGCTCTATTTAATGATACGTTAATATTGAATAATGTTAAAGAAGCCAAATAAAGTTTTCTTGGATTGCTAGTTTTCAAAATCGTACCTTAAAATCCTTTAAGTGGAAGAGCAAGAAAGTAGTTGCTTTCTAACATAGTTCACAACATTCCTTATGAACTTCGAATCAAGGCCTGACAATTTCAACATTCTATTTCAGGTACTTTTTACATAAGGTAGATTTATATTTTATAAAGATAATTGAGAAATAAATTTATATTTTTCGAAAATTTTAACATATACTTTTATTGTAATATAGATATATAAAAGTAGCTTCAGTAGAATATATATATTACAAAGGGGTCTGTAAAATTTATGTCTGGTACATGTCATGTGTAAAATGCATTATGGACTTTGTTTTAATTTTCATATTTCATTTTAAAATCTTATAATCAATCTGATAGCTATAACGTATAACGTTAACCACAATTTACTGAAAAAACAATTTGTACACAAATCTTTTTTAATACAAACAATTTCTCTCTACAGTACATCTGCTGTTTACCTGAAAAATAAGAATAATAAACGCCTCGACATATCTAAGTGTTACCCTTTATCAAGAACAATTGCACACAAACAAAAATTAATGATATGCATTGTGAATAATCCATCGATGGATCATTTTTTATGTCGCATCCCTTAACATCGCCAAAATATCGAATGATACGGTATGCAAAATTATGAAATAGAATACGCACGCTGCCGTTTTCATTTTTAAAATATATTTCGAACGCGGAGGAAACACCAAAACGTTTTTATGTCGAATTTCGCCATCTGCCAGGTTCCCATCCATGCGATAAATCGTTTTTAAAAACTTTTAAACTAGTGTCGCCTTCAATAGACTCCAGTCAATTGTCTATTCATACGCATACCTGAAGAGCCTTTGTGTATTTTCAAAAAACTGGAGTCAGCAAATGTTTCCAACTAACACCTATATCTTTAACTCCTGCGTTACATGCAATTTGTCAGGGTTTCAGTGAATCCTCTAAATTGTTAACTAGGGCATATATAAATCAGCAGTTGCTAAGTTAATCATAATGACTAATGAAATCTGTTTGTAAGATCGTCAGACTTGAATCGCCTCAGGCTTCTTGGCACATCATGATTACCAAATACTCTCTGAGTTACCATATTTGGATGTGCTTTCAGACGGTCCTTATCTCTAACACTAAAACGTTTATCATCATCTTTAATAGATGGTATAAGGAGGTGACCATCCAATACATGATTGGGTACATAGAAGGGAGAGTCGATCATATTTAGTATTACTTTTCAAAATATGCAAATTTGCACCTGTTACCCAAAGTTGAGTACTATAGGTCTATACTGGTTGCAGTATGGACTTATAATAATATATTAGTGTTTTGTTTGATAAATGTGACTAGTCATGATCCAGTACATTTTGGAGTATTTCAAACCAAATTATTATTATTATTTTTTTTTTGTAAAAATATGTTTGCGCTATGAGTCGCCTGTGTACACACATACCAAGATATTTATTCATGATAAAACTATTGAGCTTTCGCTCAAAAACACGAAAGTTCTCACACTTTCTCAGAAGGCAAATTATATGTTACCGAAACTCCAAATAATCAAAAACTTTTAACGTTTCGTCTAGAAAAATTATTTAATAACACTGATGTCTGTAATTCTTGCATAATCTACCTTTTGTAACCTTTAGCCAAGAAGCTGATTTAATGAAAGGAAATCTTAGCCATTATTTACCAAGCCAAAGTATTCACGCTTAATTGTTTATGAAAAACGATCTTTAAACACTTTGCCTGACAAAATAAACTTGACAGTAACAGTAACAATAACAGTAAAAGAATAATTAATCAGTTTACTGATTTGATATTTCTTCGATAGTTTTTATTTAGGACGGTTTTTATTACTTTTTTGTCCATAAACAATAATGTTTTAGTACACTTTATTTTACACTTTTTTAATGACAAACTATTTGTTTTTCACGTTTTCGGTTTTAGAAATAAAATTAGTGCCCGATATGATACTAATATTTCACCTATCTCATATCAGAGATGTTCTTTATCATTGATACGAGATTTTATAATTGTACCGTATTTTACAATTTTTAATTTAACACCCTCTTTGGTCTTAGGAAGTGTAAATAGAAAACCCCTAATATGAGGCCTCGTTGTATACGAAAAGTTTAAAGGAATTGATTGTTGTTCAAAAGTAGAGCGTTCTAATTAAAGAAAATACTTTGATGATGTTAAAACTTAAACAAAAAAATCCAAGGAATTAAAATAATATCTGTGTATAGAATCATTTTAGTTTTCTTTTCGTTTTTTGAAAATATTTTTTATCTGAAAATCAAAGAATAAAAAAAAAACTGTAAACGTCTGTATATGAATATGAAAATTTTCTCAAAGGGACATTTTTCCCTTTGACAGAAACTTTTCATAATGATGTATGTAAGTAATTTTTAACCGACTTGAAGAAAAGGCGGAGGTCCTTAATTCGTCTGTATATATTTTTTTCTTATATGTGTATAACTATTATGTTTATGAACCGATTTTTAAAATGCTTTTTATGTTGGGCTCAGCTCCAAGGTGGTCCCATCTTAATTTCTTTGGTATTGGACTTTGAACTTCTAAGATACACAACGGAACTCCTTATTCAAGTAGCCGTCGCGATTACTTATTCGCCCATCCTTAGTAGGTCTATACATCACTTAAAATTGTAAGATAATAAGTTTAGAAAAAAACCGACTTGAAAAAAAGTAACTTAACTAAAAAGCAAGAAATAGATGTTTTCTACGACACTTACTTATTTGTTCTTCCATTTAATATAATTAAGAAATTATTGTTTATTATATAATTATTATTAATTGTTTTATATAATTTTGAAGTCGGTGCCATACAAAATTAGTAATGCGAATGACGGCCCTAGGCAATTTTTAATGTACTTGTTGTTATAGTAACAAGGTATATATTTTTTTATGTTTTACTTGACATCGACTTCAAAAGTATTTAAAAAAAAATTAATAATAATTACACAATAAACAATAATTTCTTAATTACATTAAATGGAGCAACAAATAAGTATTAAATTGTTATAGAAAACATTTATTTCTTACTTTTTAGTTAAGTTTTTTAAGTCGGTTTTTTTAAACTTATTATTGTATTCTATTATTAACTAGAATAATACAATGTAATAGTTTCTAATAGTTTCACAGTTTTTTTATTCTTATAAATACTTATAAAATGAGATTCATCTCGAAATATTGAATTAGTTCAATTTGCATTAAACATTTATGTAATTAATTAGATCATATTCCGTATTAAAAAAGAAATGAAATGAAAATATACTTAATATGAATTTCAAACATAAGATATAGTCCCTCTTGTGATTTATATCATAAATCCATTAATATTGTGAAGCATTATGAGAATATCGTAAACAGGTGAGTACTACGAAAAGCGGCAGTTATTATTGTCCTCCGCCTTATGTAAATCTGACAATTGGTCTAAGCAGGAGTTCCTCTCCATTTTGCAGCATCGCCGAGCGGAGCGGATATCGGTTTGAGCTCGATTTCACGAATCTGAAAATCAGCCGAGCGTTCCGGAACCGGCTTTCTTCCCTTATTGATTTTCTCCTGTTCATTCTCAACCCCGGTCCCTTTTGCAGTGGAACTCCCCTGCCGCCGGCCCGACGTCTTTCGTACTCTTTCTTTACTCTACCTTAAGTTTTCCTCTATCCAAAGTTAAAAGTCGTTTCAAATTGTCGATCACCCTTACCAGTGACAGTGTATCGCCAGTTATTCCGCTCTCGAGATCCTCATCCAACCCTCTCTGAAGGATAATCACCCCGGCAGCGCGGACTGACTAGAATAAATTAGTTACCGATATACCCTGCATAAACAAGATATTGCGCTGTAAAAAAACGGTAACATTACGTAACAAAATCGTCATGAAATATATACTGTAATTATTTAATAACATAACTGAAGATATCCAGAAATAATAACCAATATTTAAATTCCCGGATTTTATAAAGCAGAAGGCAGACAGAATCTCCACGCACTTAGGCTATAGTATCAGGTCCATTGTGCTACCTTCATCAAAGTTTTCATTTTGTTTAATTCTCCCGTTCAATTATTTTTGCCTGTGTTTTGGGGTGCAAGAAGGTATTCGATGATAGTCGATTTAAATCGATTCTTTCTCAAGCAATAGAGAATGTGGCGTACGTTACAACAATTTTAAGTCATCTAAATCTTATACAACGTTAGTTCTTATATACGTCAGCCCTTCTATAAACTCCAAATAGTCTAAGTATCAATAGACCCGTTAACTATATAAAAAATAATTAATATTTGGCTTTTACCCTCCAGGTCAGATTTGTACGGCTAGTTTTAATATTAGGATAATTTAGGCGGTATTTCGATTAAGATTCGTCTATTTCCTTAGAATATTAATAAAAGCAATTAAATTAATCTCAGATTAAAACAGTTCAGCAAGGTCCAAAATACAAGCTCTTTACCAAATTTAAACTTGCTGGTAATTTTGAATGAACAGTCTCAGTCCTTTGTTTTAAAACATGCCGATGTGTTTTTTCTTTTCACAAAAAAAAATTAACGGTACAAAAATGACTGTACTTGTTAAATGTGTACTTTGTTCTAATGTGGCTACTTTCTATGAAAATTCCACTTTCCAGGTGCCAAAAAAAAGTTGTCGTCATTAGTGAAAGATACAGGTTAATGTAAAGCAATTGTCGGTACGGAATATCAACATCAACTGTGCTAGCTATCAGTCTCTTCATCTACAAACCACTGCTCCAGAATACTTATTTTTGGCCTACTTCAATCATTTCTATCTCTTTC
This sequence comes from Rosalia funebris, assembly GCA_037954035.1. Classification (NCBI taxonomy): domain Eukaryota; kingdom Metazoa; phylum Arthropoda; class Insecta; order Coleoptera; family Cerambycidae; genus Rosalia; species Rosalia funebris. The sequence continues at coordinate 8,986,026 of JAZFAV010000022.1, forward strand.
CTTCCAATAATTTCCTCCGTTTCCAATAACTGATCAATCGACTGTTGCTGAAATTCAATCAGTGATCCAGTACGTTGTTTTGGAGAAAAAGACATCTTTGAGACTTCAAAATGACATTTTTTTGTATTCACTCTTTCCATAAAGTGCAATAAAAATGCAATGTAATGTTGTTCTGTAATAGTTTTTCCATTTCTAAATAGTTTATCATATATATCATACATATAGAGCTCCAGTTCCAATAAATAAATGGATGAGTGCCAGTCATCAATTATTTCATAAGGTTTATTGAGCTTCGTGTTCGATTCTGGACCCAAGAGGATCTTAGCACATTTAGAACAAAATACTATTCACCTAGAAGAATTTTTGGAAGGAAAAGTCTCTCGATTATTGGAGGGGAAAGTTCCATTTTTATAATGTGACTTTGATAAAAAATTGATTTAATTATAAACGAATTTTTCAGTATAGGGATTTCAGAACAGAATTGTCAATTACCTATAACCAATCCCGCAGAATATGTTGCTTTATGTGTTCAAGTATTCTACATTTCAAAATGGATGTTGTTACATATTTAATAGAAGCAAGGTTTTTAAAGAAATATTACATGAAAAATTCTACCACCCTTTATGGCTTGTTATGGTTTTCCTGAATCGGTATTTTTCTGTAATCAGTACCTCGGTATTCAAAAGGAATACCGATGCGTCGGTATTTTTTTAAAATACCTACAAATTCAGATGAGCGTTACAAGTACTTATATTCACATTTACTATACTTTAAATTTATACAATTAAGAACATATATCATTATTCATAAATAAATAAATAAATGTTTATTTGTCCAGCTATATGAGTAAATTTCCATAAATCTTAATTAAACTACCGTTTTATATATAAAAATATAAAATATAGTAAAATTAAACTCAATATGCGAATAAAAATATGAACAGAAATAGTTGTTAAAAAATAATTAACTGTCTGCTCCATTAACAGCGAAACTGAACATGCGATTTGCATGATGATGCACTTAATGGCTCCACTACATCTCAATAGAGATGTTAGTGCAATATGTGCGTCCGATTCAAAAACACCGTATGTCACTGTAGCAATTGAAAAGAGGCGCTCGCCTGAAAATAATTGCTACCCCTGGAGAGCAGGGTTTAGATTTGATGCATAGAACTTAGCGCTAATTGTATTTTAAGGGTTACTTTTATGCGAAGTTCGTTTTAGTTTTGTTCTGTTTTGTCCAGATTTTGTTGCTTTTTTATTCCACCCTAGCTAGGCATCTGCATGTATGGGAAACGACACGGAAGTCACTTTGTATATCAAAAAAGTCAACATATAGACGAAATATGTAACATGTAATAGTATTTATAGAGTTGCTAAGTGAAACAAACACAGATTTATTAAAGATAAATATTTAAGAAATACATTTCTTTCTTACGGGATGCACAAATTTATTTGTGAGTTTTCTGTGACAATAATTTTTATTTTTATCACAAACTAATTTAAAATAAAAAAACATATAAGATAAAAACAGGTACATAAAAGCAATGCATTTTATATCCATCCATCCACTTTTTTGAAGAAAATCATCAATATATATATATATATATATATATATATATATATATATATATATATATATATATATATATATATATATATATATATAGACGGAATTCCTTAAAAATACGACGTCAACATGCCGCAATTAACAGGTCAACAACGAATAGTTTGTGTACAACTATTTTATAAAAGTGAGCGACCATTTATAGTTGCATTAAGGAAAATTCGCTCAAAATTAGGACAAATTGAAGAGTTAACAGTTTGACACTTACAGAGTTAACAGTTCGTAATTTAATTAAGAAATTTGAAGAGACGGGTTCTGTTAGTGACACCAACACGTCCTAGTCGTGGTCGGTCAGATGAAAATATTTCTAGAAAGGAGAAAGTGTTATGGGAGTAACCAATTCCACATTCAAGAATTTAATCTTTCAAGAGACCACGCATCAGATATTAAAGAAAGATCTTCATCTGTCAGCAAACAAAACTCAGTTGACACAACAATTAAAAGTTACAGAAAGGCCATTTACAACGTCGTACATGTGTTAATTTTATGTTAGAATAGAACGAAGGTGATGCTGATATTGGGACACTCCCGTACACTTTCTCTCACTGCAACAATATTTTCATCTAACAGACCACGACGAAGACGTATTGCCTTATCAATAACAGAACCCGTCTCTTCAAATTTCTTGATTAAATTACGAACTGTTTACAGCTCTTTAGGCGCTTCATTTTGTCTCAATTTTGTGCCAATTTTTTTAATGCAACTGTAAATGATCGCTCATAAAATAGTTGTACATAAACTATTCATCGTTGAACTGTTAATCGTAGCGTGCTGATGTCGTATGGTTTGTAGATGATGGTCATTAAATATTGACACCCTGCCTATAGCCCAACACAAATGGTGCACAATTCAAATCCTATTCTTCCAACTAAGACACCCTATAGAAAGGCAATTGTACTGCCCCTTCAGGTTTCTTCCTTTTGGTTAATTTATTTCGCAGAATTGTGTTACACGATTTAGACTACTATATAAGTTAGAGAGCTTATAATAGGTTAATTATACATCAACAATAAATGTCGAAGAAGATACATATCCAAATTGGAAAAAACGAAAAAACTTCATGTAATATCAAGCAGCCTAGTAAATATTTCTTTAATGCTGAGTGATTCTGAATGAAGATAATAGCTGTCTAGATTTGAATAACACCATGACCTTTATTAAAGGGCCGGGAAAATTTCATGAAAAACGAATAGATGATAAATGTATAGGGGAATACAAAAGGTCACTTTTCGTATTTAGGAGCATTTTATTGAATGATATTTGTAGAATTTGGTAAAAAAAAAGTAGATATCTCTGCTATATCAAAAATATTCGACCCAAATACGATATGATAATCTGATTTGGTCTTATAAAATGTTCATTTGAGACATTAGAGGCAAAACATATATGAAGCCTTATAATGTTGTGAAATCTCCCGATAGACAAAAACCTTTTTAATACTGTTCTGATGCATAACTTCATAAAGCCGAGACTAGTAGTCATTAGACAGAACAGTAATTATCTAGAAAACCCTTATCCCGAAATAAAAGAGATATTTATGTTTTATTTTATCACTATTGTATAGCAGCATATCATACTATGAAATATGAGCACATTTTCATGTAATAGTTTAGAAAAATAGTCATTGAACGTTAAAAAAAACGCTCAAACTCTCAGATGTCGTACAAGCTTATCATTAATAGGAAAAAGTGTCATATTCTCTATGATGCATAGAAGAAAGACTGAGGCAGCATTCGGGGGGGGGGGGGGGAGGGATGTACTTTATGCGCGGCCAAGACTCTGTGTACATTCATACATATCACATTCATACATATCTATTGCTTTTGTGCGACTTGTTCTTATTCTTGATTAGCTCTATCTTTTCTGAACTTTTATATTTTTTCACAATAACTATTTGACTTAATTATATTCTTCGTATTTCAATCGTTGTTAACTTGTTGCATAATCATGTTACAGTGAAGATACATGTATTTTCTGATCGTGCATTTTCAAAAACAAATCAACGAGAAAAAACTTTATTAATTTATTTATATTGTTTACTTAAACAAGGCATTGGGTTCCGTATACTAAAATATTATAAAGTTAAATGTTACGCATTCCACCGAGCAACAGCGATTCTCTTCCATCATCTACACTATTAGATATTCAAAGCTGGAGGTATTGCTTCTCTCAGTTACGACACAACACTTTTCCCTCGCATTCAAATAGGGAACGTCGTCTTTACCAGATTAGTAACTATTTTTAGTCCGTCCTGTATCAAAAACCCGAACTAAATCAAAACGTAATTAGAAACTTAAACACAAGAAGAGCTGGAACAATAACTGTTCAGCCACAATGAGGCGGCGTTTTGTGTCATTCAAATTAAAAAAAAAAAAGTGGTAACCCTACTTTAGTTTGATCTCCTCTTTATAATAACCGTGTCGATTATGATCGAACGTTGGCGGGATTCCGGAACCGTGTCTAATTTTGAATATTTTTGCCAGGTATTTGGCGGCCATTTTCAATAAACGATCCAATTAATCTTTGCAGATAATGTAAACGGCCATTCAGTAAGGACGCTCGATTTTTACATGTAAGTAAAATTAGTTCTGCGTGAGATATCCATTCATTTCTTTTTCACTTGAAAGAATATTTTATGGTATTAATTAAATATAACGTCGTTCACATATACGCAGCGGCTTTGCTTGGTGGCACGTATTCGGGAGGTCCAATTATCGATGACATTGTCGCATAAATCTGGCTGAATTTATGTTGACTTTGAGGGCTTCAATTGTTTACGGTTTATTCGCATAGACCTGCGATTTAAGCCCCAAACGAAGAAGTCTAAAGGCGTTAAATCGCACGATCTCGGTGGCCATTTCACGTCACCCCTGCGCGAGATAACTATGCCCTCGAATCACTCGTGCAGAATGGCCGTCGTGGCATGCACTGTGTGGCACGTAGCGCCGTCCTATTGGAACCACATGTTGTTAGTAGCCATGTCATCCAGTTTAGGCCACAATAAGTTGCTTATCATCGATCTGTAGCACTCGCCGTTGATGGTTATGAGAATACCAGTTTCGTATTGAAAGAAGTACATACCAATTATTCCGCCAGACCAAAATCCGCACCAATCAGTGACTTTTTCGGAATGCATTTGGTGCTGGTGTATCTGGTGTGGATTGGTATCGTCCCAAGTTCAACAATTTTGCTTGTTCACATATCCGTTCATCCAAAAATGGACGTCGTCTCTAAAGATGATTTTTTTGGACATGTGGGTCAAGTTTCAACTGCTTCAGAGCCCAATAAGTGAACACACGGTGTTATTTATGGCCGTTTATCTTAATATTCTGGGTTAGTTGGATTTTATACGGGTGCAGACTCAAGTTCCGACACAAAAATCATCAACTTGAAGTCGCGGAAAGGCCAAGTTCTTGTGAACGATGAGAAACAAAATCGTCACAAAATGAAAATTATTAAAAAGATCGCTTGATCATTCCTCGAATAAGGCATACTATTATATAACAAAATAAAAGATAATAACTCTAGCAATAAGTATCTAAATTTTGCACCAAAATTGATCCCCTCAAGAGACACAGGAATTCGACGTTTTCTTACCGGTGATTAAGTAAGGATTTACTTTACAGATTATTACTTCTCCATTCTTCTAATTTTACTTTGACTTTAGTATTCTGGTACACTGGATATAAGTTCATTGTTTGGATTTGTTTACTTGACGAGATATCCAGAATCTACACTAAATTATTTTTTATTATAAAAACTAAATTATAACCTGATTTTTAAACGGACTTCTATGAGTTTCTTTTCATTTCGTTGTGACATTTGGTACGGCACTTATTTCAAAATAGGTTATATCTGTATACATTTCAAATAAGAACTTACAATTTTGGAATTATGTACACCCACTTTAAATGTAGACGGTAATAAAAAGTACGTAGGTACGTACATTAGCTAGAGGGGGATGTTTTATACAGTATAAGAAGGGGACAAACTACAAAAGCGCAACTATCCCTTAGGGACTGCCAATAGAATGTATTATACATATGGGCGGTCCCTTACGTATTTGATTAAATCTTGTATTATTGTAGGTCTCTGTTTAATAATTATATATATATTATAGTATTCAGTTAATGGATACGTTGGTTGTAATAAAATGACAAATAGTAGGAATCAATAAAAAATATTTGATAGTATAAAAATTGCATCTCTTAAAGTCTTATAACCTATGCTGTGGTTGCTATGGTCAATGGTCTCTTAGAGAACGAGAAACCAACTACAAAAAATATGTCGAAGTGTCTAAGTACCCTGTTGTAAATTTCAACAAATTTACAAAATTTCATATTGCAAAAAAATTAAATAAGGCGATAGCTTCCGTCAATTAACACACCTTATTATCACAGCTTAAATTATTTAATAAAATGTATGTAAGTGTGAACTATTGAAGGTATTACCCTAGTTTACAATCTACAGAAGACTGCAATAAAGAGAATATGGAGTGCAATCTCAATGCAGTTTAGGGAAAATGATCTGAAGTCATTATTATTTGATAAACTTTCAAGAAATAATCAATAAAACATCATAAAGATTCCACACCCCTCTTTCAACGGCTTAATAAATTTAACGTAATTTTGTGGTATATTAAAATAATAACAGTTTAATCACTACATACTACTTGCATATAATTTGTGTGTTTTACTTTTATAAAAGTATTTTGGTATTCTCTGCTATTTCGCAAACTAAAGACTAAGAATGTGTTGTGACTTATAAATTACTGTTACAAAATACTTTTAAATGGTTGTTGCAATAATGTATACATAATAATAGTTATAACAATGTATACTCGTTATTTTCGTTATTACATACACGACCATTAGAATCACGAAAAAGTAATCAAATCAGTAGTAGTCGTAGCCCACGTGATGTGTTCTTTTTATGTATGATCAATTGGATACAATTAAGAAAAACATTTATAAAAATCTATTTTTCATACAAAATGTTTTTGAAATGAAATTTGGCATTTAATTAAATGTAATCATATCTCATTACTTTACTTAAACGTTTTAGAAAAGAAAAAAATTAAACAGACAAGATGCAATGTATTTTATATAACAGAAATAAAAATATTAAAATTGGTCAGCTGAATCGCTACATCAATTAATATAAGTCCATCAAACTGTAATCAAGTCTGGGGCACCTGAAAAATCTAGAAAAATATTTTTTCTTGCCAAAACGTTTAAAGGGGTCAAAAGGTATATTTTGAAATACTTCAGTTCTGTGTACAGTGGCGTACATTTACAGGGTCAAATTAGCGCATTTTTAAAAATAATAATCCCTATTTTTTGTTTGATATAGTAAAAGTTCAAAAACATTTTTTTAAACATTGTTATAGAAATGTTATTAATGTGCATAAATAAAATTTCGAGAAAAATGTTAATAAAGTTTTGACTGTGAAAATTCATTTATTTAATATGTTGCCTTAAAAAGGCGACGTTGAAACAAATTTTATTTAATGCCAGTTATGTCAAGTTAATTCTTGGCAAAACTGACGCTTGTGATTTTCTGTTATCCGAAATAAAAAGGAGATAGGAGAAGAACTTCAGTAGATAATAATGTTTTTGATAGATATAAATTTCACCTATATAAAGTTACATTGACTCAAGAATTATAAGAACTAGGAGTATTATAATTTTGATCGTCAGTTGCAATTCTGTGAGGAAATGCAATTACGTTGTAATTGCAGACTGGCACAAGGTATTTGAAAGTTTTACAAGAGTCGATTCCAACAGTGACAGCTTTATCCCAAATGCAAATGAACCAGGCATATAAGATAAAAAAAAATTTGACCAACAGAATACTTCACCTCTTCATTACCCTCTTCCTGTCCGCACTTAGATAACATTTTTCCAACAATGGGTAAGGCGACGTGGAGCTACAGAGTGACCACTTCATTCCCCAGATCTTACACCCCTAATTTTGTCTTATGGGGTCATTTAAAAACCAAAGTCTATGTCAATAAACTTTAAAATATAGATGATTTAAAGGAATGAATTCGACAGGAAATATGTAATATAATAAGTGGAATTTATTTTGAGACTAGGACATTATCAAATAGTGAATAGGTAACAGTTTGAACACGTTAGTAGTTAATGTATTAATTTTGTGTTGTTTATAAGTAGATCAGTTTTTACAATTAAAATTTTATTTTATTTGCATTTTTCTCTAAACTGTTTTATACAACTTGATAAAGTATTTATAGCAGTACTCAATGAAATCAGTGCTTTTTCTCTGTATGGACCAATTTAAAAAATCGCCCCGTTTAACCCTGCAAACGCCCGCCACTATATAGAACTAATATGTTTCATAAGGCTGCAAATTTAAAATACTGTTTGACCCCTTCAAACGTTTTTGTAAGAAGGCAATATGTTGTGAGATTCTTCAGGTGTTCCAGACTTCTTTACCTCACTGTATAACAAATAAATGTTAATACATGATTGTTGAATTGTTGATACAATGGGATCACCACACCACTAGTGAGATAATGACTTTCATTACATACTAAAATAGTTGTCCATGAATGACATAATGCTTATCGAGCAGGCGGTAGCAGAACAAGCATGTTTATATCACGTGGTCCTGTAAACTTTAGCTCTCTAAACTCTCTCAAACCCTTCGCCTTCCCTAGCAATTCATACGACAACATCATCAAGACTAATAACACTAATAGAAGTAGAAGCGCGAACCCCAAATATATCCGCGGGGGTGCGGTATCTTTAAGCGTATTATCTCACCGAGCGAATAGTGAGTACACGCCCTAGCCAGATGCTGGCAGTATTCAGAATTACTTACATCCCATTGCTTTATTCCTGCATTTTTAGAGTCTGGTTTGGCGCCCCCAGAGGCCTACGCGACTTCATATGTTAGCGAGGATTTTTAGAGGATTGTAATTTTATTTGCAGAATCATTGTGGATATACCAGGGGCTTATCGGTCCCTAACTGCTTGTTGCTAGATTTATTTCGATCTAAATGGAGATGTGATACACTTCGATTTGTACTGCAATAACTCGCCTAGAATGTATATCGGAAAACAATAATAGTGTTATAAAATCATCTCTTTTATGAAATATTTACAGTTGGATATTGTTTAAGTAATTTTACATTACTTTAAACTTATGTTAAATATTTTTCTTTTTAAATATCATAACGGATTCAGTTTGTGTTTATTTTCTTACCTGGGATGTCCTTTTCATCAGATGTCCCGCAAGGATCCACTTTGAGCCCTTTGCTATTCAATATTTCTATAAATATTAAAGAAATCGTTAATGTTCAATATATCCTTTATGACTTAGATGTATATCTCTGAAAAACAACAGTAATTTTATAAAAAATATGTATATTTCTTCTGTTTTTTAAAATGCTTTCATCAGGATGTAGTTTAAATACTTTTAGGCAACGCCAAATGTGTGTTAGATAACTTTTCTCTTATATATTGTATAACATTTAGTTTATATTAGTTTTTGTTCTTGTTAATTTTAGTCTTTTATTTTACTTTAATTAATCGAGTTTAGATTTAGTTCTTTTTTTATTTCTATTTAGATTGTGTTTCTTTATCCTATTTACTGCTATTAAGAAAATAAAGAAAAATAAATAAAACTGTCCTTGTTACTAAATGTGTACACATTTCAAAGGGTTCCAAGTTTCAAATTAGAATAATATACTAATTCTTTTATGTAACAGAAAAGACTAATAGGCAACCAAACAGGGCAGTTTCTATAGTGATGATATTTGCAACTTTTATTTTATCATAAGCAATATATTAGTGTACCCACATACCATATACATATTTCAATTCATTATAAGTGCTAACTCTATTTTCAGTTACATACGTAAACAGTTTAAATAATGTTCCATACCTCTATATTACCAACCTTTCTTAAACAACGGAGCAAGTACGGAACGTGTCTTCCTTTGCCTACTTTGACCATGTTGATATCCTGTTACTTGTTTCATTTAATTGTGTCTGATATTGATATATTTTTTCTCAGTATCCTATAATATGAATGAGAATTCTTTCTTCTTTAAATTGACAAAAATAAATTCAATCATAGTATGATATTTAAATCATAATTTAGAGGATTTGTAATTGAATACTTTCACTATTGTTGTTGGTGATATGAATGACAGAAAACATAGAAATATATTTTTTGTTTTAATAATAATGTAGCAGGATGTTGAAGAAGCAATGTTTATTAGTTTGTTGCTTATCATATTCAGATGTAGCTTAACAATATCGGTTATTTAAAAAAATGCCAATAAAGAAAACTGAAACAAACTCAATTGTTTTATCAAAACTCAATTGTTTTATGGAAAAAATAGGAAAACTACTAAATAAGATTATATTCTCAATTCCTTTTAGGAGACACGTCCAATAAAAGTATGAGAATGATGTATTTACTGTTTTATTTATACTTGGGACAAGCGTGTCTCAGTTTACTTCTGCGAGAAATATGAACGCGAACTGTGATGTATATAGTTCAAGATTAATGTACATAATGTAAATATAAACTAGGTGTCAGGAGATGACCTACCCCTAACCTGGAAATCTGTTGAACCCCCACTCTTGTAGTGAAATTGGGAATGGATCACTTGCCTAACATGTAATAAAGAAAGAACCTATAGTTTTACATCCTATCCGAGAGATGGTTTGCCTCCTACACAAACTTTACCTATGTTTGTGTAGCTTCTACAAGTCCACTGACAAGGCGCTAGAAATTACAAACAATACAGCCTACAGTCGCCCACTCCAGTGGCAGCTACGCCGGCCGTTGCTTGATTAATATCGAAGATCATATGCTAAGTCAGTTCAGGCTACTACTCGCTCAAAAGTAATATTTATCTGTGATTATCTTTTTTCTTCCGTTTTTATACATTCTTAATCTCTTTTTATACATTCTGTTGCAATACAAATATTAGGTTTGGAAGAATAATTAAACCTCTCCTAAAATGTCTAAATATTTATAAAGAGTTATACCTGTTCAAAAATATACATATGTATGTTTATACATAATAAATATACATACATATATTTTCATATGTACATATGAAAACCCATAATTATTATAAAATGTATTAACAAATAAAAACGAAAATAACTAAGAAAAAACAAATGAAAACAAAAACTGAGAAATAATTTGAAAAATAAATTTCCATCATATCATTGTCAGTAATGCATCGGCAATTGTAACAGGTGGTGTTTTATTGCATTTTATAGACCTCTGATACAATTCAACTAACACTAGTGGGGTTGTTAAAGCTATTCGAGCTCAATCTTCCTATAGATTGGCTACTCGACTCAGGTAGCCAGTCTTTTGAGCGATAAAAATTAAATAGAATGTTCAGTTCTCCTTACAATTTCTTTTTGTACACTTCCAATCACTCACAAGTCGCTTGTGCATCTTTATTTGACAAAATATAATGTTCAACTCGATCAGTCTATGAGAATGGCCACCTCCAATAATTTGACTACGTATTTCGTAAAGACATTGTAAAACAAACTACCTAGGTCTTCTTAAAGTATTTTATAATTACAAAAATCCGCAGTACACTTGTTCTTTTCATTGTCCGTATATGTTAATATTGTATTTTTTTCGCTAATTGTATAATATCTAATTAAGGGTAATCAAACGTAAATAGAAAAATTACGTACAACTAAAAAGCGCGTACGCGAAATTAAACATCGCGCCACAGTGGAACGCGAAACAAAAGCAAGACTATTGCGTTGAGCGGTTAAATAGTGTAGAAGCAAAAAGGGCAAAACATAAACAACCAAGAAACAGTTCCATGTTATTATCACAAAAGCTGTTGCGGTCGCACAAAAGCCGGAGCCGTTCGGGCGTGCTTGAAAGCTCAGCGCAGTAAAGCGGGTGGCGCATTAAGCTCGTTCATTGAGCTTCAGATTATAGCTTCTTGTCCTATAGCGCGCCACGGCCGACGCTGATGCACTTTTATACCTCCTTTACGAGCGGCCATCTTACTCAAAGCTTTTATTGAGCCGGCAGTTTAAGGTTATACCGCTTCCAGTTTCGCTTCCCTCAGGAATATACTTAAGTGAATATAAAACTCTAATGATCCTCCTCGGTATGGAGGTCCTTAATGAAATAGTCAATATATCCTTTTAAAACGTTCTGTAAATACGTTATTTGGTACACTTTTTCCTTCTCTCTATTTGGTAATCAGAATAATCTGGATTACCACAGAAGCGTAGTCATAGACCGTGTCGAGAATATGTCACTTCTCGACAGTCCTATGTATTAAAATAACATATATCCAGGTTATAATCAGAAAGTGGGAATAACCTTCCATTTGTTTATCTTCCTTTGTAAGGAATCCTAGTGCATTATGTTACCGATTTCGACCAAAATGCTTGATCATATACCTGCCAGTATTCGTCGGACATCTTGTATGAAATAACACTGCCATAGTTTTCCACAAAGCACCAAAACATTATACATTACACGCGCGTTTCTGCAACAAAGTTGACATCATCTGGATGTGATTAAAACTCTTCATTGAATCTTCTCATGTTCATTCATTTGAACATGAGCCCCTCATATTCAAATGAGTTTTAATCTTCTCTATAATTAGTGTTAATAGAATAGATAATTAATAATCTCTATAATCTTAAATAGTCATCATTATATTCAGTAAAAAACAACATCACCAATAGTTTGAATCTCTAATTTCTTTTTCTTTTCTTTGACAATCCCTCCCTTTTTAACAAGAACTTCGTTTTGTATTATTTCTTGTATAATCATTCGTTGGATGTTCTCTTTTAATAATTCAGCAATAATCTACCATCATCGCCTTTCCCATCGACCCTGATACCATTTTTTCATCTCCTTTGTGTCTTGATGAAACCTTTCACATTGCTTCTCACTAACAGCAAAATTTTCTGGAAATTAGTCTAGATGAGCATTCAGAAAACTAATTTTTATGCTCATATTACAACCAAATTGCTTACACTTAGGACTTTGCTGACAATTTCCTCATACTGCGGATGTTTATAATTTCCTAAAAAAAATTCTGTTACATTTTTAAAGCATATTCAAGATTATTTTTTAACAACTGTCATTGTTTCTTGAGACTATTGGTTCTTCACTAAATTTCTTATTTGTGGTCCTACGAAAATGCTTTCCTTTAATTTTGCTTCAAAAAGAGCTGGAAATTTGCCACATAAGTACTTAAAACAATTCCCATTTTTATCTATAGTTTCTACATGTTGCTTCATTAATCCTAGTTTAATATGAAGTGGTGGCAAAAGAATTTCGTGCGGATCAACCATATTTGTATAAATAACGTTTTTTAAACCAGGTGTTAAGTTTATAACAAAATATGTTTGGTTTTAGGCATTTCTAGATATTTCTAGAAATCTAGGCATTTTAAAAAACACATGACGCGATGCCAGGAGTAAACGTACACGCATTAAAAACGTACTACAGCGACTATGTAAATACCCGAATAGTATATATTTCTATAGTTCATTTCTATAGTAACTAAGTCAAAAAGTCAAAGAGAGTCCGATCACAAAATATTTGTTGGCCTGTGTAATCATACCTTCCTTTTTATGAAAATCATTTATCATGTTGCTTACAAATGTTATGTCAAAATTGTTGTTAAAACATATTTATAATTATAACACAATGCCTACTTCCGGGGCTCATTCGGTGTCACCCTATTATCCTAGTGCACAGCACCAACGAGGCAAAAATAAAAAATTCCCTTTGTGGCATTATTAATCATAACATCAATGAGCTACTTTATAAACAAACGCAGAACCCGCAACTCAAACTAATAAGTCTCATTGCAAATTAGATTATGGAATCCAGAGCTTTGTGCTTTGCTAATACAGCAGCAGAAAGCTTGGCAGCTCAGTTCGCGAGTGCTCGCGCTCTCTTTGCCTTCCGCCGTTCCTGCGACTAGTATTCGTCTGGTCTATCGGCGGGCACGGCCACTTAACTGCGGCTTCCTCTGTTCCTGTAATTGCTCCGCAAATTATATTTGTGGATAGAACTATAAGCACTCAGTGAGGAGTGAGGTAAATATGGTTATTTTGATGCATGTAGACTGTGGATCTTAATAGGGAAACATTTCGGGATAGTTCGCGAACTCTTTGTAGCATTTCGTATGTGCCAGATCAAACGGAATATGGAGACGTTCAATAGGGTTTCAATCTGTAACTTAAAAAAATTCTGAAATATAGACCGTTTGGGTACCTAAAAATTAGTGAAATATTATCATAATGTAAATGTAAGCCAATATTTGCAGTTCAACTTATTTTAGGTACTTTAAAAATTTTTTTTTAAAAGTTACATAAATTTTGGACACCCTGTTTGCGATAAATTAATTGTCAATGTGGATTTCGAAAGTACCGTTCTTGTGCTTCCGTCTACCCCAGAAGCGCTTAGCACCAGTTGAAAATGGGTAAAAGGCACAGTGTTGAAAATAAGGCTACGTCTTTCAAAATTTTCAAAATAATCAAGATATCTAAGAAACAGTTGAAGATAGGTATAGAGAAACCTGATGGAACTCATGAAATTTCCTCAGGAATCCAAAAATGAAATAATATACCGGGTATTCTATTTAACATAAGGAAGTTACTGGCGATTTCCGGGATAACCAGAAGTAGTATGACCTTGAAAATATTTCAGAATGAAAGAGAATCTTGAATAACCCTGGACTCCAGAAATTCAGAATTCTAAGTTTTTTCTAACCACGAAAACTTCTAACGAACGGCTACCGTGAGAAACCCTGTGTACTCGTCATGGCTGGTCAGATGAAAATATTGCTATAGTGACAGAACGTGTACGGGAGTATCCAAACACATCAATTCGACGTCGTGCACAACAATTGAATCTGTCAAGAGCCATTACGCATCGGATTTTAAAGAAAGATCTGCATCTGTCAGCATACAAAATTCATTTGACACAACAATTAAATGTTACAGATCATTTAGGCCCTATCTTTAACAGAACATAAATGGCACGCAATTCAAATCCTATAGTTCCAACTGAGACACCCTATATAGAGCTCGCCGTCAATTTTTCAATTTTTTATATATTGGCACCGCATCAGTGAGTTAAGAGTGGCAAACTTCTCCGCACGTGATACGGCACGTGCGTGGAAGTGCTGCACGCGTACGCGGCCTAGCACATCGTTTGGAACTTATTTATTCCTAATCCCAGTCCGCCGTTTTAATTTGATGCATTAGAAACGTCATACAGTCATTTTTAACGTATTAGGTATGGTTTAATTCCGCCACCGTTACTCTCGGAAAATGCATCGCTTTAATTCCCCGATTTATTGTTCGTAGTCGGTGAACTGGAATGTGCCATCTTCTATTATTGTTTTCGATACAGTCTAGAAATTTTTGTTTTGCGTTTTAACGGTGACACGATTTAGAGGCCGCCACGGGAATTTTTTGAGGAGGATGGAAGTGGAAGCTGGCATGTCACGTTTCAGTCATTAGGTTTATTGCAAATTACTAAATATTGTGTATCATAAATATCTTGAATTTACAAAATGGATTAGAATATATTTATCTCGATAATAGGACGTGACGTACAAAATTATAGGGAACCATAAGGGGTGACTAGATGTTGTAATCTTTTCCATTTCCACTATTACATTATAAAGTTATAAACTATGCTTGACATACACATCATATCGACTTTCCACGTTAAGTCAAATGAAAATGTCACGTAGCACACAATTTTTTATTGATTTAATTAGTTATTATTTTATTAGTTACTAAATATAGTCGTATGACGGAATCTGACGGAAAACTACTTAACAACACTCAAATCGTGTGGTTCAGTAAAATCTTATGCGGCCGTGAAGGGGAGAAGTGAACACTATATAGTATTTGAGATTTTAAACAATTTCTCTATCTTACACATAGCAGTTAAAGGAATATGTATTATAATGTTAGTCTCTGTACAAGTACATTATTATATTAATCATTAGTCAACACAGTACTGATTACACATTGCCATCATGAATAGTTATAAATAAAAATGGCCCAAAAGCTGATCTCTGGGGTATACCCTATTTGACAGAACCTATTCGAATGATGTAAAATATTCAACATTTGGAAATAATCTCTCAAGTATGATTTAAAAACTTATATCAGACTCCCTGAGAAGTCAATGGTTTTTCAAGGCAATTGTGTAATGTCGATTTTACTGACGGCTTTTGAAGGCTTTTGAGGAATCATCTTGTTTATTAACATTTAAGACTTTGTACTACTATTGTCGCAAATAGAAATGAAAAAGTCTAAATTACATTAAATTATCTTCTTACGATCAATCACCTAAATGTCATTTTCAATACTAGCAGATTTATTAAAATGTTAGATAATGTTCTGTTATATACTGTTCGTCAATTTCTTATTCGCCAATTTCTATTAATTTTATTAACACCATTAACATGATTTTTTCTGATATACTTAATTGTTTTGTATTCTGTATCACAAAATATACTGAGTAGTCCATTTACAAAAGTAAATACATTGAAGCAATCTCTTGGAGAATGAAAAGAAGATGATATATATGTCACAAATAAGTAATATTTCTTTGACAATAGATATACCAAATAAAAATTAATAATTATAAATAGTTTTTTCGGAACATTATCGGAATTCTGAACAATTTTTAACCTAATTAAGTATATGGTAACGGGTATTATATTACTATAATGTGCCCAAAATTTTACTGATGGACTGCAACGCCACTCGTTACAGTAAAAGTCCTCTCGATCGATGTTCCTGATATCCCGTGTGTATGAGTTTTATTAATCATGTGCATGATTCTGTTCCTCAGTTATAGAATGTTTGTGTTCAATTGTACTTTTGGTTTCAAAACATATGTTTCAATTACTTATTTGTAAAATATGGATACTTTATTTCGTTTTATAGGGAATGGTAAAAACCTGGTTTAGGAAATAGAATTTTGTTGTTGTTTGCTGTTTGTTTAATTAATATTTGAAAATTTTTATTTTAACGCTATTTTATTGATTTGTTTTTCTATCTATCTAGGATCTACCTATCTATCTGGGATATCTAGATATCGAAGGATATCTAAATATCCCACTAGCTATTATTTTTCTGTTTTTGTTTGCGAGTATAGGATAATTAATATGCAGGGAGGGGGCAGGGGTGGGATAGGGATTTGACCTGGGGTACTGTGGGGTTGGAGGAAATTAAGTAGTATAGTAGGTTCATTATCTGTCTGGCTATTTTAGTCATAGAGCGACTAAATAGTCATCAAAATAACTAATGACTACCTAATTAAATTAATTTTACATAGATGAACTGAATGGATAGTTAAAAAGAGTATTCCAGTGGTATCAGTAACATATAAGTCGGAAATCGAAAAAGGAACCACCGATCCAGGACAAATGCTGAATGAAATCTATGGGGTATACATCTTTATCGATAGGATCTATGTCAGTAACATATAAGTCGGACATCAAGAAAGGAACCACCAATCCGCCAAGCGGTTATCAAAGTAGTTACCGAATAGCACGGCTATTCGGCATTTATCCTGGATCGGCGTACCGTGTACGGCACTGATGAGAACTAATTAATTCGAAACACCTGTATGTTGTTCGGTTCCAATCCGGAACAGATATCGAATCCTACCTGTGGCGGGTTTTATTTTTTGAAACCTTATCTGATCGTGCAGAAACACGATAAAGGGGTCGAGGATCGCTTTTAGGTATAATTCAATGACTGGCGGGGCTTTAGCCTGAAGAGTAGTTATTTCTTATAGCGATTATGTAATAGCCTTGCTATTCGGAAACTACTTTGATAACCGCTTGGCGGTTTGGTGATTCCTTTCTTGATTTTCGACTTATATGTTACAGACATAGACAGTATCGATAGAGATGTATACCCCATAGATTTCATTCGGCATTTATCCTGGATCGCTTTGTCCGAAGTTCGAAACAGTTGTATGTCGTTCGGTTCCAATCCGGGATAGATGTCGAATCCTACCTGTGGCGGGTTTTAGTTTCTGATTCCAGAAGTATGTTAATTAAATATGTAATTAATTTAGCCAGATTAATATGTGGTTTTAATTATCGTATGAGAATGGCCACTGGCTCAAAAGTAGTAAACGTTTTTGTACCATTTACTGAAATACGCCTAATGGTCCGAAATCTCCTGCGGCAAACTACCTTTCTTCGTTTGCGGCTGATACAAGGAAGTCTAATTATCCGAAGCGTAAGAAAGTCGTAATCTGTATTGTTTTGTTTCTTCTAGCGCATTCCTGGACCAGATACACGTTAATGTCAAATAAATGACTATTGTAAAAGTTATTTATTAGATATTTAGTTAGCGTGCGCTTTTAAATCACAATCAGCTCGAAACCAATCTAGCCGACGTATGTATACGGCTCGCAATAAACCTAAATCATTTAAATTTATAATTAATATGATATTGTTGGCAAATTGTGGTTGGTACGCGGTTGGTAGATTGGCTTTCGAATGTAGTGAATTTACTGCGATTACCTTGATGATATACGCCTTAAAAACGTTCTTCAAATTTATGCAGTTACGTATGAAATACAGAGCAGAACAATCTCATTTCAGTAATAATTACCCACATGGTCCTCGCAAAATTCAGTATACGTCGAATTTCTTTCAGAGACGTATCCACAATTAAATAAAATGTATGGATGCATCTTCATCTATACAATCATGGGATGCAGTTCTTAATGCAGGTGCTGGTGCTTCCATGAAGAATAATTGACTTATGTTAAGTAATTCTAGGTTCTGCATGCTGTGATAGTTTCTTACTGACTGTGACAATATGACAGTATTCCGTAAATTGTGCAACCATTATTTGCGAAATCTGTCGCAATTAATTATCGATTAAACTGTTAATTAAGATACAAAATGGCAGTACGTTTCATAGTATCATAGCGTTTATCTGTACAATTACTTATGTTATGAAATCCGAAATAATTGTGTTGATTTATAAACACAACAGTTTATTGACTAATTGAGATAATTTCGACGGATCACCACCGAATTTATGGAATTAAAGGAATCAGGAGATTATTAACTTTTTTCATAATTTTTGTGGAAAAATAAGACCTATTAATTTTCTTAAATATAAATATTTATTTTACATAAATGAATTTAACAATTTTTTTTCGAAATTCCTTACAAGATTTTCCATATCAACCTGTAAAACGCAACTTTATCCATTTGCTCTCAAGAATATATATTTATTGTCATTAGTTAATATTAAAACACTGTTGGTACAGTACTTGCAGTAGTACTTACTAAATACTTTGATAAGTAATATTTTGTATAAAATTTATTGTATTGTAAAATTTAATTTCTACTTGTACATTCTACTAAAAATTCAGTGAAGAAAGTCTATGCACAGTCATATTTTACATATACCGCTTTCTCTAATGTAATTTTATCAGAAATCGTTAACTTTTAGACGATTGTCTTGGGCAATTCAGGAAATAGATATTTTTCATCGTGACATCTCCATTTTATGTATTCAGTATTCCAAAAATAAATATATGAAAATATGAAAAAATCTTAACCAAAAGAGCATTCGTGAAATAAATGTCAGGGAAAAGATATTTGCGTCTAAATTTTTACGAAAATTTGTGTCCAAATTGTAACCAACTCACTAACTATAAATTATTTAGTGAATAGAATAAATACCACGAGAAGACATTAACGGTGATCACAAGACATTTTTTTTGTTGGTCCTTTCTTTTATATACCATAAGTCAGAAAGAATCAGTAGGTAGTTCTAAATTTAACTAATTAATAATAGCCAACTTTTTTAAATAATATTAATTAAGTTGTAGAAATGATACAATCATCTTCAAACATACGTTTTTGGTTAATTACAAATTTCAATATTTACGAAGTAATTGACAAATCGATCTACTATAGTTGGCAGATTTTTAATTGCATTTTGATGGCTATTTTGATATCCACTATGATGGAACTAAAGTCATTTTGATTTAAAGTATGGAAGGGTCACAAATCAGAATACAATTCGATAAATAAAAGAAAAATGGCTTCAGGAATGGCAATTTAAGTGCAGACAATCCAATGCTTTATTAATAGTTGGAGAAGAGATTTCTTATACATTTGAAGATTATTTTCAGCAAAGAAATAGACCCACTAATTAACAAAGGTTTTTTAAATTCATTCTGGAATGATGTACTATTATAATTTCAACAGTTATACCTTAACTTAAGGTAAAGTTTTTATAAGAAGATTATACTCCACCCCGTCTACAAATGCTTTATATAATAAGGACTAAACAAATTAGGTCAAAGCAACTAGTCTCCTGGCTAGATGCCAAATGTCGAGCGCTGAATTAAATGACAAAATTTGCCGTATTTTGTCCAACAGAGTTAGCACTAAAACACAGTGATTCAGATTGTTTCAAAACCACAAGGAAGATGCAATGTGTCACCTGTCTCAGGATATCGCTAACTGCAAACTGGTTTCGACCTAATATTGGGTCTCGTCAGTGCAGTGTAAGCGAGTATGCCTTTGACAGATGAGGCTCATATGGAGAATAGCTGCTTTGACCTAATTTGTTTAATCCTTATTATATAAGGCATTTGCAGATGGGGTGGATTATAATTTCCTTATTTCGGTAGTTTGAAAATTACCCTCTGCGAAGTCAAACTTTGCATTATATTGATTGATGAGTTTTTACTCCGATTTAGATTGTTCTCGAAACTACCAAGAGATGGCGCTTGGTACGTTCTACTGCGGTGGAACGTAGCAACGTCTATTAGATGTGAGCGTCATCTGTCAGATCAAGATATACTCGCTGACACTGGCATATAGCCAGGAGAATAGCTGTTTTGACCTAATTTGTTTAGTCCTTATTATATTAAAGCATTTGCAGATGGGGCGGAGTATCTCTTTAGTTCAGTAACTTAAGTTAAGTTTCCACAGCAGCAGCTTGAGCTTATAGAAGGAACTTGGTTACACAATAGGTTTAACAGTACAAAATTACAAAAGCATATCGATTGATCAAAACGTTATCCTGATTTATCACCTGTAGGTTAAAAAAATACGTATATAAAACAAAACTGAAATTGAAAAACTGTAGTTGCTAAACAAAAAGTTTAGTTTAGCATCATTGCTATCCAAATCAAATTTAAAAACATATCAATAAGTCATTTGCTTTCTTTACAAATAGCAAACATAATTATCCATTTCGTGACACACTTTCGGGTTAACTCTTTATATGTTCTATGTTAAATTAAATAGTGAAATTAAAACTGATTTCGTCAACAATGGCATCCATTTATTGAGACACTTTTCGACCATTTTTGAGAATTCTATGACCACGCCGAGAAATTATTTTAGTCGCTCCAATCTCATAAAGCTACTAACTCCAATCTTATATTTTAAGTTTGAAACCCAATAAATAAACTCTACCCATTCACACGTCCCCTCCGAACTGGTCCCACTCCAAATTACCCCCCATGGCGCCTTTCACGTATCGTATAAACATTTTAATGAAGTATACCACTTCTGGAATAATACCGGAGTCTATTGTAATATACCTGCATGTACATAACAACACCGTTTGACGATGACACTTTCAGCTGTCGCAAGGATAAGGACGAAGTTATACGAGCCCCGTAGGAAGGAGGATAACGGAACGTGAGACACGGTGGCAAATATTTGCCGTATTGAAGTGTCAACTATTGTTCGCCAGCTATTGTATCTTCGTTAGATTTGTTAGAAAAAGCCGACTGCCCTACGCCCGAAATGTAATTCCTAGCTAATTCCGGGATTAAGAGTGTTATTGAGGATAGTAATAACTAGCTTTAAGTGGTTTCCGACTTATTGTGATCTGTTTCGGATGATTCGAATGCGTTGGAAATGTATGCAGTTAATATAGTTATACGGAGTATTTACTTTGTGACTAGTTTTTAAAACTCACACAGACCGTAATTATTTAATACACGCTTTTGACAGGATTTTGACAAAGTCTGGCATCCAGGCCTACTATTCAAAATCAAAAGTACTTTCTACTTAATAAGTACTTCAATTTACTGAACTCATATCTGAACTAAAGACAATTCTTAACAAAAGTTAATGGAGAAATTTCCAACTGTTTGCAAATCTACTCGCATGTGCTACAAAGAAATATACTTGGCCCCTTTCTGTATGTACTATATACATCTGATTTACCAACTTCAAGACAGATAACTACTGAAACATTCGCTGATAACACATCATCCTAATATCTAGAGATACAGATCCCAGCATTGCAACACACAATCTTGGATATCATAGGAACATTTGAGGAGTGGTTGGAAAAGTGGAAGATAAAAGTGAATGAGCCCAAATCATCTCATATAACATTTATCATTAGAAAAGAACGTTGTTCTGCAATTTGTCTCAATTAGGAAAGCGTATATCAAGTAACAATTAAGATTAACAACTGAGTAGACAGTAAACTTACCTGGAAGGAACACATAACTAGAAAGAAAAAACCAATTGACTTAAAAATGAAAGAAATGAACTGGTTGATTGGACGAAAGTCTAAATTATCAATAAACAATAAACTACTTCTGTATTAAACAATAATAAAGTCCATTTGGATCTATGGAATAGAATTCTGAGGCTGTGCAGCTAAATCACACATTTATATCATGCAAGGAGCTCAATCTAAGGTCATTCGTACTATAACGGACGAACTCTGGTACATATGTTTCAAACAACACGTTACATACACATCTGACTATCCCCTACGTAAGCGAAGTCATCACAAAACGAATCCGTAATCATCATCTAAAACTCGAAGCATAACCTAACTCCCTCCTAGAAACACTATTACATCCAGTTGAGAAGCGAAGACTGAAGAGACGTTGGCCAATAGACTTAAATAGAGACTGAGGTGACTTCGTTGGATTTTCGCCTCTTCAAGTCATCATTGCAAGCAACTGTTCTTTGTTCAAGTTAAGACATTTGCTTAGAGATTGTATCGTATCTGATTGTTAATAAAGTTAAAAAAAGCAGATCAATGCATATCTTTACACAATTAAGTGTAAGATTATGCTCTTTTCTTATAAAGAAAAGAAAATAGATCATCGTGAACTTAAAAACTTCTGCGAGAAGTTTTAAAAAAATATATACTCCTGATTATTTTATCTAGTATCTGATTTTACGTAATAATCAGCAGTGCCTTGGGATATTCTAATAAAATATACGAATCCATGATATATTGACAACCAATTAAGAATAATAGTACATTGGACAAATCAAATTATCACCTTTAATTAATTTAAAGGAACATATATATCTTGCACATATTTTTGTAAAATACTCGACTGATATAAACTTGATCAGAACTATAACCAGTAATAGACCACTAAAAGATTGCTAGATAGTTAGGTGCGTACAGATGAAACAGTTCAATTCAGTATGCATAGAAACAAGATGCTTAACACCACTTTAATAATTATCCTCTACAATTTTTGTCGATGCTTAAATAATCCTAATTTAAAGATGAACATAGAAACAGCTACAACAAAGGATAGGTCCAAACATTTAAGTCCAACTCTGTGATGATGGCCCCAAGTTAGTTACCAAAACACAAGTTGAGTGTGCTATGATTTATCCTTAGAAACTCATGAACATCGAGAGATTACTCACATATTGTGGTTGGTGAAACTCAGGTCGAAAAACGTGTAATTTTTCGGTGTTTCCGAAGTAATGGTTTTCTTTTTTTGTTGCTGCATCGAATATTCCAGCTCCTTCCCAGGAAGGAGCTAGAACCTTCCTGGGGATCCTTGTTTATATAATCGATTATGGTATAGTATAGTATATTTTGGACCATATTCATATATTTTTTTCACAAATGACGTGAAACAATTTACTCTATCTTTATATCTTTCTTCATTACTCTCTTATTTCTTTCTTCTTCTGTTCACTTATTCTATTTGCCCTTTATTATTTTATTTTCTCCGTTTCGTTCTTCACAACTTGTCTCCATTCGCTTTGTTTTCGTTATTTATTTCATATTACTTTCCTCTCCTCGTCCCCTTCATTTCTTATTCTATTATTTTATTTCCTTCCTATTCTTGTCAATCCTTTCATTCATACTTCACTATTTCCTTTTTCCCCATTCCTTTCTTTTCTCCTGTCACCCTTATCTCCTTTCCAATTACTTTCTTAATATTCGTCATCATATGTCCTTCCCTCTTGTTATTGTTTATATTTTATTATTTATCACTTATTTATTTTAACAAATTACTTAGAATTATATTTGTTTTAAATTATTTATTGTGTTATTATCGTGTATACCACAACCCCAATTTTATCTATTGCAAACAAACATACTATTTTATACTTACTTAAATATATTTATTCTTTCTACTTTTATTCTTATTTATCCTGGTTTATTATTCAAATTAAAATTATTCGTCATAACCTTATATTCTGGATAATTTCCTTAAGAAGAGAAGTAAAAGAAAGATAAGAAGTATTTAAAAAAAATACTCATAACAATATAATCAAATTATACGAAACGTAGAAACTTATTGTCACAATGTTTATGATGTCGCTTTCATATTCCAAGAGTGTTCCTATTAAATTAATTTACTACTAAGTTACTATTCAGTTAATTATTAATTCCACATGATAAAATAATATAAGCAGATTTATTTTACATTTTTCCTACAAAAAAAATACGAGCTGAGAGCTGCACAATATCGTTTATAAAGCATTTGAGATTTTATAAATAAATCTGTGAACCTGCAACAGGCTATAACATAAATATTCTTCATTTATTTGAACTATTTTAATTTTAATATTTTATTTAAATATCCAGTCTTTTAATTAATTGGAATGACGACAATAAATTACGTAAATTTAGTTTATAAATGTATAAAAAAATCGGAAATGAGACAACATTTAACGTTTTAGTAAAGCATTTTGTATACAGATAAAATAGGTGTGTTTTAATTAGCTACAGGTGTTTTATTAATTGCGCGAAGATTAGTTAATAATATGTCGTATCGCGTATAAAAAATTAATTAACGATTGTCGCGTCTAATTAATAAGTAGGTGTCAGCGTCTAGGTGTTGACTACAGCGTAGGAATTGCTTCTATTGACAAGTACAACGCCTGTGTCTTATCTGCATATATTAGAGAATTATCAGTAGAACGCGTGGTTCTGAAATTATTACAATGTAATTATGATCGGAACCCACTACTGTTCATGTTTGCTTATCACTTAGTGAGGCGTGTAATAAGCTCACAACAACTGTTCGACTATAAACAAATCTAAATTAAATTAAAAACTGGTTTATCAGTAAATAGGGCGCTCTGCAAATTAATTCGTGGATATATAGACATTATTTTCACAACAAGCTGAGTACTCTGCCTCGCCGTACTTATTGATAACCCTAATCTAATTTTACGTACAGAGGACATGGCCATTATTATTGTTAACATTCACGATTATTGCTAGAGTATGCAAAACTAACAATCCTACTCTTTATTTATATGTGACTGTAAAAATTGTGACAAACATATATGTATCAGAGTACAAAGCATTTTCCCATTGTAACTATTACCCTACGTTGACAAATATACCATAAAAAATTTATAAGAAATTACTGTTGTTAATGGCACGTGCAGCGAAATTCGCGACATCACTCAAGCACGTGCCTTGGTCAAAATAAAAACTAACCACCCTCGCGGTAGAAACACTGTGATATCAACCCCAATAAAACGATGGCATTAGCTTGAAGGGAATTTTAATTGCTTTAATAGTAATAAACACATAATATACATATATTTTAAACAAAATGTATTAGTACGAAATAATAATATAAATAACGAAACATAATGGAATAGAACAGAAGTACATATAAAAATAAACCACTGTACTTTAAAGACAAATAATGCATCCATAAAATACCTACTACTAAATAATAACAATGCAGCCTTTTGATTGCTTTTAAATTATGCCGATCCATCAAACTGAACATTAAATAAAGAACAGTAATGCAAAAATGAGTATCTACACTGAGAGAACAATTTATTTATCTTTAACGAACTATGTTAATAGCAAATAAATGCTAATTCTGGATATAGCGAAATCGTTTTCTCTCAGATTAATAGTAAAATCAATCAATACAAATATTATTACGTGAAATAATTATGTGTTACATTTGAACTCAAGTTGTTAATTAATATTTAACATGTCAAGTCGTATGCCTAAATAATTTGTTATAATATTTTAATTGCTTCAATACCATAGTGATTAATAACAGTTACTACATTTGTATCAGGCGAAATAAGGCAAGTCAGATTATTCTTTTTTTTTTGTCAATCTCTTAACTATTTTGAAAAATTGTTAGTAAAAATCTAGAACGACGCTTTTCTCATTTTTTCATGTAAATATGTTTTCCCATTATAAAATACAGTCGCAAACGTGTATTTTTTGTTTTCTGTTTTTTCTATACTGTGTATCATTAACTTTTCATCTGTCATGTTTTATCTTTACACTTAGAAAAAAGAAATAAAATTGCACTCCAATAAGTACGGTAAAAAATGATTCAAATCTGAACATATCCCTATCTTTTCTCAAGCAAACCTAGACAAATATTAATTGTAGTTCTATTTTTTCTCAATCTATTTTGAAAAAAAAAACTATTAATGATAATCTATATAGAACGATACCTGTTCTAGTGTTTCATGCAAATATTTTGGATAAGATACAGTGGATAAAATGCAGCGATTTGTACAAAATCGTCATTCATGAAAATGTTAAAAAATAGGTTTTCCACTTTTGCATTAAATATCTTTAAATTATGCCTAAATCCAAAATTTGAAAAATATAAATGTGAATGTGGCTCAACTGTTACAAAAACAAGAGACAACATTTCCACGAAGACCGAAAACTTACACGTAACTCTTCATACATTTCGCTAACCAAGTTGGCACTATCAGGGGATTATTAAAACTAACAGAAATACAATTGCAAAATAAAAAATAATATATTAATAGTAAATATCATATCACCACTTTATGATATACCTACGAATCTCGACTACTAAGAAACGTAGACATATGCTTATCTAACTTTTTGTTACAGGATCGTAAGAAATAAAGCCGCTGAAAAGGCGAAACACGCCCACCACATCGCAACGAGTAACGCAGCGTCATCGGCGAGTGGGGGACCCGTATCTGTGATTGCGCACGCACCAGCTACCCAGTTAAGTGAACCCAGATCTGGAGCGTATAGTATAAACGGAATTCTCGGCCTACAGCATGATCCCAATGGAAATAGCATAAAGAGGAAACGAATAGACGAGCACGGTAA
The DNA here is from genome assembly GCA_037954035.1 of Rosalia funebris. Classification (NCBI taxonomy): domain Eukaryota; kingdom Metazoa; phylum Arthropoda; class Insecta; order Coleoptera; family Cerambycidae; genus Rosalia; species Rosalia funebris. Next base: position 9,013,055 of record JAZFAV010000022.1, read on the forward strand.
GTGTAAAATCATATATGCGAAATGTATATTATTATAGAAGATTCAGAAGTCGCGATTGACAGACCATTGTCAAAATATGGTATCAATATAGCGACTACTAATCTTATTTTGATGATACCATTTATTATTATAAGCTGAACATGGTGAAGGCACAAAATTATTAGTAACTGCCGTATATGTGCTGGAATTAATTTATGTGGTCATGTATATTAATATATGTTAATCATAAATAAAAATCTATTCTACTGTATTTGCAAAATCGAAATAATATTTTGGAAATCGTTAGTGGAAATTGAATTATGTAATGAATGTTCATCGTCAAGTAAACTAGCATACATATATTTATCATAAATCCCAATAGATCCAAATAGATCCCAATATTTAACTTCTGCTATTTGGCACCACATTCTTCACTACCTGTGAGTTGTGAAGAAAGTGACAAAAACAAAATATATCGTATCCACTAACAGCTGTCACTGTAAGTCCATGATTTCGAAATTTATAACTAGCAATACACAATTATAACCTAACTCTGTCTAACTTGGCAATAGGTATTAAATATGACAATTTGATAATAAACTAATTATATATAAAATGGGTACCTCCAATGTTTGCTGAATCGGGTCAATGAAGAAAGCCAAAGATTGGGTTTAAAAATTAACATCAGCAAAACCAAGTTTATGATTGTTAGTAGGAACGACATCCCACACACTCGAATACATATTAATGAAGAAAACATCGAACAGGTCACACATTTTAAATACCTGGGATACATGATTAATAAAGAATGGGATCCAGACCCGGAGATAAGATGCAGGATCGAACAGGCTAGGGCAACCTTCATAAGACTTCGAAAACTCGTCACAGACAGGAACTTCGATTTCGTCCTCAGATATAGGATGGTCAAATGCTATGTCTGGTCCGTTCTCCTATACGGTGTCGAGACATGGACGCTAAAGGCAACAATCATCAACAAAATTGAGGCCTTCGAAATGTGGATCCTGCGGCGAATGTTGAGGGTGTCTTGGGTCGATCACGTGAGGAATGAGGACGTTCTCCGAAGAGCCGGTCTGCCAGAACGAGAACTTTTTGAAAACATCAAGAAAAGAAAAACGAGTTATCTGGGACACATACTACGTGGAGAACGCTACCACTTTCAACGCCTTATCCTTCAAGGAAAAATTGAAGGAGGTAGAAGAGGAATAGGCAGGAAGAAATTATCTTGGCTGAGAAATATTCGTCAATGGACGGGGATTAAGGACTTCCAGACACTGCAGAATGCTACAGTTAATAGGACCATTTGATAAGAAAAAAGATGAACGCCTACGCAAGAATCTGCACGGCACTTTAAGAAGAAGAATATAAAATGGAAATGTGCTGTGTTTTACTCCATCGCATCAAGCCAAATCATTGACACGAATACAACAGTGTTCATACTCAACGGATTTAAGTTATTGTATCCACCAGTGATTGTCAGTAATTTATTTAGGAAGTGTTACTAAAATTTTGACCGCCAAAAAGACATCAACTTCCTTCCACCAACGCCTCAGACTGCGAGGTAGGTAGAGGCAAAAATAAACGCATCCATGCTCAGCGATAGATATCAAACTCTCTACGCTAAGATTTAATCCCGAGTATAGAAGAATATCTCTATAAAATAATGTCATTCATCTAGTTTTTGGGTACAGAAGGTACTTGAATTCTATTAGCTTTGGATATTTCTTTCTTAATGAACTACTTTTAAGCCAAATAAAATACAAAAGTATTAAAAAATGTATATATTATATTTCTTCGAAACATATGTATTCTAAAAGAATACTGGAGTAGGTTGGAACCTTTGGTGTAAAGATAACGCTGAATTAGTTTTCCAAAAAACACCAAAACGCTATCTATACACGACACGACACTCGACGCGAGTTCCGCCAACTTTGTTAGCGAAGCGCGTGCCACGTGTAGTGTATAGTGTTTTGGTATTTTGTGGAAAATTAAGTCAGTGTTACTCTAAAAGAAGTACATCATCGTAGAAGTACATCATAGGCTTCCACAAACTGCTACATTTTCTTCATGAATTTTTGTGTCGATCATGAACATGTTGACAAAGGCTGGTCAATCGTTACAGATGACTTCTTTAGAGCTGAGTCCTGAAAAATTGTTGCTTTAATAGTGATGATATTGATATAGCCGTCTTGGCGTAGCAATCTTCTAGACAGTAACAGTGAAGAAGTCACCTGCAATGGTTCATGACGTAAACAAAGCCAATAGGCAAAAGAAGTACGTAACCGAAGTTATCTTAAAGGGGAATTAAGACAAGGAGACTTAGTAAAGTCTCTGAAGGTTGTCTGTTGTGAATATCAAAGTTCTAAAGGGCTTTTCAATAAGGAAGCTTGATTTTAAATATCCACTCATTGATATCCACTCATTATTTTTTTTTATTTGAAGGAATAGTGTATGGCATTAAATATGGAATATATTGTCGTTCCAATGTTCGTCGCAGCTTTGCTTCGTGGCACATATTCGCGAGGTCCAATTTTCGATGACTTTATCGCATAAATCTGGTAAAATTTTCTGGATGAAGTTCATTATGTTGACTTTGAGGGCATAAATTCTTTGCGATTTATTCGCATACACCTGCGATTTAAGATGGTCCCAAAGGAGGAAGTCTAAAGGCGTTAAATCACACGATTTTGGTGGTCAGTTCAGGTCGCCACTGTGCGAGATAACCATGCCCTCAAATCGCTCGTGCTATGTGATATGCTCGTGATATACTCAAGTGTACGTGCTACGTGCCTGTGTGGCACGTAGCGCCGTCCTATTGGACCACATGTCGTCAATATCCATATCATCCAGTTTAGGCTACATGAAGTTGCTTATCGTCGATCTGTAGCGCTCGCCATTAACGGTTATGGCAAGGTCAGTTTCATTTTAGAAGAAGTACAGGCCGATGATTCCGCCAGAGAAAAATCCGCACCAAACAGTGACTTTCTCGAGATGCATTTGGTGCTGGTGTATCGTCCCAAATTCGACAATTTTGCTTGTTCACATATCCATTCATCCAAAAATTGGCCTAGTCGCTAAAGATAATTTTTTTGGCGCAATTTAGGTCAAATTCCAACTGCTCCAGACCCCAATCAGCGAATACATGGAATTGTCTATGGCAGTTTGCTTTAAGTTCTTGGGTTAGTTGGATTTTATACGGGTGCAGACCCAAATCCCGATACAGAATTCGCCAAGTTGAAGTCGCAGAAAGACCAAGTTCGTGTGAACGACGAGAAATTGACTGCTTCGGATTTTCCTGTACACTCTCACACACAGAAGTGATATTTTCAGCAGACCTTACGTTTCGGTGAGGTACGGGTGTTGGCTGATTATTTATCAAACCGGTTGACTCCAATTTGGCCACCAAATGTCGAATAGTCTACTCGACAGGATGGTTGTGGCGAGGATAATAATCACGTAATCCGCGGAATGTTTCTCAAATATAGCACTGATTTTGAAAATAAAATTTGATGATTTTCACGCGTGATTTGATGATCTTCCAAGGTGATTTGCCATATGCTACTGAATGATTCACAATGAACTTAACAGATGTTGCTTTAACATGGCGGCTATAATCTAACAAATTTCGAGAGTCCCTATTGAAAGACCCTATCCAGTGTATTGTATTCCAAAAATATAAAGGTGACCGGTATACTCATACCACTGAATCCATATTTGGAGGAACTGAGCCAAGCTCCAGAATTAGTGTCCATTTTTCAATACAGACTCACTTACATGAAGTGTTTCGCAAATTTACCCAGTCAGTCGATGTGTGTAAGTTTCAAGTTTTAAAACTATCCACCATTCGGCCTCGGGTAACGCGAAGCACCGAGTAAGCATATGCACGGTCGGGGTTCGGAAGGCCGTGCGGGCCCCTAGCGGCGGTTGATTTGGGCGGCTGCGGGGGTTTCGCGGTCGCGTAGCAACGCGTGTGATGTCTTCATAATCCGCCAGCGGCGGTGATTGGTCAGAGAGGCGGCAGAAGGCCGCACTCGCTTGTTTCACGCTGATGCGATTTACACTAAATGCAGTCGAGCCCTACTTGTGGATTTCCTATTCATAAAGCTGACTTCCTCGATCGACAAGTTTTTTTTCATTTCGGATCTCGTTGCGACGGAAGGTAGCCTAATTATAGCCCAGATCGATAAAGTGACCTGTTCCCATTAGAAGATTATTATTGCTATAATGTTATCGCATTTACATTAAGAATCGCAATATTTTCATCACAAATTTTTGGTTGTGTTTAAACCTTCCATATTTTAAGTGAGCCATGTACTTTTTGAACCCATTCAAAAATTGCTCATAAATCTTGGACCTTTGCTGTTTCGAATTTAATCTTTAGGATTTCCTAAAAGTTGTTTCCGAAGAGTACACAAGTATCTTTTTCATCTTTAAAAACACTTTTGGGTCTTCTCTAAAATTGTGATCCTTAGTAAATCAAGCACAGTCACAATAATCCTGGAGTTTTTATTTTGTGTTACGAAGAGAACAGCAGTTGAAAACTACTGTTCATCAATGTGCTTCACTGTTCAATGTATTATATTCACTTAAACTATTGATATTTTACGCGTTCATAGATTATGTGAGAGATTTTGAAAATTCTCCTACAAACATGCCCATTTAGCTTTATGTTACACATACTACTCCACCTAAAGAATGAAAATAGACATACATGTGTTGCAGACAAAATCCATCTAATGGCATACAAGTCGCGAACACATGCATTATTACAGATCTTCACGCATGGTGAGCAGCCATAGGTCTGTCTATATGCCTTACGCGAGGACCGTGAGATTTATAAATTTATATTTTGACAATTTCATACTGCAATTTAGGGGAGTTATTTATGGTCGAACCGTGACCCATCCCACTAGGGGTTGACTTTTTTCGGCTATCGGATTACATTTGATTAGCTTTAGAAGTTAATTATTATTATTATGCGCATAGAGGGTACAAGGCATGGAGGGTTCCCAATTACGAAGATTATTTCGATTTAATTCCTTACTATATAATAGTTTAGCGTTAAATGTCACTAGAAGCCACATACAAAACCTTGATATCTGAAGACTGCTGAAAAGAATAAAGGTTTAGAAGATTTATTCTAAGTTCTACTAACATTATTGTTAAACATATTTTAAAATTATTTTACTCTTGACAATACAACACCGTGTCTCAGTTGGAGCAGTTTGGAAGGGTGTCTTAATTGGAATTATAAGATTTGAATTGCGCGCCATTTGTGTTCTGTCAAAGATCGGGCGTCAATATTTCACGACCGTCATCTACAAACCATACGACGTCAACATGTCGTAATAAATAGTTTAGCAACGAGTAGTTTGTATACAACTGTTTTATGAAAGTGAGCGATAAATTATAGTTGCATTAAGAAAAATTCGCACAAAATTAGGACAAAATGAAGCACCTATAGAACATTATCCTAATCTAGTCTAACCTAACTTACCCCAACCTAAAGATGGTAATAAAAATATATGTCGCAGTTTTAGTTCTTATTTAGTTATTAAAACAACAAAGTATTTTCAGAAAAAAGTTGCTGTCTATGTGCAATAGTAACTTTAGTTTCAAAATATGTGTTACTAACCATATTATAGTACATTGAAAGGAAAGTAACTAATGATAAAAATAATGACAATGTCATTTACAACAGTGTCTGTCATAGTTAAGTACTTCAGAGGATTCATTTCACAATAAATTAAATTAAAAATATAAATCTGATCTCGCCACATGAATTAATTTACTATAAATATGTGATATAAATATATAAATGATCTTGTGGCGCTTAAAGGGGGTCAGTATACATTCTTATCCAAATGAAGAACTAGCCATTTTTATGTTTTCTCTGAGAAACAACACTCAACAGATTTTGGCAAAATTTAACGAATTACTTTACATTACTAAACTATATAATGGTAGTAATTATTTTTGATAATTTCGGAAAAAAAAAACAGAAAAATATAGGCTTTCAAAGAAATCAGTTTATCAAATCAGATCAAAATCAATCGAAACCCGATTGATCCGACACGATTTAATTGAGTGATCGTGCTAACAAAAACAATTTCCCAAATAGTCCACCATTGTGATTTCTCATGCCCCATGAACATGGTAGAGTGTGTTCTATCCACCTCAAAATCAATAGATGTCGATTGGGAGACGTCCCCGATCAAAATCAGTTAAAACCCGATCGATCCGACAGGATTTAGTTGAGTTATCGTGCTAACAAGAATAAATGCCAACAACAACGACACACACACACCCACAAAATGGTTTAAATGCCACTTTTTTAGGCTTTTATGCCGAAAAACGAAAAATAAACCCTAAAGAAATTTGTTTTACACGATTACATTATTTTTCCGCGTATCGTGGAGTGCGGAGAAATAAAAAGTACCAAAAGAATAAACCAGGAAGTGAAGAATAGTGGAAAAAATTCAGAACTATACGAATTGATACTTTTGGAATTTGGATAGCGATTTTTATTTCTATGCCCCTCTTGAGAATGCTTAAAATATACAGGTACATACTTATATTTATTTAAGGCAATTACTTAATTAACATCAACGCGTCTTCAGTTCTGAACTAATGGCACGAGGTACTATATAAAGGCGCCGCTGATGCTAATTTGGCAGTACGAACGAGTGTTCAACAACGAGATCCCAGTCTTTTTGCATTCGCGTAACGTTGGCGACCTGTAGAAATAGATGTCGACACAGATATTTAGCTCAACATCGCACGATGCTAATTTATCGCCATTTTATATGTTTCACTAATTATATGTGTTGAACGAATATATGTAAGTGTACGCTGCTCTTGTCGCATAGTTAGCCGTGAACGTTGCAAACGAAACTAAATGTAGGCATCAACCGGACTAGTTCAGTACTTGTTTAAATTCTATGATAATATTATATGGACCTTCAATCTCCTTCCAATCGCGTCTTCCAATTGACTCCTTCTGTTGGTAGCTTATTTGTATTTTTCTTTAACATCTCTTTTTTCAACGTCATGAAGTGTTGTTACGGAATACTTTATCTCGTGTAACATGCATAATACCAACCAAATTACATTTAATTCTTTAATTCATCTTTCAATTTAAGCCACACTTGAACTTGATAATATACCAGAAGTAGATGTTGATGAGCAGATGCAGAGGCTGGGGGAAGACAAGCTAATTGCACTCGTTTATTGTTACGAGTATTTTTTACAAAGTATCGAAACTTATCTAAGCAGGTCATTTTTTTTTGGAGTTCCATATACAGAAAAAAGGAAGTGAATTCCGTTGGTGATTATAACTTGTGGAGTAGAGTTACTCTTTTTAAAAACTTTAGCACAATTAACTAAATCTTTTTTTTTTCAAACAAACTGTTGTTTTAGCCCTCCTGAAAATTGCTGTTGTCGTATCGCAACCAGTTATTGCGCGTAAAAATAGTACGTGATTTTGGAATTTTGAAAAAGCAGATGAACTTTTGGATGAATACATTTCCGATTGCTGTTGAGCCTTCCCAGGTTTTAAGAAATAAATAATTGTTTCGGTTGGAGTTCGAGCAGTAAGTAATACCAATAAATCAACATCTTCACCAACAATAATAGTTGTATTTGTTGAGTTAAATTGTTCTATTGCTATTTAAATTATCAGGACATCAGCGTCATTATCAGCTTGTTTGACAAACATATTTTCAGCGGTAAATTTTTCTTTCAACATTGAAATGAACCGAGACTTGTTGTGAGTATTAGCAAGAAACTTTTGTTGGCTTATGGAAACTGTCATATATTTGATTAAAAATGACATCAGAAGATGAATATGTTATTGCAGTTCGACGACGTTGTTCTGCGGCTTCAATATTTTTCTTGCAATCTGTATAGCCATCAAATACAACAGTCACTCTATGGCCAAAATGTCTACGTTCATACTGAACGTATTTATCTAAAATAATGTTAAATGTTTCTTCGCAATCCCATACAACACGGTGTAATAAATATCCTCCATCGATGATGTACGTAGCATTTATGTTGTCAATATCAATGTTTACTGTTTGAAAACGATCGTAAATGGCTGATTTTTGTGTTTTCGCATTCCCAGATCATCGAACAGTGATGGGCATATAAAATGAGGAACTGGGTTTCTTTTGTGTTTATATTTTCAGAATCGTACAATTTGTACGTATAAGTTGCACAGACTAATATTTTACTTGTATTACGGGCCCAGTGATGTATATAGGTGGCGTACTCGTGCATATTATAGAGAACACAACTTTTTAACTTTTTGAATCGCTATATCTCAGAAATGGTGATTCTTAGAAAAAGAAGTGTAGGAACAATTCTTATAGATAATTGCATGATCTACAATTTTTGTTTGATCTAATTTGATGATAAAACTTACCGTTTGGCTAAAAAAAATGCAAAAACCCATATTTGCGAACTTTGACCTTGAATAATTATTTTTGCGGATGTGGGATCGATGAGGACCTTTCACATTTTATTTGTACTGGTATTGAAAACATTCGTACCAATTTTCAGCTCTATGCGAATTTTTGTAACCTTGAATGTCTACTTTGACCGGACTATTTCATCATCTTCACTTTATTCTATGTCACTCGAGTGACATCACTAAGAGATTATTTTGAGCCTAATTAAAATCTCTAAAACGTTTCTCTTTCCGTTAAATTAATACCGATCTCCGTAGCTGCGAATTAATTTTGTATTATGGCGGAAGCGAATAAATCTCCGGTTAAGAAAATGTCACGGCAATAATGACCATGGTAATTGCTCGATGTGAAGGAGCTGGTAGTTTCTCAAGTTTAGGGTTTGTCGGTCTGTAGACAGCAGAAACCGAGAACTTAAGATAAAGGGTAAGTCCAGCTCCGAATCCGGTTGAGCTTCCCGGGTTCCGGTCAACTCGTCGAATTTCCAGTTGTTTCCTCGGGCCGGCATTATCGCGGATTCGTGTGCATCGCCGTCAAAGTAATTGTATTTGGCTGGATGAAATATTATTATGGGAGGATGCTAGAGAGCAACGTAATATGTTTTATAAATATACAGGAACGACATATTACAGTAACGTGTTCTCTTTGTGTGCTATATTAAAATTGCTTGTGTACGTAAATAGCTTTGATATGCGGAGTATTAAAACTCAAGCGTTTTTGAGTAATTTAGTATCATAATATTATTTCTTTTTATTTCAATATTCAGGTATTACTATTCCCTGTTCATTTAATTGCTTTTATAGTTTAATAGTTAGCTTTTAGTAAAACAAAAATTCAATGACATTTTTTACGGCAGTGCATAAAATCGTCGGTTTGGAAGAAAACTATATCTCAAAGAACCTAGTTTGTTCCTGAACCAAATTTGATTCAAGACTTATGAAAGAGACTCTCGGAAGCGTAGTTCAACTGGCTCCGTCAAGAGAGCTCTATCAACACTATTGTATCATCTTTTTCTAATGCACTTTTGAAGAAAGCGATGTCATATGACTTGTCTTCAGGTTCTTCAAGTGAAAGGATCGATTACTTTGAGAAATATTATTGCAATTAAACAAAATATTACAGTTTAATGTTACTTATACTACTAAAAATTATGGGGAAAAGGTGATCTTAGTTTCGAAGAATTATGTAACTTTTTTGAATCACAGTACCTACCTCTTTATATTATTTGTAATATCTAAGTTTCTAAAGTTGAGTTTTTCCCACTGTATTTCCAAGAATAAACCAGTTAAGATCATTATAAAAGTATTTTTCTTCCTTTACAGCAAGATTTTTAATCTGAAGAGCGTTGAATAAATTTGTGGAAAATTAAAAATGAGAGGAAGAAACTCACATGGTAGAGGGCATTATTAATCAGACAAAGAAAAGCAATGCGGAAATTGTTACTATAGATATTCAAGATTATGAGGTGAAAATTTCAAACTCCTGTCTTGTCATCATTGAGAAAATTTTATGTTGAATTCTTTAAAAATTTCAAATCACTCTCCTGATATTTATACTTTTTCAAGATACCATAGTCTTCTTCCAAACCGAAGAAATGTTAATTAGTACACTGTCGACATATACACAGCTGGATAGCCCCATAAAAAGGTATCCTATTCTTATGTATTTTGATGCACTAAAGGCGAAACTGTAGTTAGATTTGCTTCACCATGTCAGGATTTTATTCCAACCTCAAAAACATGGTTGATCAAACACGTGACACTAAATCAACGAAATCTGTTGGAAAGTCTCGGGAACTTGGTTTTCATGCGTCTTTGAGCCATAGATATCGAGAGTAAATCTTTCAAAATTCAAAATTACGGATCCAGTATGGCGGATGAGTTTTTCTATAAAATTTTGGATTCTATAGAACTTTTTATCTGAGGATTATTTAGGTCACCGATAGCGAATCTGAAGTTGCTATATAGCTATCATAAATCAAAATGGTGGATTCAATATGGTAGACAAATTTTACCAAAAAATACCGGATGTCTCCGAATCTAGGTATTTGGGGTTTGTCAGGGCATCGATAACTGAAGAGCATTTCCGGTATTGATGAATATAGCTCATCTCGCAAATTCTTTCGTCTTCGAGAGATCTGAAAAGACTGGAAGCAAATTAAGGTTCCCAAAAAGTTGCAGCTCCTGATTCAACTACAGTAACTGACTGGTAACCATTTACGAGAAGACTCTCTTTACAGAAATTTTAGGAAATTTTGAGACAAATACAAATAGTAGCAATAATAAGCTCAAATCTAGTCTTCAGAATTGTGTTCAGTGCGTTAAAATACATAGCGATAGAATATTTTTGTCTTCCGCACATGATATTTTTCTGTGGTGCTGTATAATCATCTCATCAGTGCATACAATCGACTACTGTACGCACCGTTATTCATTACTTCATGCACTGCTACAAAAAAATAACATATAGCTAAGATTTTTATTGGTGAAGAACATATGGACATAAATGTGGAACATGTAAAAACATTGAACATGACCCACTTTATTATTAATTAATAGTATATATTACCACATTTTTATTAATGATAAATATTTCACACTATTGAATTAATTGATTATGATGGAAGATTAAATATAGTTTGAAATATATACTGCTGAAGTGTGCAATAAATGAGAATGCGAAGCTTCTAGATTTACTCTAGAGATTGTAGGATCTCTTTGATGAAAAGCCTGCTAGAGAGTTTGAAAAATTTCCGGAAATTAGTGAACAACACATGGACAGAAATGTTGAAAATTGAAAGACATTGAACATGATTCATATTATTATTAATTGATAGTATATATTACCACATTTTATTAATAATAGGTAGTTCACACTATTGAATTAATTTATTATGTAATTAAATTAAATATTGTGAAATATATACTGTTGAAGTCTGCAAGGGATGAGAATGCAAATGCTTCTGGGTTTACTTCGGAAACTTCGGAGACTTGCTACAGAGCTTGAAAATTTCCTAAATTGTCTCCTGTTTTATTTATTACCCTTATTTTTTATAATATTGCCACTTTACTTTGAAATAATAGATTTGTTACTTAGTTACTTCACCAAGAAGTTCACCTTTACAAAGGTGAACTTCTGTAAAGAAAATAATCATCCTATATCCGACGACAACATGGATAGCCGTAATTTTGGATATAATCCAAAAATATTTTGTACTGTTTCTAATTTCCTTATTGTACTAACAAAAATTTAATAACTCCTATGTCTGATGTATTCGTATCTATTATTGGTCTCTTCTCATATTTTGTCATATGCGCAAAAGCATACAAATTTTAGAATCGTTCTTATAAGGACTAATTGATTACATTAGTGTAGAGTAACAATACATGAAATATTACTAGTAGGTACATTCTTATTTACTGTCATGCGAATTCTTCGAGTCGCAGCTAAATACAAGACTATCTTTATATATTTTGTTTGTATTGTAATCCTAGCAACATAGTGTACGTGGTTAGGAGTGGAATTATTGAAAGTGAAGGAAAAAGTACACGTGGAGATTCATACTAGTCCATCGTGATTACCAAGTTGTATAACATCGTATCTTACAGGTGACTTCAATACTCTCATTTTATATGGACCTAAATGTTTTCTCTGTACACTCAGGCCAATTCCAAATTGAGTTCTTTCAATAGCAATTAAGTCGCCACTTTTAGAAGCACTTGTTTTGTTCTTCTCAAATTATATTTGTTTCTATTTTCTTCCTGTCCTTTCAATAATTGTTTTCTGCTTTCCTTTTCATTTATAATAATTACTCATAGTATAAAATCATGTATCACCATAATATGAGAACGTTAAATAAATACAGAATTTGTTTGTTACATACTGTATACGGTTTACTGGTATAGGCCAATAAACCGTAAAATTTATTGTAAAGAAAACTAAATTTGTTGTTCTTTTTTTTAACAGGTTTGACGTCAAACAGTCGATTTTGAATCGCCGACATCGCTTTTAAAAATTTCGAATTGAACGACTCTTAGAAAGAAAATTACAGATTATTTCAAATTCGTACTTTGCGTTTTCGTAGTTGTTGCGTTTGCAGACTACATTTTTTTTTTCTAACCGAAAAAGTGTGCGCGGTATAGAACGCATTAATTCCAGCTACATAATTTAAAACGAATTGTGCTGGTATTCCCGCTCGCTCTCCCGCTTTTACACGAGAATCATATAATTTATTGTAACATTCGAAGGCCGAACAATTCGAATAACTGTTTCATTCGTTAAACGAAATTGAATTCGATTCGGAGGGACCAGAAATGGTCATCACTAGCATAACAATACTTGACTTTGCCATACTACAACACTAGTCGATTTATTTCAAATGTACCCTTCAAACTCCCCATGGACCAGTCAATATAATCGCAATAACATCGGCCCGGCTTACAGCGGACCAGACGAGCGGTCGTCGGCATCGCGAATTTCACAGAATAGCCGCTCGGGGTGAAATAAATCCCGTCGAAGACTTTTTTACAGATTGGATCAATTTAGACACTTGTAAATCTGAGAGCTTATTTTTGTTTTGCGCTCATATTTCGGGCGGATAAAGGGAATTTCGGGGAGAGACAGCGTCGAGAATTCACTTGGATTATAGGGCTTTATTTCTGCAGGAGTATTAGGGTGAAAATTATACGAGGGGCGAAAAGAGCAACATCTAAATGTCAGAGCCGATAACAAAGGTGAGCGGTTGGAAACAGTAATGTTTGCTTTTTTACCGGCAGCTATTTAATTTATGCAGGATAAACGTATTGGGTAAATGCCTTTTGTATAGGGACCATACACTTACAAAGAGTTCATAAGTGAATGTTGTTTTTACCTGTTGCATTGTTGCTACATGCTTCGTGGTAGGCATGCGTTAGATTACTCTATCAAGGATGCATTTTGACTTGAAATGAAGTCCCATAAGCATTCAAATATTGATTTCAATTTACTCTCACAAACGACACAACAAAATTTTTAAATACTTGAACTCTGATGGCAAATATATTTATGAGAATCGCATATTAGAATATATATAACACGATAACTCAACTAAGTCATGTCGGATCGATCGGGTTTTGACTGATTCGGATCAGGGACGTCTCCCAGATGACACTTATTGATTATGAGGTGGATATAGTCCATTTTAAGGGTTTAAAACTGTTTATTTTAAGTCAATTTGTTTATAATATTATGGAAATGCTTTGAAATTGTTGCAAAATTTTATTACTATTCCCGCAATACGAAAACCTTTGTGTATGTAAATTTAAGTTTATGTAATTCTTCTAAATTCTGGGAATGTATTCCACATCTGTGTCAGTTTCCGAGTCATCTGTCAATAATATTCGGTTTTATTAACATTTGTAACAAACTTATATAAAAATAAAATATATTTATTATATATATATATATATATATATATATATATATATATATATATATATATATATATATATATAATAACAAGGGACAAATATATAGTATTTATTATATATTTTATGGACGTTACGTAAGATATTTATTACATATTACAGTTAACCAAGTGAATGGGTACGGTATCTTAATAAAAATGTTGTTCACATTTAAATAAAATAAAAATTGTCTCCAATTGTTTCGAATTTTGTTAAAAATACTCTACATTTTAATAACAGTCGACAAAGGAAGAAAGACAATTTCGAAAATGTCACTGTGTCGTAAATTGTTACTCACAAAGGTGTGAGATTCTCTTATTTTATGTTCTTTCTTGTTAACCAAAAACCTTAGAGAACATTGATAATAAACAAATATATGAAGATTAAATAATAAAGATATATTCAAAACTTTAAATATTTAAAACTATAAATTTAGTTTTTTTTTTGAAAGCAGTTAATATCATATAACTCAGTTTTAATTATCCCGATCGCGATGATGCCAACTTGGTACATGAATTTAAAATATTTATTTTGTTGTTAAATATAGTTATTAAACCTTAAATATATCTCACAAACCAATACAATTTATTAACACATCTCTGAAGAAAAAATAAATAAAAATTAGTTCTATTTTAATTATTGTCACGTAAATTTAATACTTCTTTCTTTTTTTAACTAAAAATACAGCATTACGTCTTCGTAATACTGTAAGTAAGTAACTGCGCCCAATCCATCTAGTATATATCGCTCACTTGCGAGAATACCGACACAACTCATAATTTGTCAATTTTGGGATTATTATACGAAAATACATACAAATAAAACTACATTCTCTTTGCATAAAAGAACTGGCACTTCTTATCAAGTAAATGAACTTTCACACGAATCTTTCTTTGACATGACAGAATTATCTAACCAGATTTTGCCCCCACTACTCTGAAAAGATGAAAACAAAAGGTTTAAAGTTAGTTAGATAAGAGTAATAGAAGTTGATATAAATCATTCAAAATAATTTTTCTATAAAACGAGTTACGTCAATGAAGAATTTCAGGATATCAAACTGAATAGAACTAATAGATGCCATAGTAGGGAGAAAATTGGAGTTGATATCAAAAATATTCAGCTGAAACTAGCTTTTTCTAACAAGTCACGCATACCAGAGAAAAAAATCCGGTTTCATGGAACTTATTTAAAAAAATCACATTCTTAAAATATGTAAACCGTTTTCGAATCATTATAATAACATACTTTCTTCTTACACATTACTTTGTTTATTTTCTGATTCACTACTTTAATTAATACTATTTTTGGGTTATTGTAACACAAATCATTAATAAAATGCATTATAGCTTTTTATTTACATATTCCCATCATTATTCCAAAATGTTTTCGCATATAATGACCTAACACAATTTAAACAAAAAAAATATATAAATTTTTTCTTTTCATAACCAGACGTTGTTTACTGGGATAGCTACTTTAGCCATAATCTAAAAATATTCAAAATTTTGTGGTTATACTCTATAAAATGTGATCCTAAGAGGAAATAGCAAAAGTAAAAATTCTTAAACATAATTATCTCAAAACCTATTTTTTCTGCGTTGTTCCTATCAAATGAGCGATATGTAAATAGAATGTTAACTCTAGAATTAAATTAATCAGCAACATTTCTAAATAGATTTCTTAGTCCGGACTGAAGTCTATTAATGATTGAAACTTCTAGGCGCGTCGAGTAACGCGTAATATTTTGATGTCCATCAAATTTTATAATTTTTTTGGAGAGGATTTAGAACAAATTATCTTGATCAGTCACTGTAGGTACGTAATTAATTTCAATAATTACAAATAATTCCAAGACAGTAAGAAACAAAAGGATTGCACTGTTAAAAACTTTTGAGTAAAATAAGTTAAAGTTGATACTAGGGCCAACAATGATAATAAAAGTTAACTAACTATTTTTTTATACAAGTTACAGTTACATAGAGATTACAGTTACATATATAGAGAGCATACATTTTAATATATTTTAACTTCGTGAATAACTAGGAGGATTGATTGTTAAAGATTAAGAAAAATACATTAAATTCTGATTCAGATCTCTCGTCACGATCAGATGTTTTTTCGTTAATTTAATTAACAAAGGAAGCAAGAAAAACATTTTTCCCTTGCGTATGTTAAGATATATAGATACGTAGGCAAATAGTTCCATTTAATGTGGGTTATAGCAAAAACGAGTTTATGACACGCCTATACACCCATAAACTGTTTCAAAATATGCTTCACGATATGAAGATTTTCAAACTATAGTAAGTAAAACTGGCCAAGAATATAAATAAGTCTCAAAACTGTGATATCAGACCCCTCACGAGGTGCGCAGTAAATAGCCTGGTATTTACCCAGTCGCATTGAGACCTTTGCAGAGTGAATATGGATGAATTTATATTAAATATTAATGTACACAGAATTCAGTCTGGCCGCGCGTAAAGTGCATATTTTTTCACTTTAGCCTCACTTTTTCTTCTACGTATACCTAGAGAATCTCATACTTTTTCCTACATCTTTCCTTGACGAGTAGTATTAGGAAATACATTATGAGTTGCATGTTTCCATTTGATCAAGGTACAATGTAACCTGCTGACTAAGATTGCATTGCAATCGAAATATATATGTACGTATACAAGTACATTAAAATATCAGTTGTGGTTAAAGAAAATGTAGTTACAGAGCAAATAATTTATTGCTCTGGATCGATAATAATAAGCAATTATTAACCAACTTTGCGGCACTTTTCTCATAAAGACATACAACGGGATGTGGACCATTATTTGGACCAGTTATTGGTATCTTCTCAGGAAATTCCGTCAATTAAGAGGCCCATAACATGCTCCGATATTTTAACGGCGCCAATTTGAATTCATCCGAATCCGAATTCGTCCATTGATGGCGCAACCACATGTCATTCCGCGCCGAACTTTTTCCGTTTTACGACCAAAATTTTCCTATTCGTAAAAATACTCGGCATTAGAAAATAGGGTAATTGGATTTATGGCTCTGGTTCGATAAGTAGAAACGCTTACACAATAAACTCTCCGAGATATGTTTAATGTTCCGGAAAATTGTTTTATGCAAACGAAAATACGCTAAAAGTAATAATTAAGCGAGCCGGTAATTCGATGACAATCTCGTTTTAATTTTTAATCAAGTAATTAATATGTCAAGAACGAACTGAATGGGTCTAGGCTCAGCCGGCTGTGTAATGCTCGCAGACGCTGATCCTGTTCCTACTTTATAATCTGTTAATCAATTAATCACCGAACAATGACGTCACGGGATGACTGATGGTTAATCACTGACTTAGTAACCATTGTAACAACAATACGCTCCAGTGATTATAGTACAGAGACATGCTGTGTGAAATGGCGCCCTTTCGGGGCTCCGCCATCCACCCACTGGCAGATATTTATTTACTATTTTGATTAATATGTTGACATTCGTATTATTTGTACAGCTAATAATGGATTTATTAATGCGACAACGTTTTTAAGGATAACGTCCGATTTAGTTTGTCTAAAGGGAATCAAATCCTTGACAAATTTCATACTCTTATTAGAATCATCAAACGAAATTAAAATGCATCACATGGATAATAATGTACAGCTAACTCAACAAAAATATTCTCAAATCGAAAATGTGATTCCTGAATGTTTAATTTCTAATAGTGTAGTAATCCATTGTATTTACTAGAATTGTTATACTTCTGATAAGTACTGACTGAAATAAAAATCAAACACGTATCGCGAATCCTATCAACAAACCAGAACTCAATGCTATTATCATTCAAATTTAGCAAAGTTCATATCGCATTCATATTGCATATCAGAAGTTCGAAGAAGAGATGTGAATAAAATAAGACCCTATTTTAATTGTTCTCACTAATTCAACAATTTATAAATCTTAACTATAAGGAAGAAAATCGGCAAACAAGAAAGTACAGCTCATCAAGAATAGGAACAAGTATCAAAACTGCTATATATATATATATATATATATATATATATATATATAGATATATATATATATATATATATATATATATATATATATATATATATATATATATATATATATATATATATAGGACCGCCCACGAGGTGCGCAGTAAATATCCTGGTTTTTACTCAGTCGAATGGAGACCTGTGAATGTACATAGAGTTCGATCTGTCCGCGCATAAAGTGCATCCTTTTCCCTCATAATGCTGTCTCACTCTTTCTTCTACGCATCATAGAAAACTTCACACTTGTTCCAATTCTTGACGAGTTGTATATAGTTATATATTTTATCATATGTATTTGGAGATGCTAGCCATGTTTGCAAACCTCTTTTCGCAAATTTGGTGGAATTGAGTACGGCAACTGAGTAGAGTTATTAATATCAATTTTCACTCGTATTTTAATCACTTGTAGTTAAATTCGTATATTATAACATAAATTTTTATATTATTGCAATTCTCATTATGAAATACATATTTAGTTACGAGTCATTAAAATACGAATAAAAATTGAAATTAGCAATTCCACTTAGTTACCTGCTAATTTTAGTAAAATGATATTATTACAAAACTTAAGGCTGATATATGTAATCCAAAATTCGTATTAGGTCTATAAACATTATGATATCCGTGAAGCGGAAATAATTGGAAAAAATTATACTCGACCTCAAGTCTGTGAGTGGCTCAACTGCATCATTCCCGGTATCTCTTTCATGTAAACTACAAAATCACCATGAATTAGGGAAATATATTTAATATATCGAGACACAGCTAAAACTTCGAAAACCGAATTGTAGGCAGAAACCTTTTTTGTTGCGGTAGCTGTGGGTACATCCAAAACTCAAATTTAAAGCAAATCGTTCCAAGATTAATTCAATAGCTATAGATGTTTTGTAAAATTTATTTATTAGCATATTCCAAATGACATGAAATAAATAGATTCACAAATCGAGTCTATATTTAACGCTCTAAATATTCATTATTATCATACCTGTTCAGCTTGTCAAGTATAGGAAAAAGTGTGAGATTATCTATGTTGCGTAAAAGAAATAGTGACAGTGTACATCGTGCACACTCGATATTCACTCTGCAATGGTCTCAATGCGTTATTTGCTGTTACCAAGGTTATTTGCTGCGCACATCGTGGGCGGTCTCATTACGCAATTTAGAGACTTGTTCCTATTCTTGACAACCTGTATCACAGGCTATCGAATGAAAGCTTACTCATTACTTTTTTTATTGATGACACATTCATACCTAAACTACAGGAATGGGGAGTTTATACTCCAACCCATCTGCAAATGCCTTATATAATAAGGACTAAACAAATTAGGTCAAAACAGCTATTTCCCTGGCTATATGCCAAACGCTGAGCGCTGAATTACATGACAAAATTTGTCGTATTTTTGTCTAACAGAGTTAGAACTAAAAATACAGTGATTGTTCTAAAAACACCAAGAAAGATGCAAAGTGTCACCTATCTCAGGGTATCGTTAACTGCAGACCGGTTTCGACCTATTTATCTTGGGTCTCGTCAGTGCAGTGTAAACGAGTATACCTTCGACAGATGTATACCTCACATCTAGTAGAGGTTGCTACGTTCCACCGCAGTAGAACGTACCAAACGCCATCTCTTGGTAGTTTTGAACAATCTAAATCGGCGTTTGGCATATAGCCAGGAGAATAGCTGTTTTGACCTAATTTGTTTAGTCCTTATTATATAAGGCATTTGCAGATGGTTGGAGTATAAACTCCTTATTTCTGTAGTTTGAATATTATCCTCTGCGTAGTAAAAATTTGCGTTATATTGATCATTCATACCTAATTTTTTAAATCTAGAAATACTTAATACAATAATTAATTTCAAATAGACTAGATGATATTAATCCATGCGATACGGTATCTAATAAGTTGTGCGAATATTATATGAACAGTTTGAGAATTTAGACATTTGTACTTACATCTTAGTACTAATTCTATTTTGTTTACGAACTTTATAATATCTAAACAATAATAATGCTACAATGCTATCGGTTATGTTTCTTTGTTGAATGGAGAATCAATTCTTCATTATAAACAATAAACTAAAAACAATCATTGATAAGTGTTATAACTTATCAATGATTGTTTTTAGTTACCATAACCAAAGAATCCATAAATTGTTCAAAATAAATTTAACTGAATATTGAAAATTGAAAGTTATTGTTTTGGTTTAACTGAATTTTAGTTTGTATAAATTGTTCAAGATAGACTTAATTGAATATTGAAAATTAAAAGTTATTATTTTTGTTGAACTGAATTTTAATAGTCAACTGTAAATACGTGAATTTTGTTTATGTTGTTAATAAATAATTTAACCATTTTATCTCTCTTGGGAAGGGGTCATAACCTTCGATGCAGCAATGAAAACAACAGACCAGTTTTCCATGAACATCGAAAGATTACATATTTCTCAACACGCATTTCTCCAGCCAAGTTGGCATCATCGGGAGATTATTAAAACTATTTTAATCTTTTCATGATAATGCTAACTTGGTTTCTCAAACGCGTGTTGAGAAACGTGTAATGTTCGTGGAAAACTAGTCTCCTGTTTTTATTTCACCGCTGATTTAATATTGACAAAGCAATTTGGCATTGCTGCGAAATATTTGAATTAAGACTTGTTCTATATTTAGCCGATAAAATTATGTACACCAATTAATGGAATTACCGATAAATATTCATTAGAAACATTATGGAAACCTTTTAAAAATTATATGGAAATGTAAATTGAACTTTCCATATTTCAGTGACAGAGTTAACGATCTAGATACGTAATGAAATCGATGGAGAGCTCTCTATTAATTTTAATTACGACAGGCCATTCAGAATCTTGTTATTAAAACAATGCATATTGTGGCCTGAATCTAAAATAACCAAGTAAATAACACTGTACCTCCGGTCACCATTCGAATGGCCGCGCCGTCTTTTTCCCCATGTTCCTCTCGCTCGCTCTTTCGGCCCTTTCACACTCCGATGTTCGTTTAACTCCGACGAAATAAACAAGGGAAATAGTGGACACGATTAAATAGGTTGTGTTGAGATAATGAAGAGAGCGCCGATCATTCTAGTTAAATCCGTTGTAAAGTTGTGTTTGTATTCCCTCATGGACGGCCGCCGCCGACGGAGGCTCTTTATCTTTATTATTTTCAAACACACGACTCGTTCGTGTATCGTTTCGTAGGCTCAGTGTAATCTCCACAGGCTCTAGGGTCAAACTGATGATATTCAGCCACATAATACCATTACATCGTAGAGTACGCCATTTGTTGATAGCAGCGTCATATGTTTCAAATAATTTCTACTTCCGATTGGTCACTCAATTCATCACAACTCGAATAGATACAAGAGCTTTTACAATAAAAAAAATGCACCACATTAGTTCCGAAGTCTCCATACAATCTTAATTTCAACGAAATACAGTGGCGGCTCGCGAGGTAGAAAATATGTGAAGAGTTAGGATGTATAAACAAACAGTTAGAAAAAAGTAGATTAAATTTTTCTTAAGACTTACTTATAGCCAAGCTTATAGCTATCTAATTTTTGTACACCAAATCAATTATTCGATCTTTTAGTAAGGCGTAGTTATCTATTATATCTTCATAAAATGGCTGATCTTTCTATAGTTCTAGCAACAATTCTTTTTCGATAGAAACAGTTGCTAAAAATTTCTTCTTGGGAAATGGTATATCTTGTTGCTGGCTGGGTGGCGTACAATTTTCCCTTGACGTAACCCCAAAGACAAAAGACCAGTGGTGTTACATCACATGATCCTGTAGGCCAATTGATGTCAGCATTCTGCGAGACAACATGATCGGGAAATGTGGTGTGCAACAGAGTTATGGTTGCACGTGTTGTATGACATGTTGCACCGTTTGATGTGCTTGGATACTCCCGTACACTTTCTTTCACTGCAGAAATATTTTTATCTGACCGAGTACGACGACGACGTATTGATGTTACCTTATCAATAATAGAACCCGTCTCTTCAAATTTCTTGATTAAGCTACAAACTGCTAACTCTGTATGCTCTTCATTTTATCCTAATTCTGTACCAACTTTTCTTATTGCAACTGTAAGTGATCGTTTACTTTCATAAAACAGTTGTACACAAACTATTCGTTATTACACAGTATGTTAACGTCGGATGGTTTGTAGATGACAGTCATTAAATATTGACGCCCTGTCTTTGACAGAAAACAAATGGAGCTCAACTCATATCCTATAGTTCCAATGGAGATACCCTATACTTCCATACAATTTAAGAATGTAATTCTATAGCAAAATTTCATAAAACATTTCGTAATGTTTGTAATACATTTGTAATACGTAATGTGAAATACAACAAACTTATTGTTGAAATTTCAATTCTCAACTACTGCCAAGTAGAACCAAATTTTCGATTTGGATTTCAAAATGAAATCTAGAGTGCAAGTGAAAACCTAATATTTTTTTAGTTTTTAAATGGTCAATCTTTTGTTATTTTTTTGAAAAAAAAAATACCACTCAACAAATCGTTAAGTTTCATTAAAGAAAGAGACAGGAATATCAGTTGTTAATTTGATCCTTATAGTACAATAATGACTTTCTTGGGGAAAATAGTATCTTGAATTTACCATCACTGACAACAGCGTGATGGGGTGGTTACATTTTATTCTAATAAATCTATGGCCAGAAGTGGATATACCTGAATTTCATGAACATAATATGATTATGCACTGCTATTAAATCCTAATATTTCATTGTTAGAAGTTGTAATCTTCGTTGTTTTCTCATGGCAGCAACTTACAACATAAATTACCTGTATTCCTCGTACCTGAAATTTCATATATTTCAGTTCTTCTATATGCCGATTGACTAGTTTAACTAGTTTAATTAGATGAATAATGAAACGCAAATGTTGACAGAAGTTTTTCTAAAACAAAAATTCAAAATTTTGCTTTTATTAAAACTAA
This sequence comes from Rosalia funebris, assembly GCA_037954035.1. Lineage (NCBI taxonomy): Eukaryota > Metazoa > Arthropoda > Insecta > Coleoptera > Cerambycidae > Rosalia > Rosalia funebris. The sequence goes on from JAZFAV010000022.1 coordinate 9,036,007, forward strand.
AACATAAAATATTTCTCGAATATGTACATCTCATTTGGTTCATTGTAATGCCTCTTAAGTATATCTATTCCTGGGGTATAAATCGCCGCTATACTAATATTATAACGTAATGTAACAACATGATGGTGCATGTAATTATTTTCAAATCCACTTATAATTGTTATTATATTATAATAGTATGTTGTAGTTCCATGTACTAGATATTAGTTCTTGTAATCTATCTACATTTGTAATAAGTAAATTGACTTTATTAATATAATTTTTTTATTTGATATATAAAATTATCTTTCTTCTTGGAAAAATATCCAATAATGCACAACGAGACTTTTTCTATACGATTTAACATAGGTTAAATTCTTTGACAGTCGATTTAACCTAGAACTTAGTCTTCTACTTTTTAGAAAGTAATTACAATATATTGCTTAGGAAAATAGTTATGCGAACAATGCTATTTTCGTATCTATTTCGCAATTTACAGAACACATTAAAAAATTCTAATCTAAATTATTTAATATTGTACATAATTCAATTTCATGTTTTGTACTCAAAAACTCTTTAGCCTATAATCGAAATATTTTAAAAACCCACAAATAACCGGCGTTAATTCTTTGTCAAACCTTTGGCAGTGTTTCATTCGAAGAAAATTAATTTTGAACACTTTTTCTTTGTACATACTGATTGGCTATTTATTATACCGTAATTACATTCTCCAAGAAGATGTTTTTTGAATTATTAGTTTTCTAATGCAAAAACTAGCATCATCAGTGATTTAATTTACAGACGACAATATTAAAAGCTGGCTCGAGCCAAATTGGTAAATAATTATTTTTGAGGATAGTTTTATGCAAATCTTAAATAAGCAAACAACTTATTAGGTGCGTAGGTATATTTTTTGACCAAAGCCCAAAACTAGATAATTACATCATTACATGAACTTGAAAAATAAATAATCAGGTCAACAACGAGTATCTGAATATATACTTTTTACTTTTGCAAAACTACTTATTAAATTGAAGCAAATTCTTCAAATCCTTATTGGCGTAGAACATTAGTATTGGCAGTAGATCTTCGTTATGATAATACTTTTACGACAATATAACATTTTTTCTGTATCATTTCGGATGAATACTTGACATCTTGCTTGGTCCATAACTCATCAAAAATATTCCTGAAATTTTTATTCCTCTCTTAAAGATGTTAGATAATTATATTCAAATCGAATTAATACAGCAATAAATTTTGTAGTTTTTTTTTTTATTTTAATATACAAGCAATATTCAAACAATATGCATGCATATCAGAACTATTCTTCAGAATTAAGGAGCAAGATGCTTACTTCAATCTCGAGGAAATTAAAGAAGGGCTGAAAACTTGCGTATGGAAACTATTCTTCAGAATTGAGAAGAAAAATGGTTTCTTCAAACTTAAACAAGGGAAGGAGGCGATATCATAAGGTATGACTAAGCTTGGTCCTAACTTAACATAGTCAGTGATATCCCAGAATTAGAAAACAATTTGATAACAGGGCTTGCTTATAATTCTGTCCAAATTTAAAAAAAAACTGACGGTTCATATTACTTTTATAAATCTTAACTTTTTGAAAAAATTGCAATAACTATTATTAACAACCAAGAAGTAGCATATACAACTAGAGCAAAATTCCTTGCAATAACCTCTGACACCAACTATGCTAAAATGTGTCAAAACAAGAAGGCCACAACTAGACTTGGATATAAAAAAAAATAAATTAACTCATAAGAAGATGGCAAATACCAAGACTGATATGGGAGACACCGCATCCAATTTTGTAGTTGCATCAAATAAGATGCTATGATATAATAAAAAGAATGCAAAAGACCATACTAAGGAATATCTTTGATACGTGCTAATGCACTAGAAATAATGATACGTAGACACCTTGAAATAGAAGGCGTGGTTAAATGAACTCAAATAATTAATAATAAACATGTGGAAAGACTAGATCAGAAAGAAAAATGTCGAGTCGGTGCGTAAATTTGGTTAAAACACATAATTAGAATAAATCTACTAAACTACATTCTTTAGTGTAAAAGTAGTATTAGTTCTAGTTTATGTGTGATATGTCCAGTATACTAGAATAATTTAGAACAAGCAGGGTATCAACTGTTTCTTGATAAAAGTAAAGACATTGTTGAAATTAGAATTTATGAAACATTTTCATAGTTTCGCGAGTCACTTGATTAATATTTTGCCCTATTTAGTTTTTTAAATTATCGGCGAAATCGACTATCGATTTAAGTTGACTTTCAATTTGAAATTAACCTTTAAAAAATTAATCAAGAGAATAAAATCTGGTGTGTGTCTAGCCATTGAATATCATGGAATCTACTTTGCTGACCTATTAGAGAAAAATTGGTTGCTATAGAGTATTACATCTACTGCAAAGAAATAATGTAGCTGTATCCTTTTGATGCTAGAGAAAAGTCTTCTAAATTTTGGAACTAAGGAATTGTCGAGGCAAACCGTTACAGTTGCAAACAAGAAATATTATCTTCCTTTGAATATTTATAATTCCAGTGCAAGCATTCAATTTCTCAGTGTATTCAGAATAAGTATTCATTATCTACTGTAGATATTGTCTTCAGTATCTACAGTTATGTTTGTTGATTATTGCGCTAAATAAACTTCATCAGCGTTTTTTTTTTCTTCAATAGATAGAATCTATTGATTTTAGTAAACTCCAGTAGGCCATCAGGATCATTGTCATTAAATTATTGAGTGGAGTGGATTAGTGATAAATCTGTGGATTGTCTTCATTATCTACTTAAACATGTATTACTTTGGTGATAGAATGATATATCATAGTTGGTTTACAAGAAATTTATATTTACTTTTTTAGTTACATTCAGTTTTTTGCTCCCCAAGAAAAGTAGAAATACTAACATTTTTTTCATCCCTCTTGGCATATCATCTTGTATCCCAACCCCACTAAATCTGTATAATTTTGTAATTCTTATCTAAGTTCTTTTCTATCACGAAGGAATTATTAATTATGATGATATTGGTGTAGGGCGAAATCTTCACTGACTTCGTTTTCCACCAAAGCAGTATACATTACACTCGGTGCGCGTTTCCACAACAAAGTTGGCATCATCTCCAGATAATGCCAACTTTATTGGCTAAACGCACGTCGAGTGTAGTGTACAGTGTTTTGTGGAAAACTAAATCAGTGTTGAATTAAGATGAGTAATTATGGAAATATATCATTCAAAGTTGTGTCCCGAATCATCATTCCAAATGATGTTTTGAGAAATACGTGCCTGAGGTCTCATATTGTTGCAAATCCATCCATATTATTACTCGAAATTCTCAGAACGTATAAGTTTATTTTAGGTTGTATTATAATCAATTGGCTTAAGCAACATGACTAAATAAAGCCGCAAAATTTCTAATAATCTCGCAGCTCTCTAGGCAAGCGAACTTTAACGACTTGTTCCGTTCGTTTTGGCGCAAACCAACAAAGAATCATTGAAATCCATTCTATAGGCATTGTCGTAAAATGCACAGTCTGTTCTTGTGCGGTTGACTTGACAATACGCTTTGAGATGGGTGACTTTGCCTAACCGGAACCGGGTATCCGGAAATACAAAGCCGTCCTAAGTTTACCCCAAAATAGCGCTCAACTACATTAAATAAAGGCCGAATATCGCTAAATGTATTTCAGTAAATAATAGCTATATATATATAACTCACGGGAATTCTTCCAAGACCTGAAATAACAATAAATAGATTTAGCGTTGTTGTCTTGACTTATATATTTTACATGCATATATAGGGACTAACGAGAATGTGTACCAAGCATTAGATCAGTTATTAAAATATATTTGCAATCCGTGTGAAATTAGCAACACGATTTTGTTCTTAATTTTACCTTCTCCATACGTCAAATTACATTACAAGAAACCTCTCCACGAGAATGTGTAATTTGAAACCTTGTTTTCCCTTCATTATGTTTTTTGTCTCAGTGGTTAATATCCCCACTATTCGACATTATGGTTCCTCTTATATTGTGAACTCATCAGTCATCAATAGTCCTTATAGTTAACACCTATATTCATAATAATTGTATGTTTACTGAGTTGGTGAATATCATCTCAGTAGTGGCAAGGACACCATCTACCTACTAACAATGAAAGTGGCAGTTCATCAATATAGTATCAACCACTAGCAATAATATAACATAGTTTGCGCATTCCAAAAATGATAAACAGGCATAATGGAAAAATTAATAAAAACAGTTGTTATAACATTAGTTTGAAATGTTCACGCCTTCTTTTTAAACAAAGATATCCCCAAAGCACCAATTTTCTGATCCTCCTTGCTTCCATATTTTCTCATCTAGATGTTTGATTACATTAAGGGCAGTCATTTATTTTACGGTCTTGAAGTTAAAAATATTTTGAAGTAGTGAAATATTTATCTAGAATTTCTACAAGAACAGAATAGTAGTTAGTTTTCTACAAACACTAAAATAACACACCCATCTCAGCAACAAAGTTAGCATCATTAGGCGATGATTAAACCTAGTTCAGTCATCTTCTTTCATGGAAAACTGGCATCAAGTTTTTGTTCCTTCATCGAAGGATACAACCTTTTCCCAGGATTACAATTTTTATTATCTTGATCACAAGTTACTACAAGTTATTGGCTAGATAAAATAAATCGTGTGAGAAAATGAAACGACGTATAATTTTTTAAATAACTTTATTATACTTAATTTTAATCAAGAATATAATCGCCACTTATAACCTACATCTCAGCGACTCAACAAATCGTTTGCCAATGCCTTTTGCCTATAAGTCCAGTGGCTATGAATTAAAAAATGCAGACATGTCCATTTTTACCCTGTTGATATTGTTGAACGTTTTATTACTTAAATATTATTTAAATATCTGAAGAAATGTTGACCCCACATCGGATTAATATAATGTAATCAATGTGGAACTGAATCCCAGCTAAGTTCAATCAATATTTGTTAGATTTCCTTTGCCACGTGTACCTTCGCGTCATCGTGAATCAGGTGAATGAAGGAGCATCTCGATCTTTTTGCAACTGATCAACGTATCTAGTAACCATTAAACATTGTGCTTTAAGGGTAGGACACAACCGAAGCAACACAACAGAACTTTGGGTGTAGACGCAGAAGTCTGCTTTCGGCGATCCTGGCGGTTCTTCTGCTCAAAGGAGCCAGACAACACGACATGTACTGTTATGATAGAAAATCCAGCTTTCATCTTCTGCCACCAGATCCTCAAAATAATCTTTGCATAGTTGATGGAGAAGTACTGACTGGCAGATGGTCGCAATGCAATTTCTCTTTGTGTTTGGTGTGGAATACAACGTATCAGAACTTTTCTGTGGTCAAAATCGTGAATTGTGGCCGAATACCATGATCATTGTAGCCGAGTACCATAGCTCTTAGGATCGCCTTGATTCGATAGAGCAATTTATTATCGTCTATAGTTAAAGAGTGTTCAAAGTGCTTTTCATTTTGTACCTATTACTTCCGGGTTTAAAGTGATGGAACCAGCGGTTGACTGTCCGCTAAGAGACATCATTCTCATTGGGTGCTATTGTTGTTGTTATTCGTGACAGTGCTGCAATTTGTACATCATAATGCACAGTTGATATTGAGACATATCATCAGACATAATCAGACTCAATCAGACGTCATTTCTGATTAACGTAGTTTCTCGGCAGCTGTTTTATGTCTTCAAGCAACAGTGCCAAGAAGGATCTAGATTTGTCTATGAAATACGAGAAATTTAGTTTTTCACATATAGTGAGAGTGAAGATGACCTTCCTTGGAGATAAACAAATATTTCCTACTATTTTAAACATATCTCCTGATTCAGTTCAGGAAATCATAAATATAAAGGGCAAAATAACATCTGGTACACAAATATTCCCTACATATATCAAATGCTTACACATATTATGAAGAAGAAGACTAGATTTCGGAAAGGGTACATACAAAAGGAGCCATAGTGAGATCTTTAATTTAAATTGAATAATATAAGTTTAAAACGCATGAGATTTTAAGGATTAAAGGACTATTTTTTCCGCTCAATGTTAGATGGTTCCGCTCAAAACCCACAAATAAACAGTCTAAGAATTTTGAATGTTAATTCAATCCAAAAATATTTAATAAGTTACTAACTGGATTTTGTTCAATAGTTATGAAAAGAATTGAAGGAAAATAATCAATATACTATTTGATATGGTGAGAAGTTTTAATATAAAAAATATATAATTGAAAACGACTTTGTTGCGATATAAAATAAAGGGCATATTAAAAGAGATATTGCAGATGAAATAGAATATGGACTGAAATGATGTGCCGTGCTGAAATGTTATTGACTTTGTTATTTTAGATTAAAGCCACTATGGGCATTGTATCAGTAACAAGAGTTTGAATCGACTGTCATAATTAAAATTAATAGAGAGGTCACTATTGATTTCATTACATATAATAGCGGTTTATTAACTTTGCATTCAAATCTGGGAAATCCAATTTATATTTCCATAGTATTTTTAACCGGAGTTAATAAAGCCTCTATTCAATATTTATTGTTAATTGCATTAAATGATATCTATAATTTGATCCGTTAAACATCAGGCTCCACATAATTAAAATGTTCAAAGCAGAGCCAAATTATCCTGTCAATATTAATTGTTGAATGCGGAGCGCTTTTTTATTTAGTTCTCTATAGTAATCACTACCGTATTATAAAAACCATCTGAAATATAACGTTCATATATAATAGTGTTTATTACAATAAATTTGTTTACGGATAATCACAAGAAAGAATCAGCTTCTACACTTCTCATTAAAATTTTCATTAACAGGGGTAAATAAAATCAACATTTTACACATCTAATATTTTTTCGATATTGAATATAAATGCTGCACTCCATTACACGAGGACATCTTCTATTTGCAGCTCATCAACAATAGGAAAAAGTTTCAAAACTGTAAATAGCACAGTAAATAGCCTGGTCTTTACTCAGTCGAACTAAAACCTCTGCAGAGTGAATGTCGATGAATGTATATTGAATGTGGATGATGAATGTACACAGAGTTCGATCCTTTGTGCATCCTTTTTCCTCTGAATGCTGGCTCACTCTTTCTTCTACGCATACCTAGAGAATCTTACACTTTTTTCTCATACTCTTGATAAGCAATACATACTTCAGAAAAAACGAAATCTGCTAAACTAAGTGTACTGATTTGAGTAATTTTTACGCTATATAGTTCTATAATATAGATACTTAATTGTTAATAGCTAGAGCACTAGTGAGTACACAAAGAACATCAAAGACATGATTATGATCAGAATAGATTCACTTTTATGATGACATTTATTGGATATATCATTATATACATCAAATAGAAAAAATGTCTTCCTTCACATCACAGTGGAGGAAACACAGAACCATCCAGCACAGAAGTGTATATATTTAATTGACTTATTTGTGTTAAAGGCAGAGTATATATAGGTACAAAAAAATAGTTGGATAACTCTCACTCATAATTTTTTCACTTTATCAACACTTTGGAGAAGTTTACAACAATTTAGTACAATATTCCCATTGTATGTAACATATAAGTCGCAAATCAAGAAAGGACCTACCAAACCACCACGCGGTTATCAAAGTAGTTCCCGAATAGCAAGACTGTTGCATAATCGCTATAAGAAACAACTACTACTCGGGCTAAAGCCCCGCCAGGCATTGAATTATACCTAAAAGCGATCCTCGACCCCTTTCTCGTATATTTGCACGATCAGATAAGGTTTCAAAAAATAAAACCCGCCATAGGTGGGATTCGATGTCTGTCCCATATTGGAACCGAACGACATACAGCTGTTTCGAACTTGTTAGTTCTCATCAGTACCGTACACGGTACGCCGATCTAGGACAAAATTCCATTGTGAGTTGGTTGTTATTCAGTGTTCCGATAATAGTAAGGCAGAAGTAATAGGCCGATTTCTACTTTGAACAAAATTAGTTCCATGTTGGTGGTCACTGAACTGGTATGAGATTTTGTGAACACTCAATTAGCCTAGGTCAACAACATAGATTGTATCCAACTAATGTACTTCAAATAAGAAGGTCTTCCATCAGATTAAGTTTCTGTGCATATCATAAATATTTCCTTTCCTTCATTTTAGCTCTAAAACCCTGTTCCAAAGATTCCTTGAACCCATATCCAAAGTTCCATGTAATACAAGCAAATCACCTATACAATCAACCATGAGTCCTTAATGAAGTCACTAAAATAGAGAAAGAACACTCCGGAGCAGCGACGGAACAAAAGTTCATAGAAAAACTTTCATCTAAACTCACTGTGGACCTGTTACATATTTGTATAAATATTACCATAATAATATTTCTATGGTGAAAATATTGATAATATTTCTATGGTCTAAATATTAACAAGGTAAATAAACTACAGATTTACTATTCGTTTAATCGCTATTTTCCAAATAAAAACTCTTTTATCTTTCCGATAAACGGAACAGACTACCTGAGCTTAGCCATAAAAACAAGCCACGGTATATTTTGAGATTTTTTATTTGGCAAATAGCGATGAAATAAACTATACTAGACATCGTGGTTTGAGATGCAAAATAGCTTAAGAAATGCTAAAGAGTAAACAAAAAGCTATTGACTACATAAAGGACATATTCTCGAATAACCAAAAAAGTCATTATTTAGGAAACAAAGTCAAGTAGTCTAATTAGTACAAGATTACGATCCTAGTACGTAGAATAAGACTAAATAGCAAGCTCTAAATTAGATAAAATAGAAACGCTATAACACAGATTGCCTTCTAAACCCCATTTTATCCTTGGAAATCTGAATTTTAGTATATGGCGCATATAACAGAAATATTCTCCATTATACACCTCATGCAGGAATATAAACTGTATAACTTCAAATAATAACTGAGGGAAGTTGTGCAAATTTTAAAAGTGTTGATCTAGTTTTCCTTACACGTACTTAAACTTAACTTTAAATGGTTTAAAAGTATGAATACACATATAGTTTATTTCTTCACTATTTGCCAAATAAAAAATTTCGAAACATACCGTTTTGGTATGCTTTGGAGTTTTTTATTTGGCAAATAGCGATGAAATCAACAGTAGTTCTATATCCAATAGAACTGCTTAGGTATAAATAACAACACATTTATCCATTTCTGACATCAAAGCCTTGAAGAGAGTATAATAGTTCGTAATAAAAAATTAGTATTTACAGGTTATGACCTGAAACAAATAATACTGCTCTACGTAATACTGTTTCCAGCTCCATTCATCCAACAAACTAATCGATTTTTAGCATTTCGGTTAAATTTGCCTCAATTGTGTGTATTCTAGTAATTCCACAGCTACACCTCGAATAGATTGGAATGACTCACTAGGGATTCCTATGAGCATTACTGAAACCGTGCCTAAACAAGTAATACTAATTAAAAGAGGTGTACACAATTTAAAATATGATAACTCTGTCACGGCGAATAACACTAACAGCATAACTTATTTGCAGGAAAATATATTTTATATAATTTTAATATTTTGTGTATGTGTGTGTTGAAATACGTAATGAGTTCTATTTTGTTGCAGATGAAAATAGAGATATAAATGGGCATCCGGATGATGACCTAAAAAGGCAGAGATCACAATATAATGGAGACCAGCTATATTCAAATGTAAGTAAATCATTTCCATTGAAATCTAATTAACTTTCAATATGCTCTCATGCTTACTTTATGTTGTTTACTGTTCGTTTTATTTATAGCGCCCGCTATTGATGCAATATTAAATTGCTACTCTTATTTTAAGAGAAATCACTTAAAATTCCAACTTGCGTGATAAAAATCTCCACTGGAACTGTTCGGCGTTGTTTATTATTTGTCCGATTTTACGTGTGTACGTAACTGTCGTAATGATGAAAACACGCACCAATTTACATGCTTCCTCTAGGCAATGACTCTAATACTACGATTTTATTAGCTCGAAATGCCATGTGGTTGCTCCATAGATTCGGCCTTAATGGCTAGCAGGAATCGTCTAAGTGTTCAGTTTTCATAATTATAGTGTTTATTATTCATAATACTTTCCAAACAAATAACAGTAAATTAAGAAAACGTCGAGCAATAATGTCGACATACAATAAATCGTAGAATCGTAGAATGTACGTATAAATATGTGAACGTGGTAATGAAATATTTGAGGAATCTTTTTTCTAAGAAAAGCTCGCATATAGCCTAAAAAGTGCCTAACCACATAGGTGGATAACATGTAGAAATACTTTTCACAGATTTATAGTTTTCCATATAAATTGTACAACAAATAACTCATAAAAATAATTACTAAGATACAGAAAATTATCTAAGATAAAGGAGGTCATTAAATAGAAGATTCCAGAAAAAGTCAAATTAAATTAACTGTTGCAAATGTCCCCTTCATTGTCTAAGATATAGGCGTAGCGCATCCTCATGCTATGAAAAGCATTTTACAGCATTTCTAGCAGTCTTCAACAATACTTGGTTCCGTTTCCTGTAAATTAGTTACAAGAATGTAACTAATTTACTGTTTCCTGTATATTAGTTCTCAGAATTCGATATTTTAAGTAAGGAAACATAAAATTTTTCCTTACTTAAAATCTATTTTCTGTAATGTGTTTATTTATTTAATACGAATACCCAACGGACCGAGCTCAATTACACGATAAAGAAGAAATATTGTAAATTTAAAAATTTTCAACAACAAACAATATTACAACAGTAGCTGATACTGACACAAAAGATAATAGCAAGGATCTTGTATATACATAGTTACATTTATACACCATACATTCTACAGATAAATCCAAGAACAAAGCAACGTAATAATGGATAACAATAACGTAATAATAGTAACAATGAAGTATGTGTCTATATAGATACATATGTATTGAAATTATTTGATAATAATGTGTATATATAACTTCCGCAACAGATATTTCAAAATTTGAGCTGGGGTAATATAAATTATATCAATACTGTTTTCCAGGTTAGGTACTATAGTTAGTGTACATTACATTTGGTAAATTGGCGATACACGTATATTTCTTCTGGGAGTAGAACCAGAAAAATGCTGCTTCGAAGCATTTCGAAGCAGCATTTACAGCTGAAGTTCGAGATGGAAGCCTAGGCACTATATAAGTAATATAATTAGTAAATTCAGTAGAATAAAACTGGTTATTTACAATTTAAAAGTATGGCAGGCAATAATTCTTATGAAAAAAAATTCTGATACTTCCAATTCATATTTTATCGTCGAAGTAACCTATCATGAGGTAAACGATTCCGAACAAAATAGAAAGAAAATCAATGTAGCAAAGCAAAAAACTCACTTAAAGTCACGTAGTGTTTTATTCCATTATGTTATTTTTGTTAATATTTTTATATAATTGCTCAATATTTACATTTATATCTCCTCTTTGGTGGATATGAATCATTTATAATATAAATAGCGCTTTTAAAAAAGTTTCCTTGGATATTTTCAAACCACGAAAATTCTTTAAATTAGTTATTTCGTATTAAAATATCCGTACTTTGTAATGCGTTAGGAGTTATTGTATCAATATGTTTGATAAATGTTAATTTAGGATCAAAGTAGACTCCCAAATATCTAAAAATATTAGGTGTTCGCAATATGATGCCTTGCAGCTTGTAAATAAGTAATAATGATGGTATATTTTTCTATATTCAGTGGTAGTTGATTAGTAATACATCAATCATTTAATTTATTTAAGCTGTTTTAAAGCCATTTACAGTCCTGCAAACACGTCATCTCCAAAAATATTTTTAGATCATCAGCATACATATAGATCTTATATGCATAGCATACCATAAACAGATTTAAGGGAAGTGGTCCAAGGTCCAAGTATGGATCCTTGGGGTACACTTGACTTCTGCAAAAAAAATTCGCAGACATCAAATTACTTCTTATAACGTACTTACGTAAATTGTAGATAAGATCTGTCTGTACGTATTACATCTGTCACTTAGACAACACTTAATGAATTATAATAATTTATGGGATAACCCGAAAGTATCAATTTAGAGAGTAATACAGCATGGACAAGCCTATCGAACCCATTTGAGAAATTGGTATAATGTCAATATATGATGTCGATCTGACTATGACGGTCAACTTTCGCACTTAGATACTGCGTTATACTTATTAATTTGGTAATGGTCGACATACCATGTTACATAATACATAAGACCATGTTATCATAGTCCTGCGATATTATGCTAGATGTATTTCCAGAGATTACATGGTGAAGAAATGCAACAAATATTTTTACAAAGGTACAGATTATAGTAATAAGCCTACAATTGACCAAGTCGTTATTGTCATCTTTTCTTAAAAATTGATCACACTCGCGTTTTTTTTTTAATCTCTGGAAAACAAAATATCTGTAGAATAAGATTATATATTTGCATCAGAGATTCACTTAGAACATCTGCACAATCCTTCATTTAAAATCGCCAGAATCACGTCCCATTCCCATAAAGGTCTAACAAAAATATCCAGGAGAGAACTCCTTGCAATAATGTAAGTGTTTGCAAATTTATCAACGCGTCATTAAAAGGCATATAGAACTTATGTGGAAAACTGTAATGTATCCCATCGTATATTCTGTTAGGTCATCTTGCTGAAAGTAGCAGGGCATCAAACAAAATGTTTTAATTATTCTTCCCCGAGAAACTGCTATCCAGACACCCATTTTGTGACATTATCATGAAAATTTGAAAAATGAATAGACTTATTTATATATATTAATTGTAAAATAACTTATATATAAATTAAGAAGACGCACCAATGATAAATACCAGAAAATTCACAAACTGATGTAATATGAACAGCTTGTGGCTACTATATTACAAAATATATGTACATAAATATTACTATATACTAATTCTGTTCTATTCTGTATAAGGAAAATTATATTTTTCAGCTTTGGTCGAGTAAGTGGAGCATTAAGGACGAGCACAAATTACTGTCTGAACTAGGTGGAGCAGGTACTACCACGGGACAGACGGGGTACTACGACACCCATGCTGGTTTTGCAGGTGTCGGTACTGTCAGTTCAGCGTCAGACATCTACGACACCATTAACACCATGAGCCAGGCGACCTCCCAAAACCTGTACACGCCGCCGCTGGCGGGCTCTTTAGGTCAGTTTTTTTCTTTAATCTTGTAGACTCACATACCGTCAGAAACATACTGTATAGTTTCTCGTATTCATACAATACATTGTCGTAATAGTTGTTTACCTATCGATTGCATAGATTTCAAACTTACTAAAAATTTATGAAAACATCATTTGGTCCATATAAAGTATATATTTTGCTTCTACTGGTTCCTCTGTGACCTTTTCTCAATTGGTTGGATTATCCGAGTGCCTTACCGTCAAAATTTTGAACGATCTTTACATTAGCTGACACCAGAACTGCTATATGATATTATCTTAACCTATATGTTAATGATGTTATTGTCAGCATAACCCCGTTATGGTGTCTTTATTCATTGAACTGGTTGTACAATCTGTATTTGGCCAAAATTTAAAAAATACTTGCCCACTACTACTTTGGTTACGAGTGTAGTGTTTGTACATGAAATATGCACCATTTTCGTCCAATTGCAATCAAAATCAGCACGTTGTATACATAAATTTGTTTGACATATACATCTCTATAGCACTTTATTGAGACTATTTATTTTAGTATACTGAAATCGTCTGCATCTTTTTAAGATTGCTCTGATTTATTGTTTAATCATAATTTTGAGCAAGAAATATGTAGTTGCTAGTTAAAAAAATCCATATTTTATTATTATAACAAATAACGAAACCTTGTGTGGATCTGAATAGTTTAAAGCAGAGTATTCTCGTTTTCTCCTTTTTTTAAACGAGTCCTCGCAGAGAAGTGGTATTTGGCTTATTTACAATCACACCCTAACATATCTTCTTTGAGGCGCAAGTGCCAATGGAGTAATCTCCCAGGTGTCTAATTCTTGTGCCTCTTAATTCATTTTATTTAAAGCTAACTTCCTCCCAAAGTGAGTGAATGACATTCCCTATGGTCGTGGATTATATCTCTGTTATATATTATATTATAACATGAATAACATATTCTATAGGGTGTCTCAGTTGAAACTATAGTATTTGAACTGCGCGCCATTTATGTTCTGTCAAAAATAGGGTATCAATATTTAACGACTGTCATCTACAAAATACGACGTCAAAATGCCTGAATGTCTCATTTAGAACTGTAGAATGTGATTTGTGAATAAAACTAATAATATTTGGTTTCTGACCTGAGGTTTCTTATTGTTCAACATAAAATGGAGACTATACAGCTACAAATGTAAAAGAATATTATTTATTTGGCCGCCTCGACTCATCTGGCATGATGTCATTCGTTTAGCAAAATTATACGTAGCACGGGCACATAAAACTGGTTCTATTTTCTAAATAACGTGTTGAATATTTCCTTTGAAGTCATTGATTGTTACTAGCCAGCAACAGGGTGGCGTACACGTTTCCCTTGATATAACCCTAAAGAAGAAAGTCTAGTGATGTTAAATCGCCTAACTTTGCAGGCCAATTAATGTCAGAATTCCGCGTATAGGCAATATGATAAGATTTGGTATGCAACAGTGTTATGGTTGCATATGCTATATGACACGTTGCATCGTCTTCCTGAACACGTCTCTTCAAATTTCTTGATTAAGTTGAACTGCTAACTCTATAGGTGCTTGGTTTTGTCCTCATTTTGTGCGAATTTTTTTAAATACAACTGTAAATGTCGCTCACATTCATAAAACAGTTGTACACAAACTATTCGTTGTTGAACTGTTAGTCGCGGCATGTTGATGTCATATGGTTTATAGATGACATTTATCGTTAAATATTGACGTCCTACCTTTGACAGAACACAACAATTTTATAATAAAATCGGTAATGAAAAAATGTCAAATACCATTAATCCGTGAAAAAAAAAGGGGATGTTTACTTTAATTTTACGCACAAGACGTTAATAGTGCATATTAAGACCAACTAGAAAATATACAGTTAAATCAATTAGAATATACAAGACATACACATATGTATAATGCATGGGGAATTGTCGACTGGTTTTCTTTGTAATGAACTGTCACCTTTTTTACGTACAAAAAAACGATTTTACGTAACCAGTTAATTTCCTAAATTCTGCCATATATTTTCTATTTATTTACAGTAACAATCGTCACCATAACAGTTAATACATAGATTATGCCCACATAATAAAATGAAGTTTAAATATTTTTTGCTGAATATACGAACTAAACAATAGATCAGGGATAGTAAACACTCACAGACTATATGAAATGTTGATCTCAAAATATACTGTTTTTACATACACGTAGGAAGTTTTTGACGCAATGTGTACAGGAAGCTTTACAATAGTAATAATAAAAACGTGGTGGTGGTGGCGGAATATTATTCAGAATTAGATATACGCATTTTAAGAAACCCAATTAAATTCAGGTACCAGTTCTTTGACACCGTTAGCCCCTATAACAATGCACGAAATGAAAATTGAAACGTCAAGGATAATGGACACAGCTATGTCCCCGTACCATTCCGGTAAGTATTTCCGCCGACCGGGGCTGTCTCATCTAAACACAGCTACTCTTTATAACATTACGGGTTGTCGGTGTGCACAATGATTCTGTATATAAGCACCCAGTGACGATACGCCACTGTACTCTTTGACTTTGCATGTCCTTACACTTATTTTCGCATGTTATTATGTTGCTATTGTTAAAGTGACTTATTGCATCATTTGGCATTGAATCCTCTAATTAAAGTAGCTCATTAGGTATCTACGATCTGCCCTTCCTCCGTTCCCATGTCATTTTATTCATTTCGCCTGTGTACGTTACCAGCACATTATTTAAGTATGAGGTATAACACTCCATGACCTTTCTATGCCGTATTACAACAATTGAGAAGCTGGAATCGGGTGAAGGAGTCTTTAATCGGAATATGCATGATTGTTATTTTTTCCTTCATTTGCAATACGCTTAATATGAAGAATTAATTACGGAATACTAAAAAGAATGGTCACTAAATTCATCATATAAAGAAAACAATAAGTCATTAATAATTTAAAGATTCTTATACTAATTAAGAGCTTTTTTAAAACACGTAGAATTTCCTTAAGACTATATTATTAGACTACCTTAATGATATTTCCTTAACATATTGGACATTACTTTTTCAACAACTGAAACACAAGAACGATAAATCAGTAAATAAATCAACATAATACTGATTCTAATGAGTGTTACAAATAATCGTTAATGACTTGCTGAACTAATGAACTGACATAGACATTCGAGCTCATGAAAAGAATACATTTCTGTATATGCATATCTATTAGAACTTATTTCAGCTTTTCTTCTATTCAAACTCTCTTCCATTTTTTTTCATTCGTGTACTAAAAGTAAATAAAGATATCATAGAATACGTACACATACAGAAATAATGCACGTGCCGAGCTTGTGATAATTTAGAGCACAACAAATGATTGGAGGCCTGAATTTTGCAATCAAACCACATCTTCCAATATCAAAACTTGCTTTGATTCTTTTGATGAGATAAAACTTGTAACACAGTATTCTATGTCTAAAAGGAAGAGAGTCATAGAGAGGTAGAGATGAGAAAAGGTCCGTCCTTCTTGTATGCCAGTTCTTCACAGGACTTCTCTAACTGCCTCATTGTTTACCAATTTAATTCTGTTGTAAATTTCAGTCAGCATGTGAAAAGTTATATAACGCGTCCATGCTTAATTAGATCTGATCTGAACCTCTGTAAACCATATACGAGAACGAGTGAAAAGTTAGACAACATAGTAAGTGAAGTAATTCGCTATTGAACTTAAACCATATATTGCTCTGTTTGGTAGTCCTATCTCTATAGTGGAATTCTGAATGCTCTGTACGTCACGATCTTATAGCTGTAAGAAGGATTTAATTCTAAGAGAGAGATGTCAGGACAGCCCAACAAAATGGCGTCATTAGTAAGCATCATAAGTCCTAAATGAAAAAACTTTTACAGAAAAAAAACAGCCCCAAAGAAGTAACTTACAATGGTAAATATTGGCAACAAGTACAAGTTTGACGTGGGACCAAACTACCATATCTATACAAAGTCAAATATACCGTCAATTTATATATCAATAAAATTTGCTGTTTGAACTAATTTCTCATGACTCCTATTTCTATTATACTATGTCTCTTGATTTTCCTGAATTACCTTCACTTTTAGTAATCCTTGTAATTTAATGGGATAACTACTTTTATTAATGTGATAATTACTGACATTCTAAATCTACACCACATTTTCTACAATTTATGAAAGAATATACTGTATAGCACTAAAAAACAGATTTAATCATACTCTCGATGATGTCAATAAGGACAGAAGACTACACTATACGAGTAATATTATCGAGATTTGGTGGTGTTTTGTATAAAACTAATGTTCTATATTTTCCACCTACACCAAAGATTGCCAATCACTGCCAAATATGAGATATCATTTATTTTTATATTTATTTATTGTATAGAGAAAAGACTCAATGTTAATATTTTAGGAGATTCTTGAGTTATACCGTGTATAATTACAAAATAACATAAACGGCTTTCGTAGATTTATGAACTTTTTTGTGATAAACTTACCATGCCTGTTTACAAACTGTATTCGGTTTCTGCTCATTTTTTCATTTCTCTTAGTTCTTCAGTATGTTATCAAGTATCAAGTGATATATTTATTGCATGCAGCTTGCTTAATTTAATGTATATATTTTTTTAATTATACAAAGTGTTCAAGGGAATCCTTTACTTACAATTTAACCACCATTTAAACCAATCAAGTTAAAGTACTAAGGAGGGATATATATTTATTATCATAAACTATTAACACAGACAGCTAGCCAAATAGAGATCGTATATGTTTTAGTTAAATATCGCTTCAATAACTATACTAACACAAGTTTAGTGCTTAGTCTTTGAAACCCAAACAATTTGAATTTTTTTATTAAATCAAGATTTCTATAAGAAGCTCTTTATGAGTAGTTAATAACAGTAAAAGCGTCAATTGTACAGCTTGTCAAGAATAGGAAGAAGATATCTCTATGTGTGCATAAAATAAAAAGTGAGGCAGCATTCGGAGAGAAAAGGATGCACTTTCCGGGCGGCCAGATCGAAGTCTGTACATTCATACATACTCGATATTCACTCTGCAAAGGTCTCAATACGACTGAGTAAAGACGAGGCTATTTACTGCGAACCTTCTCGGCAGTCCGATATCGCAGACTTGTTCCTATTCTTGACAATTACATTTTAGTTTAATTTACTCAGTTTGATAGTTAAAATAGACATCTTTATAGTTTATGAAATATATGTACCCGCTTTGTTGAACACTTTGTTAAAAATTTTGTTTTTTTTTTGTTTTTTTGTTTCCTTTTGTTTGTGTGCTAATATTTTTGTCATTGCATGATGTAGCCGAAACTAGTTCACCGTACAGTGGCGTAGTCGGGCTGGGGGCGGCAGTGGACGGGGCCTCCCCCGGACTACCGCTTGCCTTGCCAGCTGAACCTGGAAGTCAACCTGCATCGCATACGGGATCGCCGGATCCAGCCGCCCTTACGGTTCTCCAGCCCTCTAACGGCACCCAGCACTATTCGACAATGTTACCCAGTTTTGGTTACTCCACCACAGGTACTGAAATTTCACAAGAATTAAAAAGCCAAGACCCCCACTTTTCCTTGTATGTATTTGATAATAAGCCATAAGGGAACAGCTAATATATAGTATTCCTCTTAGCATACAAAACTTATACTCCCATAACTAGAAATTCTTTTATGCATAAATAATCTATTTCCCACAACAAGAGATTCTTTTATACATAAATAAACTCTAAGGAAGGTACCTGTATAGTTTACACTCTGTATATTATAGTTTTCAAAAATTGTATCTACTACACTATTTCTGCAAATGTGCTGTCCTTCATCCAAATTCCATTACGAGTAGATGGAACAGTATTTCGTCAACAAAGATTAATTCAACAAAGAAATAAAGTCAACAAAGGCAACAAAGAAAGTCAATTAACCTCTACTATTGTAAGAAAATCGTTCAATGTAACATTAACATAAATTTTCACTCGTGTGAAGATGTTTTAGCATCATTTCCGAATATAGTTCTTCATAGGAACTAACTATACTCCTATAGAGTTATCATTTGTTGAACCAAATAGAGACATAGTTTCTCTCTGACGAATTGTATGTCCTTTGCCTGTCTGTCAAAATATAATTATTTATAATTAAAAATTTCCCGGGTAATATATACTGTTATCTACAATTTTGATGATGTTTATGAAGCCCAATATTGATGGTCTTGACCTCGATAGTCCTCGAACTTCTGAGTCCCTCAGCTGAGCTTTCTTTTACCAAATAGATCATTTCAAGGAAATGACGTGAAAATCTGCATTCTATATTAACGTTGATTAGTAAACTTGGCTTAGAACTAGACATTATTTATTTATTATTGCCTGTATCTTCATTTTCCTCAGTATTTCAGTGCACTCGTTTACACTGCACTGACGAGACCCAAGATAAGGTCAAAACCGGTCTGCAGTTAGCGATATCCCAAGATAGGTGAACTTTGCATCTTCCTTGTGGTTTTCGAACAATCTGAATCACTGTATTTTAATGCTAACTCTGTTAGACAAAATACGGCAAATTTTGTCATGTAATTCAGCACTCGGCCGTCGACATATAGCCAGGAGAATAGCTGTTTTGACCTAATTTGTTTAGTATTTATTATATAAGGCATCTGCAGATGGGTTGGAGTATAATCTCCTTATTTCTGTAGTTTGAAAATTACCCTCTGCAGAGTAAAACTTTGCATTATACTAATAATACTTTAGTTAAACTTGCTACGTTTGAGAAAGCAAAATACTACGACATTATGCTACATAATCCACTAAACACCATCAACTTTCACCACCACATAATCAGTTTAATTCAATATATCCGTTAACAACCAATGTTTTATTTTTCAGCAGGTACCACAGTCGTACCAGGAACTGATTACGCTTACAGTACGGCCTACAGTCAGTACGGAGCAGCATACGGTACTTATGGCTATGGTAGTGCATCCAGCGGGTTACTCAGTAAGTAAACAGTGAGTATTGTAGCTGCAATTCCTGAATGAAATCCTAAAATCCTGCGACTGTTAGTCATAATTTCACTTATATTGTCAGAAAGATTATAATATAATTTCTCCCTGCATGTTCCATGGTATTATATATTTGTTGTTCTAGTAAGTACAGTGAATATATAACGACGTCATATGTGACTAAATGCATTTCTATTATAATATATGAAAGAAAATAACGCAGAAATTCCAAAAAGTCTTGACCTATTTTTCATATATCGTAAATAATTCATGGCATATCATAATTTTTCTAATATTTACTATGAGTGTAAGTCAATTCATAGTGTAAATAGAAAGTCATAATGCCCCAGCAGATTAAACGAAAGCATTACACAGATGTATATGGAAATGATCTTGTGATGATATGATCTTTATGATTTTTTATGCATCTCTGAAATATATATCTGTTATAAAATACGAAACAAAATAATTAAGGAATTCCTGAGATTAAATAAGTAGCTCCTAGAGGCGACTTCGTAATATGCTATTGCTTTAATTATCTTCAGTTCGCTCCTTCATTTGTTTTAAAAAAATCCAACACTGCCATGTATCTCGATGTTCGATAGAGCCGTTACTTCTACTTTTTTTTACATTATCATATTTACAAGTAAGTTTCTTTGAATAAGCATAACTTCTCTTCTAACTTTCTTTCCAAATAACTACAATAGATAGAGCCTCTGTAGATAAAATTCCAACATTTCGAAGAACAACACTATTTGGCGATAATTAAGAAGTATGGCAAAAATCAAAGATAATCATTTAATATATTTATACTTAGGATTTGTTGTTATGGTTATAATGAATGACTACTCAAGTCTGTGTACAATTTATTCTATTGTCGTATTTCTTAAAATTAATAAAAGTAGAAGAAACAATATTCAAAGCATATTATTAGATGCAAATATTCGAATATCACTTGTACATCACATAGGCGTAGTTAGGGGGGCGTATGGAGGTGTTAAGCACCCCCAAGGTTCAGATTAGTACTCCCAGAAATATTCCAATATTTAGCATTTTTTCCTGTGCTTCCTATTTACAGCATTATAATAATTTTAAAAAAGAATAATGGAAACAAAGAAAATTGAAAACTACAATAAATATCAATTTGTAATAAAAAGTTGTAATTATAAAAATTGTATTTGTCGATCTGCTATTTATGCAATACGTCTCACGGTTTGTGTTTACATCGGTCGCTTCTCGTATCCAGAATATCCAGCAGCCAGCAGCCAGAGTATCCAGCAGCAAAGTTCATAAATCTCCAGACAACACTTAATATAAAAGTGACTGAACTAACTCGGCTAAGTGATACTCGATGGAATTATAGGACTGAAAACAGTTGTGCTGTAAAGAAAAAGTTTTCTTCTATCACTCAGTTGCTGAAGGAGGAAATTGAATTTAATGAAAGCTGTTGAGGCAGTAGGTCTGTTGAATTGCATTCCAAAAATCAGATTTTTGACATTATTGTATATTATGACTGATATTTTGGGTGATATCAATATACTGAGCAAACAACTTCAGAGAAGGCAAGGAACTCTAGTAAAATCAACATAAAACACTGGAACGAAAGCGACGTCTAGATAAAATTTTCGTTTTATGGAAGGAGATTGACACAGTTGCTAAAAATAATGGAATTGATGTCGACCCTAAGAGAAATTCCAAAAGGAAAAGAAATGAATCAAAATTGCCCAAAAATTACATTGTCTTAACTACTATAGGGAGAATCCAGCCTAAATTCGAATACGAATACTGACTGTGCTACCAATTCACTCACACCTATGAAAGATGGTTTCCTAAACAATATTTATAATCGCATTTTTGATAATATGGCGGGACATATGAAAAGTTGATTTTCCCGGGAACGCCAGGAGTTGGCAAAGGCTATAGACAATTTTTCAAAACTCGATTTTCAAGGAAGTTGTAAATTTATTGAATATTATGACACGACTTTTTCCATTGACAAAGAAATTTTAAAAGCTGAAATGCTTATTCTAAAAAATTGTCTAAATAACAGCGAAGGAAACGAAACTTCTGAATTTGGTAGTATGGAAATTAACTCTTGATCAGAATACATTCAATAATTATTACCAACTTTATAAGGTTGCTCTTATCTTGCCAGTAAATACATCATCTTGTGAAAGATCAATTTCGACTACAAGAAGAATTAAGAACTGGCTGAGAACTACAATGACCCAAAGACGATTTACTAGTTTGTCATTATTGAATATTGAAAATTAAATAGCAAAGACAATTAACCCCGAAGAAATTCTGCATGAGTTTATGACCCGATCAGGAATTCGAACATTACCGCTGAAGCTCTGAACTAAGAATGAGTTTTATTTCTTTTCTATTTATATTTGTTTTGGAATAGAGATTTTCGTTGATGTGAAATAAAAGTTTTGTTCCCTTTTTTCATCCTCCGCTATTGTATATTGGTAGAACCCTTGGGACTTCAGCACCCCCATATCTAAGAATATAACTACGCCTATGGTACATCACTTGCAAGCCAGTATATTTTTACTCCCATCGAGAATGCTCTCAAGAAGTCTGCATTCTTCAAAAATTTGCTACAAGTTTTGAACGTATGTGGTAAGTGAATATTAAATTTATCTGAAAAAAACTATTGGTAATCAGTGTGACGAATCTTGTGCTGATTCTGCTCCCTAAAATAAAGTTGGATATGTTTTCTAAAACGAAAACGATTTTTGAGATTCTAACGTCAGCCATTTTAATGTAATCAAAGGTAAAATTCTCTTAACTGAAATAGTTTCCAATTTGTCGATTATTTAGAAACATTTTATTTAGTGGTATAATGTAAATTCATAGATTTTCCTACTTCTAAACTCTTTCATTCGTACTTTGGTGTTCAGTTCTTAAATCTGTTTTTTGTGTATTATGGATTTCGATTGTTATTCAGCGTCAACCCGAATAACGGTGAGTAGTTGGCAATATATACTATCTGTGATTCCATTTAGATATTTTAGGTTTGATTAATTCATGACACATTTAAAGTAGAATACTTTTCTTTTCCCATCCATAAAGACATCTTCAGCTGCTCTACAATATTAGTATCAGATTATTTCTATCGCCAGTAAATACTTAATTGCTAACATTATTTGAGACTAGTCCAGAATATTCTTACATGTCATTTCTCTGTTCATATCTATCCTTCGTTGACACAATTCCGGTCCAAATTGGATGCAGTCATAATAATTCACTTATAAACCGAGACAAGTTTGAATAGTGCTTTAGTTACTTCCTCTTACAGAATTGCCTAGACAAAATTCCAATATCAAATATTTTATGAATAAATTTTATGGTTTCACTAATCTTTCATTTTCTTTCAGATTCCGCGTACTATTACACCAACAACGACGTCCCAATGAACAATTCGGTGGCACAGCTAAATGGCGTGAGTTCGAACACGAATACCGAACAGAGTAGTCGCAGCCCTCTGGCGGCAACTAGAGCAAACTCCTTGGCCTCAGCCAATTCGCCAACCGAAAGCGGCAGCGCCTGTTTGAAAACAGAAAACATTTTCAACACTCATGAATTAAACCTGGCCTAGGGGATTTGATTCTCTGGCGCGAAGTTCGAAAATGAGAATGGGACTAGAACTCAAGTTCTTTGGAAACAATGCGAGAGTGGCAGATGAGAGATGCGCGCATACGTGTGTAGATATTATAGGCTAAGTTACTTGTAGTACTTGTTTTTGTAAATTTATTTGTGTTTTAGACAAATTAATAATGCAAAATATTGTAAGATATACATTGGTCTCAGAATACTACGAAAGATTTATGTTATTTATTTACTTTAATCATTTCAAATGTGTTTTTTTATTACAATTATATTATATTTTATATATTTTTTAGTAAAGTAAGACACACCAAAGAAATGTTTTTTTAAGATTTATGTTTACATGCACTTTTTATCATATCAAGTCGTAATTCGCAATAAAGTTACTTGTTGACATGCTAACTTGTTTGCAAATTGCTACTGTGTATAATTATTTTTTGTTAGATATGTCGTTAATTTGCACCAAAACTGTATAATTACCTGACAGAAACAATGTTCATCAATAAAGAGGAGATTTAAATATCTGTCAACTAGTCAGAGAAAAACGTACTTACCTACTTGATTTTGTGTTCTCTGAATCACAGATTTCATGCATATTTATTGTCAAAATTTTTGTAAATTTCCGGATAGTATGTAAAAATCAACTATTTATTTTACCTGACTATTTTAATAAGTATGCACGGAATGTTCTAAAACCTTTACTGGTCACCAAGTGGTCATTAGGGGTGAAATACGTAAAAGTATTATGATAAAAAAAGTTATTTATTTTATTTTGTAAAATGTGTAATAATGTACCAAAGAGACGGCACACTTATCAAAGCTGTCAAGGTATTGTAAGTATTGTATTGTAAAATGTGATAGGCCCACATATTTCAGGCCCCATCTTGCCCCTAAACCAATCCTGTCACATTCACTCATAGTTGTAAGCAGTTTATATTTAGAAAAATAAATTCATTTAAAAATACTTCATTGTATCCCTCCTCGTCATCCACTTCATAGTCCAGTCTTTATAAAATTATTCCATATACAACACGTAGAGAAAAAATATCGAGAATTTAAAAAAATAACTTTCTCAAAAGATATCGAAAAATCCAGTGCACCTCAAGATCAATTAAATACAATATTGGAATCCATCCAACTGTTTAGGTTGTGCGTCCCTGTAAAAACTACGTATTAGGTATTTCCTTGTAGATATCACCCAAAAAGTTACTTATTGTTAGACGCCTTTACATATTCGAATTTTACATAGTGTTTACATTAAAAATAAATTATAGGCTAATAGAGAGCAATGGATTGAATTCACAAATGACAACGATAAATGTACTATTCATTTGGCTATTTGCCAAATAAAAATTCTCTTATTTTGCCGATAAACGGAACAGTCTACCTGAGCCTAGCCATAAAAACAAGCAACGTTATGTTTTGAGATTTTTTATTTGGCAAATAGCGATGAAATAAACTATAAAGAGTAATATCAGATATCTTTAAAGAATTTTAAAATAAATGCTCAACGTACGAGGTGTGGCTATAAAATAACGAGACCGATGCTACTACAGACGAACTACGCATGCGCAAAAGTCCGTACAATCTGCAGCTGGTAGTGTGAAGCCTTCTCTTTCAATTATTGCCAATGCCGTGTCCGTAGACATATTAGTCTGGCCATGACCTTCGTTTGTATATGATCTGTTTTCTTGTTCTGTTGTAAAAATAGTAAGCGTGTTAATAGAACAGTGAATTGTTGCGAAATTTCATATGAGATTTGAAAATATCGCTACTGAAACTTATCTGACCGCTATTGATCTAAAAAAGCTCGAATTATTAAATCAAAATTCAAAGCAATGATTGTTTTTTTCGATATCCACGGAATTGTGTACCTTAACTGTGTTCCTGGAGGTGAAACTGTTAATCAGTATTACTACCTTGAGGTTCACGCTCAATTCCGTGCAGAAATCAGGAAAAAAAACCCCAACTGTAGAAAATAAGTCATTGGTTTTCATCAGGACAACGCACCGGCTCACACTGTATTATATATCAAGACGCTTCTAGCCAAGTATAACATCCCAGAGTCAGACCATCCGCCTTATTCGCCTGATCTGGCACCATGTGACTTTTATCTGTTCTCCAAAGTCAAATTTGCATTAAAAGTAACAAAGATTTCAGACCGTTAAAGCTGTGAAGGAAAAAGCAATACGCGTCATGAACGAAGGAACTCACAGAAGAAGACTTCCAGCACTGTTTTGAACAATGGAAAATTCGCATGGAGCGGTGTAGGGATAGAGAAGGGGTGTATATTGAAGGGGATAATAAAAAGTTTTACAGTACCAGTCTCGTCATTTTGTAGCCACACCTCGTATGCACCTCTATCTTGCTAACAGTATAACATCCTGTTATAAAATTATTCTCTTACCTGTTCAAATGTTTCGGCAGGAATTAACCTATATTCTCCAGTAATTCTCTACTTCAAAAACTCGATGTTAGCGTATATGTTAGATATTAAGTAGAACACAAATCTAAGGGCATTAGATGTGGAGAACGAGCGGGCCACTTTATTGTGTCCCAACTCGGCCTTCAATCTACCTATTGGGATACTGTTCCTTGAGATAAATATAATTTATAATTTGAAGAGATGAATTCTTTCTTTGTTTAAAACCCTTTACACAGTCTTTGCAAATACTCTACAAACAGCTGTAATTTGAGAAGTAGGTGGTGTGAGATTCATGACTGTTTTAGCGACAATTTTCTGCAATACTCGAGGCCTGCAATTTGTTTTTTCATCATGAATACTACCTGTTGTCTAAGACTTCTTGGAACATCTTTTGGACAATACTGTTGGAAGTATACTGTAGTGATATATCTTTCATTGGAAATTATTTCAGCTGTCATATAGATTTCTTCTAGTCTCTCGAAGAAATGCGTCTTAAGAACTCACTGCACAAAAAGATTTGATGGTATCGATTTTTTCATAACTCCAAAGACATTCCAAACTAAAAACAACATTTGAATATACAGTGCTGTGAAAAAAATATAGATTTACCCTTAATTTGGACTACATCATGAGTAAAACTCAAAACTGAAAATAATTTTATGGATATATTGGAGCGATATATTATGTGAAATCAGTGTTTTATATTACAAGTTTTTAGGATTTCAGGTATTGGTGAATAACACAGATTTATGAAGAAAGTGTCTGTAGTTTGTGAAAAATTATAAACTCACTGGTGATTTTATATTTTATTTATTTTCATATAATGAAAGATAAGGGTAAATGGACCAAGTATTAATTACATTTAAAAATGGAACGTTCATACTATTTATTACATTATTTAAAGTTGCCTCTGGAATTTCGTTCCTGGCCGCTACAATTCGATGCTTCAGTTGAGCAACACTGTCAATTGAAGACTTTTTTGGATTGTATACTACTCTTGCCATAATTCCCTATAGATTTTCTGTCGGGTTAAGATCAGGACTTAATGCTCGTCATGGCATAAGGTGGATTCCATACTGCTGAACCCAATATTTTATGGACCTTGCAGAATAAAGTTATAATTGCACCATCATCTTCAGTAAGGGTTAAAAATGATAACAGGTAATAATATAACAGGTTTTGATAAACAGTCGCATTCATTTTGCCATTTACAAATGCCAGTTGGCTTTTCATACCCTTTTTGAAAGCGGCCCATATCATAACAGAACCAACTGTTTGAGATCTTGTTGGCATCACTTTTCGCTCCTTTCGTAAATCATGCAAATAATAGCTAAACCCATCTGATCCCAAATTAAATATTTATTTTCGTCGCTAAAGATTACAAGGTCCCAAAAATGTTTGTTTTGAACATAATTCTCTGCAAATTTTAATCTGGCTTCTATGTATGTGATGCTGCTTAAATACTGGTTTCTTTAAACATTTTTCGTATTTAAAATGCCCTGACTTCGCCGCCCATTTTCTTATGAGGCTGGGATCACAGTCTAAATTAAAACCATAGACAACCTGAGAAGATAATGCTGATATAGTCGATAATTCCCTCAGAATAACACAATTTGTAGTTAGTGAAAATCTAGACGGCTGCCCCAGGCGCATTCTTTTACCATAATTTTCTACTACAAGTTTAAGAAATTTTTTTACACTTTGTGAAAGGTTAATAATTGCGGCGATCTATTACCGCGTTTTTCTATAACTACGTAAATTAATTGTTAGTTGTTTTTCTAAATCATTTAATTCCTTGCCACGCGGTATAATAAATAAATAAATCAAACATTCTAAGTCGCTAACGCTTTAAAAATCTGAACGCTTTAAAAGTTTTCAAATGCTGTTGCAAGATAGGAGCATAATAGCTAAGGTGGAAATGATCGCGCGGCAATTTGAACTGCATATTCTGGAAGGAAATTCGAAAGCGGAAAACTTTGTGGTGCCTCAAAGTTACCCTACACACTTTCACAAATTTCCTTCGCTTTACAGTAGAATGTTCATTTAAATATGACACTAAAGTTAATAGATCAGTCAGAATTCACAAATGAAATCAATAGCGACATTCTCTTGATGAAGAATATATAAAATAAAAAAAATCATATTTTTAAGTCTCTTTATTATTTTTATATATTTTAAGAATTTTTTTTTAATATTATTTTTATATATTTTAAGAAAATTTTTAATTGTTATCGTTAGAAATACCATTTTACATGAGGTATTACAGTTGTCCTCATTTTATTTAAAAGTTTTGAAGAGGCAACTGTCACTGCAATGGGTTGAGGGGGAGGGAATATGTAAAATTGTGCTTACATAATGTTATTTTAAAATAAAAAAAAATATATGTTTCTCAGAATTCGTCGATATCGAAGAAGTCATATTATTCTTCAGTCAGAGGAACTTCCTCTGTAATCACTACTGTTCTTTACCCTTCCGTCAGGCGCAGTATGAATCCAAACACTCTCTGGCGCAATGCATCTGAGAGATCCCATAATCAAATCTTACATAATTTAGATTTTAATGAGGTGGAGACTTAATTAAACGCTTATTTTAATTAATACAATACAATAATACACATTTTACGCTAGTTTTTAATTGCAATAATTGAATTTACATAAGGGAACTCATTTAATGTTGTAAAACAATAAATTTGGAAAATATTTACAGGACAACTAGCTATTGACAAGTTCTTTTCTGTTTTAAGGACAAAACACAAACATGAATTAGTATTGAACAATATTTTGAATACAAAAAACAAACCACCTATTTTCTATATAAAAATCATAAAGTTAGATATAAGAAAATATTGGACATGAATTACAGAGAAAAGTTATAAGTAACTGCCTATTTTAAGTGTAAATAATTATATATCTTCTTCATCATTTCAGCATGTTCCAAACAAAAAAAAAAAGTCCCATTTTTGGTAATGATATTTGGCATAAGCGAGTAATTTAACAATCAAATATGTTACTTTGAGTAATAATACCATAAATGAACAAAAGCCAACATCAGTAAGTGTACAGATCCCAAAAAATATTATTAAATTTAATATTCAAAGAAATCTAACAAAACATAAAAGTGAAAATAATGACGTAAACAGGCGCAATGCATTTGACAGATCCGGGCGGCCCATATAAGGCCAGGGAATGCACTAAAAAAAAATTGTCATCTTATCGAGAAGAGTGGTTTGGACTAGTAAGCTGTGAGGGAGTTCGAGTTAATATTCGTAAAACACATGAAAGAGCAAAAAAAATGTGACTGCCGGATATCACAGATCGGTTGCGCCCGACGAAGAGTTAAAGATGATAAGTGAATGGTAGCTACGACTATGACTGTTATTGTTAACGTCTTCCTCAGCTCCTTTCTCCTTTTCTACAGCCTCTTTTCTGTATGTAAAATTGTGCTCAAAAATATTATTTTAAAATATATATTTTTTAAATTGCTGAATATAATTAATTTATCCGCTGGTTATACGGACCACAATGTATTACAATAATTGCGTCGAAAACGAAGGAACGGAAAAAACGTCCTCACAATAGATACTTTTTAAGTTTCATTCACTAATGACAATGACATGAAAATCAAACTGGCTGCGCATTCGTTGCGAAACTTCCATTAATAATTTCAGACATAATTGATATTAATTTTTTCGCATATCTACAAGCCTCTGAAATAAACATAATACAGGCATAACTAAACTTGAATACAAAATAAAAAGAATGCCTTTTCTCCTCGTAATACGTAAGTATCATTCCAATATCCATTTAATACATATATTTACAATAACATTATGTTAGGAAATTTTAAATATAATCTGTT
The DNA here is from genome assembly GCA_037954035.1 of Rosalia funebris. Classification (NCBI taxonomy): domain Eukaryota; kingdom Metazoa; phylum Arthropoda; class Insecta; order Coleoptera; family Cerambycidae; genus Rosalia; species Rosalia funebris. The sequence continues at coordinate 9,066,229 of JAZFAV010000022.1, forward strand.
TTAAGCTTTAAGTGAAAGAATTTAATTCTTTCATGTAACGTAGACATTGTGTGAAAGCATAATATTCCATTAGTGGTCTTGGTTATTAAGTATTATGTAAGTACACGTTAATATAGTATTATACTGGGTGTTCTAACTCTACTTGCAATAAAATTATCCTAGGTATCATTAAAAAAAAAATAAGGTGAAAATAATGGAGTCAAATTGAAAGATGTATGAAATCATTTTTATAGGAAATAAAATGTTTTCTAAATCTTTGCCGTATTTCATAGTTTTGCCTATAAATCTATCCAAATATGGATCTACAAATTATGCACTTTATTGCTGTATTTGTGTTTGTTACTTTATTAATAAAAGCAATTCTATTTACAGCTCTATTGTTGTAACCCATAAGAAATATTATGTACATAAGAACACTTTCTGTCATTTTAAAAAAGTAAATAATGAATGACAATATCACTAAAAATCATAAATGCAGTTAGCCAGAAATTAATTCCGTGGTTTTTACACTTCTTACGTACTGTACTTTCCCATAGCATCATTATTTTAAATCACGATCATGAAAATAACATTGTAGAACCTCTTGTACATAAGCAATTACACGGACAAATTTTGACATTTTGAAAGTTGATTTGGGTTTATTCATATTGGGTTATCCAACGACCATCCCATGTTGAACATCGATCCTCGTCCGATCGCCGGCACCGATGTCAAGCAACCTCGGGCGCAGTTAGCATTTCGATACTACCACTTGAAAACAAAGCATGCCGTTGCCGTTTCAGCCTGCAGTGCTGCTGGGTGGATTGAGTGCCCAGTAGTATGTTGCCGGTCCCAAGCCCGGAAGAAAGAGGAGGGTTAGAGAGGGCCTCCAAGTTAGCTGCCTACCCTCTGTAAAAACAGATCCAGCTCATAGTACCGATGATATTCATCGAAAGACGAAAAGGTAATAGACCTACTTTAGAAGAAGGAAGAAGAAGAAGAAGAAGATTTGGGTTTAATACTACTATAAGTGAGTCGTTTTCGCTGATTTCATATCTACCTAAATCTATAGTTGTTAATCAACTGAATAATTAGAATAAATTAAAAACTAAAGGAAAAATTACATTTTAATAAAGATTATATTTAATACACAAAAAAAACATAGTGAAAAGCAACAACGCAAATAATTTTGAATCTCTAATTTCCTTTTTTCTTTGAAAATCTCTCCCTTTCTAACAAAAAACTTCGTTTTGTATGTAGTTTTTCTTATGCAATCATTCGTTGGATGTTCTCTTTTCAGCATCCAGCAGTAATCTGCCATCATCGCAGCATCCCATCGACCCTGGTACCTCCTTTCTTGATGGAACCTTTCACCTTGCATCTCAGTAACAGCACCAGGATTTTCTGAAAAGTAGTCAAGATGAGCTACAGAAAATAAATTCTTATGCTCATATTACAACCAAGTTGCTTAAACTTATTCAGCATTTTGTTGACATTTTCCTCATACTATGGATGTTTCCTAAAAAAATTTTCTGTTAGATTCTTAAAATCAAAAAATTAATTCAAGATTATTTTTCAATTTCTGTCATTGTTTCTTCAAGCTGTTGGTCCTACATTAATTTTCTTATTTGTGGCCCTACGAAAATGTCTTCCTTTAATTTTGCTTCAGAAAAAGCTGAAAATTTGCCACATATTATTATAATTATGTTTTGTGGGTTTGGGCCTCATCAGCCACTGATCGCATGGGTAGTCCCTTGGCGATCCCCTCTTATCCGGATCATTATCCAAAAATGTTATCCCATAAAAGGAGCAATTTGGGCACGTCCCTCGCTTTAAGCCTCGCCTCTTCTAGGATAACAGGGGTCCCTAATATAAAGCACCTCCTCTCCTCCAGTGCGGGGCAGGTGTAAAGAAGATGAATCGAGGTTTCCTCGTCTTCTCTGCAATATCTGCTTGCCGGGCTGTCAGTCAGCCTCAGCTTGTACTTATATGCATTCAGGCTATTATGGTGGCCCGTTATGATTCCTACCAGGGTTCTGGCTTTTTGCCTGTTTAATTTAATGAATTCTTGGGCCCATTTCTCAATCTCTGAGTATTCGATGAAGAGTTTGGTTATTTGACAACCCGTTACTTCTCTCCATCTTTTTCTATGCTAGTCTCTTGTCCAGTCATTGATGCGGTCTTTGATCAGATTCCGACTTATTCCCACTGCAGGTTCTGGTCCATAGAGGTTTTCCCTGGTCCCTAGTTTGGCAAGGTCATCTGAAATTAGATTTCCCTTAATGCCATTATGCCCAGGTATCCATAAGAGTTCCACCGGTCCCTTCCCTGTCAAGTGGTTCAATGCTTCATAGCAATTATAGACTAGCTTCGAATTTGTCGTTGTTGAATTCAGGGCTATCAACGCCGCCCTGCTATCCGAGCAGATACATACCCTCTCCTGGTTCCGATTTTGGTCAGCCCCCAGAACACCGTATGTAATTGCAACTAGCTCGGCCTGGAGTGCGGTAGTGTATTTACCCAGGGGGAAGGTTTTACCTATCCCATTTTGCCACATAAGTACTTATAGATATTGCTTCATTAATCCTAATTTAATATGAAGTGGTGGCAAAAGAAGTTTTTGCGTGTCAACCAAATTTACATAAATCACAGTATTTCTGTAGTTCATGGTATGTAATTAAGCCAAGAAATTAAAAATATTCCGATCACAAAATCTTTGTTAGCCTGTGTTATCGAAGGAATAATATAGAGACGTAATAAATCAACACAAATTTACTAATCTTATAATGGTTTATAAATTTTGATTTTAGTACCAAATAAATACAACTTTTTATATATTAATAGGGGTCCTAAGTAATTTTATTTGGTATAATATGTGAAAATGAAAGCTATCTTTATTAGGCATTTAATTATTTGTTACTGTTTATTATTTACTGTTTTTTATAGGTGTTAATAACAAAATTACAAAGGTTAACCACTGCTGATTTATTGGCAAAAAATTAAACACTGGACGACCTCGATCCTTCAAAATACATTTTAGACCTATAAAAAATGCTTTCATTTATCTTGTAAAATATAGAAAAATATTTCCACATTTAATATCTTATCAATAACATATTTTCAGTGGGTGACATATGATTTTTACAGAATCAATGAGTTCTGTTATATGGCAGGGATTAAAACTTTTTCTAGGTGTTTTCTGAATGAGATATCATGAAATCTTTGTTTGTATTGGAATAGGAGGGATTCTTATATGAGTGATAGAGCATACTGTATACAAATTTAAGAATCAAATCAAAAACCTTTTATTCTTTATATAATTTTCATTATAAGAATCCTGTGGCATTACAGAAGCTTAATAAAGTATACAAAAGTAAAAGAATATTTAGCGCCAACTAAATAGCTAAAATTATGTGAACTTAAATGTTAACAGTATTATATCTACCAATTATTTATTGCATTTATTAAATGAAATAACCTATTTAAAAACAATAAGAGAACTGTTTCACTGCTACTGGAAAACACTTAATATTTATGCCTCTTAATAAAATTTGCTTGTAGGCTCTGTTGTTTTCCAATTAATTCAATACCCAGTTTTCTAAACGAATTCACAAAAGATTTGGTTTAGCAATTAATGAGAATTTACTGTATCAAAACGCTTTAACATTAAGTCATATAGATGTGAAATGTATAAATTGAAATCTCGTACTTGTTTCACGATATTGCAAATAGAACGCGTTAAAGTGAGACGATTAGGATAAAGGTTAAACTCCAGAGGCTATTGCAGAATTTGCATAATAAATAAAAAATAAACTTTTCTAGAGGGAAAAGAAATAGCAGTTACAAAGACAAAAAAAAGGGTCGGTAGATTTTATTCTATACAAAAAATCAGTACGTTAATATTATACAATCAGAGATTTACGACTAAATCGGTGTAGAAATCGAAATCAAATCCCTGTGGAAACCAATTTGTTAATGTTACGCTTATTTTAGCGTGAAGAATTTTTGATTTCTATTTAATCATATAAAAAAGTACAATTCTTACGAAAGTAGTAACATAAATGTCATTGCACTAGGTGTGCACAATTCAATCTTTTCGTAATTTGTCCTAATAGATTATTTCATTACAGTAATTAAGTCGACACCATATTTAAACAGTTTATTTTTTAACAACATAACAACGAAACAACGAAACATAATAATATATTACAACAACATCTGATCATTTCTACTTGTAGGCACTATCACATAATTAAAAATATTTAACCTAAACTAAAATGATCCTGCGAATTCATCGAATTCTTTTTCGAATTCGGATTTATCCAACATATACTTGGGTAATTTTACACCGAGTGTCTTACTGTAAACCGGTCTAGTTTCTTCGGTGTTGACTCCCTCTTCGGTGCCCAATTTTGGTATGTGTATCGTTGGTTCGCCCTTTTCACTTATCTTGTCGGAGTCGTCATCGAAGTCGCTCGCAGCAGCTTTAGGTTCTTTGACATCGTCGCTGTTGCTTGTCGTTTCCTTGTAGTTCGATTGTTCCACTTTCGTTTCCTCGGCCTTTGTTTCCTCGGCCTTGGTTTCCTCCGCTTTGGACTCTACGGCGTTGGCTTCTTGGGGTTTGAAAGGTACGACAACTCCGATCTGTTCAGATGCCGCAGCAGCTATAGCCAATGGCGTGGGGGTGGTCACTTTCTTAAAGAAATGTTTACGCTTGGATTCAGCAACAACGGGTTGCGGCTGCTTCAAGCCATCAGGTTTATCTTTAACGGCTTTTACTTCATGATAGGCTACGTGAGACGACTGCGGCCTTGATTCCTGAACGTACATGCATTCTTCGTGTTGGATGTTGTTCTTGTCAACGCACAAATAGCAAGTCATGCCTTTCTTCTCTGCCTTCTTGCAGTTGGAGCGGTCTTTCTTTGAGAACTCAGCCAAAACGGACTCTACGTTTTGCTTGGTTGCCTCAGGAATTTGGTACTTTGGCTCTTTGACCTCTGGGGCTTGGTAGACCTGTTTGTCTTCGTAATTCTGTTTCACCGGTTGTCGTCTTGACTCTTCTTTAGCGAATTCGGGGAACAACTTGTAGTGGTATTCATCGAAGTCGGAGAAGTCATATTCTGGATATCTAGATTTATGCGATGAACTTGAACCCCTGTAATCGCTGCCATCCTTGATAGATGAGAATTGACTTGGCGGCTCGTAGCTATGACTATGGCTGTCATCGTCATTATCTTCATCATCTTCTTCCTCCTTTTCTACAGGCTTCTTTTCTGAAGGTTTACTTTCATAATCTTCACGACTTTCTTCCTCGCGCTTCCTAGGAGTTTTTTGTTGATGTACGCGGTCTGTGTACTCCTCAAGTTTTTCCTTCTTTTTTTCAACTTCTGGATTTACTTTAGATTCTCCTGTTAATTCAACTGTTTTCGTTTCGGGGACAACTTTGGTTTCTTCTGGTTCATCATTATCGTACTTCTTTTCTGTGACGTAAGCGTACTTCTTTTCCTTTGGAGTTGAGGTATAAGAACATTGTTCGAAGTTGCCACCGCTTTTGGGATCCTTACAGACGGTACAGGTCATACCTTTTCTGTCAACTTGCTTGCAATTTTCTGGGTTCTTCTTCAAGTCTTCGGAGTGCTGTTCTGAATAAGTTAGTTCTGGCTTAGTTTCATCATAATGTTCAGGTTCATATTGGAATCCGGAACTGTAATCACTTGGAATACCGGCATTCTCGAAGGTCTTCAACGATCTGTTCTTGATAATAGTGTAGGGATCGGTCTCGTCTTTGTCAGCGTACCTCTTATATCTTCCAGATTCCTCTTTATGGGGCATCGAGTATTTCGCTGAGTTTCCTTCGTAGTAGCTGACGGGTTGATTTTTAGACTTGTAGTTGCATTGAGTGTACTTTGCGTTTGTTTTTGGATTTTCGCAGACGAAGCAGTTCATATCATCTTCAGATGAGATTTTCTTACAGCCATTTTTACTGAATTTAGTGGGAACATCCTCACTAGGTTGTGTTTCATACACGTGATCATTCTCCGAAGAATGAGGATGATAATCGCTGTAAGTTGAGGATCCGGTATACGGTTCAGCGGTGGCGATTAATTTGTCAAATACTCTGCTGCTTTGGGCTTGATATGATTCCGTCACGGGGTGGAATGTGTATCTAACGTAAGGGGTGGCAGCCGCCGCAGCATTGCCTAATTCCGAGGCTTCGGGGTATTGTGAAGCTTCGGGATACTGAGAAACCGTCGAGCTTGATTTGCCGGTATCATAATTTACTCTTTGTTTGTTGTTTTTGAGAGGATCGAAAGTGAATTTTGGTAAACTGTAGTCGTCATTATCTTTCTCTACTCTGCCTTCTTCGCTTCCGTAGTCGCCTTGTTGTTTGTCGTCTGACGAAACTCGTTCGGATGCCGATTTGTCCTCGTCACTATGCTCGTAACCGGGATAGGCCGGGACTTGATGAGAGGCGTAACTGGGTCCAGTTCGATTGCTCTTGCTGTAACTTCTTTGGGTCGTCAAAGAAATCCTTCAGGTACGCGGGATATTCGAATATTTTGCTTTCGTGCGACTCAAGTCCCTCCCGGCTAGGGCCCTCCGCGTCTCCGGAATTGTATGTATAAGGCGGCTGTTTTACATCATTCCTATTTGACGCTTCATGGACTAGAATTAAGATGGATAGTTAAAGAAAATGTACCGTTTTGAGGGAGAACACTAACCTGGTGATGGTGCGTACAGGTGTTTGTAACTAGATGCCTCGTAATCAGCTCCATCCTTGTTTTTCCTGGCACCGATCGGGGTCGACGCGTCTACTGCAAACTCCTTTGCATAGTCGGCACGTGTAAAGCTTGGAGCGCCATCGGGATATGGTTTTCTTTCCTCGTCGTAATTGTACCTCGCATTTACTAAAGACACTGCCAATATGAGGCAGACCTAAAAATAATTACAATATTAGGTACTAATCTCCAGTCCAAATTAACAGAATAGAGCTTCACGTTTTTTTTTTCGTTTTTTAATTTATGTAATTTTTTGTTTTAATCACTACACCTAGATCACTGTAATTAATTATTTAGCACAATAATTAATGTTGCGTATATAATAGGTCACTAACCTCGAGTAAAATGCTTCTTTGTAGAAGCATTTTGTAGTTCACAGGACACAAAAATTAATAAAATTAATGCAAATTGCCTTACAAACTATTTATATAAAGCTTTCCCACTACGAACGTAAACTAATCTACGTAACTTGAAAGCGAATTGTCTCGCTTTAAATTCCAATATTTCTTAAAAACACTAGCCATTCAACCGAAAATGATTGGATACATTAATTCAACCGTAAAAAAGTCGTTTTTCAGTACAATTTAAAATATATATATATAACTTATGATCGATTGTTTTTGCGCGTACTATTAAGAGCAGCAGATAAATGAATGCATCAACAAATTCTGTAATCTTTAGGTAACTTGTGCGCTATCGATTGGATTCGTAGTTGTATAATTTCATTGGCCAACTCTAGCCATTTCCCAATATGCATCCGATGAAAATCTGTAAAGAGTTAATTATTTTAATTAACTGTTTTTTTACCCTCAAGCATAATTAGCGTTTTTGTTCTTATTTCATTAATTGAACCGGTCAACATTTGGGATTCTATTTCGTTTTCACAGGCCGTAAAATGCATTAGAAAGTAGTGCTCGTAGTCGACATTTTACATACAAGTGTCTTCTGCGGGACTGTACGGGGTGATACCATAACCCGTTTACGTTTTTTACTTGCAGTCGTAAGACAATAATATTTTCGCTGACACTTTGGAATTATTAATTCGCATATTTTACGATAATTTATAGTTATACACATAACTAAATGGCAGAGTGGATGAGCCTCAAAAGTGGGGAACACAGTAAGTCACCATCCGGAAGTATTATATACATTACCGGAAGTATTATATACATTATGTTTTCTACAACTATTTTGCCTAAATCTATATGTAAAGTGACAGAACTATCCCTGTTCGATTTCAATAAATATTTGCACATAGAAAGAAATATTACATAGATTAAAATGCTGTTATTGAAATATGTGAATAAAAAATCAATTCTTTTTATTCACATATTTTCAAAGATGGTAATTATACAGAAATGATAATCTTGAAAATGCTTACCAAATTTTTTTCCTACCTCTCTATTTTCGAGGATGCTGAACACGAATCTGGTTTCAGTTTTATCAGCCCGGACACAGTTTTAAATAAAATGGATTTTCCACTTTTCCGCAATGTATGCTTATTATACTTTTCTTATCAAATAATTTTCACTTCACACTACGTAGGTAGCTTATATTAATACCAGTAGATGCTAAAACAGTTCCTTTATACATATCATATATTAAACCGTCATGAAACCTATTATTCATTACGATTTTCTTAATTTCCTTCAAATGTTTACAATTCCGATACAATTGTCGTCCATTGTAATGTTTTTAATCGTGTGCCCTCTATATGAAACCACATATACTGATTAGAATACGGGGGGGATCTCCAAAAGTTAATTATGAATATTAAACAACTAAATACGCTGTTATTTTGAAGGAACCTAACCTAATCTAGCCTAACCTAACTCTCTACTTATTAAGGTTAGGTTAGGTTACAATTAATTACTTGTTAATAGCCGAAGAAAGAATTGTATTTAGAAATTCCAGTAACCATTAGATTCACAAAATTTTGATGAAAATGGGTAAAGCCAATTAAAGTAAACTTAAATGCAAAATCTTCCAAAAAAAAAGAAGGCGACATCGAAATAAAAAATTCGTTTCTTCTTTACAGGAAATCACAGAAGAATCCAAAAACGGGCAACTTTTATTTTTCAAGTGTTATAGGAAAATAACATATAACATATAATGTTATAATAATAAGTTGATACATATAAGAAAATCATTACGCAATATAAAAATCTAATTTAAAAAAAAAGTTGAAAAATGCCGCCACAATCTCCTCATAACTGCGGAGGTGGGAATAAATTTGGACACCATTTTCACCCCTTGAGCCCAATACCAACATTCAAAAAAATATGTACACTTTGTTTTTCGATAGGAAGTGTTTTCAAAATAGGAGAGGGGCAGTTATTCACTTATCATATTAGAAGAAAATAAAATTTAACATAAGACTATAATATTATTGTTACTAAAGACTAAAATCGTTATTCAAATATAATGAGCCAACGAAGTACTACAACACTTTTTTGCAAATTTTTCACTGCAGACGTTTTTAGTATCTGTAGCTTACAAGACTTGTAAATTACAGAGATACATCTTATTGATTTAGATGAAAACCCCGCGGATCTATTTCGGCATTTGTCCTAGATCGGCGTACCGTATATGGCACTGATAAGAACTAATAAGTTCGAAACAGTTGTCTGTCGTTCGGATTCCATCCGGAACAAATGTCAAATCCTACCCGTGGCGAGGGTATCTTTTCAAAAAAAAACTCTGGTCGTAGAGAAACACCAGAAAGGGGTCGAGGATCGCTGTTAGGTATAATTCAATGCCTGGCGGGGCTTTGGCCCGAGGAGTAGTTGTTTCCAACAGCGATTATGTAATAGTCTTGCTATTCGGGAACTACTTAATAACCGCTTTGCGGTTTGGTGGTTCCTTTCTCGATTCCCGACTTGTAAGTTACAGTTAAATGTATCACAAAACATTTATGTGCCTGTACTCCTTTATGTAGACAGCGTTTTGATTGGCCTATATATATCATTACAGTTGTTAAATATATTTTATATATCGTGCTTATTTCATTTTCTATCTGTAATTTAAATTTATATTTTGTAAAGCGATAAATAGTAATAATTATAAGAATATAATAAATGAAATGATTCAACTTACGGTCAAGAAAACAAAAGGTATACATACAATATCAATAAAATTTTAGAACAAATTAGTACCTATTTATAACCACAATTGCCTAAAAAGCCTAAATTCGTTCTTTAATTAAATTTTATGCTCATTTGTATTCCAATAAATGCTACAGCAGTTTTGTTTCACTTGAACTGTGAACTTCTGCTTTTTATCTATTTTGTTAATGATATTGTCGCCGATCTTGATGTTGATTTCTTTCTTTTATACAGATGATCTAATGTTGTAAACCAATATATATGCTCCATTTTGGACTGCATTATTCATATAATACGAATAACAGATTGCCTTAAATGCCACTTGCGTAATGTTATATAGTTTACAAGTAAAAATATTTCCATTACTTCAACTGTGGACTTAGGATTCATGTTCTGAGCAGATTCCAAGGATATTCGACTTACTCTGACCTTTATTCAAGCATATTGATGATTGGTAGTCCATATTATAAAAGTTGGAAATTATATTTCATAACATTGAAGATGCAAAGTACAGGGACAGAAACTAAAAATGCTGAGATTCGCGGATGATATAGCAGTATTAGCATCTAGTAAGGAGGAACTAGAATCAGCATTGAACGAAATGGAGGCAGTGTTGACAGAGGAATACGGAATGAGGGTGAATAAAAACAAAAGTGTTAGTGTGTAGAGGGCACGAGAGCAGAGCAAAAACGAAAGTACAAATTAATAATGAAAGATTGGAGGAAGTTAAAGACTTCACTTATTTAGGAAGTAAAATAAATTGGGATGGAAGAAGCGATAAAGATATAAAACAAAGAATAGCGCAGGGTCGAATAGCTTTTAACAAAAAGAAAGCACTTTTATGCTCGGGGGTAATAAACTTAGAAACAAGGAAGAAATTTTTGAAAACGTATGTATGGAGCACGGCACTATACGGCTGCGGAAGCAAGTAGGAAGAAACTAGAAGCTTTTGAGATGTGGTGTTACCGAAGAATGATGAAAATACTGCGGACTGAACTCTCTGCAGAGTAATACTTTGCATTATACTAACAATATGTTATAACTAAGTTAAGTCATAATTAACAGTTTATGTTAATTCCTTGCACTAATGTACGAGTATTGTAGTAGCTTCTATTGTATGATGCTTTTTAATAATACTGATTTATTTCAAGTTTTTTATATGAAACATATTTCTAAATCCTATATGAAATATCTATACAGGGCATAAACTAGTTTAGGTTACAATGCTTTAATTACAGATTTGTTTCATTATTATGTTGTATATTTGAGATGTATTGTTATACTCTGCTATATCATTATTGTTCCCATTTTTTAATTGAAAAAAAAATCAGTTTTTCACAAATACGGAAAAAATGATATGTCGCTCGATATGCATTTCACCCACCGAGTTGATATTATCAGGAGATTATTAAAACTGAATAGTACATAAGTACTATTATAGCATTTATGCACATAAGTATTATATTTGTATAAACAAAGCATGTCTTCTGTTACTGTATCGAAGGTTATATCCCTATCGCAAGATTATTCCTAAAGTTCCATCATATATATTTTTTTGTATTCCATAGGCTACAAAAATACAATGATTTTAATATAAAAATAAAATGTATTTTAATACATTCGAAGAGAAAAATATCCAAAAGCGGTAGGAAAAGTGACTATAAACTATGCTAATTATATACCAGAAACGAGGAATTTTGTAAGGATGCCTTTCTTTAATTTCAATTAAGGAGAAAACGTACTTCGAAATTTGGCAAATGTACGTTAGTATTAGTTCTTTTTTTAAAGGCGACTGAGGCATCTCGTGTGCAAACTAGGAAAGCAAAAAGGTATTATAAAAAACGTTAGTAGAAACTGGCTTTACATTTCAACACAAACGACTCGAACTCTAAATCTGGCTGCCTCCACTAAGCGTTGTGGTTTTCAGTAATAGACTCGCAATTCTTGTGGTCTCTTAGAAAAAACCTACAATATTTTTTGTATGAGCAAGAAAAACTTTGTCGGCTGTTCTGAAAAGTATAGAATTCGGTTATTTTAGGATAAGAAGTGTAAGTATGTCAAGTGTTATGATTGAGTTTACACTGAAAGTAAAACAGTTTAGTCAATGGGAAGCTATTGTCAATTATAATATATTCTTTGCTTTCTTCTTTCACTTTTACTTTTCCGCACTCCACTATACGTGGAAAAGTAATGTAATCGTGTAAAAAAAAATGTGTCTTTCTAGGGTTTATTTTTCCTTTTTTGACCTAGTGTGTGTGTGTGTGTGTGTGTGTGTGTGTGTGTGTGTGTGTGTGTGTGTGTGTGTGTGTGTGTGTGTGTGTGTGTGTGTGTGTGTGTGTGTGTGTGTGTGTGTGTGTGTGTGTGTGTGTGTGTGTGTGTGTGTGTGTGTGTGTGTGTGTGTGTGTGTGTGTGTGTGTGTGTGTGTGTGTGTGTGTGTGTGTGTGTGTGTGTGTGTGTGTGTGTGTGTGTGTGTGTGTGTGTGTGTGTGTGTGTGTGTGTGTGTGTGTGTGTGTGTGTGTGTGTGTGTGTGTGTGTGTGTGTGTGTGTGTGTGTGTGTGTGTGTGTGTGTGTGTGTGTGTGTGTGTGTGTGTGTGTGTGTGTGTGTGTGTGTGTGTGTGTGTGTGTGTGTGTGTGTGTGTGTGTGTGTGTGTGTGTGTGTGTGTGTGTGTGTGTGTGTGTGTGTGTGTGTGTGTGTGTGTGTGTGTGTGTGTGTGTGTGTGTGTGTGTGTGTGTGTGTGTGTGTGTGTGTGTGTGTGTGTGTGTGTGTGTGTGTGTGTGTGTGTGTGTGTGTGTGTGTGTGTGTGTGTGTGTGTGTGTGTGTGTGTGTGTGTGTGTGTGTGTGTGTGTGTGTGTGTGTGTGTGTGTGTGTGTGTGTGTGTGTGTGTGTGTGTGTGTGTGTGTGTGTGTGTCGTCGTTATCGGCATTTATCCTTGTTAGCACGATAACTCAACTAAATCGTGTCGGATCGATCGGGTTTTGACTGATTCTGATCGCGGACGTCTCCCAGACGATACCTATTGATATTGAGGTGGATAGAACACACCCCACCCTGTGCATGGTCATGTGAAAGCACGATGGTGGACTATTTAAGAATTTTTCTTGTTAGCACGATAACTTAACTAAATCATGTCGGATCGATCGGGTTTTTTGACTGATTCTGGTCGCAGATCTCTATCAGATGACACCTATTGAGTTTTGAGGTGGATAGGATACATCCTACCCTGTCCATGGGTCATGAAAATGCACGATGGTGGACTATTTGAGAAATTTTATTTGTTAACACGATAACTCAACTAAATCGTGTCGGCTCGATAGGGTTTTGAGTGATTCTGATCAAAGACGTCTCCCAGACGACACCTATTGATTTTGAGGTGGATAGAACACACCCCACCCTGTCCATGGGTCATGAGAAAACAGAGTGGTGGATTATTTGTGAATTTTTTTTTGTTAATACGATCACTCAATTAAATCGTGTCGGATCTATCTGGTTTCGACTGATTCTGAGTAGGGACGTCTACCACACGATATTTATTGATTTTGAGGTAGATAGGATGCACTCCACCCTGTCCATTGGTATATTTGAGATGCACGATGAGAAAGCACGATGATCTACTATTTGAGAAAAATTGAAAAAAAAAATAAAGCTGTCGTATAAAACACATATTCTGCATTTATGTGTTGGTTTATTGTTTCTCGGCCACTCAATTTCGAGATAGAGATGTTCTACGTGCGAAAAAGTCCGTTTTATGATTTTAAAACTGTTTATTTTTTAATAGCCTTGTTATGTTTTATATTGCTATGATGGTATTAGTTCAAGAACTGGTTCTTATTTTCTGTAAGTTGATCAGTGTTGAAAAACATATAAATATTTTTTGTAGTTTTTGTTAGTCAAAATATTATATGTATTTATTCTGTGAAAATTTTAAGCAATTTTTAAATACATAATTCTTAGTAAATTACAGACATCTAAGAACTTATTCTTATGTTACTCATATTATATTATTATACACGGTGGTGAAAATCTTGTACATTATCCACAACTTTGTTATTTAATGATTTTTTGAAACACGTCACATCTATTTTGTAAAAACACATTAACTTCTGACATTTCTGAATTTTATTATTTTCAGATTTCGTCTTCGAGTTGTGACGTCTTCAATGATATTTTAAAATTACCACTCCCTCCCGTTTTAACAAAAAATTAATTTCGAAGGGTTTTCCAAATATGGGACGTAACGGTGTCTCATATTAGAGGTTTCCTATTTACTTTTTATAAAATAGACGGTCTTAAACTTAAAATTGTAAAATATGGTTACTTTGGAAAATTATATTGTTTTTCAACTACAGATGTATCTCATATCAGAGATGTGATAAACATTTTGAATAAACATTGGTGTCATAAATACAGTAATTTTATTTTAAATAAACAGTTTTAAAATCTTAAAAAGGACTTTTCCGCACGTGGAACATCTCTATTCATCTCGGCTACTCGAAATTGAGTAGACGAGAAAAAATAAACCAACACATAAATGCAGAATATGTGTCTCATGCGACAGTTGTACTTTTTTCCCGATCGATCCAAAACGATTTAATTGAGTAATCGTGCTAACAAAAAACAATTCTTAAATAGTCCATCATTGTACTTTCTCATGATCCATGTACATGGTAGAGTGTATTCTATCCACCTCAAAATCAATAGTTGTCGTGTGGGAGACGTTACCAAGCAGAATCAGTCAAAACCCGATCGATTCGACATGATTTAGTTGAGTTATCGTGCTAATAAGAATAAATGCCGACGATAACGACAACAACGACAACGACACACACACACATAGCAAGCATTTTTTAAACCATTTTTTTTTAGGCCGAAAAACGAAAAATTAACACAAAAGAAAATTTTGTTTTTCACTTTTTCTTTACACAATTACATGACTTTTCCACGTATAGTGGAGTGCGGAAAAGTAAAATTGGTGTAAAACGGTAGATCCATGTCTAATAAATTACATCATGTACCATGAACTGTGATCATATTTTTAATGTCGAGAATATAGTTTCCTATCCATTTGAAACCTTAAAAATGACATAGTTATTAGTTGGTAAATTATTTGTTTTGCAATACATGCACAAAAAAAAGACACACCAAACTGTCTTGCTCTTCAACGATAAAGTAAGCAAACAAAGGAAAGTTTAAATATCAACAACTCGATGAAAGTTTGAACTTTCCTGTCATCTGAAATGTTATCTGCAGCCATTTTAACAAAAACTGTCTTAAACATGGATTAAATTTGAAATGTATAGTTTCCCTGAATATTTATGGTATGAGTAATCAAGTCTGCGGTCAACCATTTCCTTAAATGATAATGTTGACACTTAAAATAAAATTAGTTTAATGTATTTTTTAAACACAAAAACAATGAATATCGCCCTAAAAACGTGGTGTATTTTCAATGCGGGTTTTTAAAAAAGCACATCATCGACTATATTTAATGAAAAAAGTGGTTATGCATAGTATAATGGGAATTATCTCTCAAAAAGACGAATTATGCGAGATACCCCCATATGATATGCATCATAAATAACGAAAACGTAATATTTGTTAGAATATCCGAATAAAAAGAATAAACAATCACGGAGTTACGTCATTTTTAAAATAAACATGAAAATATATTCAGAAAGCAAAATATTCTTCCTAACCTGAGTATTATATTGTAATTATAGATAGCGACCTACACACACAGAACTATGCCTCAACTACAAGATAAACTTGTAGTTATGGCAACTTGATCATTATTTTATAATCGTGGTAACCTTAATATTAGTAACACGAGAATAACAAAATTGAAATATTCCTAAAACAATGATATCAATGATATTCATTCATACATACATTATGATTTTGTAATCATGGCAACCTATCATTATATTCCACAATTATGGCAACCTGATCATTATTTTGTAATTGTGACAACATAATCATCATTACTATTATTACACAAGAATAACAAAATTGGAATATAGGTTATGTATGAAAATAATGTTACATTACTTTTCATGTATAATCGTATCGTTATTTTTTAATTGAGACAACTTTATTACTACAGAGTATACTCCAACCCATCTGCAAATGCCTTATATAATAAGGACTAAACAAATTAGGTCAAAACAGCTATTCTCCTGGCTATATGCCAAACGCTGAGCGCTGAATTACATGACAAAATTTGTCGTATTTGTGTCTAACAGAGTTAGTACTAAAAATACAGTGATTGTTCCAAAACCACCAAGAAAGATGCAAGGTGCATTGCACTATTTCGGGATATCGTTAACTGCAGACCGGTTTCGACCTTTCTATCTTGGGTCTCGTCAGTGCAGTGTAAACGAGTATACCTTTGACAGTTCCACCGCATTAGAACGTATCAAACGCCATCTCTTGGTAGTTTCGAACAATCTAAATCGAAGTAAAAACTTGAGATCATCAATATAATGCAAAGTTTTACTACCAGAGGGTAACATTCAAATTACAGAAATAAGGAGTTTATACTGTTTGAATGTTACCCTCTGGTAGTAAAACTTGGCATTATATTGATAATCTCAAGTTCAAAAATATCAAAAATACGACAAATTTTGTAATTCAGCGCTCGGCGTTTGGCATATAGCCAGGAGAATAACTATTTTGACCTAATTTGTTTAGTCCTTATTATATAAGGCATTTGCAGATGGGTTGGAGTATAAACTCCTTATTTCTGTAGTTTGAATGTTACCCTCTGGTAGTAAAACTTTGCATTATATTGATGACAACTTCATTATCTTTTTTTAATTATCACAACCCTATCATTGTCTTGTGATTATGGCAACCTGATCATTATTAATTAATTTGATCATAATGAATTAATTGTGGCAACCTGATTATTATTATTACACAAGAACAACATAATCAAAATATAGCTATGAAAATAATGTTACATTATTTTTATACACACGTGAGCACATTACTGTTGTGTGGTTATGGCAACAAGATTATTATTTTATAATTGTTGCAACCTGATTATTATTTCGTAATTGTGACAACCGGATCATTATTTTGTGATTGTGGCAACCTGATCATTATTTTGTAATTGTAGCAATCTAATCATTATTTTATAATTGACTGTGACAACCGGATCATTATTTTGTAATCGTGGTAACCTGATTATTATTTTGTAATTATGGCAACGTGATCATCCAGTTGTGACAACCGGATCATTATTTTGTGATTGTGGCAACCTGATTATTATTTTGTAATTGTGGCAGTCTAATCATTATTTTGTATTTACGGCAAACGGGTCATTATTTTGTAATTGTGGCAACCGGATCATTATTTTGTAATTGTAGCAACCTGATAATCCTTTTGTAATTATTGCAACTGGATCATTATGTTGTAATTGTGGCAACCTGATTATTATTATTACTATTATACAAGAATAACAAAATTGAATTATAGCGAGACTGTTACATTATTTTTCATATACTACCTGATTATAATTATATTAATTGTTATAATTGACAACCTGATTATTATTACACAATAATATGAAAAATAATTAATATGTGTGTGTGAGTAAAATAAGTAAAATCCGCAAGTATGGACACTTGGTTGCAAAGATGAATTCAAAATTTTACTTACATTAAGGAAAATTTGCAAAAAAAAACCATTTTTTGTCCATAGACAAAAATTACAAATACATTTTCAAAATTGGTTAAAAAATATAAGATTACTAAATTATTTAATTAATCTATTAGTGTTACTCTTAAGTTGAGTTTACCAGGCAGTTCTTAAAGATTGTACTTAATGAGCAATAAGGTGTGAACAAACATGGCTGGTTTAACTGAACAGGAGAGAATTGAAGCATTAACAATGGTTGGATATTGTGACAGTAGATCACTTATTTCATGATCAACACTAACTAGGCTAGTTCACAATTTTTCAGAATGTTGTAGTATAGGAGATATACCTCTCTCTGCAAGATAGGTCTCAAGCCAAGAAAAGCAATAAATTAATTGGATTGCTTGAAGTTCAAGAGTATCCTCATACTTCTGTCAGGCAACTGAATTTCAATAGTCATATCGACCATTTCACATATGAAAACAGTAGTATAGCTATGTCACTACCAGGCCACCCTCGGATTTGTCCGCGGACATTTTATGCGGATGGCATGTGGTCATTGTTGATCTGAAGAACCCTTGGAGCAGGTATAAAACAGGTCTGTACAGGTATAAAACAGGTATGGTGGTATTAGGAAAAAAACATGACGTCATTAAACAGGTTACCATACCTGTTTTAAACCGATACACACCTGTTTTATACCTGTACAGACCTGTTTTATACCTGCGCCAAGAGTTCTTCAGATCAACAATGACCACATGCCATTCGCATCAAATGTTCGCGGACAAATCCGAGGGTCGCCTGGTAGTGACATAGCCTTACTACTGAAAACTGTTAAAAAAAGTTCTACCCTCATACAGTATATTTAATACTAATAGTTGAATGAGGATCGTCCAGATTATTATATACAAACTTGCAAATATATATTTGCATATTAGATTACGACAAAAATTTCAACGTTTTAAAGTTTATTGAAGATGAAGATGATGCTATTTCCTATAAGGCAATGACCACGACGTATCTAATTTAGCCCCCTTGGATTTCTTCTTGTGAGAGTTCTTAACACTGCAGATCTATTTAATATTTCTGGGATAGGATTCGAACTTTTGATGCAGCAAATAAAAATAGACGACGATCGTTCCACAAACACTCCATATATCTTTAGGAACGATTTTAGGTTGCTTAGGGCGAGATATTTTAATAAGGCATCGATCATTTAGTTCAATTCATGCCCTGATGAGTTAACCACTAGCCCACAGAACAGGTTCAGCTTGTTACTGAATTTTATTCGGTCATTCTCAAGTGTTTTTAAATTAAATTATTACCATCTTTTTATTGTTAGTACGTCGACATATTTATAGACTATCAACTGAATTAAATAATTTAGTGGGTGTTGCATTTTACATATTAGTTAGTACTCATATATCCTAAGATTATTTTTGTAGTAGTAACTCGACGAAGTAATTCCTTAGTCGCAGTTGGCGAAAGTTAATACTTTTATAACATCGTTTTTGTGGTATATTAAATTTTGTTTATGCTGGTTACATTTCGAAATTACCTAAAACTGGAATAAAAGAAATATATATTTGATGATATTACATAAACAGTAATTTTTCCCAAAGTGAATTGAAACGTATTTTCTCACAGTTCTTTTCGGTTTAAATATATAATGGGTAAATATTTAAGCCGATGGCAAAATCTATTAAATAAGTTTTATATTAGTTATTAGATAACAGGTCTGTCTACTGCAAATTATAAATAAAATTGAAGTGCGTTTGAGTTTTAAATTATAACTTTTTCAGACTTGCCATGTTCAAATCCAAACGAAATTTAATATAAAGCAGGGGCGGCTGGTGTATAGGTGCTGCAGAGCTGCAGAACTGCCAAAAAAATTAGATATTTGTATATTTTCACGACATAATAATTACTAAAATTTATTAATAAAATAATTTGGTTAGTTGGTGCAGCTAACCAAATTATTGCGTTAAAGTCGCATTCTGCCCGCCGTCCTCTATTGAGTAGTAGGCCAGATGAATTATCTGGGTCTCTATGCGAGCGCGTCGCGGTACATTGAACTGGGCCACACGAGGTAGTTCCCAGCACGGCTCGGCACACCCGTCCTCCCCCTACACTCCCGCGACATTCCACACTTGGTGCTCGTAAATGCGCGAATTTACACGGTCAGTGAGCTGTACTTTTTCCAGCTAAGGCAACATCAGTGAATGTTTACTCCTTCCTACTTCTCGTACAGTTGGCGGGCGTTTTAAATACTGTTTTGTGAATTTGTGTAGTGATTTATTGTACTAATTATTAATATTTATATACTGTGATAGTGACAATGGATTCAGTTTATAATTTAGTTCATGTGAAGCGATTTTTTAAATACTCTTATAAAGAAGAAGTTGATTTAAAAAGCAATGGTAGGCCATTGCCCGATATTGTTATTGAGACTGCAGGTGTTAGCCACGGAAAAGCATATAAACGTCAATTTAATAGAGACATTTATTCTATGAACAATTGGATTTGTGGGTGCAACAAAAAAAAATGCGTTATTTTGTTTTCCTTGTTTACTTTTTGGCGGTGATAAAGCATCGACGGAGGTAGGGGTAACAGATTTGGTGCACTTAACTGAAAAAATAAAAAAGCACAACTCCAAAAGCCATCTACATAATACAATGGAATTAGCTTTATTAGGAACAACTAATATTAAAGCGCAGCTAGATTCAGCTTATTGGATAAATGTGCAAAAGCATAATGATAATGTGACAAAAAAAAGATACGTTTTGTCAAAAATTATAAACTGCATAAAGTTTTGTGGGGCCTTTGAGCTGGCGCTGCGAGGACATGACGAAGCTGAAACCTCTCAAAACCCGGGGATATTTCGTGGTTTGATAAATTTTCTGCTGAGCTTGATGTAACTTTAAGCGAGCCTCTACAAAATGCTTCAGTATTTAAAGGAACCTCTAAAGAAATACAAAATGATCTTTTAGACTGTATATTAAAAACCTGAAAGCTACAAAATGTGACGCTGAAACTCTTTCGGAAAATATTTTAAGTGTTATAGACCCTCTAGTAGAAAATTCACCTTACAAGCCTTTTCTCTTAACCAAAGAATATGACGGCAAACATGAATGTTCTTCAAAAAGGTATTAAATTCCAAAAATTTTTCTTGTGAAAGTCTATATTTTTGTATAAACGGATTTTACATAAAAATTCTGAAGTATCAGGAAACCTTGAAAATTTTCAAAATTTTCGCGTGCGGCGCAATTTTTTTTGCGGCCCCTACGGCACCGGCACCAGTACTTTGGATACGTTTGAAATTTGCACGCGGGCGGCCAATACCCTAGGATCAGCCCTGTGCAGAACACCCGTTTCATTTCATCACGAGCCGCCACTGATATAAAGTATTGATAAGTTTTAAGTACACACCTGAAAGTACATATAATGAAGTAGTAAAATAACAAACGGCCTGAAGAAGTACTTGAGGAATGAAACAAGATGCAGCATATCCATATACACGTATTCGCGTGATGCGAGAAATTTTGTGCAAAATTAGAATTTATGAATACACAAAGTGATATATATATATATATATATATATATATATATATATATATATATATATATATATATATATATATATATATATATATGTATATATTTATTTTTGTATTTCAATATTAGCAAATATTTTTGTTTTCCAATTAGACATTCACTGCCTGAAGCAAGAGGAACTAACCTCAAGCTACTATAAATAAATTATAATCTGAATGCTATATTTTTCTGGCGCTCTATTAAATACAGGCTATTAATGAAAACACTTCAAAATATGCACAAAACACAAAACAACTCCTCTGATTTACTGTTACAACTCTTTTTAATCATCGTCAATGAATTGGCTGCTTGACATTTCACGGTTCATGGTTTGTGAAAAAATAAAACCGAATGTGTTAATAGGAGAAATGGAGCTACTACGTGTATACGTCTATTCATGCAAATTATTAGACTTTAACAGTTCGAGGACTCGCAGGAAAAAAACTGTAAACAAGCAAATATTTTCAGGTTTTATCTTGCATTCTCTCCAATTTAAATGTTTTCGTTTTGAATAAATAAATGTACGTGTTTATTTACTGAACAGTACCTTAATTTAATTGAATGTGCATGAGCTTTCTAGGTTAAATTTTTTCACCTGTATGAACAAATCACTCTGTAAGTTTCAAGGGTAATACATATGTTAAATAGGTTATAACTTTGAATTTTATTTGGGTTATTATACTGTACGAGGTCTGTGCAAAATGTAACGGGAATTTTGTAGTCCGACTAGCGCGATTTTTTCGTTGTTGTGTTGGAAAACATGTTTGAAAAGTATCTGTACATATTTAGCCCTATCGGATAATTAGTCTGTTGTCAACTGTCAAAAAAGTTACATGTGCTTTGGTACGATCGGCGATTATTTGTTCCTTCAAAAAATGAATTGAGAGAATTTGCATTAAATTTTGTTATAAGAATGGAATAAAGTGCAACAATGTTTTAGAAGCGTTAAATATTGCTTTTGGTGAGTCTCCTATGAGATAAACAGGGGTTTACGAATGGTATAAGTGTTTCCAACAAATCCGTGAAGACGACGAGCGTCCTAAATGCCTCAGCACATCAATAAACGATGAAAACGTGGAAAACGTGAACGAAATGATTATGAACGATCGCCGAATCACAATCAGAGAATCGCTAATGATATTGGCATATCAATTGGCTCATGCCATGAAATATTTTCGAGTGTTTTGGGTATAAAATGTGTGGCAGCAAAATGTGTTACAAAATTGTTAAATTTGGAACAAAAACAGCGGCGAATGGAAGTTGCCCAGGAGCCGCTAAATGAAGTCAACAACGATGCAGAACTTACTGAAACGTATCATAACAGATGATGAAGCATGAGTTTATGGATATGACGTCAAAACTAATACTTAATCATTCCAGTAGAGGCACTCTGGATCGTCAAGTACCGAAAAAAGCTCGACAAGTGCGGTCGAATGTGAAGCATATGTTCACTGTATTCTTGGATTTTACCGGCATAGTGTACCATGAGTTCTAGTTACAAGGTTGAATGATCAATAAGGAGTATTATCTACAAGTTCAACGCCATTTGCATGAAGCAACTCGAAGAAAACACCCGGATTTGTGGCGAAATACGTTCTGCAACACGATGCATGCTTGTTCGTGAATGTTCGTTTGGATAAAAACAACACAGTAATGATGCTCCAGCCTCCATTTTAGCTAAATATGGCTCCGTATGACTTCTTTTTATTCCCAAAAATAAAGAGAACCATAAAGGGCCGTCGTCTTGCAAGCATAGATGAGAAGCATAGAACGAAGTTTAAGTAAGTGCAGAATTGTGAAATTATTAAGGTTATGTATAACTGAATCATAGTTTTCCAAAATGTTTTTATTTCAGGACTTTTAATAATAGTGTCATAAATCGGACACGGGACAAAATGTGTTCCAAGATTTCTGGCATATATAGGTTGCATACAGTATATTTCGCTGGAATTTATATGAAAATCTACGATACTGTATACTGATTATTAGCTATCCATAATTGAGAAATAATTCTCATTATGTAGGACGTATTAGCAATAGTATGTAGTACGTATAGGTACGCTGTGTACGTAATAATGTTATGTGGATTTGGGGGTTAGAGAAACAGAAAAGGTTCTTGTAGAGTAATGGATACAAGAAATGTGTCAATTTATTACAGTTCAATTTTAACAAGAAACTAGCCAAAGAGATAGTTTTTCATTGTTCTGAACATTCGAGTTAATAAAAAAGAAGCGACCTGTTTAACTTGACAAATTATTACAACGTAACGATGTAATAAATTAAACTGAAAAATTTATACAACGATGCAGATCCCAGGTATAACTTAATACCTGGGATCTGCATCGTTGAATACATTTTTCAGACACCTATAACATAGTATAGAATATCTACCTGGATAGGAGTTTCAGTAACTAATTAATAACTAACTTACAAATTACTACGTAAATGTTCACTACTTCACTTTCCAATTTGACTAGAAAACATGGTATATTTATTGGCAAGGACAAGCCTTTTAAAAAATCGTAATTGTACTGGCTCAAGTATGTCCAGATGTCGAATTTTCCAGAAAAACGCACTATGAGTAATAAAATTTACGACTAAAGAATTAATCAGCTCGATACGAGAAGCCCAAGTGTTTACTTGTTATTTCGCGATTACTGATAATTTTGCTCCTACATTTTGCTTGCTTTTAGCCACGGTTATATCTGCCATTTATATAACAAAATGAACTTAAAAGAATAACTTCGAGATATTTGTTTTTGCAAAGCATCTCAATATTGGTATGGTTTGAAAAATCTCATCTTTATTATGCCTAGTGTTTCCTCAAGAAAAACACACAATTTTCTTTTTTTTTTCGTGTTTATTGAGAGTAGCTATTATTCTATTTATTTTCGTGTTATAGCTAATATGGAAAATATGAAGAATAAATAAAATATTAACATCCACAAAGTATCTATTGCCATAAAACTTTAATTTTTTGTTTAACTAATGCAGTACAATACATTCATCATATTTTCCTTAAGCACAACTGATATTGCAATGCACCTGTATAAATATATTTCGATAACAATGCCATCTTGCTCAGCAGGATATATTGTTTCTTGTTCGATTGAGAACTTTAAATTGAATATCAGCTGTAATTAAGGGAAATATAATCAGTGTGATGCATTTGTCAAAGACCACTGTGCATGTTAGTGCTTTTTAGGAACTTGTGAAACAAAAATGTTAAAATAGGAATATTTTAAAATATGAGCTTAACATAAAAAACCGTAGTGAATCATTATTTAGTTTGTAATAATGTTTTACGCATTATCGTTATCATTTATAAGGCACTCAATTCATTTGTTTTATTTAAAATGTTCCCCCTATTTGGTACTAATAGTGCCAAGGAAATCCAAGCCCCATTTAGTGGAACAAGTACCAAAATATGAATGTATAAATAAATATAAATGTACTTTTAATAACATTGTGTACCTTAAGTCTATATAACTCTTCTGCCGGACGCAGTATGAATCCAAACAGATTTGGGCGCAATGCATTTGAGAGATCCCATAATCAAATCTTATACAATTTAGATTTTAATGAGGTGGAGACTCAATTAAACGCTTATTTTAATTAATGCAATACAATAATAAATATTTCAAATAGTTTTTAACGGCAATAATTAAATTTATACAAAGGAACTCATTTAATATTTTAAACCGATGAATTTGGAATATTTTTACAGGACAATCAGCTATTGACAAGTTTTGTTCTATTTTAAGGACAAAATACAAACATAAATTAGTATTCAGCAATATTTTGAATACAAAAAATAAACCACCTATTTTTTCATGTAAAAGTCACATATAAAAACATATTGGACGTGAATTTCTTAAAGTTTTCCCACTACAACAATACCTCACATTAGGGGCACTAAAATTAGGGGTGATATTCCTATTTATCGGGGGATTTTTGGGGAAAATACGAATGAATGAAATACGACTTTATTTTTGACACATATTTTAAAGTTTTTAAAAATATCACTTTAAATCAGTTAAATGTAACAGATCACCTATCACATAATTTAAAGAATTATCAATTTATTTGATATCTCTCAGGTGTATTCTTAATTGTAACACTGATTTTAATAGTCCAATAAACTAACTACTCCATCGCGAATTTCCTTACCTTCGATTAGGAATTATTCACACTCAATCAGAACAAGAGCTCCCCTCTTTCACTGGGAATGTGTTACATAATAAAATCCTTATAGAACGAGACTTTGAACTGACACATAAACATCCACTATTCACTTTGAAAGGATATTGTCGTTGCTATATAATATATTATAAAATACCTAATTTATTTTAGATTATGGTTATTATAACGAGCAGTTTTGCAACGGACTTTGTTTTTTTATTTGCGTGATTTGTTCCCGGCATTGCCGCTGCCATTTCTAATTTATTTATTACACCTCTTTGTTTGCGTTCCAAAACTTGGCATAACAAAAACAAGAACAGAATGTGCGTATATTTATTTTCAACAGATGTCGTTTACTGTAGGGGTTTGCGAAATTGTTATCAATTCACGAAACTGTTAGGCGATAAATTCGAAGTGGGGGCCTTAAAGGAAACCAGTGATTACTTATTACTAATATTACGTTAATATGTTTTCAGTGATTATAAGCTTTTGATACGCTTTCTCCGAACGCATGAAAACGAATGAAATGTTTGATGATGTATTGAAAAATGCGCATTTGTGTTGTTATTGGTTGTTATTGGATTTTTTTAATAAAATATGCAAAGAAATACAGTAAATATTATCAGATAACTCATTCAAAGTGACTGATATATAAAACTGACCTATCTTTTAAGTACACATCAGTTTACTCTCAAGGCCGGTGTGGATAGTAGTACGAGTCTTCCTCATTAGAATATATTGATGGACGATACTTTCAATTTCAGTTAATAACAATATCAAAGAAGTTATGAATAAATAATGATACTACTAAAGCAGAATGCATCCTTAGATTATTACAAAGTGCCGTGAAAGATCTTCTAAAGTAACAAAACAACTAGACAATTCACTAGGAAATGTCTACTACCAGTACAGTATTTTAATACAACACTTTAATATGCGGAAGTTGTTCAGTATGTGGGTTCCATATTATTTCGCAGAAAACGTACTGGAACAGAGATACGAGGTAACATCCTATAATTTATATTTACTAAGAAAACGCGTACGATATTTACAGTAAACCTTGGTCGTAGATGAAAGCTGGATATTTTTCTACATAGCCCCAAATGAGATTAGACACGCTTATGGCTAGTGACCGAAATTCAACCACCACGAGTACCTCGGCGACAGAAGGTACAATGCAAATTAATAATTTGCATTCTAATATCTGTAGTTTGGGTGGAATATGTTACAGCGATATATGAGGGATATATTTAAACATGACATTGGTTTTTAGAAAATAAAAGAATGTCCACGACATATTCCTTCTTGACAATTCCAAATGCCATAATATCCAAATTTTTCAATTATTCAATTCCAAAAATATTCATTAATGCTTTTTGACAGCGTATGTCTGTATTTTTTAAATCTATTTAAGGAATGTAACTGCTTATTTTGTTATTTATATATAAAAATTTTCTAAATAAAAAATAAGCAATGTAATCTATGAGGTATATTGTGTCGAGAATTAAAAATATCCACTATATTGAAATAAATATCTCCCCTTTTATTTCCAATTACACGCATCATATCAAATAAGATTGTATTTCATAACTAAGCAACCGCATGGGCTATTTATTTTAACAAGTATTAAAACCTAATCTGCACCATAATTTCTAAAAAAAAAAAAAAGACAAAACAACGTCTATGCTACCTTTTCTGTATTATAAATTGTAATGAATAGTGAAATATATGCGTGTATATATTTTGAATATTTATTTGAATTTATGAAGATATCAGTATTATAGGAAAATAATATACATCTACAATAAAGATTACGCCATAATAAAGGCATTTAATCATAGATACATGTGCCACCAACTACCCTTTAGGTACTAGATATTTGTCTGAAGTTTCAGAAGTATGCACTTATATCGTACTAGTGTTCAAAGAAATCTAAGGGGCAATAAATTCATCTGCACAGATTTCTCCATCCTTGAATTGGTAGGAAAGACGCAGATGAGTGGATGAGGTCACCAAATTTTGCTTTAATTTAACCCTTCTTATTTAACGAAGAAAATTTTTGTCTAATATAAATTCTTCAGAAGATTTGTAACAAAGGAATAGTAAAAGAATGGTATAGGCTAACCTGTGATACTAAAAATACTCGTAAAAGGTTTCCAGAAAGATTATCGCTCTTCTACTCCTCTAAGAGAAATAATGCTTCCCTTGTTTCATATTATAACTTCATGCATTTTCTCGTATGTTTCTGAAATATTGACTTTCAATAAATTATAATATCCAATCTTTTTAGTGTTCCTTCACTGCGGTACATTACTCCCATAACGTGAATTTCCATATAATTCTCTTCGATGCAAAGAGTAGGACGCATTTAGAAACATTTGGAATGCTTGAATCCTGTCGTTCTGGATTGAGGGTTGTTCTCTGGGAGAGAGTTGTTGATGATTTATGTACAAATCATAACTGTATTACACCCGAAATAGTGAACACATTTCAGGATGCTTAGAAGCAACTTCCGCAATGCTTCCAGGTATTAAACGAAATGCATACGATAATGTAATGATCGACGTCAGGACTTTCGATCGGTTTGAAGGAGAGTAGTAAGTGCATAAGTAGTGGTATAATTTATTGGAAAAAAGGTTTTTCACAATATTATTTTCAAGAAAGAGTAACATCACATCGGACCATTTAATTATGTCAGTAAATTTTCAAACTAAAGTTAAAAATTCTTTTAGATTCTTTAACATATCGATGTACAATAAAAATGAAAGGTAAATAGATAAAATAGTAGGACTGGTAAAATATTGTCAAAATCATATTGTTGGCGGTGTTTAAGTTTTATTTTGCAGGATATGTAGTAAAATGGGTACATAAAATTGGAATTGTTTTACGGATCTAAGCAATGTTTTCACAAACATTAAAATAACGTGTAATCTCTCGGAAAACTGTGTGTGGAAAACTGATCTGCTCTTTTAAAATTTTAAAAGTTTCTTTTGTAGGGGATAAAATAAGGGGAATAATTAAGAGTCTTTAGTATACGTATATTCCACAATAAAACCCCTTCTCTGCATCATTGACCCCAAAAATTCACAAACATAGAAAATAGAAGAGTGAAAATACATTATATATTGCTATTATTATACATATTTTTAAGAATGAAGATGTAACAGATATATAACCTTAAAGAACATAAATAAAAGTGCAAATAGGGAAAAGGAATAATAGAAATAATGGTATGTAAATGATCCCAGGTATTATATTCAAAAGATAACCCATACTTTTTACTAGTTCCGTTAACTTTTATTATTGATTGTTGATTACAATTATTGATGCACATTGTATTGCTCCATATTCGCAATGTATACTATACGTCACATAACCAAAATGTTACATACTGTATTTTGGAAAGTAATTATTTTGTATACAAAAAAGTGACTGGATAGTTAATAGAATAAGTTAAATAAAATCGACTTAAAAAAAGGAACTTAACTATAAAGCAGTAAATAAATATTTTCTACAACAATTTAATACTTATCTGTTGTTCCATTTAATTTAATTAAGAAATTATTGTTTATTATGTAATTATTATTAATGGATTTAGATAATTTTGAAGTCGGTGCCAAGTAAATTATAAAATGACGACATAAATGTAAACAACGAGTTTACATTTATGATTACAGATATGAGGGCAGATATTCGCATTACTAATATTGTATGGCACCGACTTCAAAATTATATAAAACAATTAATAATAATTACATAATAAACAATAATGTCTTAATTACATTAAACGGAACAACAAATAAGTATTAAATTGTTGTAGAAAATATTTATTTCTTGATTTTTAGTTGTTACTTTTTTTTAAGCCAGCTTTTTAATTTATTATTTTACAATTTTAAGTGATGGGTAAATCTACTAAAGATGCTTTGCGAATGAGAAAATGATGGTTACTTGAATAAGGATTCCCTTTGTGTATCTTCGAAGTCCAACGTCCAATACCAATAAAATTAAGGTGGAACCTTTAATGGAGCTGGAGAATAATTAAAATCGGTTCATAAATACAAAAGTTATACACGAACATACATAAAAAATAAATAGTTTTAAAACCTTAAAACGGATTTTTCCGCACGTAGAAAATCTTTATCTCGAAATTGAGTGGCCGAGAAAAAATAAACCAACACATAAATGCATAATATGTGTTTTATGCGACAGTTTTATTTTTGTCAAATTTTCTCAAATAGTCCACCATCGTGCTTTCTCACTACCCACGGACAGGGTGGGGTGTACCCTATCCACGGGCTAACAAAAACGATTTCTCAAATAGTCCACCATTGTGCTTTCTCATGACCCATGAATATGGTAGAGTGTGGTCTATCTACCTCAAGATCAATAGGTGTTGTCTGGGATACGTCCCCGACCAGAATCAGTCAAAACCCGATCGATCCGACACGATTTAGTTGAGTTATCGTGTTAACAAAGAAATTTCTCAAATAGTCCACCATCATGCTTTCTCATGATCCATGGACAGGATGTGGTGTGTTCTATCCACCTCAAAATCAATAGATGTTGTCTGGGGACGTCCCCGATCAGAATCAATCAAGACCTGATCGATCCGACACGATTTAGTTGAGTTATCGTGCTAACAAGAATAAGCGCCGACGACGACAACGACAACGACGACAACGACGACACACGCACACACACACACAAAATGGTTTAAAAATCATTGTTTTTTGTTTTTAGGCCGAAAAACGAAAAATAAACCCTAGAAAAAAAAACATTTTTTTTATACGACTACATTACTTTTCCGCATATAGTGGAGTGCGGAAAAGTAATATATATATATATATATATATATATATATATATATATATATATATATATATATATATATATATATATATATAGACTATATAAGAGTTATGGGATAATTAGAGAATTAAGAAAACCCCTGAAATAGATAGATTAAAGGTTTTTCTGAATAAAAAATGTGAAAAATTATTTTCTGAACGTTAGTACATATATTAGTCCATCTCACGCACATGTAAAGTTATCAGCAAAGCTAGATTTTTTTTACTTTATAAGTGAAATTAGCGAAATGCGTAGGTTAGCACAAGATAGGAGAAGCTGGAGGTTAGTGTCCAACCAGTCTTAGGACTGATGACCTCATGATGATGAAGTCCTTCAATTTTATACCTAACGCAAAATCTTCATACAGAAAAGATCATTACATTATAAATGAAATATATACTTTGCCAATATTTATTTGTTAAATACAAAAAAAAATTTTATTATCAAATAGTCTTGTAACCCAACAAAATATTAGTTTAATGTCTAATATTTCCAGACTACTGATTCCTGTTTTTAACTCTTATATGGATTATACTCATACGAAATAAGCTCGTGAAAACCTTACGATCGCAAAATATTTCATTCTTACTAGTACAAACATATCCGATAGGAATACAGACTACGTTTTTGTAAACCTGGCGAATATCGCAATGCAAAAATTATTTTGCGTGAAGTTAAATTACCATATCGAGTGTCAAAGTTATGTTCCTTTACCACTAACCGATTAGCGGACAAAAACATGAACACGCGTGCTCAGTGTACCCATTTAACGTATATTATATCATTCCTACTGATAAGGTCATTAACACAGTCGAACTGATTTATTTAAGATATAAGAAAAAACACTGATATGTCGAGTATTTCTAAAGTATTGGAAATTTAAAATGCCACCAATAATGATCTGGGTCATTATTTTCGAATTCAGTGTTTAGACAGACATTTTTTAATCCTTGGTTGATTGGTAACTTTTTGCATGCTAATTTGGTTAATATTTTAGTTTTTTATTCTTTCGTTTTCCAGAAACGTGGTTGTAAATTGTGGAGAAACCAATTACATTAATATAGTTTTGAAGTTATCATAACTCTATCGGCGAATCCATTTTTTAACTATAAGGAGGTAATATGGTCCAAGAAGCAATTTTACGTACAACTAAAGTAATTGATGGATATTTTGTTTCGTGGGAATCAACTGCTACATATATCCATATGTATATACATACATATATATATATATATATATATATATATATATATATATATATATATATATATATATATATATATATATACTCCTTTAAGGCATTGTATATTACTCATATTTATTAAATAAATTTACTTTCTATAAAGTTTCTATATTTTATATTGATTTCTCTATATTTCTTATTGAAACCGCAAAGTGGTTAGCAAGTAGTTCCCGAATAGCAAAGCTATTACATAATCGCTATAGGAAAAAACTACTCCTCGGGCTCAAGCCCAGCCAGGCATTGAAGTATACCTAATAGCGATCGTCGACCCATTTCTCGTGTTTCTGCACGATCAGCAAGGCTTCAGAAAAGAAAACCCGCCGCGGGTAGGATTCAACATCTGTCTCGGATGGGAACCAAATGACAGACAGCTGTTTCGAACCTATTAGTTCTTATCAGTGCCGTACGCGGTACGCTGGTCCAGGATAAATGCCGAATTCCTTTTCTGAAACCTTGCTGATCGTGCAGAAATATGAGAAAGTTGTCGAGGATCGCTATTAGGTATAATTCAATGCCTGTCGGGACTTTATCCTGTTTCCTATAGCGATTATGTAATAGCCTTGCTTTTCGGGAACTACTTGATAACCGCTTACGGTTTGGTGGTATCTTTCTCGATTCCCGACTTATAAGTTACTGACATGAATCGTATCGATTTAGATGAATACCCCACGGATTTGATTCGGCATTTGTCCAGGACCGGCCTACCGTGTACGGTACTGATAAGAACTAATAAGCTCGAAATAACTGCCTGTCGTTCGGTTCCCACCCGGGACAGATGTTGAATCCTATCCGTCACGGGTTTTCTGTTCTGAAACCGTGCTGATCGTGCAGAAATGCGAGAAAGGGATCGATTATAACTATACATCGCAATTATCAAGAGAAAGTTGTCATGTGAAACTGAAATCATTTCACTATAAAATTATGACGATATAAATATCACTCCTATATATATATTTGGATAATTGATAACTGAGTTTTGTTATAACGTAATTTTTTTCTAACTTTCTGTGGTTTGTATGGTCATACAAAATGAAATTATTTTGTTATTTTTTTTGCAGTATTTATTGTTAGCTTATTTAATAAA
Organism: Rosalia funebris; assembly: GCA_037954035.1. Taxonomy (NCBI): domain Eukaryota; kingdom Metazoa; phylum Arthropoda; class Insecta; order Coleoptera; family Cerambycidae; genus Rosalia; species Rosalia funebris. Next base: position 9,098,681 of record JAZFAV010000022.1, read on the forward strand.
GTGTAGTCTTCAAGGGCAGTTTTCTACCAACATCCGGCTCGAATTCGGCGAAGATGACTAAATCATTGACGTATCACATTAACAAAATGTCAGTGTGACAAAAATATTTAAACGTTAAGAGAAAATAAACAGTTTTAAAACCTTAAAACGGACTTTTCCGCACGTAGAACATCTCTATCTACAAAAAGTAAACCAACACATAAATGCAGAATATGTGTTTTATGCGACAGTTTTACTATTTTCAATTTCTCTCAAATAGTCCACCATCGTGCTTTCTCATGACCCATGGACAGGATGTGGTGTATCCTATCCACCTCAAAATCAATAAATGTCATCTGGTAGACGTCCCTAATCAGAATCAGTCGAAACTCGATCGATCCGACACGATTTAATTGAGTAATCGTGCTAACAAAAATAATTTCTCAAACACCATTGTGCTTTCTCGTAACCCATGAACATGGTAGAGTGTATTCTATCCACCTCGAAATCAATAGACATCACCTGGGAGACGTCCCCGATCAGAATCAGTCAAAACCCGATCGATCCGACACGATTTAGTTCAGTTATCGTGCTAACAAGAAATGTTATTAAAACCGACGACAACGACAACAACGACAACGACAATGACAACGACACACGTACACACAAAATAGTTTAAAAACCATTTTTTCTTTGCTTTTAGGCCGAGAAACGAAAAATAAACGCTAGAAGAAAACAATTTTTTTACACGATTACATTACTTTTCCGCGTATAGTTGAATGCGGAAAAGTAAAATGCCAAAAGCAAAGGGATTCATGGTTCGCCTTATAGAAGTAAGATCCCAGTGGTAAGATAAAATAATTTAGTTAATACGTCCACAGCTTTCACTTTAAAAGAATCCCATTGTATTGGTTTATTACCGCGATCCTAGAGCTAGTTTTAACATATCTTTTTTTTTATATTGCTAAACATGTTGACCCATCTTGATACTTATAACTTATTCTTGATACTGCGTATGATAAAATGCAAAATCATCTCTTCGCATTAGTTAGTCTTCCCATCTCCAAATAATAAAACAAATCCTATATCACTTAACCCTAGGAGGACCAAGCTCTTTTTGGAAGCATCAAAGACCAATGGGGGATAATAAATATCCAGACCTAAAAAATGACTTAAAAATGCTTATTAAAAAAAACATAGTTATTTCAACTCTTTAAAAAAACTAAACTAAAAAGGTACAACGATATTTAATCATTATCACTAAACATATTGTCATCGAAACATAACAAACAGATGTTTGATTTCTTACTATGGTTTCCACATACGTATTTGTTGTATTTATTGCAGACGAACGTTGTTTTCGCTTTGTTTGTTTCCTCTTTGTTTGTTTTCTCTTTTTTGGAGTTTGCCAGTTTGCAGCAAGAATGGCAACATCCTTTTCCAGTTTGAGTTGAAGTAGCGGGTATAGCTGGGTCAACTATTCTTTCCAAAATAGTTTCCATTGCAAGAACAACCCTAGTTTGTAATCCATTCATGTTGGCAGCTCTCTTCTCTATAAGTGGACGTGTAAAAGGAAGTCCTAATTTCTGCAGAAATTGACGGCGGTGATTATTATTTTTTCATTCCATTGCGGGAAGTTTAACAAAAAAGGTGTATAAGTATTGATGGCTGCTACATCTAACAACGTATAAAGAACTGAGAGAGGCCATATTCTAGTCGACCACTTTGTGGTATATTTTCGTGCCATTTGGTCTATTGTGTCGACACCACCTATTGTTTCATTATAAGAAAGGTTTATATCTGACTTGTTTTTATTGCCTTTACCACTCACAGCATCATCAGGGTGTTGACTTGATAACAACAAAAGTATTATTGTCGGTTTCTCTCGAGTACATAAGATAAAAGAGTTACAGGAAGGTTTCCAAAATTTGGGTCGGAGAATGCAAATATGTTTGAATTCAGACGCTTTCCTTCAGGTTTTTCAAGTACATCTGGTATGTGCTTACGATTGTGCTGAAGTGTACCAACCAAGGTAATGTCAAAGTCCTTGTACAGATCTTCTGCGAGTTCAATAGAAGTATGATATCGGTCAGTGGTTAAATTGCGCCCTGAGTACCTTATTGGCTCCACCCATATTTTTACTATTCCTGTTGGGACCTTAGAAGTAGATGCGCTTCCTTCAGTTTTTCGTACATACGCTTCCATGCCTAGAATGTAACGAATAGAACAGTCTGCTAACATTCGTATAAGAATGCCATATTTTCCTGGCTTCTCCTTCATAAATACTTTGAACGGACATCTGCTGCGAAATAATGAGATAATTTCATCAATCACTACGTTCATGCCAGAGGTAGAATATTTCAGAAAGGTTGAATCGAGTAAATAAAAAATCTCTCGTATTGGTGCTAACTTATCAGTAGACCTACTAACGGCTCTGTTATTTTTATTATCAAATCTCAATATTTTTATAAGATCAATAAACCTGTTTCGACTCCAAGACCTTCCAAATTTCTTCGACCACAGATCATGATAGTCCAAGTTCGTGTCATTATTGGCTCCCATCAAAATGAAAATGTCAAGTAAACCTAAAATTTCAGTCTCGTCTGTCTGAGTCACGTTTCTAACTCTGGCTTCTTCATTTCAGTGTAAAACGATGACTTTTAATATTTCAGGTGTAACAAATTTTAGGAATGAGTCCAAAATGTTATCAATATTTTCTTCATTACGCAAACCTGGTCGATCACGAAAAATGTTCGGTCCTGCTCATCTTACGCTTCTTGGTGGGTGTGCTAGGAAAACTCTTCCAAACCTTGACTTATACACATGTGGGGTACTATCTTTATCTGTCAAATTATCTTCATCTTCATCTGCCATATCAGGTTCATTATAGTTTTCAACATATTCATTGTTGTCAATCGTCTCAATACCATCTTCAATTTCACTCACATAGGAATTATTATCGGTAAAATCCGATCGTACCTCAAAATCTGATAAGTTAGCTAATTCCTCTTCTAATTCTTATTCCGATAAACCTCCTCATTTTAATACAGGACAGGCAACACAAAAAATGTTCAACATGGTCACACAAAAATACTACTACAAGACAAGTAACTTCACACCAAACGCTCGTAATGAACTCTACGGCTAAGAGACCAGTCCCGACAAGTCAAATACTAAATAATGTTTTTTTCTGGTGATGGCCACCATACAATGCAATGTTGCCAACACTTCATTGATACAAACGTCGAAAAATTAATTATAGGCCGCTGGATCAAGGGGGGATATTATCTGTTCAGGTGAAAAATATTTTGACGGAATCTAAAAGGTTAGTTCTAAATTGACAACTACTGATTTATTCAGATTTTTAGGATATTTACATATTTAGTACAATAATCTGAAATTTAAAAATACATTCACATTTTAATCCCCCCTTGGTATTTCTAGGGTTAAAATTAGCCACAGCTAGTACTTTTAAAATAGTTGGGCTATACTGTACGAAAATTGTAAAATTTCAAAAAGTTTTAAAATCTTTAAGACACCTTATATTTTGTGTTAAAAATAAATTGACGGAAACGGTTGTCTGGCGACAAGAAGGTGTCTACTAAATTTAGCGATACACCGATTCTGTCAAGCTCGAGTGATCTAGATCAACTTGGGTAATCGACTATAACGGACGAGCACCGAAATGAGAGTATCTAAATAAATATCCATAGGCAGGTGCTAAAAACGGCAGTCTCTTCTTAAGGTTGATTAAGGCGGCGAAAACCCATTTAGTCGACCAGAAAAACACTCAGAATATGATACTTTGTCCGTTGGTCGTGGTACTTTTCTAAACAAATAAGAAAAACTTAACAAATAACATTGACAAAATTGTGACTGCAGTATGGGCTGGTAAGTAATTTTTACCGTCACACTGCTACGACATTTTCAGTCAATAATTTAAGAGAGACTATTCTAAAAAAGTTTCAATGTAAATTTATTAGTGTTTTAGATGTTCTATAATCTAACCCATCTAAATGTTAAACATAAACAAATAGGGATAAACAATTATGTCTAGTAGTTAATGCGCATAATAATTACGATAAATCCTTTAAGGTGGTTAATCGGTTACATTGTTACATTCTTAAAGAAGGGTTAAAACTACTCTTTCATAATTGTCAGAATTTTCAGTTTCCGATTATACCATGTGTCAAAATTTAAAATCCAGGTTTGATCATTTGCACAATCGTAGTCCTATAAAAGATGTACATTTCGAGGCAACCAACTTAAATTTAAGTAAGAAACTGAGACAAGGGGCCCCCAAATGGGGTCCATTCCAGATAGTTTGCATCGCATTGAAGATATCGAAAAAAGTTATTAGAAAAATTATTAGTTATTTATTATTGTTCAGAATCTACATTTCAATACTTTTTTCTATTCCATCTGTTTTTCAATACTTTTCCGCAAAATTCCCACACGGTTACAAGTTTGGTTTTCAATTTAATAGGATGTTATTAAGTTATACTTTGTAAAATTCTAGTTTATAGTCATGCAATGGGTCTGTATTTAAACGAAAAAATCTAAATAATAAAAGTATTTGGTGGTAGGGCTCGTAGTAGCAGAGAAGAAGCCCCAGAATTCAATCGAAACATCCTGCTCGAGTCGCTATTAGTCACGAAACTTCAGCCGCCATAGATGCTCTTTGCAATGAAACTAGCAGTGTTACGAGTTAAAAGGTCTCAGAATGACCAACCTCGTCGAATACATCCGCAAGAACCTATTTCAGTCGTCATAAAATCAAGCCTCATAAACCAAAATTTCTAGAAGGTGATGAAAATAAAAAGTTAAAATATTGCTATTGCCCAGGGAAATTTTTTAGACAACTGGAATTTTCTACATCAAATTTTGTTTATTGATGGAGCTACATTTACCACTAGTGTTGTGGTATCTTCTCAAAATTGTAGATACTGGGCTACAGAGAATCTTCATCGGGTTATTAATTGTAAAGACCAGTAAGTATTCAAATTAGCGTATGGTGTGGGATTTTAGGATACTGTTTTTTTCTTAATAACTCGTTAAATGCTCAGTGTTTAGTAAATGTTTCTCTAGCTAAATGGTGCGTCAAACTATAATTCCAGAATTTTTGCTCAATGGTCGAACAAACAATTTCCAATGTGCTGAATAAGAAAAGATAGTCCTTTTGAATTCTGACTTCGTAGATCCCTCGATATTACACCATTAGATTTTAATTTCTGCGAAACAGTGAAGAACAGCTTGTATTTCACAAAACAAATCCCAAAAATCGAAAAGAACTTTGTGTTAAAGTAAGACGATCCTGTCGCGAAATCAGTATTTCAGAGCTGAGAAGTGTAGCCAATTATAATCGTAATAGAATTGAAAAATGCATTCAAATTGAAGGAGGATTAGTTGAAAAAGGCTTCACCTGATAATTAACAAAATTTTTATATACATGTAATGAGTAATTATCTCAAATACTGATTAGTATTTTAAACTGTTGTTTTTTTTTTAACTATTTCAATTACCAAAATTTAATTGTTTGCTTTATTTTCTCTCAAAATGTATTTCTTATCAAATCGACACCTCTGTTAAATTTTTTTCCATTTCCACGGCATTCTATTAAATTGAAAGCCAAAATTGCAACCGTGTGTGAACTTTATTTATTTATGTGGAAATATTGCAAAATGTAAAAATGCGAATTTCATAATGAAATTTAAATTCTAAGAAAAATAATAAATTCCATAAAATTTGGTTCTAAATTATTTTAGTCGAATACAGTCAGACTGTTTTCAATCTTCCGATTACTTGCTTTCCTCTGGATGGTAATTACATCATAACGGAGTCATATTACATAAATAGATAAATACTATTCAAAAAGTAGGGATAACGTTATAGGGGCTCGATTATGCCCAGTTTTACTCGTTTTTGTCACAATTCAGAGCTGAGGGATCCATTTGGACATTTTTCTGACACTCAAGATGCTATCCTAATGCTATCTCCTCGCAGTCGAATTATTCTTAGATTATTCTTCTCACAGATCAACTGAATTGGTCAATAATTACTCATCAAAAGTATCTACAAAATTTTAAAAATCAATATGATTCACTGACCTTGATAATAATTCTTAAATCAGCAGTTCAATTATATTTCGAGATGACAAACTGTAATTCTCTAATGTTTCCTTAAATAATATAAAAGTGTTTTACACCGATACGAAAAAGCGTCGTCTAACTGGTCAGATAGACGAGACATAACAGCGATTAGAGAAAGTGAAATGATTTAACGCTTAATATAAAACTAGTAGCACAAATTTAGCAGTTAAATAGCGTAATGATCACATTATCCAGCTACAGTTTTTAATCGATTTCCAAAAACAGCATATCTCATTAGGATCGTTCTAAATTTGACATTGGTTTCCAAACATACAGAAAATCAGAAAAGTCGTCTGACGATTAAATATCTTCTCATTGGAATAATTAGCAACTTTAACAGAAATAAAGCTTGTAACAGAACTTACTTTCAGATATTGTGGAATAGTGGTAAAAATTACCTTACCTAATGCACATCGTGTTGTGTAAAGTAGTAAATCATACGCGGTTAACCAATTTGTATCTCCATCTTATTTATGAAGTGGAAAGTGTCCTGAAAATAAATCGAAAATGTCTCCTCTTTTTCGTTCTATGTCAGATTAGCCAATTTCGTATAAAATCTGGATGATATGGTCTTGGAGTTTTAAAAATACCTATATCAATCAGCTTCAGATTTTCTAGGTCAAATGAAAAGAAAGGTTTGGGTCTATCATTGAAGATCATTTAATTTGATTTTAGTTTCTTCGATTCTCCTAACTGTTTTTGTAAGCGACTTCAATAGAGTGTCATTTGAAAACTTCCACATATTGATTATCAATGGCTCGAGGGAGGAGACCCTTTCAGTTCCCCTTTTCTGGATTCTTTCCTAAAACCCTCATTGGATGATACCTATTTCTTGTATTCAATCTCCATTTCTGTTGTATACTTCTTATTTCATTTTGATGTTTGTAAATATGTCCTAGGCTTTAAAACTATTAAATAGATGTATATCCTAAACTAAGTTGATGCAAAGACCCTGTATAATCTTGAAATTTTTCTGCAATTACGAATGTATTTTAATAACTGGTATCAAATTTGCTTCCACGTATTTAACAAGGTTTTGTTTCGTCCCAATTAGCATTTCAATAAACACGAATCGGTCGTGAAATAGATTTCCTTCAACTGTGCACGAGTTAATCTATATTAATCCGTCTGAAACCTTCTGATCTTTGAAGATATTTATGGAATCATGTAATGAATTGTCATCAGAAATTAAGATCGAATACATATTTCTCTTCTATTTACTATACAGTGCTATTCAAAAGTCCCCTCCCCCCCTCTTATCTTTTTAACGATTATACATAAACTAGTGAAATTTGGTAACTGAATATTAAGGGTTGTAAACTTCCCTACTAGTGATGCTAGATGACGTATGCGTCAAAGATGACGTCACAAGGTCATTGTGACCAATAATTTTAAATGGAACCCTATGGCAAGCGACACCTCTTTTAAAAGGTATCGAAGAAACGTATTCAATGATACTAATATTGTTTGCATTTATGGTAGTTTTGATGGATTAAATCAGTAATAAGTAAACTTGGATAATAATTTTAATTACAGATTCAAGAATCAGTACCTACTTATAGTAATTGTTCGAAGTGAGCTCCATCTACTTCCTGACAGTAAAACATCCTATTGCGAAACTCTTCTCGTACTTTTTCAAATGTGTCTGCGGAAATAGCCCTACATTCTGTAACAATACGTTGTTTTAAAACATCAATATTGTCAGGCTGAGTAGCGTAAACCTTCGATTTAAGATACCCCCACAAAAAAAAATCTAAAGGTGTGAGGTCCGGTGATCGAGGCGGCCATTCCATTGAACCTCGTCGTCCAATCCATCTACCAGGATATTCTTCATCCAAATGCCGTCTTACTGCACCGTAATAGTGTGGAGGAGCATCATCCTGTTGGAATGTTATTTCCAAAATGTCGAATTCATCTTGATTATCTTCCAAAATTTCAAGGATTAACGGTTCTATTGCATTTTGCAACATCTGCAGATACACCTCACCGGTTAAGTTGGTATTTACAAAAACAGGCCCAACGATGTGGTTTCCCAGTATACCTGCCCAAACATTGACCTTTTCGGGATACTGAGTATGTGTTTCACGAAACATGTGAGGATTTGCGTCACTCCAATATCTCACGTTTTGTGTATTTACATTTCCATTTAGATAGAAAGTACTTTCGTCACTAAAACAAATTGTTTTGACATAGTCTGGCTGTTGCTTAATTTTAGTCTCCATATTTTCACAAAATTGCAGTCTTCGGTCTGAATCGTCGTGTGAGAGTTGATGAACCATTTTTAATTTGTATGGGAGAAATTTGTTTTTTTCAACACCCTGTGCACTGTACTTTGACTGACTTCACAGGTTGATGCAACTTGAGTTGTTGAAGAAGTAGGATTTACTATTACTTCTGCCAGTATATCAATTTTTTTCTCATCAGAAATTTGTGGTCTGCCAGATTGTTTTGCATCATTAATACTACCCGTTGTTTTAAACTTACGAGGAAGCTATCTCAAATAAGTCCTCGAAACTGGGAGATCGGAAAACCTTTCATTAAAAATGCGTTCTGCTGCATGAATGTTTTCTCCAGTTTCACCAAGTATTAGGATCGCTGCTACTTTATCACCTAAACCACGTACCATTTCTCTTCTTGAAGCACTTAAACGTTCAGCTCACAACAGTTTAACAAATTATTGAATGTACAAATATTTTAAAATTACCACAAGGTACTAAAACAGTTAAACGTTCGATCAACAATACACAAATTATTAAATGTATAAAAACTTTGACAGCTAAAAAAACATCAAATTGGGGAGACTTGCAAAAACGTCAGATTATTTACTATCCAACTATCCAGTGGCAGAGCTTGAATTTTAAATTTTATTATTAACTGATTTAATTCATCACAGCTTTGCGGTTTTTGAAAGCCAGTTGTCAAAACTGCCGTAAACAGACACAATATTAGTATCATTGAATAGGTTTTTTCGATACCTTTTAAAAGAGGTGTCGCTTGCCATAGGGTTCCATTTAAAATTATTGGTCACAATGACCTTGTGACGTCATCTTTGACGCATACGTAATATATCATCACTAGTAGGGAAGTTTACAACCCTTAATATTCAGTTACCAAATTTCACTAGTTTATGTATAATCGTTCCAAAGATAAGACGGGGGGAGGGGACTTTTGAATAGCACTGTATATGTTCACTATATAAGCGTTTCACAAATTATACCTATTAAAGCAGCTGGATTATTTCTATCTAATTTGACCTACAAAAATTCGGTGTGAACAATGTGAATAGTATGGCGGATACTAATTATCCTGAGAAGAGATCGGAACCTTCAATGCAGCAACAAAAACAGGAAGCCAGTTTTCCAGGAACACCAAAAAATTTCATGTTTTTCGACGCAGGTTTCGACAACCAATTTGACATTATCGAGAAATAATTAAAGCCAGTTAAATTTTAATTATCTCCTGATCATCTTTTATATTAATTAATGGTAGAAAGTTATACGTAACGTAATATTCTCATCAAAAGCACAAATCGTTTCATTACCATAATACTGAGTTTGGAAAATTCAAGAATATTATTGCTTTTTAATTAAATCCAAACTTCAAAATGACATCCAAACTATCAGTAGTCTGAATACAATTACGATGATAAAACATTTTTTACAGGACCGAGTATTTTGGTGTTTACTGAATTAAGATGATATTAGAAAAATATGTTTACAAATTTATAATCGGTAATATTAAAAACGGTATTGAAATAACTCCTTCAACAATTATTTAAAGGCATTGAAGTATTTTCAGCGACGAAATTGTGCTTCAATACAATATTTTTTTCAGTATTAGGAGTAGTGCTAATACCTGCAAGACCGGTAGGTTGTGTAATCCATTCTGATGTAACTTAACTTTGTGTTGCATGGAATCTTACATATATTCCTCTGCAACCTCAGGATGAAGAGTGCCACCTACCACATCTTTTAGGATACAACATATCAACGTGCTCTAATTTGAGAAATCTGGCAAAACATCAGGTTGTAGGAAGTTGTAGGGCCAACTTCTTATTATGTTTCTACCCTCTACTTGACCGATGAGTCCACTACTGCATACATTTAAAGATAAATGAGATGACTTTGATTATTTTTTGTCATAATTTTAAGTATTTTCTATGAAATTCTAAATAATTAATTTCATCGTTCTTTGATTGGTCATCGTAAAAGTGGATGACTAGTTTTCGTATTAGGAATATTTATTTTCTAACCGTACAGTTATATAATATGCTGCATATCATATATTTTCAAATTATATAACTCATCCCTTCTGCACTTTTCTGTTATTCCAAACATTAAAATAAACTTGGATAGGATATTTCTTTAACATTTTGTACATATATTCTATTGGAATTGAAACAATTTTCGATTTATTTGGCTAGTGTCCATTGTCCTTCCTCTTTAAAGAAACTAAGGTAGTTATTTAGTTGGTGGAATCCTCACGAAAATTGCTGATTTTTTGTGTACACGCATATTTTGGGTCGTATATTACATAAATGATAAAATAAATTGGCGCTCATTCAGTTTTTGAATTATTTAGTCAGAAAGTTCTCTGACAAAAAATGTACACAATTATGTATATTAAAATAATTTCAAGAAATATAAATCGATATAATATTACATTTTATTCTCAGCCAATAATTTCGTCATGTAAAAATATGAAAAATATGAAGGAGGTGATTAAAGTGGAGCAATTCTATCAATGTATAGAGTACAGGAAATTCCTTATTTTAATATTTCAAGTTGGTATCGATTGTTTGTCGCCAACGATTTAATTATATGAAATTTAAACTATTGCTATGATGTTTTTAATTGTTTTTGATATATTTATAACTACCATAGTCAATAATTATGAATATAGAGAATAATGTTCCTTGTTTTGTAATAATACTTTTTTTTAAAACTCAATTTTAATTTATATACTTTGAACATAATTCTTATTAGAAATGTATGTAAATTTTTTTTATATGCGGATTTTTACTTTTACTACTTACTGGAGCTAACTAAATTCAAAAACTATAAAGGGGGGCCAATTTTTTCAATATTTTTATAATTTTCGACCAAGAGTACGATTAATTAAAATAAAAATTAATACAAAAATGTTAAAGCTAAGGCTTTCGCATCGATAAGAATAAATGCGATTAAATTCCTCTGATAGGAGTATAAAAAATATATTGGGATTCATGAAGGGATGATAACAATTCTCTAGAAGTAAACCTGGCCCTTTTTTGTATATTTATTTGAAATTTGTTATTCCTATTATGTTAATTCTATTAATAGTTCTCAGTCCAGATATTCAGTTATATTCTTCAAGAATAACATTTCGTACTAAATGATTGATTTTTTTATCGAGTTTTATGAGAACTTATGTTTCGATTAATTAGAAGCGAAACGCAACTAAAAAGCAGTAACCCTGCTTGACGCAACGCAATCATCGAATATCCAATATATTTACCAAAAATTATACGTTTCAAGAAATTATAACGTCCAATTTAATTTCATGTATATACTATTTTTGTTATAATGTAGTAAGTCTTACTACGCAGAGGGTAATCTTCAAACTACATAAATAAGGAGATTATACTCCAACCCATCTGCAAATGCCTTATATAATAAGGACTAAACAAATTAGGTCAAAACAGCTATTCTTCTGGCTATATGCCAAATGGCGAGCGCTGAATTACATGACAAAATTTGCCCTATTTTGTCTAACAGAGTTAGCACTAAAATACAGTGATTCAGATTGTTTCCAAAACCACAAGGAAGATGCAGTGTCACCTACTAGATATGAGCTTCATCTGTCAAAGGTATACTCGTTTACACTACACTGACGAGACCCAAGATAAGGTCGAAACTGGTCTGCAGTTAACGATATCCTGAAATAGAGATCCTTTGCATCGTATTACTATAGTTTAACTATTTTTGTTCTTTTATTATACATTAAATAAAAATAAATGCAATTTACAGCTCTATGCGTGAATTATATCGCAGTCTAGGTGGAAACTTCAAAAAATTGCAAACTAAAAAAACACTTTACAAGAAATAAAACTTAATGGTAGATCTATAGTAAATGAAAGAAAACACTTGGTACCTAGTCAAAAATGTTTCACCGAGTGCCCAGCGACCTCTCCATTTCTACAAGTTCGATCTACAGTTCGATTATGACTTTAACGTACTTTCTATGGGAATGGGTTTAATTCTGTTGCATATTTAACTGTTACAACAGCTGATGAGCCTCCAATAAAAAATATCGATTCGACAAGCTCATTTTACGCGGTTGTAAGTTGTGGGTAAACGCAAGAAGAAAAGGTTATAAATTATGCACCCAGCCTGATAAGTAGTCCGGCTTGCAATACCAACATAGTTTGTGGTTTTCTCATCGTAATCATCTATACCGTAATTCTCACAGCGTTGGTCCAGGTATTTACAAGTTTTTGATGACTCTGTTTCACATTTATTCGGTTAAAAATCAGGGTGAGTAGTTTATAATTTAACAACTGTGGTTCCTTTTGGCATGTATTAAGTATACCCGGGAACAATTTTAACTTCTCCGCACTCAACTATACGCGGAAAAGTAATGTTATCGTGTAAAAAACTATTTTTTCTAGCGTCTATTCCTCGTTTTTCGGCCTAGAAACCAAAAAAATAAAACGGTTTTTAAACAACTTTGTGTATGTGCATGTGTGTGTGTATGTGTATGTGTATGTGTATGTGCATGTGTATATGCATGTGCATGTGCGTGTGCATGTGCGTGTGCCTGTGCGTGTGCCTGTGCCTGTGCCTGTGCCTGTGCGTGTGCGTGTGCGTGTGCGTGTGCGTGTGCGTGTGCGTGTGCGTGTGCGTGTGCGTGTGGGTGTGTGGGTGTGTGTGTGTGTGTGTTAAATGCAAGGACTACTTACTTTTATTACTTTTCCGCACTCCACTATAAGCGGAAAAGTAATGTAATCGTGTAAAGAAATAGTGAAAAAACTAATTTTTTTGGGTTTATTTTTCGTTTTTCGGCCTAAAAATTAATTTAATTATTCAGTATTTCAGTATTCAGTATTTTCATTTTGATATTCTCTTTATTTATAAAATATAATGTTTGGCCAAACACTACTGTAAGTATTCCTCGCATAGTATGTATGTCCATTTATCATTTTTCGAAAATGTTTAAAGGGTAATCAACACGTAAGAACGTTTATTAATATCAAACGTTTTTATAGGATAAGGTGCACACATCTTGAAGTTCCTCCAAAATAATTACTATTGCTAAATAATATTTAATTTCAGTTGTTATAATAATATACCATTAGTTTTGATTATATCCTTATTTTTTACTATTACTTATAATCTTCTTAAGAAGTTACATATGTTAAGATAAAAAAATGTAAAAATTGTAGTACTTAGTGCGGGACAACATTACAAATAATATGTATATATGTATATTGTTTTCTGATCTACTGATACAACCCACAATAGAGAATTATATTATTTACATTACATTACAAACACTTTTTTGAGAAGCCCATCGGTACTAAATAAAAAATAAATCAATGTATGTATACATTGATTTTTATTTTAGAGCAACAAATGTCGGGGTTATTTTTAACTTGTCATCGTCAATCCCTAAGCACTAACAACCTCAATTTCAAGAATTCAACATTCTCGAATGGGTATTTATGCAAATATAGTAATAAGAAGTCATAAGAAGTAGGTATTGATTAACCTAGTAGGTTAGTAGTTGTTGACTAATGATTGGATGTACAGATAAAATGAGAAGTCAGCTCAAAGATTGGAATATGTTTAATAATATTTATCCCCATTCACAAATTATAAACTGTCAGTAAACTTTACCACAAAAATAGGTTTTGTAAAAGATGCGCAAAGACCAGGTCGATTCAAATAGAGCTAGATTTAACGCAAAGCACAATAATTAATTCAATGAGGAAATTAGCTGAGCAACAAGACATTACCAAATCTATAATTCATCGTTATGTAAAGAAACACAAATTGTCCCCATTTACTACATGAAGTTCAGAAGATTTACCTGTTAAAGTTGAGAGAAGACTGGAATATTACAAAACGGTATCGAACATAACTGCCAACCAAAATATAGAGACATACTGAGTACATACATACTGTATAAGCATCGAAAAGGTAGGTGAATGACATGTAGGTGACTGTACAGCTTGTCAATAATAGGAAAAAGTATGAAATTCTCGATGTATGCATAGAAGAAAGAGTGAGCCAGCAATCGAAGGGGAAAGGATGCACTTTGTCTGCACTGCAGACTCTGTGGACTCTGTCTACATTCACATTGCACATACATCACCCTGTCAAGGTCTCAATGCGACTGGACGAAGACCAGGCTATTTACTGCACATCTCGTAGGCGGTCCGATATCGCAGTTTTGAGAATTTTTTCTATTCTTGACGAGCTGTATGCCATTGTAGTTGTAGAAAGAAAAGTCTACGATAGAAGATATAGAGCAATTAACTTTAGCTCTCTTGTTGGATTTATTGGCTCTTAAATTTAACAAACATAACTGATTCTGTAGAGGGGCCGAAACCTTCAATGCAGTAACAAAAACGGAAGATAATTTTCCAACAGCACAGAAGTACTTCGACGCACATTTCACCAACCAAGTTGACATCATCGGGGAATGATTAAAACTGACGACTTTTAATCATCAATCAAAAGGATTTAATCATCTTCCGATGATGCCAACTTGGTCGGGGGAACACGCATCGAGAAATGTGTAATCTTTCACTGGTTGTGGAGAACGGGTCTCCTATTTTTAAAAACGATGAATCACAAAGATGATATGTAAATGTATGCAAATTATCAACACTCAAAATAAGGAACAAATAGTCAGTATCTCTTGTCTTCTTTTTTTGTTGTTTTCAAAATGTATTCAGTAGGTGGCGAAAAAGAGATATCATTGCCATAACATTTATAATAATATAAGTAATATATATATATATATATATATATATATATATATATATATATATATATATATATATATAATCACGTATAACTAGGTGCTTATCATTATTTTATTAGCGTTACTTGTTATTTTATATGAATTATTACGGAACCGTAATAGATATTTTCCAACACACTTGACAACTGAAACGTTTCACGTAAATAACGATCCTTTGAATCAATTTAAAGATGCAGAAGCGAATTCAGGTGGAAACGAAAGTGAGGAAAATAATAGAAGAATGTGATAGAACGTATGCCAACGAAACCAAGCTTTTACTTTCCTTCGCAATAGGCAAACACTGACGATAAAAATTTTCCACATATTACTATTATAAAGAAGGAACACTTTTTCAATAGTCGCAGAAATAACTTTCAATTAAGTTTTCGTAATATTTTCTCAATAATAAATGTTTAATATCGCTCAAAAAAATTTGTAATTTTAGCTATTTTCAAAATATGATATACGTAGATAGATTACTTCCCAATAAATTAAGGCAAAATTAATTGAAAACATACGCACAAAAAGAGACCTAGATATAATAACAATGTATGAACAAAATATCACTTATGTGTACGCTTGAAAATGTACGAAGTATTTCACGCATAATGCGGAGGTACATACAGAGTGAACCAAATAATTTGGAAACGAATTTTCGAAATTATTAATGTACATCGCTACTGAAAAACATAGCAAAAAGTTACATGTAATTTCCTCTTTACATTTAAACCACGAGAATACTGAGCCATAGTGCGATGTTTTATAAACTATTGACTAATTAAAAAGGTTTGCGCACGCAGAAATCGACATCATTTCCCTACAATCTCAAATTATGGAAAGGTAAGTTACACATATAGTTGAGGACAAACACGTCCACGTTGAGGACAAATTCCAAGCTCCACATGTTGGGACTCGAACCCTAGCATTCCTAATGACATCCCCAATACTCGATAGTCTAAAAAATTTCCCTGGACCCAATAGTAATATTCACTCAGTTTGTTTAAATAAATTTAAGTTGCTTTTCTCGAAATCTACATTTTATATAGGGGCTACAATTGTGCCAAAGCTCAAATCTGGATTTCGAAAAATGACTTAACACGTTCACTGCGACAAGGCTTTTGGTGAGGTTTCTCAGGGTGCTGTACGAGACATATATATCCCGTTGACTATTTCTCTACAGTGCTATACGGGACTTATATGTCCCGTAAATTATTTACCATTTTTTGGCCTTTATGATACGAAAACAAGTTTAATATTCAAAAAACCTCAATATTATCACTATTTATTAGTATTCTAAATAATGCTAGTGCAGGTAATGAATATCTCTCAGATTTAACGTTTTATTAAAAAAAAATATGTATAACACAGTTTTTAAAACAAAAGGATATAATTCGCAAGAAAACTTACAAAATGATTATTTATTTTGATAAGTCTAACATATATAAACAGTGTATGCTATTTAGCGAATATAAAACTATTGCATTTCATGATCTTTGTTGAAGCACCTAAGACAATAGCCCGGACTGCCCTCACAGTTTGCACAATATATGTAAACTTTTTTAACTTTCTTATCGGCCTCTCGACTAGAAATTGTTTGGCGTAAAGTTTTGTAACAGCTAATGCATTTTTTTCTTTTTTTATTTATTGGACTTGTCTGAATGACCCGTATGTAGTATTTTGATTTTAAGGTACGGTACGGGACATATATGTCCCGTAAACGTTTATAGTATAAATATATTCAGGGAAAGATATGTAACACAATGGTACACGAAAATTGAAAAAATATTAAAAAAATAATGGTATCACAACTTCCGCACTGCAGAAAATAGCACTGTTTCTGCAGCTGCACCCTACGAGGGTACGATACGGGACACATATGTCTCGTACAGCAGCGAACGTGTTAATTCAAAAGGTTCAACTAAATTTTTTAAGCGGGTATTCTTACTGCCTACAGCGACTGCTGACTATATAGTAAGGCTGAAATTTGTAACTGGACTACTATTGTTACTGGTTAAATGTCCTAATGCCATATATTTTTAATGCCATATATGACTGACTTCCATAGATGTTATCTACGTCAAACAAAATATACCCATCAATTTATTTTAAAAGGAAACTTCCTCTTGAGAATTGCTATGAAAGATATATCCTAGTTAAACAAAGAGTTGTTGTTATTGATGCAGTTGATATATGGGAATATGTGTCATCCAACACGCTAAATTGGAATAAAGAACTGTCGTCACCCAAGTTTTATAATAAGTTACACCAATATGACAGACACATAGTTATTCAGGAAAAGCTCATTTTTGAGGTGTTATATCACTTTTAATATAAATAAATCTCCTCAAGCTACTTAAATATAAACGTGATAACCCATACTATTGACCAATTACGAACAGCCAATAAACTTCAATCAATATTCACACTTAATGACATCTTTTATAAAATTTGTACTCATCTAAAATTTGTACTGCCTGCAATACTAATGTACTATTCATTTCATCGCTATTTGCCAAATAAAAAACTGTCTTGTCTTGCCGATAAACGGAACAGTCTACCTGAGCTTAGCCATAAAAACAAGGCACGGTATGAGATAAGAGCCGTTTAGGATTTTTGATTTGGTAAATAGAGATGAAATAAGCTATACAGGAAACTATTTATCGCTTATTGAGTCCTCTATATACTGTGCAATTAAACCAATCAGCAGCAGTGCAGATTTATAATTGATTTTGAATTATTAGGAACAACACTAAAGAATCTAACAAATCAGATAACTAAAGCGATAGCTGCATGATAATGGAACTTCGTATGATACATTTATAATAAAATGAATAACTTAACTTTTTCCCTTGACTTGGAAATATAAAATTTATATACAAATTATAATATATGCACTACAGTACCTGAATATACAGTAGGTAAATGTACTGTTTCTTCTAATATTTCTTTTATAATTACTCTTAGTTGTTAGTTACATATATACAGTAGGTAAATTTTTATACCCATAAAATACAGTAGGTAAATTCATTGTTTTTTCTACTATTTATTTTCTAATTCATTTTAGTTGTTAGTGTTTTAAAACATTGTAAATTTATTTTATTTATTAGTAGTCATTTGGTAGTTTTACCTGGAAAGTTTTCCGGGAGTCTTGAAAATGGGTAATTTTATAGATTTCGATGTGGTCTTTCCGAATTTCAACTTTTCCACCTCGTATATTTCCCGCTCGCGCCGTCTAAAAGCAGTTTCTTGACAATATCTCCTTTCCGGCTCATTTCACGATAAAAACATTTATATACAAAATGAACCTAGAAAAAATTTCCTACAATTTATGTAATTACCTTTTTTTTTCATAAAGTCAATAGTTTTGGCGTACGAGCGCCGTGAAGTGTAGTTCAACACGCGTTTTGGCCAAAAAACTCATTTCCACACTACCTTGAGGTAGAGTAAGCAGCGCGTTTTTTTATCGTGGTATCCCCAGTAGGCCTAATCCACATACAATTCACTATTCCAAAATTTAGCGCATTCTCCTTCGCTTCGCTGTTCTTGATGGACCAGGTGTTGCGAGTTCATTATCTTTAGTACCGATCGAAATCCCTTCCACATCATCCGCGATGGGATTATCAGTTTCATCGCAATCCTCTTCGTTCTCGATTTCATCATACGTTGCTCGAAAATAGTCTCCGTCTCTTCCTCTTCATAGCTATCTTATAATGGAACTTGCGAGTTATCACAAGTATCACTACAATTCGTACATATAACGGAGCACTTTAATCCAGCCTTTCTGCATCCACAGGTTTTCTGACATATCTTTCTGCATTTGCAAGAAATAAGTTTTAACAAGCTTTCCTGAGCTGGGAGCTCGAGTTTTTGACGGCTCTATCTATGCGTTCAAACATATATATTCTCAAACCAAGTAATGGAAAAATTTCGCAACAAATATATTCAACAAAAAGTATCAACAACTTTCCAGATAACCTCTTTTTTTAGAACCAAAGGACTGTACTATATATCCCATATATTATTCTTGATATGTATATGTTTAAACCATAAGTAACCATCGGAAAACATATTTATCAAATTTTTGCTGGCCTTTCAAAAGGTTCACGAACTTCAGTAATTTTTTTTCCGTGATTTTATCATATGTTTTCTTTATATACTTTTATCTTCTTTAATTTGAGCGATCTAGATGCCTTGTACGATGATTTTTCGCTGAGTTATCGTCGTTCGAAGCAAAGAAATCAGTTTTGACTTTGGTAATTAATTACCTTTCTTACTCAAAAGTGGCTGATGATAAAAAATCTTTAACTCAAGATCTGAAGACTAGATACTTGGAGCTTCAATTTCCTTTTTTTTAATTACTCTGCTACTAATTTTCTCCAAGTTACACCCTTTGAAAGCCACCTAAAAATTTAGGATTCTTTTACATCCCTAAATTTTTGTGTCTAGTTTATTATATTGCTGAGTACAAACTAAACATATTGAACTATAAAATTAATTATATCATCTTCACTTACATAATATATCTTTAAATTGTTAGTTAATACTTTGTATTTTTCCTGTTACGTTTGTTATACATATGTATTTCATAAGAATTTTTGTACATTTATTTATGGAGCATCTTATTTCCAATTAATTAAGTAAATAAATACACTAAAAATATATCACGTGATGTATAACGTAAGGCCACCAGATTTTCTAATTGAGTTCTTAACCCAGATAATCCTGACGTCCTACTCATAGGACGCCAACTTTAAAAAACTGCACGCGCGTCTCCGAATAAAAATCCAAGCGCGCCATCTGTAAGTGATGTTTAGAACTACAAAATTGACTAACGAGCGCGTCGGTTACGTAGGTTTATATATGTGCTTAATAATTGACTAGAGATTAATAGAAAAATGGCCGAATATAACGTGAACTTTTCAAGATAAGTGATTTTTAAGTGCTCAAATTCATAACGATCCCAATGCATAAAGCCTAGAAAAACAATTGATTCGTTTCTAACCTCAAAAATGTTTACCGTTGTTCGACAATAGAGCGGTATTCATTACCGTCCTACATGTAGGCCGTTAGGAATATGGGCTGCCTTATATACATTATGCTTTTCAAAGATAGGATATGCTTATAAAAAATATATATAAATTACCTAATTGTTTTTTTTCTCGGTTTAGAGGATTTTCGTTACGTGAAGCTCTAGCAATGATTGAAGAAGATGATTTCCCTCACCATTCGGTGGATATAATTATGTTGCCCCCCAACGAAGGAGAAGATACGGATGAGGATTCAGGACAGGAGGATGCAGTATTACCAGGCAACTTACCTTCTGCATAACTAAGAGCTCCGGCTGAAATACAGGTATCTCTTGTCGATTCTGACTCCGAAGATGACAACATTCCTTTGGCTGGGCTAGTTACTCAAAAATCTAAACCTAGTTCAAAGATACCTAAACATTACGATTGGATGAACACCCACATTTCGTACGATACAAATAATTTTGTGCCAAATGAAGAAGTTGATTTTGACAATGCGGATGAAAATTCACCAGTTTCCATATTTTTCAAATGCTTCGATGAAAACATTTTTGATTTTCTAACCGAGGAAAGTAACCGGTATGCTTCAATAAAAAATAAAAACAGTAAACCAATTACGGTAGAAGAAATGAAAAGTTTTGTTGGCGTTTTGATTTTGAGCGGATATGTACCATATCCAAGGCGAAGGATGTTTTGGGAAAAGGATAAGGACGTACACAATTCACTTATATCTAGAGAAATCTCTAGAGACAGATTTGATTACATAATAAGTGCGTTTCATATGGCAGATAATAATAATTTGGCTCCTGGCGATAAATTTGCTAAAGTCCGTCCCCTTTTTTCATCGTTGAACCAAAATTTTCTGAAATATGCCCCGCAAATTGAATACCATAGTGTTGATGAATCCATGGTGCCTTATTTTGGGCGCCATGGCTGTAAGCAATTTATACAGGGTAAGTCCATTCGCTGGGGGTACAAACTTTGGGTAGGTTGTTCATCAAGTGGCTATATCAATTGGTTTGAACCATACCAAGGGGCTTCCACGCATATCTCAGCAAAATATACAGATGTGGGCGCAGGTGCTGGAGTAGTCCTTACCTATGTTGACAAACTCTTATCACGATGGCCTGACACTAGCTTTCACATATTTTTCATTTCAATTTTTTTTCAAATCTACCTCTATTTGTTCATTTATCCGAGAAGGACATTCGGGGAACTAGAACCATCCATTCTAATCGCATCCCAAACAATCCCTTGAAGCCATCAGTGGAATTGAAAAACTGTGCAAGAGGTGCTTATGATCGTAAGTCCGATGTAACTAAAAATATAACTATAGTTTGTTGGAACGACAACAGCGTGGTTTCGATGATATCTAATGCTGTCGGTGTCAATCCAATACGAAATGTAAAGCGGTATTCACAGCGCGAGAAAAAATCTATTCTAATACCTCAGCCTTTCGTAATCAAACTATACAATGAAAACATGGGTGGGGTTGATCGAAGTGACCAGAATATGTCATTGTATAGAACTGGAATCAGAGGTAAAAAATGTTCTGTTTATTTACACACTGTTTAGACATGTCAATACAAAACGCCTGGCAACTAAGCAAATTATCGAATAGTCAGCCTCAATTAGACCATCTTGCTTGTCGGAGAAGAATTGCATGTTCGATACTTCAGACCTATAGTAAAACTCACAATACCTCTGTAGGCCGACCAAGTCAAAGAGAAAACATCGAGTCCCGCTTTGATGGTATGCACCATTATGTTATTCCACAGGATCGTCAAACTAAATGCCGTTCGTGCCACACCAAAACTACAACACGATGTGTTACGTGCGATATTGGCCTTCATGTGCGTTGTTTTATAGATTATGATAAACTAAAATAACATTATTACGTGTAATATGGATTATGCCTGACATAAAAATGACGCCTAAAATTGTTTTCATGTAAATGTGTTTTATTTTTGCTAGTAGCATAGTATATAGTATAAGTAAAAGTAAAAAATAGTATAAGTAAAAAATATTTATATGTTTCTGTTAGTTTTGACATTTTTTATTTTTTATATTAGTGTTGTATCATTAGGTAGCCCTTGTTCCTGACGTCCTACATAAAGGACGTCAATTTTTTTAAAGCTAATAAATGTTTGAGTATTTTGACTGCCAAAAATTGTTCGTTGATCTCCAATAAACAATCTGACAAAGAATCCACAGTTTTTTTTATGTTTTGGCCTTTCAGGATTATCTGGGTTAATGGTACTGATTTATTTCGTCTGGACAAATGTTCAATACTTAGTGTCTATACAACCATACCCAAATAAGGACCTATACGAGTACAATATTCATTTTGAAAATCATCCTTCTGAATCGTTTTTACCCGGATCGGACTTTATTGTAACCGCTGCCGTAAAAAAGGTCGCCCGGTTGCAAGAAAGTTGAAACGACGATTACAAAAATTACTCGGTTTTTGCCCCCTTTCCTTAAAGCTGCCGCCGCAGCTTTTATAACGCTATTAGCTTAAGAACAAAATATCTTCGTAATAAACTATTTATTTCCATTAACCAGTCAAGTATTCACCGCACATTTTTTTATCTCTTTAAAGCAATTCCTGAGACCGTTACGCCACCTAAAAGTAGTTGATCAACAACACGGTCTTCTTAGAATAGTCGTAGTTTAAAGCGAATACAAGCGATGCAGATAGACGTTCGAGGCGTGCACATTTCTGAAGGAAAAAACGATAAATTGAGTTATAAATGTAGCACAACTAAACCGTGATATATTAATAAACGTTCGACGTCTGGAAAGACTGTTAAAGGTGGTTATAAAAATATTTGCAGTATGTACAATTTATTATTATATATTTTCTATAAATGACATCCACGTTAGATTATAATATATGCACAGAGTGGACAAGTTTAGTTTCTGCAAGAATTCATCTGATGGATAGTGATAAGTTTGAACATTTAATACATTCAAATCGTCAAGAATAGGAACAAGTTTCAAAAAAGTGCGCAGTAAATAGCCTGGTCTTTACTCAGTTGCAATGAGACCTTTGCAGACTGATGTATGTGCAATGAGGATGTACACAGAGTTCGATCTCGCCGCGCGTAAAGTGCATCCTTTTTCCTCCGAATTCTGCCTCACTCTTTCTTCTACGCAACATAGAGAATCTCACACATTTTCCTATTATTAACGAGCTGTACTTGACCCTGTTAGTGAAATCTGGAAAGGGACTGGAACTTTCGATTCAGCATTAAAAACCGGAGACCAGTTTTCCGTGAACACCGAAAGATTACATAAGACGAGCACTTCGCCAACCATGTTGACATAATCAGGAGATGAGTAAAACTGAGTTTTAAGTTTGAAATGTTTTGAAAACAGTTTTAATCAGCTTCCGATGATGCCAACTTTCGTGAAACGTCAAAAACTGGTCCCTTATTACTGTTAATGAAATTTTCTTTCAATCATATGAAAGTAATTTTATTTGGTCGTGTTCGATCTTTATAGCGATGGATATAAAGTGAATTGTAATATTAAAATTAAAGATAAAAATATAAAGATAACATAATGACATAAACATAAAGATAACAGACATAAAGATGAAAACAAAAGTTTTAAACCTCAACGACAAAAATTTTCTAAATGACATACACTTACTATAAAGAAATATGAAGAAACTTGAAGCATGCATCTATTAAAAAACTGTTTCACCGATTGACTTTAAATAGACGACTCACTATCAATATCTTCGACGATCTACTTTCGAAAGTAAAAAATCGTAGTGACAATAAAAGGGCTGTGAAACTATTGCCAAAGAAACTTCCAATTTTACAAAATCTCAAAGCAGCTTTATATAAGGCTGTCGATACAGCTGAACCAGTTACTGCTGATAATAAAGAAGGGCATGTCTAAGGTAATGCCCCAGGCCCGTGGAAAGAGTAGTAGGATTGCGAATGACGTATTGTGCTACTGAGAATCCTTGATGGATGATGGGGTATCACACATAAAATCCCCAGAAAATGAATGTGTGGTGCAGGATAGTCAACGAAAGAGTTCTAGGTCCATATTTCTTTGACATAATCCTAAATGGTGCAAGATATTTGGATTATCTTCAATGCGACCTTATTCTTGCACTAATAACTTTATGTCTAGATGTAGAAGAACCTGATCTTCCGAAAAACGATATTTTGTTTCAACGTGATTCATCTCCCCATTATACAGTACCTGCCCGCGTTTATTTAGATGAAATATTCCAAATCTTTGAATTGTAGGAGAATGGGATTAGGATTACTTTTTGTGGCGATACTTAAAAGTCAAAGTATATGTAACCACGCCGAAGGATTTAGACGATTTAAAAGTAAGAATTCGCCACCTGCATGTATTAATTGTATTTTAAAATGTGCGCAAATAAAAATAAAATTTGACGGATCCTAGAATGTCTGCCAAAAGTTATTCCTTGAATTTTTAACGAATTTATTCATTACTTTACAAGAACGCTATATACACTAGGCACATAAATTAAGCGATGTAAAAAAATCACCTAAAAATAAATTTTTAGGTGATTTTCAAAGGGTTGTAACTTGGAGAAAAATAGTAGCAGAACAATTTAAAAAAAGCAAATTGCAGCTCCAGGCTTGTTTTCTTAGATAATTTTATCCTCTTTAATTTGAGCGGTAAAAAGGCCTTGTACGATGGATCTTTCACTAAGTTATGGTCGTTCAAAACAAAGAAGTCAGTTTTACATAAAGTCATACATACATACAAGTCACACATAAAATTGCGTATTTAGGGATATTCGTTTAACTTGGCATAACTTTGCAAATAATGGATAGACTAAGGATATTGACTGTTTCCTTTCAACCTCAAAGTATCCCAAAGAAACCCTGTAAATTTCTAAGCGCTGCGGTTTCTTTTCACTGTATTCGGAATGATTCAATTTGTCGTTTTTGTTAAAAATCAATTTAAGGATGAACTTTTCATTTTTCTTTTATTTTTTAAGGTTAGAAATGTTTTTTTTAATAGTAATACATGTTTTTTTATCAAAACATATTAATTATTGTAAGAAAAATAATGAAAAAAAAATCAAAACTGACTTTTTTCCTTTTAGCGATGATAATTCGAGCGACAAATCATCGTACAAAGCTTTTAGACCGCTGAAGTTAAAGCATATAAAAATATCTGAAGAAGCTACATGATGAAATTGCTGAAAAAATTTACTGAATGAAAGTCCGTGGACCAGGGGCGGCTGGTGTATAGGTGCTCAGAGCTGCAGAACTGCCAAAAAAATTAGATATTTGTATATTTTCGCGACATAATAATTACTAAAATTTATTAATAAAATAATTTGGTTAGTTGGTGCAGCTAACCAAATTATTGCGTTAAAGTCGCATTCTGCCCGCCGTCCTCTATTGAGTAGTAAACCAGACGAATTATCTGGGTTTCTACGCGAGCGCGTCGCGGTACATTGAACTGGGCCACACGAGGTAGTTCTCAGCACGGCTCGGCATACCCGTCCTCCCCCTCACCTCCCGCGACAATCCACACTTGGCGTTCGTAAATGCGCGAATTTACACGGTCAGTGAGCTGTATTTTTTCCAGCTAAGGCAACATCAGTGAATGTTTACTCCTTCCTACTCGGGCGGGCGTAAATCGTACTCATTTCGTATTTCGTGTTAATTTGAGATTTTAAATACTATTTTGTGAATTTGTGTAGTGATTTATTGTACTAATTATTAATATTTATATACTGTGATAGTGACAATGGATTTAGTTTATAATTTAGTTCATATGAAGCGATTTATTAAATACTCTTATGAAGAAAAAATTGATTTAAAAAACAATGGTAGGCCATTGCCCGATATTGTTATTGAGACTGCAGGTGTTAGCCGCGGAAAAGCATATAAACGTCAATTTAATAGAGACATTTATTCGAAGAACAATTGGATTTGTGGGTACAACAAAAAAATGCGTTATTTTGTTTTCCTTGTTTACTTTTTGGCGGTGATAAAGCATGAACGGAGATAGGGGTGACAGATTTGGTGCACTTAACTGAAATAATAATAAAAAAGCACGACAACTCCAAAAGCCATCTACATAATACAATGGAATTAGCTTTATTAGGAACAACTAATATTAAAGCGCAGCTAGATTGAGCTTATTGGATAAATGTGCAAAAGCATAATGATAATGTGACAAAAAAGAGATACGTTTTGTCAAAAATTATAAACTGTATAAAGTTTTGTGGGGCTTTTGAACTAGCGCTGCGAGGACATGACGAAGCTGAAACCTCTCAAAACCCGGGGATACTTCGTGGTTTGATAAATTTTTCTGCTGTGCTTGACGTAACTTTAAGCGAACATCTATAAAATGCTTCAGTATTTAAAGTAACCTCTAAAGAAATACAAAATGATCTTTTAAAGACTGTATATTAAAAGTATGTCATGAAGAAATAATTAAAGAAATTAACAAACCTTCATATTTGGCAGTTATGGCAGACGAAACAACTGATGTATCTGCAAAAACTCATCAAATCTGTTAGTGGTAGTTTTAAGATATATTCTCGATGGTGAACCGATTGAACATTTTTGGACATACCTGAATCCTACAAAATGTGACGCTGAAACTTTTTCGGAAAATATTTTAAGTGTTATAGACCCTCTAGTAGAAAATTCACCTTACAGGCCTTTTCTCTTAACCAAAGAATATGACGGCAAACATGAATGTTCTTCAAAAAGGTATTAAATTCCAAAAATTTTTCTTGTGGAAGTCTATATTCTTGTATAAACGGATTTTACATAAAAATTCTGAAGTATCAGGAAAACGCGTGACGTTGAAAATTTTCAAAATATTCGCCTGCGACGCAATTTTTTGCGGCCCCTACGGCGCCAGTAGTTTTGATACGTTTGAAATTTGTACGCGGGCGGCCAATACCCTAGGATCGGCCCTGTGCAGAACACCCGTTTCCTTTCATCACGAGCCGCCACTGCCGTGGACCTTTTGAAAAACAGTAAAAAATTTGGATTTTTTTCTCCGATGATTTTCTTGTGATTATTTTTATTTATTTTAAAATTTTATGCCGTCCACCTATGACTTCACATACATAAATGTTTATAATATTCATACATAAATATATGTAACAATAAGTGTTTAATAGATTAATTAAAATGAAATTAATAGCAATATATTACACAAATAAATACCCTTGCCAAGATTAAAATAGATCAAAATAAATTAGCATCACATCTGACGCTTGAGAGATTTCAAGTTTTGCTTCAAGTAAATTCGTTTATATTGTCACTTGAACAACAATTATTACTAGCACTAGTTTTTCATCACATAGGCGTATTTGCGTTGTACAAATTCTGCTCCTCAAGGTCACAGAACCTCCAACTTAATCGATGTATATTAAACCTGATGTTCGAGTTTGAATTAAGACAGAAAAAGATAATAAGAAAAAATATTGACGCCAATACTTTCAAGATGTATGTATGTATGTATGTGTATTTTTTTGTAGATATAGTCAAACTTATAAGGCAGATCTAATAGAATTGTCATTTAATTGACTTGGGACTTTAAGAGATTGTCTCAATTAGTTCACAGTCAAATGAACCCGTGCTGAAGACTTTTTTCCCTGTAGTATTACTAAGAGCATGGTAGATATCTTACAAGTGTACCAACACCAACGATGTCAAGGTAGATCGGGTGCATAACTATAGGCATAAATTTTGCCGGTCACGGGGAAAAAACCTCTTTTGCAACATATTTATTTATGCATTAACTTACTTTAGGTTATATTTACTACGCTCTATTTTTATAATTCGTTTGTATACATAGACGCGTTCTAACTATGAGACTATTATGACAACGATCAAAATTTACTTAACTGGCCATGAAAATTATTTTTAACAAGCTTTCACTACTTATATCATTTTGTGCTGCCAACAATTAGTTTCTTGTAGGCAATAATTATTGGAATTATTATTTAATGTATTTGAGAAGAGACTATTCCAAGAAGAAAGAAAAAATGGATGTTATGGCATCGATTTTTATTTTGGCTACGGATAAATTTAGTTAGTTAAGGTAAAACCATTCGATTTGTAATATTTTGCTAACCAATAATAAAAAATATGCTCTCAATTGACCCAACTCTTTTTGGATGTATTTTGAAAATGCAATAATAGAAAGGAATAATTTTTTGCTCATACTTGGCATGCAGAATTATTTTGAGTTTCTTGCAGATAATCTTTAATAGGTCAAGCAAAAATGAATGTAGACAAACATTTTATACAACGCAACTGTGTGTTAGGCCAGTTTGTATTGCTTTTTATTTTAGAGAGGGTATAATTTGGATTCGCGCATCTTTCTCAGTTTTATCTTTTCCAGGCTTTTATCTTTTTTATAAAAAAGAGAGGCATTAGAGAGCATCATGATTCAAAATAGCATCATCAGGAAATGGTTTAAACATAACTTAGAATTTTACCAGTTTTAAATGTTTTATTATCTAAGTTCTGCCGTTGCTGCTACATCGATCGAAATGTTATCAGTTAACGAGATCATCATATCGTTTAAGGAAATAAATAAAAACAAACAGTATTTTAAACCGAAAATCAAAAAATGAGGCTGCTAAGTTTAGTTTGGACCACCTGCTGATGAATATCTTTCCAAATTTGAAATGTGTCAGTGATTTTTTGACGATGATCAAACAAGGAAGAGGTGATATTGGACTTTCTCCAATAATATAACTATCCTCAGATGAGCATTACTTTATGCTAGCAAAGATACATAAGATACTGTGCAAAGATGAAACAAAAAATCTGAAGCATCCAGATATCACGTTGGAATATGATATGGTAAGTTTTTGGGTAGAGCAAGTATGTCTAATAGAATAATGAGGATAGCCCATTGTCCTCATTATGTGTATATATTTTTAATGTTTTACAGAATATTTCATTTCACAAGCCATAGTTTTAATGCAGCAGTTCCTGGATTTTATTCAAACACAATCAATCAACAATATCTCTAATGGAATTCAAACTTCCTACAGCAACAGACATAATTATTCAGCATTTTGATAATGAAATTAGACGTGAAAACCCTACTCTAACTGGTAAGATATTCCTAAAGAGAAAAGACCCAAGAACAATGGAACAGAAATTTCCCACGTTCTCATTACAAGAATTATTCAAAGAGAATACGGTATGACTGCTAAAAAATGCCAATAAAGTATCTTAAAGTCCTTCGCCCTGTAGTTTTATCGTAACACACCACTATTTTCAGAAAATGATTAATTAACAATTATTTAAAATGTAATTATATTTAATTACTCAGTAATCCTCTTCCCCTACAGAAAGGTTACACATAGATAAGACGACAAACACACTCACGCTCAGGCGGAGGTGCCATTATTCCCCACCCACAATACTGGGCCCAATCTACCACTAAAATATGAATGACATTATTGTAGCGACCTCTATAGGACAGTACGGCAGGTCACTCATCCATGTAGTGGCTGCGACAATGCCCATCGTATTCTCAAATCCAATTGTCAATTCTTTTAATTTAATTTAATTTTAAACTTGTTTCCCAATCTTTGACATTCGAGGCATTTGGATTTGTGGGGCAAAAGAAAAGACGAAGAGGAGAAGATGTAATACGTGTGCTATGTATCTATACTAAGTACTGTGTATTTATAAAACATAAACAGTTTAAACTTTAAAACGGACTTTTCCGTACGTAGAACAATGTTTTATGCGATAGTTTTACTTTTTTCAATTTTCCTCAAATAGTCCACTATCGTGCTTTCTCATGACCCATGGACAGGGTGGGGTATGTCCTATTCTATCCTATGTAGACGTCCCTAATCAGAATCAGTCGAAACGCGATCGATCCGACGCGATTTAATTGAGTGATCGTGTTAAAAAAAAACTTCCGAAATATTCCACCATTGTGCTTTCTCATGACCCATGAACATGGTAGTGTGTCCTATCCACCTCAAAATCAATAGGTGTAGTCTACAATAAGATTTTTTTTGCCTCAATTTTTTTTATCAAGAAGTTAAATTTATTTAAAATTGAAATTAAATTTTTTAATTAATTATCATTTTTAAAAAACAACAACAATTCATAGATCGGTCAATTAGAAAATTAAATGTGTAAATTTATATACTATTATATTATACCTAGAGGTAGAATAATTACTTATGCACTAGTAGAAACACCACGACTGAAAATATGGTTGCATATGCAAAGTATAATTTAATTTTTCTTAATTTTAATTGCAATAATGGAATACATATTACTACGAGTAATAGACAAACTAGTAATTTTGGAATGTATATTACAAGTTTTTTTATCATTCTTTTCGCTTTAAAATTATTCAATATGAAAACTGTTTTAAAGATTATAAAACCAAGGAAAATGATGTTTCCTACTCAATTATCTTCACAAACACTTTCACCTCGTAGAAACAATATTTATGATTTCCAATAATATCTATTCGACCCAATAAGGTTGAGTAGGTACTATTTAGAATCATAAACTGCTGATAAAATACCTATTGCTGTGAAATTATTTACATTGAAATTATCCAGACTAAAATTGCCTGCCTACATCGCACTCAATACAAAGTGTCGCACAAAATGGAGGAAAAGTATTAGGTACACATTTTTAAATATTATTTTTCTCAAAAGGTATAGTGAACAAAATATAATTCTTATATCTATAAGGTAGAGAATAATATAATTCTTATATAATAGAATATAATTCTTATATCTATCTGGTACTTCAATATAAATATACATACTCGTATATGGGTTCAAAGTCAATTATTTGAAAGATAAATGTATGTTCTATGCGATAAACAAAATTATCCATAGTTTTTACATCTATTAACTACAGTGTTGTAGTAGATGTCAGCTCAAAGTTCGATAAATTTTATAGTGGACCAGTATCGCTGCTATAATTGTATCTTTTAGGATATAAGGGCTTTGATAAATCCAACAAGACGGGGGTTTCTACTTTCGTAGATTCTGTATTTTGATGGTTAACGCACCCCCTATACCAAAAGTCATTCTCATCATGGAAGATAATTTTGTGGGGATCAATTTTCATATTTTCAACTCTCATGTTTATTTGAGCAAGGAAAGGTCTTTTCTTCAACATTGCGTCTGCAGACCGATCCATATCACATTGGACCCCAATTTGATATTGATAGAAGTCTTAGCTGTAACACGCAATAAATACATTTTGTGTCTCCTTTCTACCTTAAGCTGATTTGCAGTATAGTGGACCGAGACAGCAGGGTTAGCTCTGAAAAACCTAACAAACAATTGAACTTTTCCATCTGTGTAAACGCTGGCGGATCAAATGGAGTGACCCAGTTTCCTCATCATTAAATGAAGCACGGTCTTCAGAGTTTGTAAATAAATTGTACTGTAATAAAACAAAGGAAAAAACAGGAGACCAGTTTTCCACGGACATTGAAAGATATATTACACTTTACTCGACGCACGTGTCGCCAACCAAGTTGGGACGATCAGATGATTATTTTTTTTATGTTGATTCGAAGGTTCCAATCCGTTCCGAACTAAAAGATAGTTAAAAAATAGGACTGACTTCTTGTAACCTAATTTAGCATATTGGCATATACTCTTCTGTTCGTTGTTTTAAAAACGTCGTAAAACGTAGACGTGCTGCATAAAAATACCATTATAGTTACTGAAGAATGGAAAAAAAACACGTAAATGCATATATCCAAAGAGTCTACCCACATATTCATGGAAAATATTTATTAAAATTTGTATTTTCGTGAAGTAACCAAATATTTAGACAAACACAAATCGACTTCCTAACACCCGAGGTTATAAAGGGGAAGGTTATACATAGAGATGGAAACCAATACCCTCATACTCTGAGAGAAGTGCCCAACTCTTTCTATTGGAATTAAACTTAAGGATACAATGATCCGCTTAATGCTAGGCTCAGATCACAATCTAGAACATCTAGAAAAACGAGCAGGAACACCCAGACAACACCTGTTAATCCAGTTGAAAGGAGGAAGAGAGAGGGACAAGCGCTGCTAATCAAAATGAAGAACAAAACCTACGCAGACTTGTTAATAATAATGAAGCAGACAGTAAATCCAAGCCAAGTTGGAATATACATCCAAGGCATAAGGAAAACAGAAAATGGAGAACTGCTCATCACGGTGAGAAACGGTGCGGACAATATGGCAAAAAGTACTGAATAGGGAAATTAAAGAAAAAATCCCAGAAGTGATAACCTCCATTCTGATAAACAAGAAGGTACTACATGTAAAGGACTTGGACGAGACTGCTACGGAAGAAGAAATTTGAACGCCAATGGCGCGGGCGACCTCCATAAATAAGACCACATGCCATAGAGGGGCGAGTCCTTCGACCGCCTTTCGGAAACAGACAAATCGTCACCGAAGTAATGCAGGAAACGGAAGCGGAAAAGCTTATCCAGATGGGGAAGATCAAGATCGGATGGACAATGTGTAGAATTCTGGAGAGGAAGAAAGAAATGAGATGCTTCAGGTGCTGGCACTATTGGCACATAAAAGCTCAATGTAAAGGCCCCGACAAGGAGCGTCTGTATCTGAAATACTGTCAGGAGAGACACAGGGCAATACAGTGTAAAAATAATTCGTACTGCATAAACTGCAGCACAGAGGGGCGCCAAAGAGGAGACTGGAGACGCCCATCAAAAACACGATAAAGCTGCTACAAATAAATACCTTCAGATGTCGTCCTGCCCACGATATGGCCTTGGAAATCGCAACTGAGATTGGTGCAGGGATTATTCTCATGAACGAACCTAACAAGAAATAAATAAAAGTCCTTAAATGTTGGAATATTAACTGATTTACTTAATCGTAGAAATTGACAAATACGCCATCTTCTTGCTATCCAATCGTATCGGGGAATACCTATTACTGGAACGTGAAGTTATTGAAGATGATTCTATATTTATTACTTAGAAGAAGATGTACAACATTAAAATAAAAGTGAATTGTGATATAATATGAACGGATCAATTTTGTTATTCCTCTTTTGTCTATTGGTAGAAGGACGAAGACATGGACGTGAATAATGAAAGCAGACATTTGGAAGAAAGGGAACAGGTTATAGGTAATATTAAATTAAATTGTTATGCGCAATATGATAAGAACATTTATCCTGAGAAGGGGTTAGAACCTTAGATGCAACAACAATAGCAGGAAATCAATTTTCTAGGAACATCGAAAAACTACGTTTCTCTCGTTTTTAAGAACGTTTATGAAAAAGAAACAGAGAGTGTTTGTGCGTGTTTAATAATAATTGACGGGGTTTCTCTTTTTTTAAGAACATTTACGAGAGATAGTGTTTGTTTAATTATAATATTTTAATATTTTAATTTTAATTATATTATTTGATAGTGATTGTGTTTAATTATAATTGATCGGAAGGATAATTAAACACGCAAATTTATAAGTAAACGAAAATATAGGTATTTAAAAAACCCTGAAATATTTACATTGCGTACAGCTTAATAAAAATTCCTCCAGCCTCAATTGTTGAATCTAAATAATGAGAACACTTTCATCATTGGGCTAAGCGTATCGTATCAATTAATTAATTAATCAATTAAAGCAATATATTGCATTCGTTTCGTTTTTGTCTAATCTACTTGAAAGTAACAATACATCTAGATCAAATTGCTCAAACACCTAACATCATGCTCACGAGAGCATTCTTTACAATAAACAGATAACTATAAAGTAACATTGGTTGAAGTGGTGGCATAGTAAAGAAGTTTCTGATATTTTACATAGAAATTAGTTAGTACATTATGGAAATATTTTGAAGAAAATGTGTAGATCACTTACCGCACTGAAAACACACCAGATAACTCATAATTTCATCGAATAATCAACACAGATTTGTAAATTCAAATTGCATTGTTCAATACTACACACCGCGACAGCTCCGTTGGTTATACCACAATATAAAATTCTTGGCGTTTTAACGTGTTGCCTACACCACAAAGGTTAGAAGTAATATTTTTGATTGCAATCCGAATGTCTGAGTGCATTCGGCTGAGAGAGAGTTTGATAGCGCAATATTTACTGATTTTTTTTTGTGCCGGCGAAAAAATTCGCTTGATACGATATTTCCAAAATTGACTTTTTGTAATAAGAGATTTCATCGCAGGAGTTGCTGGTCAAGTATAATTATGAATAAGGAAATGCTTTCAATTAATTGCCTGTTGTCAAATTGTTCTGTTTATATATGCAATTGCATTCCAACGGTAATCTGGTATCGCCTATGAAATTTACGATAGGTATTAACTGAAATTCTTGAAAAATTTCACAGGCGGTTTATCAAATTGCATATTTCATCTCTGCTTCTCAGTACCTATTCCTTTCTATGTTCATCTCTCTCTTTTAGTGCTTGCATATTATTTGTGCAATAATACCCACACATATCAGATACACCTGCATAACTATTAAAATTGCACTGAGGAATAATTTTTTTATCCTTCGCTGTGGCAAGAGATTTTTTTGACTGATTCTAGTAATATTATCATCGCTGATTTCAAATCTGAAATTGGTTTCTCAGCTACATGCTCTAGTTTTCATGCAATTTGATGCTGAATAAAGAGCGTATCATATTAGGTTAATATATTAACCTAACCTAACCTAACCTAACCTAACCTAACCTAACATAACCTAACCCTATGATGGATACCCATGCTATTAAAATTCTGACATATTTTTTGTGCAGGGTATTGTTAGGAATGGACAACTCTTAGGAATGGTTCATTTATTTATTATCATAATTTTTGTACTAATAGTCTTAAATGTGAAATAGTTTCAATAAAAAAACTCTATTGGTTCTCTATCTAAACTCTAGAAACACTTTTACTCAATACGGGCATCTTTAAGGCCTTGGTACACGCTAGAGTTCTTTTGCCAGATCTCTGACATTAGCTAGAGCTCTGTCATCGACGTTTACACGTAGATAAGAACCTGACACTTTTTCCTCTGACAGGGACAGCGTCAGGGAGCTCTGGCAAGTCTCTCTGTCATAATCTCTGGCGCCTGTTTACACCTGAGATTTATCTTTAGGTAAGAACAAACAAAATAAATACATACTCCAACATTCTTCAAACATGGCAGCAACATTCAGGACAGCGGCAGCAGTTGTAGTTTAACTATTATTGGAAGAAGAGAAAGAAAAAGAAAACAGAAAGCAAGTGTATAGAGTTGTGTGACTAAAGATTATTTTGCAAGAAGACCAAAAAGTGGTTTTTATAATAAAATGAATTTGGAACTGAGAAATGGTGAACCCAATATATACCAAAATT
The DNA here is from genome assembly GCA_037954035.1 of Rosalia funebris. Classification (NCBI taxonomy): domain Eukaryota; kingdom Metazoa; phylum Arthropoda; class Insecta; order Coleoptera; family Cerambycidae; genus Rosalia; species Rosalia funebris. The sequence goes on from JAZFAV010000022.1 coordinate 9,134,213, forward strand.
TTTGACACTTCAATTTTTTCACTATTCACAATAAATTGACACTTCAAGTTTTGCCATTTTGACATCTAGAGGTTCCTTTCCCAGTTCAGTTGCAATATCCGTAATAATCGTATTGTTTTTGAACATTCCCATAATCCTGTAAAGTGATGTCCCATAGAACTGGATGTATTTCGCACAGTTGTATTAACAGTTTGGTTTCGTGTTTTGACCATGGTCCGAAAATATTCCTAGACTTTCGGCTAATTACTTTCATCTTTGTGTTGTTTAATCATTCAAATCAGACATTGCGTACAACAAACAAATAACTCTACACCTAGAGAAAGAAAATAAGATACGATGACAACCAGAGTGACAGAGAACTAAATAAACTGCACCACAGTGAAGTAAGAGTAAGTTTCACAGTGTTTACAAGCTACATGAAAAACTTTGACAGCTCTGCCAGCAGAGCACTCTGGTATTATCTCTGTCACTACTCTGTCATGCGATTACACGTCTCTGGCAGCTCTGATGACAGAACTCTGACAAATAAATCTGGCGTCTCTACTTGTTTGTGGGCAAGTACTTAAAGTTCATATAGAACAAGAAGTAATGTACGTCATAATGTACCTGATGCGTCAGAGACGACCACTGTTGCCACATTGCCAAATATACTATAAAACTCAAGAAAATATCATAAGACTAAGGTTATGTTATAACTTTATTTCGGAATTGTGTAAACATAGGGGCGAGTAGGGAGCGGTGATCTCGCTCGGCTCGCCTTACGAACCCATCGAGGCCATTACGCCAGCCAAGTGATATTGGCGTAAACATAAGCCCAACGTATGCAGCATTCCGAATATTTATGGTGCTTGCGCTAGCTAATACCAGGTACTTTTGTTCTTAAAAGTACCTGGTTCGTTACAGTAAGTAAAGTACAGGTAAGTTTGTTCTCAACAGTATTCTTATTAACTTGTGGCTAAAATACTTTAGAAATCGAATGAAGTCTAAACATCCGATATATGTCCACGCATGACGTGTCAATTGCTGCTAATCTCAAAATTGACGCCAAATTTAAGTTTCTGTTGATTAAAAACGAATGAAGTTATAAGTGTAGTGGTAATGAATTACGTCACATGATGACGTGCATAGCTCTTTTTTTCGTATGAACCTGTATATGTTTGAAAATGTATGTGTGTAAATAAATAGTATAGACCTACACACAGTTTGTGACTTGCATATTTAAGAGGGCATATAAATATATTTTCAGACATGAGCATTTAGCTGATCTCACATGAAAAAAGGTTATTTCAGTGAAACCTGAGTTTTAAATTTGAACTGCTGCTGAAATATTTCACCAATACCTGTATTTTTGCACCACTAGTTTTGCAATCAACGGTTGTACCCAATTTGCATTTTACTGTATGTTTGAAATAAGTTATAGTTGCAGTCCTATCGTTAAATTCCATTTCCTCTATGAAGTCAATATTTTGATCAATATCTAGACGATTTTTTTTTGTCTAATATTAATAGAATTAATACTGAAATATTAACAACTTTTATAACGTAGCGTCATTGCTTTAATAAGCTCTAATAAAGGTCCCTTCTAATTTATAACTAGCTTCAATTTATGCACATTAGAGGGCAATACTCTGCTTCTACAGAGGCATCTTTTGACTTACCGCCAGCTAGTTTAAATTGTATACTGCCATAATAGATATATGTGATCCTTAAAAGAATCTTTAACTGTGTTTTATAAGATAAGTACCGAAACACCGTAACAAAATCATATTCTGCATTGGATGTATAGTGAATTTGATAAAAAAGTGAATTTTATAAACAAAATAGGAAATATCAAAATAGATTCTGAAATTTTCTGGAGAAAAGAAAATAATATTTTGGGTTTTGTATAAACATTTTAAACTCAACTCCTTACATCAACCGTTCAACAAGAACATACCCTTTGATTATATACTTAAAGATACCGTAAGACTTAAGGTTTAAGGTACTGGTATATTATCAAATACCATATCGATATATATCAAATAAGATGTTATCAAACAACATACATACCATTTGATGTTATATTTTATGTTTAAGATCCTGGACTTAAATTATAAGCACGGGCTTAACTCTAACTCTTTATCTACATATATACCTTAATTCCTATGAAACTACATTCCAAGGTACGTGAAAGGACTACAAAAATCATGATAACTGCAATTCTAGTAACAAAATTAGGGTATTTGTTTTGAAGGTATAAGTGGACACATACAATCAACAAATTTAGTATAAGATCCACATAATTCGGTGAGTAATCACCTTCATCTGTTAAACTAGCAATTTATCTACTGAAGATTATACACATAGTATATAGGCTCCCTCCGTAGCTCTAGAGGAGGAAAATCAATTTCTACGTGCAAAAATTTTTAAAAAACATTTAAAGATAACATGATTAACATAATACCAAATATAGACTATGTGGATATAGGTTATTTACATATAAATACACATATTGTGTTAATAGGAGAGGTCTTTCTTTTGATCATTAGTGAATATATACGACAATACTGAACAAAATCTAAGCATACTCTCGACATGTTCAAAAATGAACATTGTCTATTAATTATAATTATCCTAGCAGATTTAGAACTAGAATTTAGAACAAGACTCGTACAATCCTTTTAATAACATACTTCTTGGCAGAATTTCTGCACTTCCAATAGTAATGGTTTAATGGTTTATACAGTCGTTTTCAGAAGAAGGCAGCATAGTACAGTACAGTTTTCCTTATTGCAACAAGGTATCAAAGTTGGTAAGAATAACCAGTCTGACACAAACTTCAGTAACAAAAGTGGCTTTATTTTACAACAGCAAAAAAAGATTGGAGAAAATGATACCATCCACAAGTAAATGTCATCCATATTAAATATATTTATTGTTAGTAAATACATTGTGATGTAGGATGAGGATGGATATAAGGGGATAACTACATAATTACGAGAAAGAATTAAATATTTATGTTTATTAACAACATAAACCTTTCTAATTAGATTAATGATTCTATTATGTATGTGACTACTGATATTAAGTTCATCAGAATCTCCATGAAAAGAAAGACTGGCACACTCTATTCCTCGACAAATTACATCATGGGGACGAAAGAGTTAGGGTAAATATCACCGAAATTATTCACTACATACAAGACCTTCCCATCAATTAAGTCTATCTTTAATCTAAGTATTTATTTCAAAATTAGACAAATTCATAAATGAAATTACATAAGTTGATAAAGAAATCTATGTAAGAATTATTAAACTCCGCACAATATGAAGTTAATATGCATCAGTTCAATACAACAGTATTTGGGAGATTAGTAAAAAGGATTCAATTACCTTTCGTAATTTTAATTATCATTTATATGAATGCCAAACCAGACATTGCGTGTAATATAATATGTGGGTGTATCACATGTGTTATAAAGAGTTGATATCTTCTTATTTTTAAACATGAATTATTATATTTCGAAAACGAATCCAAATAATTTCGTGTTTGTCTCCCAATTAGCCTTTTTTCCACTCACTCAACTTTTTAGTCATATCTCTTGCGGTCGAATTCTTTTTATACCACCTTGTTTTTCGTATCAATGCCGAAATATTTCTTCCACTTGAACACGCTGGTATCGAAATTACAGCAACAGTTAATTAGACAATGAATTTGTGATAAAAATGAACAGGTTTTGCTACATCAATATTTAGAAAATTAAAAAAGCCGTGCACATGCACTTTTAACACTTTCTATATGATTTGCGGCAAGGTAAGAATGTAAGCTCGAGTTCCAGTTGGATATATTTTTTTATTCTTTATAGTGGTCATTTAGAAAAATGTAAAATTTGCGATATACAGGGTGAGGTTCGACAACTCTTTATGAAGCTACTGGAAATTATAGAGATTAAAATGGAGGAAGGGTGATATGGAACTGCCCCTAAGGGTAGCTTTATTTTTATCATTTGAGGAACTGAATCTATCCAAAAGACCACAAATCTGAGAGTAATATTGAAAACTCATTTCGAAAAATAAGAGTTAAAGGTACTACCGATTTATGTTAAAAAATGTAATATAAGGGGAGGTTCTGATTAAACTCGACCAAAAAATCGTTTTTTTTTTGCCTTTTTTTAACTAAATTGTAACTGAAAAACTAATTGATGGAGTATATTGATTTTTTTTTATTTTAAAGTAAATTAAATTTATTGGAGCTTATACCTAAGAAAATATTGATTTCGCTGTTATTTTTTTATAATGCTGTAATGAGCGAAAAAATAGTGAAAAATCGATACCAAAAATTCGCAGATTCGCCATTTCGTTAATTTTCGATTTTTTTTATTGGTATAAACTCCAACAAATATCATATATTTCAGATAATTTTTACTAGTGCTTGAGGTCCCACCGAATGGACACCTTTTTTGGGACGGTCACATTACCGAGCATACAACTAATTACCGTGTCATTTTTTTTTAATAAAAAAATTTTTTTGTACACCTGAATACTTGATAAATATGTATAAAAAGTTTTGAGTACTTTATTTACATCCTTAACAAAACAAAAATAAAGAAAATCATGTACTTTTTGGGTCACTTGATGAGAACCTCCCCTTGAAGGCTTGAAGTTCGACACTTCTTTATGAAGCTACTGGAAATTATAGAGATTATAATGGAGGAAGGGTGATGGAACTGCCCCTAAGGGTAGCTTAATTTTGATCAACTGTGAAACTAAAAATATCCAAAAGACCACAAATCTGAGAACAATATTGAAAACTTATTTCGAAAAATAAGAGTTAAAGGTACTACCAATTTATGGTAATATAATATTTCAGGAAAATATGTTTTTCAAAATACAACTTTTTGACAACTAAAGGTCTCTGACCACTACACCGTACCGTACTAGGACCATAACCGTATTGACATATGCAAGCAAATATAATTTGCATCAATGATCCGGTCATGGCACGCTACGGTGTTGGCCGGTGATGGAACGGTCTAGTAAGCGTTGTGTGATACAAATTGATGCAAATATTTGTTTGCATGTGTCGATACGATTACGGTCCTAGTATGGTACGGCGTAGTGGGCAGAGACCTTTAATTGTCAAACATTTGGATTTTGAAACACAAATCTTCCTTAAATATTATATTTCTTAACATAAATCAGTAGTAGATTACGGTCGTAGTATAGTACGGTGTAGTGGGCAGAGACCTTTATTCTATTATGATTACTTTACTGCCAAGTTTCAAACCATATATCATCTAAAAAAATATATATAATACATAAAATCTTTTATTTCTATTTCAATAAAAAATATGTTTCTTGGGAAATATATCGAGATAATATAGGTTTATAATATTAGGTTTCAAAAAATAAAACCCGTTTTTACCGGGTTTTATTTTTTGAAACCTAATCTGATGAAACACAACAAAGGGGTCGAATATCGCTTTTAGGTATAATTTAATGCCTGGCGGGGCTTTAGCCCGAGGAGTATCTGTTTCCTATAGCGATTATGTAATAGCCTTGCTATTCGGGAACTACTTTGATAACCGCTTGGCGGTTTGGTAGTTCCTTTCTCAATTTCCGACTTATATGTACCGGGTTTTATTTTTTAAAACCTAATCTGATCGTGCAGAAAGACGAGAAAGGGTTCGAGGATCGCTTTTAGGTATAATTCAATGCCTGGCGGGGCTTTATCCCGAGGAGTAGTTGTTTCCTATAGCGATTATGTAATATCCTTGCTATTTCAGAACTATTTTGATAACCGCTTGGCGGTTTGGTAGTTCCTTTCTCGATTTCCGACTTATATGTTACCGAATTTCATTTGTAATTTAAAAATTTTTCTAAATTAGGAAGAAATACGATTTTTTTATTCGAATGTGCATAATACTAGAATCACTTATTTTATAAAAGTTTACAATTTAACATAAAACTACATCTATTTTATATAGTCTGAAGAAAATATATCTTATATTGAGTTAAAAGAAAATGATGAACTTAACATATACGAAAGTAGTAACGCCCAGAAGATGTTAATGTAAATCCATATTAATCAACTGCTGCATTTGTTTTTACTTGAAATTTTTAATTTACAACATGCGAAATATTCAGCGACTTGAATTATATATTCAAATTTATGATTAAACAAGTTAATGGTAGTTTTTATTTAATATATATGAAATTTTATATATATTTATTAGAACTGTTCCCAAAGAATAAATTTCTGTAAACAGTTTTCTTTTATGGGACAGCTACAGTTTTATGAGGTTTTTTTTTGTAAATTGTCTTTCAATATGATAAGTAAGTAACTTCCAATCCAATGCGATATTAGGTCACAATTATCCAATCTTTAATCACCATTAAATAATTGAACAACTTTTGGAAAAATTGCATTGCCACAGTCAAGTAATAACATTACTTATCCGATTTTAATGAACATCTATTTTCGATAATCAAGGCCCGCAAGCAAAGCTTACAAATATAAATACATATACAGTGTGTCTAAAAAGTAGTATAATGTAATTAGATAAAATTAGTACTATTATTATTACTATTTCTTGAAATTCTGCTTGACAACTATGACAATGGAATGAGAACAACCCTTTAATTTTTTCGAGTTGTACTTTTAAAAGTTATGACATCATTGATATTTTTTAACTGAAACCCCTATCTTTTATTATGCCATATGAAAGAACTCCCTTTTTACGTAAAATAAAGTACAATGAGGGATTGGTTACATTAGAATATTTGGCGTGCAAGTGAATTTTTTAAATCAACAGGAAATAAAAAGAAATTCCATTTTACAAGGAACTTGAATATTTACTGGAGAAACATAACAGTGTATTTTTCTATCAAGTATAGATATATTGACCTAATAATATATTAAAATGATAGAAAAGTAATAAACAAAAATAAGAAGAAAATTTCAAACAAAAAAATCGAGTTCCTTCTCCTAGAGCGTCAGGCTGCAGAGACACAGAAAGATGAGGACAAACACATCTATACTCAGATACTAGTCCCAAATTCTTCCTATTCGGACTCAAACCGAAACACTGACACCCCGTACTAGGTCTAGTCAGCCACTTCGGTCAACAATACGAATAATATTGTTGCAGAGACCTATACAGAATAACATGATAGCTCTACATCCATTTTACAGACGCGAAATAAAGCATTGCACTTTTATTAGTTCCGCATACCTGATGCGGAATGATGATTAACCTGAATGCCCACCGTATTCTCTAAATAAATTCTCTAAATAAAAATAAATAATAAATAAGAAGGCGCACATTTTCTACCTCATCTATTAATTTCTCATTATATTTCAAAACATGTTTATTTGATTTTAACTTTTATTTGATTTCAATTTGAAATTTAATTTTTAGACCACGCGTTATTTTTCATCGATATGCACGGTAAGCGAATGGGCTTCAAAATAATTATGCAAAAGTGAAACATGGAAAACTCCAAACATATTTAGCCTATTTCAAAAAATAAAACCCGCCACAGGTAGGATTCCACATTTCGAACAGCTATTTCGAACTTGTTAGTTCTCATCAGTGCCGTACACGGTACGCCGATTCAGGACAAATGCCGAATGAACTTTATTGCGTATACATCTTTATCGACACGATCTCTGTCAGTAACACATAAGTCGGAAATCGAGAACGGAGCCACCAAGCAGTTATCAAAGTAGTTCCCGAATAGCAAAGCTATTACATAATCGCTCTAGGAAACAACTTTCTCAACTAGTATTCTCAAAGGGTAAAATTTATTTATTTATGCTGTTAAAATACATATTTCTATATCTGGTTATTATAATGGAAACTTTCATTTTTAAAAAACCACCATCTTTAAAAAGACTATACATTTTTCTACCATCTATAAAAGCCACCATTTTTACACCATCTATAAAAGATTATACGTTTCAATGACGCATCGATCACCAACACAAACAAGTTCATCAAGAGTGTTCGATGAGAATTTGTTGCAAAATGATGAATCTATGGAATCATCTGAAGATGAAAATAATACACTGTTGGACACAGAGTACTGTTTGCCATTACCAGTGTCACCAATTAAGACACCTACAAAAGACATTTCGACTGTAAGTGAAATTAAACATTCTTCAGAAACTCCAGGTATTTCTGAAGAATGTTTAATTTCACTTACAGTCGACATGTCTTTTGTAGGTGTCTTAATTGGTGACACTGGTAATGGCAGTCTCCGTCAGTTCTGTTGAAAACGTACCAGAAGAAACGGATTTGGTACATGAAATTTTTGATGACAATGGTGATGATATTGAAATTACTTATTTCAAGAAAAAATAAGATCAGAGTACTATGCAAAAGGAAAAGATAGACAGTAGCTCATTATCATTTTTGAATTTAATTGACATATCGGAGAACATACCCGGAAATTACGAGTGACAAGAGGAAAAAACGTAGCTTTTCAGCAAATCCATATTATTCCAAAAAACCATCAGTTTTCAGGAAATCCGAGAGAAAGAGCTTAGAAAATAGTGATAATAAGAAAGCACCACGAAAGAAAAAAATGGATACCACCTTTCTCGATTTCCGACTTATATGTTACTGACAGAGATCGTATCGATAAAGATGTATACGCCATAAAGTTCATTCGGCATTTGTCCTTAATCGGCGTACCGTGTACGGCACTGATGAGAACTATCAAGATCGAAACAGTTGTATGTCGTTCGGTTTCGATCCGGGACAAATGTCGAATCCTACCTGTGGCGGGTTTTATTTTTTGAAACCTTATCTGATCGTGCAGAAACACGAGAAAGGAGTCGAGGATCGCTTCTGGGTATAATTCAATGCCTGGCGGGGCTTTAGCCCGAGGAGTAGTTGTTTCCTAGAGCGATTATGTAATAGCTTTGCTATTCGGGAACTACTTTGATAACCGCTTGGCGGCTTGGTGGTTCCTTTCTCGATTTCCGACTTATATGTTACTGATATTTAGCCTATATCGCAACAAAAAGTTTCTCTTTTTGACCGGAAGTGCAAAGGCATTGGCAAGCGACAGAAATTGCAGCTCACGCAAATACAAAGCTTACATTTAAAGTGCCCTAGCGAAAAAAAATGTGCACGCAGTATGGCGTGTGGTGAAATAAATTCGTATCGGTAATTACTGTTCAGGTTCTTGTGCGTCCAGTCACACTGTATATATTTCAGAGATTCTCGCAGCACAAATTCTCGTTTATACGTTATATTGTCGCAAGGAATTTCAAATATATATCTACTAATTTTATTTATTGCCCAAATTATTGATTGCATTAGTTAATTTCTTGATATTTTTTCTTGGTGAATTTCATGTTACGTGTGAAATACGGCTTGCAGTTGTCACTCTTTCGAATTACTGCAATTTTTTCCAGATACAGGCAATATGAAATAATGTAAGCTGAGCAATTTTCATTAATTACTAATTGCATGACATGTTTCCGTGTTAACAGGTATTATAGCGTATAACGTACTTTGCTCATTACAAAAGGCATAATTTCTTTTTTGTCACAGAAAATTCCATTAGCAATTAATATTATTCTGTAATTACTGTATGTGCGTTCAATTAAAAAACACATTATGATATGTACACGTTTACAACAGGTGGCAGATGTAATTCTGATTTCACATCTGCTAAAATTAAATAAAATAATATTTTACGACAACTTTCAAAAGTTATTTAGGTACAGTAATGTTAACAGAATATTTAAACAGGAGAGCAGTTTTCTACAAATATAGCTCGATGCGTAAACATATACATATATAATATATATATATATATATATATATATATATATATATATATATATATATATATATATATATATATATATATATATATATATATATATATATATATATATATATATAGCGAGCTTCCACGGCCTTGGAGCCTTCCTACTAAATTTAATTAATACTTATCAATGTATTCTTTCTTAAGGTATTTCTAGCTCTGAAAGAAGACTGAGAAAAATATTCACTTGGGTAAATGTACGATTAGAAGTAAATATCAAAGTGTGTTAATTAAATGAAGTATGCTATATGATTTCTATATTTGAAAATAAGCTAAAGCTGAAATTATAGTCTTAGTAAGTTGGTATACTAACTGGTTCTTGCTGGCATTTCATGAAAATTAATCTCCGTGCTTTTTTTGATAGTCTTCTTCCTCAACTCATATCCATCCACTCCTGGACGAAGGTCTCTCCCAATTCTTTCCATTCCTCCTTGTTTTATGCACATTGAATCCATTTCTTTCCTACTATCGCCCTTATATAACCGTCTCTGGGGTCGCCCTATACTCCTACTCGTTTCTCTTGGGCGCCATTCTGTGACTTTGCGTGACCATCTGGTGTCGTCTTGTCTAGCTATATGTCCTGCCCAACGCCATTTCATTGTTACTATTTCTTCTATGATGTCTTTTATTTGGGTCCGTTTCCCGATTTCCGTATTTCTAATTTTGTCTCGTAAGGAAATTCCGATCGTGGCTCTTTTCATTGCTCTCTGATTTTGATAGTACAAATATAAAAAATAGTCATTGTTTTAACCCGCAATGTATATTTTACGAAACACAATTGCTCAATCGATTTGGAAAATTACATTTTTACGAATAACAAACAACAAATGAACCAAAAATGTTGGCAATTTCACATATCGTAAACTTATTGTAACATTTTTTATACTTGTGCATGAATTGCGTTGATTTCGTAACTCCAGGGAAATTCATTGACCGTTTTAGCTCAATATTGCTGAAAATGTTAAAAACTAATTAAGTTGGATTGTTCATTCAATGGAAGAAAAATTAGGAAAGCGAGGTGACTTAACAAAGGTATACTTATTATTATAATTTACCGGTACTAACTAAGAATTATGACATTTGAATGGGTATCTAGAAGAAGGGCATATGTTTTATATATGCCTTATAAATATATGCCCTTCTTCCTTCCTCTAAACACCCATTCATTTTATGAAATTCACCTCAAAATCATTTTGCGTTATACGACTTTCTTAAACATACTGTATATTGAAAACAAGCAGGGTCACTTTTCATTCAATTCAAGTGATTAAGTAGGTTACAAATTTTGTAACAGATTCGTCACACTGGCTGAAACTATTGTCCGAATGTAATTCAATAAAAAATGCAGAGATGTCTCAATGTTACTTAATCGAAGAAGAGCAAGTTCTGAAGTCTGCGTGCGGTAAAGTCTGTCTGTGTAAGTTATTAGCGGTCATAAGTAGCCTCTTGCAGAAAACCGCTAGAAGCTGTAATATCCCAAGGAAGATGAAATGCGTGTGGACAACAACAATTAAATGAAATTCTGCAATATCACTAGGTGTGGAAAGTATTTTATTATACTGTCGGAGAATATTCGAAAGAGCTACTGAGCGAATTGATCAGATAGATCTACATTTTGTACATAGATCATCAGATCTATGTACAAAATGAAAAGATTCAAATCTATTTAAATTTTCATTTTTCACATAGGAATATGTACCGGGTGGATATTCTCCAAATTGATTAGCGCAGCGTGAGCTATATACCGGATGATTCAATTAAATATTTTCGTCCCTATTTCATATAAAAATATAATAAACCCTATATATTTGTAAATCGTCTGTGACGCTCTAAAAATGACGCCGTTAGATCATCTTTATGATCACGCTTACACAATTTTCCTTTTACATAATCTCCTATACTTTCTTTTATCGGTTATTGTAGAGATACTATTTCTGCATTCAACCGTGTAGGAAAGTACTACTTCCGTAAGGAAAATGTTTAGTAAATTAATAGAATATGATGAAACTATTCACAGAATCTTCTTTTCTGAATTAGGATTTTAAAGTTTTTTTTTTTTTTTTTAAGTTTGGACACACAGAAATTAGAACATCCTTCCCCAGAAAACCTACAGGCAGGTTTTGTATAGGGGAAGGTTACACATATAAACGCAGATAAACACCCAGCCCTGAGGGAAGTGCCAAGTTCCCTCTGGTGAGAATCGAACTCACGCAGACAATGTGCCCAGTATTTGGCCCAGTTGCCACCCTGTTACCAAATACCAAGTCAGCACCACCGCGGCACCATGAGAATAAGACCATGCGTCACCCATCCAAGTCGCACCGTTCAATCCGTTGCTTGACTTCGAACAGCGCAGGTCCGACAATGAACGGAGTACGCTGCCTTATCCTAGGATTGTTTACTTCGTGTAGAACTATTATTATTGGTTATACTAGTAATTGTTAATAATGTCTTCAATTTAGGCTTTTCTAGTATTAAAGAGTTTTTGTTTCATGAAGTCATATTATAAGTCCCGACTGTTGTTATTTCATTGAAATATACCTATGTTAATACATACATATTTTAACGATAGGATAAATAAGTATATATTTAGTCTTTCTAACAATTTTGAATTATTTTAAAGTTTATGTAAACAAGGTAACTACTAGGCACAAAAATTAAGGGATATAAAAAGAATCCTAAATTTTTAAGCGATTTTGAAAGGAATGTAACTTGGAGAAAAATAGTGGCAGAGCAATTTAAGAAAAAGCATATGGAAGCTCTAAGTTCTTAGTTTCCAGATCTCGAGTTGAATTTTTTTTACCATCAGTAGTTTTTGAGTAGTCATAAAAAAACCATCAGAAAAATGTTTCCAAATTTTTATTTGCCTTTCAAAATATCCACATAAAGCTTTTTTAGATCATTTTATTATCTTTAAGCTGAGCTGTCTAAAAGCCATGTACGATGATTTTTCTCTGAGTTATCATCGCTAAGTAAAAAGAAGTCAGTTTTGCCTTTAATTTGAAAATGTTTTTCTTACAATAATTAATATTTTTTGATAAAGGAATATGGGTTATTGCTAAAGAAACATTTTTAACTTCAAAAAATGAATAAAAACTGAAAAATTTATATTTAAATTGTTTTTAGCAAAAACGAAAATTCAATCAATCTAAACGCAATGAAAATATCGCAGAGCTTGAAATGTTCAAGGTTCTTTTGGGATACTTTGAAGCTGAAAAAAAATAATCAACATTCTTAATCTCTCCATTATTTTCACAATTATGCCAAGTTAAGTAAATATCCCTAGATACGCAATTTTTTACCACTATTTCAATCAATATTCTCGCACCGAAAATTTGCTTTTATCAAAAATCAATACCTACAACTTGCAAAGAATGCTCTGTAGTTTTTAAAACCCTACTTGAATTTTCTAAACGATCACTGAATATAATGAAATCACTGAAAAGTTGATTGAAATCTGTGGACGTTTTGACAGGCAATCAAAAGTTTGAAATTTTTTTCCGATGGTTTTCTTAGTTTTGAACTTAAGATTTGAAAACTAGAAGTCACCTAAAAGTATTTGATTTCTTTTACATCGCTTAATTTTTCTACCTAGTGTATATTAACTTTCACTATAACTGTATTATTATAACATAAATGTGGTTTCAGAAGTTATCATGGAATAATAGAACAAATTCAACAATTGGTTAATAAATTTGATCAAGATAAGAACAGAAACAGATATTGCTTCTATGTTCGACAAAGTGTGGCATTCAGGAGTACTTCACAAACTTAAGATAGTTCTCCGCCATCAGATATATGAATCGTGCCTAACTAACAGGCACTTTTTCATTGAACATCATAAGAAAACTTCAGTTCTACATCTTATCAGATCTGAAGTACCCCAAGGTAGTATCCTCGGCCCAATTCTATATTTGATATAGACCGTCGATTTGCTGAAAACTAGAATTACAACACTAGCTGCTTTTGCTGACGATACAGCTGTATTTTCTTCGCATCTTAATCTAAATACCGCTTCAACGCATTTAGAAAAATTTAGATTATATCCCATAATGGTTAAAAGATGGAAAATAAAAGCTAATGAAAACAAGTCAGTTCTTATTACTTTCTCTACTAAAAAGAAGGACTGTCACCCAGTAAGTCTCAATTATCAACCTATAATAAACTTTTAATATACGAAACGGTGCAAAGCTAAATGGATCTATGATTTATAACTCTGGGGCACAGCAAGCCACTTTAATGTAGAGATAATTCAGCCGTTTCAAAGCAAAGGGGTACGTTCAATAGCTAACGTAGCGGGGTACGTTCCAAATTTAGTTATTGAACCAGATTTACAAATTATATCAGTAAAATGTGAAATACAAAAATCTAGTCAAAATTATCCAGAAAGAGTAAAAGTGCATCCCAATGTTCTCGTAACGACAATATTTGATGAAAACATGAAGCCAATACCTTTAATACGCTTATAACCAAACGACTTATTAACTAATTGTAAGTTTAATTAACGAAGTGTATCCTTAATTTGGTTTAGTGATAAATCTATACATAAGAGTATTGTTATACTGTTCACATAATTAGTCTAGCTTTTAAATAGGGTATTATTGAATGGAATTATTCCCTACATGTCATTTATAGCCATAACAAAAGCTTAGGTCTTAGCAACAGATGAAGACAGATTGCATGAAGACAGATAATATTAACTTTAATTGAACCTCCGTTATGTTGCATTATTAAAAATACTTCTTCTCCAAACATGATTAACAGGACTATGATTTTTTGTTCTTTTATTATATCTGTTTGTATATAAAATGCGTTCTCCTAAACTATTTAAATCACGCAACGACGAGAAATGTAAAAATATTTATTAAAAAAATTGGTAATAGTTATATTTTAATTGACTGAATTAAATAGTTATTTAAATATCACGGTATTCTTTATTCCAGCAATTATTTCATAATTCTAAAAAAAAGTTTAACTAGCAGAACATAACTCGTTAATACGCGTTACAGATTTCTACAAAGTGACACTGTAAACGTTGACTTTTTATTCGAATACAACTTCTGAGCTAAAAACCTGGCGTAACTAGATGTTGATAACTAGGTTTATGTTATATCATTTTACCTTATTTACAGATCTATTAAACATTATTGGCAACAAGAAACAAATACTTTTCATATACTTTCTGGTTATCCAGTGTTATTATAAGTATTGTTTATAATATAAGTTCATGATGTTAACACCTACAGTATTACTAAAGTCCAACTGTATTGATAACTAGCAATTTTGTATAATCTTGACAATATAATGTTATTGGATATAAGTCTAAATCAATACTAGTTGCATCAATATGACTACTGTTACTGATACAGATAACTATTGGCAATAAATTATTGCCAATGCTTTGACCGCTACTAGTGACTTATTCACCTCAATAGCTTATAAGTCGGGAATCGAGAAAGGAATCACCAAACCGCAGAGCGGTTATCAAGTAGTTCCCGAATAGCAAGACTATTACATAACCACTATAGTAAACAACTACTACTCGGGCTAAAGCCCCTCCAGGCATTGAATTATATCTAAAAGCGATCCTCGACCCCTTTCTTGTGTTTCTGCACGATCAGATAAGGTTTCAAAAAATAAAACCCACCACAGATAGAATTCGACATTTGTCCCGGATTGGCACCGAACAACATACCGGACATACAGCTGTTTCGAACTTATTAGTTCTCATCAGTGCCATACACGGTATGCCGATCCAGGACAAATGCCGAATGAAATTTGTGGGGTTCGTATCTTTATCGATACGATCTATGTCAGTAACATATAAGTCGGAAATCGAGAAAGTATGTAGTGTATAGTGCTTTGGTGCTTTGTGGAAAACTAAGCCAATGTTATCTTCACCCCAAAGGTTCCAACCTATTCCAGTAATAACATTATTAGTTGTATTAATCTGATTGATAATTAGTTAAATGGTGTCCGAGTAATTATAATAATAATAATAATAATTATATATTTGTATTTTATTATTTTATGTGAAAAGTGAAAAATATTACTCTAAATGTATCTACCACATAACACTAGTATCTAAAATATTAATACATAAATTATGGATATTAATATTTTGTTTAATTACATGACTATCATACTTTGTATATATAGATTTATACAATACGTTAAAAATTTATTACTTCATTTTTAATTTAGATTGTTTCCTGTAATTAAGTAGCTCAGATTGAGAAGTTGAAAAAACAATTTTGGGCAAATCTGGATTTTACTTTATATCTATTCATATGGTATCATATATTATGGAAACTAAGTGCAATTTTCATACTACATATTTGTGTATCCTTTCACTACTTTCACCAATAGATGGCCTAAATATATGTCCATATTGTTTCCAATTTTCAGTTTTCATCCTAATTCAACTTGTTTTGCAAAATTATGTCGGCGGATGATGGTGATTTTGATGTGGTGGATAATTTTGATTTAGACTCACATTATAGTGATGGCGATAGTGATGAAATTAGCAAGTTTCTGCAGTTAGAGAGCGAAAAGGAAAATAAGTAAACATCTTTGGAAGCACGTCCAGAGAAAATATAACTGCAATAGAGGGATGCCATATTCTTCTTCCACAGGAAAGAATGTTTCTGTAAGAATCTCATATCAATGCGCCTGCAAAAATGCCTGTACTAGCAATGGAAGAAAAGAATAATTTTCTCAACAAATTTAACGATCTACTCGATAAAATTATGAAATAAAACAAAACAACAACTGAAGATCTTCACCGTTACCAAGTACAAAAGTTTTAAATACCATAATAGAAAGATCATGGTTTCTATGTTCCATAACAGTGAAAGTCTTGGAGAAAATTTTTAAGCTCTGAAGAACAAAGTGGATTTGGACGATTTAAAAAAAGTGGAAAGTGTCTCCCTCGACTGTGTGGCAAGAAACTTTCCCTTAACCCCTTAAAAATTCTAAATTTCAAGGAGCTTTCAAAATCTATACCCCTGACGTACTAAGGGTTTTATTCTAGTTTGGGACCCAATAATACAGACGAGAGTAGTGAAGCAGAAACTTTTGAAAATGACGACGAATAGCAATAAATATCATTGCACAATTATATTAATATCATAAAACTTATAATAATTAAGCAAATCTAATTTTTAAAGGTTTTTTAAGAGTTAGGAAATTACAAAATAGGTTTAGATGCAATAAAATGCATGTAATATACTCCACTTACACCCACGAAACTCATATTAATGGTTAAATAAATACTAGTTTGTTTTAATCAGTTTCTCATACATTTTGGTTTTGGCTTTTGCCGACTTATCATTTTTAAGCAAATAAATAAATATAAGATTTTTCATAATAAACTGTCGGAAGATATTAAACAAATTAAATTTTCCCTTTCTTAGGCCAGCTCCTAGACAAAAAAAAAAGACTGTTTTATTTACCAATACTTTTTGTGTAATGGACGTAGCCGATGCTTGCGCTATCCGGACAAGTGGCCCCCCAGATCAGTGTCCCACCTGCCTCGGAACCGCTTTCGCTTATCATCGAGGCAGGGGTCAATCTTCTTCTTTGATGTTGTAATAGCTTACTATCTTCCTCTACATCCCCCCTTCGCTAAAACAATTAGGGGTTCGGGCCCAGCTTCCTTTCTTCCTCCTCCTTTTTCATCATTATTTTCAAAATCATCCTTTTTACATTCAACCACACATTCTCATTCTCAATCATACACCTCACCAATTCTCTCATATCTCCGGGCTGCCCAATATTCCCCATACACTCTTGCCTCTCATTAGACCACCTCGGGCACCTGAGCATCGTATACTCCGGGTTGTCCCTTTCACAACAGTATACGCATTCATCCTCATCCACCTTCTCTATCCCACGCAGGTATTACCCGAAGCATCGGTGGCCCGATAGCACCTGCGTGATATAGTATCCTACCTCCCCGTGTTTCCTCTCAACCCATGACCAAACGGCTGGGATAAGAGACCTGGTCCACGCCGCGCATGTCTCTGCACCCCACTGCTCCTACCATCTCATCCACAGCCTCTCCCTAGCATCCCGCCTCTCAGACCCCCGGTACACCTCCTCTCTCTTCCTGGCAAGAATATCGTTTGGAGGCATACCGGCAATAACTAACACCGCTGCCCCAGACACTGTTCTATACGCACTAGCCACACGCAACGCCGCCCTTCTCTGCACACTCCCAACCATCCTTCTCCACTTCTCAACAGTCAAAATTTCAACCCAAACAGGAGCGGCATACAACAGGATGGACTTTGTCGCTCCCGCAAGGACTCTTCTCTTCGCCGCTCTGGCTTTAAGCTCTGTGGATTTAATTATGGATTTAGTGACATTAAATAATATTTCAGACGATAGTTGGAATTTGTGGTCACTGATTATTTTCCATACTATTATATCTTTCTTATATAGGGTCTTCAATAGGGACGCTCGAAATTTGTTAGGTTATAGTTATAGGCCATGTTGTTAAAGCAACATCTGTCAAATTTATCGTGAACTATTCAGTAGCGTATAGCAAATCATTATGAAAGGTTATAGCGTTCAAAAACGTGTGAGAATCATCACATTTTATTTTCAAAATCAGTGCTCCATTCGAGAAACGTTTCGCGTATTACGTTATTTTTATCCTCGCCCAACCGTCCCACCAAGTCGATTATTGGACGTTTGGTGGCCAAATTCGAGGAACGTACGTTACCGAAACGCAAGGTCTGCTGAAAACATTGCTACTGTGCGTGAGAGCGTACAGGAAAACCCGAGGCAGTCAATTTCTCGTCGTTCCCAAGAACTTGGCCTTTTTGCGACTTCAACTTGGCAAATTTTGCGTCGGAACTTGGGTCTGCATCCGTATAAAATCCAACTGACCCAGAAACTGAAGGTAAACGACCATAGACAACGCTGACAGAGCTATGGAGCATTTGGAATTTGACCCAAATTTGGCAAAAATAGAAAAATCATCTTTAATGATGATGACCATTTTTGGATTAATGGATATGTGAACAAGCAAAATTGTCGAATTTAGGACGATCCCAATCCACACAAGATACACTTGCACCAAATGCATCCCGAGAAAGTCACAGTTTGGTGCGGATTTTGGTCTGACGAAATCAACGGTCCATATTTCTTTCAAAATGAAACTGGCATTTCCATAGCCGTCAACGGTAAGCGCTACAGATCGATGACAGACAACTGCTTGTGGCCTAAACTGGATGATATGGATACCGCCGACATATGGTTCCAACAGGACGGCACTACGTGCCACACAGCGCATGCCACGACGGACATTCTGCACAAGCGATTTGAAGGCATGGTTATCGCGTCCAGCGGTGACATGAACTTGCCACCGAAATCACTCGATTTAACGCCTTTCGACTTCTTCCTTTGAGACTATCTTAAATCGCAGGTCTATGCGAATAAATCGCAAACAATGGATGCCCTCAAGGTCAACATAACGAACGCCACCCAGCAAATTGAGCCAGATTTATGCCACAAAGTAATCGAAAATTGAACCTCCCGAATACGTGCCACCAAGCAAAGCCGCGGCGGATATTTGAACGACGTTATATTTCATACTTAACGTCACAAAATATTCTTTCAAAAAAGAAAAATAAATTGAGTGGATATCTCACCAACAACTTGTTTTATTTACGTTTAAAATACGAGCGTTCTTATTGGAAGACCTTTATATCGTCCTGTTCCGGAACTAGCTATAACTTACTAACCAGTGCAGTAATCAATACATAAAATTAATTAAATAATTAATACCAAATACAAATATCTTTGAATATGAATTGCACACATCTTACTCAGACATGTTTAAGGATTTAATATTGAGTGGCGTTGAATTCATCTCGAAGGAATCCAAACGGATTGACCAACTACGAAATGATTCTTCTCCGTTCACAATTATTCGATACTTTTCGAATGGCAACAAGTTAATGAGTTACAGGTTCATTTAACAAATGCATCAAGAAGCAACTATTTTTTATAGTCACGGATAATTAATTAACTAGTTCTTATTTTGTCATCATTGACACATATTTCTCTTTGTTGCCCGAGTTTGCCGAATTGTCACCTACTTTTTGTTCTATATCTATCCCCAAACCTTAACTGATCTGCGTATAAGAAGCTAGCGGTGATATATTTGGCTCTGTTGAATACGTGTTCAAAAATGATCGACCGATTTTAATAAATATTAAAATAAATCCAAGACTTTCCCCATATTTGAAGAGTGATCTTTTTAATTATAAAATATCCTTAAAAGTGAACTGAAAGGCAATATACATATATTGTCACATCACTGTCTTTATATATGTACTAATGAAATTAAAGAAGTTTTCGTATTGAAACAGAATATTGAGAAACGTATTCAAAAACTATCCATAAATAAATATCGAATCAGTTTTCTGTAGAGGCGCGAAATGGTATCGAATTAAATGTAACTAAATAAAAACATTTTCCTATTGCATCTCTTACTAATCATAGGTATAGATAATCCCTTGTTATTCCATATAAATCAAAACGTACTTGATTAATTGTATGCTTTCTCTAAATTATAATATGATACGACATAAATCATGCAAATTATCTATTACGAACCGCAATTTTTGTTTATTATTTTCATTAATCTCGATTGAATGCATTCCTCAGTGGCCTGTGAAAAGGGGGCCTTATATCATAGAGTGTATCATTAACCTTAACAGTTTCACAGTAAGACTAGTTTGGGATGACGTGCCTCTACCTGTACCCCACCTTCCGCTAGACCGAAGAAGAGGAAATAACTCAGTAAGAAACAAGATCGCGGACTTGAAACATACGAGATATGAAGCTTGCGGTTGTTTTGGTGAGTTTACAATATTTTTCTATCAAATTTTTCCTTTCAACACGCCCGTTTGCTTGCCTGCCTTTCATTTTGTCAGTTTCATCACGTTCGTGAAGCTTCCAAATTTCATGGCAGTAGTTTTACATCACTTTTAGATCTTTAAATCGCAATCGATTCAAATTTGACGCTTTCGACGGGTCCCCCGAACTTTTTAACCGTTTTTTTAGTTTAGCTGAGATGCAACCTTAATTAATCCAATTTGTAAACTAGTGACACTTAATTGTAGCAAAAAAATGACAGCTTTACAGACATGCTTTGAAAATTGTGCATACTTTATTTCTAAGACAATATGACTTATACAAGGTGTTCAATATTTGTTATATACAAAACGTGAACTATATCTTAAATTCCGCTGTATTAGTTTTTCAAATAAATCGAAGCCGCTGCTTAATTTCTCATTATATGTTTTATAAGCGATGTGGTCAGTTTTTAGTGAATAAGTGTTCTTGTTCTTGTGCCTTTTTGGTAGTTTCAGTGGTTTTCCTATTGCCGTAAATAGAAGCTGGAAGTGATACGACAGACCAATATTACGTCTTTAAACTAGCATCATAATCAATGTGTTTTGAGTGTACTATTAAAATAAAAAATATAGTTAATGAAGAAAAAAAAAAGAATCGTCCGATCTCCAACTCTTACGTTATCATAAACACAGTTCTGTAAAGCTTTTTTCATTAAGAAGAGGTATATTTCTACCGGTATATCATTTCCTAGTTTATTATAGAATAAAATGAAAACCACTACATTAAACAAAAAGGTAAACTAACCGCAAATACTAAATATGACAGTGGCGGAGATTTATCTTAGTAACTGAGCATCATGTCAATATAGAAATAATTTTTCTATATTGACATGATGCAAATCAACAAAAACCCTGTCCTCACTATGGCTAATCTCTTTTTGGATAATTTGTTTATTAATGATAAACGATACTCTTTAAATTCCTTAAAAATCAGGTTATATCAATGTATTTAGTTACCCAATATTTATAATCGAAACTGACGATAGTTGCGTGTATATATATATATATATATATATATATATATATATATATATATATATATATATATATATATATATATATATATATATATATATATATATATAAACGTTATTATTATTACACTTTAACATAACCTTATAAATATCATTATAAATATTATGTTAACCTTTTTTATTTAATGTCGCATTTCATTTAATATACGTATAAGTGACCATATGTCCTAATGCTATTTTCGTGCAAAAGTATCGCCCATCATGTATTTAGTTACAAACCGCTAAAATTATCTCGAACATTTGTAATATTTGACAACTGATAACGCTTTAGATAATTCCGTTATAAGATATGGATGTACAGGGTGAATAAATCTTGACGTTTTATGGAGATTCTCGATAATGAGAAACGAAAAAAGTCATGATACGTTCTCAATATATATATTTTTTTGAGATGAAAACCAAAAATTGCTATTGATTTTACGTTGTAAACAAAAGTTCGCTTTTCTTGGTTGCTTGGGGAATTTGAAAAAAAATATATATTGATACGTTCTTCATACAATTTTTGACAGAATTCAGCAGGGGTCAATTATTTAATTGGGTAATTATTTAAGTTATATTTATATCGTTTTCTAACTCGTAGTTGGCTATGATATAGCTATAAAAACATTTCTTTTCATTTTTCATCGATGTATCAATTTTCTAACGTTCTCATTTAAACTACAACTCATTTTATAAACAAAACGGGCTTTTGGTGGATACAGGTTTATTCATGTTTTCTCCTAACAGTCGTATGTGGTTGTCGATAGTGACAGTAAAACGTATCTTATTGAAATATTACATTTTCGTTTCTATCTTCATATTTATTTCATTATTTAATCTGAAATATGTACTACGAAAATTAGGACATTTACAATATATACAGAATGTCTTATAAAAAGTTCTTCTGAATGTTTTATTGAAAGTTAAATCGTAATATTTCCAATACTTTTTTCAGAAGATGAAAATAATCTAATAAATTATATCAAATATGTAATAATACGAGTACACAATAAAAATATAAATTAAAGTAATCGTTTAAACTCATGATAATTCTCTTGAACATACATATTACATATATTTACAAAATTTCTAATTGAATGAAGTATGTCAATATTCGAAACAAATTTATAATAACCATAAAACTTTGTCGATATTACTACATAATATTTTTATATCATACTGATAATGTTTTTCATATGTTCTTAAAGAAATGAATCCATTGGACACATGATTTGGTTATACTGATGGCTATCTCACTAATTGATTGCTTTTGCAAAGTTATTTATCTTGTTGAATATATTTTGTCGCATAATTGACGGTAAATAAATTCATCGAAAATGTACCAGTGTCAAATTTGATTAACTAACTGAAAAATATTTAAATATAACGACTTTCCACATTGTAATGGTTTGTTATAATAAAAATTAAAGTTTTCAAAACTTATTACTATAAGACAAGTATTAAACAGTATGTGAAAATAAAAAGGCATATATAGTATAGTATACCCAAATCGTGGGAAAAGATGATACGATATGTTTTATGTTTCTGCATAATATTTGAAACGGTTTATATATAGCGCACAATAGTTAAAGAGATCCTCTAATAAAATACTTATTTACAATATTTCTATTGTACATAGAAATATTGTAAATGTAATACAGTATGTTACCAAAAGTAAGTAAAAGAAAATCTGGGAATCATTATTACCTGGCATCCATTATCATTTTATGGAAGCAATAGCAACAGTGACCATTCATGGCAATTGTGATTCGGTGTATCGGGATTGAGATCAAGCTATTTTAACGTAATTGAAAATGGTGTAGATCGTGTATACACTATCCAATGAAAGAAAGACCAAGATAAGAGACTTCAGACAACAATAAGATGTTGATAAAATGGATATTCATGATAAGAAAGCTCAAAGAACAGTAAACTGATACATGTAGAGTATAACGATGTATTAAAAATATACATACATATACCTTCCAGAGCAAAGATAGAAGAAGTGCTTATGAAATATTTATTGAATATAGAAGAAATAGGTCAAGGTATTGAAGGCAGTAGAGTATATATGTACATATGTAAAATATTGGGCTTGAAACACAGTTAAATGTATTGCTAATCCAGACAAATGGAAATAGTTTGATAGATAGCTTGATGAATATATGTTACTAAGTAAGAAAAAAAGGTAATAGGACGTTTTTTATACGTTCTTCCGAAATATGCACAATAATGAGGTAATTTTGAATTAATCAAGTAAATTATGCTGGTGCTCAATAGAGGGCGTGACTATTTGAGGCATGGAGTTTAATTTCTTCCAAAATATTCAAATCAATTATTGTCTATATTTTAGGGGAAAGTATCGAAAGTGTCTCATTACTTTTTCCTTGATGGTTCAAAACAATTCGCAGTAATAGACCCCAAGCAATTAATGGTTCTATTACTTTTACAAGAATACATTTCATGAAGATACGAATATCTATTGTGTTATAGAAGTAAGCAATATTTTTGCAATAACAAATAATACAAGTTTCTAATGAGTAATATTGAACTGTCATGGAATGATAGAAGAGAAACCGTTAATGAAATTTTTAGTAGACACATACATATGTTCGAATTTGTTGAACAAAACTATAGGAAATGAAAGGTTATCACTCTGAAATAGATATCAATTATAGAAAAGTATCCATAATGGATTAACACTTAACCTGCTCAGATTTAACACCATTCATTACAATACCCCAATAAATATTAAATATAGTAGAAAGCCAGAACGTAATATTTCGCTATGAAATAGAGCTACATATATTGTGTTATAATTGTTTACTTGTAGTAATGTATTTAATATATATCTAAAATAACTGCATATTCAAACATCTTATTTATTTTACATAATTGGTGGTTTGCTTGAAATTTAAATTTTACCTGTAATGTCAAAATATCATGTTGGAAATAAAATATTGTTCACCCCTAAAGACGTTATCGTTACAGACAGGTATCCAATATTTATTAATACTTAATCAGCTCGCTGGGCGTCCATACTTTTCCATTACAATACTAGGGTATTGTAATGGAAATAATGAACCCTCCATTGGACGCAACCGATCTCTGAGATCCGGCAGTCACTTTTTTCTTTGCCCTTTCGTGCGTATTACGAATATTAACTCGAACTCCCTCAGAGCTTCCTAGCTGCAAGCCACTCTTCTAGATATGGTGTCGATTTTTTTTTCTAGTGCATTGCCTGACCTTATACGGGCCGCCCGGATCTGTCAGATATATTGCGCCTGATTACCCCATTATTTTCATTTTTATATTTTGTTAGATTTTTTTATTATTTAAATTAATAATATTTTTTTGGGATTTCACTTACTTATTCTGGTTTTTTATGGTACTATTATTCAAAATTAACATATTTGGGTGTTAAATTATTGGTTTATACTAAATATCGTTACCAACAATCTGACGTTTATTTTTGTTTAGAACATGCTAAAATGATGAAGAGCATCCTATAATTATTTACACTTAAAATAGGCAGTAATAATTTTTTAACTTTGTAATTCACATCCAATATTTTTTATATATAACTTTGTCTTTTACATGAAAAATAGGTCTTTTCTGTATTCAAGATATTGTTCAATACTAATTTATGTTAGTATTTTGTCCTTAAAACAGAAAAAAATTTGTTAATAACTGATTCTCCTATAAAAATCTTCCAAATTTATTATTTTAAAACATTAAATATTTTAAAATAAATAAAAATATAGAAATATTTATTATTGAATTGTATTAATTAAAATAAGGGTATAATTAAGTCTCCACATCATTCAAATCTAAATTATGTAAGATTTGATTATGGGATCTCTCAGATACATTGCGCCCGAATGTGGTTGGATTCATACTGCGCCCGACGGGAGGTTAATAAACCGTAAATGCAATAAAAGACATGCAATCTCTGTTAACTAAAGCTACGTTGTGTTATAAGTGCCTTGTAGTATCACATTTAGTTAATCTCTGATATGGCCACATTTTTAAACATCCCATCTATTTTACGTAATTTGTTGTCCGACTTGAAATTTAAATTTAGGCTGTAACGTTAAAATATCATTTTTATCTCATTTTTCTATTACATTAATATATTACAAAAAAACTCATTAAACATTCCGTTTTTCTACCTGGATGAAAGCAGTTAAATTATTTCCACAAAAGCAGAGCTTTAGTTGCTGCATCTCTCTCTCTCACTCTCACTCATTATGGAAATATATTTATATTTTGACTAGCACTACCAAGTACATATTAATAACAAATTGAAATATCGGTACTTAATTTAATAACAAAGTAAAAATTTAAATAACCGGACAGTCTATAAAAACTAACCTTTCCCCTTGTTTATTTTAAATTTATATTATTGATTTTATTACGCTTTATATCTGTATATATTCAACCTATTAAATATAATAAATGATTAAATTTATATTAAAATTATTTGTTATCCTGACAACTGAAATTAAGCAAAATATTTCTTCTATGTTTCCAATTAAAATCCAAGATGAACTTATAAAACGAAACATTACAATAGCCAGTACAGATAATGTATTATAAAATATAACAATTGTTCATTACTGTTGAGTCTGTAATTTATTAAATAGCAACTAAAGCTCACAAAGAAAATCCTTCGAATCAAAACGATGGATGTTCAGGTCAATTGCTCGACCTACAAAGTGCAGCACATCGTTCCGCGTCCATTACTTGGGTGACCTACTGTATTCTTCTACAGAGGTGGCGAATATAAGGCACAATTTTTACTTCCATGAATGTTATTAATGCATAACATTATTTCAGAGAAACATTTCTTTGAAAACGTTATTGTCTTAATACACATATTTTACGATCTTATCGGAAAAAGGGAAATATCTTTTTAAATCGAGAAAACTTATTTGCACCTATAATCGGATTTGATAAGAAATCTGATTTCTTTTGTTCAGTCTTTATCTTTTGACATAATTTGTCTTAGAAACATAGAACTTATTTTTTTAATATTTCGTATATTAGGTATGAAGGACTCGTCTTAATACCATTTTATACTGAGATAAAGAAAAAATATACCGAAATAAATGATTATATAAAGAAGAATAATAATGAAGTAATTTTTTTACTTGAGTCCATAAGATAAGCATGTTGAAATAATAAACCGGTTTAATATATTATTGATAACAGGAATATGAGAATATATACTGATGATTTATTTACACTACGTCTCACATACTAATAATTTCAAAATGTTAATAATATTTGTTTATTTACTCAAATAGTCCATCAAAAACTATTTATTAAGTGTCAAGAACTTATATTTTAATTAATTGTTTGGCGGCAAACCATGGTTTGCATTTCGACAAAGATTTACTTCCATACTCTTATTTTTACAACTATTTCCCTAGACTACTGGTTAGGAACGTAATGAATAGTTTATTGTGCAACATTTCTACAATTGCCATTCCAAATAGCTTAATTTCCGATAGAAATTTTATTTCTATTTTGGGTAATTCCTCGAGACCTGACAAGCTGTATCACACAAGGACGTATTCCGCTGCTTTATGTAGGTACATAAAGCTTATATACATAAATTAAGACAGACCTTTGTAAAATTTAATTTGCTTACTTTAACGTCTTTATTTGCATTCGAGACATGTGTTTTCAGGCGAAAATAAACAGTTATTCTGGACAGATACTCGTATATGTTTGGTAAATATTAGGCAAAATAATATTCAAGTACCTTTCATGAAGGATTTCAAGAGCAAAATTGCTAGATTACTGAAGCTGGAAAGGCAATTAAGAGATTACTTAAATTATAACATGGTTGGAATATGAGATTATTGTCTTTTACTTTAAAAGAGTCTGTTCAAATATCAGTTCGATGTCAATAGCATTATATTTATAGCTATTTTATCATTATCGAGGGATGATCACAAGGATACTCGTGCTGTTAAGATAATGTCCGCGTGGAGTCTTATAGACAAATAGATATATACACTAAACGAAATAAAAGCACAAACAATGTCGACTACGCACAAAAAATCACGCGTTTCGGAAATATATACGAGTATACGTCTTTTAAATCTTTCAAAGAATTAGTCTCAATTTTTGAGACTAGTATTATATTGCAAATTAAAAACGTATCTATCTTTATCTTCATGTTGATTGTCTACTCCTCTTAATTGTCTTAACCTCGTATTGTTAACTGACTTCCCAAAAATCGTCGGAAGATATTGTCACGCAAGGTACTGGCAAGATACTTTTCAATTAGCAGTTGAGGAACTAGTAACCACTTTCTCTCGCATTTTACAGCACAGACTTGAGACTGTTGATTTAATGTTTAAAATTGGTTGAGAGCCTGTATTTTTGACCTCGACACCTCCATATTAAAGAACAACGGTTTGCCAAAAATTACTCCAATGTCGTTGAAATTATTAATGCGAGTTATATGTTAAATAGATAAAAGCGTTCTCTTTCCGCGAGTTTAAATATTACATTTTGCCTGCAGTTAATGGAAGCTTATTTTATGCCACATCATTTATTTATATTCCTAAGACTATATTGTGGTGACATGCATTCTTTAATAGTAGAGATGTAATGGAAGATTTTTAAGTTATTTATATACAGCAAGTAATATAGCTTCATACCGTCATTAATGTCATTAATAAATAAGGTAAATAGAAGAGGCTCTAGTTGCGAGTCATGTGGGACTCCTGCAGATACAGATATTTCAAAAGATTAAAAACCATCTATGTCTAACGTCCACTGAATTGAGATTTTGAAATGTAATAACAAGAATGTATTATAATCAATAATTACCAATGCATTTTCACTACCAAAAGTATACAGAGAATCCAGGATATTAGGTCACACATACGATATTCAGAATATGTAAAACTCTGTGGAGCCCTTGCCATTTCGAAGGTATCTGATGAAGCCTGACATATGATCTCATAACCTACTTATTAAACTCTGCTCGTGGACATACAGCTTCTATATAGAAGATCTCAAGTAATAGTTGATGGATGATTCGATATAGTATTAACCAAGGATATAATCCGTAAAAGTCAATACGGTTACCAATATTAGTTTTTCCTATAAAGTTATACATTTGCAAGCACTTTCTGATCTAATGGTGCTATTGAGTGACCACAAGAGAGTGAAAAATCAGGGAAAACTTGGTAAATCTAAAATAACTTGATACCAAAACTTATTATCAATCAGCCACATGTGCAAATATTAACCTTGTCATATTTAAAAGAAGAATTATAAATATTTTGATCAGTTACAATCACTCAGTAACAATGAGAAGGGGATAAAGTAAAGACCCGTATATGTTATTTATTTTATTAACAAGTAAATCTAAAAACTTGCTTCTTCTAGATAATCTATAATTCTAGTTAATTATTATTATTATCCAAAAAACTAATAATGTTTGTTTGGTGTTTATAGAACAAAGTAAAATACTGTTTACACATTTATTGATATAAAAATAAACAGTTTTAAAGCCTTAAAACGGACTTTTTCGCACGTAGAATATCTCTATCTCCAAATTGAGTGGCCAAGAAAAAATAAACCAACACATAAATGCAGAATATGTGTTTTATGCGACAGTTTTACTTTTTTCAAATTTTCTCAAATAGTCCACCATCGTGTTTGCTCATGACCCATGGACAGGGTGGGGTGTATCCTATCCACCTCAAAATCAATAGATGTCGTCTGGTAGACATCCCTAATCAGAATCAGTCGAATCCCAATCGATTCGACACGATTTAATTGAGTGGTAGTCCATCATTATGCTTTCTCATGATCCATGAACGTGGTAGCGTGTATTATACTTACCTCAAAACCAATAGCTGTCATCGGGGAGACGTCCCCGATCAGAATCAGTCAAAACCCGATAGTTCCCGACACGGTTTAGTTGAGTTATCGTGTTAACAAAAAAAATTTCTCAAGTAGTCGACCATCGTGCTTTCTCATGACCCATGGACAAGGTGGGGTGTGTCATATCCACCTCAAAATCAGAAGGTGTCGTCTGGGAGACGTCTCCGATCAAAATCAGTCAAAACCCGATCGATCCGACATGATTTAGTTGTTATCGTGCTAACAAGAATAAATGCCGACGACAACGACACACACACACACACAAAATGGTTTAAAAATCATTTTTTTTTGTTTTTAGGCCGAAAAACGAAAAATAAACCCTAGAAAAAAATTTGTTTTTTACACGATTACATTACTTTTCCGCGTATAGTGGAGCGCCGAAAAGTAAAATACATCTAAATCTGATCTTCTAGATTGATCATAAATGTCGGTGGTGAATTGAGAGTCCAAGTTTCGATAAACCAATTCAAAACAGTCTGGCTTTGTAACTTTGAATACCGCCGTCGATTTACTTGGCTAGCTAAAGAAAGTAGTGGGCAATAAAAAAGTAAAACAAACAGTATCATATTCGTTAGGCAATGCGCTGCAACAGAAGAACCCAGAAACCGTGATTAAGTGGATTTAGGAACAAGCATTTGATAGGATAAAATATTTCATGCGATTTACAGTAGCAAATACGGCCAACCAATTTCAAAACAACATTTCCACAAACAAAAGATTTGGCAATATCAGTTTTAATTTGTGATTTAAAACGTTTAAATCGTGGATCAAATTCTTCGGTTTGTGTTAATTTTTACGCAATATATGCTGCGATTTTTCTATTTCTTTTTGTTTTTTATTTATCGGTGAGACAAATATTTGCGGTAAACGGTTGTCAATATTATTTCAAAACGTATTATCGTAACTTGTAAGAAAAATTCTTTTGAATTAGTAAATAATTTCGTCGTTACTCGACATATGGTTTTTCTTAAATCATACGTCAAAGCAGACACTCTTACATCTAATATTATAAATCGGTAGCGACATTAAAAACAAGTTCATCGATACAGAGATTTCCACTTCTTTAAAAAAGTTAAATAGAGGGTCATAAAGCAAAATTATACACTATAAAAGTAATTGTATCCACTACGTAATGATTATTTTCCATGGCATAGCAAACTATGCAAGTGACATAAGAAGTTTTACTGGATAAAAGAATCCAACTAATTGAACTTTACAGGGTGGCCCACAAAGTGTTGGCTAGTCGATATCTAGAAATCTATTTGAACAATAACTTTAAAAATTAGCGATGTTAAATAGCCGGAAGCGTTGCCCATTTTTGGCATAAAAGGACTTTATTTCACCTGCACATTTCCGGTCACGTGACATCAACTTCAAAAATTTAAATGAGACGCCCTGTATGTTATTACAATTCTGTGATAGTCTGTCTAATACTAATTCAATGATATCATATCCGTCAAATTTTTGCGGCATTGTAATGATAAACAACTGTTTATGAACGTTTATTTATTTTTATTAAAAAAAAACGTAAGTGGCTTAGAAACAAAAAAGTTGTCCTAGCAACAGAGAGACATCACTACTTGTCAAGAGCTATCAAGCAGTATTAGTAGATTTTGTGTTTGTAAAAATAGTAATAAGATTATTATGCCTTTACATTTTACTTACGATGAGTAAGTTGATATGCTGGTGATCTATGGAAAATGTGGAAAAAACAGCAGATATGCCAGAGATTTGTATAGTTATCGTTTTCCCGTCCGAACAGCTTCAAGTAAAAATACTTTTGCTTACGTGGAACAGACATTAAGACGTAGTTCTTTTCCTAGTGGAAAACAGAAGACTCCTCGAAGAAAGCCTATTCAAACAGAGGATAATATAATTAATATTCTGGTGTATCTTCAAGTAAATCCCCATATATCAACGTGGTGTCTTCAGCAAGAATTAGGAGTAAGTAGAACTACAATCCAGAAAGTAATAAAAGATCATAAATGTCATCCTTTCAAAATACATACTTATTGAATTAACGCATAGTTCAACCCCTGAATATCCTGAAAGAAGACTTAATTTTATTGCTGAAATGTTAGTGAAAGTCGAAGATGACCTGTTCTGTTTAAATAAAATATTGTGGAGTGGAAAATATTGTGGATGAAAGTCGTTTTTATAACAACGGTATCGTTAATAGGCACAATGTCACTACTGGTCGGCTGAAAATCCAAAATGGATGCGTGAAACCAATTTCCGAACAACATGGAGTGTAAATGTTTGTTGCGGTTTATTCAAGCCGTTTAATTGGACCATATTTCTACCAAGAAACGTTGAACGGTGAAAGGTATTTAGATTTTCTCCAGTATATTCTTCCCCATTTACTTGAAGGTATTCCCTTAAACGAGGAAATTACGACGTGGTGGCAGCAGTGGATAGTGCACCTCCTCACTTTACCTAGCGAGTTAGGACATATCTTAATGATACTTTCCCTAAAAGATAGGTTGGACGCAATGGTACAATATCTTGGCCAGGCTGCTCCCCAGATATAACACCTTTAGATTTATTTCTATGGGTATACTTAAAAGGTTTCGTTTACAATACACAGCCTAGAAATTTAGACGATTTACAAAACAAAATCAGAGCAGCCAGCGTGCCAAACTGTTACACCAAAAATGATTAGAGCAGCATGCTACACAAATGTTTAAAAAAAAAATAGTATTGCGTTAATGAAGGTGGATATCAAATTGAGCATCACCTGTAATGATTTTTATAATTATTGTATTTTGCTGTGTAATTATTTATCTTCTTTAATAAAAGTCTTAAAGAATCAATCCATTCATTTAACAGCTCAGATATTCACTGTTTTACATAAACGTGCTAATAAATATGGTATCGTTGGATTGGTATTAGATAGACCATCACAAAGCTGTAATAACATACAGGGTGTCTCATTTCAAATTTTGAAGTTGATGTCACGTGACCGGAAATGTGCTAGTGAAATAAAGTTCTTTTATTCCAAAAACTGGCAGCGCTCTCGACTATTTAACATCACCAATTTTCAGAATTATTGTTCAAATAGGCTTCGAGATATCGACTGGCTAAAACTGCGTGGGCCACCCCGTAGGTATATACCACAAATTACAAGAACAGCAACAAAGATTTCCTATACATCAATAAAATAAATGTTAAAATTTACTTAGCTTAAAGATGTATAATACCAATTAATGTTGTGATTGATCGATCACTAAAGCAGTGTTTAGTTACAAATAGATTTTCAAGTTGATCGATACCTTAAAATTATTTTATAATCGCTAATTATGTCTTCAAATCAATGAGTTTAGTCAGTAAAATTTGGTTTTATATTCTGACTTCTTCGCTGATTTCCTTACTTCGATAATACTAAATGTCAAATAGGGTTAAGTTTAAGGAACGATCTATCCTTTGATGGAGAAAAATTCGGTTTATTAAGGAGAAAAATCTAAAGATCTAAAATCTTGTATTGCTTCTAAATACACAAGAAGCTTTAAAATATTCTGTCTATAAACAGTCCCATCTGAAAGGGTGCTGTATTGTCAGTGCATTTTCTTTAATTTAGGTTCCAAGTAAATCCATAATTTCTTCTACCTGTGTCTGTGTTACCTACCCACAGTTCTTATTACAAATTTAATTTATATGCATTCCACTATTGAATTTTTAAAATTTACTAATGTAAGAATTAATAAAATTACGTTAATTGTGACATATTATTAGTAATAATAATAATATAACAGACAACTTTGTTGTCAAACAGACTACATCTTAATATACGACAAATTAATTAAAATATCACATTAACTTGGTATATCTAATAGACGCTAAAACTTATTTGATAATGTATATTAAAAAATAAACAGTTTTAAAACCTTAAAACGGACTTTTCCGCATGTAGAACATCTCTATCTTGAAATTGAGTAGCCGAGAAAAAATAGACCAACACATAAATACAGAATATGTATTTTATGCGACAGTTTTAGTTTTTTTTACATAGTCCACCATCGTGTTTTCTCATGGCCCATGGACAGAGTGGGGTGTTCTGTCCACCTCAAAATCAATAAACATCGTCTGGTAGACGTCCCTAATCAGAATCAGTCGCAACTCGATCGATCCGACACGATTTAATTGAGTGATCGTGCTAACAAACAAAATTTCTCAAATAGTCCACCATTGTACTTTCTCATGACCCATGAACATGGTAGAGTGTGCTCTATCCACCTCAAAATCAATAGGTGTCGTCTGGGAGACGTCCCCAATCAGAATCAGTCAAAACCCGATCGATCCGACACGACTTAGTTGAGTTATAATGCTAACAAGAATAAATGCCGACGACAATGACGACACACACACACACACACACATCAAAAATTTTGTACAAACCATTTTTTTTTTTTGTTTTTAGGCTGAGAAACGAAAAATAAACCAAAAAAAAAATTTGTTTCTTCACTTTTTCTTTACACGATTACATTACTTTTCCGCGTATAGTGGAGTGCGGAAAAGTAAAATATAAAATTATACAGAGTTATTCAAAAAATTACATTCAAGAAAGAATAGACAACAAATATTGTGATTATTATAATTAAGCCAAGGATTTTACTTTCGACACGACGTAAATAACACAGACTGACTTACAACGAAGAGCAGATTACATGTAGAAATTATTCACATATTATAATAGTTTACCTTTCATTACGTGGTCGTTTAGGAACAAATGAGGACTTGTAGTCAGGCCTGGAGGCAGGACAAGTCATCACGTCATTGTCACCGTATTGTCAAAGCGATTTGAACAACACAGTACTTCTTCAATGTAACATCACCACACACCTAACACTATTTACGCGTATAGTCACATGAGTATATTCTTAATAGCTGCTCTAAATATTGAGCAGTCAACGAGCGACGCCTGTCAGTAAATATCCATTTATAATGTGGAAATGACCATTCTACATCAACGAAAGTCAACGTAGAGGAGCATACCGAATATATGAATAATATTGTAGAGCCTTCATATTAAATTCTGGATTAGAGACATGAACTTCTTTCTGCTGTAAAATATCTACTATAATTGCTATAGTAGAAAACCCCCGGTTGTTACCCAAAATTGCAGTAATTTTTTTCTTTATAGTCTTCGCAGTATTCCCCTCCAACTGAAAAATGTACTGCTCAAAATTTCAAACAACGTTTAATATCATTCACTATTAAAAATTCATCTGTCAGTGATTTTTTACGAATTTTTCAATAGCTTCAAATCTTGTTGAATAGCTGGATCCACTAAAGTCTGTTGCGCATTCGCAATAGTAATAGCATCATTTGGATACAACTGTTTAAGTACCCTGGTTATATTCTCAAAATTGCAGTAATGATATGAAGTTGCCTTGATCCACATTTTATATTTTAAAACTGTTACAGCTTCGGATTATGAACGCCGACGTTTTATATGTTATTGATATGGTTTATGATGTATGTTCGATAAACGAAAACTTATTCTTTTATAAACTGGCATGCATTTGTTTCATTTTGATTGAATATACGATGTACGTACATATATTCAACTAGTTACTTTTCAGAGTAAAAGACAGCAATTTGCATTTTTATGTATTTAAATTTAGTCTATTTATTCTACATGAAGTTTCCACTGTTAGTAATTATTCTTGAATAAATAAACAATCGTCAAGAGTTCCAATAGCATGATATATGTCGTCTACAAATAATTCATAATGTAAGTCTAGAATATTAGTAATATCATTAATAAGTATTATAAATAGTAATAGTCCTAGATTGCATCCCTGTGGTACCCCTGATCTAGGAAGAATGTTTTAGAATTAAATCTATTATACGCAACATATTATGATCTACCAGGTGAGTATAAAACAGATAATTTTAGTAGAGGTTCACTAAGTACAAAATATTAAAATTTTTTAGAATTCTTCCATGATCACATAATAAATACATATATGACTATTCTTTACCTTTCTGAGAGTATTCAAAGTATGTGGTTTAGAGAAAGTCGCGACAGCTGATCACGATGTTCGTGGCTTGCAAAAAAATCGTTTTTGATGTTCCTTCTTGAATCCATAGTGCAAATTGAATTTACCAGACGTCTAGGTCTACTAAACATTATGGTTATATAGATCTATATATGGTGCGTGCAATAAAACAGGCTTATGAAATTAAATTGATATTTTGAAGAAATATGTACGGCAGCTTGATAAATGCCTGGGTACAGGTTAATGTTGAATACAGAAGTAAAACATTTTTCAATAAAGTAGGCTCTATAAGAATATTCAATATACTGACCTTGGAGTTGCAGATTCAAGTCCCAATAGAGTGAAGTTATATGACGATAACTTTCGAAAGAGAAAAGTAGTACTGACAATAAAAGTGCTGTGGAATTATTACCAAAGAAACTACCAATTTTACAAAACTCCAAACCAAATTTATATAAGGCTGTAGGTAAAAGTGAACCAGTTGTTACTAATAATAAAGAGGGTTCTGGGGTCTCAAGTGAAACCCCACACCCATGGAAAAAGGATTAGGATTGCGAATGACGTAATCGACTTCTCGGTAGTATCTTACGATAGTGAATGTTAATCCTATTGAACTGTTGAAAGCTGTTGTTTACTTGTTGTTTAGAACTTTTGGATGCTAGTCTGGGTATCTGGGTATACCCTGCTCTCCATAGTCTTAAAGCTTTGTTCCGGAGCCTTAACAGGATACTAAAAGGATTACCTCATCTTAGGAAAATATTTTTCCGTTCGAATCTATATTTTATATATAAAAGACTTTGTATCGAATATACGTATTTCTCCTGTAAACAAATTTTACTCATTTATATATGAGTATAATTCATATATGAAATAAATATGTACATGTACTTCATACACAGACACCGCGTTTTGCTTCGTTTAAGAACAGTTATAACCAATCAGTTATCTTTCTTATTATATGTGTTGTCTATGGACAAAGGGCGGGACTCCTCTTATTATTATAACAATAAATAATTATTTCACGTATGACAAGGCCACATTAAAAAAAATCAAATCTAGATTTGTTTTAAAGACAGCCAACTTACATCATTATACAAAATCATACCCAATAAGTGATTGTGCAGAAATTAGAAAGGAATTGTTAGTTTGTTACTTATCACCAGTCAAGTGGTGGATATCAACTCACTTATGTTTATTTGAACGAAATACTTTGGATAAAACCCATTCAAGTAAATAATTAAATCATATGAGTACAATGTTAAATCAGTTGTGCTCCTAAGCAGAAACTGAAAACATTTCATACTAATATAACTGAAGCAATTTGACATTGTAACAGTTGCGTTTTACTTTTAACAGAATATTTCTGAACAATTTCACATAAAGATCTTTCTTCATCATAGACTGGAAAATTACATGGCCTTGGTCGGTTCGTTCTTATTTTTTTTTGAAACCGTGTTAAACTGGATTTTGTTTCAACGTTTCATTATCCATTGTAGGTGACTTCTTCTTTTCTCTGAATCAAGATTAGTGATTTTTCTTAATTTCCTTTAAGCCTGCGTTCGTGGCTAGATTCATATCTAGATTCACATAATTTTTTGGGCAATTTCTTTCAATTTACTTAAGTATGTACAACGGTATATGTTATATGTTATAAAAGGTATTTTGACACAAAGACCGTGGCATCAATTGCTTGCATTGAAAATAATTTCTATTTATTACATATCAGAGAGTAGTACATAATCTATACAAAGAGCAAACTGCTGTTATAGAAGTAGAAAGGGAAAGAAGGGAAGTAGGTATCAGGAAAGGAGTAAGACAAGGATGTACGCTATCACCACTAATTTTTAATCTCTACATCGAAGAGGCGATTAATGTCGTAAAAGATAGAGTGGATTTCGGGATTAAAGTACAGGGACAGAAACTAAAAATGCTGAGATTCGCGGATGATATATCAGTATTAGCATCTAGTAAAGAGGAATTAGAATCAGCGTTGAACGAAATGGAGGCAGTGTTGACAGAGGAATACGGAATGAAGGTGAATAAAAACAAAACTAAAGTGTTAGTGTGCAGAGGGCGCGAGAGCAGAGCAAAAACGAAAGTATAAATTAATAATGAAAGATTGGAGGAAGTTAAAGACTTCACTTATTTAGGAAGTAAAATAAATTGGGATGGAAGAAGCGATAAAGACATAAAACAAAGAATAGCGCAGGGTCGAGTAGCTTTTAACAAAAAGAAAGCACTTTCATGCTCAGGGGTAATAAACTTAGAAACAAGAAAGAGATTTTTGAAAACGTATGTATGGAGCACGGCGCTATACGGTTGCGAAACCTGGACGGCAGGGGTAGCAAGTGGGAAGAAATTAGAAGCTTTTGAGATGTGGTGTTACCGAAGAATGATGAAAATATCGTGGACTGATAGGGTTACAAACGAAGAAGTAATAGAGAAAGTCGACGAGAAAAGAAGTATGTGGAAAAACATAAAGAAGAGAAGAGATAGAATGGTAGGCCACTTGCTGAAACATGGGGGAATAGTCCGCGATATTTTGGAGGCAGAAATAGGAGTGAAGAAAGGCAGAGGTAGGCCTAGATTAGACTACTGCCCACAAATAGTAAGGGATGTAGGTTGTAGCACAATTAGCGAAATGCGTAGGTTAGCACAAGATAGGAGAAGCTGGAGGTTAGCGTCCAACCAGTCTTAGGACTGATGACCTCATGATGATGATGATGATTACATATCAATGAATTATTTTTGCAGATATTTGTTTAATATTGTTGTTCAATAATTATTTAACATGGCGACTGGTAGATAATATACTTAATATAGTTTAATCCAGTTAGGGATATCTTATGTTGAAAGCTAAATGAAACTGAAGTTTTAAGATTTTATTTTAATATTTTATCTTTATAAGTAAATGACAAAGTGAAACCCGCTCTCGACAGTTCTACAAAAACATAAGAGTAAAAATAAATATTGTTGAATATGCTGAGAATTTTGTTTTGAAAGGCATATGGAGATCATTCCATGACTTTTTTTATATAAGGTCATGTAATGCAAAATATTTAATGGATAAAATAAATTATTTTTAACTAGTTACAAAAATATGCGATATTGAAATGGGCTTTCCATATCTTATTAAGCATTAAGAATGTACTTTGTAGTTGAGATTATCTAATACGTATTTATTTACTTTTTCGCATTCGATGAGAACGACTTGTTTGCGTTCCCTACGTGTCATCTGATGCAGGTATGTGACGCAGGTTCCCTAGGTAGATTTATGATGCCTAACTGATCGTTTTAGTGTATTCTATAGATGCTCTATGGGGTTTATATCTGGGCGTGTTGGTGGACAGTCCATAGTTGGGATATTCATCAATCGAAGGTCGTTCAGTTTTTAGCAAAGTGGGGCCGAGCGCTATCCTGCATAAAAGTGAAATTATCCCCGACAAAGGAGGTAAATGGAATCACATGTTCTTCTATGATATTTAACACGAAGAAATGTGCATTTATTGATTTTCCAAGTATAGGAACCAAATCCGTGTGGCCATCGAAACAAATTCCTCAGAATATTATTGATCCACCGAAAAATGAGATCCTTGGAGAGATATTGCCCGCAACAAACCTCTCTCTTAGTTTCCGCCAAACTCGTTGACGTTCATCTGACGAATAAGACTCTTGTTTCGTCTGAAAATAAAACTTGCTTCCAGTCGTTTATGGTTTAATTTACGTGTTCTCTTGCAAATCTCCAAGTAACTCTATATCCTCTGGTGAGCAGTAATGCAATTGTTGGTCTTCTACTGCCCAATGTCCTTCATTATGCTATCTCCTAACCGTTCGTCCAGAAATTGCCACATTTTGAGCTGATGCTAAGGTTCTGCTTAGCTCTAAATTGGTATAATGCCTGTTTCTTAAGGCGATTTGAAAAATATATCGGTCATCTTTTGCATCTGTAGCCTTCTTATGACCTTTTCCTAGGGTTCTACAGTTACTTCGAAGTGCATTGAGATATATAACTATTCGACTAATTGTTGATTGTCTAACTCTTAATAAATTAACCACATTTTGCTCGCTACGTCCTTCGTTAACCAGAGTCACAGCTTTCACTGCTTCATCTTCTCTTAAGTTGCGTGGACGATTCATTTCTTCTACTCTAAGTGTATTTATTCAACAATGTATTTCATTCACTTTATTACATTAAATTTAAAAAGAATAACTAGCGTAATTTAATTTATTTTCTTTTACAAATCACTTTAAACATTATCAAATATATTATTAACAAATAATTACAAAATGTTACTTTATATCTGCCTAACAATTGCAGTTGTTTATCAGTAGTAGCAGAGTATATCCTAGACCGCCTACATAAAATGTTTAAGAATTTAAAACTTAGTACTTATTTACTATTATGTATTTACATAGTTCCTACTGAATTTTTAAGAATTCTTCAAGTATTAATGTATTAGTTAGAGGTGCCTGGAAAGTATATTTGGAAGTACACTTAAAGAAGTTTTTATTATTTAATTTTAAAAATTAATATTTAAATGGTATCTTATCAGAAATCACAACGGTGTAAATCAAAACATCACACAGTTCGATACATTCATCTTTCGATACTGAGAGTAATTATGATTAAAAATAGACTAGCCTAAGCGATGAATTCTTGTTTGTAACAGCTGAAGATATCAAGAATTTAATCTGTTTAAACGTCAATAGCTATTAAAATATTGGTTTTCAGTATGCCGGTAAAAAATTCTGAGGTTGTAAACACTTTAAACATAAATTTTTTGTAGTAGTTTCAACTTGTTTATGTACGCCACACAGCAGTGCCATGTATCAGTTAACTTGGATAGCTTTATATTAGTATCGATAGGAATAATCGATATGTTAGAAAGACGAGCATCAGCGAATTTTTCATGGAAGGTAATACCTAGTCGTTTATCTCTTCGATATACGTTACGAACCATACATTTTTATATCGAGTCACTTAGACGTTACTTCTTTTTTCTGTTCTGTAGATAGTTGATAATAATGGCGAAGCACACTGGTTTTTGTTGCAGTATTGTCATTACAGTATT
Source organism: Rosalia funebris (assembly GCA_037954035.1). NCBI lineage: Eukaryota > Metazoa > Arthropoda > Insecta > Coleoptera > Cerambycidae > Rosalia > Rosalia funebris. The sequence continues at coordinate 9,174,969 of JAZFAV010000022.1, forward strand.
TTTCAGGAAATAACAAATAAAACTGTTAAAACTTTTCAAATGAACCCATAGTGTACATCGCTGCGTACAGGATAAACTATTAATATACAGGGTGACTTATTAAAAGGAACATGTTTCTGGGGCATAAGGAAATTTATTTGTCAACAACTGCCGATTTTTATTTACGAGGTTGACACTCATAAGTCTATATTTGAAGTTTATTTTTGAACTTCATCTTCAAGGTCATGGTGGAATTCTCTTAGTATAGTTTATTTCACCGCTATTTGCCAAATAAAAAATCTCAAAAATACCGTGGTTTGTTTTTATGGCTATGCTCAGGTAAACTGTTCGGTTTATCGGAAAAATAAGAGTTTTTATTTGGCAAATAGCGACGAAATGAATAGTACTATAACTGACACTGTTTAAGAAGATATGTATAAATATTTTAATAAACCCATAGCAATAATAATGTCCATTTTTGTGATTCCGTTTATCGAAAAAGAATATTCGGTAGATATCCTGTATTAATAACTAGCTAATTTAGATTATAAATTGTCAGATCATTTTCAATTAGTCCAATTCCGAAGGTGTCCTAAAAAGACGTCTACATGAAATCCATTTAATTATAGTATACCATTCAATTTTATCATTTAATGTTATTTTTTATAGATAAAACTATTTTCTCTATGCGACGAGGTATTGATAATAACATGGCTTAAAATACCCTTCAGTTTGTACCCTCATTTTATTTCCTGCAGATTTGATTATGTGGAGCTTTGAGAAAGTTGCACTGCGCCAATATACGAGAGATAGATTGTCCAATAATTTTTTTACGTTACACAGATACGTTTTATCTATGTATAAGGTGAGCCATATTTATTACTCATTATTTTCGAATTCCTTTGCGATTTGTGATTGATGGAAATAGTTTGCATTTTTTCGAATTCTAGCAGAATTTCTGACTCGTGGAAGTAATTTACATTTTCCTTTCAATATGTAGCCCCTTGTCGGATAACCTTGACCTTTAGTACAATTATGAAATTTTCGAAAGATTATACGTTTCTCAACCCTCGTTTCACCAACCAAGTTGGTATCATCGGAAGATGATTAAAACTCATGGCCTTACTCATCTCCCGGTGATGCCAATTTGGTTGGCGAACCGTGCATCGAGAAACATGTAATCTTTTGGTGTTCATGGAAAACTGATCTCCTGTTTTTATGATATCTGTCGAAAACTGACAATATTGTGATTTTCTATATTCCACTTCTTAGAATAAATAATGTACGTAAAATGTAAAACTGTATTATAGTACCTATACTATACATATAGTAGATACTATATAGTATCTAATTTTATTTTAATAATCTTAAATGACCCATTGAGGGGGAATTTGGTCTATAAATTTGATTTAAGTTTATATCTCACCTTTTTTTGCCTCTATTTAAATTTTATTATGCCTCTATTTAAGTTCTGCATCTAACATATTTCTATTGATTTTGGGTAGATGGTTCTAAAAATAAAAGTTTTCTTTTTCAAAATTCTACTATATTCACTCACTGAAGAAGATTATGATAGAAAACCTCACTTTTGTGAACAAATACAAGAAATAGCTAACGAACACCATGACTTGATAAACATTACTCACATAATTGATAATAATATTTTTATTGAAAGAGTTTGTTAATAAACAAAATCGAGAATAATAATTCATTCCAATTTTAACTCTTTAGAGAATTTGATAGAATCATTTGTATTTAAAACATCAAGAGAACGATTATTGATGAAAACTACTCAATAGAGAACGTGTAGTTCCAACAAGATCCAGATCAGTATCAGAGGACAGCTGTATCAACAATACTCAGGCAAATAGACTGGTAGAAAATATACAATAGAATAACCTAAAAGATCAAATGACTTCATTCTTTGAACTGTTTTTACCCGCATTTCTAATGTTTACTCATATTTAGAAAATAACTGTTTTGGAATGAATGACTGAGATAAATCTAAATAAACATTTCGATTTATTTATCGACCATATCTGAATGTACAATTCTCACTGACTATTACCACCATTGATCATGATGCTCATTGCTCATTGATCATCTCAATAAAGTAGAAAATTGCAAGTGAATTTTCTTGACCGAACAATGAACAATATTATTCGTAAAGAGACAAATCAAAATAAACATTTCGATCTATTATACCATTTTCACAAAACATCGCAGAGACCAAATTAAATAATTTTAAGATCAAGGCACAAGATTATAAGAAGGTAAAGATTATACATCTAAAGAAAAATCATAGATATATATGACAGAAGACTAATATACATTTGAATTTACAATGATCATTAACTACCGTCATCGGGGAAATCGAAAAACATACTATTGAAGGCAAGGATATTTTCTTAATCCAGTTATTTGTAACTAGGTTAAGACTTTACTTTCATCATATAGTGTAGAGTAATTATGAAATTATTTATTACAATTTAAATATTAACAAAAATACAAAACTTAAAATGTCTCATTTATGTTTACAACATAATGGAGACGTACCTATAGAGACTTTATACGAGAGTGAGGTGGAAAGTCTTCGGCCTGTGCCAGAGATAGCGAAACCAGGTCTAATTTTTGACTCGTATTCTACAGTACTATCCCTGACTAGCTTGTGTAGTAACTTCTGGTCGATTGCTCAGTTAATATATGTTTGACAGCCTATTGAAAAAGACGCCTCGCTTGTTTACGTAAAAATGGAAAAATTGGGAAGCATGCGGTCATCAAATATATCTATTTGAAAGGCTTAACACCACTTCAAATCAAACAAGAAATAGATTCAACACTAACGGACTCTTCTCCATCATATTCAATAGCCAAATAGTGGGTTTCTGAATTTAAAAAAGTCGCACGAGTACTGATTGTGAACCACGCTCAGGATGCACCTTTGAGGTTACAACTGCCGAAATGATCGAGAAGATTCATAAAATCGTGGTAGATGACCGCAAATTGAAATAAGTTAGATTCCAGTAGCTGAGACTACTGGGATCTGAACTTAACGTGTACGCAATATTTTACATCTATAAAATAAATATAAACTCTGGGCTAGATGGGTGTCGCGTATACTAACTATAGATCAAAAATTGCGCCAAAATACTTCTCGACCGAGAACTTGGCACTGTACAAGTGAAATCCCAGTGAATTTTTGCGTCAATTAATAACTGTTAATGAAACTTGGGTCCACCATTACACTCCTGGATGTGAACAACAGTCAGAACAATGGACTTGAGTAGGTAAACCAACCCCCAAAGAACTATCAATGGTGAGTAGTACGCGAGTTATTAAATTGATTGAGTGACGAAATCAAGGAAAAATGTCCTCATTTGGTGAAGAAAGATATCTTGTTTCACCATGACAATGCACCTGCTCATTCGCCAGTCATTGCAATGGCTAAAATCAACGAATTGAAGTCCGAATTGTTCCCCCATCCAGCGTATTCACCAGATTTAGCCTCCAGTGACTATCATTTGTTTTTTAACTTCAAAACATGAATGCGTTATGAAAAATGTATTAGAATTCAACAAGAATACATAATTTAATGACATTGGTTTCATTTACCGGTCTACCCCAAGATAAATATGTCAAAGAAAAACTTCTTAGGTTTCAGCAATTCAAACCAAAGCCGTTATCATGGCCAAGTTGCTTGCACATTATTACCAAAGTACGTTTTTGCGATTGTGAATATTATTTTACGATTTCTAAAGTCTAATAAGTTCCACGAAATTAATTTTTAGTCTGGGCAACCCCGCGTACAAAACAGCGAACGACTTGAAATCAATACAAGGTATAATGTACTTTCTAAACTAATATTGATTGTGGCAGTAGATATAAAAAACACAACTAATAATATAAGAGACTCTGTACAGTTAAGTAACGTTATTTCAGGGTACTTATTGAGTTTTTGTGGAGCCGTGCAAATACGAGTATATTCATTATATCACAGACACCATCTTTCAATATAACGAGCTTTTTTTTTTTGTAAGATAAGGCCTAATATCTTAGAAAATAATCCATAGATAATAACCAAATTTGAGATCGAGCAATTAGGAAACATATCAGTAAATTATATCAGTATTGATATGTAACGTATATCAACATTCTATTTTTTCATTAACTATTTCACTATAGCTTTATCAGCTTTTACAAAATTTACTGTTTCTAATCGTTTCGATGCACTTTTTTTACAGTGTACGGAAAATATATGTCAAGGTGAAAATGTTTCAACTTCCATTATCCAACGATGCTCAATTCTGAATCAATTATATGTATAGAGAAACTGAAATTATTTCGTCCGAGGTGGCTAAAATTTGTTTACCTCCACTTTTTCTATCTCTTTTATTAACAAACACATTTATCGTATTTAAATCGTAACGGTTTATTTCATCTCTATTTGACAAACAAGAAATCCCAAACGGCTCTTATCTCATACCGTGGCTTGTTTTTATGGCTAGGCTCAGGTAGACCGTTTAGTTTATCGGAAAGATAAGACAGTTTTTTATTTAACAAATAGCGATGAAATGAATAGTGTGAACTTAGAGTTGTATTTTTCTAAAAATTAATATAAAGAAACTCAGAATGAATTGAAATCAATTACAATTTTCTTTAATAGCGTAATGCTTGTTTGTCAATTCCCTGAATATGCTATAAAAAATTAAATAAAGCCTTTTCTAGGCCATTTTACAAAATTTTATTTACGAAATACGTATATTTTGTGAATTTGTAGGTGCGTGAAATTATAGGTAAAAATCTAAGACTAAATTACTAGATGAAAACTTTCACACAAGAGGATCTGGGGGTACAAATGTATTATAATAATTCAATTGCTAGTGCAATTAGATCTCGAATAGTTAAAGAAATCGCTTTTCCTAGGCGAATAAAAAAAATTATAGTCTTAATGTTGTCAGATAATTGAATGTTAGATAACAAAAAAAAAAAAAAATTATTTAGACTAGCTATTATTTAGAGCTATTTAGACTACTTGAAGGAAATATATTACAAAATATGTATGGTCCAATATAGAACATCGATAATACATGGACAAATACAACAAGCATTGAATTAATACAATTAAATGAAGGCGACGATATCGTCAATTATATAAAAAGCTCAAGATTGGCGAGACTGGGATATATCTATAAAATTAACGATAATAGAATGCCAAAGAAGCCTACTGGAAGTAAAACAAAGAGTAGGCCATGGATGATATAGAAGTTGAGATGGGTAGAGCAGATAAACACAAGCTAGAGCGAAATAGAAAATAGCCAGAAAGGCCCAGACCTTCCCAGAGGTATAATTAGAGCAACCCACTTAAATACAAAGTTCTCTTTGTAACGAAATGTATCCTAAAAAGGCCGCAGAGAATTGTTATAGCTATTTTACAAACCCTACGTGTGGAAAAAAAACAGGCCTACATTTTGATTGCAAAATGTTAAAATAATCTCATAGTTCGAAAATAATGTGTGGATACATCAATTTTGTTCCATTGTTATCGTTTGAGAAAATAGAGCTCAGTATTAATACATCAGATTTACTATATATCAACATCGCTTATGGATTTTTGGCAATTAGTATAAATATACGAGTTTGAATCATACTGTATTTAGTCTCCAAATATTTCTCGCCAACGTTTTTATAAAAATGCCATTTTTCATTTCAAGAAAATATACATCCTTAAGCCGGGCTTCAGCGCAGAATTTAGAGCAGTCATTGGTATATTCTCAAGAGGCGTAATTACTTATTAAACTAGAAAATCAAACTTAGATCGTCGATTACGTTTCTTAAGTACCTAATCTATACAATTAGATTAGGTGTCCTTGATCTCAGTCCTACGACCTTCCACGTTATTCTACCATTCGTTTTTCTTCTATTCTTCGTCGTTTTATTCGAATTATTCTCCTAATGGTTTAACTTCACTTACATTTTACCCTACAATCTCCAGCCTTGCGTTATCTTCTTGATATAGTTCCTCTTTGGAGAGTTCGTCTTCATGAAAAGTAGGCATATCGTATTACTGTAGTAACTTACCATATGTTTAGATACAGTTCAGAGAAACCTTCTGATGGATCTGTACTCCCAATTGGTTTCACGAGGATTTCTAAACTTTTCCCCCGTAATAGATAAAGGTTTCATATAAAATGACATGTTTTATGATCATATCGTATTAGTGGGTCATGATCATATTAGTTCACTGCTTATATTGATGATGATCTTCATCTAAGTTGAGCCATGATATAAATGACGATCTATATCTTGTTGTAATATAGATTGTGTTTGCATCACATTTTTATAATTCATTGCAAATTCTTGTCCCCATAATAATTGATAAAATTTAAATTTTTAAAGTTCCCTTCAATATAAAGTATACCTTTAGGATATATTGTATCCTATATATGTATATTAATAGATGTACTATTAAGCTACATCCGTTCCAAACCAAGTAACTAGCGGCGTATTTGTAATCAGTGTCAGTGCTTGACCAAGCGAAGTTATACAAACATCGTTATTCAACTTATTTGTTGTTAACATATTGTTGTTACACTGATTTTATTTTTAAAAAGTGTTTTCATTCTTTAATTGATACATATTTGTGTACATGTTACCGGTAAAGTATAAAATTCCGGTATTCTATAGAAAACCTAGGTATTCTATACAATGACTAACGAATTCAGGCAATGTATGAAATCTGTTTTAATTCAAATAGATTTACATAATTTACCTAGTCATTTCATAGAATGCATGGGAATTATATAGAATACCTATATAGTATTAGGAAAGGTGTTAAATAAAGAAATATTAAACTTTAAATGAAAATATTTTTCGAAATAAAGAAATATTTGCTTAAGACACTTAATAGGAACTGAACAAACATCGAACATTTATTTCTTAGAAGTCTATGGGAACAGATTTTTCTATTTATTTTTGCAAGGTAAACTCGAGTGACATTTCCTAAAACAAAGTGTTTTCTTCTTAACGCACAAACACTTTATTGTTCCACAGTTCTTTTTGCAACTGCACTTGACGAATCCTTGGCCTGTTCCAGTAGACTGCAAAGTTGCAATTGAACGTAGTGTAATTTCGTTATCAGGAATATATTTAATGTCCAAGAATCCTTTCTGACAAACTGTAAACTGGGTTCTAGAATAGAGCGATTTAACAACTGCTTGCTTAGTACCTTAGTATCGACTGTTTTATTGATAACTATACCTAGAATATTTCGATCATGACCACGTCCCCTATCAACTTAGGGTACTGGAATTCTTACAGTTTTACCAACAGACACCGACGGAAATTTTTTGTCACTATGTTTCAACATCATTTCTGCTTGTCGTTTTAAGTTTTCTACTGCTGAATGCCGATTTTCGGTTGCCACTATATTTCTAGAGCACAAAGGACATAGTACCGAAGATCACAACCCTCAATATCTAATATTTCAAGTCCACTACAAATTGGATAAACAGTTTGTTTGCATCCTCTGCATGTCTGAGATCCATTTGTCTCTTTGAAACATACACAACAGAAACTATTTGATGGCTCGTTAGTTATATTCCCTGAAACTGAAGGTTGATGAAGTAACTCAATCCTTTTGGAGGTTACATCCTGAGAAGGTTGTTTTTGCGCATGACCTTGATCAATATTGTTATTTACAATTGGTGTATAGCAGGTGCGCCAATTGGGGTAAAAATATCTAATAGGACGTAAGCTACTTACGTTAAATGATCTTAATATACTAATATAAGTGTATATTCTCCATTTGGGTGAGACTGAAAGTCAATTAAGGCTACTTGACAATGAGAATTAAACTCCGAAGAAATTATAGGCTTCACAACAATACCTTTTTTAACACCTTTTTGTCTTGTTGACATGGTTCACAAACACATGTACAGCTCTATATCATATCGGGTTACATTTTTGTGCTTCTTTCACACATTGCCAGTTATTCAATCGGCATTCCATATAATGCCTAGGAAATGTATATAATATAATGTATTTCATACAATGTCTGATGATTTTAGGAATTATATATAATACTAAGAATTCTATATAATGTCGGATTACATACTTTGCCGGTAACATACGTGTTTCGATTAGAGAAACATAAATCGTGGAAAAATACAAAAATATTCTGATTAGATTAGCAACTTTTTAAACTATATCTATTAAATTTTTGTATATAGAGATGCCGCAGATACTTGTCTATTATTCGTTTTTTTAAGTAATCTGCAATAACAAAATTTCGTTGATGATCTAACTTGGATGTATAACATACCCCTTACATTAGTTCTGAGGTTATATTAGAATATATGTTATGTGCCGGATAATTTTTAATTTTATTTACTTTCCCAATTTTTTCTGACAAAATTATGTATCTGCGTCTACTATTTTTGTATTATTCCTGGAAGTAACGGAAAATTTCTTAAAACTTGATACTTCATTCGAAAGATAATGAAACAGAGAAGTGTTTAAAATAATTTGTACGTTTAATGTATTCACAAATTTTGGAAATAAATTGTCGTGAATGTACACTTGGTTTGAAGTTTCTAACAACATCTGCAAGTTCTACCTCCTGTATTTTTGTCGTATCAAAATATTTAACATAATTTTTGTTACATAACTTATTTTACTATGTGTATTAATGGTAGAAGCAAAAATATTACAAAAAAGTTAACCTTTTTTGTAATTTCTTAATTTTACAATTAGTAGTATGAGGCAGCACATTTCTAATAAAACACAAAAATTAAAATACCTCGAAAACTATCAACTTTTGGATAACGTATATTATTATGGTTCATTTGACTGCAAATTGTCTCTACTTCCAGGAATACGCCCACTTGCCATTCACCCTGTATATTGAATGTGAATGTACACAGAATTCGATCTGGCCGCACTTAATGTGCATCCTTTTCCCCTTGAATGTTGCCTCACTCTTTCTTCTACGCATACCTAGAAAATCTCACACTTTTTCCTATTCTTGACATTTCCTATTCTTGAAATAGACAAAATTGAAACACTGCTCGTATTTTAATTTTGTCTATTTTGTTTGAGTCTTTTTTTAAATTTATATTTAGAAACACACATTCTATGTTTCATGACTATTCCTACTTTTATTCGGCAAATAAAATATCGGCGAAAGAATAAATTTTATTTATTTTTGTTCAGTCGGCTCTCTGTAAATTATTGACGATGCGTTACAAAAGTTGGCCGCTGGACAATTAACGTCAGTATTAAAACTTGGTGAGAAAGTAATCGCGTTTCTATTTTCTATGTCTAATCGAAATTCAAGTTCAACATTATTAGTCAGGGTAAGTCACACTAAAACAAGGAAACCGCAAGAACGCGTCAAATTTTTCGAATTATTTTATTTGAATTTAACGTTATAGCGAAGATGTTTCTTGCTCGTTTGCAAAAACGTTGTAGAGAAACATTCTTCCCTAATGCATTCCTCGAGGTATATTTAACCTTATTTACAACCATCTGCGTAAGGGAAGGAAGATTATTACACAGCCTAATTCATGAAATAACATCAAATCACATTTAAAGCTGTTATCGCAATTTCGTTGTATTTCATATAATGAGTAGTTAATCAAAGAATCATAATTAAAGACCGACAATTAATCGTAAATATTCTATGGATCTAGAGGATTCAAGGCATATATTACTGATTTTAACCCTTCATCAGGCGCAACCGATCTGTGAGATCCGGCAGTTACTTTTTATTTGTCCTTTCGTGTGTATTACGAAAATTACGAACTCCCTCATAACTTCCTAGCTCTAAACCACCCTTCTCGATATTGTGTCGATTTTTTAGTGCATTCCTTGGCCTTGTATTGGCCGCCCAGATCTGCCAGATGCACTGCGCCTGATTTTACTTTTATATTTAGAGAGACTTCTTTTATTATTTAATTTAGTAATATGCTAAAATGTTGAAGAGGATTTTTAATTCCTTACATTTAAAATAGGAAGTTGCTTATAATTTTTCTTTGTAATTTACGTCCAATATTTTATATATATATATATATATATATATATATATATATATATATATATATATATATATATATATATATATATATATAAATCAAAAACCTTTTCACGTAAAAGACATAAAGTTGACTTTTATATGAAAAAATAGGTGGTTTGTTTTCTGTACTTAAAATATTGTTGAATGGGATGAAAAAACATACCATGGGATATCCTGAAGTAGGTTGGAACCTTTGGTGTGAAGACAACACTAACTGAGTTTTCCGCAAAACACCAAAACACTATACACTACACTCGACGCGCGTTTCACCAACAAAGTTGGCATCATCTGGAGATGATTAAAACTCTTTCCTGATCATTTTTTCAACTGTATCAATAGAATATCCATTACACTCAGCTATATCCTTGATTAACGCTTTTTCTTTTTCAAACCTCTCTTTATTAAGAGGGAAGCTTAGAAGGCGATGAACTAGAAAAGTGAGGCTCGCCATTTTGTGTTGAACACAATGGTGGGAATCATTAGGGATATATCTGAGAGTATTAGTGCCTTTTCTGTATATATCGAATTCCAACTTATTTTTGCTATTTCTAATAACTAATACATCTAAAAATGGTAGTTGCTCATTAGTTTCAACTTCGTATGTGAATTTTACTGACGCGAAACGATTATTTAATTTGGAAACGAAATTATCAATGTTCATAACTTTTGTGTCAAATACTGCGAACACGTCATCCACATACCTAAGCCAAACCCTAGGAAAGTAATCCATTTCTTGTTTTGCTTCTGTTTCAAATCTATTCATGAAGAGATTGGCAATGAAAGTTGACAATGAGTTACCCATGGCTGTCCCTTCATGTTGTTCAAAGAAACTGTTATTAAATTGGAAACAATTTTGTTTCATGCAAATTTTAGTGAGTTCAATATATTCTTTTACTAGATCTGGACTAAGATTATTTGATTCCAGTAAATCCCTAAGGTAGTCCAAGGTTTGTGGTATCGGAACACTTGGAAATAATGAACATACATCTAAGGAAATCAAAATTTCACCCTCTTGCAACTGAATATCTTTTATCTCATTAATGAAATCATTGGAATTTATTATTGAGAAACTGGATGATGTATTAGGTAAACTTTCGAATTCCTTTGTTAACCATTTCGATAGGTGGTAAGTTGGTGATCCAATTGCAGACACAATAGGACGCATCGACTTACCTGGTTCATGTATCTTAGGCAAGCAGTACAGTCTGGATATACTTGGATTAGATACATGAAACCTTTTTCTGAGAGCTGGAGTAATAAGGTTGTTACAAGATTTGAGAGTACTTCTCACTTCATTGATCATTTTTGGCAGTGGATTTCTGGGAAGTTTTTTATAAGGACCGTTACTAATCAGGTTGTCTACCCTTTCATAATAGTCCTTTTTATCCAATATAACAACCTTATTGCCTTTATCGGCTTTTAAATAAAAACAGTTATTCTCTCATAATCGTTTGATAATTTTTTTATTATTCGTGGATTTTGACGTTTTATTGATTATAATATTTGTTGAGATTTGATTTCTGCAAGCTTCTCTCACGAATCCTTTAGAAGGATCAGGCAGATGTTGAATCGAACTTTCAATACTTGCAACAATCTCATCTAAGTTCTTTTTAGAGGCAGGTAATGCAAAATTTAACCCCTTATTGAGGAGATTAATTTCTTATTTATCAAACGATTGGGAGGAATGATTTTCTACAATAGTTTCTAGTTTTAATCATCTCCAGATGATGCCAACTTTGTTGGCGAAACGCGCTTCGAGTGTAGTATATAGTGTTTTGATGTTTTGTGGAAAACTCGATTAGTGTTACCATGGGATATATTGAAAAATATATCCCATGGTATGTTTTTTGATTGTTTTGATATATTTATAATGTTATAAGATTTTTTCGACATGTTTTCCTATTTTTTTAAGTGAAATGAAAATGTACTTTGTTAATTTGATCGTTAATACTATATTTTTTATGGTTTGTAGTTTACAATAGAATTTGTAATGGGACAAAAGGATAACACACTTGTTGTTTGTAAGTAAATTTCGCCTAAATCCAGTTGTGTAAATAAACCATGTGAAGTCCATTCAGTTTTGTTACTGCTGTCAAACTGAGTACATCCAATGGGTCGCGCAAATTGTCACAAAACACTTTCTGAGCATGCCATCATTATAAGGGTGAAAAATTGCAAGTTATCCATTTCCGAAACTTCCAAAAATACAGGACGGGGTAAGGAAGCTATTTCTAACCTTCTAAAGAATCCGGAGGGTTATAAGAAGAAGAAAATACCAGGTAGGCCGTCAGTTTTAACCAGTAAGGAAAAACGAGCTATTCTGAGGATCGCTTCAAATTCATATTGGCAGCTCGGGTAATTTCACAAAGGGCTGGAGTCCAAACCAATATTAAAAACGTAAGGAGGGCCATTAATAGTGCCACACACATCAAGAGAAGAAAAATAAAAAGGATACCACCGCTTAGTAATGGCTGAAAATAGTTTGCTCGTGACCATATCCATTGGAAGGAGAAATGGAGGAGAGTTTTCTCAGACAAAAAAAATTAACCTTGACAGCCCTGATGGTTGGAAATACTATTTCTACGGCCTATGGAAAGAAGAAAATCTATTTTCTGAAAAGCCAGTCGGTGGAGAAAGTGTGATGATATGGGGAGGCATAGGATACAAGAAGAAGACGGAAATTGTTTTTGTTTCTGACAGAATGAACAACGGGCATTATCGTTAATTAATAGATAATCAACTAAAAAAGTATTCAGAAACATTACCATACGAATAATTTGTTTCCAGCAGGATAATGCCCCTGTACATGCCGCGAAAAAATAAAAGAATACTTTCAAGACAGAAATCATGAAGTTCTGGAATGGCCAGCGAGGTACCCGGATTTTAACATTATTGGGAACGTCTGGGGACCTGTTGCCAGGGCTGTTTATAAAGGTTGCCGATAGTTCCAAAACACAGAAGAGTTGAAACAAGTGGATCCAGGAAGAGTGAGATAAATTTTCGCAAGAAGTTTTGACACCTCTACGACTCCCTTCCAAATGGAATGACAACTACAGTGGAAAAAGGAGGAGCATATACGAAATACTAAAAGTATTTCTTTATTTTTATGGTAATCAGTTTTTTTTGTTTTAAGTTTTGATATACAATTTCTACAGATATGCTATCTTTTTGTCCCACCGAAATTTCAAACTCAACATATGCTATTAATACTGTAAATATAAACAAACAAGAAACAATATTGTAGGGGCTACCTTTTTGTCGCCCACCTTAAGTGTGACGCTTGTTGTTCAATCAACGGTACCATAAAAATAACTATGCCATAAAAATATGTAAGAATCGTCTTTGAACATATGTTAAGACTTAAGAGACGATAAGATAATATGGCAATTAAATAAATTATCGGTTATAATTATAATAAGGACTCGATTGTTTTTATGTCAACTTTCTATGCGTCAATAATGAAGAAAAATAAAAGAAATGTCTTCATATATTTAATATGTATATAGAATATAATTAAGCCCATATCCAACCATGGTCTATAATTAAGAAGTAAATTGGAAGATATATAAATACGGTGTATGCCGATAACTATTTTGTAACTTATTTTATTACCACGTTTTTATTAACTCGCTATCTTGTCTGTCTGTCTGTTCGGTACAAATTTTGCAATTGATTTTAAACTATCTTCCCAATGAGCTAGAGGCTTTAAACTTTAAACATAGCTCAGAACTGTATGATGATGCAATATTAACTCACTTTCTTGTCTTGTTTCTTGTTCGTTAGGGCACCGTACGGAATCCTAGTACTAAGCTCGTGCTATCTGTCCGTCCGCCTGTCTGTCCTACCTTTAAATGACCTGCATCTTTTGAACCATAAGGTTCAATCTAAAAGTCAAAAAAAACATGGTATATTATTTTTCTTTAAAATTTTTGGGAATAACTACTGGAGACTTAGACAACTATTAATTCAAAACCGGAATTCATATTTTCATTTCGGTAACCACTTTTCTTTAAAGATATTTTAAGTCTGCTTCATATACCATATACATATGTCTCCGTCTGACCTTATCACTCAATTTTAGTTCGATATCTGAGCAAATACGGACGTAGGCGGGTGACCTACAAAAATTGTTGATACATATACCAAACCAACAATAATAATTGCTTTCTTATGATTTCATTTTATATTCCTTATATATACGATTCTTTCATTATAATTTCTAATTTGTTGCAAATATTAAATCAAATTATGACAGTATATATTTTGTTTATAAAAACATGTCAATTTATCGTAAGTATCTAGGCCTTTTTTGCGAATGGTATTATTTCTCTTCAAATTCAAATACACTTCAAATAAAGTAATATACGAATCTAATACATTTTTTGTCGGCGATATTAAAGGTTTATTATAATTTAATTTGAGACTTTCGTTGAGCATTAATAACTACTTTTACCTAAGCTAAGATATCTGTACAAAAAAAAAAATAACCTGCTACTAATTGATCCACAAAAACAACAGCCTCACAATCTGACTATCTTTTTTTAATTCAGCTAATGTTCATTCGTGAAAGTTAAAGGCAAAACCGTCGCAGTTTTTCACACAGTTGCACACAGTAATGGATTTTTACTTAACGAATATCATGTAATAATATTATTTCAGGTTTTACCACAAATATTCATTCCGTTTGGGTAATTACGTATTTATCGGTATACTTTGGATTATTTAAATTGAATTTAGTTGTAACACAAACACAACGTTTTTTATATATATTTGACAAACCCTCACAGATTTGATATTGTTTTAACGAACACAGGATTGTAATAAGCCAGACGGACACGTAAAAAAATGGTCTAGTATTAAAGGAAAAACACGATGAAGAAAAAAATGGAGGTCACTGAGCGTTCTCTTGGCATAAAGCTGTTACGTGCATATGAAATTAAAACACGAAGGGAATCAATATATTAATTATGTTATTAATTCTTGTATCGGATTGAAGTGGGAATTATGCTGTTGAATATTTTATTAAAAATTGACATTTCTCCTTTTATAATTTACAAGAAGAAAGCTATTTAACGTAGTCATTGTCATATTGCGACTGTAGTTGCAGAAGACAATATGCGCGTCAATATTCTGGCAGGTGTAGTGGCTTTTGAATGAGGAACCGTGAACAGAGCAGAACTACTGCTCGTTCCCTGCTCATCTCTGTATACTGGGACTAGTCTCGTTTAGGGAAACCAATAGTGGGAGACAAAAGATGTTTCTCGTCAACTGGAACTGGCAGCAATTGTTCTAGGTAGGCCTCCTTTGGTCTCACGCAATGGATCACATTAGTTGCGACCTCTTCTCACATATCCCGTTTTTTGCTTTACCGCCTGTCTGCCCTTACGAGTGTCTCGCCTTTTACGACCTTCGCAAACATAGATGAGGTGAGCAGTCTGGCGTCACCAGTAAGTTATCGATTAAAGTCACCCGCCATGAATTTTGGATCTTCTGTCTCATAGTGGTTCTCCACTATCCATATTAATCGATGGTCATCTCCCTTTATATAAATTTCCTTCATTTTTCTATTTTTTTGCTGTTCGTCACGTATTCGAAGTACCCTCGGATGTCCTGTTTCAGCAGGATGGTGCTACGTATCGCAACAGAAACTGTCAAGACTTGGTTTACAGAACATAATGTTCCTGTTATGAAATGGCCCTCTAGCTGTCCAGACCTCTCGCCAACAGAAATACTGTGAAATGAAAAAATAGCTGCGCAAAAATATATCCCATTGATGATGTTATTGATGACGTCAGTAGCACATAATTTGTCAAACGTTGCCAGAACTATTTCATAAGAATAATATAAGATGTAGATTTTTCATTTCAAAACAAATTTTGGTATCTTGTATCTATCTTAGCATGGTGACCGATATTACGGAAACATTTGCTTAAAAAACAATTTCACATCACCTACAAGCTTTACTAATTCAGATTTGTAATAATTAACTAAAACGTACCACAAAGATGATGGACTTGAACAGAAAAATAGGTTTCGTAACAATTTCTTTTCAAGTGAAATAAGTGCGTGGATATAACTATTCGACTGAAAATTAACAAAATATAATAAGGTTAATAAAACACAACCGCAAAAAGAAAGTCGTAAAAGTACGTGCCCCACTTCTCCCGTCAGTATATTTATGGCGCTTGCAAGGTCAATATTAGTGTTAATATAATATCCATCATCATTAGTTGGTCAAAGCCAAGCAGTGCAACCGCAACTAGGAAATAACATGACATAAATGCACTGCTGTTGGCGAGCTAATATACGATCTATAGGATAATGAGGTAATAGTAAGAATGCTTCTTCTTAGTTGATCAATGAAATTCTTTACTGCGGATGCCTAGTTTCTGAGAGGCGATTTATAATTTCAAGGCTGAAAATAATAAGCTTCTATTCTTATATTGAGGTTGTAGTATACTATTTTAAGGCTTTCGTATAACCATTAAAAAGGTTTTTGCTTAAAGCTTAAAGGCATTTTACTTTATAGGATGTATAATGTGGTAGATATTTTATTATTTATCATTTAGTAAAGACGTACATGAGAATTTTTTGTTACCACACCATTCCAAACTTATTGCATGTTGCGAGACTGTCACAGGAATGTTTGATTAACGCCGTTATATTTTATTATTCCATTAAGTTTTATGTAGTTGCATTGCAGTATTGGACTGTGTAATATGACATTTTTGAAGTGAGTAAGGAGTGATCGTAAAAATCTATTAAAATGATAATCCAAATAGCAATTGATATGATGATGGAAATTCTGCATACAATTCTCTTTCGTAATGTAGAAATGTATTCACTAAACGATATTTCCTTTATTTAAGTATCTTAATAGCTATTTTATTACTTCTTTTACCAACAATAATAAAAATGGGAATGAAATGGCGTTTTATGGAATTTAAAGGTTACGAAAATTTGTACGAACTCGTAGTACGATATAAAAGAATAAAATAAATGAACATGACATAAAAAACATAAAAAAAATAAAACTTAATATAGAAAAATATTCCTTAATAAAAGTCATGCATCTATTCAATTGTAATAAACATAAGCGAATATAGTATAGTACTATGGCCATCGGCCTGCTAAATGGCAAAGTAAGTCATCGAATAATGAATAGTGGAATTTTGGGCACCCAATATAAACAATTAATTTGTCATCGAGCACTCAGGTAGCATAGGGACTATGTACGTAAATCCACATCCAAAGTTGAAAATCCTCCATTTAATTTTCTCAAGACATCAGGTATTGAATACGGCGATATGCCATTCTCGTGTCTGATGTTCTCTATGAAGAATAGACATTTTTCATAGACAATTCTCTTGTAGAACTTATCATCATGAGTTCTAAGACTGGTTGGACGCTAACCTCCAGCTTCTCCTATCTTGTGCTAACCTACGCATTTCGCTAATTGTGCTACAACCTACACCCCTTACTATTTGCGAGCGGTAGTCTAATCTAGGCCTACCTCTGCCTTTATTCACTCCTATTTCTGCCTCCAAAATATCGCGGACTATTCCCCCATGTCTAATTTCTTCCTACTTGCTTCCCCTACCATCCAGGTTTCACAACCGTATAGTGCCGTGCTCCATACATACATTTTCAAAAATCTCTTCCTTGTTTCTAAGTTTATTACCTCCGAGCATAAAAGTGCTTTTTTTCTGTTAAAAGCTGCTCAACTCTGCGCTATTCTTTGTTTTATATCTTTATTGCTCCTTCCATTCCAATTTATTTTACTTCCCAAATAAGTGAAGACTTTAGCTTCCTCCAATATTTCATTATTAATTTGTACTTTCGTTTTTGCTCTGCTCTCGCGCCCTCTCCACACTAACACTTTAGTTTTGTTTTTATTCACCCTCATTCCGCATTCCTCTGTCAACACTGCCTCCATTTCGTTCAACGCTGCTTCTAATTCCTCCTTACTAGATGCTAATACTGCTATATCATCCGCGAATCTCAGCATTTTTAGTTTCTGTCCCTGTACTTTAATCCCGAAATCCACTCTATCTTTTACCACATTAATCGCCTCTTCGATGCACAGATTGAAAATTAGTGGTGATAGCGTACATCCTTGTCTTACTCCTTTCCTAATACCTACTACCCTTCTTTCCCCTTCTACTTCTATAACAGCAGTTTGCTCTTTGTATAGATTGTGTACTACTCTCCTATCTCTATACTTCATTTCCGCGCTCTTTAGTATCTCGAACATTCTTTCCCATCTTACATTATCAAAAGCTTTTTCTAAATTTACATATCCTATATAAGCGTTCTTTCATTTTTCTATTGTTTTCTCTAACATTACTCTTAGCGCCAGAATAGCTTCGCGAGTTCCCCTATTTCGCCTAAACCCGAATTGGTCTCCTCCTAGTATTTCCTCCGTTCTATTTTCCATCCTCTTCTGCACTATTCTGGTTAAGATATTTGATGCATGGGAAGTTAGGCTAATCGTTCTAAAGTTCTTGCATTTGTCGGCTCCTCTCTTTTTCGGTATAGTAACGATAAGATTCCTCTTATAATCCTCCGGCATCTGGCCCGTTTCGTATATGTATTTTACCAGTTCAAACATCCTATTTACTACTTTCTGCCCCGCACATTTCAAAATTTCCGCCTGTATTTTATCTACACCCGGCGCTTTATTGTTCTTTAGCCCCTTTAGTGCTATTTCAAATTCCTCTCTCAATATAGGTTTTCCTACATCTTCCCTATCGATGCTAGATTTTTCCTCTAATATCTCTCCTATTTCCTGACCCTCGTATAAATTTCCTAAGTACTTCTTCCATCTATACGCTCTCTCCTCTTTTCCGATCAGTATGTCCCCCGATTGACTCCTAACGTTTCTACTTATTGGTCCTATATCCCTGAAGTTCCTCTTAATTATTTTGTAACTTGTAGAACTAATTATTAAATTTACAAATAACAACCAAATGTAGAAATATATACCTATTCCAAATATATATTCCAAAACTGCACAGAAATATGGTGAACACTTCGTGGAGACTCGTGGACTTCATAGAGTTTTTGGCTACAATCAAATACCTTCTCGAGCAACAATCATGAATCAAACCACTAGATTAGAGAAAGTTGGCCAAGTTACTAATAAGAAGACGACAGTCTGCAATTTGATGAGGCTTCTGGGCCAATCAGTAGAGGGCACTACTGCACTATACTACGTTTTGTTTTACTGTGAAAGATATGGATATCTATATCGATGGATAAACGATATTTATTTGCACAAAACGGCCTGCAAGCCAAAGAAGTTACCGAATAATAGCAATGTTAAGTTAAAAGTTTGATGGGTATGTTATTTTACGATACGAAGATATAAATGTACATCTAAATCGTATGATCTAACACCACTAGACTTTCCCCTTGGGGCTACGTTGCCACTAATCCACAACCCTCAAAGTTGGTATTTGCACTGTCACTTCCTGAAAAAAATGGTCTTTGGTCATTTCTCGCTGAGCCAAGGTGGCCGTATATCAGATATAGTGTGCTACCAAGTTTTCTTTTATATGGTGTTGCGATAACTTGAGGTCCTGATTTTATGATGATACCATGGGTATCGAGCTATTTCAGAGTGAGCAGCAGGTCGTGAATAAGGGGACCATCTTTTGATCAATTAATTATGAAGATGGTGAGGGGGCCAGTAACCATTTATTTATTATAAGCCCTGGCTTTCATCTATGTGAATAGAGAATCAGTTACTAGTACTAGTTACGGTATTAGTGAAACTGAGATCGCAAATAAAATTATAATTGAGAATTATCTATTTTCACAAGCCAATTACATACACGTGTATCTCTATATCCCCATACTCTAGATGTGTGGCGGCTCAATAAGTTGCTCAGATTCTCAACCTTCTGGGAGATCAGGCGCACCTTCTAATGGTAGAAAAAGAAAACTCATATTAAATATCAATGTGCAGAAACAATAACTCCAACGAGAAATCTTCAGTGATGAGTCCTGCATTACGAATTCCAGCAACCTGGAGAATAGTAAAATTGTACTAAAATATCCAATCCAAATCATTAACCATCTAAACTTGACGCTATAACCAAACGAGTATACGAGTAACTGAACTACGCCATTCCAACGAGTTAGATTAACCAGGGAATTTAAACCTGAAGAAAAACAAAATAGAAAGCAGAAAAGTAACATATATGAGATATATTAAAAAAAAAGCGTAAGAAGTGTCCAAATTTGAGATTTAGAGATAATAAAGAAGGGAACTGTTAATCAGTCAATAGCTGTTTTCCGACAACCAATTTGCGCTAAAATAAATGAGATCCACGAAAGTTACTACAAAAATATATAAGTGTGAAAATATCCACGTAGAGATAGAAAACAAAGGTATAATATAATGATTCTGGTTTGGGTACTAGGAGATGAGAAGCATATATGTAACGAAAAGTTCGATGGGTTAGACAGGGAAATAACATATATGGCCTAAATAAGACTTGAATTATTTTTTCACTTGGTCAAGTTATATACTAGGCCGTCCATGAATGAATGGATAAGGACTATATATCTAAAATGGTGGAGAAGCTTCCTATAGCAGGTAGATAAAACCATACAAGAATCTAAAAAAGAATGACAGTCAAATTTACCGAAGACATGCTACGCCAAAACAGAAAGGCTATCAGAATAATAATAAATCTTTTACTTAGCAACTGTCATAGGTAGAGGTTTAATAGATATACGAGTAAGCAATAACAATGCGCCACCCCCTCACTCATATCGAAAGCACGTCCGGAGCATGATCCGAAGCCTAGAGGCTTCGGATCAAAAAACAAAAGCTATCACGTTGTTCGCAAGGGTTTACTTACTACATTGATTTGTCAAAATTCCGAAATTCGAACGAAAAGCATTTCGCACATCGACCTAAAAATATGGTGACACACACAAAAACGGCCGTTTGGTAAATATAGATGAGTCTGATGGATCTTACAGATAAAGTAACACGTAGATTTTACCAATACAAAGAAGAACCTCTAGTAGAAGTGCTATGTTAGTGTTAAGCCTTAATACACTTGAGGTTCAAACTAACTGATGAGGGAAGACCAGGGACTGACAGTTACAGGAAGGGAACCATAGCAAGGCTATGGAGTCTTAAATAAAACTGAATAAAATGATACGGCCATCCCATGTTGAACATTGATCCTCTTCCGATCACCGATGTCAAGCAACCTCAGGCGCTGTTAGCACTTGGATGGGTTACCGCTTGAAAACACCGCGTGCCGTTGCCGTTTCAGCCTGCAGTACTGCTGGGTGGATTGAGAAGCCCAATAGTACTGTTGCCGTCCCAAGCCTGGAAGAAAAAGGAGGGTTAGAGGGCCAGGTTAGCTGCCTACCCTCTGTAAAAACATACCGCTCATAGTACCGATGATATTCATCGAAGAGGAACAGGTCATAGATCTACTTTAGAAAAAGAAGAAGAAGAAGTTGATGTAGGAATATAGAACAGAAGTAGCCATAGTAGATTCTAAGAGTATTGTCGTGATCTAAGCTCATAAACCAACTCAATGCAGCTGAGAAAGCTTACAATATGTAACCTGTTAGATTTGGGGTAACTGTGCAACGAAATGGTATAGGTTATAAAATGGAGAACATAGGTTTTAAAATAAAATGAAAATAGGTTTTAAAAGGACAACATATAACATACTTATTAGATAAGTTTCTGTACAGTAAAATCAGCGAAAGAAAATTAGTTAATATATTTGACGTTTTATTTTTAGTAGAGCCTTGTATCTGTAAAATGGTGTAGGTGCACAACAATAACACTTAGATATTCTTCTAAAGTACTCCACATTCTCCAGATCTAGATACTCTATTATTTAATTTTTGTAATTCATTTCCATAAACGATGAATGTCAAATTTAACTTTCTCTCATTGAAATGAGTTTAGAAGAATTTCGGGGTATATTATGCATTATATGCAAAAGGTAGTGCTGATCTATTTCTCAGTGCAAATTAATAATTGTTCATTATTAATTTGCAAGTCTTCGTCTGGGAAAATAAATTCTTAGCTCGAACAACTTATTCCACAAAGAAACCATTTTGTAACATCCGGAATTACACTTTCGTGTTCGTTGGTGTGTAATCTTAGCCATTTTACTCATTGTCAATGCAACACATATATAAATGTTATAATTCCTGACAATTGCGATATAAATAACAGATGGTTATGAACTATTAAAATATACAATTCGTTTTAGATGTCTAGAATTTGATTTCAAAAATAATTCCACTTCTGACAATTTAGAGCTTTAGAAACTCTAACAGTAGTTTATAAAAAGTGTATCTACATGCAGATAATTCATATTATTTTTACCTAAATAGAATGATGTACAATATTTAATAAAGCTGATGACGATATTGATATCAAATTAGGTTGAAACTGTTACAAATTATTAAATATTAAATATATTTTATTATATTAATACTGATTTACTTTTACTTCCAACAAAATTCACTATGCTAGATATCTCCTGTCGTTTTCTTAAAAGTAAATATTGGCTAAATCTTATTTCCAATACTTTACAATCATAGCCCTTAACAATTTTAACAACTTACAAATGCTGCAAAAAATTGTATGTACACATTTTAAAATAATCTCAAAAATATTTCAGATAACTAGGGTTTTTATCAGGTTTTATTGTGTGAGTAGCAAATAAATCTGTCACAGTTAAATATTTATAAATCAACAGCAAATGAAGATAGGGTAATAATGATATGATAAAAAATTAAATTTAAAAATAGCACATATCAGATTTGTTACAATCAATCTTCTATGTGCCATATCTTTAACACCTTATGTGGTTTATGTGCCTAAAATTATCTACGCTGATCTACTTCCACATTTTTGTTGTTTAATGTACATTGAATCATTGAAGAATATAACGTACTTTATCGAGACCGAATGCTAAATTAAAAAAGATAGAGTCGCTGCTCTATGGAGTCTAAAAACATGTTGTTTATATTACTTTCAGGAATTGCTGTCTAATTAATGTATCAGGCGATATCTCTTATAAAGATAAGATTAACCCAAAAAATCAGAACCTATTAATTAAAATGGAGAAAGAAAGATTATTTTTAGTAGTCTATAAATAAATGTTATTTATCCGGTCAATTTAGCTCAAAAAATAGGGATAAGCTTACAAAAATTCGCATAGAGCTGAAAATTAGTACGAATGTTTGGAACACGATTATAAATGAAATGTGAACAGTATGGGTTTTTTGCATTTTTTAGCCAAACAGTAAGTTTTATCATAAAAATAGATCAAACAAAAATTATAGATCATACAATTATCTATAAAAATTGTTCTTACACTTTTTTTACTAAGAATCGCCATTTCTGAGATATAGCGATTCTAAAAGTTAAAAAGTCGTGTTCTCCATAATATGCACGAGTGCGCCGCCTATATACATCACTGATATGATATGAGAATGCGTAAAACACAAAAATCAGCCATTTACGATTGTTTTCAAACAGTAAACATTGACATTGACAACATAAATGCTACGTACATCATCGATGGAGGATATCTATTACACCGTGTTGTATAGGATCGCGAAGAAATATTTAACATTATTTTAGATAAGTACGTTCAGTATGTACGTAGACATTTTGGCCACAGAGTGACTGTTGTATTTGATGGCTATACAGATTGCAAGAAAAATATTAAAGCCGCAGAACAACGTCGTCGAACTACAATAACATCTTCATCTTCTGATGTCATTTTTGATCAATTTATGACAGTTCCCACAAGCCAACAAAAATTTCTTGCTAATGCTCACAACAAGTCTCGGTTCATTTCAATGTTAATAGAAAAATTTACCACTGAAAATATTTTTGTCAAACAAGCTGATAATGACGCTGATGTCCTGATAATTGAAACAGCAATAGAATAATTCAACTCAACAGATACAACTATTGTTGTTGATGAAGATGTTGATTTATTGGTATTACTTACTGCTCGAACTCCAACCGAAAAAATTATTTATTTCTTAAAACCTGGGAAGGCTCAACAGCAATCGGAAATGTATTCATCCAAAAGTTTATCTGCTTTTTCAAAATGCCAAAATCACGTACTATTTTACACGCAATAACTGGTTGCAATACGACATCAGCAATTTTCAGGAGGGGTAAAACAACAGTTTTTAAATTGTTTGAAAAAAAATATTTAGTTAGTTGTGCTAAAGTTTTTAAAGAGAGTAACTGTACTCCACAAGCTGTAATCACCAACGGAATTCACTTCCTTCTTTCTGCATATGGAGCTCCAACAAAAATGACCTGCTTAGATAGGTTTCGATACTTATCTTTTGTAAAAAAATACTCGTAACAATAAACGAGTGCAATTAGCTTGTCTTCCCCCCAACCTCTGCATCTCCTCATCAACATCTACTTCAGGTATAATATCAAGTTCAAGTGTGGCTTGGTAATCAACTGGACCCAGAAGACTGGGGTTGGAAGTTAATTGACAATACATTGGTACCAATCCAGACTTCACTCCCACCTGCACCGAAAAAACTCCTCAGTACAATTTTTTGCAATTGCAAAAAGGGGTGTAGTGCTAATGCGGCTGCAAAAAACTTGGATTCTTGTTGCCAGTTGTCAAGGCCAGTCGTGCTCCAATGTTGAATAACCATCAGAAGAGGATTCTTACGATATCAGCGAGGAGACATCTGATGCATCGCTGTTAGAGCAATTTACTTGTATCCAACAGGAGGAAGAAGAAGAAGAATAATTAGCAAAAGATGAAGAAGGCACTTATTACACTTGAATACACTTGAAGTTCCATTAGATAATTATCAATCAGACGAATAGTTTTCCCCAATTACTCATAATTCACACCGCGTTCATCATTTCCAATAGTACCATTTTTTATTTAATATAATATTATTTAATTATACAGGACTACAATAGATCATGGAATGGGCCTACCGGAGAAACCACGTTAAGAAAAACGCGCCAAGTACACTACCTCACAGGTGGCGTGGAACCGTGTGCATATTATGGAGAATACAACTTTTTAACTCTTTGAATCGCTATATCTCAGAAATGGTGATTCTTAGAAAAAAAAGTCTAAGAACAATTTTTATAGATAATTGCATGTTCTACAATTTCTGTTTGATCTACTTTAGCCGTTTGGCTAAAAAATGCAAAAAACCCATACTTGCGAACTTTTACCTTGAATAATTTTTTTTGCAGATGTGGGATCGATGGGGACTTTTCACATCTCATTTATAATGGTGTTCCAAAAATTCGTATCAATTTTCAGCTCTATGCAAAATTGTGTAACCTTGAATGTCTATTTTGACCGGACTATATGTAGTGTATACGGTATTACAATAATAATTACCGAATACTTAACCTACAAAAAATATACTATGAACATATTGGCAGTTTATACAAACAGAATTACCAGGTCAATCAAATAAATATCGTTGTATCGAATGTGGCTATTATTCTACCGACAATTTTTTTGATCTTCATCAAAAAGTAACTCATCATTACAAAATATTCTTATTATTAACTAACTTAAGACTTTTAGTTGCGATTTTTTCACTTGTCTAACGAAAATACTATACCATACTATATGTCACAATCAATTAAATCGTTATCACGGATCCCCAGGAGCATCTAAGTTTATTTAATTGAAACCAGAACTCAGAAGTACCAGTGGGTATTTATTATGTAATTTGTACTAAATGTACGATATTATACAATAGTTAAAATCACTTAAGGCTAAAACGTTGTAGTTCTAAGTAGCTTTTAAAATATATTGAATGGTATATTTGAGGTACATAAGGTACATCGGTAAGAATATTACATTTTCTGATAGTCTGTTCTACATTGTATAAGACAGACGTCTAATGTAAACGTATAGTTTATTTCATCTCTATTTGCCAAACAAAAAATCCCAAACGGCTCTTATCTCATAACGTGGCTTGTTTTTATGGCTAGGCCCAGGTAGACTGTTCTGTTTATCGGCAAGATAAGAGAGTTTTTTATTTGGCAAATAGCGATGAAATGAATAGTACAACTTGCGATACAACTACGAGCCCAGGCTCATAATAGTTCGGCCAAGCATAATTTTACAACTAATATATTTAAATAGAAGTAATAACACTCTCAAAACTATTTTATTAAAGAAAAATATTGGTAACAGAAACGAAGTATAAACTTTTAACTTAAATACAATGAAATACTACTACGCTATGTATCAGTTACAAGTTTGCTAATAAAAAACATTAAGGTTCTCGGTTCAGAATAGTTCGAGCAGTTGCTGCAATGCATAGTAGCCTACACATTTGTAGCGTTTTAAAATAAAATAGAATTTCAATTGTTGTCTAAGTGAAACGGATATTATAATGTGTGTTTTGGACGCATATGCTAAAATTTCACAACACAGCGAAAATCCAAATCAATCTGTAAATCTTTGAGAATGTTGATATAGTGTTAGCTAGATTAATTTGAGACTCAGACCATATGAATCAAATACTCACTCAAATGAGAAACGAGAACCAAAATCAGCTTGTAAACGTTTATGTTGTCGATATCGTTAGCTAGATCAATTTGGTTTAACGTGATAAACTGACGATGACCCTATATCAATAAGACCAACAGTTGCGTATGCACCCAGACCACATGAATGCAATAAAAACCCAAACGAAAAACCCAAATCAGTCTGTAAATGTTTAGATTGTTGATACAATTTTAACTAAATTAATTTCATTCAATATTATAAACTAACTATTATTCTATATTAAATAAGACCAACAGTTGTGTAGAGACTTAAACCACATGAAATCAATAAGAATCCAAACGAAAAACGAGACCCCAAATCAGTAAACGTTTAGGTTGTTGATAGAATGTTAGCTATATCAATTTGCTTTAACGTTATAAATTGATTTTCATCCCATTTCAATAATACCAATAGCTACATAGAGACTCAGACCACATGAGTGCAATAAGAACCCAAACGAAGAACGAGGACCCAAATCTGTCTATAAATGTTTAGGTTGTTGATATAATATTAGCCAGATGAATTTGGTTTAACGTTATAAACTGACTACGAGTATACTAATATCCTTTATCGATAAGACCAACAGTTGTATAGAGACTTAGACCACATGCAGGCGCCACTAAAATTACTGGTAGTGAGGTTATGGTTAATATGGAATAATTTTATGATTTCTCGTTTTATGCACAGTACGTCCGATCCGATAGTACTTGCACCTTGACGAAACTGAGATAGTAGTACACAATCTATATAAAGAGCAAACTGCTGTTATAGAAGTAGAAGGGGAAAGAAGGGAAGTAGGTATTAGGAAAGGAGTAAGACAAGGATGTACGCTATCACCACTAATTTTTACTCCTTTCCTAATACCTACTTCCCTTCTTTCCCCTTTTATTTCTATAACAGCAGTTTGCTCTTTATATAGATTGTGTACTACTCTCCTATCTCTATACATCATTCCCGCACTCTTTAGTATCTCGAACATTTTTTCCCATCTTACATTATCAAAAGCTTTATCTGAATCTACAAATCCTATATAAGCGTTCTTTCCTTTTTCTATTGTTTTCTCTAACATTACTCTTAGCGCCAGAATAGCTTCGCGAGTTCCCCTATTTCACCTAAACCCGAATTGGTCTTCTCCTAATATTTCCTCCGGTCTATTTCCATCCTCTTCTGCACTATTCTGGTTAAGATTTTTGACGCGTGGAAAGTTAGGCTAATCGTTCTAAAGTTCTCGCATTTGTCGGCTCCTCTCTTTTTCGGTATAGTAACGATAATGTTCCTCTTATAATCCTCCGGAATCTCGCCCGTTTCGTATATGTATTTTACCAGTTCAAACATCCTATTTACTACTTTCTATCCCGCACACTTCAAAATTTCCGCCTGTATTTTATCTACACCCGGCGCTTTATTGTTCTTTAGCCCCCTTAGTGCTATTTCAAATTCCTCTCTCAATATAGGTTTTCCTACGTCTTCCCTATCGATGCTAGATTCTTCCTCTAATATCTCTCCTAATTCCTAACCCTCGTATAAATTTCCTAAGTACTGCTTCCATCTATCCGCTTTCTCCTCTCTTCCGATCAGTATGTCCCTCGATTGACTCCTAACGTTTCTACTTATTGGTCCTATATCCCTGAAGTTCCTCTTAATTATTTTGTAAGCCTCATCAGTCTTACCTACTTGGAGCTTATCTTCTACTTCTTTGCATTTATCCTCTATCCATTGTTCTTTCGCTTTTCCACACTTTCTAATGATTTCCCACTTTATTGACTTATAAGTTTTCAGTCCTTCCTCGTCTCGTCTGTTTTTGTAGCCTCGTCTCTTTTGTATTAAGTTTAAGATTTCGTCCGTTATCCAGGGCTTCCTGACTTGCCTTTTCTCGTATCCTAAAACGTCCGTAGCCGCGGAATCTAGACTATTCTTGATACCCTCCCACTCAGTTTCTGCGTTCTTGATTTCGTCATTACTCGCTTTATTTATTAGTTGATCTATTTTCTCCTGGAACTTATCTTTCACATTCTGATCTCGTAATATGTCTACATTTATACGTTTCTTATTCTTCCGGGTTTTCATATTTTTGAACTTTAATCTAGCGTTCATGACTACCAAGTTGTGATCGCTGTCTACAGTTGCTTCTGGATAACTCTTACAGTCTTTTACTTGATTTTTAAATCTCTTCCTAACCAGAATGTAGTCTATCTGATACTTGTCTATCCCTCCTGGCATTTTCCAGGTGTACCACCTCCTAACGCGATTCTTGAAAAATGTATTCGCGACTACCATCCTGTGCTTCTCACAGAATTCTATCAGTCTGCTACCTCTTTCGTTTCTGTTTCCTAATCCATAAGGACCTACAAATTCTCCTTCTATCCCCTCACCTACGACTGTGTTAAAATCTCCCACTATTATTAAATTTTCATAACCCTTCACAAATCCTATGCTGCTCTATGTCCAAATAAACGGCTTCTAACTCTTCCTCACTATGGCTAGAAATAGGCATGTATACTTGCACTATTACTGTTTTCGCTGGCTTCGAATCTAACCTGACCATCATTACTCTCTCGCTATATTGTAGGTAGCTATCTACATACTGTCCTGCGTTCCTCTCCATAACGATTCCTACCCCCGCGTTTCCATTTACCGATCCTGTGTGTATTACCCTATAGTCACCGCTTCAAAAATCTCCTACTTCCGGCCAGCGTATCTCACTTATACCTACTATATCTAATCGTAACCTATCCATTTTTATCTTCAGATTCTCTAGCTTCCCTGCCTGATTCATGCTTCTGACATTCCACGCTCCGACTCGTGAAATGCTGCACTTCTTACTAACCCTACTATTGCACTCGATCACGTCTCCCGGAACAGTCCTCACCCGGAGATCCGAACGGAGAACTATTTTACCTCCGGTGTTTTTTGCCCCAGGAGACGCCATCATTATTTGGGATAAGCCTTTCGTTAGCTGTTCTGAGGATTATAATGTGGTGGTTTCCTCTTGCCTTCCACATCGCAGTCGTGTGTGTCATAGCACCATACCAATTCCCACGGTATCTGCCACTATGACTACTGAAATAGCTGCTGCCCTCCTTCAAGGACTTGTCTTAGTCTGGTTTTTCAATAAGGACCCCCCCCCACTATGGTTAAACCTAAGATACGGCTCCTTAAATCATTAAAACGCGCAAGCCGACCCACCCGTTTTAGTTTGCACTAGAACTTCGTCAAGGTGCAAGTCCTATCGGATCGGACGTGCACACTATTCAATATAAATATTTAAGAGGGTAAATATTACCCCGAGGAGATTAAAATATACAAAACATTCAAAAGCTCAAACTATTTCATTTTACAATTAAAAAATTGTTTTAAAATTAATTTAATTGTTACTGATGGACCACTGTGTATAGAAAATGCCTAGCGTACCAATATTTTACATAAAATCTCAAAAGAAATGCTTTTCTTTCATTCAACTAGGTCGTGTTTCGACAAGAGTTGCGCCAAAAAAAGGGGGGTAAAAAAACATTGATAACTAGGTTAAATTTCTGGCGTTTCGTCAAATGCCGTATATAATCTCTTTCCAACATAACATTTAACTGAAGCGCTAACAGCTTTCTTCATTCTTTCCCAATGAGTCCGTAATAGTCCAAGTTCTTGCATCTACAAATCGATGTAAACTAAAGTTAGATGCTGTAAACTAAAAAATATCTCAACTTTTTATACGGCACTTACATAAAGGTGTTAAATGAATTAGATACTTGTCTAGATGTCTATTTCACTTGTTATACGCGACGGTTACTAGAAAAATAATACTAGAAAAAGCTACTAGAGAAAATAATACTTATGCGTATTATGTTAAGAAGAATTGTCATGCAATTATTTCTTATATTCATGGTTATGTTGCGTAACAAAGCCACAAATACACAAAAACCTTCTACTGCACTAGAACCTTTTACTGTATTTAAGGAACCAACAAACAATTAAGAATCTCCTGACGTTGTGAACAATAAATTACTTTTATAGTGTCCGCCGGAATGATTATAACATACAGGGAGAATAATAATTTTCGATATGTTTAGCAATATGTTTGCAAT
Organism: Rosalia funebris; assembly: GCA_037954035.1. Classification (NCBI taxonomy): domain Eukaryota; kingdom Metazoa; phylum Arthropoda; class Insecta; order Coleoptera; family Cerambycidae; genus Rosalia; species Rosalia funebris. The sequence continues at coordinate 9,205,673 of JAZFAV010000022.1, forward strand.
AATTATATGTATAATTATTGAATTATGCATATAATTTTGTATCTTTGATAATTAAATAATTGAATATAAATATGTCGTGCTATCAATAATTTGTCGAAAAAAATACTGTATGAAAACACCAAATTTTAATTCAAATTTTTTACACTATTTTCTTTTAAAATAATGAAAAATGTCAATATTCTCTCCACATTCTTTGTAACTACAGCTTTACAAAATTTCATTAAAATTGATAATAATAACATCTCATAAATACAACTAAAGAGTCTTTCAATAAGGACGCTCGATTTTTAAACGTAAATAAAACAAGCTTTGTTTAAGATATCACCCAATTTTTTTTACTTGAAAGAAAATTTTATGGCATTAAGTATGTAGCATAACGTTGTTCAAATGTCCCCCGCGACTTTGCTTGATGGCACGGGAGCTTAAATTTTCGATGACTTTGTCGCATAAATCTGGTTGAATTTTCTGGATGCCGTTCGTTATGTTAACTTTGAGGGCATCAATTATTGCGATTTAAGATAGCCCCAAAGGATGAAGTCTAAAGGCGTTAAATCGCACAATCTCGGTGGCCAGTTGTTCAGAATGTCCATCGTGGAATGCGCTGTGTGGAAAGGTTTTCAGCAGACCTTGCGTTTCGGTGACGTACGGGTGTTGCCTGATTATTTATCAAATTGACTCGAATTTGGCCACCAAACGTCGAATAGTCGACTCGGAGGGACGGTTGTGGCGAAGATAAATATCACGTAATGTGCGGAATGTTTCTGGAACGGAGAACTGATTTTGAGAAAAAAAAATTGATGATTTGTACCGATAATTTGATAAAAAATTGATAAGTTGTTGAACGCTACAACTTTCCATGGTGATTTTCCATACACTGCTAAATAATTTACAATAAATTTAACAGATTATACTTTAACCACATGGCCGCTATAACATAGCAATTTCGAGCGTCCCTATTGAAAAACCCTGTACAGTTACATTAAAGGTAAAAGAGAATAGCGTCTTCTCAAGTAGTCTACTGCATCAACATACTGAATCCTGAAATTACTTTCAGTATTTTCCTTATCTAATTTTGGTGCAAATTTTACAAACTTCTTTCCAAAGAAAATCTGCTGTTAACACAAAATCCTCTATATTCTCAAACACAATCAATAATGTCAGAATGAACATCATTAATTGCTCTAAGGTAGAGGCGCCGTAGGAACTTCTCGATGAGAGGTGTAGGCCCAGCACAACGATTGTTCTATACCTTACCATACCTTCTATACCATCACTTACTATACATTCTATACATCATAGGACCAGTCTGGTTTAGAGGTGGAAATCTAAACATTATAAGGGAGGCCTAAGTAGACCTATTGTGATCTACTACGCGTCCTAAATCGGATTAAACCACCTAACTCAGTGGATCCAGTGACTGGGGCTTCTTTAAATTGTGCGTTGACCACGAAATTGTTCCACTATACTCCTCTCTATTGGAACGAATTTAACTTCCATTCTACTGAAAGGATAAATTGATAACCTACAACCTGTCGCATAAAACTGCAGATAGTTTGGTTTCCAAAAAATAGAAAATATCTTCCACGAATGAAGACTTGCCGATCGATTATGTACCAGTCTCAGCCAGCAAGTGCTCTGAGAAAGTCAGTTGTAATAGGTGACGAATCGTTGGCATCAAGTGGTAGTTCATAACTTTTTTAATGCAAATCCTGTTCAGGCGTTTCCCATTTTAATATTTTTTGATTGTCCATTTGAATAACTTTGTGCAAACAATAAATTCATTGCAAAAATAAATTACGGAATATCGTGTCAGTAAAAAATAGTGTTTACAAATTATTCATGTATACCGAATATATTGAAACTTCAACACTTCGCAGAAGTTTTGTCTATTTAACATCATAATTTGGTGATATTGATAATTTACATTGTTAGGGATGAGTAGCGACTGATTTTGCTTAAATTGAACTATTTGAATTCATATTACTGAAATATGACCATGAGTATTAATTTTTCTTCTTATAACCCTGAACTTCAGCATGTATTACATTTTATTTAAATGACTGTATATGGTCTCTAATAAGGAAGAAACGTGATTGAAATTCTAGGGAATGTTTTTGTCACTTTTCATTCAAATCACTATAAATAATTGTCTAAAAAAATCTATTTCAAAATTACAATAATTAAAATTTTAAAAGAAAACTACTTTTTATATTAACTGCACACGATACGAATTCATAACAAACTATGAGTGTGATAGATATGCAAATTTACTTTTTAATTTCGCTATTCCATGTCACTATTAACATGCTTTCTTGTTACAGTGTCTAGCTGTATGGCTAGCTGTCTTGGAACTCACAGATGCAGTACGAGACCATTCAAAAAGTGTGGTAATAACACATGACTCCTCACACACAGAAGAAGAAGGAGGCGGCCATGACCACAAGGGTAAGTATATATGTACATAAATCGTATACATGTTTGTCTAACAATAATTAAGATATACTGATAGTAGACAAATTTATGCAATAGACACTAAAAGTCTGTTACAGAATGCAGACTCTTATAAGACAATAAAGTACAATATTTCTTTCAATTCTGCCTTTCATTCTAAACTAATAAATATTGTAGTGACATTGTAATCATTCTCGGCTTCCTCACAATTTGTCATCCGTCTTATTTCTTAAGATTCAATACGTCGCGTTTATAAATCAGATTAAATATTACGTCTTTCATTTCTTCGCAAGAAATATAATACGTAACTGAAGATTTCATTGACTAATTTAAATTCTTTCAGATGCGTGACTAAATAGAAACTATGTTGTTGCCTTCGCTGGAATTATTTTTTTACGCATTAGCTAAATTCTTACTGTCTTTTATTGTTCCCTATTAATTATTTTATTACACGTTTCACATTACTAAAACTAGTTTAAAAATATATAAAAAGATATGGATACGAAAACCAATATATATATATATATATATATATATATATATATATATATATATATATATATATATATATATTTAGTATATCGACAAAATATACGTCACTTACAGTAGAAAATGTATACAGTCTTATCTAGTTGTAGATTTGTAGACAAAAATTTGATGGGAATTCAGGTCAGTTGCCCAACATAGAGCTAAACAAGTGCAGCACTTTACTTCGCAGCCCTACGTGGATGGGCGCCCTATCGTATTCTCCTATAGAGATGGCTGCAATAATATCATTGATAGTGTGGTCCGGATGGCACACTTGTCCCAGTATTGGTGGTCTCATTATATGATCGAGTTCAAGTCAAGCGAGCGGGTACAGTATGATATATCTACCCAAGCATGGGTGTATCTGCTTTCCTTCGGGAGCTTGAGAGTGTAGGGAAAGGAAGTCAATTTCTGAGTACGCAAAACTTTTAGACTTTTACAACTTTCATAATAGGAAATCACAACTTCCTTATATTGTACACTCCTTTCGTTTAATTTTAAAATTTAGTATGAATAAGAATTTTCTTCAAACCGCGCCTTATAAACCCCCGTGGTGCCCTCTATAATTCACTTTTGGAAATCTAATAATGTGGTTAATTCAAATATTCACACACTGGAATGTATCTTCTTCCCTCAAGCCTCAGGCCGTGAAGGGGAAGGATACATGTATAGACGAGGACAAATATATCCATGCTCAGGGCGATGTGCCAAACTCTCTATGTTTCGACTCGAACTCAAGCAACAATGATACCCTCAATACTGGGCCTAGTCCACCCTGGAAATATACAATACGGATGACACTGTTTCAGCCACCTCTATTGAAGAATACGATATATCACCCATCCATACAGTGACTGCAAAGCAAGGTGCTAAACTTTTCCTCCACGTTGGGCAACAGACCTCAATGCCTATTCTCGTTGTTGAGTCGTTGATATTTAAACATTTACTTGAACAAATATACAAACATTTGAAAGAGATTTAAAAATACTTACTAGATTTGGAGTAAACGTTGTCGGTAGCGATAGTACTGTTTTTATATATTTAAATTGTTTAAATATTGAGAGTGTATTGCGAACGCAATAAATTAATCATTTCTACTTTGAAGGTTTAAAGTAAACGTTGGCATAGATAGTTGGCAGTAAAACTATACTATATTCGTTCATTTTTATTTTGACTGATATATTTAAATAATTCTATTTTTTTTTTCTGTTTTTATCAAAAACAATTGCAAAAAATTCATCATCATTAGGTCATCAGTCCTAAGACTGGTTGGACGCTAACCTCCAGCTTCTCCTATCTTGTGCTAACCTACGCATTTCGCTAATTGTGCTACAACCTACATCCCTTACTATTTGCGAGCAGTAGTCTAATCTAGGCCTACCTCTGCCTTTCTTCACTCCTATTTCTGCCTCCAAAATATCGCGGACTATTCCCCCATGTCTCAGCAAGTGGCCTACCATTTTATCTCTTCTCTTCTTTAAGTTTTTCCACATACTCCTTTTCTCGCCGACTATCTCCAATACTTCTTCGTTTCTAACCCTATCAGTCCATGGTATTTTCATCATTCTTCGGTAACACCACATCTCAAAAGCTTCTAATTTCTTCCTACTTGCTTCCCCTACCGTCCAGGTTTCGCAGCCGTAAAGTGCCGTGCTCCATACATATGTTTTCAAAAATCTCTTCCTTGTTTCTAAGTTTATTACCCCCGAGCATAAAAGTGCTTTCTTTTTGTTAAAAGCTGCTCGACCCTGCGCTATTCTTTGTTTTATGTCTTTATCGCTTCTTCCATCCCAATTTATTTTACTTCCTAAATAAGTGAAGTCTTTAACTTCCTCCAATCTTTCATTATTAATTTGTACTTTCGTTTTTGCTCTGCTCTCGCGCCCTCTGCACACTAACACTTTAGTTTTGTTTTTATTCACCCTCATTCCGTATTCCTCTGTCAACACTGCCTCCATTTCGTTCAATGCTGATTCTAGTTCCTCCTTACTAGATGCTAATACTGCTATATCATCCGCGAATCTCAGCATTTTTAGTTTCTGTCCCTGTACTTTAATCCCGAAATCCACTCTATCTTTTACCACATTAATCGCCTCTTCGATGTACAGATTAAAAATTAGTGGTGATAGCGTACATCCTTGTCTTACTCCTTTCCTAATACCTACTTCCCTTTCCTCCCCTTCTACTTCTATAACAGCAGTTTGCTCTATGTATAGATTGTGTACTACTCTCCTATCTCTATACTTCATTCCCGCGCTCTTTAGTATCTCGAACATTTTTTCCCATCTTACGTTATCAAAAGCTTTTTCTAAATCTACAAATCCTATATAAGCGTTCTTTCCTTTTTCTATTGTTTTCTCTAACATTACTCTTAGCGCCAGAGTAGCTTCGCGAGTTCCCCTATTTCGCCTAAACCCGAATTGGTCTTCTCCTAGTATTTCCTCCGCTCTATTTTCCATCCTCTTCTGCACTATTCTAGTTAGGATTTTTGACGCATGGGAAGTTAGGCTAATCGTTCTAAAGTTCTCGCATTTGTCGGCTCCTCTCTTTTTCGGTATAGTAACGATAATGTTCCTCTTATAATCCTCCGGCATCTCGCCCGTTTCGTATATGTATTTTACCAGTTCAAACATCCTTGCAAAAAATTATGACACCTATATTCAGGAAATATTATGGGTGAATTTAAACCCTCCTTTAAAATACAATGAGGTTAAACTGTTTAGAAAAGTGTCTGCAGGTAATTTAGTTCAATAATTTAGCGAATAATCCTGTAAGAAAACAAAGTTATTCAAGTTTATCAAATTGAAATTATCACTTATCAGACAATTTTCCCTTGTAATATAGTACCGACTACAAACTGCTCATACTATGAATCTAGCTTCAACGAGCTAAAAAACTGTATTGGTACTAAATCTAGTGTACAGCAACAATATTCTATGATCATTGAAGCTAAAATTTGTATAAGGTAACTGTTTTGAAATAACTTCATGTATGATTTATTTTTTTGCCATAATCGATAACCCTCTTTCTTAAACTCTGATCTGGTACTGCTTATAATATGCTAGTTCCAAGAAAATGCGCCCATATTCATAACCAAAGTATAACAGTAATTATAACACAAAGAAGCACATCGATCTCTTTCTGTTACAAAGTTGATGTTAGCTCTTGATTTTGTGATAACGATTTAATACACCGATAACTATTTCTTACTTTTTCAGGCTGTTAGCCTGGATCCACGCAAAGAGTTCACTTCTATATAATTATTTGCACTTATTGCTAATAATTTTACCTAGCGGTTCTGTGATATATAGAATTCACGTCATTCGTTTCTTATTATAAAGCACTGCAGAACACATTTCCAATAAATTTAATCATACTTGTTTAATTTCATACGTTCTGTATTGAAAACTTTAAAAACGCTTTTCACTTTCAGTATTCGGTTACTTCACCTTTCCATTAAAGAAATGATCTAATCACAGCAGCTTCCATAATAACTTCGAGCGTACAGTACCACCATACAAACTAGCTTCACCTGGCTTAGAAATTCCTTAGTGCTAAATCTAGTATAAGCAACAGTTTTCTAAGATTATGAAAACTGATATTAGTAAAGGATGAATAGATTAAAATAACATAACGTATTATGTATTTTCTTGCTCGAGACAACAGCGTAGATTCCTCGGCTCTGATCTGGTAACGTTCATAATATGGTAATTCCACGGAAACTCACTTATCTGTTATGGCCCAATGGACATAGTAATAACATATTACTATGGTAGATTGTACTATCATCATTCTATTGTACTATCACCGTACACGGTATCCTAGGTAATAGAGAGTAGATCTATCTAACTTATAAATCCGATATTAGCCTTTGATATTACTAGTAATATGATTGATAGCAATTTAATATGCTGGTAAATGTTTTTGAATGTTTAATACAGTAACAGCATACTTCTTCATCGATATACATTACAATTGCATTATGTCAATTGCACCAGTAGTGTATCAATGAGTATCACGTCACACGCAATATTCAATATATAATGGGTGATCCAGATTGAACTTTAGGATTTGCTTTCTGAATAAAAATCAAAATATTGGAAAAACCCGAATTTTATTGTTATCAATATAACGTACAAACTTATAAGTTAGGTATGAAATATAATGTCAGCCAAATGCCCTCCACGGCTCCGCTGACATGATACCATTCTTTTAGCGAAGTTTTTCATAACGCTTTCGCATAAATGCGGCTCTATTTCAGCAATTGCACGTCTGATGTTCTCTTTTAGCCCTGGAATCGTAGCTGGTTTGTTGACATAAACCCTTTCCCTCAAATAGCCCCACAAAAAAAAGTATAATGGGATTATATCGCAAGACCTCGGTGGCCAATCGATGTCACCCCTCTGAGAGATAACACGACCAGGATATTTGGTTTGAAGTAAAGTGACTGCTTCACGTGCTGTGTGACATGTGACCCCATCCTGTTGAAACCACATGTCATTCAAGTTCAAATCGTTGGTTTTATTGAAAAAATAGCCGTTTACCAGTTCCCGATAGCGTATACCATTGACAGTAACGGCATTGCCACCTTCGTCCTCAAAAAAATATGGGCCAATGATTCTTCCAGCCCATTGTGCACACCAGGTAGTGCACACCATTTCTGTGGATGCACTGGCTTCTCTTGAATAATATGGGGTTTTCACTACCCCAAATGCGACAATTTTGGCGATTCACAAATCCATTTAAATTGAAATGGGCTTCGGACAATTTGATTTTTTTATAAAAATCAGCATCAATTTCTGTGTTCCCTAAAACCCAGTTCACAAATGTACGGCGTTTCTGGTGGTCCGTTTCTTTAAGTTCTTGTGCCAGTTGAATTTTATACGCCTTTAAATGCAGATCTTTTATTAAAATTCGTTGCATAGTGCCGAATGAAAGAGTCAATTGCTGCGAACGGCGACGAATTTACGTGGTTGGTTCTTCACGCACACTATCACTTAAGACGTGTTTTTCAAGAAACGCGCATCCGTGACTGCGCGATGCGTGATGCGCTATTGCGTGATCACGCAGAAGTTTATTTGATACAAACCGTATGTTCTGTTTTGTAACGAATAGCGCAACGTGATCCCGCATGCGTATCACTGACTTGAATTGCGTACCGGTTGCCGGCCAGTCAACATTTGCGTGGTGCATTTATGCGTGATTTAATTGCTGAAACTAGAATGAAAGTATGCAATATAGTATCTGAAATGGAGCTTCGTACATTCTCGGAACATAACATAGAAATAACTTTTCCTTCATATGAACAATCATTGCCACATTCGGGCCTACCTGAAAATCAACCTTCAAGATTTACATATAAATCTCCGATTGAGATTTCAAATACAAGTTCAAATTCGCCTTCGATGTCTATAACTTCAAATTCGAATACTTCAGCGTCCTCTAATTCTAATGACATAGAGACCTATTTGATATTATCATAACATAATTACTAATGTATTATTTAAATTTTGTAAATGATAAATATTTTGGAATTTAAACGTTTTTTTTTTACCTTAATGTAAGGTAAAGCTTTTGCTCCGCAGACACTGGAAAAGGTACACGATTACATGGCTGTGTAGCAATATCTTCTTTTATATATGATAAAATTGTATAAAACAAATCACGGGAAACTAAAATATTCTTTAAATTTAATTTCATTATCGATAAGCCTCTTAATTAATATATTAAAACAACCCTCTTGCCTTGATCTTTTGATGTATATCATTATTATCATTATTTAACAATGAAATTAATAACAATTGTTCCTCATTTCCTTCATCAAGAAGACAGGCGAGAGCAATAATGTTCATTGTCATCAATAATGGGTCATGTTCATTGTACAAAAAAATAAAAGAGACTGTTTTGGTGTAGTACTGTATCAAATACAATTCCACGTTACCGTTTCCGCGAATGTTAAAAAACACATTTTCGTGATAACCCGCTAGCGTGAACACGCAATATCGCACCACGCATCGCGCAATCACGGATGCGCGTTTCTTGAAAAACAAACCTTTACGCGAGCAATAGTTTCACTTGACCGACATCTGCGTTAATACCGGGCCCTTGGTTTGTCAATAAGCATGCCACTTGTTTCAAATTTTTGCACTAGATCACGAATTGCACGCTCACTTGCCACATTATTGCGTCCAAAAAGTGGTCGAAGTTTTCTTAATGTAATGGTAACTGATCGCCTGTTTTCATAATATATTTGTATGATTTGTATTTACGCGTTGGTGCACAGTGTACGGCACCAACCATGATGAATTTGCCATGTAGTTGATATCAACTGTAAAAATGCAAACTCCCAACGTTCACACAACGCAAATGTCGCGTAATTCAAATCCTAAAGTTCAATTTGGATCACCCGTTACAAATATATCAATTTCGTGATTACAATATACAATAATACCTGTTCTATATTTCCAAATAGAGGATTACGTCATTGGCCTTGAGAAGGGAAAATCATATTTGTTTAAAGACGAACTTATAGAAGGGATATTTTGAACTATTATTGTACGATTAAGGATGGTATTCCAGAGCCATGCTTCCAGACCCAGACCTTAGTCTGGCTGAAAAGTTCAGTTCTGCATAATTTTTTACATTTCACGTAATTTTTCTAAAATATGTATCAAATTTTAATTAGTCATCTTTTCATACCATCATACCTTGTGTGTTTCACATTTTAAAAAATCTCTTACTCTCAAAATTCGCAAAGTTCCTCCACATTTATTTTCTGCGACCTTGCCATTACTTTTATTTACAATAATGTGCAATAAAAACTACTTTATATTAAAATTATTCAGTAAAGCACAGATCAGGAAATACCACTCGTATTACAATTTTGTAATTGAAATCGCAAGTTTTGCCACCTCATTAAATTCATGCAATACGTCAATCAAAATTAAGGAAATAGATTAAGGTCAATGGTGAATATAAGTGCCAAAGGTCGCAATTGTGCAAATTGGCCTCAATTGTCAATTTTAATATCCCGCTACACATTTTTTAGAGAAAAAATATGAACCAAAGAGAATGAAATTAATAAACCACATTTACAAAACCAATAAAAATTATCAAATATCTTACAGTATGTTAAACAAAAATTGTGTATACAAACACTAAGTCATCGGCATTTCATCAATATAAAACTAAAATGTTCAGTTTGGAAATTTACCAAAAATAATCATGACGAAGTGGTACATAAAAATAATTGGAATACACTGTAGATAATTTACGTATGCATAACATTTCATTTAGGTGGTAAACACGGCAGCCACGATTACGTAGACAAAGGAGAGAAGAAATCAGAGCACCACGACGACGAAGCCAATAAAGGTGAAGACTTGGAGGAAAATCACAAAGTATCCGATAAAGAATTGGGCGGAAAGAAATCAGGATACCACGGTAGCGGCCATCACAAATCGTACAGTAAATCGGGCGGCGGCTCCGGTTACGGCATAAAATATCACGATGGTTCCAGACGTAAAAAGAATAACTTCAAAAAGGTAAATCATTATTAAATTTTATGTATTACAAAATGTTTTATAATTTTTAATATATATGGCGTCAAATCATATATTTATGACCATAAAAGTATTAGATATATTTAACCTCGGCTTATTTTTTCTATATACAAAGGATTTAATTCATGTCAACTAAGGTATCTTAATTTTTAATCTTGATTTTTGGGGTATAATTACTAATGAACTTAATCACACTTTAATTAATTTTTCATTACAAATATTCAAGAATAAAATATACTGTAAAAAAATGTAAGCAAGCTGAAAACTACTGTTGAGAATTGAGAAACGTTATTAATTATAATTTAATCTAATAAAACATCTCAAACAGAAAGATATATGACACAATACAATAAATAATGTATGACACACTTCAATGTATGACAGAATGTTTGTATTTTATTCTTAGTTGTATCATCGTTTGAAAATGACATAAAAATTGTCGAAACTGCAGTCACGTTTCTGTGAAAATATAGTGGCAAAAAACTTAGTAGTTGTTTTACTCATTTGTGCTGTAAAAAGTAGAAGCAATTAAAAAGGGTTACCTACTTTTGGCCCTTAGAGTTACCTTTTTGCACTTTATATTAGTTGAAAATCATTTCCATGATAAATTACAGTCTTCTTAAAACTCAGCGAATTATTTGACTGTTGAACTGTTGACATACATTAAATTGCAACCCTTAATTTCAGTAGCTTACAGACAGTACGATAAGATATGTTGTGTAATATGAAAATTATTAAACCGATATTTTTTTGTCATTACAGTAGAGTTAATAAGTGGATGATATATCTAGGTAAATAACTAGAATGTAAAAATGAGAGTCATGAATCAAGGACTATTGCACACTTCATATGCACTGACTTTATTTAAATTATCAAATTTAAATAAAGTAAGTGCATGTGAAGGAAAACGAGAACACAATATAAGAACTGAGTACAAATGAATTAGGATATACATATGTATGTCTCCAATATGCCTTATAATAGTCGTGTTACATACATAAATTACAATTCACAAAAATTTGTACACATGTTATTACCATTACAACTATAATAATACCGATAAATTGCAGCCACATTTAAATAAGAGATGTAAATGGTGACATAACAAGGCATTAATGATTATATATAGGTATATTAGGAGGTATAGTAGTTCTCACGATATCTGCAGAAGCAAATAGAACTAACAAATAACATGTAAACAGCAAGAAAAAGAAGTAAATGGCTTCCTGCCCTCTTATCGAATATTTACCCACTATATTTTGCAGTACATAAAAATATCAATCTTAACGAGTTTTCTTCAGGTCAAACGAAGTATCGCATTGTAGATTATTTGCAAGAAACTAGATTAAGAATAAATGTAACAAAAATGGTAGTTGGTGTTTCATCTCAGATAGTTATTATAATAATTCTGGGAAAGGGCTAAAACCTTCGATAGTGCAACATAAATAGGAGAGTAGTTTTCCACGAACACCAAAATATTACATATTACTCGTCATGGTTTTCATTATCTGAGTTGACATCATCAGGAAATAATTAAAACTGAGTTTTCCGAATTTGAATCAAGAGTTTTAATCATCTACTAATAATGCCAACGTGGTTAGCGAACCGAGCGTCGAGAGACGTGTAATCTCTCGATGTTCGTGGAATGCTTGTCTTTTATTGCTCTTACTAATTGTATATTATAATAATAAATATTTAAGTTGCACCTGGTAATTACATATATGAATCCTCTGCCCTTTAGGTTAAAGACTGAGATATAACATAATGAAAATCGTCAAACATACGTTAAAGTGTAAAAGTAATGTTTTAGTTAATAAACTGTGAAATAATCGTAAGAGATGATGTTGTGGCACCATATTGAAAATTATGTTTAAATAGCAACAATGTGCGAGTAACATCCTATTTGGAAGCTGCTTCAAATATCTGTTCAAAAGTTGATTTTATTTGGCATATTTTTCAGGTCTTTTCTGAAATAAATGAAGCAAAAAGTCACTTAAACATTTTTACATATTGGAATTTTATTTTTTTGCATTGTTAGAAATCGGCTTACGTATTCTTTGTTTGATTCCAATCACATAATGTACTAGGTCTCAAGATCTAACACCCTTAGATTTATTTTTATGGAAGTATGTTCTTAAAAACTAAGGCATATGCTATTCAACTATCTAACAAAGATGTTCTGAGGCGGATAATTCTGAACAATATAGCTTAATTTACACAAAAACATGAATTTAAAGCAGCTTCTAAATGATACGTTCGCACACTATTGCCATTTAAATATTAATGTCAAAATGGCACCACAACAACCCCTCTTTGATGACAATATCGCTATTTATTAACTAAAGCAATACGTTTACACTTTAATGAATGTAAGCCAATTTTCAGTTTTTCTTTAGGTTTTTCACTTTCAAACTTTAATGAGAGGGAGGCTTTAGTTACTTACCATCTAATAAATAATAATATAGCGCCTTTACTTACTGATCCTGTATTTTGGACTACCTTAAATTATTATATTATCTAAGAAAATTTCCAAAGATCGTTGTTACATATTTATTGTTGCGTAAATGAAAAATTGTACTATTCTCCAGGTAACATATCAAACGTTTTATTATACATAAAACGTTTTACTATATATAAAACGTTTCAATATAATAACAAAGTTATTATTGTTACTATTCGTAGCTTTAATAATTTTGTATTCCTCTTTGTAACTATTAAAAATAGAAAATTATATGATGAGTATATAACCCCACTAGTGGTATATGTTGCAGTATATATTTAATAGCTCATACTATACAAGTAATACAAACGTCATGATAAGTTAAAAGAGTTTAATAAACACAACCTTGAAACCCTAAAATAAATCCTACTTCGTAAACCATATCGACGCTATAACAATAAGCTACATAACATTTCATCGCTATTTGCCAAATAAAAAATCCCAAATGGTTCTTACCTCATACCGTGGCTTGTTTTATGGCTAGGCTCAGATAGACTGTTCCATTTATCGACAAGATAAGAGAGTATTTTATTTGGCAAATAGCGATGAAATGAATAGTACTTACAACGTTTTAATATTGTTGGAAGTAAGAAGGCGGTTTATTGCGTAATTGCAAAACTTTGAGCTAAGAACACATTCTTTAGTTAATGCTTTTCCTTCTAATCTTCTAAGGACATAAAAGTATAGTCAAATATATTAAGTAGATGTGACTAGTTTCGGAAATATCTAGAAGCAAAATTGCTAACAAATATGAAGCTAAGATATGGCGGAAGAATAACTACTTCTGTTGTAGGGATTCAGGGAAAAGTACCATAAAGACGAACAGAAGAAGCACGACAGTTTCTACAGCGACTCACACAAAGATGGGGAATACAAGCTATTCGGAAAGCAACACGCCAAACTTGCAGTTCAAGAACGATCCAAGAAGAAGGCAAACAGGCATAAGGTAGGGAATACTTGCTAAATATTTTACTGTTAATACATAACAAATAAACAAACTTGTAAATATTTCATATTTAATTGTGCCGACATTTTATTCTATCTAGATATAGTGTGGGTAAAATACGAGGTTCTCATTGTCTCGTTCATGTTAAAAAGTATAGAGCTTTCAACGAGTGGATCGGATGGACATCCAGAATATTTCAATATACCTAAGTTTGCCTTGTACGAGAGGGTACTCAAAAGAAATCGATTTTTTTTAATTTGTTTATTTAAGTTTAAAACAAAAAAACCTTCAATGCCCTTCAAAGTACTCTCTATTGGCGCTAGTACACTTGTCTAATCTTTTATTCCATTGTTGAAAACATTTTTGAATTTAATGTTCCCTGATGCCCGACAACGCCTCCGTCGTTTTTTTTTCTTCATCTCAGCAACATCGGCAAAACGCTTTCCATCCATGTCTCTTTTCAAAAATGTCGCAGAGGGCAAGGTCAGGTGAATAGGGGGGTGGGGCAGAGGTGCCATGCCATTTTTGTCCAAAAATTGGCGCACAGACAGGGCTGTGTTAGCAGGGGCGTTATCGTGGTGGAAAAACCAGTCATCCAACTGCCACAAATCAGGTGAACTGAATTCCAAGTTACTCCAGATAGTTTCACAACTTCGTCCATAGTCCGTTGTCGATTTTTCAGGATGATCTCGTGTACTTTTTCAACATTTCATCGGTTCGAGCTGTGGTAGGATGACTAGAGTGAGGTTTGTCATCAATTGACATTTCATATCTTTTGAAACGGGAAAACCACTCAAACACTTGAGTTCTCCCAATAGCATCATCCTTGTAGGCAATTTTTAACATTTAAATAGTTTCTGTGCAAGTTTTTCCGAGCAAGAAGCAAAACTTTACGGCCGCTTGCTGTTAACGAGAATAGAAAGACGACGAGCACACAAACCAACTCTCACTAAAAAATTCACACAATCTGAACGGGACCGTCTTTAACGACGACGCTTATCTTACTGACTTAGGAATGGTAGCTCTATACGCTCCTAGCGGTAGAAAGCGGTACTACAAAAACTTCGCCCACTACATGAGTTCGATTTCTTTTGGGTACCCCCTCGTATACATAATGCGTGGTGCCATATATACTAAATATATTAATTTCCGTATTTAAAATATAATTTTATGAATATAATAAGTACTACGTGTTTATGTTTTTATTTAAACAGTAAAATAGAGAAATACATGGGGTGAATAAAAGAGGAGTAATAATATTTGCACAAGCGATAAAAGGTTTTACATACGTATCATTTAATAATTAAAATTGTAAATAATACAAAAGGTATTTATGTCTCAGTGTTAGTAGTGCTTTGTTCCTCAGGACTTTGTACTTGTAATGGAGATTTTTTCATCTATTTTTCGGTATTTTTGTTTAACATTGGATAGTTTCTATTTTAAAAAAATACCAATTAAAAGTACTTTAGCTATTCAGATAATCATTAACACTTACATAAAACTTTGCGCTGAAATAGAGTTAAAATAAAAAGCCACCTAGAACTTATTTAAAACTAAAAAGTGTTTTTAATATTTCTATTTATAGCAATAATCTCTCAATTTGTAATTTCATGTATTATTGGCTATAAGTACATATGTAATTATATATATATATATATATATATATATATATATATATATATATATATATATATATATATATATATATATATATATATATATATATAACTAATATCTGATAATGTATAGTACATAATATCATGATATTAGTCATATGAGTTAGAACTTTAGTGGTACTAGTTTGTTCCAGTTAAAAAGACATTATTTAGATATTTGGAATTTCCAAGTGAAATTTACAATTTCTTATACTTTATCTAGGAAATTTAGAACGATACTTCAAAGGGTTCATTGCCCTTTCCCAATTTAACTTACTAATCATCCTCTAAAATATCTTATGAATGCCATATTACTTTTCTATAAATACTATAAAGAAAAAGTGAAAGAACAACATTTTTTTTGGGTTTATTTTTCGTTTTGCGGCCTAAAAACCAAAAAAAAGGTTTTTAAAAAATTTTTGCTGTGTGTGTGTCGTTGTCGTCGGCATTTATTCTTGTTCGCACGATAGCTCAACTAAATCGTGTCGGATCGATCGGGATTTGACTGATTCTGATTGGGGATGTCTTCCAAACGACACCTATTAATTTTGAGGTGAATAGTACACACTCTACCATGTACATGGGTTATGAGAAAGTACAATGGTGGACTATTTGAGATATGTTGTTTATTAGCACGATCACTCAATTAAATCGTGTCGGATCGATCGGGTTTCGACTGATTCTGATTAGGGACGTCTACCAGACGACATATATTGTTTTCGAGGTGGATAGGACACACCCCACTCTGTCCATGGGTCATGAGAAAACACGATGGTAGACTATTTGAAAAGAGTAAAACTGTCACATAAAACACATATTCTGTATTTATGTGTTGTGTTGGTTTATTTTTTCTCGGCCACTGAATTTCGAGATAGAGATGTTCTACGTGCGGAAAAGTCCATTTTAAGGTTTTACTTTATGTTTAAACTGTTTATTTTATCACCAAATGAATCCCTCTAAAGTTTTACTTAAATCTGACAGACACTTTTGCAAGGGACCATTTTCTAATATAAATAATATATTAATATAGTTAATAATGCCTTATAATTCTCAGATAGTAGACATAATTTTTTACATGCGATATTTAAACTAATATAAATGATTATCGTAATTCTAAACAAAGGACAGTGATATATAATTCACCAAAGATTTACTTAGTAACTGATATAATAAATATGTTTGGCTATTATGTAATATCAAATCAATAATTAACTCGATCCTATAAAAAGTAGTGGGAACTAATTGACGCTTTACTTGCGTCTCACTTTCTAATAACTATTGTCTAATATTTCTGAAAAACAAACATGTTTCTTTCCAATATTATATCTAGTTTCACGCTGCAATAAAAACAGGATTTCCTAGGTGTCACAGGTTACAATACTGAATATATTAGTACCATAAAAAAATTTAATCTACGTCAATCATTAAATTTATTATTATTTTTTTGTCTCTCGTCAAGGATACCATATTCTTATAACAGTTTTAAATGTCGAGAGTTATCTTGTAGGATAGATTGAACAATCCCCGTGATTTAGGTATATAAGTAAATAAGTTAAGACGTCGTCAATATTATTTTTTTATTACCTCATATGAAATAAATACTTCCCGGTTCATTAAATCGACAACTGTAGAAAAATAATTGTTTTTAATTTTCTAAATATTAATACATAACAGAACTGTTTTTTTTTTTCATTATTCAACATATTTTATTTTTTGTACGTTGGAAAGGATCGAAAACCGTGAAGTTTCATTACTAACGGTAACAATTTTCTCCATTCAATCACCAATCATTATATTATACATCTGATATACGCCTAAATAACGTATAACAAGTTAAGTGTATTAAAGCAAATATACAGTAATTGATTTAAAAGAGGCCACATCTAATTCAGACGACATTTAACAATATGTTGATACCTCATGCGGAAATATATATCTAAATTCTGCGTTAAAAAAATTCTGGATAGTATGTGATCGAGTATTTTTCCTCATCCTCCTCCATAGACTCTCATTAATTGTCAATTCATTAATTTGTAATTCATTGTCAAATAAAATGGAGCTCATTACGAAGAACCTCAAACCTTGTTCAATTAGAAATACATCAGGGGATCGTGGTGATCATGGAACAGGTTAGTTAACTAAAAGAGCTACCATGAAACCTAATATTGCCTTTGTCCCACGTTATTGTATTGCTGAGGCATGGAGTTAGGGAACTTAAAAATAGAAGAAGGGCTTGTTGTAGAACATCTTCTATAAACAGCATATTTACAGATCAACTGTGACCTGCCATCATAGACGACAAACTGTTTATATCACTGTAGTGTCTTCTGTGATTGAAATCTTGATCCTGTCTAAAAAGATAAAATTTCATCATATATGGATGAAAGGGTTATTTCATTATGTAATAAAAAACTTAATCTGTTATCGAATTGCACTCCTAGATCTCTAAGCGTATCAAAGCGTGTAAATACCGACAAAATTATGCAATGATACGTAATGATATGCATAACGGATATGTTACAATTAAGAGAATTTAAGCTTATACAATTATCTGTGTGTAATAAGTTATATTCATAGCTAGGATTAGTGGCTATCAGTATGATTAAATACAAAGAAAAAAACTTGAGACATGTAACTTATGTATGCTTAAGTTACTGATAAGAATTTCAGAGAGCAGTGATCCCAGATTTAAACCTTGTGGAACCCCCTATTACCGAATAATTGACATTCGAAACTATTGAATGTTACACATCGAGGGCAATTTGATAAGTAGAAAAATAATAACTAAACTGAAGGTACCAAAAACCCATAATGCTCATTACAAATTAATGATAAAATCTGTGTTAGTAGATCTTTTTCCCATAAAGACATATTGATCCAAGAAAATAACACGTCTAATAGTAAGATAAGGTATAATATTATGGAAGACAGTTTACTGCATCTGAGAGATTTCTATCTTTTAAAATATGCATACATTAGCAATTTTCCAGATCTCAAAATAAATATCTTATTTCAATGATATATTAAACATCACAAATAATTGTCTTGAAAGTAAAACTCATACTTGACTCAAGTATTTTCAAATAAGAAAACGAGATAATGAGAAGCAGGTGCTTACATGCTTCTAAGGTTAATTTCACTATTAAAAGCACTGATATATATTACTAGTCGATTGATATTCTTAAAAATGGACTCGATTTCGCATAACGGAAGAATGGCAATCAAATAAAAAAAGTAAAAGTCATGTGTATGACACTAACTTATGTACATATATCATAGAGTTATTTACAGTTTGGTTTTATTTTAACGACATGAGTTTCTGCAAAGACATGAGAAAAAACATCAACTAAATTGCATATCCACTACCAATATTTGTTTACTTTCACCAGTATCATTATTTGCATAACTTGACCTAAATATTACAATAATTACTATAAAATTATAATTTGCGATCTTTGTAAGAGTAAATAGGAGAATGCATTATAATTTAGGTTACGAAAGTTTTTCCAAAATAGAAAGTTTTATGAACAAAATTTAAAAATGCATTATTATATATGACATATTAAGTTTTGAAATATGTAATTTTTTTCTTAAATTTCATTAATGTAATACTAAATAGGGAATAATATAATAAGTATGATTTATTGCCAAAAAGTTGTTGAATTTTCTACTCAAAAATGTGGCTTATTTTCTACCTACTCATAATTAGATATTTTTTTAATTAAACTATATTTATATACATTATAAGCCTAAATACCCCCATATTCCTTCCAAAGAAGATCATAGGATGCAGGTTGATTTAAAGTAATTTTAATCTTCGAAGATGACGCTGGTGACACCATCAACTTTGAGATGCTTTAATCTTTAAAGAACACGGAACTATTTTCGATACAAGCATATGAAAGCTACCTTGTGGGCATACAGAATAAGTGGTATACCATTATAATAAAAAACATACATAAATTGAGACAAAATTACATAAAAATATGATTTTATGTGTACATAGGACG
Source organism: Rosalia funebris (assembly GCA_037954035.1). NCBI lineage: Eukaryota > Metazoa > Arthropoda > Insecta > Coleoptera > Cerambycidae > Rosalia > Rosalia funebris. The sequence continues at coordinate 9,225,325 of JAZFAV010000022.1, forward strand.
TTTTATTAATCATTATAACATATATTAAACAACTGATACTTGTTGCAAACAATTGAAAACAAATACCCGAATTAAAACAACCTTTATCAATATAATAATTATAAATGATATATTTAAATATATACATTATAAATAGGAGCCTCTTATGTCTCTATAGTTTAGTTAAGATAGTTTTTGTTTCGTACTTCCACCTAGTAACACTAGTATTCTATTAAAACGTTGTTATCTTTTAGGCATTAAATTAAGGAAACTATACATGTGGAAATTATATATATTTCACAGATATTCAATAACCTCAGCCACTTTCATTCTATATCTTCTCTAATACTTCAATATTAACCCTGATATTTTTGAAAATATAAAATGTAATGGATATCTGATGGATGTTCAAAGTAACTTAAACTATCTCTGGGCTCTATTTATACCTTATTCCTCACTGACACCTCTAGTGAAAGCAGCAACGATGACAAGGGTGACAATGATTACTACTGGAAAAAATTTCAGCTTTAACAATAAAAAATACAGTTTTTTTACACTTTGGGGGCGTTCTGCCTCCCTCTGTGACTGCAATCAGTTTTAATCCTCGCGGATGACACTTAGTTCTGCCCCCTTCAACATCCTCTCAAAAAATAAACCTTAACTAAATCATCACCGAAAAATGTCACTGGCTCTCCTACTATAAGTAGGTATACTGAATTCAGTAACTGAAGGCTCGTACGATGAAATAGTTGTTCAATTAGACCTATTTCGACGGTCACATCTCACCGACGAGATGAGGCAAGTAGTATTTGATGATACCTATGATGATGCTATTTATCAATGATCCTGATAAGCGGCAACTGATGTCCTATTATCTACAGCGATGCAATGAAACCTGCACCTAGTAATATAACAGTATAGTTAGTTCCCTCGCGCGTTCAGAAATAGTGCAGTCGTACATGAATGCTAGCAGACTGCTGAAGGAACTGGATTGGTACTCGCCCGAATTTAAAGCCGTGTTCATGTCAGATGTTATATTGATTTTTTCGTGAAACTACTTAAATTTTACACAAATTCCGCTTTAGTCTTATTAACTTTAGAGGTACCTTTATTATTAACTTATTTTCAGATTCAGTGAACTGTTAGGAATAATGTTTCGTGTATCATGTATCATTCCCTATTAACCTCAATTCTTGTAACTATCTTAAAAGTTAGTGAGCAGTAGTAATAATATGCTCCAGTTTACTACATAACTGCTTCTAACACCTAGTCCTTTATGACTGTTTTGTTTCGTAGTTAATAAACCGTAAGAATGAGAACTTTCAGTTTGCTGCTCCATTAATGTTATTATAGTATCAACCAAAATAATGCATATTATGTATAGGCCCTTGTTTTTATTCATGCTATTATTGTATTTAACTATCTTAATCCCTTCAAAGGCATCCAACAGTTTATTGTTGTTTGTTTTTGAATATATATTGGACACCGAAAGTTATTATAATCTTCCACACTTTGAGTGATATACTAGTTTCTAGTTTCAATTGCTCTTTCTGTATGTCTAATATACGTTTGACTACAGTTTTGATAACTGATATCATATGTTTTGGATAAATTGCTATTTTTTGTTTTATATTTGGGATTTACTGTGACTTACTATATTTTTTTGCCAAAGGATTGTACTAATATTATCCTCAAACCTTTTCGTATGGTTTGAGGACAATATTAGTACAACAATAATTAGTAACGAAATGGTTATAACTGCAATTTCTAAAGACTTCCTGAAAGGCTGTGTGGTTACGAAGAGTTGCCCCAAATCTATGTTTTCTATTAGATCATTAGTAATATCTTCCGTTGTCCAACATACTTTCGAATATAATCATGAATAGATTCCAGTAACATAAAGTTAGTTAAAAATATAATCAATAATAAACTGTTAGATACCTCTGAAAGGATTAAGATAGCTAAATGTGAAATAACATGAAAAAATATAAGGGCGCTATAAGAATAAATTTCGGTGATACGGTGAATAATGGCATTAATAGATCAATAAACTTAAAGTTTACCTTCATACGATTTATTAACCATGTGAGAAAATAGTTATGTGATTGATTATTAAAAGGAACAAATTATTCATTTATAACGCAAAGTTTTCAAATGGTAGTTTTATAAACTATCGCAATGTGGAGGTTTATACTCCGCTTCATCTGTAAGTTCCTTAAGCATTAAGGATTAAAACAAATTAACCAAAACTGCTATTCTTTCGGCTATATGTCGTCGACGAGCGCTGAATTACATGGCGAAATTTGCCGTATTTTGTTTTAACATAGAATTAACATACAATGATTTGGATTACTCGAAAACCACAAGAAAGATGCAGAGCATCCTCTATCTCGGGATACCGTTAACCGCAGGCCGGTTTCGACCTTATCTTGGGTCTGCAGTTAGCGGTATCCTGAGATAGAGGACGCCTTGTTCTTAGTGAACTATGATGAATCTGAAAAATTATAAGTAACAGTTTACTGAATCTGAACAATACTTATATATAACTAAATGGAGAGTATAGGTAGTTTAAAAGTTAATAGTTTTAATTATCTTTGATGATGTTTATGGCAGGTTGGTGTCCAGTTTTTTGTTGCCATCGAAGGATTCTAAGCATCTACCAGAAGTAAATTATCTTCCTTTTGTTATAAAGTAAACATAACGCGATTTTTTAAAATGCATATAAAGGGTATTTCAATAAAGATGCTCGATTTTTAAATGAAAACAAAAAAAGTTGTTTGTGAAATATCCACTCAATTTCTTTATTGGAAAGAATATTTTATTATTAATAAAATATTAAGTATGGAATATAACGTCTTTCAAATGTCCGCCGCGGCTTTTCTTGGTGGCACATATACAGGAAGTCCAATTTTCGAATACTTTGTCGCATAAATCTAGCTGAATTTGCTGGATGGCGTTCGTCATGTTGACTTTGAGGGCATCAATTGTCTGAGATTTATTCGCATAGACCTGAGACTTAATATAGCCACAAAGGAAGAGGTATTAAGACGTTAAATAGCACGATCTTCGTGGCTAGTTCACGTCGCCGCCGCGCGAGATAACCATTCCCTCAAATCGCTTGTGTAGAATGTTCATCGTGGCATATGCTGTGTAGCATGTAGCGCCGTCCTGTTGGAATCACATATCATCGGTATCCATATCGTCCAGTTCAGACCAAAAAAAGTTACTTGTCATCGATCTATAGCACTCGCCGTTTACGGTTATGCCAGTTTCGTTTTGGAGGAAGTACGGGCCGATGACTCTATCAGACCAAAATCTGATAGAGGCATAGTCATCGGTCAACAAACAGTGTTTTTCTCGGAATGCACTTGGTGCTAGTGTTTCGTAGTATCTCGTGTGGTTTGGCAGAGTCCCAAATCCGACAATTTTGCTTGTTCACATATCCATTCATACAAAAATGGGCCTCGTCGCTAAAGATGATTTTTTGCCAAAAATTTGGGTCGACTTCCAACTGCTACAAAGCCCAATCGGCGAACATAGGGAGTTTGCTTTTGGGCCAGGGCGTTTACCTTAAGTTCCTGGGTCACTTGGATTTTATACTGGTGCAGATCCAAGTCCCGACGCAAAATTCGCCAAGTTGAAGTCGCAGAAAGGCCAAGTTCTTGTGAACGACGAGAAATTGATTGACTCGGGTTTTTCCATACACTCTCACGCACAGCAGCGATGTTTTCAGCAGACCTTGCGGTTCTGTGGCGTACGGGTGTTGGTTGATTATTTATCAAACCGGTTGACTCGAGTTTGGGGCGGTAGTGGCGAAGATAAAGATCACGTAATGTGAAAGACGTTTCTCGAACGGAGCACTGATTTTGAAAATGAAATTTAAACATTTTTGAACGCTATAACCATACACTGTGAGTTTCCATACACTACTGAACAATTCACAATAAATTTGATAGATGTTATTTTAACAACATGGCCGCTATAACCTAACAAATTTCTAGCGTTCCTATTGAAAGCCCCTGTATTAAGTCATCCATGTTCTTAATTATACGTAAAAATTAGCATTCTCTGTTGTACTTATGTCACTAATATTTTTTCAGGCCGGCAAATCCGATGGTCATCACCAGAAGTCGTACAAGAAGGCCGGAGGACACAAAGACAACGATCACAAGGGATATCAAAGCGACGGCGGCTCGAAGGACCATTACAACCACCACGACCAATACGCGAAGAAAGGCGGCACCGGCGGCGGAAAGCACTATCGCTATTACCACCATTGATGATTTTACAAATGAACAGAGTAGTTAGGTAGTGGAAAAGTGGCCGCGGACCCCGTGGTGTAGATTATTTATTGTTACAATTATGTACCTAATTAATGTGCATTATTTTTATATTAAAATGAATTTACATTTTGCTATTACCTTAGACGTAGAACTAAAATGTAAGTAGAATCAAATAGATTAGTTTTTCTTACATCCATCTTAAAGTTTATTAGTTACGAAAATGTCACAACCCCTCACGCCCGAATCGGTATACCCTCACGAAGTTATTACTTGCAATCTTCTTCAATATATTTATTTCCTTTACCATGTCCGTAGGCCATAACCTTATCCTTACCTCAGGAAATACAGTAGTCACATATTAAGCATATTTAACTTATTGTTAGCTTTTTGTATCTTTCGATATATTTTTTTTTATAAAGTCACTATGAAAATGGAATGTTAAATAAACATTTACAATAATTAATGGCAAGCATTTTTCAAATACTAATGTTAGATCCTTGAATTACTGGTAAAACAAAAGAGGCCTAGTAGTATTTTTTCTTAGTGGGTCTAACCAATGAAATTTAATATTTTATTGCTAAATTATTTGGTCTCACTAATCACCCCATTATTTTAATCTTTAAGAAACAACATAGGAACGAGAATATAAACATGAATAACAAATTGATTCCTTTCCTATGTATTTTACGATTTTAATTCTAAAATAACATTATCTTTAAACAATCCATACAATCAAGTATGCTATGTAGTCAAGGAACCGTAAACTGTTTTTACCATTTATCAAATATTTGTTAAATCTCATTAATCTATTAAATTTTCATATTCCTTTAAAGATTCATAGGAAAAAATTACATAGGGTTTTATGATCTTTAAGAAAATCCTTTGGCTATATCTTGATAAAAAAAACTTGTGAATTTAGTTGTTTGTCATTTATTGTATGATTTATATAATTTAATTACGAGTATTATGATAAGAATATAAATTTCAATGTAACAAATTCTAATTTCAAAATTAGAATGCGGTAATATAATATAGATGTAGAAGAATTCTTTACAAAGCTTAAACCTAAATTACAAACAAAACAAAACCAATATTGTATACGAAATAGTTTACAATAACAATAATAGCACAGATATAAGTCAAACAAAATAATATATGCAGAAAATAATATATGCACATAAATACAGGCTTGTGCATGGGAAATGGATGGTTTAAAATAAAACAGTACCGTAAAACGGGGTTACTTTGAACTCACGGGGTAACTTTATAAAATTTTTTGAATTCAAATTGTTCTAGCGGGCTTAGTTTTGATGCTAGCGACCTCCCACTAGTCTCATTATTTCAAGGGTTACTATACCCCAGTGTCGAAATAATATGGAGTGACTCATCGATGACGTATGGATGGCTCAGGGGCAAAAAGTGTGCGAGGAACGAAATTCCATAGGCGTATCAATTTGGAGGGGGAAATATATAAAAAAATAACAAAATAATACCAAGACAGTTGAAAAGGGTTTTATAAGTAGATTTGTAACAGTTTTTTAGTTAGCAAACAATGTAAATATCGTAAGTTATGTAATGTACTTATTTCATGCTTACCCAGTCAGAGCATATCCTGATAAAACGGACATTTTGGCAACATGTGCCATATAAAGGGACGTAAGAGTAGCAAGCTACACACAAGTGGCCCCTCTGAATCCATATATTCACCTACCGCTTTCACTATTTAAAACTATCATGATATTTATGCCACACCACTAACACAATGTTTATTTTATTGTATCAACAACACCGTCACAGTCACTATATCTATCACTATACAATATGCCACACTTATCACACACGCTTTCGCTCTTGTGTCGAGATCCCACATGCGTACATCTCTTTCTTTACGTACACAATGCACTTGAACCATGTTCCTCGATGATGCGGCTGATAGCATCGTTCAACAGCAATTTGACGTCTCCCAGTTTATAATTCCTATTATTTCATGCTACGTCCGTTTTTATTTGCGCCTAAATCAGCTCTATGGGGTTCAATTCGCAATGATATGGTGGTAGATGAAGTATTGTCACATCACGAGCTTTTGCCATTTCATCTACTACATATTTAATGTACCGGCTTTTTTCTCGCTGCGCAATTTTTAATAACTGCACTTTTAACATGGTATCGCCACAATCCAGATTTTTAGATTTTAACCACTCTAGAATGTCCTCTTCTCCATGCTGATGTTGGTAACTTTTCAATTCGCCGACTATGATATGGTGCATTGTTCATCACGACAACTGCGCCGGGTCCTATGGAAGATAATACAGATGAAAACCATTTTTCAAAAACTTCATTAGTCATATCTTCATGATAATCCCCTGTTCATCGCGATTCAAATACATATGAACCATTTTCCAAAAAACCCGAGTCGCTTCCGATATGCGTGATTATTAATCTTCGTCCTTTTCCAGGTGGTGCCTTCAATCCCGGAGATAATCCTTCTATAAATGCCTGTCGGTTATTCAGAATATTGCAGTATTGCCACACTTTCGTTACGGTATGATCTTCGTTTACCCAAGTTTCATACAAATAATAAATCTTCCTACCAGAATTCCGAAAATCTCTTAGCTTTTCCAAATAACTTCTTCGTAATAATACAATTTCATTTTTTTTCAATAATAAGACTCTTTCGGTTGCGTTTTAAATGATGAAAATTCATTTCATGCATAATTCTCAAAAGAACTTTACTAGAGAACTTCGGTAAATTTTCATCTTGAGCGACGGCAGCGTGAATTTTATTCAGCGTCGGAAGTTCATTAAAAAAAATCCATGAATAATCCTACGAATTATGTATTTAACATCTTCGTTAACTTCAATCTTCTTTCTACCGCGGGTTTCTGTTTTCTTCTTTTTTGCACTTGTTTCTTCTTCATCATACTTCATTGCACGGTACACACTATTTCCACAGACTTTTGTTAACGAAGAGCATACATCAACTGCCTCGGTTGTACTAATATCTGCGGATTTCGCGCCCGAATTCCTTCGTAGACGATTTTAATCATTTAAAGTTCTTCATTTGTTAAAAGCCGCTGTTTTCGATTGGAATTATTCGTCGTAGAACCACTACAACTTGCATCCGCTGGTTTCATGTTAAAAAAACACTAAGCACTCATTTTGATCGCAGAATATAATAAATAAACAATTTCCCGAATCCCGAATCAATCGCACATAACTACAATGTAACGCCACTGGTGCTCCAAAATCTGGGCTAAACAACGCATGCGTCATTCTATCGATCGACATTGATCCGTGCCACCAACTGCCGAGCAATCGAATTAAAATGTATTTAAAACCGCCTAAAATGATTGGCTAGCTTTGCTACAACAGCGCACCAAGCGGTCCAACCGATTATTATGCTATTCGGAATACAATAGGAGAGGAAGTAGTTCGGCACTGAACTACTGTTTCTATACAGCGGCACATAAAACTTGTATGCACATAATAGGTGATTACACAAGAAATAGACGAACCGTTGAATAGTTATGGTGGTCTGATATTATATATGAATCACTCCACATTATTTCGACACTGGGGTATAGTAGAGTGTAATGTAATCACTGCATATTTTCCAAGTGACTAACCTGGAAAACCTCGCGCCATTTTTCTGTATATGCGATAATATCAGTCTTTCAAATATCAAACTTCTTCCAAACCTCCTCTGACAGGAAGACACTTTCAGAGTTATAGTTTCAAGTAAGTTATTTCCTAATCACAAAACTATCTAGGAATATTTTTTGTTTTTTATCATTCCTGTAAGTAAATTTTCTACAAATTAGTAAGTGACGTTTGTGCAGTTTACGGGGTCACTTTGACATACATAGGCTTCTGTATATGTAGATTAACGGGATAGCTTGTGGAGCTTTGTGGATCACCTGTACACTGTTCGTTGTAAATCTGTAGCACTAAAATAACGAAAAAAAAACTGATGATACCAACTGGAAAAGGGATCACGACTGATGATCTACTCTCCACAGTCATTCCAGCTTTTACTGAAAAGAAAAAAACTGGGAATTATCAGAAATCGAATAATATGAAGCCAAGGAAAATAATAGCAGCCAGGTGTGCCTCTTATGACTCTCAGTCCTCCACAAACTCAAGCTTGAATAGTGATGACGTGTCATATGCTGAAAGTGATAACAGTCTACCAAATTTTGAATCTTCATAGAATGAGGACCATCAGCTCACAATGGACCATGGCAGACTTGGTCCATTGTGAGCTGTGACCAGGTCTAACAAGTCAAGGACTCTATGAACCGCAATCACAGCAACTGAAGAAAATCTTACTACATACATTAGAATAAAAAGCTGATTTATGAAGGATTATTCTATTTAAAAAAAAATTTCAGGAGCCAAGTTTGAGAAAAATTCGATATAACCGGACTTTCTTTTTAATTTTACACTTTATTTATTTATTTAGGCTGACATTTTAACGGGGTAACATCGATACATGCACCTAAACAAGTACTTTTGATGGGAAAAATATCTATGTTCAAAGTTAATTAACATTAATACACAAAATAAACCTCTGCTTCCTATTGAGGAGAACGAAATCGTTCATATTTCAATTTACTTGAGCTTAGGTGTGTAGAGATTTAGTTTGATCCAATATTTTTTTAAATATCTCTAAAATTAAGAAACATACAATCGAAAATGTGAAAATATAACAGGTTTTACGATACTCCATTAATTTTTGGTTTAAAAATTGTCTGTTAATACAGAAATAAAGCTATAAGTATACCATTTTGAAATGTCTATGTGCGAAAAATTAGATCGCTCAAATGATGACCATGTTTACGAGCACACGTTATACAGGTAAGTGGTTTTCAGAAATGTGTTTCTATCCTCCCCAGTGTTTCTTCGTTGATTTATCTGATTTAGTTTGTTATTGCAACCTTCAGTTCTTCCAGTGTCCATGGCTTTACTTCGTACATATGTGCTTAAAGATAGTCCCACAAATAAAAATAACACAACACAGATCAGGTAAGCGAGGAGGTCAAGGAACATCACCAACGCTAGAAATGGCCCGATAAGGGAACAACGCTTGAACTGCAGCCACTGAAGCTCTGGCTGTATAGGCAATGGCCCCGTTTTGTTGGAACCAACCATTTTCCCTTCGAAACTCGAAGCTCCAGTTCATGAAAATTGTTGATCATGTTTGCATATGTGCCACCAGGCAAAGCCGCGGCGGACACTTGAACGATGTTATACTCAATACTATTAAATATTCTTTCAAATAAAAAAAATTGAGTAGATATCTCATACAGAACTTGTTTGATTTACGTTTAAAAATCAAGCGTCCTTATTGAAATTTCCTTTAGGCATACGTAGGGAAATTTCACACTCTTTCCTATTATTGATGAACAGTGCATGCAATGAATTGTTTATTGTTAAAGATTTTCTTAATACGCCAAATGTTTATTGGATGGCTATTGTGTCAATATTTTTTTGTGTGTGTTGCCCCTTAATAACTAATATTTAATAACTAATATATATATATATATATATATATATATATATATATATATATATATATGTACATAGACTTATGTTAGTTCTATTGTCTTGTAGATGAATAAATGGGGCCCCCGTTCTGGATGGATGTTCTGCAGCTTAAACGAAAAGTCTCGTACTTTTTAAGCCCCATTATTGTATTAACAGAGATTTATATTACTTAGCTATAATAGGTTACAGGTAATACTACTGATAAGATCGCTATCACTGTATATTCAGGTAATCATCAATAAATCTGATACTGAGTAATCGTGAGACCCAATTGCCTAAATAATTCAACCAGGCAACGTTTAATTAAATATTAAAGCTACACATAACTTTAATTCAAAGAAGCTAATACAAAAACTATACATCGTCTGTATGGTATGAACGTCGTAAATCACCGTAACAAAAATCTATTGGAATCGATGGTCCGCAAATAATATGTACGCCATAAATGACACCACATTACGGCTGAAATTATATGGATAGTTCATCAATTATTTAACCTTCCGTGCTGGAACAAAGCCTGCACGGCACTTATACATTATAGCTTACTTTGAAGGCGACACAGTTTCTGAAGTAGGTTTTAGTATCTGTTCCGATTTGTAATCAGATTTACTGAAATATGCGTCTATTCTTGATAGCGCTAGTTTTCGTTGGAAGTGTGAGCTGTCAGGGTACTGAGGAGACGATCAAAATCAGTAAGTACCGAATCGGTTCCAACTGAATCACTTTGTTATATATTATGTAATCTGTGCCTGAAAATTTCGCTGGAAATTATGTAGACTGTGTTACAACTAATAACGATTTTAAAGAACGATAATCCACCTGAAATCAATATCTTACATATGAGGAAGTTTCTGTTCTTTATAATTTTGCAAAATGTTTTCAAATAGCCATTGTATGCCCACATCTACCCAGCTGTAAAGCATTTAACGTATCTATATCAGAACGGTTTCATGCAAAACTGTTCTCAATTTACTCAAATTTATGACGTATATACTTAATATATTGCTAACCATTTAGATACTCAAGGTCAGGTTAATATAGCATATACTAATTTCTCCAAATATTTTGGCCATATAGATCATAAACTGATGCATAAAGTAATATTTGTATTGTATACTTGATCATGAATTAGTAAGATTTTTAACCGCATCTGGAGAAACTCAGGGATTTACCCTAGGTTCATTGCCTTTTTCTTATTAATTATGAATAGACTTATCACTGTTCTAGATTGTAAAAAGTTGGTAATTTGATTAAAATATATTCCTGGACAAAGTTAACGTATCAGCCAAACCTTTCATTAACTTTTAATTCTTTAAACATTTTATGTAGGTGGTCTAGGATATCCTGTCACTACTGACAAACAATTGTAATTATTTAACAGTAAAATAACATTTTGTAACTGTTTGTTAGTAATTCATTTAACGCTATTTGAAATAATTTGCAAAAGCCAATAAATTCAGTTACGTTAGTAATTTTTTTTTAATTTAATGTCATTAAGTGAATCAAATACTTTATCCAGTCACTTAGAGTAGAAGAAATAAATTGGCTACGCAACTTAAGAGAAGATGAAGCAGTGAGTGCAGTAACTCTGGTTAACGAGGGACGTAGCCGGCGATATGTGGTTAATTTGTCAGAAGTCAGACAACAGTTCAACAGTTAGTCGAACATTGAAAGTTTCGGTGAACTTGAAAGTTACTGTAGAATTCCAGGACAATGTCGCAAAAAGCCTATATATGCAAGAGATGAGCGACACCTTATGCAAGTTGCCTTAAGAAACAGGCATTCTACCAGTTTAGAGCCAACCAGAACCCTAGCAGCAGCTGTAAATGTAGCAATTTCTGGACGAATAGTTAGGATAAGGTATAATAGAGGAACATTAGTCAGTAGAACATCAGCTATTGTACCATTGCTGCCCACCACCACAGTTACTAGACTGCGTATTGCAAGAGAACACGTAAATTGGACTATTGACGAATGGACAAGCGAATTTTGTTTACAGATAAAACAAGAGTAAGTCTTAATTTACCAGGTGGACATCCACGAGTTTGTAGGCTAGGAGAGAAGTTTTCTACCTGCAATATATCTCCGATGATCCCATTTCTTGATGGATCAATAATGTTCTGGGGATAAATTTGTTGCCTGTACAAGAAAGACCCATTAATGCACATTCCTACGTAAAAACATCATAAAAAGGAGAGCATTTGATATCATCTACCCCGTTTATCAGGATGATCTCATTTTTATACAGGATAACGTTTGGACCCACGTTGCTAGAGAGGTACTGGAATACCTTCGATTTGTGAATATTTCAACTATCAACTAGCCACCAAGAAACACAGATATGAACCATACAGAGTATCTACGGGATATATTAAAACGATCAGTTTAATATATAAATTCACCGCTTGATCAATAGCATGTCAAGATGAATAGAAGCAGTGATAAGAGCTAGAGGAGGTTGTATATGCTACTGAATTGAAATTCTTACGATTTAATTTCATGTTTTTATAAAGTTTCTCATTAACACCGTTTTTATTACATTTGATATTATTGTTCCATTCTGTTATTTATTGATGGTTTTCCCGATAATATCATTATAACTTGTTAAACATCAATTGAAATAATTTAATTATAATATCACACTTAGAAAAAATAAAAATAATAATGTGAAGTTTTACTGATGCACCATTTTTGTCCAGGAGTTTATTTACTAAAGCCAACAGCACAGTTTGCCATCTACATCTTCTAATAAACTTGGTAAGAAATTATTTAACAACTCACATCAGAATTTGTCAAAAGTACTCTCATACATCAGAAAATCTGATCCACTAGCTTTAATCTTCTTCAATATCTAGATTTACGTGTTTTTTACTTAAAAGCAATTTGCCTTGCTAAAAGAAATAATGGGAATAGGTAGTTTCTGAAATGAAAGCATTATATGCTCTATTGCTTGTAATATCAGATTAACTATGCTGAACCAATTTTTTTTTATAAATGACAGCTTTAAAAATAAAGTAGCCACTCACCGAACGCAAATTGTTAAATTCATAAATTATTCTTTTACAAATGTTTGCAAAAGTATGCGTGTGAATGATTGTTACATTTGTAAATGTCTTTCTTATTAACCACCATTTAGCTTAACTATAGGTAATCGTGCCTTAGTGGTCCTATAAATGAAGTTGACACAGTAATTATAATTCCAAAGAAACATTCGGAAGATTTATACTTACTTATTTGGATCTCACACATTAAGCACCTGTAAGAAATCATAACATATTATCTTTGTTTGGTTCAAGTATATATTTTCTTTTTAATCACGAAAAAAATCATCTCACCTCATTTATATCTCATGGAAGTATTAAATACAAGGACTACTTACTTTTATTACTTTTCCGCACTCCACTATAAGCCGAAAAGTAATGTAATCGTCTAAAGAAAAAGTGAAGAAACTAATTTTTTTGGGGTTTATTTTTCGTTTTTCGGCCTGAAAACCAAAAAAAAAAATGGTTTGTAAAAATGTTTTGCTCTGTGTGTGTCGTCGTTGTCGTCGGCATTTTCTTGTTAGCACGATAACTCAACTAAATCGTGTCGGGTCGATCGGGTTTTGACTGATTTTGACCGGGGACGTCTCCCAGACGACACCTATTGATTTTAAGGTGGATAGGACACACCTTACCCTGTCCATGGGTCATGAGAAAGCACGGTGGTGGACTATTTGAGAAATTTGTTTTGTTAATACGATAACTCAACTAAATCGTGTTAGATCGATCGGGTTTTAACTGATTCTGATCGGAACGTCTCCCAGACGACACCTGTTGATTTTGAGGTGGATAGGGCACACCCCACCCTGTCCATGGGTCATGAGAAAGCACGACGGTGGACTATTTGAGAAATTTTTTTGTTAATACGATAACTCAACTAAGTCATGTTGAATCGATCGGGTTTTGACTAATTCGGATCAGGGACGTCTCCCAGACGACACCTATTGATTTTGAGGTGGATAGAACACACTCTATCCTGTTTATGGGTCATGAGAAAGCACAATGGTGGACTATTTGAGAAATATGTTTGTTAGTACGATCACTTAATTAAATCATGTCGGATCAATCGGATTTCGACTAATTCTAATTAGGGACGTCTACAAGACGACATCTATTGATTTTGAGGTGGGTGTGACATACCCCACCCTGTCCATGGGTCATGAGAAAGCACGAGGGTGAACTATTTGAAAAAAGTAAAACTGTCGCATAAAACACATATTTTGCATTTATGTGTTGGTTTATTTTTTCTCGGCCACTCAATTTCGAGATAGAGATGTTCTACGTGCGGAAAAGTCCGTTTTAATTTTTTAAAACTGTTTATTTCATTTTTTAGACAAAACAGGGTTAGATGGGCATGCTAAATGGACAGATTTTACCACACTAAAAGTTAACATTCACATTCGTGAACACTTTCGTGATCTACCTGCCTCATATTTCTCCGCGAAAGATATGTAAGCTTTTTCGTTTTTAGTTTCTATCTATTTTTTCAGATTTAGTTTTAAGGATAGCAAAATTGTTTTCCTATATAGCAGGTAGATGGCTATAGTATTTTTGCATATGGTACAATCTTATTATTTAATTTGATTATAAGATACAAGGAAAATATAATAGGATAAATACGACCTTAGGCTCATAATACTTTGACCAGACATCATTTTACAACTAATATATCTGAATTAAAACCAGCTTATTAAAGAAAAATATTGGCAACAGAAACAAAGTATAAACTTTTAATTTAAACTTTTAGATTCATGGTTCAGAATAGTTCGGCCTCTTCATCTAAATTGCGTTACCTTTATTAACTGTGTTACCATATCACCTTTATTCTATACAATAATAGCTTTAATTCTGGCAGGCATTGTATCTACCAGGTTAACGCACTCTTCGGGAAGCATGCTATCCCAAATTTCTTGCAATTTGATGCGGAGATCGTTAACTCAACGGGCTGGATGTTTGCGCAACAATTTTTTTTTTATTTTATGCCACAATTTTTCTATTGGCGAGAGGTCTGGGCTGCTAAAGGGGCATTCCATAACAGGGACATTATGCTCTGTAAACCGAGATTTAACAGTTTTTGCTGTGTAACACGCAGCACCATCCTGCTTGGAAAATGCACTGCGCGTCAGTGCCTTAACATACTGGTATTGACAGCAATAAACGGTCTGTCAAAATTTGTATATACTTTTCTGCTACGACAATATAATCTACGAAGTGCAATTTTCCTACGCCCATACCACTCATACACCCCCAGATCATAAAAGTTGCAGGGAACTTCACTTTCCCAACCAAAAAGTCAAGCTGATAAGTTTCCTGTGGGGTTCTTTATTTTCTGGTATCACCGAAGCAAATTTTAGATTTGGATTCGTCACTCCAAATTACCTAGTGTCATTGTTGTAAGGGCCAGTGCCTATGTTCTCTGGCCCACCGTAACCCATTGATTTTCTGTCGTTTAGTTAATAACGGCTCTTATTTTTCCTAAAGGAGCAACCGGTAAGTTCAAAAGTAAAACGTAAAGAATCTTTACGTTTTTACAAACTTTATTTCGTAGAATTTGTATCGAATTTTTCTTATAAGCGTTTAGTTGTGGATACAGAGATATGTTCTCCAATGGCTTGCCTCCATAGCACCATAATTTCTTTCGCACTAGATCATAGGCTTATTACTTCAATCCTCTTCAGAGCACATTAATTTAAGTGCGAAATTTGGGATGGCCGTCCAGTTTTCTTCCTTTCGTCTGTGGGTCCAATTCTTTTACACAAGTTAATAATGACTTGCACTGTAGATATAGGCAACGAATTATGTAGAAGATATTTTACGAACCCAAATTCCCTGTTTATGTGCATTAACAATTTATTTTCGCATATCGTCACTTAATTCCACGCCACGTGTCGTTTTTTTTTTTTTTTTAGAAAATTTTAACAGAGGCACCCAAAACATACACTATAAAATTAAAACGCTACAAACGTTAACCTACGTTTAGCCAGATGCGCTTCAGCAACTGGTCGAACTATTCTTAACCGCGAATCTTAGTTGAGCTTTTTATTAACAAATTTGTCATTGACACATCATAACGTAGTAATATTTCATCGCATTTAAGCTAAACGTTTATACTTTGTTTATGTTACCAATATTTTTCATTAACAAAATAGTTTTGAGAGTGTTATTACTTTTATTTAAATGTATATTAGTTGTAAAATTATGGCTAACCGAACAACTATGAGCCTGGGCTCGTAGGTTTTTAGTGTGGAACTGCTATATTTTTTTGCAAGGAAGTGAAAGCTTTGGGGTTTTTGTACTTTGAAGATTTTAAGGAGCGGATCAAGACTGCTTTGATATTTACAATGTATATGACCATAGTACTAAGCTGCCTAAGAGCTTAGGAAAACTAGCAGCTGTAATAACTAGAAACAACATTGTAACAAAAACTTTAATTTCAATAATCACAAAAACATAACACAGCTATTCGTCTATCAGTTCGAACTCATCGGCTTTATACAACCTCCTTTTGAGGAACAAATGAATTTTGAATAATAGTACTACTATAACTATAAGCACCAATACAAGTCCAAGCACAGCGCCAAGTACCACCAAGGTGTAACTTCCAGTAGACATAGTTTCTGATCTCAACTTATCCGATACGCTGTTCTTCTCGCTATTGCAATATATCCCGGCCACATTTTCTTGCTCGTAATCAAAATCTTCGTTAATTGTATAATTAATACTTCTCCGTTTGAGGTACTTAATAATCTTGTAAAGTAGCTCACAAGATAGCATATTCGATTTTACATTTAAAACCGAAAGTAGCGGCAAATCGGATATTATTAGGTCGTATTGGATGTAATGGAGTCGATTGCCAGCTATGTCTAAGACGTCTAAATTCTTCAAAGGTTCAATCGTGGCATAGTTTAGCTCTGTCAATAAGTTGTAGGAGATGTTAAGAACCTCCAGGTTGCTCAGATCCTTAAAAGTGTCATTATACGCGAAGGACTTTATTCGATTCAAAGACAGATCCAGAACTTTTAGGTTTGTCAGATTTCTGAATAACAACGGTGGCAACTCGCTAATACTATTGTTTGAAAGTGAAAGATCCTGTAAAAGGAATAAACCACCAAACGAATCATTATGTAAATTAATGATATTACTGGCTATATCTAATACTTCTAGCACTTCATGTTTTTGAAACGCAAATGGGTGAACTTCTCCAATCCTATTATTGCACAAGATAAAAGTCTTTAAGTGACTTGTGTTGTTCACGTTGTTTAAACTAAACATATCTAACATATTGTGAGATAAACTAATATACTCTAACATTGGAGTATTATTTAAACTAAAGTAAGTTAACTTATTGTACGATAGGTCTATGTACTCTAAGTGTTTTTGGTTATCAAATACTTTTTCTTCGATACTTTCTAGTAAATTGTGGCTGAGATACACTTTCTCCAAGCTCTCCAATGAGCGTAACTCTTTATTTTCAACTCTCACTAATTTATTTCCTTCTAGATTGAGTATTTTTAAATTTTTCAAATCGGTCAGTGCGTATTCCAACCGCGTTATGTTGTTGTAACTTAAATCTATGTGTTGTAACTTAAACGATATGTCGGATACACCAAAATAGTGCTTGTTGTTTACGTCTAAGAGATAATTTTGGTTGTTCAAATTAATTCCTACGGACTTCGTGGATTTTCGACAGTAGAAGTGAACGTTCTTGAGAGTAGATATACTATTTTTCGATAGATTGAGATCTCGCAGTTTTCGCAATTCGCATAGGGGTATAGTCTTCAAGTCTGTTATTTTATTATTCGTCATTTGCAGGTGGCTTAAGCTAGATAAACTCTTGAAGGAACCTTCTTCTATTTCTTCCAGATTATTATTATTCAGAATTAATTCCGTTAAACGTGACAAACCCACGAATGTGTACTTATTGACAAAGAAAATTGTATTTCGTATAACAAGGTGCTCTAATTTCTCAAGCAATGCAAATATAGAGTTAATCTTAGGAAATGTGAAAGTAGAATTATCCACGTAAAGATACCGAATGTTCTGAACGTTGTGAAAAATCCCAGAGGAAACATTCGTCAGCGAGGAATTTTCAATTTCTAGGGTTATCTCGTTGCTGATGGTGATGTTTTGTAGAAGATGAATATAATTTCTGGTGATACCCTGGCATTTGATGTCGAACCCGTTCCCATAGTCGTCATAGTAATTGAACTCTTTATCACAGTGCAGTGCCTCCAGGACTCCGACTACGGTCATAAACGTCGCTAACCTCATTTTATCTAAAACAAAATAAAGTATATGCATTAAATGGTGGCAATGTATTCTGGTAAATGTAAAGGATTATTTATTATATTTTGACCCCTTCCCCTCCCCACCCTTAACGTCTTAATTTTTAGAATTATAGAAATAAAAAAAAATGCTTGCTTGTATTTTTTAAAGAAGCAAATGAAAAATACCTATATAGGTCACTGAATCAAAATGTCAAAATAATTTCCTGTTAGATCTTTTAGTTCTGATTATTATCATTATACATTAAATATGCTTCAAATATACTGCTTATCAAGAATAGCAAAAAGTTTGAGATTCTTTAGGTATGCTTAGAAGAAAGAGTTTGGCAACATTCGGAGGAAAAAGGATGCACTTTACGCGCAGCCAGATTAAACTCTGTGTACATTCACATTCAATATATATTCATCGAAATTCACTCTCCAAGGGTCTCAATGCGACTGAATAAAGGGCAGGCTATTTATTGTGCACCTCGTGGATGGTGTGATATCGCAGTTTTGAAACTTTTTCCTATTCTGGACGAGCTATACATACATAGAACCAGTTAAATAATATTGTTATTAAGTAATAATATTGGCTTCGTTTATTTAAGTATATTTTGAATTATAAATAAATGAATAAGAGATGATCTCAGGCAGTTAAGTCAAAAGTGCACAATTGTTAGAGAAATTTAAATTAAAATACGATACGTTCTATGAAGAATATATCTGTCCGGTGTACTGTTTCCCAATAACTAATCATAATAAATACATCTGTTATATAAAATTCTACCCTATTGTTATATTAGACTAAGTATAATACCATACTGCATAATATTATAATTCAGGCAATTCGCATACAGGACGTTGTGTCTAAGAAAGACTATACTTAAAGTCATTACGGTTCTCATGTAACTAAATCCTTTCGTGCTTTATCATAAATTACATTTTATTATTATTTATCACGTTTATTGTGAGTTGCAAAAAAGAGAGAAACATTTCTTGGAACCTTCCTGCCACCTCAGCGACAGAAAGGTTTTAAATACAGAAATCTTCAGATAAGCATTCAGTAATCTCCGACATACCTTTACGATATCTGAAGTAATATCCGAGATATAATTATGTAATCATTAAATAAGTCTTCAAGTATCGAGTATAAAAAGAAGTTACTCCTCTTTGGACATAAATAATTGTAGAAAGTGAAAATAAAATAGTTTTTAAAAAGCGAATTAAATAAAAAGTGATATAAAATATCTATAAATTATTTATTGCAAGAAATGTCTTTGATAAAGTTTTCCCTACGTAACAATTACATACATTTCAGTATTCCTAGAAATAACACGCACCATTTTAAATACATCACTGTAAATTTCTATGATGATCGATAGACCACAAGAAAATATTCTTGTGGTCTATCGATCATCATAGAAATTTTCAGTGATGTATTTAAAATGGTGCGTATCATTTCTAGGAATACTGAAATGTATGTAATTGTTACGTAGGGAAAACTTTATCAAATACATTTCTTGCACCATAAAGACAATGCAATTTAATCGGCAGCGGCGGCTCATCGGGGTAAGCACTGCCTCACCAAGAAATGAGTAAATAAGACATTATCATATCTTTAATTGATGTTGTTTTAACATGGTGTGGTTTTATTTATCTATAATAGTAATTCTAGTAATTTTATAATATTGCAAATAATTATTTAAATATTAATATTAATATAGGTCATTACAAATATTATATATGAGTAATTAAATATTAATATTAATATAGATCATTATAAATATTATATTACTCATCTAGTATACAGGGAACGATACAAAAATCAGTAATATACATTTAAATATCGCGCTGGGGCTTAAATATATATAGTATTCGTGGTTTTACTAGTACACATAACGCTAACGGTAAGGAACGAGTAGTTGCGAATTGTAACGAGAGGAAAGCCCCGCTCTTATATTGGTTTAGCAAACGAATCAAATTGGAGGCTGTATGCTGAGTGTGACGTCTGTTTGCGTAAAGGATATTTTGTAGGATCATCTCATTTATTGCCTGTGTGATTAAATTTCATGTACAATATGATAAAATTAAATATGCATACATTTCGTTTTAATATAATGGAGTTATAGCTTTATTAATTTTTATAGTTTATATTTATTTCGTGATATGATTACCTACAAAGTTATTTTTTTCTATACATTGTTGACATTTATTCTTTCCTGTTTTCTTATTTTTTCCTCAAATTATTTTCCATTTACCATAATTTACTTTTCCGATACATTTTTCCTATTCTGATCAAAAGTACGTATCCTACGTTGCTATTTTAAAATAAAACATCTAATACTAATTAGGAACAAGTTTTACTTTAGTAAAGTAAGGAAGGTTAATCTCTAGTCCTTGCCGTTGGTTTCTTTGAACTCTAAAATATTTTGTTGTATTCGTTTATCGATTTTTTTTATTGACCAAGTGTAAGTAGAATATTATCCCTGTTCAAATTATGCCTCACCAAAGCTATTCGCTACGAGGCGCCCCTGCTCATCAAAAACATAAAACAGCTTGAAGAATGTATTGTAAATTTCTTCTCATATGGAATTCCTTGTCATTGCCATTTTCTACTATTTTCTTTGTTAACCGATACAACATTGCGTTGCGTTTTAGTTGAAAGCATACAGTCCAATGCTTTATTACCATGATAATATGGAAGTGTATAATAACTAGATTTATCACCGATACTTTGACAAAAAGAGACTCGATATTAATTGTTGTTTTGTTTACTAGGAATATTTTAAAACGCAACACAAAATTCGTTGTCTCTTTGTGAAAATGTATTTTAGTAAGCCATTTCAGTCACAAATGCAAATGTACAAAAGTTCCCTGCCTTTTAAGTACGTATCTCTTTTCTAGAGATTCTCGCTTGGGTAGTATTGCCAATTTTCCGTATAATAATATACTATATAATATCTTGGTATCGACAAGTGATTTTTAATTCAAAAATGTTAGAATTAAAAAAATGTTTTAGTTATTTGACAGTAGATGTAGTAGTACTAGATATTAATAATTTTTTTAAACAGAATATTCTTTTGTATATTTAATAATTATACATTGGTTTAAGTTATTTAGAGATTTTCAATATTATCTAATAAATGGATCGTTAATATTTCCATCTATTTCTCATTTATGTTTCCTTTTCCACAAATCGACATTAAAATCAGGGTCGTAGCGTACATGTGAGTGATCCGTCGCATCGTTTAAAGAAATTAGCAAATTAGTGTTATTTAAAATTTCTATCGATTTATTCAATTATAACAATTTTTTACTTATTTTAAACCAACCGCGAAGATACATTAGTTACTTTAAACGCTAACATCAACTTTTTAATTTCAAATTGGCCGTGAAGGCGTCCAAAATTATTGGACTCCCGCGTTACTTGCTGCAGTGCTGAAATGCGATAGTCCACGTTACATCCAAGCTACGCGTTAGATGGGCGAAAAGGTCAGTGATCTTACGCAGTCAACAGTGAAACCTCAAGTGGGTGTTATTATTTCCGGGACTCAGTTATGCGATTATGAGAACGCATCTTGGCGACTGGCGCCATATCATAAGGAAGATTTGGAAGCGCTGTTTCAGGTAATTGTGGAAAATAAAAATGAGGAATGGGATCGAGAAACCGTTATTTGTGCTAGAAGCCTTTTAACTTTATTGCGCGACTTTGATTTTAATTATTTTAACAGTGTTTTCTACAATATTCCCACACTCCGATAGTCTGTTTAAAATCCTATAGACAAAACTATCAGACATTGGTTAGTTACTGCAATAAAAAGATCGCCGATTTCAAATCACATATTCAAAAAATGAGAAACGAGTTTAGTGACATTTGGGACCGTATGTATGGACAGATTTGGATTAGAAAATCAACCACCAAGTAAAAGAATCAGTTTGGATTTAATTCCTGAAGAAGATAAGAAAAGCACCTACGCGCGATTGCTTTATGAAATTTTGGACGTTATTACTTTGAACATTAGTGAATGGTTTAGTGAAATTTCTAAACTAAAATTCTTAAATCTAGATTCCACACAATTTACTTCATTCGTGAAACGTTTTCCGTTCGAAATTTCTTCTTCTTTAGTATATACATATGGAACATTCTTTGACGCAAATCGTTTAAAAAGTGAACATTCAGTGATTTATAGTGATCCGGGTATGAAAGAGAGCACTGTGTTTGAGCTTCACCAATATATTATGTTTCTTCAATTATCTTCTGTTTTCCCGGAGTCATCAAAATTGTGTCGTTTAATTTTGACTATTCCTGCCATAAGCAGTTACGGGGAAAGATCATTTTCATGTTTAAAGAAAATAAAGACTTATCTGCGAGATTCTCAAAAGCAAGAAAGAGTGTCAGCTTTAGCATTAATAAATATTGAAAGTGCCTTGTTAGAAGATATGAGTTCGTCTCCAACATTTGAAGAAACAGTGATAGACATTTTCGCTGGACAAACAAAAACCGAACAATCGATCTTCATGTTAAAATTTAGGATATATAACTCGGCATAATCATTTTAGGTTAGTGTCTTTTTTTATTTTTACCATTTTCATATGGCCTACCATACATCTGACTATACCTCTTCCACTTATAAAATTTTAATCACATCCCTAGATTCTATTCTCACGCTACGCCCCTGATTAAAATGGTTTTTCTTGAAAATAATCTCAGTCATAGTGGGGAAAACATAAGAAGTCTATGCAAGCTTATGCAAGCATTCATTATTGTGGAGATTGTTAACCGGAACAGTCTTTTATATCATTAACTGCTTCGTCGACGCAATAAAAACGTTTCCTTATTCCAAATATTTGTCGCATTTTGGGTTGAACGAACAAGTCTTAAAAGCAATACGTTTTTATGTGTCTTAGCAAATAATGTATTACAGTTATAATTACCTTATTTAGTATTACATCCATAGTACGTATTTTAGATTAACTGCTTTAGAATTAATCAAAGCATTATAAAATAAAATTGGTTATATAATTAAGCAAAAAGGGGAAATTAATTGAAATTCTACTTTTATAATCGGTAAATTCAAAGTAAAAGGCTAGAAAGTATTAAAGAATATTAAGGAATGTGTTTTAATTATTTTAGAGTATACCATATTATCATGATAATAAAGCACATCGCATATAATGCATCTTGGAGAAGAGGAATGATGAATTTTTATAACGTTAAATAAGTCACATAATTCATTGGAAATAAATACTCTGTGACTTTCAATTTTCCAACAATAGTATTCACTTAGATGAAGTAATTGATTGTCAAAGAGTAACTTTTGTGTTCTTTACTTATTTTGTGTTTCACATATCGTCTATTATCATAATCTCCTATACTGTATGATTTACATATTTCATCTCGCCAAATATATTTAAATGTTTTCATTTTATTTATAATATGTACTTATTGGCGAATTATTTTTTATTTAGTTGATCACTCACCAAGATTGATCTGTTAAAACTTGTATCTAAAAAAAATTAAAATACTTTCTTCTATTTGGCGCAAATATGAAATGCTATCGCTATTTGTCAAATAAAAAATCTCAACACATACCCGTAGCTTGTTTTTATGGCTAGGCTCAGGTAGACTATTCCATTTATCGGCAAGATAAGAGAGTTTTTTATTTGGCAAATAGCGATGAAATGAATAGTATACGGATTGACTATGGGTGGGCTTAGAATAAAAATGTATTGAGAAATTGACGAGGTGGGACAATAACTTTTGGAAGGTGGTTCGTGGCGCCGATAATCGTAGAATATTTTTATTTATTCCTAATGTAATTAATAAAAAAAAATAATATACTCTAAAGATGAAAAAGTGTAAATAATAAAATGGTATTTTGAGCATAATTCTGCACAGAACTGTGTAAATTTGTTTTTGATGGCATTTGAAAATTGAACCACAAGAACTACCTCCATAAGTTCGGCAGATTTGAGAGGAATTGGTTAACGTGTTATAAATACCAAAAAACGTCCCCGAGACGTCCTCCCAGAAGACGATTTTTAAAAAATGTTTTGTGAAATGGTACTGGAGAAGGCAAATGAGAACGAAAGTTTTATAAAAAACATCGTTTCACTAATGAGTATTCCTTTCCAGTGCATAGGAAACACACCGCCTCCATCATCTGTATTGGTCTCCAGAAAATCAATATCGAAATATTTCTATTCATGCTCAGTATCCTCAAAAACTAAATGTGTGGGTAGATAAAATCAATGACCATGTACTATGTCTAGGTCTTTGTTCTTTATTGATGGGAACCTTAGATGCCCACAAATAATCTAGATACCTTCTGGAGACCCCGTGTTGCTGGTCATTTTGTTCCAAGAGAATGATGTGGCAATAATAAGAATCTTAAAAATGTTTTTCCTAAACTCAACATGTGTGATTTTAGGATGATATAGTAGCCTCCTAGATCACCTGATTTAATCCCAAATTATTTCTTCTTATGAAAGTGTTTGAAATAGAGGATTTAACATCATTATAGGCTCAAAAATTTGGAGTATTTGACGGGAAAAACCGAAATATGCGGCTTTAATTCCCCGGAAATGCTTCAAACAGCGAGGGAAGTTTTTTATAATCGGCTAGGTTATTACATAGCAAAAATTAGCGGCATATTTGAGCTTTCTACGTTTTCTTTTGTTACAATATTATTCTATTTTTTGTTATTCCGAAATGATTTTTTTTTTTGAGAAATTTATTTTGTTCCGTTACAAAATGATTCAAAAATAATTCAAAAGTTCAAAAGAGACCTTGAACTCTTTTAAAGTTTATTTATTTTATTTTTAATATGATTATTAATAATAAAATTTTAATATTAAGTACGTTATTATTTCGACGAAAATTAGCCAGGATAAGCGCGGCCCTGACAACGGTGTAAATGTTACTGTCTGACTGGGACAGGGCATAGGTACTAACATAAACTAGCCTTAGTAGACATAGACGTATAGACGACGTATTGGTTGAGTCATTATACTACTATCCTACCTCCGCTTCACTCATAGTCAATCTATACATATACTCGTATGATACACATGAAATGTAATAAAGAAATTATTCAAAGTTTTAATGTAAATAATAAGTGAAATATTTAAAGATTTGTTTTGAATGACTTGAATGATTTGTTTTGTATTTTTACGTCATTTAATAATTTGCGCTATTTCAATGACTTAAGTACCATTGATACATGACTTCACGTATAAATGATCTGTGATGGTATGATTTATCACAATATAACAATACCTAACATAGGTATTGTAACAAAAAGAATATAATATACGCATTTTTTTTACATTACACAAAATTCCTACGATAACTGCTAAAAACGGGTAAAATTATAAGACTAATATTCTATCATCCTATATAATTCGACTGGCATCCATTTTCGTTAAATAAACTGTATTTATTTGGTAACAGAAATATTATATAACTTATTTAGTCAGTATCGTACTGAAATATGTAATGATAAGTTAGAAAAAATCATATCTTGTATACATAACTCTGTGGATAAGAAGCGTTACACGTTGTGATTTAAATAACGACAATATTATTAACCTTTTTATTTATTCTTTTTGTATTCGATCGATTTCAATTGGAAGTGAGCGTAATTTTCAATAAGTATTGCATTGTGTTACTACGAATATCAAGAAACTCAGATGGATTGGTATTAAATTTAAATGCAATTCGACTTTGCGGCTTTCAACATATCCAGTAAAATAATAATATTACGAAATATTAAATGAATTCAGCACATAGTGGTTTATACCTATTACATTATTTTATTTATATTTTGTTAATAATTATTAATACTAACATTCGATATATTGCTTCATGGTTTTTGAGTTTTAAACAATATGCTTTATTTCGTTACATCACTAGTAGATTATTATTGGAGATTCATCATCATCATGAGGTCATCAGTCCTAAGACTGGTTGGACGCTAACCTAGCTTCTCCTATCTTGTGCTAACCTACGTATTTCGCTAATTGTGCTACAACCTACATCCCTTACTATTTGCGAGCAGTAGTCTAATCTAGGCCTACCTCTGCCTTTCTTCACTCCTATTTCTGCCTCCAAAATATCGCGGACTATTCCCCCATGTCTCAACAAGTGGCTTACCATTCCATCTCTTCTCTTCTTTATGTTTTTCCACATACTTCTTTTCTCGCCGACATTCTCTAATACTTCTTCGTTTCTAACCCTATCAGTCCACGGTATTTTCATCATTCTTCGGTAACACCACATCTCAAAAGCTTCTAATTTCTTCCTACTTGCTTCCCCTTACCGCCAGGTTTCACAACCGTATAGTGCCCTGCTCCATACATACGTTTTCGAAAATTTCTTCCTTGTTTCTAAGTTTATTACCCCCGAGCATAAAAGTGCTTTCTTTTTGTTAAAAGCTACTCGACCCTGCGCTATCCTTTGTTTTATATCTTTATCGCTTCTTCCATCCCAATTTATTTTACTTCTTAAATAAGTGAAGTCTTTAACTTCCTCCAATCTTTCATTATTAATTTGTACTTTCGTTTTTGCTCTGCCCTCGCGCCCT
This sequence comes from Rosalia funebris, assembly GCA_037954035.1. Lineage (NCBI taxonomy): Eukaryota > Metazoa > Arthropoda > Insecta > Coleoptera > Cerambycidae > Rosalia > Rosalia funebris. The sequence continues at coordinate 9,252,027 of JAZFAV010000022.1, forward strand.
CTGCACACTAACACTTTAGTTTTGTTTTTATTCACCCTCATTCCGTATTCCTCTGTCAACACTGCCTCCATTTCATTCAACGCTGATTCTAATTCCTCTTTACTAGATGCTAATACTGCTATATCATCCGCGAATCTCAGCATTTTTAGTTTCTGTCCCTGTACTTTAATCCCGAAATCCACTTTATCTTTTACCACATTAGTCGCTTCTTCGATGTACAGATGTACAGATTAAAAATTAGTGGTGATAGCCTTCCTTGTCCTTGTCTTACTCCTTTCCTAATATCTACTTCCCTTCTCTCCCTTTCTTTGAGATTCATGATATAGAATACTTTTAGTTTTAGTAACAACGAGATAATATTCAGCTTTTAATTACTTGGCTTGTATAAAATAGCGCAAAATTAATCATGTTTGCCAATATTCCTTTACCCATCGTAAATATATGTAGCGTTTTAGTTTCAAAGCTTTTGAATTTCTTAAAATTACATTGATGATTTCTAAGTTTCCAGTAATTTTTTTCGTTCTCCCCAAGTTCTTGTATTAATAATTATATCAATAAGAAAAACTAATTATTCAAGAGTTGCAAGCAACGATAAACTGAATAATTATAATTTCCAAGTAAGAATGCTTCATTGCCTGCTATACTTCATATTTCGTAAAAATAATTTGTTTAGTGCAGAATGCCAAACATTCTTTTCTTAATTATTGATTAATATTGATTATACACTTATATCGCTTGTAATAAACGCTAGAAAAGGAAATTGCTCAACCGTTATTATTTTTATACTTCAATAACATTATCTAATTCCTTACAAAATTAATTGGAAGTTTCCTACAATATATGTTTTAGCTGAGACTAATTCATATACATATTGAATTTCACGTTAATTATATTAAAACGTCTACGTAATTTTAATGTGCTTGCATATACGGAATGATATTTCATCTGTTTCGTAAGAAATACTTCGAAAATATACAAATATTTTTCACAGACAAAATATGCAAAATGCAGCTGAATGTCATTAAACTTCATTCCATGATTAGCTCTTCTCCTCAAATAATACAACAGCGTATCTATTTCAGAAAATCCCCATGTACATTAAATGATTGCGCAGTTTAAAATGTCTTCCATCTAAAGAATTATCTTTTGCTGTAATAGAAATTAGTATACCATCGACCAAACCGTTCAATATATACTGGGTAATTTGTTCCAATATTAATAAGTTCATATGTTCCTCAAATGTCCATTGTACAATAAAATCCGCCCCTGGTAATTAAAAAGTGCCATAACCCTCACGGATATTGTGTCCTTATCTGAAGGTTCAGACGTTAGACATTTTAAACTATTGTAAAATTGTATCATCAGTTTTATGAAAATTTGGTCATTTATTTTTAATGAGTACCAATATAATTACAATTTCCACTTTATTCTGTTACTGGATTTTTATTTCACTTTTATCGTTTATAACCTTATATGTTGCATTATTAAAAATGTGTACATAAAAACATATTTTATGATCTATTATTTTCATGTTCTGTAACGAAATTTTACGTTATAACGACTGTTTTATTTTGCTTCATCATTTTACTATCATTCTCTCTGTTAATTATTATCAGAAACTGTCGGTATATGATTTTTAGTACCATGATAAGCAACAAAGTAAAATAATAAATCTATATAAATAAAAATGTAAATCTTCGTTTGTTTAAAATCTTAAATCTCCGAAAGTTCTTCACCGATTGCTTTAAAATTTTAACATAACGTTACATTCGAATACGCGCGTGTTTTATATATCTACTACTTCTATTATATAGATGTCACACCTGTGATAGGTAAAAAGCGACAGCAACGCGTGGTCGGGTACAGCTAGGGTAGACGCGCCGGTAATAGCCACTTTAAGGATTTTTTTGAAATTGATTCAATGTACACGACGTAGTGTCAAACAGTTCTTACGTTCGGCGGTGCTATGAGATAGCCTGTACATTTGTACTCACTATTATTTATATAATGAGATGAAGCATTACTTCTGTGAAATACAATAAATAAAAGAAATCGAAAAAGTACTATTTTCCTATTGTAGCCACTTCGGCACCAATTGTAGCCAGACAGATGTACCGTATATAGCCACCAAATCTATAAAAGATAAAAATCAATAGTAGATATATTAAAAAAATGTATTAATATGTATAATCAAGTAAGAAAAAATATAAAAAAGAGAATAAAATATTTATTGAATAATAAAACTTAAACATATGCATGAAATTGAATTTCTTCTACAGAGAATAATCCATATAAACTTGTACTTTTTCGTTCGAATATAACGTCATTCACATTATGATTTTGATACTATAAAACATCCGGCACCGTTGGCCACTTCCAGTGTAACCCACTTTATTCCATTGCTGTACACTGTTTGATTTGTTGTATTTGATTTTGCTAGCAGTTTTCTTCACCGCTTTCTTTTCACTTATTCTTGGCACTTTGGGCATTTTTCCCAGTTTCAAAAAGCAATTCATCCATATCTTATCTTTTTGTTATAGGCGCCTCCTTTTTTTGCGCTGCGTTTCTCTTCTTTTCTTCTTTCTTTCGTTTCCTTTCACTTTTTTCCTCCTCTTTTCGTGAGAATTTTCTAATGAATTTTAATTGATCAATTTATCGTCATTTACATCGGGCGAATTTCCTCTGCCTAAGGTTTTCGTTTCATTACTCAAACATACGACTTGCTTAATTTCATTGGATTCAAATGTTTCTTCAGGATTTGTATCAATGTAAGGTTTATCAATTTTATTCTCTCCATTGTTAATGTATATTTCAGCTGCGGCGTGATCGTTTTTGTATCTATCGGTTTTGACATCCATTCCAAATTCTTTCTGGATGGCTGAGAATTTATACATCTTCAGACAAAGAGGAATGTATTTCTGAAAACCAGGCTCTAATTCTTTGTTCAATAATAGCGGCGCGGGCTCTGATTAATGTATTCGGCATGTATTTGGGTTACATCTTCAGACAAAGAGGAATGTATTTCTGAAAACCATGCTCTAATTCTTTGTTCAATAATAGCGGCGCGGGCTCTGATTAATGTATTCGGCATGTATTTGGGTTATTTTGGAATGACGTTTAAGAAATGATTCAAACCATTTCCTCCCTGGTGTTTTATTCGGAAATGGAGTATTCATTACTCTTTTGCAATAAATTCTGAGCAGAGTATATTAACCTTAAATTTCCTTGTTTATAGGGATCCTATTGGCGGCATTAGTCAGTATCCAACGTTCAAGTTCATCCTCAATTTTTTTCCTAGGATGCATTTCTTTCCTACTTGTTCTATAGTGGCTGAAGTTCATCCACTTAATTTATTGCGTAGTATTGTCCTAGGCACTCCAAATCTATTACTCGCTGTGGCTACTACTAATTCGTCACGTTGGATGTATAGACCCTTTATTTCTTTATCTAACCTTTTCTTTGCCTTTTGCATTTTGCTTTTTTGGTGGTGTCATATATATATGTTGGAGCTTTAAAGCAGAGTGGCTAAAAAGAGAAATATATTGTCCTAATATAGCCAGCCCCTATGACTATAAATGAAAAACATTTTTTTGAGTGTTCCATTTATAGCCACATTCAATAATACTATATCCCGCGAAAAATTTGCAATGTGAAACGTTTTAATACATGCGATACAATATATAAATTCTCTAAAAATAGGTTCAAATCATTTTAACTTGAAATATAGCTGAATACAATTTACTTACTCACTCACCTTACTTACGTTTATGAAAAAAGATAAGAAACCAATAAGTGCAGGTCAAAGTGGTTTCCACCGACTTTCCGACCATGACACTTGAGCCAACGTCGTAATTGAGCACAAATGTGTATTGTTCCACAACTTTGTGCACTAATTTGGCACCATCTATTACATTTTCATCAAGATTTATGCGAAAAATATCTGCCGGCACGGCCATTTTCATCAAAAGTGATCGAAACTTTCACATTTCGCGGGAAAACATGGCGGCGGAGCATGCGCGTGATGACCATGAAAAGGCCTATTGAACGACTCAACGATCAGATTGTTATACCTATAAGTAAATGCCTCGTAAGTCTTTAAATTAAAAAAAAAAACATTTCCTTGAAAGGTCGATTAGCATTTGAGTTTATTCAACTCAACCTATTTGTAAATAGTTCTGTGAGTACATATTTCTAAATCTTTTGAAGATATTCATTCAAACATGGTTTTTCGTTTCTACGTCTGTTTTATAGATAGGTTACTAGAATTTATATATATACTACAAAACGTGTTCCAGAAATGGAGTAATCGTCTAAATGGCTCATATATTTTTTCCGATAGAAAGATTCTAGTCTGTTTTTAAAATATTATAAACTTTCTCATTTAATTAATCATATTTGCTCCATAATCAATACCACAATTGCATTGTTTATATGTACTTCCATCATTTACTAAAGCGTTTAAAAACTTATTTAACTACGAGTGTTTCGCCAAAAAGATTATTCACATAACTGTGAATCATTCTTCACCTTGTTTCTTTGCAAACTACTGAAAAATCATATTGTTTACATTTATCATCATTTCCTGATGTATTTAAACTTGCTCAAGTACAAACATCTCCTCAAAAGTGTGCGGCAGGAACACTTATACAGTTTTCTACTGAATATGAGGATTAGTGGCGGTTTTATTGTAGGTGCATTTGTGCAGTGAGCTCCCTTAAAAATTTCTAAAAATACGTGTCAGGTATTTACTATACATTACATTATCATATTATACATAGAATGTTCCGATATCTAACAGTCTAGCTTACAGCTTGTTAGATGTTGCGAGATTCGCCAGCCCTAGAATTTATCAGATTTATCTACGGGATATTAAATCTGCAACTTAAATACATAGGGAGTTCAATTTTCCTATTGCACGTATCAGAGGACCGTTTAACCATGTGTTAGAAAGAGAGGACTCGGGCGCGTGACACAGGAGATATACGTATACACATATCTTATGAGAGTTGCGTGCATTGCACGCGATATACATGCGAACTGTACAAACCGTTTCTGAAAATGCTGAACTTTTAAAAGAATGCTTAAAATGTATTTTTGACACTGCTGGAAATGATTACAATACAAAAAATCAGGCTCAAATATTATTGAGTTATTTAAATAACGATTACTTTAAATACTGGCTTGCGTTTTTCTCCAAGGTCATGCCTCATTGTGAAATCCTTTTTAAAGAGTTTCAGTCTCGATTGTTGGATGCTGTCAAGATGAGTTATTTGAATAATTTTGAAGACGCAATTATAAAAACCCGTACAACTAATTATTCAAAATCGTCTGAAAAAAATACAAGGCGATCCCATAATGACATATCATTTTCTGCATAAACAAAGGAAGTGTGTGGTATATTAATTAACCAAACTAAACACAGATTTCAGTTCACAGCGTCGAAACTATTTTTCCCCAATAAATTTAGTGAGAGAATATATTTATAGAGTGTATGAGAAACAATTCCCCATTCAAGATTTTGATAATGTAACGAAAACTTATGGATTTTTGGACAAAGTTAAATTGAAAAGTGAATAAACGGTTATATACAGCAGGGCAAATTTTCGTGAACCAGCAAGTTGCTTAGCAATTTTGCAATTATTTATAGATCGAAACCTGACAGACTGTTTTATTGAAACTGTTTTATTATTAAATTTATTTTGCACCATGCCCATGACAAGTGTTGAAAGTGAACGCTGTTTTTCGACGCTTAAAAGAATTAAAAACTTTTTGAGAAATACAATAGCGCAAGACAGACTAAATTCACTTTGCATGATGATATCTGTGTATGGAGAAAGTGCTAATTGCAGCGATTCCAGATTTTATTAATCTTGTAATTGACGTTCTTACGAATTCCAAAAACAGACGAATAGATTTCCTATATAAATAACCTCAGGCTTGTACATAGGTAAGTTTATCTTAATTTTTCGTTTGTTATTATTTTATCGATTGCACCCCCAGACAAAAATTGCACCGGCCGCCACTGATGAAGATATAAAAGTAAAAGATACAGAAAGAGGATATGAAGTGTAATACCCATTAAAGGACAAACTTAAACGCTATATGCCTCTTAAACTGCATATTTAGGTTGTAAGTTATTATATTCTAAATATATTTCCTCTTTGTGTCTTATGTGTTTCCTTCTACTTATATAAGTATATTTTTATATTTAAAATTACGTACTTGACCAAATGCGTTCGATCGTTTTAAAAGTAAAACCTTCAAATATCATAAGCTTAAACTTATTCCGGTACCTTTTTCATTTTTTAAGTCATCGGGTAAATTTCTGTGGGTATATCATATTGTAGAAAGGTGAGAGGTGTATAGTTCACAAAATTATAGCTACAACCTTGATTGTTTAATGAATATAGAGTTTATGTTGACAGATAATGGAATTAGTATTTCCTGTCAACAAACGCATTGTAATGCACCAATTTAAAACAGATATGGATCAGGAATGATCCAAGAAGGCTTAGCAGTAAGGAATATAAATGAAATAACCTTGCCTTGTTTAATCAAACTGATTATACTAATTCTATTATACAATTAATTAAGAATAAAAATTAGAAATTATTAATTTCTTATCTGTATATTCTAATTCGGTTAATCAGTACATGTAGGATGTTAGATAATATGTTTAACAAAAGAAACGAAGTCATGTTAGCCCCAGGCTGGTCAGGACCAAGATGGAGGGAACCGTAATTCCACCACGGTCAATACAATAGCGCTACGTAAAGAGATGATGTCGCTTTAAATTAGATTAGAAATGAAATCACTACAGTGTTGTGTAAATACATTAAAAGTAAAATATCATTTCGATGAATCAGTTTATGGAAATGTAACATTACTAGAAAAAGTACCTTCGACAAATTCCATATTCTAATGTATGCATGTATGACTTGCCTCAAGTCGATAGCGGTGATTATGACACCTTTCTAGATCTAACTTAATGTGAACGACCAATTCCCTAACATGTTTTTTATTTTCTTATATATCATATCGATCATGCCAGTTTTTTCGATCCCTGGCTTCGTCCTTCGAGTTTCTTACCCCGATCTTGTTCAGGTCGTCTTTAACTTATGGTATCCAAGTTGATCTTAGTCCACCTCTATGCCTTTTGCTTGCTGGTTCCCATTCCATTATTACAGTGATTACATATTTTCGGTTCTCTCTCCACACATGTCTCAGCCATCTTAGTTTTAGCTTCTTAATTATTCCTTTTATAGTATCTCTTTTTAATTCTTCTTCTATTTCCAAATTGGTTCTTACTCTGTATTCTCCATCTGCTATTCGTATTGGATCTAATATTATTCTCATGATTCCCCTTCCACCAACTTTTATTATTTCCTTTTCTTTTTTTTTTTTTTTTGTCATGGTTATCAATAATTTTGTTATATTTTTCGGTTAAATGTCTTATTCGTTAGTAGCTTCCTATTTGCTTGTAAAACTTTAAGGAAAAACATATATGTTTTTCCTTAAAGCACAAGAATTGTAAAGAAAAATCTCTATAATTCAGATTTTTGAAACTTAATATTATAAAAAAGTACATAAATGACCAAGTTTGATGAAAAATCATGTTCTTTTAATTGCCTGACCTGAAACAATTAACGAATCTGATTTTCAATACAAATAATAATTAAATTAGTTTATTATATCCCGATAACTACTAAAAATAGAACAGTAATATTTTGGGCGGTAAGCTTGATGATTATAGTACAAATTATAATCGTATTTTACGACCTCCATAAATGTTAAAAAATATCTCTACAGAAGAATATGTCTTCTTCACTAATCTCCTTTATTATATCTTTAAAAAATATTATGTGATATTACAAATGAACACCTTGGCTGAAGTTTTAATTAGAATGGATGGTAGTTATTTTAAAACTGGACACGTTTAGAGCTATAGTTTTAATTCGGAACGAATGCTATTGATATTGAATATCAATTTCATATATCTTTTTCGATTTGTGGGATCGGGAGGAATGTCATTCTAATATTTTCAACAAACGCGTCAAAGTACTTTAAATTTGTGAATTGCCCTTTTCTAATTTGTATATTGATAATGACAATTTCCATAAGCATTTTTACCAACTATTAAAACTGTATTTTACTTTGACATCTTCAACAGATCACTATACTATTCATTTCATCACTATTTGCCAAATAAATAATTCTCTTATCTTGCCGATAAATGGAACAGTCTACCTAAGCCTAGCCATAAAAACAAGCCACTGTGATTTTTTATTTGGCAAGAAGCGATGAAACAAACTATACAAGATTGATTGACTACATTTCCATTCTCTTCATCGATAACGAACCTATTGACCGTGGTGGAATTATACGGTTCGCCTTATCTTGGATCTGGCGTGTATAAAAGAAAATTTAAGCAACAGTAGAAAATTGTGAAGCAGTTATTACTTCCGAATGAATATAATATGCAAATTTAGAATTTTCATTATTAATATTATGTGAATAATACGTTCAAATGTTATTAATTCATCGCGTCACATTTTTTTATTTTTGATTATTTCTTGAAATGCGTATTAATACTTTATTAATCAGAATAGAGTCGTAAAAATTTAAATGCGGAATACTTATTTCAAAGACAATGATTTGTTTATATTAATAACTTTTTTTATTTTATTTATTTTTATAGTCGCAAGTTTTTTATTTTTAGTTCATTTTATCAAGTCTGCAAGAATTTATTCTGGTACTGCGGTTTTATAGTTATTGAGACTACTCAAAATTATTCGAATTTTAAGTATTAACGGGAAAGGTGTATTTCGACATGCTACACCATGCTTACTGAATCATTAATTTTTAAGATCTTAGAGAAAAATTGTAAAAAATTTCGAGATCTGGAAACAACTTTCCAGTAGGCTGGCGCTACTCCAGACTATTACGGCACAATAAGAGTGTACCTCATTGAACAGTATCACGGTAGGTGGTTTGAACACCGAGATGTAATAAAGTGGCCTGCCCGGTCTCCAGACCTAACGCCCTTAGACTTATATTTATGTCACTGCTAAAGATCTAATATACCGGGTGGTCCAGGTTAAACGTCATTAATTTCAATAGGTGATAGAACAGCAAGAAAAAAGTAGACTTTCATAAGAAAACTTTGTTCAAAAATGTTTCCTAACAAAGATATAGAGTATCAAAGTTGTAAAACAAAACTGGATTTCTCATCATACCTTCTAAACCACTCGATCGGTATCCATCAAATTTCTCAGAGAGACTAATGTAGTACATCTCTAAGTAATGGTTAAAATCGTTTAAAGAAATTCTCCAGTGGCGTGATACTTGGTGGGGGTCGGCACCCCTTTCTCCCCTCCCAATCTTCGGCGCCACCGGATATTTTACAAAGAAGATTCAATTTTTGGATTCCCTGTTTAATTTAGAAAAAAATTACTGTTGCAAGTTTTTGATTAAAGAAAATTGGTTGCACAGCCCAAAGGAAAAGAATGGTCGACCAAACTTTACGCTTATATCAACATGCTCTGAAGGGAATTGTAACAATAAACCGACGATCCGATGCAAAAGAAATTATGGTACTATGGAGGCAAGCCATTGGAAAAAATATTTCTGTATCCACAACTAATCGCTCAATAAAGATAATAGGATACAAAATCTACAAGGTAAAATTTGATTCTTTATATTTTACTTGTGAACATACCGGTTCCTCCTTCAGCCAATAGAAAAGCCGCTATTAACTAAACGACAGCAAATCAATCGGTTACGGTGAGCCAGGAAACATAAGCACGACAATGGCACCGGGTAATTTGGAACGACGAATCCAAATTTGAAATCTGTTTGGACCATACTAGATAACGTGTGCTAAGAACCTCACAGAAAATTTATCATCCTGACTGTTTGGTTGGCAAAGTGCAGGTCCCTTCATCTCTTATGATTTGGGGGTGTATGAGTGGTATGGACGTAGGAATAATGCATTTTGTAAATGGTACTGTGACAGCAAAAAAATATATAGGCAAATTTTGACAAACAGTTTATTCCCGTCAATACCAATATGTCAAGGCACTGATGCGCAGTACATTTTTCAGCAGGATGGTACTGCGTGTCACACAGTAAAAACTGTCAATGCTTGGTTTACAGAACATAATATTATAAAAAGGCCCTCTAGCAGTCCAGACCTCTCGTCAACAGAAACATTGTGGCATAAACTGAAAAGAGTTCCGCAAATATCCAGCCCGTTCAGTCTACGATATACGCACCAAATTGCAAGAAATTTGGGACAGAATTCTTCCTGAGGAGTGCGCTAAGCTGGTAGATACAATGCCTGCCAGAATTAAAGCTGTTATTGTTAATAAAGGTGATGTAACACAGTTTTGATAAAGCCGCCGAACTATTCTGAATCGCGAATTTTAATGTTTTTTATTAACAAACCTGTCACTGGCATATCATAAAGTAATATTTCATCGTATTTAAGTTAAAAGTGTATCTTTTGTTACTGATATTTTTCTTTAATAAAATAGTAATGGGAGTGTTATTACTTTTATTTAAATATATTAGTTATAAAATTATGTCTGGCCGAGCTATTATGAGCCTAGTCTCGTATATAAAAGGTGGGAATGTGTACATAGTGAAATTTAAATATTTTACAACACAAAATATATTGTGTGTTAGGTATTTGTATTCTGCTGTACGTACGCTATTTCTGTAATTATTTAAATGTTTAATTGAAATACGATATCAATATGAAAGAATGGTCTGATATCTAGGTGTTAAAATACATCTAGGGAACTAATATATAGAGCACGTCTACAAATCCCCTCCCTCTCCTTTTTAACTTCGGAATTGAGAAGCATAAGAGAACTTTGGCATTTATGCATTGAAGTATAAAAACAGTTTTTCAGCTAATAATTAAAAGTCATATCCGAATTTTGTTTTGTACTTACGTAAGAAATACATTAATTCACAAACAACAAAATAACAAAAGTAAAAATTAGTACCAGATATATTTAAACAATTTTAATATAAATTCTCAGCATGTGCACTTACTGATAGTACAATTCTTCAGCTCATATAGCTCTTGGTGGCAGAACAATACCCCATTATAAAAATTTTTTTCACCCGTTCAAGTGTTTCTGCGGAAATTAATATACATTATTTAGTAATTTTTCGCTTCAAAACCTCCATGTTAGCGGTTTGTGTAGAGTATACAGGGTGGTCCAGGTTAAACGCCATTAATTTTGATAGGTGATAGAACAACAAGTTGTATCTTTGATGTACATTATGTCTAGTAAGTAATAAAATGTTTAATGGTACCTCATATCGTATTTTCTTGGTAGGGCAATCATAAGGTTTGACCTGCTTGCAACACTTTAAATTAAAATAAGTATCTCGAAAACGAAGCCATAAATCAAAAACTTGCAACAGAAATTTTTTTTCTAAATTAAACAGGGAATCCAAAAATTGAATCTTCTTTGTAAAATATTCAGTGGCGCCGAAGATTGGGAGGGGAGAAGGGGGTGCCCACCCCCCCCCCAGTATCACGCCACTGGAGAATTTCTTTAAACGATTTTAAACATTACTTAGAGATATACTACATTAGTCTCTCTGAGAAATTTGATGGATATCGATCGAGTGGTTTAGAAGTTATGATGAGAAAACCAGTTTATTTTTACAACTTTGACACCCTGTATCTTTGTAAGGAAACATTTTTGAACGAAGTTTTCTTATGAAAGTCTACTTTTTTCTTATTGTTCTATCACCTATCAAAACTAATGACGTTTAACCTGAAGAAGTTAGTTTAATTAAGAGATGAAGGGACCTGCACTTTCCCAGCCAAACAGTCAGGATGATAAATTTCCTGTGAGGTTCTTAGTTATCTAGTATCGTCCAAACAGATTTCAAATTTGGATTTGTCGTTCCAAATTACCTGGTGCCATTGTCGTGCCTATTTTGTCTGGCTCATCGTAACCGAATTGATTTGCTGTCGTTTAGTTAATAGCGGCTTTTCTCTTGGCTGAAGGAGAAACCGGTATGTTCACAAGTAAAATATAAAGAATAAAATTTTACCTTGTAGATTTTGTATCCTATTATCTTTATTGAGTGATTAGTTGTGGATACAGAAATATTTTTTCCAATGGCTTGCCTCCATAGTACCATAATTTCTTTTGCATCGGATCGTCGGTTTATTGTTACAATCCCCTTCAGAGCATGTTGATTTAAGCGTAAAGTTTGGTCGACCATTTTTTTTCTTTGGGCTGTGCAACCATTTTTTTTTACACAAATTTATAATGCCTTGCACTATAGATTTAGACAGTGAATACGTAGCAGATATTTTCCGAAACCAAGTTCCCTGTTTATGAGTATTAGCAATTAATTTTCCCATATAGTCACTTAATGTCACGCCACTTGCCATGTTTTTTAGAGAATTTTAGCAGACGCGTCCAAAACACACATTATAATATCCGTTTCACTTTTACAACAATTGAGATTCTATTTTGTTTTAAAACGCTACAAACGTTTAGCCTAGCATGCATTTCAGCAACTGGTCGAACTATTCTAAACCGCCAATCTTAATGTTTCTTATCAACTTTGCCACTGGCACATCATAACGTAGTAATATTTCATCGTATTTTAATTAAAAGTTTATACTTTGTTTCTGTTATCAATATTTTTCTTTAATAAAATAGTTTTGAGAGTGTTATTACATTTACTTAAATATATTAGTTGCAAAATTATTCCTGGCCGAGCTATTATGAGCCTGGGCTCCTAATATTTTTCCCATTCCTGAAATTACCCCATGTGTCGCAAACATTTTGGCCCATAATATACTCTATGATATTGTATATAATTACCCATATAATTTTGTGCATTAATTTGTCGAAGATATGCAATGAATCATATCTTGATAAAATATATAAAAAATATGAGTGAATAAACTATGCGATGTACCAGAAGCTATTTCGATTCAGTGCCTCCATAACATGTAACCAATATTCAAATATTACAACTTACAATACAGTCTGGTCTAATTTGTATTTATTAAATACAAAAGAATCTATTTTCTGTTTAATCACATCATAGAATGTTTAAATGTTTAAATATTAGAATTATACACATCTTTCTTAAAAAATAATTTTTTTATATTTATTTTTATTTCTCATATACATCAAACTATGTTATAATCTTGTCAATATTATAACCGCTTAAGAACAAGAGCATGAAATAAACGAAACACTTACGTAAAACGAGGAAGTATTTGACAATGTTTACATAAAGTTCACACATCACATGGTGATTGAATACTTACCTTATATTAGGTAGTATATATTTCATGGTATTCCGTTTACAAAATTGTATTTATCAGGAGCACATCACGCCAATTACTGCACTATCGTTTTAAAAACGTATTTTATCACTGCAACCGCGGCCGGCTATCTATAAATATTATACTGAACGATTATACAATGCCTATGCCTTCGTTTCGTATACTAACTGGCAAATTAGAACGTACTAGGTGCAATAATGTAGACTTATTTCTGCGAAACGCATTGACACTCTTCGGGGATCTCGTAAAACAAAGGTCGCCTTCGTTCCCGGTGGTTGAAAAAGGAATAAAAGAAAAATTAATTAAGCTTGCAGAAAATCTGGTTTGGTAAAAACGTTTAGCGTGTAACGACCTAATGGCAAGCTCAAGTCTACGTGTTATTGTTGTACGGTATGCGTATAGAGTATGGAGACACAGTATAATATTGAACATATTTTTTCTTTTTCGAAGACTATCGAGTTTTTGCATTTTAAGTTTGAGAGTATTGCACTTTAAGCTAATTCAAGGATTATTTTTAATAACATGATTTTTTCCTTGATTTACTTTACAATTTATTTAATTCTCTTTTAGATACGGTTGGTCAAAAAAGTATTGGCGCACCCCACTTTCTTCTTAAGCCTCAAAAATTAAAGGTGCATTGTTTGATACTAAATTTAGTTAAAAACTAGCATCGAACTATTAATTTCTGGTGGAACAGATTGAGCGAATTAAAAATAAGATAAGAATAATAAATAAGAATAGATGAACTTCAAGGGTCAAAAAAGTATTGCCACAGTGAACATTTTTATTTAAATAAGTTCTTTAAAACATTATTTACATTTTAATATTTTTTACCATACCATTTACGTCAATTACGGTGTGAAGTATTCCTGGCATCGAGGATACAAGGTTCTGGGTTACTTCAGGTCCAATTTGATCCCATTCTTGTATCATAATAAAACCGTTTGTAGCTGCTGTTTCAAAGAAATTTTATTTTCTTGGACCTTCAAGTACCACAGCAAGTACCATAAATGCTCTATGGGATTTACATCCGAGGACTAGGGTGGAATTTATCTACCAACATTATAAAGTAACCATTTGTTTTATTGGCGATGTGCCTCGTATCGTTATCTTGGAAGATAAATGTTTCTCTGATGCCCATCTTTTCAGCACTGCTGTTCAAATTATGACGCAAAATGTCAACATACTTGTCTGCATTCATAATACCGTCGATGAAACTTAGGTTTAAAACACCATTCCACGACATGCAGTCCCAAACTAAAACGCTCCCGCCACCGTGTTTCACTGTTGTCCTGACATGACTCATTTCAAATACAGCATTTGGTTTTCCAAGGTGCAGTTTTTCGTTTTTCATTTCGCAAGTTTACTATTTTCAGCTCTGATGGTCGCAAATATATATGTATGAAGAAGAGAAGAGATTTATGATTAAAAGTCACAAAAATACGAGTTGATGGAATGTCGTCAGGGAGAGCACCCAAGCAAAAATAATATTCAGTAATATTAATTCATGTAGCAAACTTTTTGAATTTTTTTGGAACTAATTCAACAAATCCTAATAGGAACATTTATAGGACATAAATATGTATTTCCATATGATATTCTATACTGACATTTCTTTATGTGGAGGATATAATCTCAAAGATGATACTGTGTGATATGCACGAAAGACTAAACGTTGCCACGCACTCTAAAAGGTCAATTATTTACCCGAAACAGCTGATTATCATCGGATACTTTTCTTCAATACACGTATATAGTGGAATGGCTAAAGAAGGTGTTATCAACGAAATGATGGTTCTGATGGAGGTGGTACAACTGGCGTGCCTAATGGTTTAATTTCTGATGTCTAACAGTCAACACAGTAGTCTGCTCGTTATACAGATTTGTATGTTATTATTAGTCAGAAGTTTGATCTAAATTAGATTTCAGAAGTTACTCAAATCAGGGTCATAGAATATAATGTGGAGAAATAGACATTTAAATTTCTACAAAGATATAGTTATCGCTCTATTCACGTAAACGATGTAAAAACCACTAAATTTTATAGTTATAAAATTGAGTATTGACCAAAGTTAAAAGAAATTAATCGAGGAAGCCGTTACTCTGTGGTAGTTCATAATTTACAACAGAAGTGAGTTACAACGAAAAGGAGGAAGCCATTTAAATTTCCATTTTAAAATTTCAATTATTAATTTTTTACTAGGCTGAACGATCAGTCCATTGATTCTTTGTTATTGAAAGTAATATGCTTAAAACCCTTTTCAACTGTCTTGGTATTATTTTGTTATTTTTTATATCTTGCCCCCTCCAAATTGATACGCCCATGGAATTTCATTCCCCGCACACTTATTGCCCCTGAGACATCCATATGTCAGCGATGAGTCACTCCATATTATTTCAGCACTGGGGTTAAGACAAAACTCTGTTGATTATAGAAAGGGACGGCACTGCTTTTGCCATTAATTTTTATGTCCAAGCAGTGTTATGACGCCTTATGTTGCAGATTTATCTAACTATTTTCGGGAATATTAAAAGACTTATTGGGGCACAAATTTTACTGATGAGTGTGTCAAAGCTTTGTGTCATCTTATGCTAGACAGCGGCGCCAAAGTCCGGACTATTTCAAAGTCTGTGACGTCACTGTCTGCCACAAGTGACCCTATGAGTAGTAGTCCTGTCATTCAACTAAGAATTCTTAGTTGAATCATCGTTTGAAAATGACATAAAAATTTTCGAAACTGCAGTCGCGTTTCTGTGAAAATATAGTGGTATAAAACTTAGTAGTTGTTTTACTCATTTCCATTGTGTTAAATTTATTTAAATGCAAGAATAAAATAAAGTGACTTTATTTTCTTCACTTTTACTTTAACATACATATTACTGTTAAGTAATTTGTTATGCATCAGTCATAGGCAAGTGAAAAATTATCTGATGTTTAGTAGTAAATTTAAAAAAATATAAGAAAGTAGAAAGAAGACACAAATATCACATCACACATCATGTGATGATCTTAACGTATCGACATTGTCACATGATGTGTGATGTAATGTCAATTCTTTAAAGCCATCACGTAATGTTTAATGTGTGTGATATGACGCGATGCATTGCGGTGTGATATGACAGGATGCCATATGACACGACGCGATATGATGTGATGACGTCAACAAGCATTGAGTATAGGAATTATCATAACTCAACCAAATTTTTATTTTATGTTTTTATGTTTGCTTTAAATTAGTTTATGTTACGACATTTTATTAGACTGCAGTCAGTAGTCAATAATCAAACCTTTGTCAATAACTACGTTCAATATTTCATGGAAAATTTTCCTAGCTTTTCTCTTTATTAACCACAAACCTGTATTATATTTAACGTCATATGTAAGCAAGCAAACTTATTCCAGTCGTTTTAATCAGAATATTATCTTATCGCACTTTAATAAAATTTTCTCTATATTTTTCTGTAACACTCTATACATATGTGGAGTATACATATGTACGAATATATTATTTTCAAAAAAACTGTATCCAAACTATCGTACGTCCAGCGAGACACATTTAAATTTCAACTGATAAAATTTTCTGAAATTGTTATGCATGCGATAATAGTATAATGCAAGCATATAATAAACAATAAATAATTTGCATTTTTTTTATCCATGACAATGCGATAACAACATTACCTTGTAGGACATATATGTATACATTATGTCCATTTTTTTTCTGTTTTACTAATACGTTGGCGACACAGCAATGCATATACAAAGCAGTCATTTAAAGAGATGCACCCCATCATTGGCACCTTAATTGTTGATAATTTCGACGTCGAAAGCATGAAATATTATCAAATTAATCATCGTTTGTCTTAGAGTAATATCTCGTGGGTGTGTCGTTGTTGGCATTACAATTTCTTGTTAGCACGATAACTCAACTAAATCGTGTCGGATCGATCGAGCTTTGACTAATTCTGATCGGAGACGTCTCTCAGACGACACCTATTGATTTAGAGGTGGATAGGACACACCCCACCCTGTGCATGAGTCATGAGAGCACGATGGTGGACTATTCGAGAAATTTGTTTTGGTAATAGGATAACTCAACCAAATCGTGTCGGATCGATCGGATTTTAACTGATTCTGATCGGGAACGTCTCCCAGGCGACATCTATTGATTTTGAGGTGGATAAGATATACCTCACCCTGTCCATGGGTCATGAGAAAGCACGACGCCGACGGTGGACTATTTGAGAAATTTTTTTTTGTTAACACGATAACTCAACTAAATCATGTCGGATCGATCGGGTTTTGACTGATTCTGATCGGGAACGTCTCCCAGATTGAGATGGATAGAATACACTCTACCATGTGCATGGGTCATGAGAAAACACAATGGTGGACTATTTGAAAATTTTTTTTGTTAGCACGACCACTCCGTTAAATGTCGGAAAAACTGTCGCATAAAACAGATATTCTGCATTTATGTGTTGGTTTATTTTTTCTCGGTCACTCAATTTCGAGATTGAGATGTTCTACGTGCGGAAAAGTCCGTTTTAAAGTTTTAAAACGGTTTATCATTAACTTATATCGATGCTACAGCTCAACAAACATTCATCAGTCACCCAATGTCACACTCGTAATACGCGTCACCAGCCAGAAAGGCGGTGTAATACAAACACAATTAGAATTTTATTTGTTTAATATTACCGATGGTGCATCGATGTAATTTATTGAATCCACAATTTATGGCAATGGGAAATTATTTTTGTTTCTATTTTGCGATATATTTAATGCGTACGTATAAGATACAAAGGCGGTCTTTCATCTGCTAACGAGGCTTATAAATGGACAATGGAATATTCACAATACATTTTGATATAAGTCGACTGCAGAAAACATATAAAAAATAAGTCTTAATTAACACACAAAACAATTTAAATTATATACAATTCTATGTTAGTTAGTTTATATGTAAGTTTAGCTAGAGGTTTCCATGCATGACTTAATTATAGGAGGTTTATTTAATACGCGATCACATACCAATTAATTGTCTCGTCTAATTTATTAGCAGAAAAAATACCACAGCTGCATATCGCGATTTTATCGTTATTGGACAACGTCAGTGTACCATACTCGATAGTTTGTAACATTATAGTTTCTACAAATTGCGTTATATATAATTTCAATATATTGTTATTGTACTCAGTAATATTGTTTCGTTATTGTTTCGCAGCAATTTATAAAAAGAAACACGTCTACAATGTGTTCGAGAAACACCCGACAAATAAAACCTCATTATCTTTAACAACAAATGAGCTAAACGCATACTTACTACAATAAAAATAAAACAGATATCTTGACCTAACTATATAAATTCAATTCCATCTGGTTGTCGGAAGTATGGCTCAAAATAATTACAATTTTATTAAAATATTACAATACACGAGTCAATTTATGTAGACGATGTGGTTATTTTCATAAAGCTTTGCGAATTCGGTAGAGGAAATCCAGGAAAGACTTCAGTCTTAATCTGTCGTTAATCAGGTTATAGGAACAGCAGAAAAACATTTATTTAATTCCTCGAATACAAGAAAAGCTGTTTAAAAAAATTATCTAAAAGAAAAAACCCAGTGATGTAATATCTAATCAAGACTAGGCAATTAATCCTCGATGTTTAGTAATTCCATCACCAAATGCTTCTGTGTAAAATAACTATTTTCTTACAAAATTTTTCGTATCGAACTATATTTTAAATTCAACTCACGACAGGCTTACCGAATCAAGTTCCTTGGATAGTCTTCAAAATACTGCAAAACAGTGGCAAAACGGTATTGTCAGAATTGACCCTTTTAACAATTTTTCTTCCCTTTTGAGAAGACAATGTCTCGTTATTCGCACGTAAATTGCGTTCCAATCTTGCAAATATTTTTAAGCTTGGAAAAACACGTTCGGAATATCTCTGGGCATATAACTGAACTGCTCTTCTAGGGTTCTTTTGAGATTCCCCATAAACTAATAACATATCGACCTTTTCGTTGTGCATGAACAATTTTCAAAGTCAAATGACAACAAAACAATATTTGTTAACCATTAGATTAATTATTGACAGATGCGACTTTGCTATTAGTTTCCAAAGGCTACTTGTTTAAATCGTGACGATTGCGAATTTTTGATAATACTTTCTTTTACAAATTTGCTTATAATTTTTTAACGGAAAAAAATAGAAAATTTTTATCTTCACAAAATCTGTTCAGAAAAATTAGCTATTTTTAAAATAGCTATGTCAAAATATAGGTATTCTTCTGGAAAAAGATTTGATGACGTTATTACTTCAGTTTCCAGATATGGAAAAATATGCAAATTTGACTTAAGATGGACCTTGCTCAATTCAATTTAAAAACCTCTTTTCAGATTTTTTCTATCGTTTTTCCTTTTCTTATAATAGAGCTGAGACATCGAGTTTCGTTCACCCTATACACACAAATGTGTATACAAAGTTTGTAATACTTCATCAAAAGAAACAGTGGGTACTACTAAAGTAAATTCTTATGTATTATAACTCCGAAGTCATACCCATTTTGCTTGTATATTATCGAAATAGCGTCTACTCAATTTAATTTTGTACTCTTTATTAACTTTTAATTCATATTATATTTTTTAGTACTGTTGAAAGAAAACGAGGGTCAAGAACATATTGTCCAATGGTATCAAAGTTCCCTGTCTTCATCCAGAACCAGACTAAATTTGGATACTATTGTAGTTCCTATTACAGGAGAAGAAGAGGATTTTGATAAACGTGAGTATGCTCATTTCAAATGATAATGTATGTCAGCTCAAAGAAATTTTGATGTTTAATTTTCAAAAATGATCGTGAAAAAGGGCTGGAACCTTCTATGCAGCGACAAAAAAAGGAGGCTAGTTTTCCAGGAACACTGAAATATTACACGTTTTCGGTTAACTGCTAGTTAATTTTAATAATCTCCCAATGATGATAACTTAATGGGCGAAACGCGCGTCCATAAACGTGTAGTAATCTTTCAACGTTCGTGGAAAACTGGTCTCCTATTTTCTTTTCTGAAATGTTATTGATATCATCATATTTATATTTTTTTCAGATTTTTTCATTATCTATAAGCAATCTGATCCGTTTATTATCTGTAATTTCACATCATAAAGCTCAGAGAATCTATTGCCATCGTTGGAGTACTTTATAACCTTTCTTTTTCTTCACTTGACCCTAAAAAAACTGTTCTTTACTCTCTAATAAACAGTCGTTAATGTGAAAGAGCATCATCGGGTAAAAATACCAACCAAATGATCTTCATGGTACTGATCATAATTTCAGTTAAGGTTAAGTCAGTGTAGTAACAACTTAAATTATTGATAAAATATATATGTTTCAAACTAAACTAGACACAAAAATTACAGGATGTAAAAAAGTCTTAAATTTTTAGGTGATTTTCAAAGGGCCATAGCTAGAGAAAAGTAGTTAAAGCAGAGCAGTTTAAGAAAAGTAAATTGAATCTCCAAGTTTCTAGTTTTCAATTCTTGAGTTGAAAACTTTTACCATTAGCAATTCTTGAGTGATCATAAGAGAATTATCGGAAAAATATTTTTACAAATTTTTGCTCGTCTTTAAAAAAATCCACGGACTTCAATAATTTTTTTTTAGTAATTTAATCAGAAGACTTTTTTAGATAATTTTATCCTCTATAATCTGAGCGACTAAAAGCCTTACACAATGATTTTTCGATGAGTTATCGTCGTTCAAAGCAAATTCGATTTTGGTAATTAACTCGAGAAATAATAATCGTACAGAAAATTTAAGTAGGGTTTCAGAACTGAAAAGTATTCTTTACAAGTCATAGTTATTGTTTTTTGTTAAAAAAAATTATGTACGAGAATGTTGACTGAAAAATAGGTAAGGAATTGCGTATTCAGGGACATTCGCTTAAATTGACATAACTTTGCAAATAATAGATATACTAAGGATGTTGACCATTTTCTTCAACTTCAAAGTATTCCAAAGAAATCCTGAAAATTTCAAAGTGTTGTGATTTTTTTTTCATTGTGTTCGGAATGATTGAATTTGGCGTTTTTGCTAAACATCAATTTAAGGATGAATTTTTATTTTTTTATTAACTTTTTGAGGTTGAAAATGTTCTTTTTAGAAATTATCCATATTTCTTTTATCAAGAGATTTTAATTATTGTATTAAAAAGAAATGAAAAAAATTATTTCCCAAGAAATTAATTACATGTCAAAGCTGACTTTTTTGCTTTGAAAGACGATAATTCAGCGAAAAATCATCATACAAGGCTCTTAGACTGTTGAATTTAAAGAGGGTAAAATTATCTTTATGATGAAATTACAAAAAAAATTAGACTTTTGGAAAGGTAAGCAAAAATTTTATTTTTTTTCCGATGATTTTCTTATGATTACTCAAAAACTGCTTATGGTAAATTTTGAAGTCAATATCTGAAAACTAGAAACTTATAGCTTCAATTAACTTTTTTTGAAATTGATCTGTGGCTATTTTTCTCCAAGTTACAGCCCTCTGAAAATCACGTAAATATTTACGATTTTTTGACATTCCTTAATTTTGGTGCTTAATTATTAATTCAAAACCTAATATGTTATGCATTTATCAATTAAAAATCAATTTAAATATCTACTATGTCAATGCATTTATAATATATATATATATATATATATATATATTCATATATTTTTCCATATATTTTTTCTCTTAAATATAATGATTAAGTTTTTCATACATTCACGTATAAGAAATAGTGTGTCGTTTAAAATTATGTCAATAGACAATTAAACGCCCCATATGTCTCTTATATGTTATTATGTAATAATATAATAAATATTTTAAATTCCGGTTAAATACTTTAAATATTTTTTATAGCTATTTACTAACTAGGGTATTTTGTGATAATGGGATACACGAAATTCTTCTAAATTAGAGCATTATAACAATGCAAATATATTTTTCCCATATATGCAATAATTTATTAGTTCTACATGTTCTACATTAATAAAAGGTATTAAATTTCATGCAAAAATTGTAAATAGAATTGTACACAAACAATGCAAGAACTTTAGACATGAAATTAAATTGAAATAATATCTTACTTGAGATTAAGTTAAGCGTCATGTACAATTTATGTAGCAACGATGTTAATTAGTAACATTCAATAATTAACAACAATGTTAATTATTTAAGCAATAAACCTGACCGTGGTTTAATCAAGAACCTCTACTATATTTCTTCGAATTTTCAAGTACGGAATAGGAAATATCAAAAAGCTAAATCTGCAGCACTCCTAGACTAATTAAATTGCATAACATAATTAAGCGCATGCAAAAGAACGGAAATTACAGAATGTTAGTCTGTTACTTATATAATGACTTCAATTCATTAAAATATATTTACATGAAATAATGAATCATTTGTTTAGGAAAGCAAATTATTTATATTATATTTTGTATAAAGTGCTATACAGTATTGGCAACTTTTATATAACTTCTGATAACTTTTAATATTTAAACCCCAACAAAAGTTATCAAATTTAATTTATAATACCAAATACAAAACTAATAAATATGAAAAATCTGGACTTTATAGATTAAATTGCTCGGAGTGCAATAGCACATATATATGAGTATATAGGACAAACTGGATGTAATTTTAGAAGTAGCTACCTTGCCCATAATAGATCTTTCAGGTTACAGAATTTCCACTTTTTCTAATCATATCTTAGAAAGTGGACATAATCTCCCATATATAAATAATATGAAAATCCTACACTATACCAATAAAGGTTTAAAACTTAATTTGTTAGGAGCATTAGAGATCTATAAATACAATCATAATAATAATTTTAACTTGTTAAATGATCAAGTGTAATGGTATAAAATTTAGTAGTGATTTACTCAACTTCATTGACAGAAATTGTATTGTTGAGAAAATGTATTATGCAATAACATAATTCGAATATTATCTAAGGATATTATAGTATTTCTAGTATATCATTTCATCAGGTACGTTAACCAAAATATTGTCACGACCGCGTTCTAAATTCCTCTCACGATGTCCGGGAGAGGAATTTAGAACGGTTTGCATAATCAAAGTAAACCATATTAAAAAAACATAATAACAGTGTGTAATTTACAATACATTCCAACAAATTACATCGTAATAATAAATTACAATAGAAATATCAATACCAATACTCAACAGAAGACATAAAAGTATACATATATCACAAATTCAATAAATTAGAAATATTCAACAAAATAAAAATATGAATATCAGAACAAGATATGTATCATATGAAAAGAGATAAACACTTTCATTATATTTCCCAGAAATATAGAATCAATGTTTGAATTAATTATGCTACTGATCAACAGAGGTCGTGTTCATTTGAGACTAAGAAAATAATTAATTCGATTTTATTATTAACTTGAATCAAAACTTCATTTATTATTTAGTTTTTTATTCATATGGAATTTTCTACAACATAATACAAAATCACAATACGGGAGGGGTAACTGCTTAACTGAAAGGGGTAATTGTTCCCCCTTCAGGTGCCCGTGGTAACGACAACAAGGAAAAAAGATAGTAGTGTCATTTCGTAAGTGGTTCATTTACGCATTTGATAAAACTTATACGTAACCTGTTACGTAGTGAGAAATGTCAGTATATTCCAGAAATTTCCACGTATATTATAGAAATTTTCTTCAGCGGAAATTCATTTGAGGATTTCATGGTTATTTCATCCATGAACTCCTCAAATGTAGTTAGTAATGTTGCGTGTAATGTAATAGGAGGAGACCTATTGCGAAATTTCTGCTGTAGTGTGTATATAGTGAACTTGACTATGGAACCTATAGACTACTATATGTTGCTGCTTCGTCCTCCCCAGGACTAGCACCGATTTGATGGATGATGGTAACATGGACAACCGGCGCCTCCACCATATATGTTGGAAATTAAACCATAAATTAATGTTTAAACAATGCAAACAACAAAATGTTTGTTCCTTATGTTGCAATATTTTATACTATTATTAGTTAATAAAATATTATAATACAATTTTGTATTTAATATTTTATAATACCTATATATTTATATTCCAAAAGAATTGTTAACGGGTACTTAATAAAATAAGAACATTTAGTCGTATAAAATTGAAATAATTTAGTTTCTTTTGATTATGTTTTTTGTCTATTCTTGTGTAAGCTATATTTACAATTATAATAAAGATTATTAGACAAAAAGGTAAGATTATTGAATGGTGTTGTAAAATATTTCTATAGTTAAATTGGAGAAAAACAGTTCCTAGAACTACAGTAATGCATTTTACAATTTAAGATTGAAGTACAATCAAATTCCAAAATTCAATAATGGAGAGATTAATTTATAAAAGTATTATTATATAAGAAAGTAAAAGGCAGAAGTCTGTACAACCTGATATTCGAGTAATCTAAACTGAAATTTAGTTTCATATATTGTGGAACTTTGACTAATATAGTTGTGATCATTTAACAAATTTTAATAGTAAAACAGAACATTAATAATGAATTAAGTAGAACATGATAAAATATGAAAAAAATGTTCATTCTTAGCGGAAATATTCATTTAGTGGCTGAAACATCGTTCAAAGTTCTAAATAATTTCAGTTCTTTCACTAGGGTAAAATTAACATAGAACTATATCTTCATATTGATCTTTCAGCAGTAAACTAGAGTTTTCTTCAAGTTTTTGCAATAAATTTGAAAACGGTGCTTTATAGTTTAGGACCTATTGCCACTTAATAATGACAAATTAGCTATGTTTAGCTTCAAGAATTCTAGAACTCACAAAACGCATTGCAAAAACATACTGACGATATCAATGTTGTCAAATAGCTCAAATGGATCTCTGGTTGATACTACTTCATGTTATAACCCTACTTTTTAAATATCCTAACATATTTTCGGTCTGGCCTCGAGTTTAGATCAGCCTGTTGATGTATATTAGGATATCATAAGCATGCACATTTCTGCACTATGCATGAAAAGAATAATCAATATTAGAAAATGAGAAATAATATGAATAATTTATTCATTCTCAATTCTAGTTTTATCAGTGTTAATACTTTCTGTACAGCTACAAGAAGGCGGAGTCTAAGCTTGCAAAAATAAATTAATACACGACTCACTGATGTACTTCTGCATTCACCTATATTAAATTTTACGACATCGACGTTTTGTATTTTCTTTCTTTTTAGTTTTCATTTCAATACGCCAATACCTGTCTCTTCCTTCTTATTTGTCAGTGAAGTGAAGTGAAATAAAGAATGTAAAAGATGTAAATTCTAGATAAATATACAGTATTGTCAATCACAAAATGAGCAGAATGTGGAGAGAGAGAGAGACAGCGCAAATCCTATACAGACACTTACATCCCTCCTATGGCCTGGTAATACTCCTATGGCGTAATATGACTATTTATATCTCTCTACATTCCACTAGCTTCCAAATTGTTTTTACTGTATACCACATTCTACATGACAGCTCCTATTAAATAGTTCCTCTACGTGTCCATTCCTAAGTACTATCGTGTTAATTAGAATATTTTGTTACTGCAGAATCTGTATGTATGAAAATATAGGGTGAATGTTCCATATGAATGTATAGGGTATATATTCTAAGGTACTTTTAATAAAAATAATGCTATTTAGGTCTGAAGGAGTGGGGGTCGCAACCCCATAAAGAGGGATCGAGAAATTGGTTTCTGAATATGGTGAATATATCAAGTGAAATTACATATTTTATTAAAAAGGAGGCATCTGCATTCTCCATTGTTATGGAGTTATGTAAAAAAAGGAATTATTAACCCCTAAAGAGACTTTAGGGGTTTTTAAACAGATTTTGAAACTAAAAATACGCTTCATTCTTTCTTGGTTCCAGCCTGAGGAACCGATCAGATGGTATTTTCTATCAACACTGATTGTGGTTCACTCTGTTTTAGTTTGTAACGCATTTTCCAATGGAGGAACCATCATAGTGGATGTGACTTGGTCTTCAAATGAGCTTGCGAGAAACTTGGCTTTAGATACTGGAATACCATACATTAAAGTGGACGTTTCTATTAGTCCTGTCTTGAAGTTGCTCGATAAATATTTGGATCTACGGAACTCCACGGATGTCTCACTTATTTTCGACAATCCTCAGTGTAAGTAACAGCTGAACTAATTTGATGAATTTTCTAAAAATTAATGAAGGTGAGTATGTAGATCGAATTCATTTAAGGGGGACTTCTATCTTTGAGCACCATTTTTGAGGTGCTGTTTTATTTATTTTTTTTTTTTTGGAAAACGAATAAAGGTAGAGTAATGCTGTTTCTCTTTAGTTATTATTGAATGAATGTTGTACATAAAAATTGGCCAAAATGGCGGCCGTCGAAGCTCCGCAAAAAATGGTCTGCAAAATATCGGGGGCAAACGGCTTATATCGTTGCCCCCTCCCCTTGACGTCAAACAAAAAAGAAACATATGTTATTAATCAGTATAAATGGACTGGAATGACGTAGGATTTTTTATTTAATGCACAATTAAGAAAATAGCGGCGATTTGAAAAAAATCGATTTTTTCCCTTTTTTTCCGTACAAAAACAATAAAAAATTACTTAAGTTATCGCAAAAATCATACGTAATTTTATGACGGCATGTTTTCCGAGTATGTGTGAATATTTCCAAGTCGATCAGTCAGATACAGTAATCAGGAGAGTGCCAGCCATTTTCAAAAACGTGTTTTCGAGAAAAACACGTTTAAAATTTTGCAGTGTTTATAATTACCGTTAACACCTATAACCGGTAATTATAACACCTAAAAGGTGTTTATAATTACCGTTAACCGGTAATGCCTGGTCTATAGAGGCAACCCTACACCCAAAATTTATAAAAAGTGAAAGTAGGAACCCTATTCTAAATAAACAGTTTTAAAATCTTAAAGCGGACTTTTCGGCACGTAGAATATTTCTATCTCGAAATTGCGTCGCCGCGAAAACATAAACCAACACATAAATGCAGAATATGTGTTTTATGCGACAGTTTTATAGTAATAGTCCACCATTGTGCTTTCTTATGATCCATGAACATGGTAGAGTGTGTTCTATCCACCTCAAAATCAATAGGTGTCGTGTGGAAGATGTTCCCGAACAGAATCAGTCAAAACCCGATCGATCCAACATGATTTAGTTGAGCTATCGTATTAACAAAGAGAAATTCTCAAGTAGTCCACCATTGTGCTTTCTCATGACCCATGGACAGGGTGGGGTGTATCTTATCCACCTCAAAATCAATAGGTGTCATCTGGTATATGTCCCCGATCAGAATTAGTCAAAACCAGATCGATCCGACACGATTTAGTTAAGTTATCGTGCTAACAAAATAAATTCTCAAATAGACCCATGGACAGGGTGGGATGTGTCCTATCCACTTCAAAATCAATAGATGTCGTCTGGGAGACGTCCCCGATCAGAATTAGTCAAAACCGGATCGATCCGACACGATTTAGTTAAGTTATCGTGCTAACAAGAAATTTTAATGCCGACAACGACACACACACAGACAAAAATTTTTAAAAACTATTTTTTTTTGTTTTTAGGCCAAAAAACGAACAATAAACGAATACATTTTTTTTACATTTTTCTTTACACGATTACATTACTTTTCCGCTAGTATAGTTGAGTGCGGAAAAATAAAATTCTGAACAGAACCTGCGTCAGAAGCGCTGCAGGAACTTGCAAGCCGAGCGCTCTGCGAAGACGGTCAGAGTGCGCTGACCTTGCCGATTTTAAACGCATTTAGAGTACCGAAAACGATTGAAGTTCGGAAAATCTTTTTACAGGATGAATTATACATACATTCATATAGATTAAGAATCTGTAAAGAAAATCGATTTTTTTAAATGTCAAAGGTAGAAGCCCCCTTAACAAAATTGAAAGGTCAAAGCACCTAACCGTGTCTACGTTACCAAGATATACCTATCGTTTATAATAATTTATTGTCTATTTGATTGCAAATTGAATAATCAGGCTCAGAGTAATTTTTAATAAGAAACAAAATATTTTTAGACATTATATTAATATTATTTTAATTGAATAGACTTCATATATTTTATATAATAGACTATTTTGCTACATTCTCAAAACTATAATAATATTCACAAATTTGTCAGGATATTTAGTTTAGGATAAACGCTTAATATAATGACTAGTATTGATAAATAGAATAAACCGTAACCAAATATCAAACATACCCTTTACTTAAGTATTAGGTACATTATCGAAATATCATTGTTACTATGTTAAATTATAGTGTATCCATTACATTATAATTTCACTTCTGATTTTATTTAGTCACGCTATTTTACCACTATTATTTAATTTCCTTTTCTATAAACTTGTAATATATTTTCGGTGTTTCTTTCGAAATAAATATCATTAAAAAATAATGTATCGAAAAAATGGACGCTCTCGGCTGCGCCTCAAGTGTCCATTTTTTCTCGTGGATTAAAAGCTTGTTAATTTCCTTTTATAATTAATAACTGTAATAAATACGAAAATTACTAACAAAACTATTGTATGACGTATACGCAAATTCTGTTGAATTGTAATCGCTATCAGATCAACAGCAGATAATTATTCTGTTCTTATGTAACTCTTTACTACAACGTACACCAATTAGGATCCCATATTTTATATATTGAAGTTATAGGGGCAGGAAGCCACTGACTGAATAAAATCAATTTTATTATGCATCAGGTAAATGCAGTTAATGAGAGATGTTTCTTTCTTTAAGTAGAACGCTCTGTATATGTTTTTTTTTCCATCGGTGAGACAACAACTTACTCCATTAATTTCTGTAGTATATCCAATGAAATTAATGTCTTTGACCCTTCCCAGTACTAACCTATGTATTTGAATATTGTCTGTTAGTAATATATTGTAGATGTATCGCGTGCGGATCGTAACCATTATCTTAGTTGATTGGCATAACAACGTATATCTTTCCAAATACATCCCCGAACAAAACGCAGCAATAATAACCTTGGTATTATTCCTAAGACTGACAAGATGAACAGATTAAGGCAAAACTTCGGTATTTATAGTTAATGAAGAGGAAAACAAACAAAAATCTATCAGACAGTGGCCATGAACGCTTGCAGTTCTTAATGGTAAGATCACACTGGTAACAACTTATTGTAATATAAGATGGAATAACCATATATGTATGTATTTAATGAATACTTGAATGGTAAACTGACACTTCATATAAACAGCAGCTGTCGTGTATTGGTAAATACCAAATAGTAAAACAAAGTCAATTAAATATTGCAATAATACTCCTTACTTTCCCCTATGGAATCTAAGATCTAGGTAAAGAGAAATACCTTTTGTAAAACTAGAAATACAAGGTTCAAAAAATGTTTGAAAATATCCAGAAAGTATATAAAAGTAAATATATTTGTACTTTATGAGATAACATTGAAAATATAAAAAAATATTATTATGTACTGACAGACAGTAACAATAGAAAACTTTTACGAGGTAATGCCGTATTTGTAGGCGTCAAAAAATAGATTAATCACTTGTTCTGAATAATTAATTAACTTCTTCTTGACTGTTTCATAAAAAAAAAATAAACTATGATTGGCTTTTATTGTTTGAATGCATTGTTTTATTCAAATAACTGCGATAAAGAAATAATTTCGAATAATTTTAATTTTCCTAATCGTTTGGGTATTTCCTAATACTAAATACGTACATTAGGCAATTTGGTTGCAATATATGTACATCTATGCAACAATTTTATATGTATATACAGAATGACCCATTTTAAATCTGAACACTCTCTTAAAAGTAACATTTATTAATCGACATTGGCCGAGTTTTTCTTAAAGAGTAGTGTACCAAAAATTATTGTTTCAGACAATACGTCGTATTTCAATTTCACTAATCAAGAGATACTGCGGTCTTCTTTGATGGCTAATATTCAAGAAATCGTATTAGAGATTTCTTAATGTACAATATAAATACACCCCAGTACTCAGTACCCTTTGAAATGGGGATGTATTAACAAAAATTACGAAATTTAAAAATTTATAAATGAAACTATTATTATTGCAAACTACGTAAGCCATGGAGTAAACATCAAAATAAGATAATTTTAAACATGTAAAATTTACATCATAAAACAACGTTCTTAACAATACTAAATATACATAATGCAATAAATACATATTATAAGAAACTAACATTTTAAACTTCCACCAAAGTGCCGTTCCGAAAAATATATATGTCATGTCTTCTTTTCGAATATAATGACACTATTCTTAATTATATAAAAGAATTTTTAAGGATGGGGACAATTTCTTATTCTAGTCGTCTGAAATCCTGATTTATATACATTTTTCACCCTAACAGTACCCCAAAGAAAAAAAATTGAGTAGTGTTAAAATCAGTCACCTAGGCGATCATTTTAGGGTGCTACAATTAGGGGGCTATTCACTGATTTTCAACATTATCATTTAGCCATCATTCTGAGAGATCTAAGAAATCAAAAAATGTAATTTTATTTAAATTGCAGACAGCACTGCATTTACTAGGTTTACTTATTTTAAACAGCTCTGTTAGCTGTAATCAATAATAAGCAATAATGTTGGGACTTGTAAGTTTCCAACTCATGCCTACCCATAAGCATCACACAATTTGTTTTTTGCTAATCGGCAGCACACGAATATATTTAGAGTTATAAATAATTTAAAATTTAATATTTCTTTATGAAATTTAATACATACCTATTTAAAAAGGTGCCAAATCTAATGGCTGTTTATTAGATTTTATATAATATAAATAGCCAGTGGCGAAGCGTTCATTAAGGATATAAGGCGCAGCCTACCCTATATATTTTAGATGGTAGACTGCGTTTTTATGTTGCCACTTGTCTTTGCCATAATGATAGACATTTTCTATTTATATTATCATACATATTTCCATTTAAACTGAAGCGCTAGCATTCCGGCAACCTTGTTGCTTGCCTTGCCTTGGCAAGCCTGCGCACTGAGAATCTGGGCTGACTCTCTATCGCCTTGGATTTTATAGATTTACGGTGCATGGGGGCGAGGGGAGTACGCGAAAAATTATATGCAATTTAACTAGCCTAATCGATGAGTTTGCGTAATATAGTGGCTATAACATTGACCTTGTTAGAAATAATCTCTGGTTGGCTCAGTTCAGTTAAGTTCAGTTCTTTAAGTCTATGATCTATGGGGCCATGTATCAGTGTGTATGTTCTGTGATCGCATTCGATAGTAGTAGTTATATAGAAAATAAATATATTTTGTTTAGTCTGTTAACATAAAGCAGTAAAAATATTTAATACAATCTCAAGAGATATTAAAGTTTTACTTAATATAATTTCCGTTACACCAAAACCACGTTGAAGACTAGTCAACATCTGGCTATTTACCAATAGGTAATACACAAGTGTTTCAGTTATATATTTCTTAAATATAGGGCCAGTGTCTTAGAGTTAAGATGTCTCATGTTATATATTAAGATTATTTCTAAGCAATAGTCCTAAGTCAAATATCTCCAACACTGATAAAATTATTATTTTTCTTGCTATTGTAAAGACAATTTATACATTGCTAATGATGTTCTTCTATATTTTAATATCAACCAATACGTCAGTCAGAAACTAAAAATCTCGACTCACCATAACACTTTCCACCGCAACTACGCAGTAGAAGCCACATACTGACCTCTATACAAATAGAGACCAATATGCAACTTCATTAGAATCCATTACGACGATCAGTATTCTACTCTTTGTGAATGAGGAATCTGTAACGGTTGTCTCTATCTCTGATCGCTATTCAAATTACCGCTGATACACTGAATGCTAGCTGTTTTCGTTCTATCAATGGTTTAAGGGATCTGTGATTCTTTAAAAACAATTCAAAGAAAACCAAGAGTCCAGAACACGAGCAGGACAAAAAACCACAAGACCAGAATATTAAAAAACCTGAAGATTTGAAAAGAAAAGGACCAGAAAAGCATCAGCTGTTGTCTACTTCCTTGCCCGCTTTGGCCTCCCAGTTAAATTTAAGAATATTATGTTCCATATTGTATACACCCGTTCATGTATACTCATTTATAGAGTTTTGAATTGAATAAATAATTACTTACTTATAAAAATATTCAAGTTACAATCGTAGTTTGTTGACCTATGTTTTATGTAAACAGAAATTTTATTCTCCTAGTTCAGTAAGTATTCTATTGGGAGTGAAGTAATTAAAATTTCTCGTATGTTAGTAATCGCAAAAATAGGCGTTTCGCTTCAAATAACATCAAAAATACATGATAACGAAAGTATAATAAACCTTCTTTGTTTTGGCAATTCGATCATAATATATGTGTATTAACAATTAAAACATATATACCTAATACAAAAATATTCCAAAGGCATTAAACTCAACTGTTCATTTATTACAATTTATTACTTTTACCTCTTATCGTAAGTCAGGGACGTAGATACTAAGAATGCACACGAATGAATATAAAACAGAGATAAACTATATTACAGAAGTAAAATAAAAAGTATAAATACAGAGGAATTATGGACTTTTTTATCATAACGTAATAGTTGAAATATTTCATACATCACTACAATATATTTATAAATGAATTTAGAAAGGGTATTTCAATAAGGACGCTCGATTTTTAAACGTAAGTGAACCAAGTTGTGTATGAGATATCTACTCAATTTTTTTTTAACTTAAAAGAATATTGTATGACATTAAGTAATTAAGTATGGAATATAACGTCGTGTAAATATCCGCCGCGGCTTTGCCTGGTGGCACGTATTCGTGAAGTCTAATTTTCGATGACTTTATCGCGTAAATCTGTCTGAATGTGCTGGATGGTGTTCGTTATGTTGACTTTGAGGACATCGATTGTTTGAGATTTATTCACATATACCTGCAATTTAGCCCCAAAGAAAGAAGTTTAAAGACGTTAATCACATGACCTAGGTGGCCTGTTCTCGTCGCCGCTGCGCAAGATAAACATGTCCTCAAATCGTTCCTGTTGAATGTCCATCGTGTACTGACGACATGTGGTTCTATTAGAACCACATGTCGTCAGTATCCATATCACCCAGTTTAGGTCACAAAAAGTTGCTTATTATCGATCTGTAGCGCTTGCCGTTGACAATTTTGGCAATGCTAGTTTTGTTTTAGAAGAAGTACGGACTGATGATTCCGCCAGACCAAAATCCGCACCAAATTGATTCTCGCGGGATGCATTTGTATATCATGTGGATTGGTATCGTTCCAAATCCGACAATTTTGTTTGTTCATAGCCAAAAATGGGCTTCGTCGCTAAAGGTGATTTTTTTTTGACGAAATTTGGGTCAACTTCCAGCGAGCGGCGTTGTCTATAGTCCTTAGTTACCTTAGGTTCCTGGATCAGTTAGATTTTACACGGGTGCAGACCCAAGTCCCGACGCAAAATTCGCCAAGTTGAAATCGCACAAAGGCCAAGCTCTTGCAATCATGAAGCACCTTATAATACTAATGCATCGAAATTAAAGCAACAGCCGCCGCGCTTACCACTTGAATGGGTGAGCGATCGGCTCGCCTGCCTTTTAGACGCACGTATGTCAGAACTCGCAGAGACTTAACAACAGACAATTCCTTTATGAAAAAAGTGAAGAACGTACGATCCCTGAGATAGGATATAAAGCCGTAGGTTTCTTGCCTATTACATATTAGGCAAGTAAGAGATTCCTTAAAATAAGAGACCCCATTAAAAGAGAGGGGATTCGTCAACATTTCCAGGTTGTGAGTCAACTCCTGACAATGGTGATTAATAGTGCGGGAAATGTTTATCCGGACTACAATAATACCGACACAACGCATTGCCGACCTTCAGTTGCCGCTGGTTATTTCTGAAATTAATATCCGTCGATATAGATCGAACGCCTTCTGATTATTGATCAATTAATAATTATTGTGTTATAACTTGATTTGCGTGTCTGATTAGAACGAAAAATAATTACAACATTAAAGAATTAACGTGCTGTTAAAGTCGACACTGTTTGCAATGTCATCCAATTCTAATGTAATATCTATCTAGGCACTTGTGACTTGAGCAACTGTACTCATAAAGAGTTACTATGTTTAAGGAAAGAGCAAATTTTTACTGTCGCAGTTGTGAAATATGTTACTGAAGTATTTCATCGTTTATTTGTGTTAAAGTTATTTAAAAGTTCTTCCTATTCTATTTTGCCAATTGAATCGGTTGTTGCTTAGACACCCTAAGTCAATTTTTGGCTGATTTCACTTATGAGCAGGAAATGTTATATTCGGGTCTCTTGCATCGGTTGATGTTAAAATGCCATAAGTTCTGTATTCCGTATGCTCAAACTAGCTGCCGCTGTTCAGCGATGGAGTGCTTAAATACCCTAACTCACTGACTTAAGGGATTTTACCAATAAACGTATAGGTACTAAGTATTAAGCTTTCTACAACACGAACACAAATTTTCTGTGTATTGATGGTAGAAGGGTCACGTTTGTCGAAACGTTTTCTGTACTGTGCATGCTGTATCGGTAGATCGGTAGATAGAAGAAATTACTGCTTTCATATGAAAGTTCTCGTGACAAACATGGTAGACATGCAAAAGGCAATACTATAAGTTATGATATAAGGGCTTCAATAAGAAATCACATTAACTCTTTCCCTGGGAAGCAGTCACATTATTCTGGACGGGACTATCAGTTTCTTGATGCCCGTTTAGACATCAGAATTATGTATGATTTGTATCGTGTGAAGTTTCCAGATGTTAAAGTCAGCTATTATTTCTACAGACAGTTTCTTCATGATAACTTCAATTTACACTTTGGTCGTTCACAGATTGATATTTGCCATACATGTGACGAGTTTAGCTTAAAAATTAAGAGCAATACATTAAACGAAACTGCTACACAAACTGCTGTTGCCGAAAAAAATGGTGCACGCAAGACGAGCACAAAAGTTTTATAACGCTTTAAAAACTTCCACTGAAGAATGTAAGCAAAGAGATGATCTTGGCGTGATATGCTTCGATTACATGTAAAACTTGCCACTGCCTTTGATCTCGGTGCAAGATGCATTTTATTTAACGCAACTCACTGTTTCAGTTTTCTGTATTCATGATTTGAGATATAATAGGTCATATTCTTATGTGTATTGTAAAAATAGTGCTGGGAAAAGTCCCAATGAAGTGTGTTCATTTTAAAAATTTTTTTTGCAGAATTACCTATGTGCCATAAGAAGTTACAGAACTGCGCCTATTTTCAAAGAATTGTCCAGAGAAAAACAAAAACCATTATATTATTCGGTTCTGTGCAGCATTAGTTAAAGCTAACCTTTTTAAAAAAGTAGAACAGTATTTTCCAGTCCTTGGACATTCCTTTCTGCCTTGCGATAGGGATTTTGCCCTTATAAAACGAAATTTGAAAAATTATGATATAATTTATGATGTGCAAAATATACAGAAATTATGGTATCTTTGAGTGCCAAAAATAGCTTTACAGTGTGTGAAATTTATCCGGAAAGTAATTGAATAATATTAGACTTCAAAACCTGGTGGCCAACGTATTACAAAAAGGATTGTGTGTCACAAGAAACTCACAATCTTCCACAAAACCAGAGAATCACATTTTTGATATCACGACTTTTTCACTTTGTTCATGAGGAGGAACATTTAGGTGTTGTAAAACATCTGAATATACTAATGGTCTTAACTGGAAAACGTTTAAACTGACATAAGTCAAAACCTCTCCAATTTCCTATAGTGCGTGCATATAAATGCCCCCTTCCTATACTAGAGAGTAAAGTGAAACATGTAACGACTTTATTTCAGTGGGTTGAGGATAAACACAAACTGTTCCATAAACAAATTACATATTCGAGAAACACAAAGCCAGGAAAATAATGATCCTCTCAAAAAAACCCATAATTATTTAGTCATTATCATATATTCGTATTTGCTTTTTTTATGTTCCTGTTGTGTTTCTAAAACACCTCAAGTCAATTTGTTTAATCTGTTTTTACAAAACAGTCTTCTAAATAAAGAATGCATTGGTTTTTGTAAATGGATTTTGTTACATTTCTTTACACATGTAATAAAATAAATTGATTGAAAATTCATTTGTGGCTACAGAATGTTTTTTTCATTTCCTCAAAATCTATCAAAACTGACTTAGTGGAGTTAAGCAACAACCGATTCAATTATATATTGTACACATATTCATTTATTTATTTGTATTCCATATTTTTGTTCTATAAATTGATTTCTTTCTGTTGGGCAATAAAATCATTATTATTATTATTATTATGAAGATAGTTAATTGCTATAATTACATGAACAGAGACAAAGGCTTTATCTAACAGTCCCTTGCTTGGTTGATACGGTAAGTGATTATAGTACTGGATGGATAACCCGAAACTTTATCTTCTTATGATTTATTAACTATTAGAAAATGAGCTTAGATACTAGAAGCAATGTAACAGTAAACCAGAACATATTATTTGTTCATTACTTTAAGCATCTCCTGTGATAAGATAAACAAATTATAAGATCAACTTTATTTGTGATTAAGTCTATCAACTTATTTTATATATTTGAATCTATCTGATAGGATTCAGTTTAAATTTCAGCATCATTACCTTCACATTAAACTTCATATTGTCCTTAAAATACGATTTAAACAGAAACGATAGCAGTTTCTCTTCAAAACGCAATATTGGCATAATGTTTCATAAAGAAATAACCGCAAAATCAGTGCAGTGTATCGATGTTTTTGCTTTGTAGATATTGACCAATCCATATACTACTGGATAGACACGACGAGATTGAGAATGTTAGTGTCGGAGAGTTTGAACAAAGCGACGGCAAAAAGGCTGAAACAAATTCGTCCAACACCGAACAATTTTGCAATAATTGCAACGACTAGAAATATGAACACGTTGTTTAAATTGGTAAGTATGCGCGAGAATGCTTACTTAAGAGTGAAAATCAAAAGGTCGTTCACACTTTTTAAATAATTTGAAATGATTTACCACGTGATGGAATCATAAGATGGGTTAAAAATCTAGGTCAAATATAAAATACCGAGATAATAATACACAATTGATCTCAGTTATGCTTATTTTTTCTGTGACTGTTGTTCTTTGTTTGCAAATTCATCGAATAAGTTCAATTAATTACACCTAAATGTTGACAATCTACTAGCAAGAATACAGAAGCTGGGGCACCCTCTAGCAAGATATGTAACCAATAACATCATTATATCATAAATCTGGCCTTTCATTATTTTTAATCTTACCTTCACGATTTTTTAAAATGTGTTGCAATTTTTATCGGAAATATATACTAAAAACTATCTTTATGTCATTCTCATATCTTCTTTTCTGACACCTCTTGAAAATGTCAGCACATATGAAATTGACATTGAATTTGACAGAATTGGTATAATAAACCCCAATAAATATTCAGTTTTAGTGTTTAGAAGAGAGCGCTCAGTTATTCATCGAAAAAAGAATATTGTTAATGATACAAAACTAACTTATTCCACTATATCCGATGGTATCCAAAAGAATCCAAATTGATATTGTGGTGGGCGGAGTTTTTGTAATACCACGCTCTGCCGCTAGGAATGTATAGAGCTACCATTTCCGAGTGAGTAAGCCAAGCGTCGTCGCTAAAGAAAGTTCCGTTCGGCTTGTGTGATTTTTTTTAATGAGAGTTGTTTTGTGTGCTCGTCGTTTTTGCAATGATTGATTTTCATAAGTAAAATTTTTTTCTTGCTCGGAAAAACTGCCACAGAAACTTTTGGAATATTAAAAATGGCCTACAAGGATGATGCTGTTGGAAAAATTCAAGCGTTTGAGTTATTTTCCCTTTTCAAAAGAAGTGAAATTGATGACAAATCTCGCTCTGGTCGTTGGCTTGGAGCGATGAAAATGTTGAAAAAATTCGCTGAATCATCCTGGAAGATCGACGACGGACCATTGATGAAGTTGTGGAGCTGTCTCGAGTAACTTGGAGTTTAATTCAGCGAATTTTAAAGGAAAATTTTGGGATAAACAATGTGGCTGCCCAATTTATGCGTCGGATGCTGACTGCTAAACAAAAACAAGGTCGCGTGGAAGCATGTTGTGCTTTGAAAGAGAAATTCCGAAATTATCCAACTTTTTTTCCAAGGTCATCATAGTTGACGAATTATGGTGTTACGACTGATTATGACCCAAAGCAACAATCAAGCCAGTGGAAGACTTCAGTTTGCCTCGCCCCAAAAAAATCTCGTCAAGTGAAATCAAACGTCAAAACAATGCTGATTTGTTTTTCGATGTGAGAGGATTCCGCTCAGAGTTAGTTCCACGGAATTAGACAGTTAGCCAGGCTTTCTACCTGGAAGTTTTGAAAAGATTGAGCAACAACTAACTCAGCTATCATATTCTGTAAAACAGTTATAGATTTTAGCTCCACAGCTTCTAAATTTCCGTGTCACTTAAGATGTGTTGAGTTCTATTTCTTAAATTAAGTTTATCGTTCTCTCGATTATAGGTGGAACAGAGTAAAAGAAAGTGTGCCAGTATTAGCAGTTCATGACATCATTGATACCTTGGAGGCTGGTCCTTTGTGTATAAAGTGGGTAGATATCAAATTTGAATGTCCTAATCTCAACTAGTTTCTATAACCACTTGCTTACGCCTATCTAAAAATTAAGATACTTTCCAGAGGATGCCAGACGATTTAATCACTTTAGAGCAGTTTGTTCTCTATCCCGTTATTATGGAAGTTATTCATATTAATAAATCATCTCAAGTCGAATTTACGTTTCTGGTGATCTTTCCAGA
Organism: Rosalia funebris; assembly: GCA_037954035.1. Lineage (NCBI taxonomy): Eukaryota > Metazoa > Arthropoda > Insecta > Coleoptera > Cerambycidae > Rosalia > Rosalia funebris. The sequence continues at coordinate 9,291,334 of JAZFAV010000022.1, forward strand.
TCAATAGCTTACATTTCTTCATGATCAACATGTTCATTCCCGGGAATTTCTACATCACTTCGTATCCATATAAAAGTAATAGATTTGTTTTTCATCTCTACCGTGTACAGAGTGAAGTTAGTATTTTTAGTATCATTTGGGCTGCTTTCCCAGTCTGAACATAAAATTTGAGTCAGTGGATTGATGGCAGAATTTCAAGGCTCTATGGATAATCTGCAGTTCCGTTGTAAAAACTGTGGCATCTAGGAGACCATGATCGGCTTCCTTCTGATGTTATTAAGGCACATCGGACATATTCCTCGGTTTTGGAGCCGTTTGTGTATAATTGTTGATATATTCATGAAATATATACTTACAAAAACTAAGTATTTGTGTAGCTGTATTAAAATTATTGATACATTATTAACTTTTATAAAAAAATAACTATCATAGCCTTGAAATTTAGTCAACTTCTCACCAAAACGATGCTTCTTCTCCCTATTCTTTCTTTGTGGTTCATTCTTCCGCTCTCTTACCTCTATTAGATTTATTATTGTAGGGATATTTATAATTAATAATAGACTATTTCAATTGAATCACACTGTACAAAGTGACTTTAACTAAATTTGAAATTTTAGGCATTACAGGAAGAATTATTAACACGACCCGATAGATGGAATTTAATTTTCCTAGATTTCGAACATGAAAAATTCGAAATAGAAATGGTGTTCGGAAAAGCAGTTAGCTTACTGACCTTGGACGAAAGCATATGCTGTCATCTACTTGGTATACAAGATTCATGCCAATGTCCGGAAATCTTTAACTTACAACAGGAGTTCCTTTCGTTAATTATGTCGATAATAATCAATGGCATAAAAGAAGTGGTGAAACAGGGGTTACAATTGACGAATGATCTACAATGCAATGGGACCACGTACAATGAACAGACGAAGAAATTCTTTGAGGAAGTTTTAGACAACGAGATGGAAAATCAAGAATTTGTCATTAGGAAAAATTCTGAAATTGGGATTAAAGTTGTGGGTAAAGTTCAGGTGGGATCAAATGAGAGTACTGAAATTATTGCTAAGTACAAAGACGATGTTATGGAAATTCTAAAAGGAAAGACTGTTAAACCAATAAGGCCATTTTATAGGATAGGAATAACACATGTAAGTATTTATTGAATATTTGATATTTGTAATTCTCAACAAAGAAGTACACAGTATACTTTGGTTTATTATGTTGTTAAAATATGTAGACATATTTATTGTTTTTTAGACTTTACTATTTTTAATTTTTCATCGCGTTAATTACTCCAGGGTTATGACATATTCTTTAATAATTATCTGTGACAGGTCTTGTAAACGTTCTGAAAACCTTATTTTTTAAATAAATGAACACCATATAGTGATCAAATAAGGGGATTTCGGAGGAAATTCAAGTTGTGTATCCGTTTTCAAATTTATTCCGGTGAATTTGTACTCAACATCTATAACAATTTCAAATACAATTATTCCAGGCTATTCCGTGGTCTTACAAAGAAAAAGATCCGAAAACGGGCGAATTGCGGTGGACAGGATATTGCGCAGATTTGGCACAGAAGATTGCCGAAGAACTGGATTTCGATTACGAGTTTGTCGAGCCGAAGTTTGGAACTTTCGGCAAAAAAATTGATGGCGTATGGAGCGGAGTTATTGGAGATTTAGCATCAGGGGTAAGAAGTTAGAAATATAATCTAGCAACAACAAATAACAGGATAATACACTGGTATCTAATTGTTTGTTGATTTAGAAAACTAAGGCTCTATTTTAGTGCAACATTGCATAGTATTCACAAAGTAATACAATAAAGCTAAGGCAAGGGATATAGTAAAACATAAGTAAGTTCAATTACTAGTGAGAATATACTGACAGTTATGGTCCATGGCACTAATGTCGATGTATAGAAATGCGTTCACTTCATTGTCTGTCGCTGTTACCATTTTCTATTCAGACTATAGGTTCTTCGTCGTTTAATCACTTCGTTTCGTTCTACATGTGTTCCTAAACTTACTATACTCATTATAATATGTGTAATATGTACTTTTTTCAATTTTTGCGCGTGACGTACAATTGAATAAAAATACCAAATTCATACAGTTCGAAGAAAAAACCAGGAGCTATTGTATTCGAAACTGTGTTTATGATCAGGGCTTCTAATGTTTCCCGCAACGCGGCTAATCATCAAAAATTGAGAAATTGGACTGAAACATTTCATCTGTATTGGTTAAAAATTGTCAATCCTGGAACCTCCGATGCAGCAACAGAAACAGAAGACCAGTTTTCCATGTGTTTTAATCTGCCGTGTTTTAAATAAGCCTTTAAACATAGTTACAATTGCTGTTTTTGTTTGCCCAATATACTTTTTAGTACAATCATGACAATTTATTACATAAATCACGTTTACCTTTTCGTTATTTTCAATTGTATCTTTGGAATTTCAAAAAGTTGTTGTAATTCTACGATTTTTGGAATTTTCCCGCAAGGCCCTGGCGTTAAGAAAATTTCCATTAAATCTACGTTTCCTAATAAATTTATCTACTGTATAAGAAGGATACCCGATACTTATAGTTATATCCTTAATTATCTCCTGTCCTTTTTCGAACTTAATATGATTAATTTAATTTGATTCTAACAAAGTTGAGAGTCATTAAGAATGTATAGTTTCGAGATTTTCTTCGAGATATACAGAATGAGCGAGTGCAAGAGATGGGAATTTAGTTCCGTTCTATGTAGATCAAATTCTAGTTTATCTATTTTCACTATTTCTAATTATTAATACATCATGAAAAGGTAGCTGTTTATTATTGTCAATTTCATATGCAAAATATATCGATGTCTATTTTCGTAGTATCGAAAACGCAAAAATATCATAGAACTGAACCATATTCTAGGGAAATATTCCAATTGTCCTTTGGCTTCCATCCATAATACAATTCCAATCATAAAAGGTTTGCAATAAAATGTGATAGGGAATTAATTACCCATTGCAGTATCTTCATATAGGTCACAATATCCATTATTTAATACGAAATAATTTTGACCCATACAAAGGTTAGTTAAATTATATATTCGTCGATGATATTTTGTGTGAAGCCATTTAGTTCGAGGCGTTGCCTGAGAAAGTGCAAAGTTTTGAACTACAAACTTTGAACTATCTCAAGAAACTACTCGAAATAAATGGCTTCACTCAAGAAATTGGCATAATCTCCCGATGATGTCAACTTGCTTGACGAAACGCGTATTGAGAAACATGTAGTGTTTTAGTACTTGCAAAAACCTGGTCTCCTGCCTTTTTTTATGAAAATTATCAATCTAGTGGAAAGAGTTGTTTTCACTAAATCGATCCTTTGAGGACGACAAAGTTTCTTTTAATAAACCAGATGAAAATATTCATTGAAATGATAACTCACATTCAAACAATTGAATTTTATGTTTCAGGAAACAGATATAGTTATAACGGCAATAATAATGACTGCAGATAAAGAAGAAGTTGTTGACTTCGTGGCCCCATATTTTGAACAGACGGGAATTACAATAGGTATTTTCATACACCGTATTTTTTATTTATTTCTTATTACAATAAATGAAAAGATAAACTAGTGTTAAAAAAAATTATAAAAAATTGTATTAGATACGTTTGTGCTGAAGCGTTTGGAGTTGGCTATTTTATTTTTACATAAGGTTCTAACTTACAAATCTGACTTAGTTGCTGTTCTGATGTGCTTAGTTGCTGTTTTGCGTGCAATATATAATGATAAAAGTTATGCAACGATACAATAAGCAATTTAAGTTAACTACATTGTTGAATATCATTTTTCATTATATATTTACCTCCAATTATCAAAAATTCCTCAGTAATACAAGTGAGACACGGGGTTGACACAACAAAACGTTTATTTCAAACTTACAAGATTCACTGTTAGTAATGAAGGACAGAAATGAGTATTTATAAAGTTTCTTATCTAAGGGCTGTGTCAGCTTCTGTTGAGATAAATGATTCAAATAATTATATTACGTTAAGCGTAATATTGCCAAGAGATATGTTATCGAAAATAAAAGGAATGGTATAAGCATGGGTATCATATTACACCTCTTAATATAATTTCCTATAATAAAGTTATTGTTAGCCTTCTTGCGGACGCGGTTATTTCTTTTAATGAATATAATTGTTCAATCAACTCTTTGTTTTTAATTTTGTGGAAAGAGTATTTTGGTACTGAGTAAGAATAATAAGTATTAAGGAATAACGTCAGTTTAATAAAATATGTCTCTAGAGAATTTAGTAATTGGTGATCATCACAAAATTGTTGTATTCATTGGTTAACAATTAATTACATTAGACCAAAATGAAGAATCAGGAATGCCTATTCTTGTATAACTTGTCAAGTATAGGAACAAGTCTCAAAACTGTTATATCGGACCGCCCACGGGGTGAACAGTAAATAGCCTGGTCTTTACTTAATCGCATTGACACCTTTGCAGAGTGAATATCGAGTATGTATGAACATAGAGTTCGATCTGGCCGCGCGTAAATTACATCCATTTCCCTCCGAATGCTGCCTCACTCTTTTCTCTAGGCATACATAGAGAAATCTCACACTTTTTCCTATTCTTGACAGTCTGTACATGTGAGGTAAATGGTAAATAGGTCGCTTAAATCGTAAATATCGCTTGTCGTTACTTAAATTCTCTTACAATCTTTTGAATAAATCTTTGGGTTTAACAAGTTCCTTAGCAGCAATAGTTTTATGAAAGAACTTTACTCAAAAATAATTCAACGCTTTGTAATTTCTTAATGATTTTCTAGTGATGAGGAAACCGGTCCGAAAGACATCACTCTTCAAGTTTATGACCGTCCTAAAACTAGAAGTGTGGTTAAGTATCATTGCTGCGTTGACTGTTACTGGTTTCGTGGTATGGTTTCTTGATAAGTATTCCCCGTACAGTGGAAGAAATAATAAACAGAACTATACGTATAAATGTAGGTAAGTATTGTGTATTGTGTTTATATAAACACACAGAATATATATTTTAGAGGATCATAAGTAATGGGTCTATCTCGGCGAACAGAAACAACCAATCTCTGCTCATAACAGAGTCGAGGTCAGGGCAATATTTGCCTCAACGTAGTTGCGAACGTTTTGCAGAACATCCTTATCTATATAGTTAACATATCTGTTTCTTAGTGTAGTTTGAGTACGGAATTTTTGGTCCATCTATTGTTTTAGAAACTATCGTGGTGTGGAGTTTCTTCAGTTTATGTAATGGAATATCACTCACCAGAAAGAACCATGGGGTCATAGAAAACTATAGTGTCATCATTATCATGACCGTTACACGAAGCATGGCATTTGACGTGTCTTGTTATATTACATTTTTTTAGACAAAATACTAATTAGAACACACATATTACAAAATATATCATTTCCCCTAATACACATGTCTGCAAACAACTCCGACTCACTATCAATCCAGGTTTACAATAATCCTGATCTGGATTTTTTTCTTCCGTGACATATTAATCTTCATGTTACTGCACAGATTAAAACAGAAATTCAAATACACGACATGATTCGTAAGGCCGCTTAAAATGTGAAGACAGCGAGGAGATGAAAATAAACACAAAACAGGCATCTGTGTAATAACATGCGGTGGCAATGTCGTTGTTACAGAAATGGACATCGGCAGTCTATTATACATATAGTCCGTCTCTATTACACGTCGTCAGAATAGATTCTTTATTTATAACTATACTGCTTTACCCTTAAACTATCATGTTGACAGCTTATATAACTATATTTTATCCTAATAAATTACATATGTTCGACGTTGCTCAATATTACATATCCTTATAGGGTATCTCTTTGTTTACATACAACTTAGTTTGTTATTTGCAAATTTGCATCCTCTCCTATTCAGAGATATTCGGTTTGATCTGTTTTCTAAGGTTTTAAGGTTTCTAAGGTAACACTAACTTAATTTTCCACAAAACACCAAAACACTCTACACTACACTCGACGCGCGTTTTGCCAACAAAGTTGGCATCATGTGGAGATGATTAAAGCTAAGTACTCCAGTGAGGTTTCTAAGCATAGAATCAACGTTGTCTTCCATGTTTACGATTACTACTTGGTCCTCAGCAGAGAGAAATACTTCGTCTATTCGAATTCTCATCCTTAAACACATCCTAATCAATTCTTAATGAAATCTTCTTTACTCTCTTTATAACCCTTATTATTTAATTTGTAGGAATTCTTCACGTTCTTGCTCACCTCTTTCCCTTATTATTCGGCCCTATAACCCCTCGCCTTTGAGCTAAAAGTTATACTTATTCCTCTATAGTTTCCACATAATTTGTTTATATCATTTCTTATATATCGACCTAATAATAATTAATTATTTTGAAATATTCTCTTCTTTTAACAACTGGTCATTAAAAAATTCTGCTAGCTCCTCTAACAACACGCCTGGTCGATTTTTAATTAGCTCAATATTTCCTTGGCTCAATAGTTCAGGAATTTTACACCATTTTCATTACACTTTAGACCTTGTTCAATTTCATTACTATTTATTTCTTCTATCTACACTTTTATCTTTTTGATTTCGTCAAGTTGTCTTAAAATTTATCTCTATTTTTCGTTAATGGTGTTCTATAATATTCTTACGATTCTTCACCACTCATTTATCCTTTCTAAGGTTTGTATTATTTTCCAAGCTTGTGATGCTTTCGTTCCTCCTTCATAGTTTTCAGTAGAGCATTTTATAGAAGGGAAGAGACTTTTTCCAATATTTTATTTGTAAATAGAATATTATAGCGAAAATTCGATGAATACATACTTCTCTTAGCATTTTTCTAAAATCTCGATGATTCGACATGTCTCGTTTCTTTTTTTATACCAAACAAAAAGAAATATAAAATATACCATATAAATCAGACTATCTTCCAAACCAAACCAAAGCTGTCTACGCGGTAGATACACATTGAATAGATGTGGACATTTATTCTCATCGACATTACCAGTGCCGGCGCGTGGATTCAAACCAAGGTGGCGATAGTTGATGTCTAGTCTTATTTGCCATATAACGATCTCTAGCTAATAGAACTATCGTGAATCGTGACGGTACATAGTTATGAGACAAAACATAATTTTCCTCCTCACTTTTGGGACACACTTACAAATATTCCCTCACAATATACCCATTCTGATTCCAGGGAATTTTCACTGAAGGAAAGCTTTTGGTTTGCATTGACTTCGTTTACACCTCAAGGTGGCGGTGAGGCCCCAAAGGCACTATCTAGTAGAACTCTGGTGGCTGCTTACTGGTTATTCGTGGTACTTATGCTGGCGACTTTCACAGCGAACTTGGCCGCATTCTTAACTGTAGAACGTATGCAGGTACATTGAAAGAAATATTTTTTATAATAAGAACTCTTATCTTAGAACACAGTGTAAGAACTTCCATACATTGAGTGATTGAGTAGCTTCTTCAAAATGCACAAAATGGTTGTGGCCGAAAAATACCTAGTATTATTTATGACAGTATGTTTGAATATAAAAAAATGAAATACTAATGTATGATGGTCACTTACATATATGTAGATATTAAACGATGTCAAGTTTGGTCGCATAAAAGGCTGTCAAAATATACATAGTCAGTTTTTTTTCAATCCCAGAATAGAAATTGCCTTCTGCTTTATTCTGTTCTTCCCCTAATTCCTCAGGTTGCGGATTGGTAATGACGAATGAATGGTGAAGAGACATGAATGCGAGCGACAAAAATAAATACATCAATGTTCAAATAGAGGTCCCACACACAAAATTATCCCTTGAGCACAGAATGATCCCTCAATATCCCAGACATAGAGCCCACTCCAGACTGTGATCCGAAATAGGCCTTGTCCTCCACTCCAGACCACAGTCAAATAATATTTTGCAACCACAACAGGTTGCGAATTAGTAATGACGAATGGTTGGGTAAGGGACATGAATGGGAAAAATAAGAACAAATACATCCATACTCGATTAGAGGCACCACCTTCTTTCTGTTCGGATTTGAACCTAGATATAGAATGATATCTCAATACTGGGCCCAGTCCTCCACTGCAGATTACAGTACAAATAACATTGTTACAATCATATCCATAAGAAAGTACCATCCATGTGATGGTCGCGAAGTAAAGTGGTCTTTTACATATAGCTTCGCAACGAGAAAATGACCTGAATACTCATTGTATTTTCTTCTATTAACCTTAGCTATATCCTGTTTCCAAATGGTCTTTGTTATCCCTACAAACACAAGACTTTTCTGAATTATGAATTGTATGAATAAAAGGTAATAAGAAACAATTTAATAAGATATCAGTAGGGCTAAAGATGGCGCCTAAAAATTATGAATATCAGTTCAGAATATCAGTTATAATGATCAGTTCATTATAACGTATTATCGAATTATCGAAGGACGTCAATTTATGTCGATGAATCGTGATATGACATCCTTGATATTACAAAATAAAATATGAAGTGATAGAACAATAAAATCGGATGTAAGTACTACGAACTCAACAGGAATCGAATAATATTAATTCAAGCTTACTCTGAAAGTGGTTTCATGAAACGTGCCCTTAAAATGTTTTCATCAAATCAATAAAATCCAAGTAAAATTATTTATTTAGGTTTAAAATACAACTTCTCAGAAAAAGGCGAAAAACTTAAATTACCACTTTTTTCCCTTCTATCGATTCAAATACAAATAAAATTATTTATCAGCTTAATTTTTTTTGTAATATTTCATTTACGATGTTCATCAAAGGTCCAAATAAGTTACGCATTAGAATAACAAGAAATCCTGCTTCGCTAACAAAGAATTAATTTAAGGCCCTGACTGACGGTCATGATATAAAAAAATAGTCAATACAGAAAGAATTTCATTTTAAAGGAAAACATAGAAATATGATGTCCTTTTTTTACATAATGACCCCCCATTAATTAAAAGCTATATAAAAGCTGCAATTTTTTGTAATTATTCTGAATATTTTGCAAACTTCTTAACAGTTTCCTTTTCTGTAAGGGAATAACTTTGTTAAAAAAATTCTGAAATAAGTGCGTGAATATGACTGGAACATTAAAAGACTTGATGTAATGTATTTTAATATATATATTTAGTTACACCTTTCATATATCTACATTTTCATGTTTATCTTATCACCTTTACGTATTTTTTGACAAATGAAATTATACCGGGTGGCCCACGATGTTTTGGCCAGTTGATATCTCGAAACCAATTTGAACAATAATTTTGAGAATTGGCGATGTTAAACAGTCGAAAGCGTTGCCCATTTTTGGCATAAAAGGACTTTATTTCACCTGTACATTTCCGGTCACGTGACATAAACTTTTAAATGAGACACCCTGTATGTTATTACAGTTTTATGATGGTCTATCTAATACCAATCCAAAGATACCATATTTATTAGCACGTTTATGTAAAACAGTGATCATCTGAGCTGATAAATGAATGGATTGATTTTTTAAAAGATAAATAATTACACAGCAAAATACAATAATTATCAAAATCATTACAGTTGATGCTCAAATTGATGTCCACGTTTATTAGCGCAATACTCAAATATTTCTAAAACATTTGTGTAGCATGCTGCTGTTGTGTATTCTAGGCTGTGTATTGTAAACCAAACCTTTTAAGTATCCCCATAGAAAAAAATCTAAAGGTGTTATATTTGGGGAGCAAGCCGGCCAAGATATTATACCATTTACGTTGTAAAATGTAAAGGCATAATATTCTCATTACTATTTTTAAAAACACAAAATTTACTAACACTGCTTGGCAGCTCTTGACAAGTAGTGATGTCTTTCTGTTGCTAGGACAACTTTTTTGTTTCTAAGCTACCTACGTTTTTTTTTAATAAAAATAAAGAAACGTTCATAAACAGTTGTTTATCATTATTGTAGTGCCGCAAAAACTTGACAAATATGGTATCACTGGATTGGTATTAGACAGACCATCACAAAATTGTAATAACATACAGGCCGTCTCATTTAAAATTTTGAAGTTGATGCCACGTGACCGGAAATGTATAGGTGAAATAAAGTTCTTTTAAGCCAAAAGTGGGCAATGCTTTCGGCTGTTTAAGATTGCCAATTTTCAAAATTATTGTTCAAATAAGTTTTGAGATATCGACTGGCCAAAACTTCATGGGCCACCTGGTATACTGTCGCTGTTTTTAATACCTTAAGTACTTTATCACTACTCTTCCCTAAATATGTCTCTGTTAAAAATAATGCATTAATCTACCCAAATTTCTTTTTCTTATCCAAGAGAATATATAAAAAATTAAAATAAAGTAAAACTTTCCTTATTATTATTAATCCTTATTCATTGATTAACCGCATATATTAACTATGATATGGTACCCTATATTTTCAGGCGCCTGTTCAATCACTGGAACAGCTGGCAAGACAATCAAGAATAAATTATACGGTTGTGAAAAATTCAGAGACACATAAATACTTCATTAACATGAAATATGCAGAGGACACACTTTACAGGTAAACTAATTAGAATTATATGTATGTAGCAATCATTTTCCATTGCTATTATTAACGTGTCATATTTTCCATGAAATATTGTTTATACTACAATTTTCTCGCAATCTGTGGTAAATCACGTGTAATCAGGATGTGGTTATGTAAATATAACGAGCATTAAGATAGGTAAACTTCTGTTATGGTACAAGCCAACACATTTACACTGTAACCTTACAATTAACATTTTTTAGGTCAGATACTTACTTTGAAATATTAATAAACCTGTCTACAATGACTAAGTTTTAATATTATAAACTACTTTTCATAAACTACATCTCGTTTCTAGATTAGTTTAGTAGTATAATTTTTTCTCGTTCCAGTTTATTTATAAGTATGATCTCCCTGTGCTCTTCCTAGTGGCAATTTTAGTTGCTACTGCTGCGTGCCAACTACTGCCATAAAAAAGGTGTAAAAAACATGTATAAATCAGAATATTGTAGGTCATTTAACAGAAAAAAGAAATACTATTTTGTTTATTTTCCCCAAGTGATCACTTAGTTCACACAAAAACAAAAATCATATACGACAATCTGTTACTTATCGACAATCGACTGCTTACAAAAAAAAACAATATAAAAGCAATAGAGAAATATAAAAATACAAGTAGTAATTTCTAGTTTGTTTAATAAAAATCGCAATGTAATTAATAATGTAAGGAAAATAATAAAGAACTTATCTGTTGCAGAGCTAAAAGCGGCGCACGTTGGTCCAGGATCCCCGAAAAGCTGGCCAAAAGTCCAAAAATCGATGCGTTCTAAGCTTCGCAAAGGTGTGGTATATTACTTTCATAAATGAGGAATTTTATGCACCTGTCCAAACATGCTGCAGTTCACACCTCCGAGCAAAGCGCCTCACCAATCACGGCAGTAGTCGACCACCGGAAACTCTAAAACAGAGTGAAGGTGACTATGTGATCTTTTGAAATTATTTTAGTTGATTTTATCCAAAAGTATGAACCCAAACGAAGGTAATTCTTTTTTTGAATGTTAAGTTTATATACCTAGTGATTGTCTTTTAATTTCCGTTGCAATGATTATTTTTAAGCAAACTTTTAGTATGTACTCCGGCCTTCTCCGACATTCTTCTTTGAACGAATGTATTCATTCAGATGTATTTTAAGTACAAACAAAAAACTACGTCTCCGGTATCCCCTTTCATATTTTTATATAGCTACGGGGTCCGGAGTAGCCCGGTCGCGCGACCATTCTACTCCGGTATGTAAACTCAACATTTAAAAAATGATTTACCTTCATTTGGGTTCAAGTTTTGGATAAAATCAAGTAAAAAAAATGTCAAGAGATCACATAGCCACTTTCACTCATTTTTAGAGTTCCCGATGGTTGACTACTGTCGTGTTTGGTGAGGCGCCCTTCTCAGAGGTGTGAACTGTGGCATGTTCGGACAGGTGCATAAAATTCCTCATTTATCAAAGTAATATACCATACCCTTGCGTAGCTTATAACACGAAATCGATTTTTGGACTTTTGGCCATCTTTTCGGATACCCTGGACCACTGTGCGACGTGGACGGCAGACAAGGTGACTGAAATCTTCTTCTGTCTCTCGGTATATGCTCCCCCAAAATAAAGTGTCTGGAAGGAAAGGTCCAATCCTCTCGAATCGTGTACTCAGCTCTGGTGGAAAAATGGAGAACACTCGGAAGACGAAGCGAGGTACCAAAAAACAGACGGGAAAGAAAAAACAAGGAAAAAGGAGAAGACAAAGGAATAATAAAAAAATGAAAGTCTCTAGACGTCTGGCGGCTACAGATAAGTAGCCCAGGTTTTCAACTATCTGGGAGATTAGATGCAAGTTAGGTCAGGTTTAATAAAATCCAACACAAAGTCGAGAAGAAATCTGACAACTCCAACAAGAAAACTTCGATTGTGAGTCTTGAATTATGAATCCCAGCAACATGGAAGATTAATTGATATTCACCGATATCTGAACTTGACTGTCTTGACGTATTAAATAACTGAACTAAGCAGTTCCAACAAGTGACAAAAGGAAAGGTTAGATTAACCAGTGAACAGGAAAAGGCAGAATAGAGACCAACCAGGGGCGTAGCGTGAGAAAATAATGTAAAGATGTGATAAAAATTTTATAAGGGAAAGAGGTATAGTCAGATGTATGGTAGGCCATATGAAAATGGTAAAAATAAAAAATAAACACTAACCTAAAATGATTATACCGAAGTATATATCCTAATTTTTAAAATGAAGATCAATTCTTCGATTTTTGTTTTATTTAGCAAAAACGTCTATCACTGTTTCTTTAAATGTTGGAAACGATCTCATATCATCTAACAAGGCACTATCAATATTTATTAATGCTAAAGCTGACAGTTTTTATTGCTTTTGAGAATTTTGCAGATAAGTCTTTATTCTTTTTAAACATGACAGTGATCTTCCGCGGAACTGCTTGTGGTAGGAATAGTCAAAATTAAATGATACAATTTTGATGACTCCGGGAAAACAAAAGATAATTGAAGGAACATAATATATTGGTGAAGCTGAAACACAGTGCTCTTTTTCATATCGGGATCACTGTAAATCACTGAAAGTTCACTTTTTACAAACGATTTGCGCCAAATAATGTTCTAATATGTATCTACTAAAGAAGAAAAAAGTTCGTCAGGAAAATATTTTACAAATGATGTAAATTGTATGGAATCTAGAAGAATTAAGAATTTCAGTTTAGAAATTTCACTAAACCGTTGACTAATGTTCAAAATTTCATAAAACAATCATACGTAGGTGCTTTTCTTATATTCAGGAATTGAATCCAAATGCATTATTTTACTTGGTGGTTGATTTTCTAACACAAATCTGTCCACATGGTCCCAAATGTCACTAAACTCGTTTCTTATTTTTTGAATATGTGATTTTAAATCGGCGATCTTTTTATTGAAATAACTAATATCTGATATTTGTGTCTGTAGAATTTTAAACAGACTCTCGGAATGTGGGAATATTGCAGAAAACACTGCTATGAAAAATATAAAATCAAAGGCACCCAATAAAGTTAAAAGACCTCTAGCACAAATAATTAGATGCGTTCACATAATCGCATAACTGAGGTTCCACTGTTGACTGCGTACGGTCATTGACCTTCTCGGCCAAGTAACGCTTAGCTTGGATGTAGCGTGGACCATCGCATTTGAGCACTACAGCAAGTAATGCGGGGGTACAATAATTTCGGGTGTTTTCACGGCCGATTTTAAATAAAAAAAAAGTTCACGGTAGCGTTTAAAGTAAATAATGTATGTTTGCGGTCGGTTTAAAATAATTAAAAAATTGTAATATTTGAATAAAACGATTGAACTTTTAAATAACACTACTTTGTCAATTTTCTAAGGGACTCGACGCATTACTCGCATCCATGTACGCTACGCCCCTGAGACCAACAAACGCAAAAAAAAAATGTAAGACATTCGGGGAATTGGCCTTGGAGAAAAACGAAACAGAACGTATATGATATTTGTTTAAAGACAAATTTAAAGTTTTGTTAACGCACTTATATGACGTTTTATTTTAAAATGTTGCGTTTTGTAGTTCTTGTGAATTTGTGGATATCTAATTGCTGTAGAAATTTGTTATGAGAGTCATTCTGAAAAGTTTCTGAGAAAATATTTCTAATTTGAATTGAAGAACTACGATCGACTTTTCTGTATTTCGTTGCATGTCATAAATTTGGCACAAACTTGGATATAACTAGAAACAAAATTATATATATATATATATATATATATATTATATATATATTATATATATATATATATATATATATATATATATATATATTATATATATTATATATATATATATATATATATATATATATATATATATATATATATATATATATATATATATTATACTAGAAAGAGTGCTTTTATTACAACCTTCATTTAGAATTCAATCTAGAAATGAATGATATATTTAGTTGAAAAATATGATATTGATAAACAAATACCTAATTTAAATAAGCAAGGAAATCCCTAAGTAACCAATAAATATCATCAATTTTCTTATGAAGAATATATTGCAAAATAATGTGCGAGAGTTTTAGTAACATCCCTAATACGAGGGAGGATCAAATATAATAAACGAGACTTTATTTAAAAAAAAATATTGATTGAGAAACAAAAGCCAAAGACGTTTTCTTTTTCTACATAGTCTCCTGCTTTGCAAATTTTTTCCAGCAAGAAGGAAATTTTTTTATTCCAGTATCGTAGAATGAAGCTGGTTATGTCAGGAGACAATTACGCACGAATCCCTCTACGCCCTGATTATCTTCAAATCGTTGCCTCCTAGAGCTACTTTAAGCGGCCCAAACAAATGAAAAGGACAGGGCGGTAAGTCCGGGATGTAGGGAGGATGTTAAAGTAGAGTCCAATGCAATTCTTTCAGTCTTTCGAACATTAGAGCTGTAGTATGGGGCCTGGCATTGCCGTGAAGAAGGAATGCCTCTCGAATCGGTTAGTTTCGTCTTTTGCGGCAATATTCAGCTCTCACCAGGTTCAATAGCTCATAGCAGTAAGCAGCATCGATTGTGTGTCGCTCATGCAAACAAATTAATGAGCCGGTCAAAAAAAAAACAGTTGAAAAAACCTTGCCAGCTGACTATCGAGTCTTGGCTTTCACTGGGGCTGCCTCCGCCACTTCATGCTGACTTGTTTGGACTCGGGCGTGTAGTGGTGAACCCACGTTTCATCTCTGAAGGTGCCGAAGGTGACAATCCGACTCAAAAATGCATCACTTTCTTCCACGAGCCTTGTTGTAAGCCTCTGACAGACCTCCAAATGTCTCAACTTCAGATCTGAGGTCAAAAGGCGAGGCACCCACCTGGAACACACTTTACAGAACTCCAGGTCGTTTTTGATGATCGCTTGACAGCTCCCATAACTTATTCCGACCTTTTCTGAAATGTCGGATACAGTCACCCGTTGACCTTCTTCAAAAATGTCTCGAACCGCGCGAATATATTCGTCCGTAGTGCGTTCGGGAACGGCGATCATATTCCTGATTTTCCACTCATTCTCGCTCTCCCTTGAACTCTTAATGCCAGGCAAACACACGAGTCCTTGACAGTATTTGGTCCCTGAACTGTGCAGTCAATCTACGGAAAATTTCCGCCGCGTGAACTCTTTCGTGAGCAAGAAATTTTATAATAATGTTTTGCGCAACAGCGGGGTGCACCTCTCTCTCCGACATCGTAAGCGCTACTGACGAACTGGCTGAGAATGGGTAATGGCCGGCATTTTCCCATTCGCAATAACCCCACTCAAGCATACTAGAACTTCGGGCCCGGTCCTAACAACCGTAGACGCTCAGAAACAAAAATCCCGTTTATATTTGATCCACCCTCGTATCTAGATATTTTAATTTTTAGGATGTGGAAGGAACTGACTCTAAACGCCTCCAACGAGGATACCCGGTATCGCGTCTGGGACTACCCCATCAAAGAACAGTACGGCCATATATTACTGGCAATAAACGACTCCAATCCTGTTGACACCGCTGAAGAGGGATTTCGAAACGTCGATCAGTACTTGGACGCCGACTACGCTTTCATTCACGACTCTAATGAAATTAAATACGAAATCAGCAGGAACTGTAACTTGACGGAGGTCGGAGAGGTATTTGCCCAGAAGCCATATAGCATTGCCGTCCAGCAGGGAAGCCATTTACAAGACGATTTAAGTAAAACGTAAGATACATGTTATCTTTAGTTAATCAAACGTGTTTAATGACAAATTTATGAATAAGCTCATTATATGCGTTATCTGCCGGCAGGGCGACGTAATACAAACGCTGTTAACATTTAGTTAGTTTTCTGCCTTTAATTTTTCATATATTTTAGGCTAAAACTTTCTTGGGAATCAATAGCAATGAGTAGAAAAATAAATAAATATGAATTACCTTTTTAATGTTTTTTTTTATTTGATTGTTAACTTCTCGCCTTCAATTTTTCATATATTTTGGGGTAAAACTTTGTTGGGGTAAATAATTTGTAAAATATTTGGGTTTGGGATAAAAATTTGAAAAATATCTAAATATGGATTATGTTAATGGAAATAACTGGTGCTACTAAAACAGTGCGTTAATGTTTTAGTATGAATTCTAAAACACAGTGAGTTTTAACTGACTTTTCTGTTATCTATCAAAAGTATTATGAAATCGACGACAACACTATTGTACAAATTAATGATAATAGGCGCTGTTAGACGATTTGTAATACTAGACACAAATTATAATATTGATTCGTTACGAAACTTCTATACTCATATAACAAAATATGTTTAGTACATTCATGTCACCTTATTGACGGTATTAGTAGCATTGTTTAAGGGAGACTCAGTTATACAACCTAACATAATTATAATTAATTGACACGGCAATACTGCCACCTGGTGGTCAGTAGCATTATACAGCCAGTCATTTTTTAACTAATTTCGTACCGATGTGTTAGATGCAATCATTAAAATATCGTCATACTTATTTGATTGCCTTCTAGGTACAAATAGATAAAAGCTACGAGATTATGAATTTGAATAACGTTTTATTTAATGTTAATTGAGTATTCGGAGCTAGCGCCATCTAGGAGTCTTACGCAAATGGCAAATTCGGGCGACGGTTGCTAGCAAAATGGGAAATTGTTGACGCATTAGTTGTAACAAATGTTACTTCCCCATTCTACTAGGTATTATATCTTTTCTTTACTGAAAGTACTGAAACGTTTCTTTACTTTACTAAATCCTTTGCTACCTTTTTAATATTATCTATAGATCGCTCGAGGTATGACATGGAATATATCAGTGCAAACTTGCCTAAAGAAACAAATGAATATTAAAATAAATTAATAAAAACATATTCAAAATGTCAATTGGTTTTTTTTAGGATTCTTCTATTGCAAAAGGAGAGGTTTTTTGAAGATTTACGGGAAAAGTATTGGAACCATTCAAATAGAGGAGAATGCCCTAGCACCGATGACAGTGAAGGAATTACCCTTGAGAGCTTAGGTAGGTCAAGAAAGAAAAATCCTCTTAGACAGGATTTGCCTAGTCATAACATTCATAGAAAAATCGTATTGCTTATTAATTCAAACACGTCAACAACAACGTTTACTATTTAAAAAGGCATTGACTGAAGTGGAAACATTTTTTAAAATTTTGTTAGAGCTGTGACGTCATTATAGTTCTGTTAATAACAACTGCTTGTAAAGAATACTTTGCAGTTATTGCTGTTAATTAATTACGAAAAAAAACTTACTTTTTTTGTTTTAAACGACAATATCTCAGCGAAAAATCATTGTACAAGACTATTAGGTCGCTTAAATTAAAGAGGATAAAATTATCTAAAAAAGTTTTATGATTGAATCACTGAAAAAGAAACTATTGAAGTTCATGGACCTTTTGAAAAGTAAACAAAAATTTGGAATTTATTTTTTGATGGTTTTATTATGATTACTCAAGAACTGCTAACGCTAAAAAAATTTTAACTCAATTTCTGAAAACTATAAAATTGAAGCTTCAATTTGCTTTTTTTAAAATTGCTATGCAACTATTTTTCTCAAAGTTACAGTCCTTTGAAAATCACAAATTTTTTACGCCCCTTAATTTTTCTTTAATCACCTAAAAATGTTCCTAATGTACAATGTTTAACACTTCAAATTAATTAAATTTGACTATAACAGTAATGAATATTTATATAATAGATTATAGAATAATGTAATAGAAATAAAATAATTATTATATAATTAAATTAGATCAGCTTAGTGAATTTTCTTTGTTTATAAGCAAAAAAAAAGTCTTATATTTTTGAACAAAAAACTTATTTTATTTAAGCTTTCAATTATGAAAATATTTTATATGGTATGATACCAATGTTCAGTCAAAATATTTACCAGATCCCTGATACGTGATCCTCCTATGGTTACAAAATATTTTTATTTTTCAATGTACGATTTATAATTTTAAGTTTAACTCTTTGTAATCTTATAAAACGGAGAACATTAAGGAATTAATTTTTATGAATGAAAAAACACGCGGTTGCAATTAAAAAATATTATGATGCAGGGGCGTAGCGTACATGCATGCGAGTGATGTGCCGCATTCCTTAAAAAAACTGGCAAATTAGTGTTATTTAAAAGTTCAATCGATTTAATCAATTATTACAATTTTTAATTATTGTAAACCGACCGCAAATATACATTATTTACTTTAAACGCTACTATCCACTTTTTTATTTCAAATCGGCCGTGAAGGCGCCCGAAATTATCGGACTCCCGCATTACTTGCTGCAGTGCTGAAATGCGATAGTCCACATTACATCCAAGCTACGCGTTAGGTGGGCGAAAAGGTCAGTGATCCTACGCAGTCAACAGTGGAACCTCGATTGGGTGTTGTCGTTATTACCGGACTCAGTTATGCGATTGTGTGAACGCATCTTGGCGACTGTCACCATAACATAAGGAAGATTTGGAAGCGCTGTTTCAGGTAATTGTGGAAAATGAAAATGAGGAATTGGATCGAGAAACCGTTATATGTGCTAGAGGCCTTTTAACATTATTGCACGACTTTGACAGCAGTGTTTTCTGCAATATTCCCACATTACGAAAGTCTGTTTAAAATTTTACAGACAAAAATATCAGAAATTAGTTACTGCAATAAAAAGATCGTCGATTTCAAATCACATATTCAAAAAATGAGAAACGAGTTTAGTGACATTTGGGACCATATGGACAGATTTGTGCTAGAAAATCAACCACCAAGTAAAATAATGCATTTGGATTTAATTCCCGAAGATAAGAAAAGCACCATGATTGTTCTATGAAGTTTTGGACGTTATTACTTTGAACATTAGTGAACGGTTTAGTGAAATTTCTAAACTGAAGTTCTTAAATGTAGATTCCATACAATTTACTTCATTCGTGAAACGTTTTCCTGTCGAACTTTTTTCTTCTTTAGAAGATACATATGGAATATTCGTCGTCGTTTAAAAAGTGAACTTTCAGAGATTTATAGTGATCCCGATATGAGAAAGAGCACTGTGTTTGAGCTTCACCAATATATTATGTCCCTTTAATTATCTTCTGTTTTCCCGGAGTCATCAAAATTGTGTCTTTTAATTTTGACTATTCCTGCCATAAGCAGCTCCGCGGAAAGACCATTTTCATGTTTAATGAGAATAAAGACATATCTGCGAAATTCTCAAAAACAAGAAAGACTGTGAGCTTTAGCATTAATAAATATTGAAAGTGCCTTGTTAGAAGATATGAGATCGTCTCCAACATTTGAAGAAACAGTGATAGACGTTTTCACTGGACAAACAAAAACCGAAGAATTGATCTTCATTTTAAAAATTAGGATATATACCTCGGCATAATCATTTTAGGTTAGTGTCTTTTTTTATTTTTACCATTTTCATATGGCCTACCATACATCTGACTATACCTCTTCCCCTTATAACATTTTTATCACATCCCTAGATTTTTTTCTCACGCTACGCACTTGCTATGATGACGTTGCAAGATCTAAATCTGAAAAAAAAAATTAAATTTCAATAACAAAATTATGAAAATTGCGCCACTTTATCGTCACGCTGTATTAATTTAATAACTAATAACAACGACTTTTGATTACAATGTAAATTTTATAGGGGGTGTCTTCATCGCGACTCTATTCGGTCTTGCGTTAGCTATGATAACACTGGTGGGGGAAGTGTTCTACTATAGAAGAAAACGGAGAAACGAAGAGATCAAGAAGATAAAAGGCATCAATTTAAAGAATTCTCAAATTTATCCGGAAGGTATAACAAGGAAATCACCGTTGAAATTGACAAATGCTCAGATTTACCCCATTACCATAGGAAGTTCTTTTAAACCAGTCAACTTGGAGGAGAAATTAAGAAAGGAGAGGGAAGAGTTGAAGGTTTCCCATATTACGTTGTATCCTCGAGCTAGAACTCGAATTACACAAGTTAACAACTAATTACACAAGTAAATAATTAGTAACACCAAACGAATATCACACGTTATTAATTAATGTAACACTAAAACGATTTCGAATTAGATACATTACACAAACGAATTACACAATACGATGTAACGCTAACAATCAATTTTAAGATTAGTAAAGAAATATTTAAAATATTTTCATATGCATTTCTTAATGTTTTAAATCAAGTGCAAATATTTCTCCAATTTGAAATACAGTAGAACCTCAATAAGATAAAGACCTAGGAAGACGGTAAACATAGTTTGAGTTATGGAGTTTTTAACTTACTAAGGGTTTAAGTTAATGAGTTTTTCATGGTTCATATTTTTACTTAGTGAGGTTCGTTTATGTGCTTTATTTAGAGATTGTACAGGGTGAGTGAAACTAGATGTCTCAGCTCTATTATAAGAAAAAGAAAAACGATAGAAAAAATTTTAAAACGGTTCTTAAATGGGATTGAGTAAGGTCCATTTTAAGTTGAATTTACATACTTTCCACATTTGGAAACTGAAGTAATGACTTCATCGAATTTTTTTTCCATAAACATACCTATATTCTGACATATTTGAAGAATTTTTCTATACAAATTTTGTAAAGAAGAAAATTTGCTATCTTTTTCCGTTAAAAAATTATAAGCAAATTTGTAAAAAAAAACTATTTTCAAAAATTCGCAATCGTCACGATTTAAACAAGCAGCCTTTGGAGATAAATAGCAAAGTCGCATCTGTCAATAATTAAACATTATTAATTAGTATTATTTATTAATTTAACATTACAAAACACATATGTTACAACTATTACCACAGAAAGAAACAAAGTATGTGGGCAATCACTACAACAAATTTTCAATGTCTCTCTTACCATCTCTTACTTCTAAACACTTATCCAATCTCCGCCTTTTATTATTATATTATATAGGTTTGGGCCTCATCAGCCACTGATCGCATGGGTAGTCCCTTGGCGATCCCCTCTTATCCGGGTCATTATCCAAAAATGCTATCCCATAAAAGGAGCAATTTAGGCACGTCCCCCGCCTTAAGCCTCCCCTCCTCTAGGATAACAGGGGTCCCTAATATAAGATACCTCTTCTCCTCTAGTGCGGGGCAGGTGTAAAGAAGATGAATCGAGGTTTCCTCGTCTTCTTTACAGTATCTGCAGGCCGGGCTATCAGTCAGCCTCAGCTTCATTCAGGCTACTATGGTGGCCCGTTAGGATTCCCACCAGGGTTCTGGCTTTGTGCCTGTTCAATTTAATGAATTCTTGGGCCCATTTTTCAATCTCTGAGTATTCGATGAAGAGTTTGGTTATTCGACAACCCGTTACTCCTCTCCATCTTTTATTGTGCTGGTCTCTTGCCCAGCCATTGATGCGGTCTCTGATCAGATTCCGACTTATTCCCACTGCAGGTTCTGGTCCATAGAGGTTTTCCCTGGTCCCTAGTCTGGCAAGGTCATCTGCAATTAGATTTCCCTTAATGCCATTATGCCCAGGTATCCATAAGAGTTCCACCGGTCCCTTCCCTGCCAAGTGGTTCAATGCTTCATATCAATTATAGACCAGCTTCGACTTCGTTGCTGAATTCAGGACTGCCAACGCCGCCCTGATATCTCCGCCTTACTTCTCTCACTGAAGCCTTACGAAACATTTCCGGTGATTTAGGCGCCCACTGTATCGGTCCATTTATACCCATCCAATTTTCTCCGTAAGTTTCGTTTAAATATTGTTGGACAATTCTTACTTTATACGGTGGAGCTCCGTCATGCTGGAAATACATGTTTGCTCGCAGCTGTGATAGCACTTCTCGAGAAGCACAGGATGTTGTTCTTGAAGAAATTGCAAGTATCGCTCACTATTTAAAATTCCTTCGTAAAGATATGGACTAATCAAATGCCCATTGATAAATACCACACCAAACGTTAATTCCAAAGTGTCCTTGATTTTCAAGCGGATTGACAAAATGTGGATTTTCAGTAGCACAAAAATGTTCATTTTCTTTATTGGGCTTACTATTACTAACAAAACGGCCTTCGTTCATCTACAACACATGCTGAAAAAACCGATTGTCATTGATCCCTAAGTCTACTAGAACTTGGTAACATAACTAATTCTTCATTGTTGATCATCGAGTTCCTTGGATGGTCTTCAAAATACTGCGAAACAGTGACAATAGTATTGTCATAATTGACCCTTTTAACAATTATCTTATCTTTCGAGAAGAAAATGCCTCGCTTTTAGACGTAAATTGCATTCCAATCTTGCAAATATTTTTAAGCTTGGGATAAGACGTTCGGGATCTCCGGGCGTATTACTGATCTGCTCTTCTAGGGTTCTCTTGAGATTCCCCATAAACTAATAACATATCGACTTTTTCGTTGTGAACATTTTTCAAAGTCAAATGACAACAAAACAAAATTTGTCAACCATTAGATTAATTATTGACAGATGCGACTTTGCTATGTGTTTTCAAGGGCTACTTGATTAAATCTTGACCGATGGCGAACTTTTGATAATATTTTTTTTACAAATTTGCTTATAATTTCTTAACGGAAAAATATAAAAATTTTTTTTCTCTACAAAATTTGTTCACAAAAATTAACTCCTTTTAAATATGCCAGAACATAGGTATGTTCATGGGAAAAATATTCGGTGACGTCATTACCTCGGCAAATTTAGCTTAAAATGCACTTTACTCAATTCCATTTAAGAACTATATATCAGATTTTTTCTATCGTTTTTCCTTTTCTTATAATAGAACTGAGACATCAAGTTTCGCTCACCCTGTACAGAGTTAGAAAGGCTAGGTAAAATTCAAATGTTACTTATAAATATTACATACACACTTTATTTTAGGATTAAAGGTACAGTTATATTATTAAAGATTATTTAATCTATACAGAAAAGTCGGTGATTTTTGTTTTTGTTTTAAGCAAATCATACTTTCTAAATCAATTTTATTTTCAATATTAATTAAAAAAGAGAAAATACCGTCTTCTATATTACTTAATTGCTCTATAAAAGATCGTAAAGTATTTACAGCTTCCCTTGCTTCGCTGATCGATATACTCGTAGGTGGATCTTGTAGCTCTTCATCTATACCATTACTTTCAACTTCGTGAATAACTCTTTCTATTATTTCTTCTTCTGTTAATTATGTCTTCTTCTTCCTGCTGTGGCTACTTCATCATCGCACGTAACGAACTCTTCGAAAGTGATTTCTAAGTGAGACATGCACTTATGCCATTCGTCAGGCGTTTTATCAATCTTCTCTTCAAAACTTTCTTGAAACTGTGAAGAAAAATCACAGGTTTTAAATCAGTTTTTCACCGTATGGGATGTGACATTTCGCCAAGCTTTGTCTACCATCCTCGTTGTTTGTAAGATATTGATAGAAAAAACGATATTTTGCTCTATATCTGTTCATCATTTTTTTTACAATTTCTTTTCGGTAAAATGTTTTAAAATTTTTTATTATCCCTTGATCCAGCGGTTAAAGTTGTAATGTTGTATTTGGTGGAAGAAATTGAACTTTAATTGCCTTCAATGGAGATATGTCACCGCGTGCTGTGCAGTTGTCTATGAAGAGAAGAATTTTTCTATTTGCAGTAACCATTTGTTAGTCTGTTTTAATTAGCTATTTTTTAAAAAGTTCTGCAGTCATCCATGCTTTTTATTGACTTTATAATCCAGAGGCAGCTCTACAGCCCGCAAAGCAACGAGGTTTCTTTGATTTGCCAATCATTAATGGCTTTAATTTTTCTGTACCCGTAGAATTTGAACAAAGCAGAATTGTTAGTCGTTCCTTGCTATGTTTCCCTCCATGATATTTTTCATTTTTAAATGTTAATGTCTTGTCGGGAAGACATTTGAAAAAGAGTCCAGTTGCGTCAGCGTTAAAAACATCATTGGGGTCATATCCATTTACTAAACTGTGCAATTTACATTTCTATTCTTCGCAAACTTATTTGATTACGCTTACACTTACACCGCAAATTTTTTTGAAGGCCCAGGTCATTTCGTTTCTTGAAATTTTCCAACCAGCCATTACTAGCTTTAAAAGTATGGATTTCCAGTGACTTCCCGTGAACTCTTCGGCTTCAGTATCGGTTTGCTAACACTGTTTTTATTTCGACATTGTTTAAGTCATGTAAATAAACACTGTTCAGCAGTTAGAGAATTCAGCAATTCTTCGCCTTCTACATAGAAAACTGAAGCGATTCTTGTTTCTTCAACAGTTCAGCTTCTTTTTTCAATATAACTGACAGTGTACTCTCGTGTATTCCAAACTGGGTTGCAACATATTTCCTCTTCAAATCACTTTTCACTGCATATGTTAGTGTTTTCAATTTTCATTTTGAATTCATTATTCTAAGGTAATTATTATTTTGTCACAATATGCACAGCGATCCTTCCTGGGAAAAGGCTAAAACCTAATGATCAAAATAAGTTACTGTACTTAGGACTCCAGGTAGAGCTTCAAAGAATTTAAATGGACACAATAAATGTACAATTTGTAATAACAAATTTCTAGACTAGATGGAACCTTTTGTTTGTACATTCATTTCAAATGAGTCACTGATAGATGCTTTAAGTTATTGAGCTCGTCAAAATATAACTTTGAGTTACTGAGGTACAATGGCCAAATTATTTGTTTAATCTATGGAGGGTTCGTATTTTAAGTAAAAGAGGTTTTGGGCTCTGAAGGGAAGGGAACACAACACTTTATTAAGTTATAGAGGTGACGTTATCGAGATTGAAGTTATCGAGGTTCTAATGTAGTTTTACTCTCTTCAGTGATTGGTTGATTTTTTTTTAGTACCGTGAAACCTCTCTTAAATGGGCACATTCGAGACTAAAAATATGTCCGTTTAATAGAGTTATCCTCTCATTGGTGGTGTCCGTTATACGAGATTTCGCTACATATACATACACAAGAAAAACGTATTATACATTATATATACATTAAAACTACACTGTACATCAATAAAGGAAACTATTATATGTGGTGTTCATTCATTTTACCTTAACTGTTTTCTGTGTGAATTCGATGAAAAATATCATATAGAGTTGTAGAAATATGAGCGAACAGGAAAATCTTTGAGGCACAGTTTGTTGGCCCGTGGTCGTGGATGAAACGTTGAATTACATTAGGAATTAACAGCCTTTAATCCGCTCGAAAAAATGGGCGTTCTCAGCTGCGCCTCGAGTGCCCATTTTTTCTCGTGGATTAAAAGCTTGTTAGTTCCCTTATATAATTAAGAACTACTACCCGCTTGGTATGAAATACTAAATAAATATTTTCTAACGCACTTATAAATTATAACCTCTCAGATGGTGTGGAGATTTCTGAACATGTTCTATGAGCCCAGCTCTGGCATGGTGTAAGCATCTCGCATTTAAGCTCTTCTTTATGGACACAAGCGAGCTGATAAATACCGGCCTGGAGAGAATATTGAGCATTTGGAGGAAGGCCAAATCCGTACTCCAGCGCTAACTGCTTTATGGGGAAAACAATGGACTGTAGCTTCCCCCCCCCCTTAATTAAACCTTATAACCTCTAGCTGGGATTTCCTATGACTATATGTGTTGAGTTGTCTAATACCTATTATATGTTCAGTAATACCATATGTTTAACTGAAATTCTTTTCATCATCATCATGAGGTCATCAGTTCTAAGACTGGTTGTACGCTAACCTCCAGCTTCTCCTATCTTGTGCTAACCTACGCATTTCGCTAATTGTGCTACAACCTACATCCCTTACTATTTGCGAACAATCTAGGCCTTTTTTCACTCCTATTTCTGCCTCCAAAATATCGCGGACTATTCCCCTATGTCTCAGCAAGTGGCCTACCATTCTATCTCTTCTCTTCTTTATGTTTTTCCACATACTTCTTTTCTCGCCGACTTTCTCCAATACTTCTTCGTTTCTAACCCTATCAGTCCACGGTATTTTCATCATTCTTCGGTAATACCACATCTCAAAAGCTTCTAATTTCTTCCTACTTGCTTCCCCTACCGTCCAGGTTTCGCAACCATATAGTGCCGTGCTCCATACATATGTTTTCAAAAATCTCTTCCTTATTTCTAAGTTTATTACCCCCGAGCATAAAAGTGCTTTCTTTTTGTTAAAAGCTACTCGACTCTGCGCTATTCTTTGTTTTATGTCTTTATCGCTTCTTCCATCCCAATTTATTTTACTTCCTAAATAAGTGAAGTCTTTAACTTCCTCCAATCTTTCATTATTAATTTGTACTTTCGTTCTTGCTCTGCTCTTGCGCCCTCTGCACACTAACACGTTAGTTTTGTTTTTATTCACCCTCATTCCGTATTCCTCTGTCAACACTGCCTCCATGAAATTCTTTTGTAAAAAGAATAATTTGTTATATGCAAAATGTAGGTTCAGTCTTAGATTGTGTCATACAATTACTTTTTTTTTCGTTATGAAATTCTTGTCTCTAGTAATAATTCTGTTATAGCCTGTTTGAACGTATGAGAGATACCATACTTATTGCTTGACTTGACATCATCATACTTTTTGACCATCTCTTGGGGAAGTTACGTCTTGCTGTTAGAAATTCTATTTCCATCTAAAAAATAGGGGAGAATTAAAAAAATATATTAACATTACAAATGAAAAAAAAAACTTTATAGCTACATTAATATCCTATGAAATAGTATTCTCATACTGAAAATTGGAAAATAAAATAAGGATTAAAACCTTAAAAATTCTATTAATTTGTATTTTTTGGGTAATTGTATACAAGAAGTGGTCCTGGACAAATGCTGACGAAACTTTTCCTATCCCCCTATTTTTGAGGGTGCTAGAGACGAATCTGGCTTCAGTTTTATCCGCTCGGACACGGTTTTCGAGAAAATGAATTTTCCACTTTTCCGCATGAGGCCATTTTTTCTATCAAATAACTTTCACTTCACACTACATAGATAGCTAATATTAATACCAATAGATGCTATAAGACTTCCTTTACACATATCATATATTAAACCGTCATAAAACCTATTAGAAACTTTCGATGTTTAGTTACTTCAAATGTATACAATGACTAGAGGATGAGGCAGCGTACTCCGTTCATTGTCGGACCTGCGCTGTTCGAAGTCAAGCAACGGATTGCACGACTGAGACTTGGATGGGTGACGCATGGTCTTATTCTCATGGTGCCGCGGTGGTGCTGACTTGGGATTTGGTAATAGGGTGGCAACTGGGCCAAATACTGAGCACATTATCTGTGTGAGTTCGATTCTCACCAGAGGGAACTTGGCACTTCCCTCAGGGCTGGGTGTTTGTCCGCGTTTATATGTGTAACCTTCCCCTACACAAAACCTGTCTGTAGGCTTTCTGGGGAAGGATGTTCTAATTTCTGTGTGTCCAAACTTGCAGTTGGCGTCGTCCATTGCAATCATACGCCCTCCGTGTCGTTCGATGAAACTACATACATACAGAGAGGCTCCAAAAGCTAACTTTGAATATTAACAACTAAATACGCTGTTATTTTGAAGGATACTAACCTAACCTAACCATAATAAGTAGACAGTCAGGTTAGGTTAGGTTAGGTTAGGTTAGTATCCTTCAAAATAACAGCGTATTTAGTTGTTAATATTCAAAGTAGCTTTTGGAGCCTCTCTGTATGTATGTAGTTTCATCGAACGACACGGAGAGCGTATGATTGCAATGGACGATGCCAACTGCAAGTCATTGTATACATTTGAAGTAACTAAACATCGAATGTTTCTAATAGGTTTTATGACGGTTTAATATATGATATGTGTAAAGGAACTGTTGTAGCATCTATTGGTACTAATATTAGCTATCTATGTAGTGTGAAGTGAAAGTTATTTGATAGAAAAAATGGCCTCATGCGGAAAAGTGGAAAATTCGTTTTCTCGAAAACCGTGTCCGAGCGGATGAAACTGAATCGTCTCCAGCACCCTCGAAAATAGGGGGGTAGGAAAAGTTTCGTAAACATTTGCCCAGGAACACTTCTTGTATACAATTACCATTTTTTGCATACTTCATGGTTTATCACTTATCAGAATGCAACAGAAACATCATTAACGTTTATTTACAACTATTTATTTATCGGACAAATTTCAGAATTTACATCAGAGCACGCGAAGTAAGGAATTTCATTTCTATAATATAGACAACTAGTAAAACAAAAGTACACACAATATTCATATTCATAGGTTTCTTCCAGTGAATTTTGATTCAGTACATATGTATACCCCTAATTAAAAATGAAATGTTTCAAATAACTAATTGATAAACCTTTATAAGACATAACAGAAATATATATTATAGCAAATTATACAAAAAGGCAAAACATATTCACGTTGCATACATGACCAGTATACCTGTAATATTAAAGCAAGTACATAACACGAGGACCAAAGAACCGAAAAATGTACATACTACCTGGGAAGTTAGTTATAGGTGCAATTACAATATATGACGATTTTCAAGATACACTAAAATGTTCGTTTTGTAACTATGGCTGTAGTAATAAACTATGTAGGTATGATGGATAGGTACTTCTTTCATGTACCATCAAGAAAACATGTAATGATACACTTTTGATATAGTTCCATGAAATGTAGGTGCTACTGAATTAATTTAAAAATTAATAATGCTTTTGGTCAATAGAGAGGCCTGATTATTTTGAGACAAGGAGTATAATTAACTCTAAAATTAATTTATTATTGCCGATATTACAGGGAAATAGATCGAAGTGTCTCATTATGCTTTTGTCAATGGTCCCTTTATAATTTTAATAGCATAGATATACCCTAGTACCAAATTCTAAGAGTTTCTGAGTTGTCCTCAGCTATATTTATAACAAATTATATAAACAAAACAAGTAACGCATGTATGAAAAACATAAACAGACGAAAACAAATATACCTTTGTCTTTGGAGCAGGTAAGTAATTTAGATTAACTTGGGAATCTCTATAGTGTCAATTGATTGTGGTGCCATGCCATGCTTCACCTACTCCATGATTATTTGTCCGTCTTCGTGTCTGCATACACCATTTTCTTTTTAACATTCGCCTTCCACAATTTAATTTTTATCAATAGTACTTTTACAGAGGGGTAATAAAGTTAAATATATTTCTGAATAAAATTGCCGTACACTTCATAGGTACTTTTTATCATAGCACGACAAGAATATACTTTAAATTGGACTTTGTTGTGGCATGAAATTTTTGATATCTGGCTATAAATATAACTAAACTTTTAGTATAACTTCAAAAATACATGATTTTATTATAGCTAAAAATACCCACCAAATAATTTCTCCAATAAAAAAGAAGATAAAACATGCGATGCCAATGATCATGGAGTAACAATAGGCCTACGATGATATAAAGACCATAATGAAGTTTTAAATTTCCTATTTGATGTTTTCTGTTTGTGGTTTATTTTATGTTGCTCGATTTTTTAATTTTAGTTTCGTTAAGCAAGGAAACCCCAAAGTACTTGTGTTTTAAACTATATTTTAGTTAATTAATTTCGATTCAACGGATTCATGGTCGTAGGCCAACTCACCATGCCAATCATAACCCTATCGAGCTTAGGGTTGATTACTGATTATGATTACATTGATTACTCGATGTCATAGACTTGTACTATAGGTATCGTAAGCAAGACAAAAGATTATTCCAACGATTTGTTGTTTCATTATCTCCCATCTACACTAAAACAAAACTTGTGCAATCAAGTATTCAATAATAATACATATAAATCTGCCGCGGTATCGTCGGAGTCGCAGATGATCGTCTCGTTTACGAAGACGCAGACTTTTCAAGATGGCCGACTTCGATAAAAGTGAGGAAGCTTCTACTGAAATAATGCGCAAAAAATCAGAAAGTGATAGCAAACCTGTATTACAACAAGATGAGGACAGCGAAAGTGCCGAGGAACAACCCCTGGATATTGGGGAACATTATTTAGTGCGAAGGTCTGACGATTCTTGGCGTAAGTTTAATATATTTACAACCTAACCTCAAATTTTTGTTTACGTTTCTATGGTTGTATTTCAGATCCTGCTGAGATTATACAGTCCCGGTATAATGATTTGGAGAGACAATACGAATATTACGTGCACTATGAAGGATACAATCGCCGATTGGATGAATGGGTTAGTCAATGAATGTCAATTATTTTCAATAAATAATATATTTCGAATATTTCCTTTTGCAATTGGATTTTAGGTTCCAAGAGGCAGGATTATGTCGGCTAGATTCAATATGACCGAGAGCGGGCAAAAGGGCACAGTCGACATGAAAGTGTGGAAGGATAGACCTGTTATTACGGATTTATTATCGGACAATTCCGATAGGAAAATAACTCGGAATCAAAAACGAAGGCACGACGAGATAAATCACATTCAAAAGACTTATGCTGAAATGGATCCCACAACAGCTGCTTTAGAAAAAGAACACGAACAAATCACAAAAGTCAAATACATTGATAGGATTCAGATCGGTAGATTTGAAATAGACACTTGGTATTTTAGCCCATATCCCGACGATTATGGTAGACAGAGTAAACTTTGGATTTGTGAATATTGTCTAAAGTACATGCGTTTAGAAAAAAGTTATAGATATCACATGGTATATATGATGACAACATAGTTTTTAGTATTTGTTTTATTTCATTATTTTTTTTTTAGAGTGAGTGCACTCAGAGACAGCCAGTTGGAAAAGAAATTTATAGGAAGGGTACGTTATCAGTTTATGAAGTTGATGGAAAAGATCACAAGGTAATATTATAAAGACGTTCGCAATAAACATCTGTTTAAATGATTTAGTATTTTGCAAGATTGTGCAATTTAATAGAATACTTTATGAAAATGTGTATGAACAAAAGACAAACATGTTAAGCAATTAAATAAAGCCATTGTAGTTAACCTTAAAACCAATTAATCTAAACTTTAATTAGTATTTCATCGCTAATTTAAATTTATCAATTCCAGGTATATTGCCAAAATCTGTGTTTACTGGCCAAATTGTTTTTAGATCACAAAACCTTATATTTTGATGTAGAACCTTTTCTGTTCTATATTTTATGTGAGGTTGATAAACAAGGTGCCCACATTGTAGGATATTTTTCAAAGGTAATCTTCTAATATCTTTATAAAGATGGTTACATTTATTGAGTACCAATTTAAAGGTACCATAACCTACAACAAAATAAATTATACTACTGCATTTGCTTAATTTTTTGTTTTAGGAAAAAGAATCTCCTGATGGCAATAATGTTGCTTGCATATTAACTCTTCCTCCTTACCAGAGACAGGGATATGGAAAATTACTTATTGCCTTCAGTTATGAATTGTCTAGGCTGGAGGGAACAGTTGGCAGCCCTGAACAACCCCTAAGTGATCTGGGGAAACTCAGCTATCGTAGCTATTGGAGTTGGGTTCTATTAGAAATTTTAAGAGACTTTAGAGGAACGTTATCGATTAAAGATTTGAGGTAAATCTTTACAACACATACATTTATTTACATCATTTTAAAGTTTAAATTATTAATATAGCATAGATGAACATAGCGGACCCTGACAAGTTTCTTGTGGTACACCATATATTATTTTTGTTCATAATCTTTTTCATTGAAGTTACTTTTTTTAATTTTTAGTCAAATGACAAGTATAACGCAAACGGACATAATCTCGACATTGCAGAGCATGAATATGGTGAAATATTGGAAAGGGCAACACGTAATTTGTGTTACACCTAAATTGGTAGATGAGCACATCAAATCCAGTCAGTACAAAAGGCCACGGCTTTGTGTAGATAGCAGCGCCCTCAGGTGGACTCCCCGGAGACATGCTAATAATAAGCTAGGGAAAAAGTAGCTTACACTTAGTGTAAGAGTCAAATATAATGTACTATAATATGGTATAGAACTTTGTGATATTATATCTCGTTTAAAAGTGATGGAAGTAATATTTTACTGCTATCAGTTAAGTACAATTTAGTTTTAAGTCGATGTATAAAAGTTTCTGCTGTTTTTTAATAAATATTGACATGTCAGATATTTTTTTATTTTGACCAAATGATTTTTGATTTGCTAACAAATCGAGTAAACCAATTGTTTAGTTAGTAATAACTGACAATTCCCCTTACAAATGGGATAAGCATCAATACAATCGCTAGTGGGGAGTGTTGGCGTAATAAGGCTGTAGAATTTTGTATAGATTACTTAAATGGAGTAAAATGTATTAAGATTTATATTATAACAAACAATATTGGTAATTATACAAAAGTGATAAGGTCTTGAAAATGCTTACCAAATTTTCCTACCCCTCTATTTTCGAGGGTACTGAACACGTATCTAGGTTCAGTTTCATCCGCTCGCACACAGTTTTCAAGAAAATGGATTTTCCATTTTTCCGCACGAGAGCCAGTTTTTCTTATCAAAAAACTCACTTCACAATACGTAGGTGGTTAATATTAATACGAATAGATGCTACAACACTTACTTTATACATATTATATATTAAACTGTCATAATACCTATTATTCTTTACGATATTCTTAGATTCCTTCAAACGTTTACAATTGACATGAAATTGTCGTCCATTGTACTATGTTTAATCGTGCGTTCTCTATATGAAACCACATGTACTAGTCAGTATACGGGGCCTACAGAAGTTAACTATGAATATAAACAACTAAAGACGCTCGTATTTTGAAGTAACCTAACCTAACTGTCTACTTATTATGGTTAGGTTAGGTTAGGTTCCTTCAAAATAACAAGGTATTTAATTCAGTTAATATTCATAGTTAACTTTTGGAGCCCCCGTATACTAATCAGCACATGTGGTTTCATATAGAGGACGCACGATTAACAATATTACAATGGACGACAATTGTACCGGAATAGTAAACATTTGAAGGATATTAAGAAAATCGTAATGAAAATGAATACTAGGTTTTATGACAGTTTAATCTATGATGTGTATAAAGGTAGTGTTGTGGCATCTACTCGTATTAATATGAGCTACCTACGTAGTGTGAAGTGAAAATTCTTTAATAAGGAAAGTTGCATGTATTGCGGAAAAGTGGAAAATCCACTTTCTCGAAAACTATGTTTATTTTCTCTACTACATTTAAATATATACGTGAACGTTATATATGTATATATTTGTTCTGCATAGATGTACTAATATTTGATGTTCTCCAATAAATAACTTCAAAGTGTCTTAAACTTATTGTACATAAACGTATGTAAGTAACGGAGGTTCATAGTTAAATCGTTAAATTATCCAGTACCCAGGGAAATATGTTTTTGTATATTGGCAACTCTGCTAATATAATAGTTGACACTTTGACGGTAAATTTTGATTTGACGATTTAGCAAGTGTGACGTGTTATGTTATTGATAGGTCGGATCGGAGGTATTAAAAATTGTGAAATGAGTTCGTAGATGTACATATATTTTGCCTCGTAATTTTAGTAACACAAGAGTCGTGTTATAGTTTTATGTGTAAAGAAAGGTAAGAAGCAGATGTCCATCAAATTCGAAATCTAGTTCAATTAAAGTTAATTGAAAGACTACATCCTATATTAAAAATAAATAATGTAATATCGTCAAGTACATAGTCAATTCTGAAAAGCAAAATAAGACATGAATATTATATATAAAACTAGATTGAATATTCTAGAGACACTTCTGTGAAATTCCAGAATAGTATTTTGTTTACTTAGGCGTTAATTAAATCTGTGTTGTAATCATAAACTAGGGGAAATCCAATTAGTTTACAATACTTAAGCCACGTATTTATATGTGATAAGTTAAATAAAATCGAGGTACATAGTTGCAGTATATGAAGTGTATTTTACTGCCAACATCACTTAAAAGTATAAGTAGTGACACAATTCTTTTTATAAATTACTTTTAGGCAAAAATGATGAAGATATTTTCAGTAATATTGTTTGCCCTTATTGTACAATTGTGCTATGCCCCTCCAGTTACAAAAAATAAAAAGGAGGGATCTAATAACGAAGAAGAGGCTGATGTGACAGGTTTAGAGGATTACATGGAATATCACAGATATCTTAAAGAGATTGTTAATGCCTTGGAATCTGATCCAGACTTTCGAGAAAAGCTAGAGAAGGCAGACGAAAGTGAAATTAAATCTGGCAAAATAGCTGAGGAATTAGAGTTTGTCTCTCACCATGTCAGAACGAGATTAGATGAAATTAAACGAATAGAACTGGAAAGGTTAAAGGAACTTATGGAGCAAAAACGGAAACTTGAAGATCCCAATTCTATTGACAGCGACCCAATTCATCATCACTTAGATCATAGTAATCCACACACGTTTGAAATAGAGGATCTGAAGAAACTTATAGCTAAAACAACTCATGATTTAGCCGAAGCAGACAAGAAGAGGCGAGCACAATTTAAGCAATATGAATTAGAAAAAGAGTATAAAAAACAAGACAAACTTAATCACACCAATGGTGAAGAGAGAGAAAAATTGGAAAAAGAGATGAAAGTAAGTCAGCAGGTAAATATATAGAATGGGTTAAGGAATAAATGTAGATAGCTTATTATAGTTACTTTTAGTTAGTCAATAGTAAGTTGCAGAATTTTTAAATTATTTTAACTACCTAGTGTTGAGAAACAAAAATTCTTTTTCTTTATAATACTTGCGTGGTTAAGTTAATTACAATTTTTAAATTGTACGACTTAATATTGGTAAATTCATGATACATAGCAAAAAAATTGATTTACAAAAGATTAGTGATGGATATATGTATAGAACGAAAAAATGAAGTAAATACTGTTTTATTACCCATTTTGCACAGTCTTTTTGAATTTGTAATTTATTATTAAAAAGAAAATATTCTATATTTGAATCTACTAACATTTGCTATAATTTTTTTTAAATCAATTTCTGATTTTATACATTATTGTATAAAATCGGTAACAATTTGCTAAGTATCTGTTTCTGTATTTTAGTTGTATTTGTAGGAAATGGAAGAGAAACATAGGAAACATGAAAAGCTTCATGAACCCGGTCACAAAGCCCAACTCGAGGAAGTCTGGGAAGAACAAGATCAAATGCAGCAGGATTTCGACCCGAAAACCTTCTTCATGCTACATGATGTTGATGGAAATGGGTTATGGGATCAGGATGAAGTCAAGTCGCTTTTTATAAAAGAGCTTGACAAGATGTACCAACAGGGGGCACCAGAGGATGACATGAGAGAACGTGTCGAAGAAATGGAACGTATGAGAGAGACTGTGTTTAAAGAAATGGACAAGAACAACGATGGTTTTATTGACTTCAATGAATTTTTACAGCAAACCAACACCAACGACTTTAAGCAGGACCATGGTTGGCAATCTATAGATGAACAGAGACCATTCACGGATGAAGAACTGGCGGAGTACATTAGGCAGCATGAGGCTGCTAACCAAATCCACCAATTACACCCAGGGGCATACCAAGTTCCTCCAGGTGGGTATCAACAGCCGCCACCTGGCTACCAACAGCTCCCGTCGGGTGCTTATCAAGCCATACCCGGATATCAGGGTGTTCCTCAAGGATCCCAGCAAGTGCCCCCTGGTGGATATCACCAGGTGCCAAGTGGTGAATACCATCCGAATGCCATACCGCAAGGGCAGTATATGGGACAAGTTCCGCAGAATCCAGCTCAACAAGTGCCGGTAAGTTATCTACAAAATTAAGACCTGAATATATTCATTTTTTCCTAGGATAGTCACTTATTGAAATGTGTAGGTTTGAAAATGATTTTTTCTTAAAAGTTAAAACAAGAGACAACTTTTGTATTGTCTGAAAGTCCTAATGAAAAATTCATGTTGAGTATGAAAATTATATATTTTAAATACCTATAAATTGTGAATTTAAGTTCTGTATACTCGTAATGGTTTATAATATCACAATAAGAAATTAACAAAAATTATGTTTGAGTTTGTTTATTGAAATGAGTACTTTTTATAGCAATCAATTTATTAAGCATGTATTCACAACATTCAATTATTGTTATAATTTTAAAATTTAATTTAAAATTTAAAAAAATTCCATGTACAATATTTACAAACTAATACATAGTTTTTTGCTGACATTCCCTATTTTTATTACAACTGTAGTCATGGACCTTGCTCATTAACAGTAACAACGATCAGTAATTAATAGTACAATTAACTCACAACACTTCAGTTGATACTACGCAATAACACAGATACACAAGAAATCCGATATTAGGGTTAATTCGAATAGAAAACTATCAAATCTGCAAATGCAACCCAGAGTTACTGAGTTGCATAATTCAGGTTATTACAAACATTGTTATATAAAGTTGAGATATCCTGAAAGAATTTTGTATTATTAAAAATATATCTTTTCCTAGCATTTAGAAATAACTTTGACGAGTATAAAATTCTGATATTTACTTATTATTATAATGGGTACTAAAGACTACTATATTGTTAAAGACTTTACTATAGTAAAGGTACTACATATATTGAACCTTAAATTTAAATGTCAAATAGCACAAGTAAAAAAATATTTATAACCCTTTCAAATAAGCATTGGTTTTAGTGAAAAATAAAATTATTTAATTGAAATTATTGAGAAAGTAATATATATACAGGGTGTTTCATAATTTGGAAACCAATTTTAATGGACCACAAATCATATATCTCAATGATTATATCTATATGTGATTTTTAAATTTAAGTTTATGCAAGGCTATTCGATTTTTGTTCATCGATTTAATAATTGAATGTTCAACTTCTTCAAAGTTCAAGACAATTTTGAAAACATTTCCTTGTATTTTATGAAAATTCAAGCAATATTTAAATGAAGATATGTGCTGAGAATGATATACCTAACTATCAATTTTCTGATGTGGAGGCATTGAAACTATGTCTTAGCTTTCTATTATAAGAAAATGTCTGACATTTAATTATAAATTACTAACATTGCTGTTGAAATTATTATACAGGTGGTGGAGGTCTCGCTTTTAACATTGAAAGAATGTTTTCGTTATTTACTTGCATACTCAAAGCAAACCAAAAGTAAGAATGAAAATAGCAATTTAAATTAGTAAAAAACAACAAAGCAATGTTACTACTCAAATGAAATAAAAATTCCAAATTGGTTATGTTATTTGAAAATAAATTAAATTTAACCTACAATTCCCATTTGCCGATTTGTTGCTTCTCTAATCACAAATACTGAATAACTAACTACCTAATAATCAATTTTAATTTCTTCTACCACATATTTACACACCACATTCTCCAATTAATCCACTTAGTGTATCTATATTTTGAATTAAGGTGGTTCCAATCTTGTTTTTACATAATTCTTCTTGGGGTCAGATTCCGCAAGGTGGCTTAAACACAAATGAAGTGTACCCACATCAGCAGCAAGGGTATCAGCATCCTGGTCAGGTAAATTACCAAAATCAACAGGGTAATTACCAACAGTACCAACCGCAACCACCACCACAACTGCATCAACAACAACCACAATATATACCACAGCAACCTATACCAAACCAACAGCCACAAGTTAACCAGCAACAACAGCCTCCACAAGTTAATCAGCAACAGCAACAACCTCCCTCACAGGTTAACCAACAGCAACAACTGCCACAGGTAAACCAACAGCAACAACCACCACAGGTAAACCAACAGCAACAACCCCCGCAGATTAACCAACAACAGCAACAATCCCCTCAGGTTAACCAGCAACAGCAACAACCCCCTCAGGTTAATCCACAACAGCAAGCAAATAACCAACAAGTTGTTCAGCAACAGATACCGAATCAGCCAAATGTTCAATTGAACCAAATTCCTCACACATAATATAAAGGTTAAGAAAGTAAATTTTAAATTATGGCCAATGGAATCCAATTTAATTGTATGTTTAAGTGTTGTAATTTATTCTATGCATTTAGTAGCTTTAATATATCTTTTTTGTATAACATATTAAGATTGTACAGACTCGTTTTGTTATAGTTGTTATACTTTATTGATCTGAATAGGTAATATATATATGCAAATTTTATTTTTGTCTAAAATGGCTGGCTGTGTTTGTGAAATTGTGTGAGTTAGGAGTTTATTGACAATATGGAGTGCATGAATAAAGTTACTTGGGAAGTACATTAGTTTGTTTCAATCAATATAAAATTTAGAGGATCTGCAAAAATTTGTTCTAGAAATATACCAGGTGTAGTATTGTCACTGAGCGACTCCTGAAACCTCTCAGGGCGAATTAATGGGGTTCTAAGGGAAGGCTGTTATAGTTTCGACATCAGAATACTGCCAAATACTAATTATTTATTAGACATAAATACAGAAGGCAAAATTGTCTGAGTATTATACTCCCGTGCTAAGCAAAAAAGTTGTATCTCTGTTTACAGTTCGTGTTCGTAGACAGCTAGTTTTGCCCAAAAAATGCTTCAGTTAGTTGGAGTGAAATCCATTATCCCTATTGCTTTCAGCTTCTGAAAGCAATTTTAATAAGATATGCGAAACTGAAATTAATACAATACTGAAAACAGCATTTTGCAACTCTCTCCTTAGCACGGTAGTATAGGCAAGTAGTAAGTAGGTAACATAAAATGATGTAAGTAATAAAAATAGGAGAGCAGTTTTCCATGAACACCGAAAGATTATACGTTTCTCGACGCGCATTTCGCCAACCGAGTTGGCATCACCAGACGATTGACACCGAGTTCCCGGTAATGCCATCTTGGTTGGCAAAATGTGCATCGAGAAACATGTAATCTCTCGGTATTCATGGAAAACTATCTCCTGTTTCTGTTGCTGCGTCGCAGGTTCCAGCCCCTTCTCAAAAATGTAAGTAACGGATAAGTTATAAAACATCGAAACACCCTGTTAAGTAGCATTGTCACAAGCTGGATGAAATCGATACAACTGCAGAATCAGGTATGTTCCCACAATTGTTCGGGTGAAACTTGTTCGCCGTAATAAAAAAATGTTCTTATATAAAGAGAACGACCGTTCCACATCTAGTGATGTAATATTTTCCTAATTAAAATATTAGCCGCAAACTTCATATTTTAGAATCACTATTGAAAATAAACTGCCAATACAAAAAATAAAAATATGAATACTTGACTTTACATGTGAAGCTGTAAGTGTAAATGAAGTCAGTTTTTTAGTTCTAGACTCATAGTACCTACCCCTATCTGGACAAACTTGAGCAGATACAAATACAATAGTCTCATCTTTGACGATACGTACACCAGATTTATAATTTTTAATTCAGTTGATTAGTTATTGAAACTCTTATCCATGAATATTAGAGATATTCTAGCTAAAGTATGCTCTAATAGGCTTAAAAATGTATACAACGATGCTGATCCTGAGTTAAACAGGTCACTTTTTATAGACTATGAATATTCAGGACTTGGGGAAAATATCTCTGACAAGTCTTAAAGCAAAAAGAACTTTTTATGTAATAAATAGAAAAATTTCTTGTTTAAATCATACTGTATTAAATTTATACACTCCTGGTATCCCTTGCTCTATAGAAATTTTTTCTATCCCTCAACCTTAACTCCACCTAAAATTTAATACACACACCTATAGGCCAGGCGACAGGTCGAAAAAAAGCCTCAATAAGGAAATAATTAGTGGAAAGCTGGAAACTGCTTTAATCGCTTTATTTTTTCGCAACTTTATCAACAAAATACCTAGTTACAAAAATAATCTAGAAGAGTAAATTTGCTACAAAAAAGTTCTTTACCGTGTGTCTCTAAAGTGACCGTTACGATGCTACGACCATTCAAAGTGGAGCCCTTTTTGATTCTTGCGGAAAAGTTATCGAAATCATATGCCATATCAAAGTTTCTACATGTTATAAATATTTATCAGCATTCCAGGTGCACAAGTTGTTAACTTGTTACAAGTATAAGAGCTTTTCAATGTAAAGAGCTGTGGCAAAGTACCTACGATTAGTATTATTATTGACTAGTATTGACATAAAATCACTCTTCCACACCACCTGGCGGTAGAGTAAATGGCGCGTTTTTTTATAAGTGGTGTCCCCAGGAGGCCTAATCCACTGTTCAAATGTCAAAGTTGGTCGATTTTCAACCGTTTTGATAAAGGCTGGCAGTCTTGATCGTCTGCCTCAATTTCTCCGTCATCGCCTGCATCGGTACATTTGTCCGACGTCACAGGGCGCTCAAGATTAACATCGATGTCTCCGTCACAATCATCCATATCATCTTCCTCGGCAGGATTTGTGTATGACCGTCTCATACAATTCATGCAGATTCTGGAGCATCGGAGGCCCGTTTTCCTGCAACCACACGCTGCGTTACATCCTTTCGAACATTTGCAGGACACTGTGTTTAGAAGCGTTTGTGGCGCCGGATCCCTCGTCGTAGGTATGGGAGCCAAACCACATTGAGAATTTTTCCAGCCCCAATCCAGTGGATTTGTATCAAACATACCATGTTTGGACTTGATGGTATGTTCTTAAAGAGTGCTCACGTGCCGCTGATTCGGTGGGAGGTAGGCTTGCGAGATTAAATCGATATTTGCTTAGAGATTTTGCAAACAATTGGAACCGCAACTCATTCAGGGTGTTTCCCGTGGTTTTGTTATCATAAAGCCTAGCCACAGCCAACTGGCCCGCTTTGTCAATTTCATCGGGGTTAGCGTTCACGTCTCGGAAAACCCTAACAGCTGTCTGCAGTTCCTCATTACTCTTCAGCAGTGTTACGAATTTCATTTTGCCCTGCCTGAAAAACGAAGACGTTGTATCGTACCCACTAAACGCATGCAGCATGCAAAAAGAGGATGTTTTCTTGTACACACGGCGGGAGATTGAAAGCGTTGTTATGTCGGAGACCGTGACCGAGCGCGGCAAGCCAGCTGCATCTGCAGATGTTACTATACCCACGTACACAATGTTGCCAGCGCCCTCGGTGAGAAAGTAATGAAGTCTACTTGTAAAATGTACTTAATCTGAACTGAATGTATTTACTGGCCATTTTTTTTTATTGATACCTGCATTAAAAACATCTGGAATGCTGACAAATATTTATAACATGTAGAAACTTTGATATGGCATATGATTTCGATAACTTCCGCAAGAATAAAAAAGGGCTCCATTTTGAATGGTCATAGCATCGTAACGGTTCACTTTAGAGACAAACGGTACAGAACTTTTTTGTAGCAAATTTACTCTAGATTATTTTTTATAAGAAGTGTTTCGTTGATAAGTTGATGGTTTGGGAGATATTTGCGAAAAACCGAAAAATGGTACCTTCTTAGGGCCAGAAGAACCAACGCCGACTTCGCTCGAGGGGGGAAAGCTTGGGAGAGTAATATCTGGGTCCAAATAAAGCGATTAAAGCAATTTCCAGCTTTCCAGTAATTATTTCCTTATTGAACTACCTGTCGCCTGGCCTACTACATAATAAGAATTATTTCTTAATTCATAGCCCATAATCAGT
Source organism: Rosalia funebris (assembly GCA_037954035.1). Taxonomy (NCBI): domain Eukaryota; kingdom Metazoa; phylum Arthropoda; class Insecta; order Coleoptera; family Cerambycidae; genus Rosalia; species Rosalia funebris. The sequence continues at coordinate 9,333,456 of JAZFAV010000022.1, forward strand.
ATATACAATTTTCATATAATGGTATATTATTTACTCTGTTGCAGTCAAATATGTACTGTGGGCAACCTAAATATGTTGGAAGCTTTGGAACACATTTTTTTCCAGTGTCCATTTTATGACTTTATTAAGAGTACCAAGATTAAAAACCTGAAAAATTTATGATTCACTTTTCTCTATTTGTTTTTCATTTATATAGATATATTCAACATGTATTATTCTTTACTGGAGTAGGTCGGAACTTTTGGTGTGAAGATAACACTGACTTAGTTTTCTACAAAACACCATACACTGCACTCGACTCGCAATTCGCCAAAAAAGTTGGCATTATCTGGATATTAAAACTAAATTTTGTTCTATTAACAATGCCCTTGTAGTTTAAGAATATTGTGTACAGTGCCATTTTTTGCAGTCACTCCACTGATAGCAATGAAGAATTTTGTAATGTTTCCATTGCCTCCATTGCTATTGTTATGAATAGTTTGTAAATCTGCTTCAATGAGCATCTTGAAATTTCACTCGACGTTCCTTGATGGCAATTCTTTGGGATCAAATAGTAAAACTACACTAGTTCTTGAAAATGCTCGAATAAAATGCTGCCTGTAACCGTGTTCCCCAGCATGTAAGATTCGACTGCGGTGGTTCAGAGATATCAGGGCACTGCCTGTGAAATTCATCATGTTTAGCAGATATGAGAAACACTGCGTTTGTATAAGTCTCACTATTGCCCTCTTAATTTGTATGCCATTGACCAAATTTTAATTTGGGAATCTTCTTTATTTTCTAATAGATTTTATGTAAATGAAACTGCACAGTGCCTATTTTTCGAGATTTTTTGATTTGAAAAAGGGGACTTCCTAGCCTCTTTTTAAATTCCAATGTTACTTATCTTGTAATGACTGAATTAATACATTTTTATTCACTTACCTATTGTTAATACTATATTAAATTTAAATAGTGCTATATTGAATTGTTTTGTTAGCTTTTCCGTATTAGAGCTTACAAAAAAATGGTAGTCTCAGTTTATTTCACCAATTAAATTTATTACTGAAAATGCCAAGAATTCACATTTTGTGTACTCAAAAAATACAGAAAATACATACAATTTTTATCTTTGCTAAAAAAAAAATACGAAAAATAATTCAATATGGTTTAAAATATCTTCTAAATTTATTAAATTAACATTCATACCATACAAAGTTTTCGATTTAATTACTCTAAAGAGAATTAATACATATAAAAAAAAAAAATCTGGGAATACACACAAATCTTAAAATAGGTGCAAGTTGTCCCATCCAGGGGTTGAACAGGGTAGACCCAATGAAATAATTGATAACTGTTTCTTGTGACTGAGATATATTTTGACGATACTCAAATTCTACAACTTCCGAGTCTCAAGAAACTAATGCATTATTAATTTTTTTTATGACTGGCAAATTGTTAGTATATGAAGTGTAAGTATATGCATTATAATTTTAATTACGCTTCATAGTTGCTTAAATGTTGGTTTTCATATTGCAAATTAGTATACTTCCATTTCTCCCTCTGTGTATGAATATTTACCCTTACATAGGGTGGTTAAGTACAGAAAAACACGCATTGAAAGGGGTCATGTCTTTAATATTGATGAAATATAGAATGACGAAATAACAGCACCATACTAGTATAAACAGTTACTAAATCTAGGATACAATGTTAAAAAAAATGCATCATATTTAAGCCAATCACTTACCCTAGCGCAAAATTTCCACTTTACCAAAACCAAGAATATTTGCGGCGAGCCAATTTTTTGTACACACAATTTATTGCAGCAACAATCGTCCCATTAATTAATAAATAAATATTTGTAGATGCAATCACATGGGATAGCTTGTGACAGATAATGCAATGAAATATTTTTTAAAAATATTTTTGCTAAATATAAAAAATTACCGGTTTTCTAATTTTATTATTACTTGAAATTACGGTCTGACAGACAGAAAAATTAGATAACTTTCCTAACAGAAGAGTTACAAAAAAATTCTGTTATTTATTTCTAAAGCAGACTTACTTGGATCATTATTTAAATATAACCTCACTTTTCAAAGTATGAAATAATACTTCTTCACGTTTTAAAGGCGTTGTATTAAAAGTTGTGGTCTCAGTTACAATTAATTATCTTTCAAAGCTATTGAATATAATGTTAGTAACTGGTTGATTTATTAACTTATTTCCATAAACTTTCTGCAATAATTTACTGTTTATTGTATCTCAGTTTCTGAGTTAAAAATATAATTCTCAATTATTACCATTATTTCCTCCAACAAATTATCAAGATTAATGCATTGTTATTCAACATAAGTTATACCGAGGTTAGTTTTCTAACCTCAAAAATTAAAACAGAAATCGCACAGAGTGGTTTTGAAGGAAAACTCGCGTGGAAAAGAGGTCGCCACTCGCAGTTGGGAACGTCATTGATTGGCTATTGTTTGAAGCGGCGATTTCATGATATTAAAATAGGTTATTTGACAATTTTTGAGGTATCTATCTAAATCATATTTAAACTTGAAAAAAAGAAGTAAAACAGTAAATATGAGAGAAAGAGGGACGAATAAGTTCCTAAATGTTATTCATAAATATGACCTAAAATTTTAGAGGCTTTAAACTGATTTTATAAGCTCTATCTTTACGTTTGGTGAGCGACTAACGATTTGAGAAAGAATCTCAAGACACCGCGGCAATAAAAAAGTGTACAAAAAATCGGCACTGAAAAAATAATTGCCATATAAAATTCTACCGTGATTGGCCTAACTGTCATCTATAAGTGTTCTCTTTAATTCATCGATGAACCTTGGCAAGTGCTTTACCCTTACTAACGTTATAAAATGATTCAACTTTACCACATACATTGATTTAAAAAAAAATGCATTGTTAACCCACTTTCCCGTGACGATCCGCAATTGAATACCTCCTCAGCCGTAATACAGTGAACATGGGTGCCTCTAGTAAGGCCATAGAAAAGTCGGAAAGTCGATTAACAAGGATGGCGGGGTATACAGAGATAGTTCAAAAATATGTACAAATTGTAAAAACGCCGACCATTTTCAAATATATATATATTTTTTCTAAAATTAATTACAATCTCTACTATAAGTCTAAACTGTCACTGTATACACGTAATAAAAAATAAAAGAAATATAGTGCTTGAAACATTTAAAACAGGCAATAGTAAGTATAACTGCCATAAAAAAATCGTCACAGTTTACATTCCTAAATAAATTTAAAAATAATATACAGAATGTTTCAAATAACGATATTTCTTTTGTACAATAGGTTTTTTTTTATATATATATACACACACAAACGGAACGAAGACAAATCCTACTAGAAGACATTTATTATACTATTTCCAATAAAAATTCTGAAATATTATTATATGAAACACGCTGTAGGAAGGCCAACCTAGCTCTTACTGTTTATTAATGCACATCAGAAAAAAGATGCCCAACGTTACAAGGCATCAAATAAATTCGTGTATGTTCTGTGAAGAAATGGCCACGTAATGGAAATGAGGCTGATAAAATAAATTGGGTTGGTTAAAGAATGGGCCACCAAAATTTTTATTTATGTTACAGTAGATAATTATAATGAATTGTAATAAATATACAATACAGTGGAGTTTGGGCATGGTACATGTCTGAGTGCCAAGTCTTTAGGTAAGGGTCTCAGAGTGCAAACTTGCCCAATATAATGCCTATAAAGCCCAAAATTACCGCTAAACCAACATATACCATCGGTATGGTCTGTTCCTGTACAGGCGGCGCATACCTGTTAGATGGGGGAGCCCGAGCTATGCCTATCTGTTGCTGTAATTGGATTATATCCTCTTTGAGTTTGATGTTCTCCTGCCTTAGCTGGCTTTCCTCTTCTCTCAACTGCTGCACCTATATGATAAATACAAATATAACAACAAAAAATATATATAACCAATACTAGTAAGTAAATATAAAACTCATAGGTCCGCATGGAAAGTTGTATCAGAATTGTCAAATAAAACTTCCTAATTCACAAAAAATATCTCTAAAGAAAGTTAGTACTGTAACTTATTCCGAAAATAATGGGTTGGGGACAAAGGAATTTCGGTTTTTCCCAATAGATGACTTTAAAGTCGCATATCTCTAGGAAGACTTATTGAATGCAGCCATACTATAGCGCGTATGAGAGGTAACAGTCTACAGAACAGTCTGTATATAAATGTAGCGTCATTCGTTTACGCAGTCAAAAGTTATTTCGCGTTGAAAATGGAGATTCCAGAAGGTAATTTTTGGCATATTTTTCCTCTTCTACTTCCGAAAATGGAAAAATGCAGCGCAGACTCATCGAAAATTGAGTGGTGTTTATGGTGATGAGTGCTTAAGCGAACGCCAGTGTCAGCATTGGTTTGCTCGTTTTCGTTCCGAAAATTTCGATGTTAAAAATGAACCTCGCCCTGGCCGGCCAACCGTTCAAACAGTCGATGAAATTTTGGAAAAAATCGAGGTAGATCTAAATATCTCAGCTCGCGACATCGCTACGGAACTAAACATCGGCCATTAAACAGTTTTGAACCATTTATAAAGGGTGGTCCAACCATAATGCACGATGTTAATTGTGAGTCACACCTTAACGTCAAGTTCTTTGCCCAACTTAATTTGACATTTCTTTGTTTGAGTGTTTGACAAATTCAACCATGGAGAGGTACACAATTGAGCAGCGCGTTAAGATTGTTGAAGCCTTTTACGAAAATGGGCGTTCAAATCAAAATGCATTTCGTGCACTTCGTGACTTTTTTGGTCAGCATAATCGACCAAATGTGTCCACAATCGGGAGAATGGTGCACAAATTTCAGCAAACCGGGTCTGTAGGAAATGTGAAAACACATGTGCATGCTCGCCCAGTTCGTTCTGCGGAAAACATTGCTGTTGTTCGCGATAAGGTCGGCCACGCAGTTACCGCGAATGGTGTTCGCTATCGCGAGATGATAACGGACTTCTTGTGGCCAGAAATTGAGGATATGGACCTGGACGATATGTGGTTCCAACAGGATGGTACCACTTGCCACACAGCCAACGAAACAATGGCACTTTTGCGCGAGAAATTCAATGGCCGTGTTATCTCACGTCGTGGCGTGTACGTCAATAAGCCAAGAACAATTCAAGAGCTAAAGGATGAGATAATTCGGCACATTAACGACATTGAACCTCAATTATGTCTCAGAGTCATTGAAAATATGGATCATCGGATAGAGGTATGCCACCGAAGCCGTGGCGAGTATTTGGCCGACATTTTGTTTCACACATAATTGTCATAGATCCTTCTATCATAATAAAAAATATTAAGATAATTCCCTGAATGTTCTCTGATAATTCTCTTTTTGTTTTATTTACAATTAACATCGTGCGTTTTAGTTGGACCACCTTTTATAAGGCTGGATTTACATTTCCATTTGTGAATCGTTGCTGAAACGAAACCGAACTATTTTTGAAACGAATGATCGCGGGCGATGAAAAGTGGCCACGTATGACAATAATGTGCGAAAAAGATCATGCTTGAAGCCCGGAGCAGCTTCAAAAACGGTTGCAAAGCCCGTATTGACGCCAAGGAAGGTGATGCTGAGTGTTTGGTGGGATTGGAAAGGAATTGTTCATCATGAGCTGCTCGAATCTGGCCAAATCATTAATTCGACTCTCTACTATCAACAACTAATGCGATTGAAGTAGGCGATAAAAAAAACGGCCACAATTTATCAATAGGAAAGGCGTTGTCTTCCATCACGACAACGCTAGACCACACATATCTTTCGTGACTCTACGACTGCATGAAGTTAAGGTTAAACTAGCTAAAAAAAGAATCAACATCAACATAAATACGATTAGGCCGATTAGGCAGCGTTTATGCGAGACAAAGGTACTGTACCGTTTTACGAGCTCAAAACCCTTACTCCTCGAAGCACACATACAAGAACCCATGAGCTGGGTAACCGAAAATATCAATTGGTCGAACGTAATTTTTTCTAATGAAGCGACTTTTAGGCGTGGGTTTGGGTAAGGCATGCTTGGTCTGCCCACGGTACAAATTTCATTCAGTGTACTGTCAATCACCCTATAAAAGTCAATGTCTGGGGATGTTTATAGGAGCGTGGACTCGGCTGCTTGGAGCTTCCTACCATGAATTTGAACGCAGAGAAGATGGCCCAAATTTACAAGCATGGCCTCCTAAGATCAGCCCACAAGATGTTTGGATTCAATAACAAAGATTGGGTCTTAGAAGAGGACAATGATCCGAAATATCGTAGTCGCCTATGCAGAGTCCGGAAGGAGGAAAATGGCATTACATCCATTACGATGGATTGGCCCTCCCACTCTCCTGATGCCAACTAACTCTAATGAAAATGTATGGGCCATCATGAAGGGCAAACTTGCAGGGAAACCTGTTTACAATTTGAGGCAGCTCTCAAAGGTTCTTCAAAAGATATGGCGTTCTGTTTCCACAGATTACACCGAAAAACTGATCGAAACTATGTCCAGAAGGTGTCCGACCATTCCCGACAACGCCAGCGATTTTACTATTTATTAATTAAAAGCGCCTTAGTATTTTCAATGTACTTTATGTAAAAAAAAATTAGAAATAAATATATTTTGTAGTTTTCAAGAAATCGCGGTTCCTTTCTTGTTGAACAGACTGTATACATCAGTAATAGTTTTTAACATAACATATCAACGTTTAAAGGAAAAATGCATTCAGTTTAATCACATCCTAACAAGGCTTAAGTTAGTAGACTAAGTTAACCAATTGTTCTGCCTACTATGCATATAAAGAGGCACACACAATTTGAATACACAGAATTACTTGATTGGTTAAGTACATGCAAAAAATAGCATCTCTGCCTTCAAAAACACTCAAATCTTTTAAAAACATCAATAAACTTTTTAAACATATTTTATAAACTTTCATATAAATGCATCTGATATGATACTTTTATTTTTAAGATTTGAGATGTTGAATCTGTATTGAATGTAGAGGAAATTGTTTCTGAAAGTAGAAGTGCAGCTTTTATAAGAAAACATTTATTCTGTTAAATCTCTGATCTATTAAGGTAATGATAAGAGTTTTATACAGAAGAAATAAAGTCAATTCTGTTAATGTATGGGTGTAGTATAAGTTTAATTTGTCTGTAAATAAAATCTAACACTCAAAAATAAATTAAAATAATTGTATCAAGTTAAGCAAAGCAATTATTTATTATAAATTGGAGATTTTAAGGGCAGAACACTTGAATCATCTTAACTATCAGTCAACTACACTTTATAAAGATTTAAAATAAAACCTGGTTGAAATTTTACTTCTGAATAACTTTCCCCAATTTCGCATCATTTAAATTTTCAGCACCAACAACAATGAATTATATTGTTGGGAAAGAAAATGTGAAAAATGTGAACATTTTTTTTTTTAGGAAAATATTTATTCATTTTAAAGTTAAATGAAAATTTCTAATATGTAATGTATTCCTAAAAAAAGTCGAAACAACTAGTAATTATAACCTCAATAATTTTTCTAGTAAATTTGTCAATTGTTTGGAACATTTCAGTATCACACATTGATTAAACATATTAGACTGTTAAAGCTTGTTAAATACTTCCTGCTTGGAGGAATTACTTATTATTATTAAATAATTACTAATTAATATTAAATATTGAAATAATTTTGATGCGATACTATTGCGTTATTATAAATATATATTAAGTCATTTATATTATTAAAACTATGAGCACGACTAGAGAGCAGAACTAAAAAGTAAAAGTGAGTATTATAAAAGTGAGTAAATCAAAAATTCAGTCATGCCAAAAACAAGTTTTGGTGAAAAAATAATTAATTAGATTCAGGTGAAGTACTTTTTCAAGAAAAAATAATTATTATTTATGCATAAAAAATTATATTTGTAACTAAACGCACAAGTATTGAGAATAGATAAACTGAATTATTATAACCTTCTCCAAGAGATCACCTCGATTTAAATCTCATAGAAATTTTCGATATTATTAAGTTCATACGATACGGTTATCAGAATTTATTAAAAACCTACCTCCTGTGCTGCCTTCTGTAATTCAGACACAACCGAATTGTTAGCTTCTGTATTGGTAATGGATTTTGGACTAGCTTTGTTTGCATCCTCATGAGATTCGTTCTGTTCCACTGGCATTTCAAACACACATTTTAGCTTCGAATCCATGAGCTGCTCCGGGCTGATTTCTTTCCATAGCTGTTCCAGATTTATCTCGCCATCAGGGGCAAACACAGTCTGTACCATAAATTTATGCTTATTCTTTTCCGCGGGATCGAACAGAAATGGCTGTAGGCATACTGAAAATAAGGTTTGTTACATCAAGCTCGATGTGTCCACCAGATCTTGCAGCGATAAAAATTCTATCAATCGCATTCCAACACCTGTACAACATATATCTCATACTATATATATTCTAATGTATTCTGACCAATACGAAAAATATACACAATGACTTTTGTTCTATATTATTGTGATTATTATTTTTATTATTATAACTCATAATTTGCTGTTTCATATTTTGTGGAAAAATATTAACAGCTGTAAGATTGACCACACAATAGCAGCCAGTGGTTAATTCAAGTTAATGTCAATTTTCTGGAAAAATTTAAAATAAAATGTCTTCAAGAAAAAAGAAAGTAGAAAATTGCATTTTATGTGATTTATTAGAAATTATATCTAGAAATAGATACATGATATAATAATTGGCAAGTGTACTGAAAACTTTTACAACTTTACAAAATTTTGTCGGTTTTCAAAATGTAAAAAAATCGTAGGATTTTATCTTACACATTAGGAAGATCTACGAACAAACTGTAAATAACAGTATAAGAAGATATCTCTCCAAATCGTTTTAAATTGTTTGGGATATTTCTGTTATATTTGGCTGTATGACATAAAAGTTAATATAAAACCATTTTGACTAACACTCATAGGATATCAAAAATCTCAAATTATTTCTAATTTATTCAAACTTTTTTTTGTAAATTTTTCAGTATTACTATTTACCCAAGCCGAGCTAGTTGGAATTACTTACGGTGTTCTGGGGGCCGACCAAAATCGGACCCAGGAGAAGGTATGTATCTGCTCGGATAGCAGGGCGGCGTTGGCAGCCCTGAATTCAGCAACGACAAAGTCGAAGCTGGTCTATAATTGCTATGAAGCATTGAACCACTTGGCAGGGAAGGGACCGGTGGAACTCTTATGGATACCTGGGCATAATGGCATTAAGGGAAATCTAATTGCAGATAACCTTGCCAGACTAGGGACCAGGGAAAACCTCTATGGACCAGAACCTGCAGTGAGAATAAGTCGGAATCTGATCAGAGACCGCATCAATGGCTGGGCAAGAGACCAGCACAATAAAAGATGGAGAGGAGTAACGGGTTGTCGAATAACCAAACTCTTCATCGAATACTCAGAGATTGAGAAATGGGCCCAAGAATTCACTAAATTGAACAGGCACAAAGCCAGAACCCTGGTGGGAATCATAACGGGCCACCATAGTGGCCTGAATGCATATAAGCACAAGCTGAGGCTGACTGATAGCCCGGCCTGCAGATACTGTAAAGAAGACGATGAAACCTCGATTCATCTTTTTACACCTGGCCCGCACTGGAGGAGAAGAGGTATCTTATATTAGGGACCCCTGTTATCCTAGAGGAGGCGAGGCTTAAGGCGGGGGACGTGCCTAAATTGCTCCTTTTATAGGATAGCATTTTTGGATAATGACCCGGATAAGAGGGGATCGCCAAGGGACTACCCATGCGATCAGTGGCTGATGAGGCCCAAACCTATATAATATAATAATAATAATATAATTTACCCAAAACTTTTTATCTAAGTCGGATTTCATATCAAGTTGATTTCAGATAAAATCCCAAGAAAGTCTCAAGCATCACATCTCAATATATCATTTTGTATTAAAAACATTATATGTCGAACTTTCTTGTCCTAAAAAATTACTTATATTATTTGATTTTTTTTTTTTTTTTTTTTGACAAAATGAATTTCAATTTTTAGAAAACAGTATGTATGAATGCACATCTACACCCTTTGTCAGTAGAACCATGTATTTGGGTATAGTATTTATTAACTCAAGATTGAGCAACCCTAAAATGCAGTTACAAATTGATTTGTTGAATTTTATGATAGTTAATTATTAACCAGCATTGTTTTAAATGACCAAAAAAGATGGATTTTAAAGTCTCAGTAAAATTTACAAGTTTGGAACAGATTTTAAAAATAATAATACAATTTAAAATATTGATATTTCATAATTTTCATGTCTTCCCATGGCTACATTAAAACCTCTTTTTCTACTTTACACAATATTTATTTAAGAATAAATACATTACCAAAATGTTTATCAAATATATTCTTTTCATTATTTTTAAGCATCACTGTTATCAAAGAATACAGACCTGTTAGTGACAAATGTTACAATTAGGTCTATACTCTATATGAATGTAGGAATTTTGTATACTACAACTTTTATAACTCATAAAAATAAATTTATAATTATGGTTCATCAACAAAAGAATTAGTTAATTTATAAAATAAGATACTCGTATATCAGGTTTATATATTTTTTCTACACTACTAAAAATTTTTATTTATAATTTTTGTAGAAGGCTAAATTAGTAAATTTATAAAACAATTGGTTTCTTTAAACATAATAATATTTGAAAGATTCAAAACATGTCTAGACGAGGTCACACTCTACTTGTAAATAATAGAAGGCGGTTGTAGAATTACAAAAAGCTTGTAAATATTCAAACAGATACCTAATTAATATGTAGTCCTAGATACTGACATAACAATAATACTGATTTGGACTCGATATCATTGGGAGGGGCTGTTCCTCTTAAGATTTTTCTCCTTTTTTCTTAAATATGTAGTTTAAAAATAATTTTTATAAAATTACTGTACGTTGCTACTAAAGAATCTCTTAAGATGTAATATCTCAAAAAGTGTGAAGGAATGAATTTCAATTCTTATTATCATGTACATCTATAGGACAAAAAACATTCCACTGATGAATAATTTTTGTAATACTGTTTTCCCCATTTCTGAGAATTTTAAGTTTCTCAAGCTTTCAGTATATCAAAGAAAATGACGAATATGTCGAAATGACAGCACTGAAACACATCCTTACCCGTAGACTACCTCTCTGATTAAAATATATATGTGAGAGCATTTGAAGCCTTATCCTGACTGATACGAATTTAGTGAAATCTAACAATATGTTGAATCAAAACAAATTGTTGTAGCAAATATTAATTAATAGTTTAACATGTCTATAGTATTATGTGTCTATATATAGTAGTAGTCTATAAATATTTGCTTCTCTGAATTGTTATAAAGAACATTTATGTTCCTGTTATTAAGAAGCTTAAAAAACGCCAGTTTGTTAATGTCGCAAGGAATATTATAAATGTTAAGAGTTAAAAATAATAGAAAAAAAAATTAAAATTTTCTATCTGGCTTACATATTTATGGCTTTAAGGAAAGAACGTGTGGTAATACACTTATAATTTGCCAATTCATTTAAAACCACTGCTAATACTTACTTGCTATCTCTGTGTTACTGTTGGCCTCTAGAACACCCGAGTTAGGACGTACGCAGTACTTCTTTGGGGCTGTTGTCTTAATTTTAAACATAACCTTCTTATCCGATGGGTTCGTAAGTTTCATATATGAAGTAACTGGAACATTGAAGGGGCCTGGAAAAGAAAAACAATTTTCGGAATGTACAACACAATTACAAGTCATTGAGATAAGTGGTAAATCCTAAATTCAAGTATGTAATTGGGTATATAAACGCACAAAGACATAATGATATAATTTGTTTATTTCAGTTTGTCCCCATCTCATCGTACCTGGGTACGATGGGTGTTTTAAAACTGTTTAACGTTTTAGTGTTAGGCATTATTTATCGAGTTATGAAATGCATTATAATTCTCTTTGTTATACCCATTTTTAATATATAACTATTAATGTATTCATAATTTTTTTTTCGATTCTTTTAAATAACGTAAATAATTTTCCCTCAGTAACATATAAGTCGGAAATCGAGAAAGGAACCACCAAACCGCATCAAACCGTAGTTCCCGAATAGCAAAAATATTACATAATCGCTATAGGAACAACTACTCCTCGGGCTAAAACCCCCTCCAGGCATTGAATTATACCTAAAAGCGATCCTCGACGACCTCGACCCCTTTCTCGTGTTTCTGCAAGATCAGATAAGGTTTCAAAAAATAAAACCCGCCACGGGTAGGATTCGACATCTGTCCCGGATTGGAACCGAACGACACACAGCTGTTTCGAACTTATTAGTTCTCATCAATGCCGTACACATTACACCAATCCAGGACAAATGTCGAATAAAATTTATGGGGTATACATCTTTATCGATACGATCTATGTCAGTATTCTCACTGCATTCTCACTGTTAAACAAAATATAAAGCAATGCCTTGATTCCTTAAGAAACTTATCACCTCTGAGAAGCTAAAGACTTACAGGGAATTCTAATCAGTATTATATGTTCACTGAAGACTGTCAAAGAACGTTAATAAGCTTCAAAACCCTTGTGAGAAGCCAGTCCGAAGTATATAGAGTATAAAATTAACTCGCTTCCACAATTTCATCAATAAAATATACCTGAAAATTAGTTACAAACTGTACAAATGAAGTAGCTTAATGTTATCAGTTATCACTCAGTGGACAGAGGCAATGAACAAACAATATGTGAGAGTATCTAGCAAGGCCTTTAAGGTTCTCAACAGCTTACGTACAAAATCCTATTCAAGGCATATCTATACATATATTTGCGAAATCTTTATAAAAATTAAATAAAACGAAAATACAGAACTCTGTATAAATAAGTTGTCAGTTTAAGGAAAATATTAAAATCCGAATATAGACACCATTTGGGAATAACTACTATTCATGTTCCAACTAAGACTGTTCCTACTTTCCATTGAAATTATGAACACATTAAGCATGTCATTCGTTGCTTTTAAAAATTACAATCTGGTAATGATGGGAGAGATGATTTCTATATCGTTTCCAACGCAATTTCTTATTAAATTTTTGGAAAATATTAACCAAAGAGAATACCGTATTTCTCAGAGAAATGTACTACTAGTGTATATATAGAAATACTGTCGTTCTTCAATACACTCAACCGCATAATGAGGTGGATAAGTCATTAAAATAAAACGCGTTAGCTAAAATGCAACAATAAATATGTCGTGCCCCTATCCTGGCAAATTATAATGCAAAAATCATAGATTATTAAAGGTCATGTGTCAACTTTTTATCTTATCTCTATAGTAATTAATTGAAACATTAATTTATTTCCCTGGGAATAAATCCAGTTTGTTGTTCCCCGGGTATGAAATTATTATATTTGAGCTTTAATAAATCACAAGGTAACGGTTCCTTTTGTTTCAAAAAATAACTTTTTGGTAGCTTGAATACTAAAATAGAAATGATTATATGGAACTCAACAAGTGTAGATTAATGTTCCTGTCACTGTTAGAGACAAAAATATGATACGTATACACAAAAATAATTTATTAATAAATTGTGTCCCACAAAAATATTCTGATCCTTCATAGAAAAAAGGCCTACCTTAATGACATTGATATTCAGCCTAGTTTTTCAAACACCACAGTAAAATTCATATTATGGGACTACTAATATATTGACTGAGGATTGCTAAGTTTCGTAGTAATGATACAACAGCAGAAATAGCTAATTGTTTTAGTGTAAAAAGCCCTAATTAAAGTTAAAAAAGGTGAACGTTTATTTATAATATACATTTATCTATTTTTATTTTACATAAATGAGTAAGTTGACAGACCTGCCGAACATGCCTACCGTACTGTAGGGCCATGAGAGAATTATAATGAAGTTTTCTTCTGAATGAATTATGCATTTTTAATTATGAATATTAATTTTTTAAGTTTTTGTGACTAAAAACCCTTATTGATTTTTCGCAATACTCCATAAATGTGGACGAAACCTTTAATGAAATATCAAGGTAACATAAAATGAAGTATACAGCAATCAATATACCTATGTTGTCAAAGTAATACTTCTTTTAAAACGATAAAATATGTTACCTAGAATGTTTATAGTTTTGGTACAATTATGGACCTTGTACTGAGTATTTTGTAACAGAAATTAAATAACCCACCTATCGATGGAATAAACTCACTAAGTGAATATTAAAATATCTAAATCTTCCTATCGACACTTTGTTTTATTTTCGATATGAAAAAAATATATAAAATACCTATTTTGCAAATTAACAGGATTATTAACTGAAACTGTATATTCTATAAACTAAGATATTTAATTAAGAAAAATAATTAGAGCACAACAAAATAGATACAAAATAAATTTGAAAATATATTCCTCAAATGCCTAGTGTATTAAGTTTTTATATTGCATTTATATTTAATAGCATTGGTATTAGTAAATTACGTCAAATCTTATACACAATTAATTCAAGTATTTATAATCAGCATAATTATATTGTTCTACTGTTTACACATTTATTACACCTTAAATAGAAATAACAATTTATTATTATTTTAAAGGTCAGCAAATATCACCGTTAGTATTCAAGAAAAAAAGAGAGCAAAAAAACTATAAACAATATATATGAGTTAATAGTGCACGTAAACTGTTGAGGTAATTGTGTCTTTCGTAGTTTTAAATATGTGTAATGGGAGCAAGCCGGTAATTTTCGAATGACTATTAATAAAATTGATTTTTATAGAGCCTGTTCACAGAGAATCTATTTATATACACATGTTACCCACATATTCCTGTTTTTACGTTATACTTGAAATTATTAACATTTTAATATAGTCTCTAAAAATGCCCACACTTTCCCAAATAGGTTATTTAATCTATGATGACATGATGACTAATAAATAAGAAAATCAATAAAATTGATAGGAGCTATGAAGTAGTAAATTTCACATGTAAATCAGTTAAAATACAAGATGCATCTGATTAGTGATAGTATGGATGTAAATATTCAATTCTTAAACGTTGTGCTTGTAATAAACTTAACAATTTTTTATGAATTCGACAAATACATTAAAGCTATATAAATTTTAAGTATATTTTAATGACGACTTATTTAACTGTATTTCAAGGTAAAAGTATGCAATTTAATTAAAGAACTTTGTATTTAAATTAATGAGATGTTGCTTTTTGCATATCAATAAAGGTAGGGAACTATGTTATCGTTAAAAATCGACGTTATGTGGGAAATATAGGGCATGATATTTAAAAACTGTCGGCTCGATAATATCCTAATATTAACAATTCTAGGCTTCCAGTAAAAAGTACTTTAGGACGAACCCCTTCCTGAACGTCAAAATCTTGAAATAGATTTCTTGGTCTGTGCTTGGATGACCAGTATTTATTATTGGTGGGTATGGAATACGTCAATATATAACATTCGGCGTTTCTCACCTCTGAATCTCAGTTCATTTTGAGGCTCAATTTGAAGCACTTGCTCCTGCTTAGACATTATTTTAACCTAACACTGGAATACTGACGGAAAACACAACTATAAACTCAATTTTTTTACACAATTTCCAGTGACAGATCCCGGTTATACTGCACTTTATGACAACCCAACGCGCACGCGCATAATCAAAGATGGCTACCCTACACGCCAAAAAACATGACATCATCGAAGTGGTAAAACAGGTGTCGATAAAATGTTGAGATCCTTATTCTAGATGTCGCAAGCACGATAAATTTAGCTATTGTCCAATAGATGACGCACTCAATTAAGGGCTTAATGCCGGTGTTTACTTTTGGTGTTTTTCTTATTTTTTACTAATATGAGAATAAGATAATATAACTAACCGTTTGGGGGTTTCGGTCACTAGGTATCCCTAGGTATTGTTTATTAAAATTCTTAATTGATTTCTTAATACTATTTCATTAGTAAGAAGGAAAATGAGAAGATTGTACTGAAATATAAAATAATAATTATGAAATAAAATTATTAATGTAATAAATAAAGAAGCACTATTGCAATTAAAAACGTCTATAAAAGAGAATAGTATGTTTTATACACATCTTCATAAAATACATAATTGATACACATGGTGATCTAATCATGTAGCAAATTACACAGAAATGTGTTATGAATTAATTAAAAGATTATATTCGATTTGACTGATAAACTTAAGTTATATTTCTAACAACTATATTTTTTCTGTCTTTTAATATACTTTTTCTGCTTTTATTTCTGTCTCTCATTGGAAATCTACTACCGACGCAGGGGATGGAGATTATTATACCTAGTTACTATTATTATACTTAGTATAGAGATTATTATCTTCTGTGGCGTATATATAGAAGAATAATGTTCTAATATGTATACTAATTATATGTTTTAAAATAAAATATGTACTAAAGAAATAATAAAAATTCGATACATATTAATTTACTTAGAAGTTACATGAAATTTGATACATAAGAATTATAAGAAACATGAACTTCGGGAACTATTCCAGTATTTGACATGAAAATATGCAACAATATTTTTGATTTAACTAAAAGTCTGTTGAGTTTGTTCACTGAGTTCTATCTCTCAGCAAAAGGGTATTTTCTACTTCGGCTTTGAAAACTTTCCTAGTAAGAGCTCTGATGAACTATTTAAAATAAATAGGGCTAGTATTATGCATCGAGAATTAATAAAAATTGTTTGAACAATACTTATATGTCAACAAACAAATATAATAAGTGGATCCTGAGCCTTTATCGGTGAAATATTAATGATGCTGCAATAAATGTTATTGAATTAAAGTCATAAGCAAAAGAAAACACAAATCATAATTAGTTCTTAATAAAAGAATTGCATTAAAAAATTGTTTTAGTTTATATGTACTAAAATTAAGAGATATAGATATTAGTAGTTTATAAATATCAAAGAGAAAGCAACATAAGATTAATGTTCAAAACGTAAAAGAAAAATTACCATTGTCATCGAATTTGTAACCCATCAACTAGAACAAAGAAAATATAAAAAGTAATTTATGACAAAAATAAGGAACGGAGTACAATAGAATATATATATATATATATATATATATATATATATATATATATATATATATATATATATATATATATATATATAAATAATACATGTCAGGTTGCAAATGTCTGCATTTCTAATTTTTCTGGAATATATATTTACCTCATTCAATAAAATTTTTAACTGAAGAACATGTAGCAAATATTTGATTTATTTATATAAGTATGTCGAACAATAAGTAATTAATTTGTAATTATTATTCAATCATTAAATTAATCATTATCTAATTAATAATCATTGTATCCCCGTGAATAAACTTTGTAATACAGGCTGACACTAACTTAAAATGATTATGCCGCGGTATATATCCTAATTTTTAGAATGAAGATCAATCCTTCGGTTTTTGTTTGTCCAGCGAAAACGTCTATCAATTTTCTTCAAATATTTAAGACGATATCATATCTTCTAACAAGACACTTTCAATATTTATTAATGCTAAAGCTGACAGTCTTTCTTGCTTTTGAGAGTTTCGCAGATAAGTCTTTATTCTCTTTAAACATGAAAATTATCTTTCCGCGGAATTGCTTGTGACAGGAATAGTCAAAATTAAACGACACAATTTTGATGACTCCGGAGAACAGAGGATAATTGAAGGGACATAGTATATTGGTAAAGCTCGAACTTTCATTTCGGAATCACTATAAATCACTGAAAGTTCACTTTTTAAACGATTTGCGCCAAAGACAGTTCCATATGTATCTACTAAAGAAGAACAAAGTTCGTCAGGAAAACGTTTCAAGAATGGAGTAAATTGTGTGGAATCTAGATTTAAGAATTTCAGTTTAGAAATTTCACTAAACAGTTTACTAATGTTCAAAGTAATAACGTCCAAAATTTCATAAAACAATCGTGCGTAGGTGCTTTTCTTATCTCCCTAAGGAATTAAATCCAAACGCATTCTTTTACTTGGTGGTTGATTTTCTAACACAAATCTGTCTATAGGGCCCCAAATGTCACTAACATCGTTTCTCATTTTTTGAATATGTGATTTGAAATCGGCGATCTTTTTATTGCAGTAACTAATATCTGATATTTTTGTCTGTAGAATTTTAAATAGACTCTCGGAATGTGGGAATATTACAGAAAACACTGCTAAGAAAAAAATTAAAATCAAAGTCGCGCAATAAAGTTAAAAGGTATCTAGCACAAATAACGGTTTCTCGATCCCATTCCTCATTTTAATTTTCCACAATCTGACACCCTGAAACAGCGCTTCCAAATTTTCCTTATGTTATGGCGACAGTTCCCGAGATGCGTTCACATAATGGCATAACTGAGTCCGGAAATAAGGACAACACCCACTCGAAGTTCCACTGTTGACTGCGTAAGATCACTGACCTTTTCGCCCATCTAACGCGTAGCTTGGATGTAACGTGGACCATCGCATTTTAGAATTGCAGCAAGTAACGCGGGAGTGCAATAATTTCAGGCTCCTTCACGGTCTATTTGAAATAAAAAAATTGATGGTACCGTTTAAAGTAAATAATGTATGTTTGCGGTAGGTTTACAATAATTAAAAAATTGTAATAATTTAGTAAATCGATTGAAATTTTAAATAACACTAATTTGACAATTTTTTAAGGGACGCGACGCATCACTCGCATCCATGTACGCTACGCTCCTGGAGTAGGATGACCATAGAATGTTAGCATTTGTTGCCAACAAGAGAATATATAATTCAGCGGACTTTAGCGTACTAGTCCTGGGGATACACCAAAACGGGGCCGATTTATGGTTTTCGCATGACTTAAATTAGCGCAGTAATGCAGATATTTGGGGTTGGAGATCGATTTGAATTTTGAATAGTAAGAGCCTCTGTACTCCTGCGTTAACCCTTCCAATTTTAGCATATCGCGGCTCTGACGCTTTCCAGCCTCGTTCAACGTGGCATGCACTAAATTTCGAAATATCGAGAGGAAATCATCATTTAAAACTGATTTATGCCGCGAGTCTTCCAGCGGGATATGGCGCGGCCAGGAGGCGATGCACGCGAATGGGTACTTATATTATCGCGCTTGAATAGGCCAAGAACAAAAATCAGACTTGGGAATGTACATAACACAGTTATTTTCTGTGACTCTTTGGAATTTAGATGACAATTTAATACTGATAATATGAATAAAATGGACAAAATATTTCGTAATTTTACGAACCTCGCACTACTACCCACACCAACGATTATAATAAATTGAGGCA
Organism: Rosalia funebris; assembly: GCA_037954035.1. Lineage (NCBI taxonomy): Eukaryota > Metazoa > Arthropoda > Insecta > Coleoptera > Cerambycidae > Rosalia > Rosalia funebris. The sequence goes on from JAZFAV010000022.1 coordinate 9,352,876, forward strand.
TTCTTAAAAGGTATAGTTATTAATAGAGTGTATCGTTCTCCGATTTTCCAGGGATATAACTAAACTTTAAGTTTTCCTGGTAATATAAAATACCAAGATATCGGTGGTTAAAAAGTGATATCTCGTATCTTTAAAATGACGACTTTATAAGAGGAACAAAAAAAGACGATTTGAAATCCAATTTCTCTGAAAATCGAAACTTGTTAAGCATTTTTCTCGATTGCCAGAGTTAATTAAAATGCCATTATTGTCATCATTATAACGTAATCAATAATATTTGTAGTTAGGAGTTCTCATTTCTACCGGCTATTTTTGCAAATACAAGGTATCAATATATATCATTTATCTTGAATTTAAGACTTTAGGTGTACCGTAGATACATACTTAATAGGTTTAATATCAATATTAAATCGGAGATTCAATCAATATACATATAATATAAGGTGTCTCAGTTAGAACCATAGGATTTGAATTGCGTCTCATTTATAGTCTGTCAAAGATAGGGCGTCAATATTTAACAACTGTTATCTACAAACCATACAACGTCGACAAGCCTCGATTAATAGTTCAACAACGAATAGTTTGCGTACAACTGTTTTATGAAAGTGAGCGATCATTTACAGTTGCATTAAGAAATATTGGCACAAAATTAGGACAAAATGAAACACCTACAGAATTAACAGTTCAGAATTTAATCAAGAAATTTGTAGTTAATTATAAGGCAAAACCAATACGTCCTCGTTATGGTCGGTTAGATGAATATATTGTTGCAGTGAGAGAAATTATATAGAAGTATCCAAACACTTCAATTCGATGTCGTGCATAACAACTCAATCTGTCCAGAGCGTGGTGGCTCTGGACAGATTGAGAAAGTTGATTAAAACAACATTATTGAAAAACATAAATAACCAGGGTTTAATGTCACAATAAAATATTGAGAATAGTTAGTAAAGTCTTATGGGTGAGCTCGGAGCATTTTGCAGGAGGCTCGTTTTGTTTCTTGGCTCTCCTGAAAAAATATGTTTTTGGAGTTGTATCATCTTTCCTGTCGATGAGCTACATATATATGCAGAAGGAAAGCACTATACGCGGAAAATTAATGTAATCGTGTGAAATTTTTTTTTTCTAGGGTTTATTTTTCGCTTTTCGGCCTAAAAGCAAAAACATTGTTTTAAAACCAATTTGTGTGTGTGTGTGTGTGTGTGTGTGTGTGTGTGTGTGTGTGTGTGTGTGTGTGTGTTGTGTGTTGTGTGTTGTGTGTTGTGTGTTGTGTGTTGTGTGTTGTGTGTTGTGTGTTGTGTGTTGTGTGTTGTGTGTTGTGTGTTGTGTGTTGTGTGTTGTGTGTTGTGTGTTGTGTGTTGTGTGTTGTGTGTTGTGTGTTGTGTGTCTTTGGGACTTTGGCTGATTCTGATCGGGGACGTCTCCCAGACGACACCTATTGATTTTGAGGTGGATAAGACACACCCGACCCTGTCTATGGGTCATGAGAAAGCACGATGGTGGACTATTTGAGATTTTTTTTTGTTAACACGATAACTCAACTAAATCGTGTCGGATCGATGGGGTTTTGACTGATTTCGATCGTGGACGTATCCCAGATGAAACCTATTGATATTGAGGTGATTGAGACACACCCCACCCTGTCCATGGGTCATGAGAAAGCACGATGGTGGACTATTTGAGAATTTTTTTTTGTTAACACGATAACTCAACTAAATCGTGCCGGATCGTTCGGGTTTTGACTGATTCTGATCGGGGACGTCTCCCAGACGACACCTATTGATTTTGAGGTGGATAGAACACACTCTACTATGTTCATGGGTCATGAGAAAGCATAATGGTTTACTATTTGAGAAATTGTTTTTGTTAGCAGGATCACTCAATTAAATCGTGGAGGATCTATCGGGTTTTGACTGATTCTGATCGGGAACGTCTCCCAGACAACACCCATTAATCTTAAGGTGGATAGGACACACTCTACCATGTTCATGGGTCATGAGAAAGCATAATGGTTTACTATTTGAGAAATTGTTTTTGTTAGCAGGATCACTCAATTAAATCGTGGAGGATCGAACGGGTGCCAACTGATTCTGATTAAATACGTCTACCAGACGACATCTATTAATTCTGAGGTGAATAGGACACACCCCACCCTGTTAATGGGTCATGAGAAAGCACGATGGTGGACTATTTGAGAAAAATTTAAAAAAGTAAAACTGTCGCATAAAACACATATTCTGCATTTATGTATCTGCATATGAAGTATTCTAAATAAGATTTTACAAAGATCTGAACGGTTAATAAAACAAACAAGTCAAATAAGTTATTCAATAATATATTATTACTATGTAATACATATAACATTAGTTGATGTAAGTAATAATCTCTGACGGAATTATGTTGATTGCAATGAAGGTCATTTCTGACGTGATTGTATTAACTGCATCTAATAGCAGTTTTATACATAATTTTTGACAATGAATTCGTCAATTTGATCTTCAGTTTGTTGAGATACATGTGAAATATAAATTGTTCAATTTATCGTCGTCAATAACTTGAAGAATTTGAAACTGTTCGAAATTTCTTGATTAACTTTGAGGACATTTAATAACATTTTACATTCGTACTTTAATACCAACTTTATACCATGTACCAAAAAATATTATTTATTTACTTTTTGTATGTTTAAAAAATATTTAAATATAAATAAAAAACCTATTGCATAATCATTAATATTAGTAAGAGGGTAAATACTGGAATATAGTGGGTTTATTTTAGATCCACAATTGCTCTCCAGTATTTAACATCTTTATATTTTATTAATGAGATAACAAACTGATATACCTACTTTGGTACAAAGAGGATGAACAGAAACTCAGTAGTAAGTATTTAAAGATCGCGATACATTTTAAATTCAAATATGTATTAATGTTTTTCTAGTACGATGGTAAGAAACGAGCGATTGCAAATTTTAATGGAGATAAACGAAAAATAAACTTCCTTACATTGATTTAATATACTGCGGAATCTAAAAACATAATTTTCTATATTAAAATATGTTAATGAGTGTAACAAAATTAGATTTTGTAATACCCTACAGCAGTGGCGGCTCGTGATGAAATTAAATAGGCGTTCTGCATAGGGCCGATCCTAAGGTATTGACCGCCCGCGTGAAAATTTCAAATGTATCCAAACTACTGGCGCCGTAGGGGCCGCAAAAAAATTTTGAAAATTTTCAAGGTCACACGTTTTCCTGATACTTCAGAATTTTTATGTAAAATCCGTTTATACAAAAATATAGACTTTCACAAGAAACATTTTTGGAATTTAATACCTTTTTGAAGAACATTCATGTTTGCCGTCATATTCTTTGGTTAAGAGAAAAGGCTTGTAAGGTGAATTTTCTACTAGAGGGTCTATAACACTTAAAATATTTCCCAAAAGAGTTTCAGCGTCACATTTTGTAGGTTTCAGGTATGTCCAAAAACGTTCAATCGGTTCACCATCGAGAATATATCTTAAAACTACCACTAACAGAGTTTTTGCAGATATATCAGTTGTTTCGTCTGCCATAACTGCCAAAAATGAAGGTTTGTTAATTTCTTTAATTATTTCTTCATGCCATGCTTTTAATATACAGTCTAAAAGATCATTTTGTATTTCTTTAGAGGTTCCTTTAAATACTGAAGCATTTTGTAGATGCTCGCTTAAAGTTACATCAAGCTCGGCAGAAAAATTTATCAAACCACGAAATATCCCCGGGTTTTGAGAGGTTTCAGCTTCGTCATGTCCTCGTAGCGCCAGTTCAAAGGCCCCACAAAGGCCTTTATGCTGTTTATAATTTTCAATAAAACGTATCTATTTTTTGTCACGTTATCATTATGCTTTTGCACATTTATCCAATAAGCTGAATCTAGCTGCGCTTTAATATTAGTTGTTCATAATAAAGCTAATTCCATTGTATTATGTAGTACTTTTTGAGTTGTCGTGCTTTTTTATTTTTTCAGTTAAATGCACCAAATCGATCACCCCTACCTCCGTCCATGCTTTATCACCGCCAAAAAGTAAACAGGGAAAACAAAATAACGCATTTTTTTTGTTGCACCCACAAATCCAATTGTTCTTCAAATAAATGTCTCTATTAAATTGACGTTTATATGATTTTCCGCGGCTAACACCTGCAGTCTCAATAACAATATCGGGCAATGGCCTACCATTGTTTTTTAAATCAATTTTTTCTTCATAAGAGTATTTAATAAATCGCTTCACATGAACTAAATTATAAACTAAATCCATTGTCACTATCACAGTATATAAATATTAATAATTAGGACAATAAATCACTACACAAATTCACAAAACAGTATTTAAAATCTCAAATTAACACGAAATACGAAATAGGTACGATTTACGCCCGCCCGAGGAGTAGGAAGAAGTAAACATTCACTGATGTTGCCTTAGCTGGAAAAAATACAGCTCATTGACTGTGTAAATTCGCGCATTTACGAGCGCCAAGTGTGGATTGTCGCGGGAGTTGAGGGGGAGGACGGGTGTGACGAGCCGTGCTCAGAACTACCTCGTGTGGCCCAGTTCAATGTACCGCGACGCGCTCGCGTAGAGACCCAGATAATTCATCTGGTCTACTATTCAATAGAGGACGGCGCCGGCGGGCAGAATTCGACTTTAACGCAATAATTTGGTTAGCTGCACCAACTAACCAAATTATTTTATTAATAAATTTTAGTAATTATTATGTCGCGAAAATTTACAAATATCTAATTTTTTTGGCAGTTCTGCAGCTCTGCAGCACCTATACACCAGCCGCCCCTGCTCTACAGTTATTACAAGTGGGTATATTATGTATATTTTGCTGGATATGTGTCTCGCGTTAAATAATGAATTAATAGTGATAAGATAAACTTTAATAAAAAGTTCTAATCGTCATTACATGATGGTAAATACTGGACTGTTCTAAGCTTACTTAACTAAATATTAAATACTTTAATGCGCCATAATTTTACTAACAATATAGATTTTAGCAGACGAGTTGGTAATATGTGGCATACGGAATGTTGCCAAATAAATACATAGGAGTAATTTATTTTGTTGGTAGTGCGTTATTTTCAGATAAATATATTTATACAAATATGGCTATAGTTAAAAATGTATTAATAAAAGAAAATCCTAAATTACAAAATCATATTTCTATTGTTTATGAATTACATGTTTTGGAAAACAATCATCTTGTGTCATCGTAATCAATCCTATAAAATCATTATCAATCTTATAAAAGCTACAATCGAAATTACACCGTGAAGATTTCGCACAATGAAATATTTTTTGACTAAATTCTCGTAGAAAAGTTCATTTTCAATATGCTCTGCCAAAATATTTGACAACGCACCTGGTTTTACCATACACCACCTCCACCAAATCACTTATTTATACGCCCCACTCCGATTTATGTTTGTCTGAGGAGTTTACTCATTAATTCCCCTTGACTGAGTAATTCGCTTAGTAGTCTGCCGTTTTTTGTATATACATGTCCTTAATATATTTATATAATATATATACACAAATAAGTTGTTCTCTTGCTGTATGTGGAAAACAAATTAAATAAACTATTTCAAGGAAAACATTGCATTTTTACATAACGCTCGTTGAGTTACATCGAAAATGATTTTCTTTATAAAAAATATGCGAATAAAATCGGTTTTCCTAACTAGGTTTTGAAGGGAAATTGGAATATTACCATACAAGACCCCTATCTGAGCAGAATGCCTGTATGCTTTCTTATTTGATTCTCACGATAAAGGCGACAGAAAATTGCTCCACATTCCACATCTCGGACCTGGTGAGAAACTGGGATATATCAACATCAGGAATGAAGTTTTTTAAGACTGGTAAGGCGGTTATTACGTTTTTAATTATCTGAAAATGCGCGAGAACAAAGGAGATGAAAAAGTAGCCCAAGTTGGCGGATAAAATGAGGGAAAACACTTGGTATTTAATGACGAACATTTAAGTTAATAAGGTTTCTCGCGAATTATATATTACTTCTCAGTCTGTGCCATTTGAACATTTACGTAATACGTACTTTTACAATTTCATTACATTATATTTCCGCAACTCCATCTAGCAATACGCTGTTGTAGTTGAAACGTTACAATCTACAGTTAGTATACTGTAAAATTCGAATAACACACAAACTTTCTGTTATACAGAAATTACTCTAAATAATGGGTCGTCTTATTTAGAAATGCGTATGCATATAGTTGACTGTATGTACATCGGTTAACTATCGATGCTGTCATGTATAGTAGTGCAAGTCTTTCGAATTTCAATAGACCGTGTAATAATTTGGCCTGATGAAGTGAAACATGACACAAAAAGAGTAATTATATAAAATCTGGTGAGCTACTCGATGGGAGTGCATTTGACATTCACAAGGAGTTTATGAAAGCGTTACCCAGGTATCAATATTTCTTGAGAACAATGCACGATGAAGTGCAAACTTTTCATGGTAATAGACCGGACATTGGTAAGGAATTATCTATAACGCATCTATAGATGCTAGTTTTATAAACTGTAGCAGTGTGGACGCTTATACTCCGCTCCATCTATAATCTCCATAAACATTAAGGATTGAAACAAACTAAGCCAAAACAGCTATTCTCCCGGCTATATGCCGTCGACGAGCCCTGAATTACAAGGCGAAATTTGCCGTATTTTGTTATAACAAAATACAATGATTTGGATTGCTCTCAAATCACAAGAAAGATGCAAAGCGTCCTCTACCTTAGGATACCGTTAACTGTAGGCCGGTTTCGACCTTATATTGGGTCTCGTCAGTGCACTGTAAGCGAGTATGTCTTCGACAAACGAGATTTGGCATCTTGTAGACCGTTACGTTCTACCGTAGTAGAACGTAAACTAAGCGCCATCTATCGGTAGTTTCAGAAACAATCCAAGTCGAAATAAAACTTGCATCTACAATGAAATGAATCATCTATAACGCAAAGTTTCAGATGGTAGTTTTATAAAATGTCGCAATGTAGAGGCTTATATACGTTCGCATTAGGAGGATCTTATTGGAGGTAGTAATCTTAATAACAGGAGTATCTCCAATAGAACTCCTAACAAAAAAGTTGCTTGAAAAATGCAAAGGAGTAGATGCAGGAACGAAGAAAAAACCGGAAAAAAGAGAGTAAGAAATATTGTGGCAAGCAAAGAAAGGAAGGATTGAATATTTGATAATATACAGCTGACATTTTGGGCAACTATTATGTCACCTGGGTCTGATGAAAGCGATACCGGTGACATGAACGACAAAGGAGACAGGTGTTTAGCAGATAACTTGGAACTAACTAGGTATAAATAGAACCATTATTACAATAGTCTTCAAATTCATATTAAAAACAGAACATAGAATTAGTTAAATGTGTTGAAAAGTATTAAGTATGAGTAAAAGTATATGAGAGGAATGTTTTTATGTAATGAGGCGAGGGATTAACAATTTTATTTTGTGTTACAACTATTTTATTTGTTAAAGTGAAGCAAATATAAGAACACAAGTAGTCAAACAACAATGCATTTTGTAAGAATGATATGTAGTATTGGGCTACAAAGATCTCCCTTCCGTTAGAGAATGGATTTTCCTACAAAGGTTTGGTATATATGTTTACTCGAATATATAATATTTGTGTTGATGATTAATTTAAATTTTACTTTGTATATCGAGAATAATATTTATAAAACTCCGTGCCCTATATGACGATGTAAAGAAGAGAGAATGTCCTATATTAAATGAAAGGTCAGGTCAGGTCTCATTACGCCCAGTAATCATGTTGTGAAAAGATATAATAAATGAGTTGAAATAAATGGGAAAGATGTAGGTATACACTATATATAAAATTATTTGTGGAGCATTATATCAAATAAATGTATTAATTTTTCTTGGTATATTATTCATGAGTGTCACAACATAGTGTATAATTCTAATGCAGCGTTATTATTATTATAAAATCATTTGATATGTTTTGGAAAATAACATATATTATTATTGAATATTACCGAGCTAAATGTAATATTAACATGAGAATAAGATCGTGAGGATGGAAGGAAAGTGAATTTACATTAGCGCATTCGCCAATTTTGTAAATGATTTTCTACAACCCACTTTATATACTTGACAAGTTTCAGAATAATCACGTCAATAAATCTAAATGCAAATCCTCTTCGATCTACATTCTGAAGGATTTGTACTTAGATTATTTATTGAATTAATGAACGAAACACTAAATATTTCTTGAAATTGTAAATTTCTTATTCACAAAATGATGAAAATTGTAATCTTTAAATATATTTAGAGTGCCACTTAAAGAAACAGTTACAGTATAGTATATTTTGAACATCATTCCCTCTATTCGTTTTTAGTTAAGCAAAATATATCTTTCACAGTATATAAATGTACATACATATAGTTCTATTTTTGTTGGTGTTGACTTCCCATATAACTAATTCGTTTCATTGCTTTATTTCTTTTAATTGATTTATTTATTCCTGTATTGATTTTTTTTATATATTTATTTAGTTATTTTATTTGTTTACTTTTTTATTTTTATTTAGTTATTTCTTTGGTTATTGATTGATTGATTTATTTATTTAATTATTTATTTAAATAAATACATAGAGTGTACAAATCTAATTATAGGATACGCTAATGAACATACTATAGTATGTATTAGTTAAAAAACATTAATCAATAATATGTGTACATAAGAATAAAATGTGTAATAAATTGACAAATACATATACCTATACATTATCACAAATAGAAAATCAACATAAAAATATATGAGTACTACTATGAGGAGTAAATGACATTTCTTATTAGCAGAATAGTTCAGAAGAAAATGCCAAGCGTATTCTCAATTTTGCAATACTGCCTAATGTTTGATGTAACATATTGGGAGATGCTATCAGCTATAAGAATGTTAGTATGGTGGTATTGGAGGGATTCAAATGGTATTATTTGGCACTGATAGTCTAGGAATTTTGCTTGAGATATTGAAACCGTCCAAGATATGTTTCATAATTTTAAACAGCAAAAAAATTATATGAAGGATTGATAATCGCTTTGAAAGTTGAAGAAGAGTTCATTCTACGATAAAACGTATTATTAGTCTGTATAAAGGTATACACTATCAATTATATACAGCACTGTTATTAATATTTATATAAATAAAATATTTTTGTCTGTAGTATTATTTACTAATTTACTTAGTTTTCAAGCTACTCTTTCGCACTAGTGCGAGATGTGGCATTAAAATAGAGGAGTCCCAACAAGGACCAAATCGCGATATGCAGTTTATTGATTTTCCTTCCTTTCTTTAAAATAATAACAAAGACTAACAAAAATATCAAATAAAATGATAAAAAACGCATTCTATAAAATTCTGTTCCATTGAAATCTATGGAAAATATAGTTTTATGGAAAATGTAGTTGATAATATTTTTCTAAATAACTTTACCAACTCAAACAGGATATCAAAAGAGAAGGCGAATGTAATTACAAAATACAGTATACTCCATTTGAAACGAGATATTTAAATGAAACCAAATTTATCGATGTTTTTTTTTTCGACTAGCATTTCTAAACTTATAGTTTATACTCATGTATAAGATTCACATCTTATAAACACGAGGCAAGAAAAAATATTTATTCGACTTTATCCTAGCGAAAGTCATTAATATGCATTTATGGGTTTATGGATTAGTTTTTGAATACAATTTTGTTAGTCGCGAGTTGATATGTCGCAGAAACTATTAGCTTCAGATGTATATTGTGATATACCTTGTGAGTTACCTTAAGAGCAAGTTTTTGCAAAAATTGGTTTCAACGTAATAAAAAAAAAAACAAAACAAGTTCCAAAATCCTTGAGCTAGAGCTGAGTTGGGAACTGTATTTATGATAATCGCTATTATCGCTATAATTAGGCAAATAATTCTTTTTATTTATTTTTATATCTTATTTTCGGCAAAAACGCACTACTTCTTTGTACATTTTATCAAATTCTGGCTGTTTTTTAACGATTTGTTTTAATCAAATAATATATAATATTGTATAGAAGATGATAGTAAAATAGTTAATAGTTTCGACATATTAATATATTTTAAAAATGTTTAAGTTCAAACTAGAAATATAATAAAAAAAAAACAGGAGATCAGTTTTCTACGAACACCGAAATTACACATTTATCGACGCGCGTAGTTCAGATGAGCACGCATGCTCATCTGGATGAAATGGATGATCAATGGATGATGGATGTATCAGATCAAAATTGCTTAAACTTAAAGTTTATAAAATATATTTGGTGTATTTTTACAACTTCTAGGCATTTTTTAAACAAAATAAAAACACACGACGCGATGTTACGAGTAAACGTACACACATTAAAAACGTACTACAGCGGCTATTTATATGTGTACCCGAATAATATGTTTTTGAATTTGAGCGATTTATTGAATTTGCGTTGTGTTCTCATCATTATTAAACTTGCTGTTTTGATTTTAATGTGTTGATTGACAAACTGAGTGATCGTATAACTAGTGATTTTTCAACTTTGTTAGTGACAATATTAAATGAAACTAATAAATAATTTACATTATTTATAATGAATCCAGAATCCAGTGAACGATATTATTTGTAATTTGTTGGAAACACCGTTTTGTCGCTGGAAAGACGAAGATAAGAGTCGTTTTACTGAAAGGAAGACCTACGACTGTTTTATCAATATATGCCAAAAAATATATTAAGAAATCTGGTAAATATTATAACGTAAATTTCAAGTCTGCTTGGTTCACAAATTATAAACGGTTATATAACAGCCCAATGTTACAAAAACTATATTGTTGGCCCTGTTTACTATTTTCTAATAAACAATTGGTTTGGAACAGGAATGGATTTGTAGATATTTTGAATATTACAAGGACGTTATATAAACATACCGATTCTGCCCAGATATTCTATATGATATCCTACAAAAAGAATCATTAGATATTAATTTTTGCATGCATCAAATAAAACAGACACGTGAAATATTAAACAAAAAGAGAAATGACGACTTTTTTAAGACAATTTTTAATAAAGCAAGTAGAATGATGGAATTGGAAATTTACAAAACGACAATTCGCTGGTCTTTCTAACGAAGCCATTAGTACTCTTGTACTAATATAAAGCACATGGTTATGAAATATTGGACCATATTTTAATGAAAATGGACGTCAGATTTCAGGACTGCGAAAATATGAAATTTGTTTGTCTCGCTGATACTGCAAAATTTGAACAATATGGCTCGTGTTTCTAATGCTTTTGAAAATTTGGAACAATTTTATGGAAATATATTTACCAAATATCAACGACTTAAAAAACGAACTTTGCCTGTTATATAATGATGAAAGTTACAGAACTATACCGCTGCATGAACTGCTCAAAAAACGGAACGAATACAAATATGTTTTTACAGAAGCTTACAAACTGTTTTGTATAATTTTATCTATTCCATCAACAAGTGCGTCAGTTGAAGGAGGCTTTTCATGTCTTAAGCGTATAGAGACGTATTCAAGAAATACAATTTCCCAAGAAGAAATTTTTAGCTGTTTCTATCGAGAAAGAATTGTTGCTAGAACTAAAGAAGGATCAGCCATTTCATGAAGATATAATAGATAACTACGCTTTACTAAAATATCGAAGAATTGATTTGGTGTACAAACATTAGATAGTTATAAGCTTGGATATAAGTAAGTTTTAAGAAAAATTATTCTACTTTTTTCTAACTGTTTACACATCCTAATGCTTCTATGGAGCATTTGTAAGAACATCGATGTACACATATTCAATTTCCTATTATCTGTAGCTCTCCCAAATACGTCTAAATAGGCCACTTACCGTGATATACCCTGTATTTACGGCAACAACATTGAGGTAGATCGTTCTCTCGTTCCATCGCCGCATTCATCACTCACATCGTCGTCGCATTTTCCGCATTCCTCTTCCCGATCTTCCATCGATGACGTAACCGTGTATCGTCGTGGAGTTTCCTGATATCTAAAATTGGCATCGGCTCGGGCGCGCAGCGAGATTCGGTGACAGCTAGACATCGTCTACATGTTATAATATGCAAATGAGCCATGCCGAAGACGATCCGATCCTGCCTAGTGCAGATGGTGGAGGGCGCCGATTGCCGCAGGATGAATGAACGGCGAGATGAGTTGCCGCTGCAGTGCGATCTAACATCACAGTGGCCCAGGTGGTCCGCAGTGGGCGGCGCCTGCGCCCTGTCCTGCGTGCCCCGTGCCTCCGGCCCGGACCTCAGTGTACTAAACGCGTCGCGACGCGTCTCTCGTTGCCCCAAAAGCCGCTACCAACTGGCCGCTTGCACCTGTTGGAACGACGCGACGCACTACCGCCGCCGATAGCGCTGGAAGATGAAGAGTTACCAACTTATGAGGGAGACTTTGCGAGTACGCGACGTCCTCGTCAACATCCAGTGCAGGAAAAAAGTGGCAGAGTATTCTTCCGCGCGCAAATAGTGCTCACAAAAGAACCGCTAACAATAGAAGAAAGGTCAATTCTAATAAAGTTTAAATTCTTGCTCAATGTAGTTTTTTAGATAGGTAGTTTCGCAGAATTTTTTCGCTACATTTTATCCAGTTATCTTCCATTTTACGATAGTTTGTAGAAAGTTTTAAAGTAAAGAGCTAAAGTTCTACCGTTTTACAATAGTTCAATCTAGAGTGCAAACATATTTAGCATATATATATATCTTCCGCATATTATATACCTAGGTATACGTAGTGTCTATGAAATAATTAGTGTTGCCAAGGACAGATAAGGTCGTAGTCATCTTTCTGTAGTGGTTACAGGCGAGTGAAGTGCTGTGACTACTGGTGACTACCACCAGAAGTGTTTTCAGGAGAGGGGATCTTGGTGATGATCTGCAGACATGACGATGTGGCAGAGCGGGATGGGGGGGCACGGGGGGAAGAACAACGCCTGGATGAAGCTCATGGGCATCGTCCACAAGGAGAGACGCCACCACGACTCCGGGCCCGGTTCCACGGATCGGACACTTAGCCAGTAAGTGTCACGCTCTTTCCGTTTCATGATCTTGCCGCGAATATGGATATAATCCTTAGCTACGATTTCGTTCATATATTACAGACTTCCATCAATTCATAATTGCACTGTTTTTGTGCATATGTGGACGACACAGTTATTGTCTAGTCCTGTTAGCCAAATTGAACAGACCAATACCATACTTAATTTTAACTCCATGACATTAGACAATTAGTCTTTGAACATGACCTTCAATTGATTTCTTCCAAGTTCTCACTTTCATTATTTGAGAACAAAACTAAAGTATAAAAATTTCCCTTGATGGATTGTATATTCTGATTTAGTATTTAAAAACCATGTAATGATATAAAACTATTATAAGAAGTATATTCTTTGAAGACCTCGTATTCAAATTGCTATGTATTATCCCGGACTTAAGAAAACTCTAGACAACTCTTTGATTCGTTCCCACTTCGATTACTGCAATATTATCTATGATTCATGATTGTTGACTGTTCACAAAACAGAACATGCAAAATATTGTGAACGGTTGTTATCACATAATTTATGGTTCCAGAAAATATGATGTAACTCATAAAATTAACTAATCATAATGGTTAAATATGGGCAACTGTAGAACTCACACTTACTTAGGTACATTCTTTGACTTCCTAGCGTATTTCCATTACCAAGGTCCATCATTGACGCCAAGAGATGAGGTACCAATAATCTGGAAATTTGTACTCTGCTCATCTACTTTAAATAATAGTCTACGATTGACAATTCAATATACCAGGCTAGAAATAAATCGTTCATGTTTCATGAGTTCATGAGATCAGATTTATTACTCTATTTCAGTCTATTCAATTATACAATTCATGACTTAACTACACGAGTATGTATATTATGCCATAGTTTTAAAATATTTGAAATGAAATGCGACCACCTCTTTGTAAACAAACAAAGATTATAACTATTTTATATTAAATCAATGACCAATGCTCAGCCTCTGCCATATAATTCTCGCTTTATTTCTTTGTCTTACTTATTTTATTTTTTACTGGAATAGGTAGCAGCCTTTGGTGTGACGATAACACTGACATAGTTTTCCACAAAACACCAAAGCACTATACACTACATTCCACGCGCGTTTCGCCAACAAAGTTGGCATCAAATGGTGATGATTAAAACTGTCTGGAGTTTTAATCATCCCCAGATGATGCCAACTTTGTTGGCGAAACGCGCGTCGAGTGTAGTGTATAGTGTTTTGGTGTTTTGTGGAAAATTACGTCAGTATTCTTTCATTTTTGTTTGTAATCACACCATTATATCGACATCTATCGACCCAGTTGAGGTTAAGTATGAGAAGCAATTGTGCTAGACTTCGCCTCCTGTAGGGTTTATTTTTATTACCTTCTGTATTTATTTTTATGCATTTTATGAAATGAAGTCAATGCATTATTATTATTTTTAATATAATTATTTATATACCATTTAGTACGCGAAAATTTACCTAATACGGGGATATCTATTATTTTTTCAAAAAGGGTTCACTCTTGCTGGTCTTAAGTTTGAAATAGCATTGAACAACACTGTAAAAATGGTTTTCAATGATGTTATCGTAATAATAAATAATGGGTTACATTAAAGAATACTTAATTCTTTTTCTATCTGAACCGTTTTTATTTTGATCTACGAATTTCATTATTTTGTCGATATCTCTATCGTCATTGAGAAGTTGACAAAGAAATAATTGCCGTACTAGGGAAAAGGGGCAGAGTATTCTTCCGCGTGCAAATAATGCTCACAAGGGAACCGCAAACAATAGAAAAAGATGAAGTGTAATAAAGTTTAAATTCTTGTGCGATATATTTTTTTTCGATAGATGGCGTCGTAGGTTCTTTTCGCTACATTTTATCTAATTATTATCTCTTCATCGCATAGACGTGTGGTAAATTTGGAAAGCCAGAAGTAACCATGTTTAGCTTGGATTCCCTTCATATATTACAGAATCTGGTCATAAATTCCTAATTATAATGATCGTGCATGAACATATAACACAGTTATTGTATAGTCCTACTAGTGAAGTTGAACAGAGCAACAAAATACTCAATTTTAAACAAAACACTATACACTACACTCGACGCGCGTTTCGCCAACAATGTTGGCATCATCTGGAGACGATTAAAACTGCCTGCAGTTTTAATCATCTCCAAACAATGCCAACTTTGTTGGCGAAATGCGCGTCGAGTATATAATATTTTGGTGTTTTGTGGAAAACTACGTCAGTGTTATTTTATTTTTGTTTTTAATCACACACCATTATATCCACATCTATCGACCCAATTGAGGTTAAGTGCGAGAAGCAATTCTGCTAGACCTCAAACTAGACTGGAAAAGGGGCAGAATATTCTTCTGAGCGCAAATAGTGCTCACAAGAGAGCCACTAACAATAGAAAAAGATGAAGTGTTTAAATTCTTGCGTGATATATTTTTTTAGATTGTTTTTCGCTACATTTTATCTAGTTATTTTGATAATAACTAGATAAAATGTATGTCTTCATCGCATAGACGTGCGGCAAATTTGGAAAGCCAAAGGTCACGAAATTTAGCTTGGATTCCCTTCATATATTACAGAATCTTGTCATAAATTCGTAATTATAATGATCGGGCATGAACAGATTATTGTATGGTCCTAGAACACAGTTATTGTATAGTCCTAGTAATGAAGTTGAACAGAGCAATAACGTACTCAATTTTGAACTTAACATCATAAGTAACATCAGAGAGTTACGTCCTGAACATAACCTTCGGCGGAACCCACATAAAACGTCAGTTATTGTAGAAACATTAAAAACTGAATTAAAAATTTATATCGGTGATATTAAAAAACTCCTCATCAGTGCTATCAAGAATTTAGATTTAAATATTGATTCTGATTTAATGTTTGAAAATTATAAAAACAGGTTATCAGTTTTCCACAAACACCTAAAAATTACACGTTTCTCGAAGTTAGTTTCGTCAATCAAGTTGACATAATCGGGAGACGATTAAAAGAGTTTTGGGGGAGTTTTAATCATCGCCCGAGAACGTGTAATTTTTCGATGTGCGTGGAAAATTCGTCTCGGTATTTGTTGCTGCATCGAAGGTTCTAGCCTCTTCCCAGGATTTAAAAGTCATGTCTTGAACCTTAACTTCGATTTGCTATTTACAAAATATCTAGGATTTTATTTATTTGTCTTTGATAGCACCTTCAGATAAACAAAATTAAAATTTTTCGCAACACCCTAATATGTTTCTACATTTACATTTGTCTAGAATTGTATTAGCAATCTTATTTTTAATAATTTTCCGACTTGTTAAGGAATATACAAAGTTCAACGAAAACTGTAGCATTCATCAATAGCGAGGCACGAAAATGACAGCAAACACAATTATTAATAGTCTCCAGCAAATTCTCGTCACGTTCTTCTCCTGTACTCATCAATACAGGAAATTAAGATTATCCAAGGATATTCTGAACATATTTTATATTCATGGAGAAGAGCACATGATTATTCAACGAAATTGGTAGCAGAAAGTTATTGTCAATAGTCAAGCATTGCCAACATAAAAATAATTTAAAAATTCAATAAACATGATTTTGTTTCAACAGGTTCCTTATTGCGCCATTTTTATTAAAGACAATTATTATTAGGACCCAACCTTTTCAATTACCAGTCTCAATCAATCGCCTTGTACATGAAGTATAATTTATGTTTTTGTATACATCGACAAAAAAATAGTTTTACATTTTCAAAAACAACCTAAAAAGGACGGAGTACCATGTATAACGAACATGATAATATGTATTTATTTTATAATATTGTATAATATGTAATATTTTACATATGTAATAATTGTGTATTGTATATATGTAATAATTATAATATTGTATAATAATATTTTATAATATGTCTTGAACTGATACATAATAAATAAACACATTGTATATAAATCTCGCCCTTTTTTTATATAAATCGTTCTTTTTTATTTCTAACTCATTTGAATGCGAGAGGCTTCATTCGGGGAAATGTCAAGCTTTTATTCGAAGAAATATCTTTGCGGTCGCTATTTGTATATAACTATATTATATTATATAACATTTTAATACATTTAGTTATAATATACATTTATAACCAAATGTATTAAAATGTTAAAATAATCCCTTCTGACGTTACACAAAAAGTCTTACAGATTAGAGTTTTTATGTCTGAAGGACGTCTTATAAAATCCTGATATTACAAACAGTAAAATATGTCCTAACGGTGTTTGTCATATGAATCCTAAAGATGTAATTTCAGCATTTCCTTACGGTTCTATTTTAAGTTTGACAACTTCGTGATTTTTTCAAAATGATGCATGGTTACTCTAACCTCAAAATGGTATGGTATGGTAAAGAAATAGAAGCGACAAGAGCAAACTGCATAACTGATCTTACACACCATTTTTCTAGAAAATTGCCCACCGAAAATGTAACCTCCCATCCAAGGGACTACGCTTCCAGCGAGTGGCACGTTACTACTATTTCAAGATCCACTCCACTGTAATTATTGTTTTACGTTTTTCACAGCATAATTATATGTTTACAGGATTTACCCATTTGTGGCTAAAAGTAATAACCATACTTCTAAAAATAATATTTTTCTATTAGAATAGATAGATCAATTTTACCTTTGTAGATATACCGATCAGTTAATGAAGAGTTAGTTTGACAAATTTTAAGAAATCTTTCTAAACAACTTAGATTTCGTTTCCACAAACTGCCTAGAGTATCCCATACTCCCATAAAGAAATTCATTTAGAAAATGGTGAGTTCATTTGTTTACGATATATTGAATTATTTACAGTCCAACAGTTCAGTATAATTTTTATTTTGCCCAATTAGACCAATTAATAATAACATTTTAGTTTCTTCTTCTGTAAATCATAATCATACTTACAAATAATTCAGTCTTTATTTAGTGACCTTACTTGAGATTGAGAAGGAGTCTTGTTTTAATAAGGAAAATAAATGGTGAATATCCAGTAATTGATCTGCGAGAATTGAGTAAATGATAATTACTTTTGAAGAAACCATGTCAACGTGGTCAACTAGATAAACAAAGATTTAAACTCTAAAAGATATTGTTCAGCCGCATTTCTTGATATATCTCAAGCCTTCGACAAGGTGTAGCACGCTGGATTGCAAGTCAAACTAAAGAGGCTTCCCCTCATCCCCATTTCCAACTATTGAAATCTTATCTAGCAGATAGACACTTTATAGTTAAACATGGTGAATACAAGTAAATACACTGAATTGCATTCAATATACTCAGGTGTTCCTCAAGGTAGCATACTTGGCCCAATATTGTACCTCTTGTATACAGTTGATTTTCGACAAGAACCACCATTGTTGCAACATCCGCTGACGACACGGCATCCTACGCTAATCCAACATCAGCCTCAATAAACTTTCAAACAAACTTAAATAAAATTCAGCATTGGGAAAAAACATGGCGCATTAAAACTAATGAAACCAAGTCTACGCGTGCAAGCTTTACATTACCAAGAGAAGCATATCCTCTTGTGAATATTAACGACTGACCAACTTCTTCAAGTTAAAGATGCCAAGTACCTTGGCATATATTTGGACCGATGCCTTACATGTAGAAAACATGTATTTGCCAAACGTAAGCAGCTAGGACTTAAATTAAGCTATATGTATTGGGTCATAGGCCGTAAATCTACATAGTCCTTGGACAACAATTTATTACTATACAAGTCCAATCTTAAGTCCATTTGGACTTACGGAATTCAGGTGTGGGGTATCGCTAGTATCTCCAACATTAACATCCTTCGAATATATCAGAACAAGGTATTGCGTGCCATCATCGAGGCACCTTATTACGTCTTCAACGAAGTAATTCAGCATAATACACCTCTGGAATGCATCAGGAAAGCCATACAATGATTCAGTGAGAAATTCAGTGAAAAGGCGTCAGTGCATCCTAGTGTGCTAGCTAATCTGTTAAAAGTGCTCCATATCCGTGAAGTGCGTAGGCTAACGTCTGCCACTTGACTTAACTACAAGACAGATAGGTTTAGGATTAAGATCACTACGTAGTCAAATAAACTCTAATTTTAATTTTTAAAGATCATTCACTGGAGTGACACTCTACATTACATTAAATCCTAGTCACGAAAAACGTTTATTGCTCAGTTGGCAGACTGCAGATCTCTAGGAGTTAAACAAAAAAAACCGTGTAATTATAAATGATAGAAGTAACCAAACTACATTTGACTAAATCAGGAGTCCCCCAGGGAAGTGTCTTGGTTTCAATTTTGTACCTACTGTTTACAGTCGACTTTCCATCGAAGCACTATCACCTCAATATTTGCAGATGATGCGGCAATCCTGGCAGTAAGCCGAAATCTTACAACAGCGACAGAAACACTACAAAATAGCTTGAACTAAATAGAAACATGGGCGAAGAAATGGAGAATTACTATAATTAAAACAAAGTCAGTACACATAACCTTCACAAAATGCCATAACGAAACATCTGTAGTTACTATGAACAATAAATAAATCCGAGAAACAGATGCTGCAAAATACACTTGGATAAATACTTAACATGGAGCATTCATATTTGAAAGAAAAGGAAACAACTAGACTTGGAGAAAACACTACTGGCTCGTAGGAAGAAAATCACAGCTCTCACTTAATAATCACCCAATAAATTATGCGTATATATCCATCATTATCAAACCAACCTAGACCTACGGAATCCAACTGTGGGGGACAGCATCCATGTCAAATATCGCCATTATAGAGCGGTGCCCATCAAAAGTACTGCATTGCTTGGTACTCCTTGGTTAATAACCAAAAAAGACATACACAATGACCTAGAAATACCCAGCATCACCGAAGTAAACAAGAGACTCAACAAAAAGTAAATTGAACGTCTCGAACATCGCCCGAATACATTGGCACTAAACTTATTGGATAATAGGGAAGTAACTAGAAGATTAAAAATAGGGACGTTGCTGGACTTATTCTTCGAATAATAATTACAATTAATAAATATTTCTTTTAAACAATAGCGAAGTGTAATAATATCACAGTGTAATATTTTATATAGAAGCTTAGTAATTAGATTACTTCTCATTCTTGTTATGATTTTACGTTTGACATATATGCTTATTGTCATTGTAATTAACATATTGCATAATAAAATCATTTATCATCATTAGGTCATCACTCCTAAGACTGGTTGGACGCTAACCTCCAGCTTCTCCTATCTTGTGCTAACCTACGCATTTCGCTAATTGTGCTACAACCTACATCTCTTACTATTTGCGAGCAGTAGTCTAATCTAGGCCTACCTCTGCCTTTCTTCACTCCTATTTCTGCCTCCAGAATATCGCGGACTATTCCCCCACGTCTCAGCAAGTGGCCTACCATTCTATCTCTTCTCTTCTTTAAGTTTTTCCACATACTTCTTTTCTCGCCGACTTTCTCCAATACTTCTTCGTTTCTAACCCTATCAGTACATGGTCTTTTCATCATTCTTCGGTACCACCACATCTCAAAAGCTTCTAATTTCTTCCTACTTGCTTCCCCTACCGTCCAGGTTTCGCAGCCGTATAGTGCCGTGCTCCATACATATGTTTTCAAAAATCTCTTCCTTGTTTCTAAGAATAAAATCATTATACAAAAAAATTGTAGATAATTTATAGCTTAAAAGAAATGGTCACAAAAAATTTTTTTGCTAATAAAATTTTGTTGTTTTTGTTGACAACAAAAATCTGAAGAAAATAATTATTAAATAGTAGCAAATATCGCATTTCTCTATTAATGAAAAAAAGAGTCATGAATGAGATTCAGCAAGTATATAATACGTGCAAATTATTATATTTTATCGTTAAATTATTATGTACATAATATCCAAGATCTTCTTTCATTTCAATAGAAAAATTCGTGGCGGCCACAAATGTTTTATATTTTACGTGCTAAAGAAGTATTTTTGTTTATACTTCACCTGCCGTATTTTATAATTCAGTATTTTTTTAAGTTAACGCTTTATTGTTGACAGCATCCCTTGTAGCTAACATGTTCAATTATTTTTTATTTGAGTTATTCCCTTTTAAATGTAAATATAGTTAATTTCGCTTTGTGTTTTTATCTGCTTTGAATTGTTTAAAAATGCGACGTGACACATGTGTCACGGATATGCCACGGACAATATTAATTTTCACCAGATTATGTATACATAAAAATGTCATGTTTTTTTATCTTCGTATAATTAATTTTCATAAAACATGTAAAGATGTGTTATATTTGTTAGAAAGATTTGTTTAGATTCGTAAAATTATTCATAACTTTTAGTAAATGTAGAGAATTGGTAGTCTGTAACAATTAAATGAGCTGATGCATAAGTAGGGTGACTCTATTAACTTAAATTAACCTAGTAAATTGAGAAATAGCGTGTCTAATTGAATGACAACTATGATTTATTATAGAAAGGTAGTTGACACGAATTTATATAATATTAGATGAAGTTCATGAAATCACATTGGAGAAAACAAAAAGTCCATAAGTATGCCAACAGATAAAAAGGACACTTTTACTAGGCTCCTTTCTTCAATCGTGAATAAGATCCGTTACGATGACAAATTTATCCATCGACTCTTGATCCAATATTATTTATTATGGGTGGTATTTGAATATCTCGATTAAATAAGGGTAGTTACATGCATAGAAATGTTAATAAGCAAGGATATGCTTATTAAGTACTATAATAAGCATACTAAAATAATTGACGTGGTCTACCGGTGGACCACGTCACGTCATGATCTGAAACTGATGGTTTAAAGGTCCGGAAACTAAAATTAATTCATGGCTAAAGTCAAAGTACTTGGGAGGGCATGCATTTCCTTAATATATTAAGATATCTCAGTTTTGTAAAATAAACTTTGCTTATTAAAGTTGATTAAATCAAATTGGGTTAAATTTTACAATAAAGAGGCTATTTCAAAGGTCTTGTGGACGAAGGACTAACCCAAAGCCTCGAAAACGCCTTGGCTAGATATTATCGTATATTTATCGATCATATTTTATCGACTAGAATATCTGAATAGTTACGATTAGGAAATAAAACGGCGGGATTCAGAATTCAGTCGTCGTGGAGGAAATGAAATAACTATATCATTTAATGTTTCTGTACATTGAGGGTGTGTCTCAATTGCTTAGTTTGCCATAATAGTATTCTAGTATCTACAGTTTAGTCTGCTAACAATATCATTTAATGAAACAGTCATATTCTATATTGAGTTTCTTAGAAAATTGAGGTTATCTACGATACTTACTGGCAGGGTTGAACTTGTTCATCTAGAATATTTCCTTTAAGGGAACGAGGTCTGGCTCAGAATTTCTTTTTCATTTAATTCTCATACAGCCACATGAATACACAGACACACAGCCGACTTATATAGGAATCGAACCCACATTCGGATTACTTCCGAACCCGGAACCTAGACCAGCTCCAAGCTCCTACTTTAGCTATTATACCAGTTTAACTTTATACGGATGGTACTTGTTGCTTTTTACAATTTTGTGAATTGAACACAACACTTGAACATTAGACAACACTGTTTAAGTTTTCATAACAGTATGACATCTTCAAATTTTTGGATTACCAAATCCATCCGACTTTTATGGACGGGCAACAAAACGGGTTTGAGTTGTTTTCATCGTTCCCAGGTGAGATACGTCCAGTTTTCAGAAAATATTTGATGGTGCAATGCTCTTTAAATGTTTTTCAATTTTGCTACGGTATATTGAGATACTGTTTCCCGGATAATTCACATTGAACATACCACAACCTTGCGGGTGGTATCACCTATCATAATTAGTACTTCTATTATTTCTTTTGTCCTCGTCTTTAGGTGTAACCTTCTTCTCTGCAGCATGAAGTTCTAGGGAAAAGAGCACAATTTATGTGGGTGTAAACATTGTTTACACCCACATACCACTAACCGAATAAAACACAGTGGGTGTTTCTTTCGGTTAACATTTTCACTTACTCAAATGACAATATGTTTAACAAAAATATATTTACTGTCACCTTAGTAGTTTATTTTTGTGAGCCGTGTCCCATGTTTTGTTGTTATATTCCCATTTAATTTATTTGTGTTAAAATGTTGTCATTTTTAGTAATATTGTGTTTATGTAGAATCATATTTCTGGTCTTGCACTTGTTATTTTTATTGTAGTAGTAGCTTTTATGTAACCACAGATCATCATTTTAGTGGATTTTAGTGGCAAAATAAATATAAATATGTCAATTTTCCGTGAAAGCTTGAAGTAGAATCTTATGTACTGCAAAAATATATTGACATATATTTCAATCACAAAAACTAATTTTTTTGCTTTGAACGACGATAACAAGGCTTTCAGACAACACGAATTAATAAGAATAAAATTATCTAAAAAATATTTATGATGAAATCATTGAAAACAATTTATTGAAATCCGTGGATTTCTTGAAAGGCAAAAAAGATTTGGAAAAATTTGTTTCTGATGGTGTTCTTATGGTTATTACTCAAGTACTACTGATGGTAAACTATTCTCATCCAACTTACAGCCCATTTAAAATCACCTAAATATTTAAGATTTTCTTACATTCCTTAATTTTTGTGCCTAGTGTATATTTCTCAACAATGCACACTATTAAAAATATTAAATTTATTCCAGAGCGTACTAATGTATCGTGTATCGTTTAGTGTTTAGAATACCAAAACCGATACCATAGTATAATGAATTTCAAGGTACGCCACTGTAATCTAAAATATATTTTTATATATATTTACATAAAATATAGAATTTTACTAAAATAAACATTTTGACGCCCAGACTATGTGTTGCTTACACACACATTTGCAGTTGAAATATAGTAATGAACGTGTGAAATAAAAATTAGAGTGAAAACAAGCTTCTACAACATTACATTAAATTTAATTTTGTAAACATCATCAATAATCCTTATTAATGCCTCATCAATTGCTAACAGTAAAGTATTTGAAAAATTCAAGGCGACTTGCTTCCTTCATTCAATGAGGCAGGATCAATGGATTGGAGACTGTTACGAAAGAAAATATGACTCCAGTCATCGATCTACATAACAAATTAATCTTAATAAAAGAGGTGCCCGTTTTATGGAAAGTTAATGACTTATTGAGTGGTAAATATTGACTTAAAATATTACTTAAACCCACATTTAATTTTATTAAGTGTGATAATGTGTTCTTCATTACAAAAACAGGAAACTGTAGAGAATTCATAACAGATATTTACGAAAAACCATGTAAATTTCTCTTGTTATTGGTTATTCCTAGTATAGTATACTTACAAATGGACAAACAAGTAACTTACAAGAGAGGTTAGAAAATATTCAATACATAAAACTAGCAAGATATAATATACGAACTTATTTATTATACTGGGGAACAGTTAATTTGTTGCCAGAAATTAGAGCACGCCGCAATTGTCCCATTTTATGTGCGATTCGACGGGTGGGTTTACCGACGCATGGCGAGCAACTCTATAGAAGCTCTGAAAAGAATTCGAAGAATAGTGTGTTGCCTTTAAGATTTCGCAGTTTCGCAGAACTCAGCCTCTTTAGCGGCTTATATAGAGTCGTGCGCTATGCATCGAACCCACCCGTCGACACCCGTCGAGTCGCACATGAAATGGGACAATTGTGGCATGCTCTACCAAGAATTTAGAGTCGATTGCAAGTACAGGGTCAGATGCACGGCGGGGCAACCGGGGCTGGAGCCCCGGGGCCCCCACACATTGAGGACCTCCACAAACCTTGGATTCAACAATTTTATAACATTAAATTTTTTTAATCTTTGAAAAAGTAATGAGCAATGAAATATATCCAAACATTTATTTTCATCCTATGTCAAATCTATTCAGTGGTGGAATTACAAAATTTAGGCCTTATGCAAAATTCAGTATCGGCAAAATTTAATATTTATTTATTGGATATGCGGCAAAATGTACGCTGGTTAAAGAGCAAAATGACAGCTAAATACGAGATAAGCTTTCAGCATCTCTGAGTGATAGGATTCGAGCTTATGACGTTGTCTGCGATCAATTTGGTTTCTTGAATCATTTAGAGGATTTGAGTTCATCCGAGCTACACAAGGCTGCGACAAGTTAGTAAAAATTTACAACGACGATCTTGAAAACAGTCTTGGGAACGAATTAGTCCAGTTTGTAGCCTTGATAGATGCCTTCAAGAAGAACTACAATGTCGACAGTGAACCAAAAGAGATGTTTTTCTACAGGATTCTGGTCGATAATAACTTCGGCGCTGCATTCCCTAATATTGAAATTACATTGAGAATGTATTTAGTGTTGATGGTGGCTAATTGCGGCGGAGAACGTTCATTTTCTATAATGAAAATTATTAAAAATAGGCTGCGTACGACGATGACCCAAAAACGTCTAGCATATCTGTCATTGCTCAGTATAGAGAGTGATTTACTTCGAGAAATAGACTTCGGAGAAATCATTAAGGATTTTGCCTCTAAAGAAGCACGTAAAGTGTCTTTCACTTAAATATAGTAAATCTATCAATTGTTTCCCATTGTTCCCATCACTCGTCAGAAAGTAATAAAGATTTTTAAAAAATTACAAAAAATAGAATAGTACATATCTTAATAGTGGAAATTTGTTTTTTAAATGTAAAAATAAAATTATCGAAAGATATTTATTGATTGAAAGGGCCTCCACTTTTTTCATTGCCCCGGGCCCCGACACCCCAGCATCCGGCCCTGTGCAAGTATATTGCTGCTCCTGAAACTTTTAGAAAAACATTTTTACTCGTAAGAAGCGGCGGCTTATGATGGACGGTGTCCAAGGAATCCGCTGCTGGCGATGCCTTCCAGTCACACCAAAACTCTGAGCATTTCTCATGCTGCGGATTTTCGTCGGTTGATAACTTATGCAACAAGATCGCCCAGATTTCATTTTTCATATTTTCCAAGAAGTTTGGTTTCCGACGTATTACCGAGCCACAATAAATTGTTAATTCATCAATTAATTTGGCAGTTAATTTACACTTTCCTCCGAGGCCATGCATCACATTCTAAAATATTGAAATAATTTTTAAAGATAATAAAAAAATCGATTTTTTGAAAAATTTACAGTGATGTTACCCGTTATCTAATAGTTAAATTGAATCGCAATTTACTAATACATTCTTGAAGTAAGTATCTAATACATATGTTGTATAATCTACATACATACATACCGTATAATCCCGAATGTTAAGATCTTGAGAGGTTTCTATATGTAAAGCTGTTAGGAGTGTGTTTTGAAATTTAATCAAAATGCACTGAATGCACCACAAACACAATGTCTGCGTTGAAATATACCTAACACATTATAAATAAATACTTTACGATGTGGGCCTTCACGGAAAACGTCAATAAAGTAACGGAAGGGGCGAGAAATATTTATATATACCCTGAATGCGAGCAGGGCTTTATTAAACCACTCGATATTTTTAAATACAAAAGCTCGCGTGGTAGGTAAGTGCGCGAATAAAATTGAATAACCTTACCGGGCCTGATAGCATACTGAGATTAGTTTGTTATTTTTTGTTCGAGTTTCATTTTTTTATACCTCTAAAATACATTGCGAAGTTAAAACGAGGCTTTTAGAAAATGCCTGATAAAGGACGCATACGCGACCCTTGCCTTTAGGACGTTACGACGTACGATTAAAAACAGAAATAGGGATGTTGGCGAACGATTTTAATTTTTTTTATGCCCGCTTTGATGCGGTATCTGCAACATCCGCGAATTTAGGTAGTTTGTAAATCTTTTTATCGCCTGTTTGCCGTGACGTTTTCGTTTCTGTTTTCTGTAAGAAGTAGTTGGAAAAGGCAAGTGCTGTGTTAGAACTTCCCGTCTTTGGGTAAAAATGAGACTTACTTATACGAGTATGTACGTATACTGTTATAACCGAGAGATACGAGGGGGTACCCAAAAGAAACCAAACTTATGTTGTGGTGGGCAGAGTCTTTGTAGTACCTCGTTCTGCCGCTAGGAGCATATAGTGCTACTATTCCCGAGTCAGTGTGCCAAGCGTCGTAGCTAAAGAAGGTTCCGTTCGGCTTGTGTGATATTTTTAGTGAGAGTTGTTTTGTGTGCTCGTCGTTTTTTGATTCTCGTGAACGGCGCGACTGTAAAATTTTGCTTCTTGTTCGGAAAAACTGGCACAGAAACTCTACAAGGACGATGCTAGCGGAGAAACTCAACTGTTTGAGTGGTTTTCCCGTGTCAAAAGAGGTGAAATGTCAATTGATGACAAACGTCGCTCTGGTCGTCTTTCCACAGCTCTAACCGACGAAAATGTTGAAGAAATTCGCGAAATCATCCCCGAAGATCGACAACAGGCCATTGACGAGTTGTGGAAATTTTTGGTAAAAAATTAGCGCACAAGCAGAGCTATGTGAGCAGGGGCGTTATCGTAGCGGAAAAACCAGTCACCCGACTGTTAAAAATCAGGCTTCTTCCGCCGCAAACTGTTGCGCAATCTTTTCAAAACTTCCAGGTAGAAAGCCTGATTAACTGTCTTATCCTGTGAAATAAACTATAAATGAACAACTCCTCTCGTATTGAAAAAAACAAGCACACAAAACAACTCTGTCAAAAAAATTCACACAAGCTGAACGGAACCTTCTTTAGCGACAACGCTTGGTTCACTGACTCGGGAATGGTAGCTCTATACGCTCTTGGCGGCAGAAGGCGGTACTACAAAAACTCCGTCCACCACAAAATCATTTCAGATTCTTTTCGATACGCCCGCGTAGTTAAGAGAAACTCAATTTTGGTCATAACAAATGTGATCAGCCATATTTATGGTGCAAATGGATGAATTTTTATTTATATAATTTTTTTGAGATCACCAATCTTAAAAATAATGTACAGGGTGTCCTCCTAGCTCAATTTGTATAATGTTGGGGAAGATGTCTGGTAGGCGTGTCTAGTGTGAGAAGATGGCACCTGTGATTGGATGATCCAGATTATTTTTTGAGTGTATTTTTGACAATTGTCACTTAAAAAATGAGATGCAACATATTTATTTTCGGTATTTAAGTACTGCTATGCGGATTCTAGCACAATTTGCATAATAATTGTGGTAGCGGTGATTGGATGACTGGGTATATGTACATATTTTTGGCTATTACTACTTAAATAATGGGATGTAACATATTTAGTACGTAATTATTCCGAAATGAGGATGGATGCGGTCGCTCAGAATTTTTGGATATGTTTTCGATATTGTTATGTATTTAATAATTCAAGGAAATTGTTGACCTGTGTTTTATTTTTTTACAAATAACTTTATAAATGTTTTGAATATCAAATTAAATTAATAATTAAATGCATAACAGTAAAGATTTGATATTTTGTTAAGTATTAATTAATATGTAACATACGTAACTATGTTACATATAAGTATTAGGTGTCTATGTTAATAAAGTGCGTCTATTAAATTATTAGATTCCGATATAAGATGTGTGCTGTTGATCATAATTTTTGAATACATGGAAGGGTTCGAGTGCAAACAACGGTAATTAACAATTGTGGGAATTTTGAGTTTTTTGGTGTAAACAATAGTATGTGCATTCCCGCGCTCTTTTATAGTGGTAAATTTAATTTTACGCTAATAGAGGCGTTGTTGCACTCATTGAAAATTATGGTAACTGTCTATATTATGATAGCTGCCTATATTTCATTCTAAAGACTTAATCATAGCTTCCTGTAAACTTTACAGATTAAAAATTGATATAAATATAAATCTGAATTCAGTTCAACATTTAGGTATAATTATCTCCAAACTTAAAAAAAAATGTCGGTTACAATTGTTTACACCCGAAACCTTCAGTATTGGATATTGTTACGTATTTAATTGCTCAAGGAAGTTAGTTGAACTGTGTTCTATTTTTCACAAATATTATGTCTTCTGAAATCGAGGTAATAGATTTAGCTTATTTTAATAATTAAATACATAACACTAGAAAATATTGATTGACCAAACCCATCCTCATTTCGGAAACCAATAATTAAATACATGTAATGATTGGGAACACCTAATACTTAACATATGTTACGCATTAAGGGTGTGGGCCTTCAAAACTTTTTGGACTTTGAATATGTTATGTATTTATTGCTATGTATTTAATTATTGAAAGAAGTTTTTAAAAATCCATTTAATCGTATGTAAGTAAATTTTATGTTTTAAATATTTAACAAAATTTTCTTAGTCCCAGCTCATCAGATGTAACCAAATGTTTATTAATAGTTAATTATTAGGATATGTGGTCCTTGAATGTTTCAATGGTTTATTTATTCTATAATATGTAACTTATTGCACCAATACAACTTTCGAATATATTTGTATTTCGTTACTGATCTTGTACAGGCCCAATTGCCAGTTTGCATTCTTGTAAGCCGTTTCACTTTTCTGTAGTTTTCACAAATAAATCTATGAAGGTTTTTTATTTTTCTCGTTTTCACTTGATAGTATAGTTTCCCAGATCAAGTTGCTTTGACTATGGAATATAGATAAATAATTGTATGTAGGTCTTTTCCCCTCTCTTTCACTTGATATTTCAGTATAAAATCAAAAGCACTTAGTTACAGCAACATCACAAAATCTTGAACTGTTTCTCATCCTATAGTTAAAACCCGTTTCTTTATTGGTAAGTTTATTTGTTACTATCTATATTTGTTATTAATTTTTATTTCTTGTTAGAAAACAGCTATGGATATGGAAAACATTAATGAAACATCCTTTTTAGAATACAAAACAACCAAATCAAAGATCTCGAAATTGGGAAACCATATTGGATTAAGAAAACTAAAAATGTGGCAACTAAGTATAGAGAATGATAAATCCCTGAATTGGAGGAATGTCAAATATTTCTTCCTAAATGAATGCTCCCCAATGTATTCATTGATGATCTGGAAATTAGTAATCCGACATATACAGGAGGTATCTAAAACATATAATCTCATTAAATAAATTGTGAATTACTAATATGCCATTAGCATTACCATAATTTTTTCTTTATATTCACTTTCAAGAGGCCTTCCAACTTTGAATAAATAACCCCGCTTTAAGCTAAGATCAATTTCAGCATCATAGACACAAGGTTTTTTTATGGTAAAATTACATAATGTAACTTTGTCGATCATCATCTTTAAAGAAGAATTGTCTTAATATTCTCTATCTGTTCATTATAATTCTCATGGCCATATACTTTGATTACTGGATATTGAAAAATACCGGCAAACATTTTGAAAATGTGAGTTTGTCTTTCTACGCATCTTAATGTTAACGTATCAATGCCGTTTTCGTGTTCAATCATCTTCTTCAAACCTGCTTCGAACGAATTCGGGGAAGGAAGAACAACTGGAACACTCCATTTATGTAATACATACTGCAGTATTTGTAAAATACTAATCTCAATTACCTAATTTTTGATTATAAATCATATCATATAGAATACTTGAAAATGAAGTTCTACCATAAATAAAACTCTCCCTAATATCCGTTATTTTTTTAAAGTAAGAATAGACTATTAAAGAGTGTGTTATTTTCTATAGATGTAGGAAGTGGGTATTTTTTATATCCTCGTAAAGGTCATAAGATTTTACATTATAACCTCCCTCTGTCAATTTTTCCAAAGAGGTTGTCTTGGAACAACAAGCTACACCGCCAACTGTTACAAATATTTTACTACAAAAGAAACCAAATTTCATTTATATAAAAATTTCGGGCCCCCACCAAAATATTAGGGCCATCTGCTATAACTGGTTTATTAAAATATTAAAACATTAATACGGAGAAAACATATCAATTTAATGCAAACCCCCCAGATGACCTGTTTGTGTATCCGCAGGTTACAAATGTGGTTATAATAGTTAAAGTATTAATATATCATCAATATTAATTGTATATTGATTACTAAATAAACTTTATTAGTAGATATAGTGTCTACTTTTAGAGTATCACAGCTGAGACTATATTAAAAACATTATTGTTCAACGATTGGCTTACGTAATGCATCGGGGCAAAATTCTTAGATAAAAATGAATTTGGAACACATTAAATAAATGCCCAGTTACCGTACTGCCTAGTTAAATGGAGTAAATAAATCTCCAAATCATAGTAAACCAAACTTAGAAAACTCTAAAAATTTAATTGGCTCAAATATTTTGGATAAGAATACAAAATTCTTAAATACGTAGCACTCTGTATAACCAAAAACTGTCGGAAGTTTCCTAATAGCACTGGAATGTTTCCTAATAGATACCTTTCGTACGGGGAATATTTTACACTAGAGTTAGGCACATTTAATTTTTATTGTAGTTACATGTGAAATTAAATTTTCAAATTTGAATTTAATGTAGAATTGTTTAACTTGACTGAAGGCTGAATAAATACTACATGCTTTTATATTATTGAAACATAAACATTCTTTCTGAATCTTAATAAACTTACCAGTTAAAGCGGGACCATTACTGTAAAATGCAGGTAACTTTCATATCAAACATATTTTTAAAAGATAGAATTACGCTCCAGTTAAAACAGCGTAATGTGAGTGCTTTGAAATATAGGGAGTGTTTGTTAAACATTTTCCAATCTATCTGGTGCTTACTTCACAAGTTCGAATGAAACTACAGCTGAAGTATGGTTCATTCGCTAGGGTATGTATACCCAGTAGATAAATATTTATATTTATATTATATATTCTATTTTGTAAAAGTGTTTAGTTTCCCATTAATTAATAATTAAGATAATATGGGGTATAAACATTTTGAATTCCACTCTATATAAATGAAAGTGAATGAGGCTAATTGAACACAAATTTATTAATAAAATGTAAGTAATGTACTCATGCATTATGGTATAATATTATGTGCAACATTCGCCATTTAATATTCAAAAGATATTCATTAAATTATTTGTAAAACTTATTAATTAATATGTAACATACATTAAGTAGGTGTCATCAATAAAGTGCCTCATTTCCTATATTTAATTATGTATTTAATTATTGAAATAAGCTATTAAAAATCTATTACTTTCATTCCGAAAGACATATAACTATTTGTACAAAATAGGACACAGTTTAATTAACTTCCTTGAATAATTAAATGCAAAGCACTAGAAAATTCTGATCGACCAAACCATAATTAAATACACGCAGTGAGGCACTTTGTTAATGACACCTACTTAACTTATGTTACATATTAATTAATACGTAACATAAAAGTAAAATTTTTATTATTATGCATTTAATTATTAATTTAATTTAATAATACCCAAAATAAATATGTTACATTCCATTCTTTAAGTGATAATTGCCACCAATATACCCATGAGCTAGAATGGGCATAGCAGTAATTAGATACCCAATAAACAGTTTTAAAACCTTAAAACGGACTTTTACGCATCTCTATCACGAAATCGAGTGGCCGAGAAAAAATAAACCAACACATAAATGCAGAATATGTGTTTTATGCGGCAGTTTTACTTCTTTCAATTGTTATCAAATAGTCCACCATCATGCTTTCTCATGACCCATGGACAGGGTGGAGTATGTTCTATCCACCTCAAAGTCAAAGATGTCGTTTGGTAGACGTCCCTAATCAGAATCAGTCGAAATCCGATCGATTCGACTTGACTTAATAGAGTGATCGTGCTAGAAAAAACAATTTCTCTAATAGTCCACCATTGTGCTTTCTCCCATGAACATAGTAAAGTGTGTTATATCCACCTCAAAATCAATAGGTGTCGTCTGGGAGACGTACCCGATCAGAATCAGTTGAAACCCGATTGATCTGACACAATTTAGCTGAGTTATCGTGTTAACAAAAAAATTTCTCAAATCGTCTACTATCGTGCTTTTTTATGACTTATGGACATGGTGGGGTGTGTCCTGTCTACCTCAAAATCAATAGGCATCGTCTGGGAGACGTCCCCAATCAGAATCAGTCAAAACCCGATCGATCCGACAGGATTTAGTTGAGTTATCATGCTAACAAGAATGAATGCCAACGACACAAACACACACATACACAAAATGGTTTAAAAACCATTTTTTTGTTTTTAGGCCGAAAAACGAAAAATAAATTCTAGAGAAAATTTTTTTTTTACAGAATTACATTACTTTTCCGCGTATAGTGGAGCGCGAAAAAGTAAAATAAAGATGTTACATTCTATTTTTTAATTGATAATTGTCAAATATTTCCAAGAAATAATCTGGATCATGCAATTACAGGAGCCACCTTCTCACCCTAGATACGCCCACCGGAAATCTTCCCTAATATTATGCAAATTAAGCTAGAATCGGCATAGCTTACCTACTCCCCTTATTACCAACCGCCACTACAATTACATCGGAAATGTGGAATGTTCTACCTCGAGCTGCTCCTCCGTATTAGAGTGACTGTTTACACGCCTCACTCCGGTTTGTGTTTATTTGAGGAGTTCACTCATTAATTCCTCTTGACTCAAAATCGCCTAGTAGCATTTCCATGTACTAATGAACTAGTAGGTATGATTTTAATGACAAATTAGTATGTAGATAATATGAATGAACTGTCAAATATGCTGTCATAAACAATTTCAGTCATCATGAACTCAATAATAAAGGAAACAAATCTGGCTTCGAAATATCACGTACAGTTTATACCAAAAACCACTTAAAACTTTTTCGCTTTCATTGTAACTTCATCCAATTTTGGTCCCATCCATCACGCAGACATTTCGGAAAGGCTTCCGTCAAGCCGCTTAAGGTTTGAAGTGGAATTAACGAGCCCGAATAACCGTAGTTAATTTCAGCGATTACCTGAAATTAGTAACGGTTTGCTAAACTGTTGGCCAACCACGGTTTCAATAACACTTTCTCTTCACAACTACGTCCCCATTGCAATAAACCGCGCAGTATACATATAGGGCATCGTTATTGTGCTAATTCAACTAGTGTCGATTAATTGAAAATGAAACGAGGAATATTAAATCTTTCATAACTTTACCAATGCATAATCGATTTTTATTAACATTGCGTTAACTAGTTATGCAATTAAATGCAAAGAAGAACATTATTTTATTAATTTCATATATTACATCATTTATTTTGATAATAGTAATAAGAATAATAATAACAATAATGCTTTTATTGTCCAACAGAAAGAAATCCATTTATTGGACAAAAATTTGAAATACACTAGGCACAAAAATTAAGGGATATCAAAAAATCTTAAATTTGTGGGTCATTTTCAAGGGGATGTAACTTGGAGAAAAATAGTCGTACAGCAATTTACTTTATTTTTTTTTTAATTGCTGTGCGACTATTTTTGTTCCAAGTTCCAACTTTCTAGTTTTCAGACCTTGAATTTTCGCATATAAATTTTTTACCTATATCATAACAAGAATCATAAGGAAACCATTCAGTGATTTCATCATAAAGATTTTTTAGATCATTTTATCCTCTCTAATTCGAGCAGTCTAGGAGCTTCGTACGATGATTTTTCGCTGAGTTACCGTCGTTCAAATCAAGAAAGGCAGTTTTGATTTTTTTTTTGGAATTTGTCTTTTTTTTTTATAAAAAAATATGGTTTATTGCCAGAAAACATTTTTAACCTCAATAGGTGAATAAAATATTAAAAATTCATCCTTAATTTGATTTTTTAGCAAAAACGACAAAATCAGTCATTCAGAAAACAATGAAAAAAAATCGCTGAAATTTTCAGATTTCTTGGGATACTTTGAGATTCAAAAGAAGCAGTTAAATGCTTAGCCTATCCATTATTTGCAAAGTTATGCCAAGTTAAGTGAATATCCCCAAATTATAATAATATTCTCTCATCGAAATGTCTTTTATCAAAAATCAATAACTACGACTTGTACAAAATAATTTGCAGATTTTAAAACACTACTTTAATCTTCTGTACGATTATTATTTCCCAAGTAATTAATTACCAAAGTGAGATCTGACTTTTTTGCTTTAAACGACGACAACTCAACGACAAGTCATCGTACGAGGCTTTTAGGCCACTCAAATTAAAGAGGATAACATTACGGCTTTCTTATAATTACTCAAAAACTGCCGATAGTAAGGGCTAAGGAATTTTGAAGATCTGAAAACTAGAAACCTTGAGCTTTAATTTCCTTTTTTTAAAATCGCTCTACGACTATTTTTCTCCAGGTTACAGCCCTTTGAGAATCACTTAGCTATTTTGGATTTTTTTACATCCCTTAATTGTTATACTTAGTATACAATTAAACACATATATGTGTATAATATATAACTAAAAAGTGTATAGAAATAAGGTAACCTCTAAATAACTGTAATATAAATATACAATGAAATACTTCAGTAATATATAACTTACACGACAGTGAAAATTTGCTGTTTCTTCAAAAATAGTAACTAATTATGAGTACAATTTTTCAAGTTACAACTATTGGATAGTAGTAATATATACCATATATATTATCAAAGAATGTAGATAATCTCTATAGTCCATATAGAATCGCGTCTAGTTATTAATTCGACGTTTCGGCTTTCATTTCATAGCCATTTTCAAGAATTAAGGAATGAAGCAATGTTATTAAGAAGTGTATGTAACTTGCCACCAAGATCTTAAACTGCCTAACCCCAGGGCGTATTCTAGTTCTTACCGAGGCCGCAATCTGCCTACTCCTCGGTTCTAACTTCTGGAAGGAATGTTGTTAGGAAGGGTATGTACGAGGGTGAATCAAATATAAACGAGACTTTTGGTTCTGGACATGCAATAGTAACGCGTGAGGGTTCCGCTTTGTGGGGTGTTGGGTAGGGATGTCAGGAGGGGGGAGAGCAGGTGGGAGACTCTATCGTTCTTTTCAGTACCCGTCGTGAAGATATCTGAGCAGGAGATGCCTTTGTCCATTGCGCAGCGTGTTATCATCAAGCTTCTCGCCACGGAAGGTGTAAAACCAGCTGAAATCCTGACGAGATTAACTGCGCAGTTCAAGGAAGAGACACTATCCCGAGCTAGAGTATTTGCATGGCATAAACAGTTTGTGGAGGGTCGTGAAAAAGTTGAAAATGAGAGCCATGACCGCCGACCTCGCACCAGCGACAACATCGTTCGCGTTCAACAACTTCTTGAGGACGACAGGCGTCTGACCACCAATGAGATTGCATCTAAGGTTGGAATAAGTTATGGAAGCACTTTTTCGATCATTACAGAGGAGCTAAGGTTTCGTAATGTGTGCGCAAGGTGGGTCTCTCGCTTTCTGACAACTGAGCAGAAATTACATCGTTTTCAGGTGTGTGAGCGTTTCCTAGCGAAATTTCGGGAAGAAGGAGACTCGTTTCTCACTCACGTTATCACCTGCGACAAAACGTGGGTGCACCACTACACCCCTGAGTCGAAACAAGTGAGCAAGGAGTGGAGACGTCAAGGGGAGGCTGGGCCAGTGAAAGCTTAGTCAAGACTGTCAGCAGGCAAGGTTTTGGCTACAGTTTTTTTTTTGACTAGCGTAGCTTGTTCGTAGCACTTCGAATATTTTGCATGATCGCAGGACCATTAATGCGGCATAGTACTGCGACAATTTAAGCGACGTTAGACTTGCACATCGCCTTAAACGACGTGACCTACCGATGAGAGAAGTGAAACTTCTCCATGACAATGTTCGTTACCATACAGTAGCCCTGACCAGAGAAAAATTGAAGGAATTGGGCTGGGAGACACTTGAACACCCTCCCTGTAGCCTCGCCCTATCACCCTGCGACTTTCACCTCTTTGGTCCTCTCAAGGAAGCCATGGGAGGGCAAAGATTCAACAACGATGAGGAGGTTGAGGCCTACGTGCGCAATTGGCTGGAAGCACAACCAACTTTATTCTAAGAGCAAGACATTACAAAATTACCTACACGCTGAAAAAAATGTATTTCCAGATCAGGAGATTATGTAGAAAAATGAGCTGTTATTCTTTTTTTAAGTTCAAATAAAAAAAAAGTCTCGTTTATATTTGGTTCACCCTCGTAACTTGCCGCCGGGGTCTCAATCTAATCCTCAGGACCTGTTACTAGTTCTTGCCGAGTCCTCTATCTGCCTACTTCTCGGTTCGAACTGTGGTGTGGTGCTATTGTGTGTGAGATTTATAGTAGACGAATTGTTAGGGAAGGCTAGTGACGCATAAGACTTACGGTCAGTTGATGGTGCGTTTGTGGTTAGAAGTGGAACGGGTGCGGTAGAGCGGAGACGTGCAGTTAGTGGTTTCCATTTGTTAAGTAGTTCGATAGATTTTTCAATCTCAGTGGCTTCCCGGATTATTCGACTACGCTGTGCTTTTATTGCAGCGATTGTTTTGGTGTTCTCAAAGACAAGCGTGTGTTATATCTGATAATAGTCTTGGAATAGTATCGAGTTAGGTGCAGCCTAGTGAACAGCAACATTGTGTTTGTAAACTCTGTTAGATATACGTTTGCTGGTTTGGCCGATGTAGCTGCGGGGAAATTAGGTGCAGGGAATTATATTCTCCGTGGTATTCACTCGGGATGGTGTCTTTAGGAGGGCGGAGGAAACAAGAAATTCTGTTTTTGCCTGTGAAAACGGTTTTACGTCTTGTTTTTGAAGAATTCTAATAATTTTGTCAGTTACACCTTGGATGTAAGGAAGAAAGGCCTTCTTACGTTGAAGTCTCCGTGTTGTTGTTGATTTTCTGTTATTTTTTTGGTCCATTTATCGGTCAATAAGCCCTGAATCGTATCCGTTTTGGTGTAGAATATTAGTTAGGGTTTGCAACTCTGGTAATCTGTTGTCGTTGTCAGTTAGACAAATGGATCCATTAGTACCAATTTTATCTAATTAAAATTTATAATATACTTAATTTCCATTTATAACAATTAATTTACTCATTACTCTTCGGACTCACTGTATATGATAAATATTCAGGTACTGAAGGTGCGGGTACAATAAATCTTTGAAAGGAAATATTTCTATCTAATTGATTATCAGTTGAGAACACCAGCAAATTATCAAGGCAAGCATGCCGGACTATGCTTGGCGTTCTGAGGATATAAAGCGAACCCTACACTCTCAGTAATACTGTCATTCCTGAGGATCAGTAATACTGTCAGTATTTCCATCAGTATTTTTTAACCCTACACGGTCATTCCAAATCGTCAGTATTTTTTTCAGTATTGTCCTAGCAGCCTAGCAGTTGGCCTGTGCACATCAAAATAGATATTCCATCTATTAAGCAGATTATTATCTCATCTTCAACTATTTCACTCTGTGATAAATCGTCATGCATGTTTTGAGAGAATATAATAACAAAAATAAGAAAAACGGTACAAGCAAAACACAGGAGACGTGGTCTACACAACAACAAGTCACAAAATACTGAAGTACTGAATAATACTGATAATACTGATACTGATAATACTGATGCGACGATATTAAAATATCTAGATGTTCGTCAGTATTTTCGTCATTCCATCACTATTGAACCTTACACGATCAATAATACTGTCAGTATTTGTGTATACTGACAGTATTACTGACCGTATAGGGTCTGCCTTAGACTGAGGATGTTAGCAGGTAGAATGGCGTTTCGTGAATTCTAGGTAATTGCTAATTTCTCCAAAAATAGTGTGTCAATATACAGAGTTTCCCAGATTTAATCGGACATAGCTGAGTTCAAAACACTCCTATACTTACCGTTGAATGTGAACCGTTGTTGAGATACGGGATGTTTTATGCTTTTTGACCAGAAATTTAGTTCGCCATATTTTTGAAATGACTACACATATTTAGATAAAACTTGGTACATATATCATTATACTCTTTTAGGTTAATAAATAGCTTAAGTGATTTTGGAAAAATTCAAGGATCGACATCCATTTTTTTAAAATGGCTCTTTGGATCGTTAACATCACACTGTATATTATTTTGTGGCAAATGTTAGTAAACTTTTAAAAAACCTATGGACCAGTTTATGAAAAAATGTTATATTATTTGATGGCACGTTTATGGTTATTCTTCAATAAATTTTGAAAAGTATTGTAAGACAAAATTTGACATTCTACAAATAACACAATCCAGTTGCTAACATCATTATCTTATTAATTTGAGCTAAATACCCCGCTAAAGAGATTTTTGTTTTGACATTCAGTGTTTCTAAGCTTTTTTTAGTTTAATTTCATCCAAAATATTACTCACTCCCTTTCTTTCATAAATTTATTTAGAGCTTTAAATAATTGAAAAAAAAAACGGTGCAAATAATTAAAACTATAACAGGTTTTCAAAATGAATGCCCCCAGCGTCAATACATTTTCAAGAACGTTTTAATATGTTTTTCACTCACCTATTAATCACTTCCGGGTTATTTCTAATGTTATCACATACAGTAATAATTTTTTCTAGAAGCTGCTCTCGTGTATTGAACTCTTCATTGTATACCTCTGACTTGAGATGACCCCATAAAAAGTAATCTAGGGGTGTAAGATCAGGAGACCTAGGTGGCCAGTTTACCGGACCACCGCTACCAATCCATCTGTTGCTGTAATGCTGGTTCAGATGATCCCGGACAGGTGCAGAATAATGGGGTCCAGCACCATTGTACTGAAACCACAAATCCCTAGTATTGATGCCATCTGATAAATCTGGCAAGATATCTCTAAGAAAGTTTAAATAAACCTCACCAGTTAGCCTTCCTTCAAAAATGTGAGGCCTTATTAGTTGATTATTGTAAATACCACACCACACATTAATGTTAAATCTGTATTGGGAATGTTTCTGAATCACTGCATGTGGATTTTCGGTTGCCCAAAGATGCTGATTTCTACAGTTATTAATTCCGTCATGTGTGAATTGGGCTTCATCCGTGAATAGATCTCTCGATATTGTTCTTCTGTGAGCCAAAATCCACCTACAAAACGTTAAGCGAGGAACGTTGTCGCCGTCTTCTAGATGTTGAACTGTTTTAACACGAAATGGATACAAATTTTCCTTCTTTAATGTTCTCTATACTCTTGTCTTAGGTACTGCTAACTCATTACTTATTTTTCTAACACTTATGGATGGATTATTTCCCACAACCTGTAATATTTGCTCTTCTTGTGGTGAGACTCTAGGAACATGTTCATGCGTTCTTCTTGACCGAAATTGTCCATGTTCCCTACTAAATTGGTATATCTCTGAAAACGTTTTATGATCTGGTACATGACGATTTGGAAAACGCCTTTGATTCTCTCTTTTTGCAGCTCTCCCATTTCCGCCGCAAGAGCCATACACAAAAATAATATACGCATATTCTTCATTACTAAATTGAAACGGCATCTTAAAATTTTTTGTTTTATAACTGTTTTTTTATCACTTATTCTAACAATTACTAAGAGCGAACAGCAATTCTTATTTGTAAAATTACACATTTGACATGTGCCTACTTGGGATTTTTAGTGCAACAATGTCATGTGTTAATCGCATCGTTTTATTACTTATTTTCGTTGGTGAAATAAATGGAATGTGCTTTATTTTGGACGTAAAAAAACACTGAATGTCAAAACAAAAACAAGCAACAACCTCTTCCGCGGGTTATTTAGCTAAAATTAATAAAATAATGACGTTAGCAACTGGATTGTGTTATTTGTAGAATGTCAAATTTGGTCTTTCAATACTTTTGGAAAATTTATTGAAGAATAACCATAAACGTGCCATCAAATATTATGACATTATTTAATAAACTGGTCCATAGGCTTTTTAGAAGTTTACTAACATTTACTACAAAAAATATACAGTGTGATGTTAACGACCCAAAGAGCCATATTAAAAAAATGGAAGTTGGTCTTTGAATTTTTCCAAAATCACTTAAGGTATTTATTAACCTAAAAGAGCATAAAATGTATAAGAAATTTTATCTAAATATGTGAAGTCATTTCAAAAATATGGCGGACTAAAGTTCTGGTAAAGAACCATAAAACACCCCGTATCGCAAAAACGATTCACATTCAACGGTAAGTATACAGTGTGTTTTCAACTCAGTTGAGTGTGCTCTAACCACAGCTTACGAGTAAGCTGTGCTCTAACTTCTACTAGAGTGTGTCCGTTTAAATCTGGGACACCCTGTATACTACATGATATATATATATATATATATATATATATATATATATATATATATATATATATATATATATATATATATATATCTGTAATTATTCCAGGAAATAAAATATCATATCAATTTTTATACGATATCAGATTTTTCAATACTTCATTGACTGTTCTATATATACATATTTTTCATTTTGTGCTTGTATCACATATCCCTTATAGAGTAATAATTAATGAAATGCTATATTTACTACACACTAATTCGTATATTGTATTTGTGTTACCAGATTCAATTTGGTTATAATTTCGCAAGGATACTGGACAGTAATTAGCTAAATTCAATGTACAAACAGTAGGTGCTAATGCACAGATACCGGCAATAATATACTAAACGTGGAATCCGCGTAATTAAGGCCGTAAATGTTATTATTGATGGACACACATCAATAGAGAACGGACGGAAGTATGAACGCGTGATGCTTTATTGAACCTGCATTAAGCAGCGATGGCATGGCGTGTCGATGTGGAATAACATGCCATTTACCTTGTTACAAATATTTTCACAACTCATGAAATTTTCAAATAGTAATCTACTTTGTTTATATCACATTCAGCTTTTCTGTATCAACTGATTTAGTGCATGGATAATTATGATTAATGGTGTTTTGTGACTAATAGTAATATGAATAATTGAGAGTTCGGCAAAAGTATCAGTTTTAACTGACTTTAATTGAATTTCCTCGCTATCGCAAGGCATTTTTTTGCCTTAGCGAAGGAGCGAGGCCAGCGGGAGGAAAGACGGTCCCACATCATAGGAGGCGGTACAGGTCCACGG
Source organism: Rosalia funebris (assembly GCA_037954035.1). Classification (NCBI taxonomy): domain Eukaryota; kingdom Metazoa; phylum Arthropoda; class Insecta; order Coleoptera; family Cerambycidae; genus Rosalia; species Rosalia funebris. Next base: position 9,395,054 of record JAZFAV010000022.1, read on the forward strand.
TAATGAGTTGGGTAAAGAGCGGTTCCCACCGCTCGGCCCCACACCCACTCATTTCAGGCCACTACCGAGCGTCAGGGATGAACGCGATTTAATTTCAATTAGATATAGTGACATTATTATAATGCACTATTATTACTGACATACACTGGAAGAAAACCTTATGTATAAAATTATTTTTGGTATTACTTTACTTAAACAGATTGATTATTAATTTAAAACGTATATATTCTAAACGAAAGTTCGATATGCATATATAGGATGGATGCTTCATGTAAGTGCTGTACATAGGAGATGCATTTTGAATGGATCATCCTGTATATTTTTAATATTCTTCGCCAGGCTGCTATTCTTGCTTTAAGATGTATTTTTTATATATACACTATATCTAAAGACAAAAGTTACCTGTATCTGGATTTTCTCATTATTCAAGAGCTCAAGAGAGAAAACGATTTTTGAAAAAGCAGCCTTCCTAGTGAAATGTTGGGATTCCCAGACTATCGTTAAAATGCATAAAGGTCTCTGCCCACTACATCGTACCATACTAGGACCATAACCATATCGACACATGCAAACAAATATAATTTGAATCAATTTGCATCAGACAATGTCCACTAGATCATTCCATCACCGGCCAACCCCGCAGCGTGCCATGACCGAATCATGGATGCAAATTATATTTGTTTGCATGTTTCGATACGGTTATGGTCCTAGTATGGTACGGTGTAGTGGGCAGAGACCTTTAGAATTACTATTTTTTGCGTAACTTGCTTCTTTGTACTTTGTATTCTCAAATATTTATGCAAAGTTAACATTAACTACTTTCTTGGATCTCTAGTTTGGAAGAGACTGTTCATATTAGGGGTAGTTACTAGAATGAATGATTTCTATATATTACTATTGTGTCTTTAATAGTACGTTTCTATATAAAATAACTATTATATAGATTCTAATTAAACCTTTCTAAACCAGTTATGTGCAACAGGAGGGATATCGCGTCTCAAACTTTTCTCAAACCTCTCTAAACCAGTTATGTGCAAAATGAGGGATACCACGTTTAAAGCTGTAATAAAAAATATATGTATAGGGTGTCTCAGTTGGAACTATATAATTTGAATTGCGCGCGATTTGTGTTCTACTAAGATTGTCAAAGGGCGCCAATATTTAACACCTATCATCTACAAACCATACGTCAACGTGCCGCGATTATCAGTTCAACAACGAATAGTTTATGTACAACTGTTTTATGAAAGTGAGTGATCATTTACAAAGCGATCGTGCACAAAAATTCGTACAAAATTAGGACAAAATGAAGTGCCTACAGAGTTAACAGTTCGTAACTTCGTCAAGAAATTTGAAGAGACGGGTTCTATTATTGATAAGGCAATATCAATACGTCCTCGTTGTGGTCGGCGAGATGAAAATATTGCGGCAGTGTGAGAAACTGTACGGGAGTAATCAAACATTTACAACGTCGTACATTTGTTAATTGGGTGTTAAAGAAAAGAAAAAAGGTGAGGCTCATTTTTGCACCAAAATTTTGTTTGAGCGATGAAGCACATTTTCATTTTGACGGATACGCCAGCAAACAATATTGTCGAATTTGGGGTGCTTAAAATCCACATGCTGTTCATGAAAAAGAAATGCATGTACAGAAATGCCTCGTTTGGTGTGGTCTAAATACCCCTACAGAGGTCACAGCTTTGGTTCAAGGTATATATCGTTTAATATCTGAATATGAATTAGATCATATTTACAACACCGATTATATTCAACATAGAAGTGAATAGCAGTCGAACACTAACTGAACATGAAGCCATGGTGGTAGAAGTTGTGTTTCAATCTGTTACGGCAGATACATACATATAGTTATATATACATCATTTAACCTACCATAGCTGCACTTAGAAACTTACTGTCACCACTGTTGGTATATATAATGGAGGTAAATGGCAGCACAGAACTAGTATTAACACAAAAGGATATTTCGTCCACCAATGTTTACATTATGGTTTCAGACCAATAAAGTATATGCTCCTCGCATCGGCCACAAGACACCTTTACTAATGGACTGATGGCCAGACCAAAGCCCTGAAAACGTCGAAGATGATGTACTGCTTACGTAGACAGTTACAGTTAAGACCATTCCAAAGGATGCCACTGCCATCATACAACCCCACTTACTAGAAACAGTTGTTTTACTAGCATTATCTATCCAGTTATCCACAGAGGTAACCAAGCATGCTTGGCACAAACCGATAAAATTTGAAACGCCAGTGGATCTCCCATTCCGCAACTCAAAGTTAGCGCGTTGCAATGTTTATGAAGTAAACAGTCGTCGGGCCATTAATTAGTTAATAGGGCCGTCATTCAAGGAAAATTGATGATGTACGCAGATAATACATATTCTGTAGTAGTGTCTGCATCAACCTCTGTGGAGCTTCAGCACTCAGTCTCAGAAATTGTGGTGCAGTTTAAAATTTCGTGTAGAAAAAAACAATTTATTCTAAACTTATACAATATATTTTTTTATGGGAACTATAATAGCAGTTAATTTACTAGATAACTTAAAAATGTCTAAAGAAGGTGAATTCTTAGGGACGGTTGTTGATAACAAGCTTACCTAGAATTGTTAAATTGTCATTAACTTATCAGTGTTACGTGGAGTCGTTAGCAAACTACATTTCGCTCTTTTAAATGCAGAATAAGTATACTATCATTTAAATGAAACCACATATTATTATTACTTTTGTCAACAACCGTCTTTTCTATCGTTCGCCTATTTCGGCTACTAACATCTATCACTGACATACGATACGAACTAGTTCCAAACTAAAAATATTGCTGAACCCCCACACTTTTAATGGCGTAGGGATTTTACTTGCCTAGACAAGGCAAGGACCTGTCATTTTACATTCCATCTAAGGGATGGTATGTTTACAAAAATTTTGCCTGCATTTGTATGACTTCTACAAGTCAGCCGAGATATAATCCCCTAGAAAATATAGGCGAGCCGGTCAGTTATCCATCCAGGCAAGTGCAAGACCACTGATTGACATTTGATATCGATGATATGAGTTAAGTTAGTCTAAACTAGCGGTTCTCAAACCTTTTCGGCGACGGAACCCTTTTGAAAAGCGAAATATTTGATGGAGCCCTAAAGTAATCACAAACTGGTTTATATGTATTCTATATTAATAATCATGTTACATAATAATCAAATATCTGATGGGAGGTATGAAACTGCTTTTTATTTTGATCAATTGTTTGATATCAGGCTTGATAGAAGAGAGTTAAAGTCTCATATCAGGTTCGGCATCCAGTCTATTGCGGTATTTTGTTTTTGCAGCTGCATAGGTTGAGAATCCTGTTTCGTACAAGTAAGTTGTTGGGAACGGGAGAAGAGTGGTTCAGGGCCTTTGTGACAAGAAGTGGATATTCATCACGGATCCTGCACCAAAAATCATTCAGAGGCATTGTTTTGAACAGTGACTCCATACTGGTGTCTGATGACATTTCTAAAAATAATTTCTCATTCATAAATCTCATTTGACATACTTCGGGCTTTTGCAAGTCGGATACAAAAGGGTTTTGAATCCATGAATTCATCTTAATTTGTGTATTCTGTTCTTCTAGAAAATACGTCTCAAAAGATGCGCGCACAGCATTGAGATATTGGACCAATTCTTGAAACATATCATCTTGAAACATTTCTGAGTCGCTGACGAACTCATTGAGCGATGAAAAGCTTTCTATTTATCTCTTACCAACAGAAATAATCAAAAAACCTAATTTTCTTTTGAAAGCGGTTATTTTGTTACTAGCGTTGAACACTGTTGTCTATTTACCTTGTAATGACACATTCAATTCGTTCAGTTTTTGAAACATATCTGCCATAAAAGATAGTCTGAACAACCAAGTTCTATCATACAAACGGTCTTTCAAATTAAAAGAAACATCTGTAAAAAAAGTTTGTAATTCCGCTCTCCAAGTAAGTTCAAATAGCCTTGTTAAAGTTTTACCCCGAGATAACCATCTGTATGGAGCAGTAGTGTTTTATGTTTGCTGCCATAATCTTCACACAATATTGAAAATAATCGGGATTGCTGTGGACGTGACTTGACGAAATTAATTATTTTTGCCGCTTCATCCAGAACCAATTTTAGATTTGGCGGCATTTGCTTAATCGCGAGTGCCTGCCTATGCAGGATACAATGGCTGGAACTACAATTAGGCGCTTTACTTTTTATTCGTGATACTCCGCCTGCTGTTTTACCTGTCATGGCCTTGATCCCATCTGTACAAATGTCGATGCAATCATTAAAATTGAGATGGTTTTCTTAAAAAAATATATTTATTTTGTTAAAAATTTCTTCTTCGGTAGTGTTAGTGGGCAGCGATAAGCACATAAGCATGTCTTCTTCAAAATAATGTTTATATGGATATCGCACAATAACTAGCAATATGACCAGGCCAGCAACATCAGTCGACTCATCCATTTGTAAGACGAATTGGTTTTTTTGTAGACGTGCAACTAGTTCTTGTCTGACGTAGCTTGCCAGATCATGAATTCAGCGCGAACAGTTTCGTTTGAAAGCGGCACTGTAGAAAGGTGTTTTGTAGATTTTTCAAGACATTATGTTGGAATATTTAGATAGATTTTATTTTCGTCTGCAACCTTATAGTACCCCTTTAGTATATTTTTTTTCATTATGATCAGTATTTTCGCGGAGCCCCTACAGAGGCTTTGCGGAGCCGTAAGGCTCCACGGAGCACGGTTTGAGTATGGTTGGTCTAGACTAACCATCCACCATTCATCTAGAGATCATTCCGGGTAATAACATAGGTTGTAGCAAAACTTCCCCATGCCGTTGTATCAAATTCTCGGAGAAATATTCCTGGCTTCGTTGCATATACTTTATTTTTGTATATTTATTCATCAGTTTGTAGGAAATCTAAATACACAAAACAAGAGAATGTAATCTTCTGGATTTGTGTTAGCTGTTTTACATTTTATTCGTTTTTCAAGGTATTAACCTTTCTTTATCTGATTAAAATTTATACACCTGAAATGTTTAGAAAATAAATGGCAGAGGAATAAACTTCGATTTCAGTACGTGGACGGGCGCGTCTCCTGTGGGAGCACTTTGCAAATAGGGAAATTGCAAACTTTTTATCCCATCCTAAATTTATGCTACATCGGTTTTATTGGAGCTTTGTTAGATTGTTACACAGAAAAGAAGAACTCAACTGTGTTGTTTATTTATATGCCGTTTAATTACATTATTGTGTAAAATATATATTGAAAGGTTTTTAAAATAACCATAACAATTTATTAAAAATAAACCACACCTGCGTCATAATATTGTAAAAACTCCTTTTTTAAATTTCAGGCAAATTACTCCATTTTCTCAGAAATTAATATAGACTAAACGGTTATATTCACAATATATATATATATAAAAAAAAAAAATAACTCGCTATACGAGAAATAGCAGTTATGAAATAAAAAATATTGACGGCAATTATTCAGTGTAAAGGATAATATTAATAACTGCATATTAATTTGTTCTAATTTGAGTTCTTTATTGACATCTAAACATGTAGCTGTTATGTAATAGTGCAATTATAACACTTGTATTGATGCAATGACGTAGACACGTAGACACCATAAGACTGAAAGAACTCGTTAAACGAGTTGCTTTAATCCTTTTTGTACTAATAGTCCCTTCAAATTAGACAAAAAGTCACTGATTTTGGGAAATTCTTCCTACAGCTAAGCGACCTATACAGAAAGTTGTGTTAGGATTGTGTCAACATATTTTTCAACTAGCGCATGATAAAAAAGGGTTGTTTTTTAGATATAGACATATATCTTGAACATGACTTGATTTGATGTTGTAGATTTTGCGATTCTCTACAATTTTTGTTCTTTTTATTTTTTCGAAACTCTGCTTAGTTAAAAGTTCAATCACAAAAAGTTGGACGGCAAAAAGTTGGAGGGCAAAAACTTCCTACAAATTGTCTTACACTTTTTTTTTTTACAAAAAACGAATAGTTTTGCCTATAAATCAAAAATAATGCGCTAGAGTGTTTTTTCATACACACAAGAGTATTACAAAAAAAAATAAAATGGTTTTCGCCCTCTAGTGGCAAAACCGTGCGACTTTAAAAAAAAAAAATAAAACGATAAAATGTGGCGTAAATTTTTATATCTACAACTTTGATCTCTTGATATGTTTCTCTATAATGCATAGTTTTGGCTTAAAATCGAAAAGCAGCTCAAAAATACTTCAGCGCGCTCTAACGGCGCAACAAAGCAGAATTTCGAAAAAATGAAAAGAACAAAAATTGTGGAGAGTCGCAAAACCTACAACATCAAATGAGATTATGTTTTCCCAAAAATGCATAGTTTTTCAGAAAAACGCAAAATACCGAAAAAACGTCCAAAAACGCGTATATATATGTCTATATCTAAAAAACAACCATTTTTATATCATGCGCTAGGTGAAAAATATGTTGACACAACCGCAACACAACTTTTTGTGTAAGTCGTTTAGCTGTAGGAAAAATTTTCCTCAATTTTCCTGATTTGAAGGGACTATAAAGTGACTTAATTTTAAAGCTAAGTTCTGTTCGGGAATTGAACGAAGATGGTCCAGTACCATAGAGTGCAATGTTATGAAACTATTTTTTTTTAATCGACTTAAGCACCATTTTGATTAAGAAAATAATGGTTGATTATTTAAGGTATAGGAGAAAGCTTTACATTTATCTATGTTTATTGATAGTTCATTGTTTGAACACCAAGACACAATAAAGTCGTTGAGTTTTTGCAAGTGATCATCTAAACAGGTTATATTTAAGAATAATTTGAAGAGCTTTAATGTACTCCAGAGGTCGCTAAAGAAGTTTAAAATTTAAAGCCATTATATGAAACAAATAAATGTACGTCGCGGTAAAGATCATTCTACTAATTATATGTGAAGCAAATTATCATTGAATACATATAATTTTAATTTTGAAATTAGTATATTACGATTCACCTTGTCAAAGGTCTTCGAAAAATTAATGTATACCATATCTACTTGGCCCATATTATCCATGCGATTGGCAATTATTTGGGTAAATTCTGCTAAATTTATATCTGTCGAGCAATTTTGTTATGAACCATGTTAATTACATAAAACCATGTTAAGGACATAAAACGAGTTGCACTCCAAGAGAAAAGTGAGTGAATGATGACATTCGAAAACCTTTGCAAGAATTGACAGAATAGTGATTGGGCAACAGTTTTTCTCTCAGATTGTCACTTTTTTACCACGCTGGATATTTACGCTTAATTTTTTTACATACAGGAACTAACTGATCAAACAAACTATAAATATTTACATAAAGAGCTTCACATTCAGAATTGATATAAGTATGAGATTTTAAGAACTCCCGACTACGATCTGGTAAAGCATGATATAGCCGATGAAAATTGGCTTTCTTAAAGTTCTATATTTTGTTATTAGAATTGGCGGGATAGTTACAGGATTCACATGTACTAACTTCAATATTTACTAATTGGGAGGGGTGGTAACTATCTTCTTCAAAGATGGAATGAAAATCTCTTTGAGCAACTCATACAACTCATTTGAATAACACATGTTCAGTGTTCACTGAAATGAAGAACACATTGAGTACCGTCAACCGGGGTGACTTTGCCAACCGTGGAGATTCTGCCTGGTTTTCCTAAAAAATATTTACCTCTTTATGTTAGCTAGTAAGTTTAGTGTTGGTTATCAATCAATTCTGACTGGGTGAACGTATTCTGTGGTGTTTTCACGTGTTTTTAAAGCATTATTAGGTTTAACAGCTCATTTTGCGAATAAACAAAACAAGTAGTTTTTGGCGAGTACCAACTTCTTCACGTGCAAAACCACCTGCTATAAGGTATGTATAATTGCACTTATTTTTTGGTAAGGGCATCTAGTGAAGGTTAGTTTGTTAGTTTTGTTTGTTTGTTTGTTAAGATATATTAGTTGGTTTTTAATAAAATATCAGGGGATAGGGGGGAAATCGTCCTGGGGAAATACACTCCAGTGATTACGGAGATTTTGGGTACATTTTGCCAACTTTAATTTTTGTTTTTAAACAGTAATTATACTTTTGTTTTGGTGTGGAATTGTTCCACTAGACACGTAGCATTGCAACGAATTCCAGGTATTTATATACAACATGGAGATGAAGATGTGCAGAGAAGACTAAGCGATACATTGCTTGCCTATCTACAGTTGGAACAAGAAGAAGTAAACTTGAAATCCCAGCTGGGTGTTCCATCACTGCACAAGATCTCGTTCCGTCAACTTCACAAAGTTCAGCCTTCCAAAAAAATCTACAAGCTGATGATGAGAACGAAGAAGATACCGGTAACATTTCGTTGGCTGATTCTGATACATCGAACAACTTAGAATCTGAAAACGATGAACTAAATTCACAAGAAAGCGCCATCATAAATCAAAATGAGCAGCCGACGGAGCTGAAAATTAGAGATTTTATGGTGTTAAGGACCTCGGGAAAGAGATCGGCGAAGCATTTTGTCGCAAAAATTATTGGCTTCTGTGAAGATGGTCATCTCGAGGTTTCGTACTTAATAAGGGGAGAAAAGTCCTTTAGGTTTCCAGACAGAGTAGATAAATCAAGCGTTACTAGATCTGACATAGTGTGCGTACCTTCTCCGCAAGAAAGAAAGAGGAATTTCTAAGTTTCTAGGAAACTAATTTTCCATTTATCATATTTTTGTACTTATTTATCATATTTTTGTGTTTTTTTCTAGTCTTTCCTAGTTCTTTTCAAACTATCTTCTTGCTTACTACACCTGGTACTAGTCGAGTTTTATGTTTTTAGCTAATTTTATTAAAATCGAAAGATCTAAATTTTTTCTTATGTTAGGTATTAAAGAAAGAAAACCATTTTATTTGAAAGTAGTTGGGTTATTTCACCTCTGATTGGGTTTACATTGTCCAGACATTAATTTTGCAGTTTGTGAATTTGACCACCAGGTTTTTGAATAAAAATAGGAGTAACGAGCTGGGCGTGAAGTTATAGTCTGTATTGATACTACTAATACTCGCCCACATTTACATAAGTTTTAAACATTTTAATGCCTTCAGTATGATATTGATTTTTGGGCTTAAAAGTGAAAACGGGCAATGTATCCCCGGTTGACGGTATCTCATTTATATTATCTGTTTTATTAGTTTTGAATGTTTTTAATCATTGAATTTAGTCATTCTAAATATAACACAAGTTGGTCAATATACTTAAGGATCAGGGGCGTAGCGTGAGAAAAGAATCTAGAGATGTAATAAAAATTTTACAAGGGTATAGTAGAAGAGGTATAGTCAGATGTATGGTCTTGGCCATATAAAATGGTAAAAATAAAAAAATTACACTAGTTTAAAATGATTATGCCGAGGTATATATCCTAATTTTTAAAATGAAGATCAATTCTTTGGTTTTTGTTTGTCCAGTGAAAACGCCTATCACTGTTTCTTCAAATGCTGGAGACGATCTCATATCTTCTAACAAGGCACTATCAATATTTATGAATGCTAAGGTTGACAGTCTTTCTTGCTTTTGAGAATTTCGCAGATAAGACTTTATTCTCTTTAAACATGAAAATGATTTTTTCCGCGGAATTGCTTATAGCAGGAATAGTCTAAACTAAACGACACAATTTTGATGACTCCGGGAAAATATAAGATAATTGAAAGAACATAATATATTGGTGAAGCTCAAACACAGTACTCTTTTTCATATCGGGATCACGATAAATCACTTAAAGTTCACTTTTTAAACGATTTTCGTCAAAGAATATTCCATATGTATCTACTAAAGAAGAAAAAAGTTCGCCAAGAAAACGTTTCACGAATGAAGTAAATTGTGTGGAATTTAGATTTAAGAATTTCAGTTTAGAAATTTCACTAAATCGTTCACTAATGTTCAAAATAATAACGTCCAAAATTTCATAAAACAATCGTGCATAGGTGCTTTTGTTTTCTTCTTCAGGAATTAAATCCAAACGCATTCTTTTACTTGGTGGTTGATTTTCTAACACAAATCTGTTTATACGGTTCCAAATGTCACTAAACTCGTTTCTCATTTTTTGAACATGTGATTTGAAATCGGCGATCATTTTATTGCAGTAACTAATATCAGATATTTTTGTCTGTAGAATTTTAAACAGACTCTCGAAATGTGGGAATATTGCAGAAAGCACTGCTAAGAAAAAATTAAAATCAAAGTCGCGCAATAAAGTTAAAAGGCTTCTAGCACAAATAACGGTTTCTCGATCCCATTCCTCATTTTCCACAATTACCCGAAACAGCGCTTTCAAATCGTCCTCATGTTATAGCGACAGTCGCCAAGATGCGTTCACATAATTGCATAACTGAGTCTGGAAATAACGACAATATCCACTCGAGGTTTCACTGTTGACTGCGTAAGATCACTGACCTTTTCGCCCATCTAACGCGTAGCTTGAATGTAACGTGGACCATCGCATTTCAGCACTGCAGCAAGTAACGCGGGAGTCCAATAATTTCGGGCGCCTTCACGGCCGATTTGAAATAAAAAAGTTGATGGTGGCGTTTAAAGTAACTAATGTATTTTTGTGGTCGTTTTAAAATGAGTAAGAAATTGTAATAATTGAATAAAACGATTGAACTTTTAAATAACACTAATTTGCCAATTTTTTAAGGGTTGCGACGCATCACTCGCATTCATGTACGGTATGCCCCTGCTAAAGATCTATAAACTTCAGTACATAAGTATACATTATTTAATCCTTATCGGGCCATTTTCAAGACTTTATCATTTTTCTACACTCTACGCACATTTTATAAAATTCCATAGCACATTTACATCAACATTGCATAGAATATCTTGACATATTTTCTCTGTAACTCCACACCTTAAGCTCTTGTCCGAAATTCCCGTCTCTCCTGCGTTTTAGCGGCACATTAGTTAACATATTTTACGGGCTGTGGTATCAGCTGCCCCAGGGAGCCGAGGAAATGTAGTAGGGTACATAGTTGTAAAAAGTACGTACAAGCATCGGTGAGGGAACGTATCCTTCGGGGTTGCCGTAATATAAAGTTAACAGGTAGACTAAAAATAACGCTCGAGTTTCAAGCGGTTCAGTTTAAGATGTTTCCAAAGTTTTCACATGAATTCGCCTACATAGGAAGTTTTTCCTTTGGGACGACTAATATTAAAAGTGGGCTATAGTTTTAAATTCAGGGAGGACGGAGGTTTGTTTTACTGGCACTTAGAAAATGTTCGAAAGTCAGAAATGGTCTTTCCTCGTAACCCTGCCTTATTCCGCCTTTACAAAACTTTTAAAATGGCTTTATTTTTAGATTAATTATGTGAGAATGATTCAAATTGTGAATGAATGTAAAATGCTGATATAACTAATGCTGAGTTTATATCTAAAAGTATAAAATACAAAAGATACTAACGAAATCCAAAGTAGTTTGTAAAGTTGTTTTGTATTAAAAATCACATTTTTGTTCAGTAAAAGATAGGACGTCAATGTTTAACGACGTCAACATGTTGCGATTGATAGTTTAACAACGAATAGTTTATGTACAACTGTTTTATGAAAGTGAGTGATAATTTATAGTTATATGAAGAAAAATTCGCACAAAATTAGGACAAAATGAAGTACCTACAAAGTTAACAGTTCGTAACTTAACCCTCTGTTGCATGATTTATTTTGTGGTTAAAAAAATTTTTCTTGTACTTTTTCTTATCAACTGGCATTAGAAGTAAGTCACCTATATGTAATTTTGCAAAATTAATTTTTTAAATAAAAATTTTTATTGTTCCCAAATGCGAACATTATGAACACAAAGAACTATTTTTTGAATTCATAACTTTTTAAACAAAAATATTTATACAATTTAATTACAACGAAATTGTTTAAAACAATTATTATGTTTATAGAGACACATATGTACTTTACACTTTTCACACATTATCCTAGATTTTCCTTTGCAGTTACGATTTTTGCATCTTTCTCTGTTGTTAGTATGCAGAGGCCAATGCCCAGTATTGTCGGATATGATGGTATTTGTTGGATGTAGCTCTAAACATCTTCTCTTAGGTCTAAAGAGTATAGGCGAATAAGTCGGCGTTCTGGAACTGGACCGTCCCCTTTTTGTTTTCCAATGTCTTTCCATTCAAACATAAATCCTTCGCTATTGCTGTTTTGAACTCCAAAATAGACAAGTTATTATTTTTATTTATTTACCTGTTATTCTGTCGGGAAAGCAGCCAACTGGCATGATTTGATCTATATTTTTATTAGCCTCAGAATTATCTTTCAAAAAATAGAACCCGCCACAGGTAGGATTCGACATTTGTCCCAGATCGGAACCGAACGACATACAGCTGTTTCGAACTTGTTAGTTCTCATCAGTGCCGCACACGGTACGCCGATTCAGGAGAAATGCCGAATGAACTTTATGGCGTATACATCTTTATCGATACGATCTCTGTCAGTAACTCAGAATTATCAGAAAAAAGTAGAAAATGCTTGAGCTCCTCAAATCTGCTAAGAGGCATTATGTCAGCAATTTGTGGTGTTCTAGTATTGGCAGACCAATATCTGCGAGTAGAATGTTGTCTGATTAGAGACATCCACATTATTATCCCCAATGATTGTTCTATTTCTTAAAACTCAATACTTAGAGGTTTATTTAATCTCTTCTGCGTACTGTACAAGTACGTTTGCTCGACGATTTCGGAAATAAAATTGTCAGATATAAAAGTTTGAATAGACTGTAGGGAACCTCCATCTGTAAAATATTTTCTTTAAGATTACATTCGCCCAAGAATAGGTTTTACTCTGGATCTCTTTCAGTTGTTCAGGCTTTCCAAATCACATTTTCATTACTATCCGAAAAAGAGAATCTTATATTTACAGGAAGACCTAATACCAAACCAAAACTTTGTATGCACACTGTTCCCAATTGGGAACATGGAGGTTGTGCCATTTTGTGTTAACAGGAATAAACCAAATTAAATATATTTTACACATGTCTACTACTAACAGTTAAGGCTTTGCATAACAAAATTGAAACTTGCCTAAAAACTACTAAAAAACTATTATTTCTAACACTAAAACTGTTAGAATAATAAAACACGAGTCGCCGGCCGTTGTGACAGTATATCTGAAAATGACTCACAAATACAGCAAAAGCCATCTGTGTGAAAAATATATAAAAAAAATTGAAAATTATATCAGGAAATAATGTATTCCATGTAAATCTATTACAAAATGTAAGATGACGCCACTATACATGTTTAAAATGTGGTGTTTCCATTTGGGAACACTATGCAATATAAGGATAATCAAGAGATTAGAAGAGACGGGTCCTGTTATTGATACGGAAACACCAATACGTGCTGAAAGTTCAGGTGCTGTTCACGAAAAAGAAATGCATCCACAAAGATTCATGGTGTGTTGCGCATTTTCGAGTGGTGGAAGGAAGGAAAAGAGGAAGCTTTTAATGCATCACAGTAAATGGGGAACTCCCTCGTAACATATTAAACAATTTATTTTTCCACCAAACTGGTGATTTGGATTTGAACAACATGTAGTTTCAGCAAGACTGTGCAACATATCATACAAGACATGCAACCATAACTCTGCTGCATACCAAATTTCCTGATCATGTTGTCTCGCGGAATGCTGTCATCAATTGGCCTGGAAGATCATGTGATTTAACGCTACTAAATTTTTTCCTTTGCTGTTACGTCAAGGAAAAATTGTACGTCACCTAGTCAGCAACAATCAGTGACCTCAAAGAGAGACATTGAGAGTGTTATTCGGGAAATAGAGCCAGTTTTATGTGTTCGTGTTACGGATAATTTTACTAAACGAATGATATCATGCCAGATGAGTCAAGGCGACCATACCAACGATATTCTTTTCAATTTGCAACGGTATCGTCTCCATTTTATGTTAAAGGATAAAAAACCTCAGTTTGTCAAATATTATTAGTTTTATTCACAAATCACATCCTATAGTTCCAAATGAGATACCCTATATACGTAGATTTCACCATTTTTTTAATTTCTGTCCTATGTTGTCATATACTTTATTTCCATATAATTTTCTTAGTGTTGATCTACAGGGTGGTCCAAGTTAAACGTCATTAATTTTGATAGGTGATAGAACAAAAACAAAAAAGTAGACTTTCATAAGAAAATCTTATTCAAAAATGTTTTCTAACAAAGATACAGGGTGTCAAAGTTATAAAAGAAAACTGGTTTTCTCATCATAACTTCTAAACCACTCGATATATTTCCATCAAATTTCTCACACAGACTAACGTAGTATATTTCTAAGTAATTATTAAGATCATTTAAAGAAATTCTCCAATGGCGTAGATACTGGGGGGGTCGGCATCCCCTTCTCCCCTCCCAATCTTCGGCGCCACAGGATATTTAACAAAGGAGATTCAATTTTAGGATTTCCTGTTTAATTTAGAAAAAAAAAATACTCTTGCCAGTTTCTGATTTATGACTTCATTTTTGAGATACTTATTTTAATTTAAAGTATTGCAAGCCGGCCAAACCTTATGACTGACTTATCAAGAAAATACGATATTGAAATGAGAACTTATTAGTGTAATTATTTGTTTATTTGCTTTTTTTGTATCTTTGATGTACATTATGTCTAGTAAGTAATAAAATGTTTAAAAAAATGTAAATCTCATATCGTATTTTCTTGGTAGTTCAGTCATAAGTTTTGGCCTGTTTGCAACACTTTAAATTAAAATAAGTATCTCAAAAACGAAGCCATAAATAAAAAATTTGCAAGGCTAATTTTTCTTTAAATTAAACAGAGAATCCAAAAATTGAATCTTCTTTGTAAAATATCCAGTGGCGCCGAAGACTGGGAGGGGAGAAGGGGCTGGCGACCCCCCATTATCTACACCACTGGAGAATTTCTTTAAATGATTTTAATCATTACTTAGACATGTACTCCAGTAGTTTGTGTGAGATATTTGATGGCAATCGATCGAGTGGTTTAGAAGTTATGATGAGAAAACCAGTTTCATTTTACAAATTTTACACCCTGTATCTTTGTTCGGAAACATTTTTGAACAAAGTTTTCTTATGAAAGTCTACTTTTTTCTTGTTGTTCTATGACCTATTAAAATTAATGACGTTTAACCTGGACCACCCGGTATATGGATTTGGTTGCTGAGCCCACATGTTCAAAAAGTACTTCATATGAAGATTTTACTACTATTAATAAATGTTATTTGAAACAAAAGCTTTAATTTAGTAATTCCGTACTTAAATTTCTTTTCTCTGTTTCTCTAGCCTAAGGTAAAGCATGCATATTTGTATTTATGTGTTTCACAACAACGTTTTTATTATCTGGTTCCAACGTGGTATTACAAACAAGATACATTAATGAAATTTCTCGAATAATAACATTATGGGCCTAATTGTATACTCTGAATTATGATAATTAAATTTCGACGCTTTTTCCTTTTGACATTATTAAGATCTATATGCCGGGAGATTTTAATGAAAGGGTTAACAAGATGAAAAGTTTGCCGACATAATGGGATGACATGGCGAATCAACGAAAAACAACAATGGGAAAATAATTACTAGATTTTTGTCGCATACACGGTTCTACATTTAAACTTTCTAACTAGCATATTAAATACGTAGCATTTAAACTTTCGTGCTGTCCACCACGTACACAGAGCAACTTTTACTTTACGAATTAACATGAAAAGTGTTTTATAGGTATAGTAGAAGATTCGATAGTGTATTTCTTATCTTTTGTTTATAGCATCATAGCTCTCAACATGGAGGGTAATGGTCATTACACGATACATTGACACAATAGGCTTCTAATAGATCTCCAATTTCCACCACTATTGTGGAAATGCTAGAAGCTGCCTGTGGAATGAGGCTGTCAACCTAATAACCTGATACACTGCACCACTTTCTTTTGAAGGCTTAGGTGAGGCGATCTTTATGACCTTTTTAGGAAGGATGCACAAGCGGTCCAGTGTGGCTTAAGTCACCGAACAGAAACTAAAACTAGAAGGTTCACTCGTCGTCGGAACTTTGAACTTGCGCTTACAAAGTCATGCCAACACGTAGCTGTTGAACGACCACCTTCTTAAGTATACGGGTGATACTAGAATATACTTTAGTAAATTAGATGTAGAGCCGTTTCTTAACGGAAATATTTTGTTGAAGTAAAATAGTAGCTATGCTATGACGTTTATTACATAAATTGTTGACATTTAATAGAGGCAAAACAGTACGCAAACTATACATAATATTACTTAAAAGAAGAAATATTAATATTGCGAATATATTAACAACAATATCGGATTATTTATCAACTAGACTGGCAAGTTAATAAACAAACATTCTCACAAATTTTTCGGTATAGTTAGCTTGGCATTTGGTTTTTGTAACTTTTTGTTTTTTATATCGCAATTTGCGAATTTTATAGTATAATATAGACGCACTCTAGTATAGACGGACAAAAAATAATCTACTGGAAAACTTCCACAGGGATATGTAAAAGGTACATTTTTAATTATACCTTTTAGTTTTTCCCCAATTGAACCGGAACAAGCTAATTTATTAAAATTATCTATAAATATCTACAGAAATAAGGAGTTTATACTCCAGCCCATCTGCAAATGCCTTATATAATAAGGACTAAACAAATTAGGTCAAAACAGATATTCTCCTAGCTATATGCCAAACGCCGAGCGCTGAATTACATGACAAAATTTGTCATATTTTTGTCTGCAGACATAACAGAATTAGCACTAAAAATACAGTGATTGTTCCAAAACCACCTAATGCTAACTCTGTTAGACAAAAATACGACAAGTTTTGTCATGTAATTCAGCGCTCGGCGTTTGGCATATAGCTTGGAGAATAGTTGTTTTGACCTAATTTGTTTAGTCCTTATTATATAAGACATTTGCAGATGGGTTGAAGTATAAACTCCTTATTTCTGTAGATTGAATGTTACCCTCTGGTAGTAAAACTTTGCATTATATTGATGATCTCAAGTTTTTACTCGATTTAGATTGTTCGAAACTACCAAGAGATGGCGTTTGGTACGTTCTACTACGGTGGAAAGTAACAATGTCTACTAGATGTGAGCTTTATCTATCGAAGGTATACTTGTTTACACTGCACTGACGAGACCCAATATAGAAAAGTCGAAACCGGTCTGCAGTTAACGATATCCTGAGATAGGTGACACTTTGCATCTTTCTTGATGGTTTTGGAACAATCACTGTATTTTTAGTGCTAATTCTGTTACACAAAAATACAACAAGTTTTGTCATGTAACTCAGCGCTCGGCGTTTGGTATATAGCCAAGAGAATAGCTGTTTTGACCTCATTTGTTTAGTCCTTATTATATAAGATATTTGCAGATGGGGTGGAATATAAACTCCTTATTTCTGTAGATTGAAAGTTACCCTCTGGTAGTAAAACTTTGCATTATATTGATGATCTATAAATATATTTTGTAATTGTATTATAAGTATTTTTCACTATGCCCAGTGATGGTACTGTCAAACTTCCAAATGGTAATTTCTCTGAATTAACGTAAGTTTTTGCTTTAGAGAATAATTTTGCTTGTGTCTCTAAAGTATTTTGTTCATTAAATTCTAAACACAGTTTGCACGAGTGTGTAACAAACATTTTGTTAGCAGATAATCAATGGCGTAAGCTGAAGCATTATTACCTTCTGTACTGTAAATATTTCTATAAATATTTATAAAAACCTTTAAGGATTGTCTTGCGACTGATTCCGAATAGCAGTTTTCTTACAGTTTTCTACCAAGTTGGGACTAGTTTAATAAAACTTCATTTTTATGTCATTCATGCATTCTAACAAAACTACCTTCAGGAAAATGTAAACTGCAAATCTTTGTTCTACTATTACACTAATCCGGTGTAAGATTGGCATATCTATGGGTGACAAAAAATCCCAATGATGTTTTCCAACTCTGACATATAAAAAGTACTTTATAAATGTCTATACGACATTAATTTAATGTATCTATTCCGAGCTGTAACCCTATTAAATGCGTGATCAATTATCTTACTTTAATAAGATAATACTTACTTACTTACTAACCAATTAGCTTCATCTTTTGGACACCGAAAAAATAAGATACTATATCCTGTTTTACTGTTACAGCCATCAGCAGAACACAACGCCATTTTTAGCAATTCAAAGGGAAATTAATGAAATTCACAATCTAAAATTCGACCGTTATAATACTTAAATCTGTTCGGTGTCGAGACTGACAGTACACTATTCATTTCATCGCTATTTGCCAAATAAAAGACTCTTTTATCTTGTTGATAAATGGAACAGTCTACATGAGCCTAGCCATAAAAACAAGGCACGGTATATTTTGAGATTTTTTATTTGGGAAATAGCAATGAAATAAACTATACATGTGTTATGTGTTAGTTAGCTAATTCTCGCTGGACGTCAGGACGGAGTAACAAGGGAAATTTTCGGGGCGAAGCTTACAGTCAAATCTTCTAGTCTTAGTTTCTGTTCGGTGTTTAAGTGCTGTAATCCTTGAGGTGCCTGCTCTCCCACCAATTTCCAGGTCTCCAATATACATGTACAATATCAGAGACTCATACTATTAGTAGTTTAATAGGGGCTAAATATAATTTATTCATCTGTAATAAAATACTTCTCAATCAAACTCTTCGCTGGAGCTCGTTCTGATAACTTTAACCATGACCTCAGGCTCTATTCTTATCCATTTTGTATTTAAAAGCCTTTAATCCATGATGTGCTATAAGTCACATCTAATCTGCAGAGTGTGATGTTAATAATTTGTGAAGTGCAATGATGAAATAAGAAGAAAAAGTATGATAAAAGAAGAAAAGAAACCATAATTTTGATTTCTTTTAGGACATATTGTATTCGATGGTATAATTATAGCGTTTAATTCAATGTTTGTGTAATATGTTTGTAAATTATTTAATGATTGCAACTCAATTATTTATGATTTTCAAAGCAAACCTAATAATTTGGAAAATTAAAAAAAATATATAGGAAGAATTTAAAAATATTACGTCTAGTATATTACTGAATATCAGGAATATGCCAAGAAAACAATATATGCACATAATTATTATCAACATAAATATGCTAAATTGTATAATTGCTAATGTAATGTATTTTACCATAATACGGTCACAATGGTCCTCAAAAATATGTTCTTTATTTGACTAAATTTCAGATAAAACTGCAACTACAATTTTAAAGATAACAATTATATTACATAACAAATGTGTTTATTACCTAATATGTAAATGAGAGCATTAATTTATGTTCAATATATATATATATATATATATATATATATATATATATATATATATATATATATATATCCATTAATTTTATTCTGCTAATGTATTTAAAATTAGTATTTGTTTAAGAGACACTTAGGTATACTTGTTTCATTATATTCAATATCAGCATTCATTTGTCTTAAACGTAGTTCTTTATTAAAAATCGATTGTATTAATATGTAGTTTGGATTATTGCTCTTCGAATGGAAGCACATTTATTGAAAAAATAATAATTAATTTTTAACTTTTTAGTTTAATTTCTAATTTTCAATAATACAAATACGATATTTTGTTTAGAACTTCTGAAATCCTGAAAATATTCTGAAAATATATAATTAGTCCTGAAAATTTTTAAATCGATTGGTTTAATGAAATTTATGGAAATAAAAAATATGATAAGGATTCCTCCAAATGAACGTGTTACATGAGCGAGGTGTATAGTTTATCGAATCTATAATCTGGCCATGGTTTAAAATTTATAATTGATTATAAAAGGTGTATTGCAAACACAAAAATGAGTTCCAATCCTTTTTGTATTAAAATTCATATTTTTTTCATAATTACAATACCTACATTATTCTTACCACTACATTAGAACAGTAATATTATTACTGTTCTAATTAATATTATTACTGTTCTGTATTTATTTTACAAGTGGCTAAATAAGCCATATTTATAAATTTATAAACACTTGCATAGATTTGCACATATTTAGATATAAATATAATTTACACAATGTCTTTTAAATACTTCTCTATACAGATAAAATTGGAAAATATATAATTGTTTTCAAACTTAGTTTTCTAAAACTAGAAAATAAAGAAATAGAGAAAAACGACAATCCTTTAAGAGTTGTCGAATTTGAGACGAAAACTTTCTCATGGAATTTTAAGACTAAGGAAATTGAAAAATGTGTAATCAGACAACACCATAACGTGAAAAACGAAGTATACGAGGAGAAGTTTACGACGCCGTAATATATATAAATCGTAGAATTTGAACTCCTATTTCATACGTTTCAGATTTGTCTATATGCGGTTTTACTTCGGTCGTAAAGTGAATTATTCATTATATATGTAGCGTTCGTTTTAAGAATTCCGCAACAAATATTAGAGAATTGTAACATAGGACGATTAGGAAATACTGTTCAACATGTATGTATAATAAAATTCCACACAAATTGAGTAAATAAAACTAGTTTATAACCACGTTATTCTTTTTGAAATAAAACTACAGTCTCCGTTATCAGAATAGCGTGCTCCACAGTAGGAGCCTGCTAGTTTGAATTTACTCAATAAAAGATTCTTTCTATGAATAATACAGTATATGACAATAACAGGTGGGCAATATCTACAAAACCGTTATCTCGCCTAATTTATTACTAATGAGTGGGCCCCGGATTTAAATACGGACATTTCAGACGGTACGGACGGGTCGGACTTATACGAGTTCTGAAATATCTATTAGAAGTACAAACGCCGTAAAGACCTATCACAATCTTATAATAAATTATACAGTAAAATATTTTATGTCAGTAGCTTGTCCGCACACTGGATCTTTTTGTTTTTGTAATGTAATTAATTAATTAACTGCTTGCCTGCTTGCATAAATTAGTAGAACATTAATCAACAACTTTGTATTAAATGAAACTTATTCATTGACCGTCTGATATCTGCGTCTCTATTTGTTTCACTAGAAATATTGAAAGTATTGTCGGAGGTGCATTGCGCTATGTGCTAATAGTAAAGGTATACGAGGGCGGGGCAAAAGAAATATCTTCGAGGATGACCGATGACGCGATGCCGTTCGATCAGTTACTGTGATAACTCGGGACTGTTCTCGTATTTTGATTTGCGTACCATATTACATACAAATAGTTATAGTGCATTACAATTTGACAATAAGTATTTTAAAATGTCTCGACCAAAACCATCTCTTCCCACAATACAGCGTTGGATAAAGGAATTTCAAGTGTTGATGTTAAATTACGTAGTGAATTACGATGTTCCCATTATGATGCATACATTGCGTACACCTGCAAATCGGATGTTGTTAGACATTGGCGTTCCGGAAAACATAAACTGCTGTTACTGGACAGAGCACTGCTTGTGAAAGACGTACGACGTTTTATAGCGAAATGGTTAAATACTTCATGGTTGACAATGGTGTAATATTCCGTGCACCCAATTAGATACTCCTAATTTTAAAACCTTTATAGAGAAATGTTTACATGGGGAATTTGGCAAAGTACTCGTAAACGTGTCCACAGAATCAAGGATTCGAAAAATTATCTACTCTTTATCTATTATTTGGATAAATATTTATAGGCTTCTGTCGACGAAGCCACAAATATCTGCGGCATGCAAATGGCGAATGTAGTTATAGGAGAAATGAGCGATATATCGGCAACGCAATCACATGTAACAGCATAAAAAATATTGACTAAAACCAATGCTGCAACCAATGCAAAATTAGTTGATGACACGATAAAATAAGTGTGGGGCGCTAAACATGAGGGAAAAAAACATGGTGCTTTGGTGACTGTACTTTTTCTTACGGATACTGCGCCATACATGAAAGCGGCTTGTCGACTTTTGAATGAAACGTATAAATACAATATATTACTACATATCGTATTTATATACATTTACTACATGTAACATATGCACGTATGTAACATAACGTGTCTAGCGCATGACCGTCATCGCGTAGCAGATGCAATCCGTGGCCGTTATCCGAATGTCGATCGCCCGACAGTGAATGTTAAACAAGTGTTTTTAAAAGCCCCGCAAAGAGTGACATTATTCACAGAAATGCTTCCCCGCACTGGAGGTAATTGTACCTCCAGCGCCTGTAATTATCCGGTGGGGAACATGGATCGAGGCAACTTCATATTATTACTACAATTTTGAGAATATAACCAGGGTATTTTAACAGTTGGATCTAAATGATGTAATAGATTTTAGCAGATCCAACTATTCAACAAAATTTGGTGTATATATATATATATATATATATATATATATATATATATATATATATATATCCATTGTCTGTTATATCTGGCGTATACAAAATCTATTGAAATCTTGGAAACAGAAAACACAGACAGATGAATTTTCAATATTGGAATCTATAAACGTTGTTTGGGACCTTCGGCAGCATATTTTTCAGTTGGAGGGGCATACTGCAAAGGCTATATAGAAGAAAACATTTTCTGCAGTTTTGGACAACAACCCGGGGTTTTCTATTATAGCAGTTATAGTAGATATTTTACAGCAGAAAGAAGTTCATGTCTCTAATCCAGAAATTTATATGAAGACTCTACAATATTATTTATATTTCCGGTATACCCCGTTGACTTCCGTTGATAGAGACCGGTCATTTTTCCATTATAAATGGATATTTACTGACAGACGTCGCTCGTTGATTGCTGAACATTTAGGGCAGTTGCTAATAATACCCTGATGTGATCATACGCGTAAATAGTGTTAGGTGTGTGGTGATCTTACCTTGAATAACTACCGTGTTGTCCAGATCGTTTTGATAATACTGTGACGTGATGACTTACCCTGTCCCCGGACCTGACTACGTATTTTAAGGAATATAATTACAAGTTCTCATTTGTTCTCAAAGACCACGCAATGAGAGGTAAACTAATATGTGTATAATTTTTATATGTAATCTGCTTGTCATTGTAAGTCCGCCTCTGTTATTTACGTCATGTCGGAATTCAAATCCGGGGATTACTAATGAAAAAGAAAGACACGAGAAGTGCATATCGCGATTTGATCATCATTGGGAGTCGCCAATGCAGCGTCTTCGATGCCTAATGTCCTGAAAAGATAGACAGCAAGCCTAGTACTTTAGAGATGGGCATTCAGGATAGCACCATCTGCCCACTTAATCGTAGAATAACCCTCCATGGAGCGGGATATCTAAGACAAAACTTGTTGAACAGAGTCTCTGTCGAGCGTAGGTATGTAATTTGCGAAGGGTAAATTTGACAGGACTATGTCTCGTCTAATTTATTCCCAATGGGGAGTATCAGACACGAGAACAGCATATAGCGAATTCGTCTTAATTGGGAGTCGACAGTGCTGCGCAACGAGAGTTGCTTAGGTTTCCCTAATATGTTAAAGGCAAATAGGGTTGAAGATAATTATTTATAGCACAGCACTAAATTTCTCTAAATTTCTGTAATTACTCAGTAGACATAAATCTGGGGCTTCCGAAGGCGAAAATAGTACTTAAGACATATATTTATTTTACAATACAGACATATATTTATTTACAGTGACAGTAACGTCATCTTGAGAGTCCTATACAATGGCAGGACTAACCTGGACTGACTGCAAAGTAAAGGGTCACTGGATGGTGATTGTTATTGAACGGGACACGTAGGGAATCGTAGAAATGTGAATGTGGATATTTTGGAATCCTGCGGTTCTAGAGACATTTTACAGGTACCGGAACCAGCAATAGTGTTCAGCGAAACCAAACAGCAACTACACCTCGCAAACTAATAAAATATTGCTTGAATCTGCTGCGCACAAATTTACTAACCTTAACAACATTGGCGATGGAACCTTGTAGGCTAAAAAGGCATCTCTATGGGCTACTACTGTAGTCCTACACGTGGGGGATTAAATCTGGAGATGAGAGGAAGAGCTTTCCCGCACTCTCAATAAAACAAGGAGCTGTATTGGGGAATTATTAGCCTGAAAGGGCCGACCTTCGTCGACTACCATCAAGTGAATATATTGAAGAAAGACTTCTTTCGTACATTGATGTAGTGGGATGGCTGAAGGAGCTAGGTCGGGGTTTGGCGACAAGTTTACGGCTCTGATAGAGATAGCACAATCGGCCCGATACGACGGACTGAATGCATGTAGACTTTATTTACCCTCCCCTTATAGAATTTTAATCCAAGTTTAATAAAATATAGGTAGTATTCTCTGCAATTAGCAGTGTTGTTTACCTAGAAACTTGGGATTCCTTATACAGACAACATAACTGGTTTAGAGAAATTAATCGAGGAAGCCGTTACTCTGCAGTAGTTCATAATTCATAACGGAAATGAGTAAAATAACTACTACGTTTTTATACCACTATATTTTCACAGAAATGACATCGTTAGAAAATGACATAATTGTCGAAACTGCAGTCACGTTTCTGTGAAAATATTGTGGTATAAAAACGTAATAGTTGTTTTACTCATTTCCGTTGTAACTGGCTTAGTATAAATTTCCATCTAGGCCAGTTGCTTCTGACCGTACTTATATATTATGAACATGCATTGGTTGATAGTAAAAATAGCTGGAAGTAGAATTTATGATAATTGGTTGGAACCGCAAACACATTTTTCGACATTAAGAGCATCCTAGAAATGTTACAAATCTGATCTTTGATATCATATGTTTGATGATCATGTTAATTGTGCATTTATCTTGTTCATTCGTCTTTCATTAAGTATAATTCAAAAAGTAAAGAAGTCATTCCAATCGAAGGATATCGATCCTATTAAACTTTTGAGCTTTTAATGTTCTTATTATAATCTCTTTTAAACAACATTTGCATACCAGGTCCCTAATAAATAAATATATATTGGAAAGACTAAATTGATAATTTTTATTATTTAGGTTATACATTTGAAACCAGGTTACGATGAAAATGAAGAAAAAACGATTTTTCAATGAAAATAAAATCAGGAGAGCGATGTATTAACTTTCTATCCATTTTAATAAATCCAACAGAAATTAGACTTCCCAGTAATACTAAAATATGATACAATATTGCTCCTGGAAGTGTTGCATGTATTAAAATCTATTAAAGGAGACTCTCTATCAAAATATTTATTAGAGAACCTAGAAGAAACTGCCAATATAATCAGTGGTAATAAGTATATTTATCGAATGGTATGAATGAACTGCATAACCCATTTATTTTTATTTAAAAAAATGATACAAATAAAAAATTAGAAGCTGCAAAATGCCGCTATTTGTACAAAATTTAAAATTAAAAATTATGCATAGATTCATATTGTTTGGCTTGATTCATAGTTTAAAAATTAGTAAAATCTTTAAGTATCTAATGATTACACTTCGTAATATGACCTGTAAAATTTAATCGATTTTCAAAAAATAGCTATTTTCAATTAGCTTCAACTTCTCTCTTTAAAATTTGATTTATTTGAAAATTTCACAAAAATTGATTTATTATATTCTTAAAAAGCCCTGAAAATTTGAAATTTCGAATCGATCCAGGATACGAGTTACAAATTTTCAAATAACCTGAAAATCGTGTTGTAACAACCGAGCAATTCATTCATTTTTAGACTCATTCATAATACTTTAGAAAGTAAGTAAGTACAATTAATGATAATACTTTATTTCACATTATAGTATTATCATAAAATATAACAAGATTTTATTTTGTTGGGTGTTTAGTGTATTTCAGAAACTTTTGTTTATAAATTCGGTTGAACTATTTTATATTCCTTTTCAAAGGAAGTTACTCTCATTCACTTCTAAAGTATAAAAGCACAAAGTAAATACAAGCAAGGTACACTCTTTTAATAAAACCTTGTTTGTTAATATGATTTAACCAAAAAGAAATATTTTGATTTTTTTAGAACAACATGGGTAGACAATAAATATGTTCATAAACATAAAAAAAAACTTGAAAAAGCGATTCGAAGTTGTGAAAACAATTAAAAACACTCGTATTCATCATTTGTTTATATCAATTAATGATAATACTTTACAGATGAGAGTAACTTATATTGAAAAAATAATATAAGTAGTTTAACTAAATTTATAAACAAAAGTTTCTTAAAAACACAAAAAAAAACATTAAAATAAAATCTTATGAGCCAAATCGCTGATCCAAGTGCGCAAAGTTTCGTCGAAAAGTAATGGATGTGCTCATATATCTATATCTATATATATATATATATATATATATATATATATATATATATATATATATATATATATATATATATATATATAGATTTTTTCAATCATATAAAAATAAAAAAAAAGAAACGACTACCAACAACCTGTAGTGAGACTAACGAGGAAAAACCTCTTGAGGTTGTTATATATTTTTCCATTTACTTGGCAACATATATTTACATTTATTTTGTTTTATTTTTAGTTTAAGAATCCTCAGTTTAGTTAATTTTGTTCTCGTTAATGAATAACGTGTTTTAAATTAAAATAGCTTCATGCCACATATTATTTTTAAAATTTTTAATACCAAAAAGCATTATTATTTTATTAAATAAAGCTTCCACCTTTTGTTTAACTTATCGATTGGATTTTTATTTCACTAGTTATAATAATAAACTTATTAATTAATATTTCTTTTAAATTATGTATTCATCTAGTACATGTTTTTGATAGAAATAATATAAACCTAATGGATCTTACGAGTAGTAATAATTTAGGGGAAGAATAACTCTGTCCTAGTGAATTTTCACTTATTGATTTGCTGGCACTGCCGATATTCCCTGTTAATAAATTAGTAGGAATGACTTTCCTATCGAATTTACTTTTCACAAGATGTTTGTGAGTATAGCTCATCAAGAATAGGAACAAGACTCAAAACCCGTGATATCGGACCGCCCACGAGGAAACAACCTGGTCTTTATTCAGTTGCAATGAGGCCTTTGCAGAGTGAATATGGAGTATGCACAATATACACAGAGCTCAATCTGGTTGCGCATGAAGTGCAATATTTCCCTTCGAATGTTGCATCACTCTTTCTTCTACGCATGTATGAGAATATTACACTTTTTCCTATTCTTCGACGACGACGGACTAACAGTACTTTATTTTCCAAAGAGCAGAGCATTTTCCAAACAGCCTTCTAAAATTTATTCAATAATGAATTAATTTTATAGTAAATTATATTATTATCTTGAGATTTTTGTGCCGTATATTGACCAAGAGCATAAATAATTTTAAAATGAATTAATTATTTGCCGAAGGTGAACAATAATTATAATAGAATTGTTATTTATTAATTGGTTTAATTTTTTTAACTTTTTAAAGTTAATAAAGAAATGAATACGAATGTTATGCACTACATATAGTTCAAACCGTGCATACGTCTTTCGTCACTAGTAATTCAGCCACTAGTACTGTCAGTAAACACCCATTGTTTTTTCTACAAACGAAAAATAAACATAACGTGCGAATTTTTAATTTTACTTATGAATTTTATATCAGAAAAATGTTGCAGCCGCGATCTATTTTTGACTGGTGACACATCTAGGCTAGAGTTATTTTCATATCAGTGAATCAATAACATTCAAAATTACAACTTACAAGTTTTTCAGCGATGTATTTACGGCATTGTATCTTTTCTATAACAGCAACGGTAACAGTAATTGTTGCTATAGTAAGTTTTGACGGGGTTGTCAAAAGCAATATTTTTGTAACCAGATTAAGATTCCAGCTAAATCAATTTCTTCACAGAAATAGTTGCAGATCTCATTAGCTATTAAAGTATGAGATTATTATTAATTTATTGACAGATCATTCATAGACAAGGGAATAGTCACAAAACAAGGAGTTGTCTACGACTATATACGCTGTTGTCTACACTGAGAGAACAGGTCATTTCTAATAAGAAAGCGCAGTTATCTATTCCACCTTCATTTATTCAATATAAGTATGTTAAACTGTAGCTAATGTAATTTATTTTACACTAAAATAATCGTGGAGTTAGCTAGCAATATATTTTTTATTTGGGCAAATGTTCTTTATCAGAAATATATTTATTCGCTGAAAAATTACGACGACCTTTATTTTTGGGAATACATCTTTCTTTAAAAATATAAAATGTAATTTTACATTTAACAAATCCTGCTTGGTACTTTTTTTTAATGTTTACCTGTCTTTCTCTTTTATATATTAAAGTTATCATTTTAATATATAAGAGGTACCTGTAATTAAGTACCTATTGCGCTGAGTACCTCTCAGATACTTCAAACACGTTATAATGGGCGGAATTTTATATGATATGGTACAGTCGGACATGGCTATAGATATGACCGTGCGTGAGCTATATAATTCAATCCAATTAAGCGCCTGAAACTGTATATCATATAGATTATCTGATCTGCATGTTGCTTTTAACTTTATTGAGTTAACTTGCTTTTTTAATAGCTGAATATTACAGATTCTAGGTATTTATCAACTGTTCTCAATATGATTATGAAATGAAACTAATTAAAAAAGAAAAGAAAAGAAAATAAAAAAGTTTTTTCTTAATCTAAGTAATGTAAACAGTAGAATGATTTACTACAAAATATTCTTTATTAAAAATATGTACACTATAAGACACAAGTACCATTACAAAATAGTAACAATTACGAATTGTTTAATCTAAATATTTTTAATATAAAAATAACCTAAACATCACATCTAAGTAAACTAATACTACGTATTCTAATATTATAATTTTTATAATCTATTGATTTTTATTTTTCGAAGTTGTTCTTGATGTATCGTAAAAAACACAAATCCCATAGACGTCTAAGCATTTATTGAATATGCTATATAAAAATATTCTAATCAATCAATATACTATTTGAATCAGAGCTATTAATTTAGGAGTGTCACTCAATTACCGAAGAAAAAAAAAAGAAAAAGTGTAAACAAGATTATGAACATAACAATATATTCACTAGTATTCTAGTGACATCTAACCGTAGTTCTATTTCTAACTAACATTATTGGCATAACGGGCATTGTCGTCCTGTTCTTTAAATACCGAGAATATATCTTTTAAATATGATCTTTATATCAGGAATTATTTTCAGTGCAGATCGTCGTAATATTAAAAATTATTAATGAAGTAGCATATCAAAATATAAAAATTCATATTTTTATTCTTGAAAAAAGTACAATTCATATATATTTGAATAAAGTTTTAAATTGATTTATTTTATTCAGAGTCCATTGAAGTACTACAATATACGATTTAAAACTGTTATTTTACAATATTCACCCTTTAAAAAGGTACGCCTATGGTATCTTTGTTCGTTTTGGCTGTAGTCTAAAACTAGCCTTTTGCGTTCTTTCACTCTACCATCGTAACCTAAAACAATGTAAATAAAAAGGGATGGGTCAGTATGACAGCTCATAATACTAAAGAAATGCGTCCCGTCGATGTGACGTATTTCTGTGATGTCACCGCAAGGCCATAATAGTTGGAGAGCTGGTGATAAATTTAGGGTGGGTATTTTAGGTACTTAGAAATCACAAAAAAAGTAGAATTTCAATGTTAATGAATCTGGAATGGGGAGTCAGGAAGGGCTTTTGCGGTTATTTCGCTATTGCACAGCATGAGGTTTGCAAAAAAATAATCCCAAAAAATATTCTTTAGGCACTTTGGAATTGATATATTTTTTTATTTCGGCATCCATATAATCTAGAAATAAAAATAAAAATCCTCGATCTTTTATACGCTCTTGAAGTAAGACCAAATTGCCACGAATTTGTTTTATAAATATACGAAGAAAAATATACTTCATGCAATCTGAAATTTTTATGGCATATTCATCAATTAATATTGTACATATGTGCGAAAGGCTGGATGAATGGAAAGGAAAGATGAATGTGACGGTTTTAAATTATTACCTGACTCGAATAAAAAATTTAAATGAGTGCGACAAGAAAGCCTTATGCGTAGATATAGGTAAGAGAGAATATGTTTATCAGGACCTGCTGGCAGCTGTCGTGGCCCAGGTCCTCAAATCAAATTAAAATTTGTAATATATACTATATTCCTGAACTGAAAACAGTAATCTGCAGAGAACATGGTAAAATGAACTTAAGTAAACTTTAACAGGTCGTGCAGGATTTCTAAAATATAATTAAAAAATATTAAATAATATACAATACTAGGGCTTCATGGTGATAAATTACAACAAGCACCAGTTATGAAGATAATCGGATGTTTAGTTGTAGAGAATAACTAAAAATAACTTTCTTATATTAATTTAAAAACCTTAAAATCAACTTAAATATCATGTGTGTAGAAAATATGATATCTTATGACCTAAGAGTGGAAAATGTGTAGCTTTAACTGATTTAGCCTCACGCTGGGGTCAAATTTAGTTAGAGATGGGTGTGTCCTACATTAAAAACATTTTGTTTACTTGAAAATACTGGCGTAACTGTAGGTCCTTCTAACTGCCATAGTAAGACCATGGTAATTAACTGTTATTTTTTTATAAATTCATATAAATATTTATATAAATCATTGAAAAATTTATATAAATTATATTATGTATATTTTTATAAATTTTATTAATTCTATAAATTATAAAAAATATGGTACAATAAATTTCCTAATACATAATTGAAAATGTTAAACTCGAACCAGGTCTACCTATTCTTGAAGAAGATCAACTCGTGACTGATATTCACGGTATTTCACATTTTTCGCACAGCACTGTATATGGCTCACTGTATACTTTTTCAATACACCTATAACATCACTTTACATAGGGACATAGTAATTTTTGTAAAGTAAAAACACAGTGACCAACGATTTTCCATTTTATGCGTATAACCTCCTTGAGTTATAGTAAAGAACTGGGATAGGAAATATGTTAAAAATATTTACATAAAAAATATTTGGAAGAAGTTTTTTTCTAAAATAATAAGTTCAGAATAAACGATCTCTACAAAAAACGTCAACATCATAGGAATCACCTTTTGGTTATATTTTACTTGAACTATAAACATTAATAATAGTTATACTGTTATTAAAAACAACACGATCACTATCGGTCTTACGCGTACAACAGCAAAAATATTTCTTGAAATACAAGTTAAAGTTGCTCTTAAATTTATACAATACTATGAAGAAATAAATAGGTCTCAACCTGTATATAAAGAGAGCTACATCGTGGTACGGTTGAAGAATGTCCCTTTTATGAGAAACACTAAGTAATATTACGTTGATCATCAGAGGCAGAGTGCATATCAAATATATGTTGGTCAATATGAAATCTATTTCTTTGGTGCAAAACAATTCAATGACTCCTTTCTGATACAGATAAGAACCGTTGTAGATAAGCAGAAGCGTAGTGAAGGACACACTAGTGGAAATATAGAATATAACTGACAAATCCTTGCTTCGGTACGGTAGGCATTCAGATGCTAATTCTATTATGGTACAACTCGCTAGAAAACTGTAAACGAAGTATATACCATACATAAGCGTGTGCCGATTTATACTATAATCGGGGTAATATAAATTTGTATAGGATTTAAGTAGCAAGCCTATCATTAATATAATCTCTATGGATCGTATTATATAGTTTACGATGTGATTCACCTGGCAGGCCACGTGCTCGTATTTAAACTCAACGAGCAGCAGTAATACAAGGGCGAGCACATTAATTATGTTTATATTCAGCAGGACGATAAGTGATTTATCTTTTCGGAGAC
Source organism: Rosalia funebris (assembly GCA_037954035.1). Taxonomy (NCBI): domain Eukaryota; kingdom Metazoa; phylum Arthropoda; class Insecta; order Coleoptera; family Cerambycidae; genus Rosalia; species Rosalia funebris. Next base: position 9,426,982 of record JAZFAV010000022.1, read on the forward strand.
GCTTATATCTAAGGAGGATCAGTATGAATATCAGATCGATTGGAGAAAGTACGAAGGGAGAGTATTTGGTGATTCCCTGAAGTACGTATTGGCCGTAGTATTTCTCCATAACCTGAAAATGAAAGTGTATTGGTTAACAGATAGTTAGAATACATACAGTGTGTCTGTCTTATTTACAACTAAATAACTAAAACCTATACGTGTAGCTATTTATAATATTCATGGTGAATCAAGTTCGTTTGTTTTTAGCGTTTCTCTAGATACCGGACGAGATCAAGAGTAAATATGTCTGAATTCAGATTACTTAAAATTTACATATTCCTATTTCTCATTGTTTAGAGCAGTGATGGGCAAGCTTTTTAAGGGGAGGGCCAGATAAAATAAAAAATTATCTAGACGGGCCGAAAAAAAATTGAACAAAACAAATTTTTATAAGTGATAAACTTTATTTTTGATTTTTACATCACACACAATTTATATTATATAGATTATACTTATATTATTAGAAAAAAAAGTTACAAAAATTGATTATTCTTTAGAAGAGTATGGCTTATGTGACAGATGAAACTGTTATTGAGCTTCTAAAAATTGTTCATAATCTGGTAGAAACTGGGATGAGCTGATTCGCAGTAGTGAAGCTAAATGGTGGTCAGTCAATCGGTTTCTAACGCTGTTTTTGCGAAGCTTCATAGTAGAAAACACCTGTTCACAGATGCAGGAAGATGCAAACATTGCAATTATCTTCTGAGTGTGAGATTTCAGGTTTGGGAAACTTTATTTTCACAGGGCCTTGTAGAACTAAATTTTAGAAACGTTGAGAAATAGTTGCTTTAATTCAGTGTTACATTGCAACTCAATCAGTTCGAGCTGCAATTCTGGTTTGACTGATTCACAATCCACATCAAATGGCATGCTAAAAATATCCAGGTCCTGTTCAATAACTTTGAAGTCTTGGAATCTTCGTTCAAATTCTTCATGAAGACGTTTCAGGCTTTTCTCATAGCTCCTAAGTTTGTCTTTCCTAACTGCAATAGTTTTTAGTCTTGAAAAATGAGTAAAATCTTTCTTGACCAGTTGTTTGAAAAATAGATTCAATTGCATTTTGAAACCCCTGATATGACTCCAAATATCATGGATTAATTGATTTCTTCCCTAGAGTTTAAGGTTTAATTTATTGATGTGACTGAGAAGATCTGTAAAAAATGCAAAGTCCGAAAGCCATACAATATCTTTTAAATGTTTACACTCGTCCATTCCATTTTCGTCCATGAAAGATATTATTTCGTCTTTTAGATACCAAACTCGTTCGAAAACCCATCCTGCACTGAGCCACCTTACTTTAGTGTAGTAAAGTACATCAGAATATTCAGACTGCATGAGTCAAGAAACTCTCGAAATTGTCTATGTTGAGTGCTCGTGAACGAATATTATTAACAAGCTTAATAACAACATCAAGGACATGTTTCATGTCTAGAACAAATTTACACAGAACTTCTTGATGTATGGCACAATGAAGAAACACAACTTCGTTCCCAGGAAATGATTCCTTAAATATGCCTACAAAATCAGATTTCGTCTCTGTCATATTCGGTGCTCCATCTGTAGTAATGTTACAAATATTGGTCAAAGGTACTTTCAAAGACGTGACAGTTTCTTGAAATTCTTGAAAAATGGCTGACCCTTTTGTCATTCCCGTCAATGAACGCATGCAAGCTAATTCTTCCGTAACACAAAAATTGTCATCAACACCTCTTATAAATATCAATAACTGAGTCAGTTATGTCCGTACTTTCATCAAACGCAAAAGAACAGAATTTAAACTCGTTTATCTTTGACTCTAGTTGTGAGGCAAACTGCTTATCAATTACTTCAATTCTAGAAGTAATTGTTTTTCGAGACAAACTTACTGTCTCAAAATCCTTTGTTTTGTCAGGACACGAAATGTCACAAAATGTCTACAAATGGAGCATACAACTTTTTACAAATTCGCTATCAGAAAATTCTTTGTTACTTTTTGCAATATTGTATGCCACAACGTAACTGGCATGTGTAGCTAGCTTTTGAGAACAGATTTGTTAAAAAAAAAAAATTGCTGACCTGACAGTTTTTTACGTCGAGCTTCTGCTATTTGCTTCCGTTCTTCTTCGGTCATAGTTTCATAAGTGGTGTTGTTATGTTTTGTCATGAAGAGTCGTGAGAGGTTGAATTCCTTGAATACGGCTACAGCTTCATTGCAAATGAGGCACACAGGTTTATTCGTAATAGGCGTGAAAAAGTATTTCCAAGTCCACTCATCTTTAAAAACACGACATTCTGAATGTTTACGTTTTTTACTTGCCATTGTAACGACAAAAAATGCCAAAAAACACTACCAACAAAGCAAAACTATAGAAACACAAGCCAGACACACAGCCGCAGAGGTGACTTGACACTGACTACGTGACTGTCCGAACTACACTAACCTTGAGAACAGACGAAACGAAAATGGTAGCGCCCGATTCGTTCCGAACTTAGCTGAGCAACACACGTATTGCACTACACCTACGCGAGGTTGCGTGCAAACTCAGATAATACCGTACTTAAAGCGCGATGAGAAGGAAACCATTATTCTATTCTAGCTACGCAGAAAATACATTTTGTCCTATCCTAGATGTAATTGTAGGGGTTATTCGAAACCATGTCGCGGGCCGGCTGACCCCGAAGGGCCGCACTTTGCCCATGACTGGTTTAGAGCTACATGAGCACATTTATGTTTATTGGATATAAGCACACTTATGTTCTTTATGTATGTAATATCCTTAGTTTTTTCCATAGAATTACATATTTGGACTTTTTATGAGATCTTCTAAATTATTTTACCTTTTCTGGCATTAAATTTGTATGTAGTGTTTAAATGTGGCTTCTTTATAATATAAACTCCTGGAAAAAATTAACACATCAGCAAAACTTTTCATTACGTCATATAATTTGGCCTAGGATATCCTCTGTCACTAATGATAAGCAAGTGTAATTGTTTGACAGGTAATAAATTCAGTTACGTTAGTGATTTTTTAAATTTAATGTCATCTATTGAATTAAACACTTTGTCCACTATACTTAAAGTAGATGAAATGAATAAATAGTCCATGCAACTTAAAAGAAGATGAGCAGTGAAAGCAGTAACTCTAGTTAACAAGGGATGTGGCCAGTGATATGTGCCTAACAGAACAATGTCGTAGGAAGTCTACAGATGCAAGAGATGAGCGATATCTTATGCAAGTCACCTTAAGAAAGAGGCATTCTACTAGATTAAAGTTAAGCAAAGCCCTAGTAGCAGCTCAATATGTAGTAATTTGTAGACGATCAGGAGAGACTTAATGAAGAAGGATTGGACAGTAGAAGACCAGCTATTACACCACTGCTCGCCAGAGAACATAGAACTAGACTGTGTTTTACAACATAACCCATAATTTGGACCATTGTCGACTGGAAGTGAGTTCTATTATCAGACGAAACAAGAGTTTTAATTCACTAGATGGCCATCAACGAGTCTAGCGGAGGCCAGAGAAGTGGTTTGCTCCTGCAATATCTCTCTAAGGATCCCATATTTTGGTGGATCAATAATGTTTTGGGGAGGACCTTGGACGTATGGATTTGGTTCCTATACAGGGGAGATCCTTGAATACACATTTCTACGTAGAAAACATCGTAGAAGAATATGTGATGTCATTTGCCCCGTTCGTTGGGGACAATTCCATTTTTATGCACGATAACGCTCAGCTCCACGTTGTGAACTATCTTCGATTTGTGAATATTCCAACCATGAATTGGCCACCAAGAGACCCAGATATGAACCCCATAGAGCATTTGAGCATGGGATGCATTAAAGAGATCAGTTAGGTGCCTCATACCTGCCCCTATGACTCCTACAGAATGCGAACAAGTCGTTCTTGTCGAATGGGAGAATATTCTTCCAGAAATTGTTCACAACTTGATCAATAGTATGCCCAGATGAATGAAAGCAATGACGCCGATCCAGGACAAATGAGCCGAATGAACTCTATGGGGTATACATCTTTATCGATACGATCTCTGTCAGTAACATATAAGTCGGAAATCGAGAATCATCGAATCCTATCTGTGGCGGGTTTTATTTCTTGAAACCTGATCTGATCGTGCAGAAACACGAGAAAGGGGTCGAGGATCGCTTCTGGGTATAATGCAATGCCTGGCGGGGCTTTAGCCCGAGGAGTAGTTGTTTCCTAGAGCGATTATGTAATAGCTTTGTTACTCGGGAACTACTTTGATAACCGCTTGGCGGTTTGGTGGTTCCTTTCTCAATTTCCGACTTATATGTTACTGGAAAAGTTTTTCATTAACACCGTTTTCATTGCATTTGACATTATTAGTCCTTTCTATTATGTATTCATGTTTTGCAACTATTGTTAAACATTAATTGATATCATTTAATTATCATATCACATAGGTACTATGATCTAAACTTTTGAAAAAATAAAAGAAATACTTAATGTGAAGTTTCAGTGATTAATTTCACTGCGTTAATTTTGTTCAGGATTTTATGAGAAAAATGGATTTATAATTTTTTCTTATATTTTTATTTTATTTTATTCTTTTTGAAAATAAAACATTTAAAAAGAATACATTTGTTGTAATTTTTAAAATAGGATAAAATTGTTTTGCTTCCATCAATATGTTTGAAGAAGGTGTGTATATTTACATTTAGTGTGAATAGAGAGGTATAGTATTACATAAATTCTTCTGAAAAATGAAAGAGGGTGCAGTTTATATTGTTCCTATTTTTTGAAATAAGAATAATAGATACATTCATCTAGAACCAACTCTTCTTTTTACGTACGGACGTGTAAAATGTGTATGGGGGTGCATTACAAAATTAAAAAAAAATAGCAGCTAGCATTTCAGTAAAAATGCAAAAACCCGAATTCAAGAGCGTTGCCAAAGAAATGGCGGTATCTTTTGAAATTCTGATCCTTTTATATAACGTCCAAATTAGAACAGAAACTGTGGTGTCATTTATAGAAACCCAAGGTTACTAAAAGGGACAAAAAAACTAAAAGACTTTTGTATGAACAATTTTTTCATACAGGGTGTTTTTAAAACATTATTATATGCCTTGTATAAGTTACAAAACATATTTAAGTTTTCGCTCAGATTCATCCACTTATTACACAATTACGTATTTTCTTGTTTTAAGAACAGGTACAGTTAGTCTAAAGGTAAAGAACTGCTTCTTAGAAAGTGAAGATGAAAGCTAGAAATGTTCGTATTCCGATAATATTGAAGACCATTTTTTACAAAACAATTTTCCTCTATTTATCACGTTTATACTTCTGAACTTACTGGACAGTCTCATTTTTGTGAAGTAGAAGAAGAGATAATGATGCCAAATCAATGAAGATTGACTGATTATACGACTTGACAACAGATTATTCATATTTAGGTCATATGAAGGTATACTTCTTCAGGAAATTAGGCAGATCACTTCCTATATTTTAGCTTCTTTTATTTTGCATACAGTCATTTTTGTTAAAGCATGAACTTGATTTCCATTGCAAAAGATATGGAGAAGTTATGGAGATAATAAGCTCATTCTCCTAAATATGTCCTTTGTGTGTTACTGACATTGTTGACATTGTTTAATCAATTAAATATTTTGGTTTCTACTATTTATAGCGTGAGAAATTTAGTCAAGAAAAGGTAAATAAAAAATATATTTATGATAGCGATGCCAGTTATGGGTAAAATAGTCATTAATGGGTTACCATATTTACTTTAGATTACCACTTTAGATTACCATATTTTTACAAGTTAAAAGTATTTTAACAACTAACGTTACAGAGCTGGAACCTTGGCATGTCATGGGTTCTTTGTGATATAATATCTATAAATTTCATGTATAAAAACCTACATATTAATTATTTTGCAAAAAATTACTTCTCTTTACACTTGCTATTGTTTTTCGTGAAAAATATGGTAGAAAACATGGTGAATAAGAAAATGAAACTAGGGGATACATACCATAGATTCTTCTGGACACATAACAAAATATAAGGCAAAACGGGTATCACAGTACAGTTGTTATTACAGATTTATCCAGAAATCCTTTAACGAAAACAATTCTCTTCGCGAATAACTGAATAACTGCCACCTAATTATATAACCTCACATAAAGCCACCCGACAGTGTATAGAATTTTTCATAACAATTTCATTAAAATATTAGTCTAAAGTGTTAAAATATGGTTAATAAAAGTTTAAATACATATACGATATTCTAGAAATAAGACGCGACTGTTTACTTGACCGATAACTGCATTAGAAACATGGGCATAATCATATTTTTGATAACTGTTGACCTCAAGAGATATGTTTGTTTAATAACATGGTATACAAAATATCTACACTAATACAAATATTTAAGGATAAGTAGTGGTATAAGGCTTTAAACTAATCATATCGAAGAGATTTCAAAAATGATCCTTATGTGGGCACACGTGGCTCCACATGTGCCTATTGACAGCCATGATGGTATTATATTAGTTTTAAGTTGTGTAAATATTAAAAAGTAGAAACCCTTGTTTAGCTAGTACTCGCAACCGGGACCCGTCTGTTTCTTATGGGTAAAAATACGATTATCACAGGCAACAAGTTTTACTGTCCTAGCCACTTGACACTTGAGAGCAGGTCAATGGCTTATGAGAAGCGTGGCGTCGAAATAAGTTTTTAAATTAGTCTATTCCCGCAATAAAATACCACTAGTATCATTTCACCACACACAGCTCCCCGAATACCGCCATACTTAGTTATTCCAGTAGCTAGGAAAATGAGATTTTAAATAAAGAAGATAATAGGTAGTTTATGATTCACTGTCTGAAATGTAGCTTAAAATTTCACACCAAAGCGGGGCACATGTCAGAGGGATATATCAGTTGGGTGTAAAATGATAACAGCAAGACCGTGATACAATTTTACCATTCGCTAGGGTGAATTTTCATATCAGTAATGGAGTACAGTCAAGACGACGCGCTGTCTGTTGTAAACTTCAACATCTACACCACCTATTCTCGATAATCCACCTTTTACTTTGTTATTTTTCTTTTTAATGTACAAAGTTAATTTGTTATTGCACTTATGAAATATTGGTGCATATAATATGTATGGTTTATATGATGATTCTTTGCGTGTGCGTCACAGGTAACAATCGTATGAATCAATCAACTGATATATTTGAACAGTGTCGTACCGAAAACACATTTTAGGACAACACTTCATCATCATCATTAGGTCATCAGTCCTAAGACTGGTTGGACGCTAACTTCCAACTTCTCCTATCTTGTGCTAACCTACGCATTTCGCTAATTGTGCTACAACCTACATCCCTTACCATTTGCGAGCAGTAGTCTAATCTAGGCCTACCTCTGCCTTTCTTCACTCCTATTTCTGCCTCCAAAATATAGCGGACTATTCCCCCATGTCTCAGCAAGTGGCCTACCATTCTATCTCTTCTCTTCTTTATGTTTTTCCACATACTTCTTTTCTCGCCGACTTTCTCCAATACTTCTTCGTTTCTAACCCTATCAGTCCATGGTATTTTCATCATTCTTCGGTAACACCACATCTCAAAAGCTTCTAATTTCTTCCTACTTGCTTCCCCTACCGTCCAGGTTTCACAACCGTATAGTGCCGTGCTCCATACATACGTTTTCAAAAATCTCTTCCTTGTTTCTAAGTTTATTACCCCCGAGCATAAAAGTACTTTCTTTTTGTTAAAAGCTACTCGACCCTGCGCTATTCTTTGTTTTATGTCTTTATCGCTTCTTCCATCCCAATTTATTTTACTTCCTAAATAAATGAAGTCTTCCTCCAATCTTTCATTATTAATTTGTACTTTCGTTTTTGCTCTGCTCTCGCGTCCTCTGCACACTAACACTTTAGTTGTGTTTTTATTCACCCTCATTCCGTATTCCTCTGTCAGCACTGCCTCCATTTCGTTCAATGCTGATTCTAATTCCTCCTTACTAGATGCTAATACTGCTATATCATCCGCGATTCTCAGCATTTTTAGTTTCTGTCCCTGTACTTTAATCCCGAAATCCACTCTATCTTTTACCACATTAATCGCCTCTTCGATGTACAGATTGAAAATTAGTGGTGATAGCGTACATCCTTGTCTTACTCCTTTCCTAATACATACTTCCCTTTTTTCCCCTTCTACTTCTATAACAGCAGTTTGCTCTTTGGATAGATTGTATACTACTCTTCTATCTCTATACTTCATTCCCGCGCTCTTTAGTATCTCGAACATTTTTTCCCATCTTACATTATCAAAAGCCTTTTCTAAATCTACAAATCCTATATAAGCGTTCTTTCCTTCTTCTATTGTTTTCTCTAACATTACTCTTAGCGCCAGAATAGCTTCGCGAGTTCCCTTATTTCGCCTAAACCCGAATTGGTCTTCTCCTAGTATTTCCTCCGCTCTATTTTCCATCCTCTTCTGCATTATTCTGGTTAAGATTTTTGACGTGTGGGAAGTTAGGCTAATCGTTCTAAAGTTCTCGCATTTGTCGGCTCCTCTCTTTTTCGGTATAGTAACGACAATGTTCTTCTTATAATCCTCCGACATCTCGCCCGTTTCGTATATATATTTTACCAGTTGAAACATCCTATTTACTACTTCCTGTCCCTCACATTTCAAAATTTCCGCCTGTATTTTATCTACACCCGGCGTTTTTAGTCCCTTTAGTGTTATTTCAAATTCCTCTCTCAATATAGGTTTTCCTACATCTTCCCTGTCGATGCTAGATCCTTCCTCTAATATCTCTCCTAATTCCTGACCCTCGTATAAATTTCCTAAGTACTAAGGACAACAGTTAGTACAATCAAAATCCGTCAATCTATGATAGAGTAATAAAAAGGTTACAAAAATACTCCACAAAAATATTCACTGGAAATGATATTTCCATAAAAAATAAATGAAATAAATTGAATAAAAATCAAAATTAATGAAACAGAAATTAAATAAATTTTTCAAAAATATTGAGACGCCAATGAATCAAATTATACAATAAAGTTAAGACGTGATTTCATAATTGCATTTTGTTCGGCAAATTATTAACTGTCTGTGCCGTACGTAGTTGATTGAAACATATGTCGCTAGACATATCTACGTACTGAAAATTGTGGAATATTAGTAACAATTGCGAGTGTTGTAGCATGTGATCCGTGTGTCGTCACTAAATTGATACACACGCAAAGATCCATTATACAAATTGTATATACTAGTGCAAGCTAGAAAATATTTATATACTCGTGAACAACGCGACCAAATTTCTATCATATTTGAAATAGTCCTTGTATTTCTTGATATTTCCAATTAAATATTATGATCCTACAGGGCCTTTCAGATTGCAGCCAGATTTATGCGACAGTCATCGAAAATTTGAATACGTGCCACCAAGCAAAGCCGCGGTAAACATTTGAATGACGTTATATTTCCATGCGTAATGCCATAGAATATTCTTCCAAATAAAAAAATGAATGGATATTTCACACAACTTGTTTTACTTACGTTTAAAAACCAACCGAGAGTCCTTATTGAAATACCCTTTAGTTGGTTAACCACGTTAACCCTAATTATGGTCATATGTATATCTAATAAATCTTATAATAATAATAATAATATAATCCATCACTGTTCTGGTGATATATCACTATTCGCACTAAGATAATTCCATCAATACCTACGATCTAATACTTATTTTGTAATTGAATCCAATAAAAAATAAAAAAACATACCTCCTACGTCGGAATGCCGCTGTGTTAGGTGAATATATTGTTAGATTTAGGGAGAATACAGCTGGCGCAGTTGATGTTGACATTTCGTGTACTGTCGATTATTAATTTACACTAATATTTTCTTTAATCAATCTTTTACAATTACTTTTTCGATATTTAGTAAGGAATTTTATGCTAATATTTTACTATGAGAGTTCTCTAGTATTTATTTACTTATAACAGCTACATTAGAATAAAGTACACACAATAATTACTTTCGCTGCGTTAATTGCTTTTGTGAAAGGAAAAACACTTCCTCCCATATTTTAAAACGTAGTCTTGAAAGTATCAGCTTAAAATTGTTGGCATGTTTAAAATTAGTTAAGTAATTGTATTTTTGACCTCGCTGAATTGTTTTAATCTGGTGTTGATTTAATCGATGTTATCACTGTGTTTTTATCCCTACGAGATAACGAATAACAATCCAAAGAAATACTAAATCAATCTAAGATTAAAGTAGACCGTATCTATTAAAACTGTATATAACGTACCGATTTTCACTACATAAACCGTAAATTAACATCTTATCTGCGTATTTCTGGTGAGTAGGGTCTGCTATTTTTAATATTGTTAAATATGAGTCACTTTATATTACCACATGTGAGAAAAATAATGTATGGCTGTTCATCATATGAACATGAATGTTACGAATATGAGTGTTACTGTGAACATTACCATTGGCGTAGAGGACAGGCGGAACAATGTTAATTACAATTTATTTTTTCATTTTGTGGGGAGCTATAATTATGGTTTTTATATTATTTAGTATCTGAGAGATGCATATATAAAGTTATGCCAGAAACTACCCTGAAACCCTGTGTACATAAAATAAGTCAGGGAGATAAAAACATAATAAATGTTAATAATGATAATTTTAAATCTATACAACCCACCACCTAATAAGGAGTTATTAGGTAGTGGGTTTTTTTCCATTTGAAGACAGTCGAAACGTTAAACTTGAATACACAATATTGTCTGTCTATTGATTAGCATGACCAATGAATTAACATATGAGCCTGGCGTTACAATGTACGTTATATTAAATTTGTGCAAAGTAGCTCTCAACCGTATATCAGTAGCTGTGAACAAAGGGTTTGAGGTCGGATTGGGATCTAATAAATGGCGTGGAATAATTTAATGGCGGTAAAAAGATTAAACAGACAAAATAATTTATTTCGACACTGTATTTGGACTAGTATCAATCACTGACTTAACATTTTATTGTCACGTCATCATCCCGCAAATATAAATGACCAAAAAGAAAAAAAAATTGAATGGAAATGAAAGCGTATAGAAGCATATTTATTATATAGCCTCTTGACGATTTTTTAAAGGAAACTGAAACGCTTGGGCGGACGGATCAATAAACACAATTCCATCCGACTGTTGTATAAAACTGTGTAGTAATAATAAACTAACTCTCACAATATGAGTGTAGGGTTATGTGGAGGAAGAGTGAATTCATCATATGAGTACTATTTTTGACCATTCTCTCGTTCTCTACTTCAAAAGTAACCATCGAGTGAAAGAAAGACAAAATTGGATAAAATTATACTCGAAAATAAAAAAGTTCTTCACTAGTCGGAGTATTAATATAAATAAGCCTTAGGCATTGTCTCGTATTTTCCACGCTTTTCTATGGAGTTGAGGCATGGACCCCCAAAAAGAATCACATGGTCAAATTGCAAACCTTCGAAATGTGGTGCTACTACAGAATATGGTATATACCCTGGATATTGGGATACCTAATACCTAAGTCCTAAATAAAATGCAAAAGGAGTGCAAAATAATTAAAACCATAAAAAAGAGAAGCGTTCAATATTTAGGCGATATCATGACAGGTCCCAAGTACATACTTCTTGCTAGTTCAACGAAAAATTAAGGGAAAGGGAAGTTATGGTAGACGCTCTGTGTTCTGGTTCAAAAATTTAAGCAACTGATTTGTTTGTAACAGTAGAACTATTCCGAGCTGCCGTCAATAAGTCCAAATAGATCTGAGTACAGCCAACCTACGACAGGAGACGCACTACAAGACAATTTTATCATATTTTAATGAGAAGTCCATTTTATCGCCTTCAGTTGTGTCAACTTACCACAAATTAATAAACATCAATTGATCTGTAGCGTTCCACAGCTCTTATTTATTTTTAAAGTAATGCAGTTCGATCAGAAATCGAATAAAATATGGAGTACAAGCCAATGATATTCGCAATTGAAAACACTGAACTGATATGAATTGAGAAAGGAAACTACCAAACCGCCAATCGTTTATCAAGTAGTTACCGAATAGCAAGGCTATTACATATTCGCTATACGAAACAACTACTCTTCGGGCTAAAGCCCCGCCAGGCATTGAATTATACCTAAAAGCGATCCTCGACCCCTTTCTCATGTTTCTGCACGATCAGATAAGGTTTCAAAAATAAAACTCCTCATGGGTAGGATTCGACATATGTCCCGGATGGGAATCGAACGACAGATAGCTGTTTCAAACTTATCAGTTGTCATCAGTGCCGTACACGATACGCCGATCCAGGACAAATGTCGAATGAAATCCGTGGGGTATACGAGTACATCTACATCGATATGATCTATATCAGTAACATATAAGCCGGGAATCGAGAAAGGAAACTACCAAACCGCCAAGCGGTTATCAAGTAGTTCCCGAATAGCAAGGCTATTATATAATCGCTATAGGAAACAACTACTCCTCAGGCTAAAGCCTCGCCAGGCATTATACGTAAAAGCGACTCTCGATCCCTTTCTCGTGTTTCTGCACGATCAGACAAGATTTCAAAAAATAAAACCCCCCAACGGGTAAGATTCAACATCTGTCCCGGATGGGAACGGAACGAAAGACAGCTGTTTCGGACTTATTAGTTTTCATCAGTGCTGCACAGAGTACATCGATCGTACGTGTACGAACCGATGAGAACTATTAAGTCCGAAACAGCTGTCTGTTGTTCGGTTCACATCCGGGACAGATGTAGAATCTTACCAGTGGCGGGTTTTATTTTTTGAAAGAAATTTGCACATATAATTTACTACTTTTTGCATAAAAAATTATTCATAGAGTTATATTTTTGATGGAGTTTAGGGTTGATTTTCTTGATAGGACTTGAATTAGGACGTTCGTAATTTAATGGACAGACAATAAATCTTTATAGTGGTGTAAGTAGGCGAGAGAGATAAAATATTTCGTAAATGAACTATTATTTAAAGTTACGAGTCACATATTCTCAAAACAGAAAAGGCTTAGGAAAATAGTGGGTTTTATAAATGAATGCTGTCAACTTAAATGATAAGTACTGCAATGTGCCCTTACCAAGACGAAGAGGAAACCCCAATAAGAGATCACAGGCTGAATATTCTCTAAATATTTTCAACTCTTATGACGAAAATTCAAGGATCGCTACATTAAGGATCTATTAAGAATATAAAGTGTAATATAAAGTGTAAAAATGAATAAGGTGCTCTGATTAAAGATAGTAGGAGTATCTACAGGAGATCCCAGCAGTGGTGTACGCCTGTAGGCTTTGTATAATAATACACACACGCTTATGAAGGCCACTGATTATCATTTATTGCTTTCAGGAACGAAATACATAAACTGTATATACTTTTTGTTGGTACAGTTGCCAAATATAAAGAGTATAGGGTACGTCAGAAATAAAATGACATGATAATTCTAAGTTATACTCGTAATTATGTTATAATCAGTTAGGACTATGTTTGGTAATCAGTTACCCTCTTCTTCGACTGCTTATCCTTCATCTCAAACATTTTGGAAAGCTTCTCGAAAAAAATTAAGGCATCTTCTTTTTTCCATTACTTTCCATAGTGTTTCTCTAATAGTTTGGCTATACCTTTTTTCTTGTCTTTATTAATCAGTACTCCAATTTTCAATTCCTTTGATCCCATTTGCAAGATGTCTTTTTCTCTTTTACATAAACTTTTGAATGTACTCATAATATTTTTATTCGTGTAAAATGCTTCGCCGCTTACAAGTGGTGTCTTATCAATTCTTTTATACAATTAACCAATGATTATCCTTTTTGAAGGTTGAAATTTAAAGTGCCAATATCCTGATTGTTTTAAAATATTTTGAGTTTCACGCCTCCTATCCCTGATTGCAAAGTCTTCCCCAATTTCGTGAACAGTAGCAAACTTTTTGATCATACTGATGTACTCTTTTGGATGAATAACTTCCATTTTCTTCTTATAGATGTTTTCAATTTGACCAAAAACGCGATTGCGGGGAATATGAGAATGCCCAACAACCGAAAAAAGCAACTCTATTTTCTCTACATGTGGAGGAGCTTGAAATTGTAACCGGATGATCTACATACTATGATAAAAGCTGCATTACTAAACTATACTGATTAGTCCGGGAGTTTGGGCAGACTCGAATTCTTTTGATAATCAAAAGAAAATGTAACTATTTCTTGCTTCTCTTCGTTGAGTAGAGTATAAAAAGCGTTAGCCCTCATTTTGTGCAGTCGTTGTTGTGCTACTAGATTAACTTTTATTGTTTGCAGAAGAGTCGATGTATGATTACAGACATTGGATTGCATTAAAATCTTTGAAGTTTATAATTGTTCTAAACCACACTTTTTCGCTATATTTTTAAAAGCAATTGACTACCAAAATTATTATCAGTTGATGTAACAAGTAATTAATTGCACTTATTCCTTAAACACCCTGTACAATATATATATTTAGTTAATTACAACTGTTTCATATTGTATATGATCTATCAAAAGTGGTTTTGTTATCTTGAAGTAGATTTAAATTTAAAATACGGTACTTAAAATGTGCAGACTTTCTTACGATTTTAAAAATTCAATCTTACGTATACCAGCTGAATTAATTCCAGGATAGCAGCAAAGAAAAGCTTCTCCCCTGTTATTTCACCAGTTTTATATATTCTCAGTGCAAGACGCCGCAATACGGAAACAATTTCAAGCAATAAACCAATTCCGTTGTTACAGAACAGGAGCAGAAGGAGCTGGATCTTATATACATTATTTAACAGTTTTTGAATGGGAAATAACCGAGCCAACATTTTACTGCAGAGCGTAGTCATTCCGTCTTGCAGATAATCACAACCAAATGATGTACTTTTTTCAAGGAGGATATGAAATACTCCTAATATTTATTTTTGATGTTATCACTAATTAATAAATTGCATCATAAACTATATATTTATTTACATTTGGTTGGCAAAAATGTCCTCATAATTTTATTCCAAATGTAATATTTGTTTGACAAGCGAAGGATCTAATAATACAGGCCAACAAAGATTTTTGGATCGGAATTTGTTGTCTTTTTAGCTTAGTTACATACTATGAACTACAGAAACACTGTTTTTTTTGTTTTCATCACGCACCAGTATTTGTAAATGTACATTGTACAACAATTTGTAGTTTTTAAAACCGAGGTTCTATAAAATTAAATTTTGCAATAATCTTTGCGACACCCCTGTGTTTAATCGGTATGAAACGTACATACAAGTGTGGGATATTTACCGAAACAGAGTTGACCGGTGAGTTTATTCCGGTTTTATATTATTCGGGTATTTACATAGTCGCTGTTCCGAAGTGCTCCGAATGAAACCTGAATGGTCTCTTATTTTTTTTTATAAACTGATGTTTAATAACAAGATTGCGACCATCAAGGCAGACATTCTATGTCCATCAAAAATTTCCATAAAAAAATTTTACTGACACCTCGTACCACTCTTTACCTAATTTATATTTAATATGCTTACATTACCTTATTAATACCTCACATTAAGTTTTTCAATTATTTGTTATAACTGCCTGCTTGCTTCTGGTATGGCGCAAACCTGCAACTTTTGTATGTAGAAACAATTACCGAATGACGAATAAATAATAAATATTTTGAAAACAGCGTTTGGTGTATTTAAATTAAATGATAAGGCTTTATCTCATTATTCCATGTTCAGAACAACCGAACGACTATAGAAGTACAGTTTATTTTGTTATACTATCTAGTGTTGAAATTATTGTTAAACATTCAATAATTACTCGATAATTTATGGTGTTTGAGGGACTGGTATTCTTCCTCTATATACATATATTAATCGAATTATATGTCAATATAGCTGAGGGCACATAATGATGGACTATCATTCTCATCACGAAGATGATCCTGTAAGTATATATACATATATTTTTTTGTAGTTTCAGGAAAGGTAATATTTGTTGCTACATGTTTTAATATATTAAGTATTTACTCAGAATGATAATATTTAGTCAAAATAATTAGCGAATGTAATTGAATCGAATAATTAACTGTCTAATATGTTTTAATAGAATATTAGATATGTATATGTTTATTATATTAGAATGTGATACATATAATATTAAATTATAGCGAAAACAATAGCGATAATGTATTGACCTCAATCGCGACGTGAATTTATTTATATAACCTTTAAATTGACACAAAATGATAACTTTTGGCTAATTTTAATTATAGAGTCTACGTCACAAGAAAAAATGTGTACTGCTTTGACAACTAATACATAATTCATGTCATAGGATGAATGTACTCTTTAAATACTATGACAGAATTACTTAATATATAGGCCAGTCACTTTCGTTATCAATTACAGCTTGATATTTTTAGACACGTTGTTCACGCTCTACATGGGTTGAAACGATTTCCATAGCTGAAAATTTTGAGACAACTGAATTAAATTTAAAACGCGTATACCATGTACCTTGGCTGACAGAAATGGAAGAATGTGAAGACCAATCAAATGTTTTGATTCCACTTGCACTTCGTACATTGATAATTTAATGAAGTACCCAATCGAGCTTTCCCCATAAATCCATTCATCTATAAACTTTAACAACCCATCTTCATGTATTTTCAATATCTCTCGTTGCTCTGAACTGCTGAAGCAGTTCTAAATAGGCAAGTTCGCCATCACTGGAAATATTTCCACATTTGAATTTTTATAGCGCCCAAATCCGTCGAAAGGCAACCATGCATCAAAACATTCGAATCAAAATTTTGAAAAGCAAAAACTATCGGAAATCGTAAAGACACAAACGTTTTATTAACCGAAGTAGCTCCTCAACACACATGCGAATGGACTGACGTTTTTAATCTTCTAGCAGCTGTAATTGATAATACAAGTTCGTGTAGGTGACTCACTAAGAATGCCGCTTTATATCTTTGAGCGTAAATAACAACAATTTTATTCAACGTATATTCTCTCTGAGAATATACGAAGCTTACAGAATATTAAAGCACATCTAGTAGTCCGTCGTAGTACCTGATATGTAATACCTTGTACAGTTAGCAATTTTAAAGTTGAAATATTATCAAGTGAGATATTGCAGATTCTACTTTTCCGCACTCCACTATAAACGGAAAAGTAATGTAATCGTGTAAAGAAAAAGTGAAAAAAAATTAGTTTAAGTGAAGTAATAAGTGAAGTTAGCTACATCACTGTAGCTAACTTCAGCGAGAGAAGCTTAACCTCAGCTATAGCTCGACGGATCGAGACAGTAAGGTTAACTATGCAAAAGTATTCAATCAACTGAACGTTTTCGTTCATGATAATTCTGGCAAAATAGATCGGAACTACCAGGTCTTTAATCATCAAACGAAGCAGTAGCCTTTAATTTATGAATTATGCTATAATAAATCAAAGAAGAGTGTAAAATAGGACGATACTTTTTAAACTAATTTAATATAATATTAGGAAAAAATAAAAAGAAATAGATCTGTTATACAACAAGGTTTCAGGATAGTTTCTAGCATAATGTCAGCACAGACCCACTACCTGAAACCTAAAACTTAAATTGTAATTAAATTCTATAAAAAACACATGTCATCTATCACAGAACGCCAGAGTGTGTCGTGTTAATAAATTGTTAGGTTCAAGATGAATACAACTAGAGCAGTTGAAGTTGATATTCCGTGTACTGACGACTATTGCTTTATACTGATTTCTCTTTCACGACTCGTAGGAAAATTTTTTTTTTGACATGCGGAATGTGGAATTTTAATCTAGTGTCTTATATTGATAGTATTTACTCAGATACAGCAGTCACATTAGAAAGAAGTATATAATTCAGTTATTTCTCAAGCGTTGTTTTTTGTTATTTTTCGCTGTGTTATATTGGAAAGAGAAAACTACTTCCTTTCACATTTTAAAACGCAGTTTTGAAACTCTCAGCATATTTAAAATTGGTTAAGGGCTTGTATTTTGCTTGCTCGCTGAACAGTCTTAGTCTGAGATTAATTTAGTCAATGTATAGTATGTTTAGTCGATAATCCAAGAAGCGATTAAATCAACCTAAGATTAAAACCAACCCTGTATATTCTATCGTATATTCCCGTCATGCAGCTACAATATTTTCATTACGTAGAAATCGTAAACCAATAGCATACCTATCGGAGTATTTCTGGTGAGATTGGCATTCTTAATATTAATAAAACTTAGGTATCAGAATATTTTTTTCTAAAGTATATCATTTAAGTATTTGGCCCATGCTGAGCACCATATTCATAATTGGATAATCCAGATGCATCGGCAGCATGTATTAAAAATCGAGAGCTTACAAACTATAGCACAATTTCTGATAACTCGCACGATTTAAACGTAATGAAGAAAGGGTGATTCCTGTAACTTTTTTCAATGTTTTTCGATCACGTACTTTTAAGATGAACTAATGGTGGTAGCGGCGGTGTGTATAGCATTTTATTATTATATGGTCACAAAAACACGAGTGTGCCACTGGATTATTAAACAAGTTCAAAATACACATCATTTAATAAAAAACAAAACACAAATAAATACATAAAAACATCAGTTCCATACGTGAATAAATATACAGGGTGGCCCACGAAGTTTTGGCCAGTCGATATCTCGAAATCTATTTGAACAATAATATTGAAAATTGACGATGTTAAAAAGCCGAAAGTGTTGCTCATTTTTGGCATAGAAGGACTTTATTTAACCTTTCCGGTCACGTGACATCAACTTAAAAATTTTAAATGAGACGCTCTGTATGTTATTACAATCTTGTGATGGTCTGTCTAATACCAGTCCAATGATACCATATTTGTAAAGTTTTTGCGG
Organism: Rosalia funebris; assembly: GCA_037954035.1. Classification (NCBI taxonomy): domain Eukaryota; kingdom Metazoa; phylum Arthropoda; class Insecta; order Coleoptera; family Cerambycidae; genus Rosalia; species Rosalia funebris. Next base: position 9,445,957 of record JAZFAV010000022.1, read on the forward strand.
TATTACAGTAATGATAAACAACTGTTTATCATTACTCCAGTACGTTTTTTCATTTTTATTGAAAAAAGAAACGTAGGTGGCTTAGAAACAAAGAAGTTGTCCTAGCAACAGAAAGATATCACTACTTGTTAATAATATGCCCCATTTATTTTAAGATATTTCCTTAAGCGAAAAGAGGACGATGTGGTGGTGGTAGGATGGTGCACCTTCTCACTTTGCCCAGCAAGTTAGGATATATCTTGATGCTACTTTCCCTGAGAGATGGATTTAGCGCAATGGTACAATATCTTTTGCCGGCTCGCTCCCCAGATATAACACCTTTAGATTTCTTTCTACGGGGATACTTAAAAGGTTTGGTTTACAATACACAGCCTAGAAATTTAGACGATTAGCTAAACAAAATCAGAGCAGGGTGCCAAACTGTTACACCAGAAATGATTAGAGCAACATGCTACACAAATGTTTTGAAAAGATTTGAATATTGCGTTATTGAAGGTGGACATCAATTTGAGCATCAGCTGTAATGATTTTTATAATTATTGTATTTTGTTGTGTAATTATTTATTCTTTAATAAAAGTTTTAAAAAATCAATCCATTCATTTAACAGCTCAGATTATCACTGTTTTACATAAGCGTGGTAATAAATATGGTATCCTTGGATTTATATTAGATAGACCATCACAAAGTTGTAATAACATACAGGGCGTCTCATTTAAAATTTTGAAGCTGATATCACGTGACCGGAAATGTGCAGGTGAAATAAAATCCTTTTATGCCAAGAATGGGCAACGCTCTCGACTGTTTAACATCGCCAATTTTCAAATGATTTTTGCAATAGTTTTCGAGATATCGACTAGCCAAAACTTCGTGGGCCACCCCGTATAAACATCGAATCAACATCTAACTAACTGTTGTGACTAACAAGATTATTCTATCTTCGAGTACTGCACACGAAAGCATATTGAATGGCCTCGCGTCAGCTCAGAGAGCAGAAGTATTTCTTGTAAAGCATTTGTGTCATTGGTTAGTTATTATTGAATTATTAATTAAATACGATACCAATATTTTGCGCAAATCAGCCTCGTTTACCAAAAATTATTTTGAACCCATATTATATGTCTAATTCTTTATACATTTATGTTTTTTCTCGTATTTCAGGATCGACTCTTCACGCCCACCGATTTTGTTCGCAAGATAATATCCCCATCCTTGACAATTTTTGCAACCATAGTCGACATTATATTTATTTTGATAGCCTTAAGGCACAGACGTCTTCTGAAAGATAAAACAATTGCCATTTTGGTAAATCTAACTGTCGTCATGATAATCCCGCGTTTATTAGAATTGGACGACGATATTAGTTTAATTGATCAATGTTACATTTATCACATCAATATATCTACGTCTTTCTTTAAGTTTGTATTACTTTCAGGATTGTTGGTTAAGTCGTATGTAAATTTACTGTGCCTAAATTATAAGCTCAAAGAAAGACGATTCCTAATTCTTCTAGGTGTTCTTAATTTGACATTGATAGTATATATCATATACGGATTCATTAAAAAGAACTGTGGCGATATTTTTACTGCTTTCGCTATAAGCAAATTCACTGTTAGTTTATATATTTGTTTTGTGACACTAGCACTATTCTTTGACAGTCTATACCTTGCAAAGACTGGTAAAGACTTTTTCTTCGTACGAAAAATAGAATTTCTAATTATAAATCTAAATGTATTTTTATTTATATGTAAGTCACTATTTTATATAGTCTTTTCCTTAACTTATATTCCATTAATTGTGTTGTATTTATTTGATTGGATATATATCTTAGTTCCTGTGTATTACTTTCTTATTTTGTATATATTCTCTCACGAATTTAATTCATGCAGTAAACAATTTTTTACTGGTAAAAGGAAGAGTGTGCAGGATGTAGTTTATAAGAATAACTGTGCTGTGATCCAAGACACTGGAGATGCCACTACTGAAGTGTAAGGGTAGATGTTTTATTGGTGATTTCGTAGGACATTGTCAATATTTATATTAGGTAACTGTATGTGATAGATGCTGTATTTAGAAAGTAAGAGCATGTATACAATAAAAATAAAATAAATATAATAAATATTTCATTTTCCAGTACAACTCTGAAACTGACTTATTGTTAGTTTTCCACAAAACACTATACAGTACACTCAACTGAGTTCTGAATTAAAAAACAATCTGAATTTCCCATATCGATGGCCTAGTTTCAATAGAACGTATCTGCAAATTTGATGTTTTAGAGATATTTATGTGTAATTATTTTCATCCAATAGAGATCCTCAAATTTTGCGGGAAACAATAGTACACATTGCAGCTCTTTTTAATGTTGGTGCTAATAGAATGTACCTGATCAGTTACAATGATAATTTACAAACACACAAACAGTGCCTGTTTGCCGGTGCTTTGTATTAGTTTGGATTCAATTTCTTGATATTAAACGTAAGTAAATTTATTATTATGTCTCCTACAAAGTATTGAAGGTTTTATTTAGTTCGATCACACGTAGTTTTCTTACTCTATGTCTTGTCCAAATAAACAAGATTTTTACTGAAGTATTACGATACGTTCTATTAGTTGTAAGTAATTTTTGAACCGTTGGCTTTGCCACTAGAGGGCGAAAAACGTTATATTTTTTTTTTGCAATACTCTTGTGCGAATGAAAAAAATATTCTAGCTCATTATTTTTGATTTATAGGCAAAACTATGCATTTTTTGTAAAAAAAAGTGTAAAACATTTGTAGGAAGTTTTTGCTCTCCAACTCTTTGTGATTGAACTTTTCTAAACAATACATAGTTTTGCCTATAAATCAAAAATAATGCTCTAGAGTGTTTTTTCATTTGCATAAGAGTATTGCAAAAAAAAGAAACCGGTTCTCGCCCTCTAGTGGCAAAACCGTCCGACATTAAAAAAAAACAACAAAATGTGTCGTAAATTTTTATATCTACAATCTTGATCTCTTGATATTTTTCTCTACAATGCATAGTTTTGGCTTAAAATCGAAAAACAGCTCAAAAATAATTCAGCGCGCTCTAGCGGCGCAACTAAGCAGAATATCGCAAAAATAAAAAGAACAAAAATTATGGAGAGTCGCAAAATCTACAACACGAAATCAGGTCATGTTTTCCCAAAAATGCATAGTTTTTCAGAAAAACGCAAAAAACCGAAAAAACGGCCAAAAACTGAAAAATATGTTAACACAATCCTAACACAATTTTCTGTATAGGTCGCTTAGCTGTAGGAAAAAATTCCCAAAATCAGTGATTTTTTATCTAATTTGAAGGGACTACGATGTATAAAACGAGCGTTACTATAGGTTTCCCTTATTTTGGCTTGAATACCATTTATTTTTCCGCTCATAACTGCAGCTCCATCGTAACTCTGGGCTATTAATTTTTCATTGATTATTAATGGGCAAATTTCCTTTATATGAAATTACCGAAGCGTCATGGCCTTCAGGATTTAAAAAACTCCAGAGTCTTTCATACACTTTCCCATGCTATTACAGGAACCTTAACACTAAAGTAGTTTGAGTTGTTTCAGAAATATCCGGTGTGTTATCAGCAATAATGGCAATAAATGTAGCTGTATAAATTTAACTCTTTATTTTTTCTCGACAAATCGCTAACATACAATCCAGGAGCTCATTTTGAATCGTCTTTTATGTGCCCTTAAAACACTATCGCTTTTAATACTCGTATGCTCCATAATTTCCGTGTCCACGCTACCCATTAAATCAATTAATCGTCGAAAAATTCGTGGATTGCTTAATGATCCCGATTCATCATGCCCGCGAAGCACCAGTTCGAGTGTCCCACAAAATTTAATACAATCAATAATTTTTGACAAAATATATCTATTTTTCTCTACCTGTTCATTATGTTTCTTAATTGATTGTCTACAAGCGCTATCTGCCTCGGTGGCAATATTTACTTGACCAATATTCGTCAGATTAAGAACGTTCATTATATCGCTTTCTCAGTGCAATACTGAGACATCTGTCAATAATTCAAAATTATAGATAATATGGTTACGGCCAGCAAAATCCCGTATGTGTTCATTGAACCAGTAGGATATGTGTTAAACCAATTATAGCAGGCTGAAAATAATTTAACTCAGTATTGTATAAACGGAAAGAAGCGTTCATATTGAGTGCAACATTGGAATAATTGCAACGTGTATTTATAAATTTTTAAAAAATGATTATCGCGTTAAATATATCATATCTTTTTCCGATAATTGCGTTGGGCAACATAAAAATAAGTTTGTCCTTTGCATGTATATGTACTGTTTAAAAATGTTAGATATGATCACCCATAAGTATTTAATTAGTGGTCATACCCAAAATGAGGGAGATCAAATGCACTTGTGTATTGAAAAACAAAAAGCAAGAGCGCTGAAAAGTGGTCCCATCTTTATTCCCTCTCAGATGGCAATAATTACAAAACTGGCAAAAAAAACGGGTTCTCCATACAAAGTATACCAAATGACAATAGATGGATTTTATGACTGGAAGAAGGTCTGTGATGAAATTGGAGTTAACTTCAGTTTACAAGAACAAGATGACAATTGGAATAACGTTAAGGTTTTTCGGATGGAGAAATATGTGGAAAACAGTGTTTTTTATAAAACAAGCTATACAAAAACAGAGTATAAGGTTATAAATATTGGAAAGAATCCCAGAATAAAATTAAATATAAATATACATCTTTGCTTTTAGCTTATAAAACTGCGCCGAACATATCAAAATTAAAACATCATCTACTTTCTCTTTGTAATGAAAACCACATTAAGAAGGAATATCAAGATTTTTTCAGAAACTTGGCAGCAGAGTGGACTTTATTAACAGCTCTCTATTTTTGCACTTAATGTTTTTAATGTTCTTTGCTACAGAAATTTTGAATAAATGTTTATAAAAAGTAGGCATTTTTTATTTAACCCAAGGCACTATCTTAAAATACTTTTCATTGCTTTGATCCAATACTGAGACATCTGCAAGAATTAAAAAAAAATACTTAATATAATTTTTTTGTGACTTTGCAGCATGTCAATGTTAAGTTAAATTTATAAGAACAGAAACGTTCAAGAAAAATTATGAAATTTCAGTTACTTTAAAATTTACAACAAGAACAAAAAATCGAAAATTTTTGAAGCGCAATTTCTCGAAACTATACCTTGTGCATTTGCCTCAGTGTTGTACTGGATAAGCGATATGTTTTATTTTTACAGTGTCTTTTAATATACTTCTGCAAATGCTCCAAATTTGTCATGCCCTTAAAACTCCATGAAGGTGCACTTTTAAATAACAGGCATGGAAAACAAAATAACGCATTTCTTATTATTTTACAACCACATACCCACGAAATTTCTTTATAAGTGTTCTTATTAAACTGTCTCTTATAAGAACTGTTTTTGCTTCTTCTACTTTGATTTAAACTTAATGTAGGCGTAGAGCGATGATTTAATTAGGGCCCCAATGATTTAATTTCAAGTTGTTCTCCAAAACTCCGTTTTGAAAAGGGGTTTTTCAAAAGTTATTCAACAGAATTCATAATTACAGAATTCATATTTAATTATATAACGACTTAATATAACAAAGCACTCCGTACAAGAATAACTCAAATTTAGACGAAACTTATCAACACATAGACAACTTGTGCTGTAAAATTGACAGCCCACTCGCGCGCTTACTTCGCAATGCTTTAAACACGTGTTCCGTAATTCGTACCAGGCCCAGACGGGGCTGAAAATATCTCCGCTCCATTGATAATTCACAAGCTCTGAAGTCTAAATCATGCATTTAACTTGAACTGAGCGTTCAAGTTAAATTTTTGAAAGCAATATTAAATTGAACATTTTCAAGCAAGCTGAATTTTTGGAAACAATTTAAAATTTAGCTTTACTTGACTTGTGATTTAATTAGTGTTGCAGATGAAAATATAATGTAATGCTGTTTTAATTAATACATATACATAAATTAAATGGAATTACTTTTTATTTCTTATTACAAGCAAAATTTAGTCAGGCTGCAGCACGACACCTCTTATATACCAGCCGCCACTGGGTTTCCATAAACTGAAAATTAACATTATCAAACTTACCTTTTCCATTTTATACTTTAAACCGTTACGGATTTCATATCTTTATGGCATATCTGAAAATAAAACAGCACTGGAAATGAAACTCGTCTAATTTCGTTCGTGTGATTTATTGTTTTGCAAATCTAATCGTTCCCCTCATCTGTACACCATAACTGCTTGTATCGTTAATCTCTTTATCCAACGAAAAGTTGTATTTCTCTGATAATAAAACTACAAATTACAATTAATTAGCAGCAGATACGACCATTAATCAATGTTAACAAGACATTATTCCGGAACGGAAGCGAACGGACCATGTAACGCAGATAAAGCATTCCGACGGCGACGCCGACGTCCGCGGTGGTTTTTAGTTCTTTTTAAGACATGCTCCGGATTCTTTAATGTATCCGGTTATCGCTTTTACTTCAACTCATGGTTTCGTTGTATACTATTCATCTAAGCTCTAAGGCCGCTACAGACTATGCGTGTATTCACGATTCGTGGCCAATTCGCGAATAGTGTGTAGGGATTTGTTCGCTGAAAATCGATTCGTAAACAAAATAATTCGTGTGTTCGCAGTGATTCGTTCTTGGATGCGGTAAATTGACGAATACCAAAGGCCGCGCATTAACATAGTCTGTAAACGCATACGGAAACGCATAGTCTGTAGGCTCTGATTTGCAAATTGCTACGAACTACAACAAACTGGACAAATCACGTATCGCGCATAATGAATCGCGAATAGTCTGTAGCGGACTTAACAGTTCATCGGTTGCTAAGTATGCATACAAAGAAAATGATACCACTTGGTGTAAATTAATGGCCGATGAGGCTTAGACTTGAAGCACTATTTATAGATATATTTAAAAATACAGTTGCCTAGATGACCAATGTCCGGTTATTGGGCAGGAACAATTAGAATTAATATAATAAAAATAATAAATAACATAGCTTGTAATAAAATTAACAAGACATTCATCTAAAATTATATAATTACATATATTCAAAAGTAACTACAAATAATTATAAACGAAGTGATAACACAGGGGAACAAAAGAAGTGTTTTATGTTGCCACAAATTTTTGAGTACTCGAAGACCCTAATTTCACATTATCTTCATTTTATCTAAATCGATTACGTTTGTTAAATTAATGGAGACTCCTGAAATTTACCAGATGATTGGCTGCTTTTCGTGGATAGTTCTAGAAAGAGCTTCTTGAAATGCGTATTACTGCACAATGGCATTAAATTTGCGTCAATTCCAATCGGTCACTCAACAAAACTTACAGAACAATACAAAAAAATTTTTAAGCTCTTATTAGAAAAAATTGGTTATTATCAGCATCAGGGTTTTACTTTTGTCAATTTAAAAATGATCACCATAATTCTTGGACATCAAAGTGGATATACCAAATATCCCTGTCACTTCTGTTTATGGGATTGTCGTTCAAAAGAAAAGAATTAGCAGCAAACTGTTTGGCCTTTGAGAGACGGTATGACCGTTCGAGGAGCTAACATTGTTCACGAAGCATTAATAAAAAAAAAAAAGAAAAAATAATGGACAAGTCAGGTGATTATTCTAAATATATATGCAGCATTTCCAGCACTGCGTATGGAAAAATTAAAAGCAGGGATTTTTGACGGTCCATAAATTGGCAAAGAAAGATACAAATTTTAACCGATATATGACCGTTGTAGAATCTGATGCATGGTTTAGTTATGTATCTGTAATTTAAAGTTCTTTGTGCAATCACAATAATCACAATCACAAAATAACCACTAAAAACTAGCACATGTTAAAATGTTTTAAAAAATTGGGTGCCAATATGAGCATTAAATTACATATTTTGCAGTTACTTAGGCAAATTTTCTTCTAATTGAGATTATAATGCGGAGCACGATGAACTCATCAACATATCCGAATAATGGAAGAAAGATATTAAGTTGGGATATATCACATGATGGCCGATTACTATTGGATTATGCAGAGGGACTGTTTATAGCACAAATACAAAAGAAAATCGTACACAATTTTTTTTATAATTTATAATATTTACTACATCAATTAATTTTTATATTCTTCTTAGATTTCATATATAAGAAATCAGAACAAGATTTTTATATACTTCATTTATAAAAAAAATGAAAACAAGAATGTAGCAAAACTTTTGCAACCGTAGTTACAGTATGTTCTGCACTATGTCTATGGCATTGCTTTTATTGGGATCAAATCTAAATATAACATGTTTCAATTCCTCAAAATGCTTATCATACTCATGATAAGTTACAATTTTCCTCAAAGTGGTTGTGATAGTTGTACAATATGTGTATATCCGAGTATATCGGTATATCCAGGACGGATATCGAATCCTACCCGTGGAGGGTTTTATTTTTTGAAACCTTGTCTGATCGTGCAGAAGCACAAGAAAGGGGTCGAGGATCGCTTTTAGGTATAGTATAATTCAATGCCTGACGGGGCTTCAGTCACAGGAGTAGTTGTTTCCTGTAGCGATTATGTAATAGCCTTGCTATTCGAGAACTACTTGATAACCGCTTGGTAGTTTGGTAGTTCCTTTCTCGATTCCCGACTTATATGTTACTGACATAGACCGTATCGATGTAGATGTATACTCCACGGATTTCATTCGGTTTCTATCCTGGATCGGCGTACCGTGTACGGCACTGATGAGAACCAATAAGTTCGAAACAGCTGTCTATCGTTCGGTTCCCATCCGGGACGGATGCCGAATCCTACCCGTGGTGGGTTTTATTTTTTGGATACAATATATTTTCCAATATGTGTAGTTAGATTGGGAAGTTTTCTCTCCTAGACATTGACGTGGTGTGTGGTTCTTCGGTGCGGTGCGGAGGAAAATTATACGATTTTAGTTATGACTGGTGCGGCTTTAATGAGCAGAAAGTTTGTGCAAGAGAAGAGAAAAGAAAGACCTATTTCCCTCTAAGCATCTTCTTCTAAATTTTATATAATGGTCCTTACATACTGATTTTACGGCCCTTTTTACATACTGATCGGAAGAGAGGAGAAAGCGGATAGATGGAAGCAGTACTTAGGAAATTTATACGAGGGTCAGGAATTAGGAGAGATATTAGAGGAAGAATCTAGCATCGATAGGGAAGATGTAGGAAAACCTACATTGAGAGAGGAATTTGAAATAGCACTAAGGGGGCTAAAGAATAATAGAGCGCCGGGTGTAGATAAAATACAGGCGGAAATTTTGAAATGTGTGGGACAGAAAGTAGTAAATAGGATGTTTGACTTGTAAAATACATATACGAAACGGGCGAGATGCCGGAGGATTATAAGAGGAACATTAACGTTACTATACCGAAAAAGAGAGGAGCCGACAAATGCGAGAACTTTAGAACGATTAGCCTAACTTCCCATGCGTCAAAAATCTTAACTAGAATAGTGCAGAAGAGGATGGAAAATAGAGCGGCGGAAATACTAGGAGGAGACCAATTCGGGTTTAGGCAAAATAGGGGAACTCGCGAAGCTACTCTGGCGCTAAGAGTAATGTTAGAGAAAACAACAGAAAAAGGAAAGAACGCTTATATAGGATTTGTAGATTTAGAAAAAGCTTTTGATAACGTAAGATGGGAAAAAATGTTCGAGATACTAAAGAGCGCGGGAATGAAGTATAGAGATAGAAGAGTAGTACACAATCTATACAAAGATCAAACTGCTGTTATAGAAGTAGAAGGGAAAAAAAGGGAAGTAGGTATTAGGAAAGGAGTAAGACAAGAATGTACGCTATCACCACTAATTTTTAATCTGTACATCGAAGAGGCGATTAATGTGGTAAAAGATAGAGTAGATTTCGGGATTAAAGTACAGGGACAGAAACTAAAAATGCTGAGATTCGCGGATGATATAGCAGTATTAGCATCTAATAAGGGGGAATTAGAATCAGCATTGAACGAAATGGAGGCAGTGTTGACAGAGGAATACGGAATGAGGGTAAATAAAAACAAAACTAAAGTGTTAGTGTGCAGAGGGCGCGAGAGCAGAACAAAAACGAAAGTACAAATTAATAATGAAAGATTGGAGGAAGTTAAAGACTTCACTTATTTAGGAAGTAAAATAAATTGGGATGGAAGAAGCGATAAAGACATAAAACAAAGAGTAGCGCAGGGTCGAGTAGCTTTTAACGAAAAGAAAGCACTTTTATGCTCGGGGGCAATAAACTTAGAAACAAGGAAGAGATTTTTGAAAACATATGTATGGAGCACGGCACTATACGGCTGCGAAACCTGGACGGTAGGGGAAGCAAGTAGGAAGAAATTAGAAGCTCTTGAGATGTGGTGTTACCGAAGAATGATGAAAATACCATGGACTGATAGGGTTAGAAACGAAGAAGTATTGGAGAAAGTTGGCGAGAAAAGAAGTATGTGGAAAAGCTTAAAGAAGAGAAGAGATGGTAGGCCACTTGCTGAGACATGGGGGAATAGTCCGCAGAAATAGGAGTGAAGAAAGACAGAGGTAGGCCTAGATTAGACTAGTGCTCGCAAATAGTAAGGGATGTAGGTTGTAGCACAATTAGCGAAATGCGTAGGTTAGCACAAGATAGGAGAAGCTGGAGGTTAGCGTCCAACCAGTCTTAGGACTGATGACCTAATGATGATGATAATGGTCCTTGTGTTTAGGATTCCACAATAACGATCTGTTTTATAAATGTCAATTAGTTTGACTATATTTTCCTCTGTCAATTCCATTATAATAATTATTATAATATAAAAATTATTAAATAAAATTATAAGGGTAGGCAAATTATTAAATAAACAACCGAAAGAGAAAAAAATTATACAAAGAAGCACAAGAAATAAATAGAGCCAGCCACGTGGTTCACGAGCAGAAGAAAAAGAACGAAATGCACACGACGCCATCTCAATGTGAATTGGGAATGCAGAATTTGTGTTCGTCAAAAAAATCGACAGATAGTGGGTCCCCACGAGCGGTTTGCAAGTGGTTCGTTCGGCGCTCCAAACCCTGTCCCAATCTTGCGATCAAATGGTTCAAGAGCGGTTCGCGAACGGTTCGGCTCGCAAATGTATACGCACCTTTATGTAACGGAATATTACTTGCCAAAAAGGTTACTGTTATGCCAAAAAGGTTACTGTTAGAAAAATATAGTGTCATCGTTATCATCACCGCTAGAGGAAGCATGCCGTTTCACAACCTTGGCTACATTACTTTCTCTATTCCGATTAACAGGAATAGATGCTATAATCATAGCATATGTAAAATATCTACAACTAAAAAAAACTACCGAAACACTAAATGCTCATAAAAATGCTGTACATGAAGTTATTAATAATGATTTCTACAGAATATCAAAGATTTAAAAAAGAGGTTAACAAGGCTGTGCTCACGCTGACTTACAATTACGTAACTGTCTGCTCCATGGACGAATTGCCATAACTGTGACGTATGTCACATCATAAGTCAATTAATAGTCAAGTGAGACGGCGCGACAAAATTCGTAAATGCAATTCGTTTTCTAAAAATAGGTCGTTCTCACGAGTTCACTTGATGGGGCACTTAGCTGATATAGTTTTCCCACCGGCCGGCCGTGGAAAGTATCTATATTTAAAATGCACAGATGTCAGATCAAAAGCTGCGATATACACTCACAGACAAAAATATTGCATATTTCATTTTAAGTGGTTATTTTAATTTTTTTCCTTGTAAAACTTTTTGTTTTTTATTACGAGATACCCTACACTGGAGTGTTACAGTTAAATAAATTGCATGTCTAAGTTTTACAACAGATTTGTAGAGGAACTAATAAAATAACCTGAATTTGGTTATCACATTTAATTAGAAAGAGTTTAACATAATTTAGACAACATAATAAAATTTTTTTTAGGCATTTTTAGCAGAAAATCTTTGATGGGTTCTTGCGTAATTTTATTCCATTCTTTCTGTGCAGCAATTCTTAATTCCGCAGTTGAGTTAGGAGATAGATTTCGTGTCCGTATAGGTCGCTTCAGAAAGTTCCATTGATATTCTCTGGGATTAGCATCACGACTTGTTGGTAGCCACTCTAGTGTCTCAATCCCGACATCCTCAAGGCACTGGATCGTTGTTTTAGCGGCATGAGCCCGGGCATTATAATATATTAGCACAAAGTTATCGTATCCAATGAAGCCAGCATAAGGCAAAACATGCTCTTTAAAGATATTGTGTATGTACCAGTCAGCATTTATTCTTAAATTTACCTCAGCAAGCTCCGTGAGACTCTCCCAACTAATGCCTCCCCAAATCATAATAAAACCGCCGCCAAAGCTAAGATTACATTCTGCAAAGTGTTCCACGGCCCCCCTATATATTCGACCATGTTCATCTGGCTTCCGTAATTGTATTTTTGTTTTGTGTGTGAAAAGGACTTTTCTCCATTGATGTTCATTCCAAGTAGAATAGGCTCTTGTAAATTGTAACCATCTGGTTTTATGACGTGGAAGAAGCCTAGGAATTCTAGTAGAACATTTTGGATTTAGACCTACTTCTTTAAATATTCTCATTACTGTTTTAACACTTAAGTTGACTTGTCTTGTAATCAGTAATTAATTTTTCAGATGCGGAGCTGTAAGTGAGCGATTTCCCAAGGATATAATTCTCAATTATTGGTAATCTATTGGCGTTGTACATCATTTATGTCCTTGACTAGGTCATCTTTAATACAATAAAAAAAGCACTAGAAATGTGGTTCTGATAACAACAAATAAAACAACAGTCGTTGTTAGTCGCCAACGATATATTTGTAATTACAAACATATATGATATGTTTGTAATTAATGCAAAGTTTTATTACGCAGAGGGTAACATTCAAGCTACAGAAATAAGGAGTTTATACTCCAACCCATCTGCAAATGCCTTATATAATAATGACTAAACAAATTAGGTTAAAACAGCTATTCTCCTGGCTATATGCCAAACGCCGAGCACTGAATTACATGACAAATCTAAGATAGAAAGACCTGACGAGACCCAAGATAGAAAGGTCGAAACCGGTCTGCAGTTAACGATATCCTGAGATAGGTGACACTTTGCATCTTTCTTGGTGGTTTTGGAACAATCACCGTATTTTTAGTGCTAACTCTGTTAGACAAAAATACGACAAATTTTTTCATGTAATTGAGCGCTCGGCGTTTGGCATATAGCCAGGAGAATAGCTGTTTTGACCTAATTTGTTTAGTCCTTATTATATAAGGCATTTGCAGATGAGTCGGAGTAAAAACTCCATATTTCTGTATGTTTGTAATTTGTAAAATTATGCTTATTCAGTATAAAGGCTGTGTCTAAACATTCTTTTGTGGCAAATAAAGTTCAGCATACTTAAAACACTCCAGTGTAGGCTATCTAGCAATAAAACACAAAACGTTTTAAAGTAAAAAAAAAATAAAAATAAAAATAATAACTTAAAATAAAATATGCAATATTTTTGTCAAATTTTATAACAGTGATCACAATCACTGTTATAAGGTTTTAGAGGTATATATAAGAAAACCGCCGTTTGCGAATGTATTCTGTTAATTTAAATGGGCATAACTACTAATCCTAGTCTTGTGTGCATAAGAAAAAAATGCAATGGAAAAAATAAAATTATATAATGTTTATTGTTAAACAATTTATTTTGAAGTTATTATATTCTATGATATGTAGGGACGTTACTGTTACTGATGCCTCCTCCCATAAACAACTACCTCCTTAAAATATTCAAATGGAAACATACTTGTAAGGCGATTCAAGTGATGCATCTCTTGAATTGCCTCTTGGCCCTGACAACGATGGTGATTTATTTTTGCTCTATAACTAACTTGTAATCGGGATATTTGATAAAAACTGTTTCATAATTATATCTATTTCATATGGGTCTCTTAAATCTAGTTTAGTTACTGAAGATATAAATGATAACTGACTTCTATTTATTCATCTTTAAAGATAACATAGAGAATGTAATGCGGAAACGGAAATCTATATCTATTTTTAGCGCAAAACAGTGTGTTTTTTATTATAAATTACAATATGTTATAAGTGTGTTTGTTGTTATACCAATAGCTAATTGTCTTGCATTACTTGTGCTCCAGAACACCTCAAATAATTCACCCAATAATTTGGGTGACCAAATAATACCAAGGCATTGCAAATTACTGGTAATGGCAAAGAATTGCTACGATTGTATTATCGTAATAATGATTGCATTAGAGAAACTATTCAAATTTTAAAAAAATATTCCCTGATGAATATGTTCAACTCAAGTACAGAATGGAGCCAGGGAGACCGTTTGATGAAACTGATTTAGTCCATAAACATAATTGCACTCTTACCTTAACCAATAAAATCTAGTGAAATCGATATACTTGAATTTGTAGAAGTTGATCAAATTCAATATAAAAGTCTTAGCTGCTTAATGAATCCGGGGTATCCAGACCTTCCATTCACAGAATCTTTAAACTTGCCAGATACCACTCCTATAAAATTAGCCTTTTATATAAGCTAAATGAGCATGACCGGGATCGTCGCTCAAAATTTTTCGAACTCTTATCTTGCGACCTTATATGAGAAAACTCAAAAGAGCATATAATATATATTCTTCAGATGAGAGTACGTTTCCTTTGTCGGAAACTATCAATAGACACAACTACAGATATATCTAAAAAAAACCTTTATCTTTACCAAAAAAATCATATGCTAAGACAAGACAAATGAATGACTGGGCGGGCATCTGTAAGACGATATCATTGACCCATTTTAATGTCTCGGAAATTTAAATGGATACATTTATTTTGATTTTTTTGAAAATTGTTTACTTAATATTAGTTGATGTAAAATTACAGTTAATAAATGTATGACATTCAGCCGTAAATAAACGAAGTTACACTAAAGTTTGATCGGCTAGAATGTAGTAAGTTTGACAGTAATAATTAAACACTTTACGCACTTTATCAGAGTTGGCCAATACTTGACTGGACTCGTACTCCATAGAATAGAAGTTCTTGTGCTTCGAGAGTACCCTAGTGCTTGTAACTAATTATATTTGAGAACAGGGTAACAGTATAACTATTTCTTTGAATTTCATATTTAGCAGAATTCGTTCTAGGAAATTGTACTTGTACTGTATTTACTTCAATATTTCTGTTTCAGTTGTTAATAATAAATTCAGAAAAATATCGAAACCCTTATCAATCTAGGTTGATATCTATTAATTTATGTTCTCAAAAATCTAAGGAAACTAGTGAAGAAGTTTTGTATCAAAATATTAAACTCGCCAATTATATGTACGAAATTTAATAATTTTTAATTAAAGATATATTTATGACTAATCATATGTTTGTTTTGTTTCAGGTAAGTCACTCGACATTGGTTCTCAATTAGTAAGTAACATATATTTATAAAACCGTATTTATCGTTACTATTCAAAATAAATAATTTCAAATAATTGTATTAACTAATCGTTATATTTAAGCTGAAGCAGCTAAATTAAAAATGTGGTTTTATTTTTTTCTAAGTAAAATAAGATATTTTCCTTGATGGAACAACAATTATTTTATTGAATTAAAATTACTCATCTTTAATAAATATCTATAAATATAAATAAATATACCTGCATAATATGTGCGTTCATATATATATATATATATATATATATATATATATATATATATATATATATATATATATAAATGTGTGTATGGGTCTCCTCCGTTGAGTTTTGGAACTGAGAGGCCGAAAAAGCGAAAACTAGCATATAATTGAAGTGTCAAGCTTTTTCGGACAGAAATCATGCGTAAAGTCCTTAAATGTCATACGTTTTTACATATATGATTTGTTTACATTAAATAAATAATAACAACCAGGTTAATGGAAATCAATAAATTTAATTCTTAAATAACAAAACAATAAAAGAAAATGGAGTACCAGATATCCATTAATAAATTTTTAAAATAAATAAATCTTTTTAAATAAATGCTCAAAATGGGCACCTTCCTCTTGCTGACAGTACATACTGCTATAAAACTTTTCTATCATCAGTTCAAGTGCTACCGTACATTCTTCTTCAGTACCTTTCTTCTTTATAGCCTCGATATGAGCAATTTGCGTAGCATATACCTTATATTTTAAGAAGCCTCATAAACAAGATCAGAGAGTGTTAGATTTGGAGGCTCAGCAGGCCACTCTATTGTACCTTGGCAACCAATCCATTCATTAAGCTACTGCTCATTGAGATAAACTCTTACTGCACCCTAATATTATGTAGTAACGTATCCACGAATGTACTCAATTAGTAAGTTCATTATTTAATAATTGGGTACATTCTTGATAAGGTTAACGTAGTATTATTAGTAAATGCACAATAACAATAGCGAATTACTTACCCAATGAGATCCTCCAACTACTTTGACAAAATTTAGCGTATTTTTCAGACATCTAATATATGCGTATATTAGTTTTAATAAACTTGGCCATGACAATGAATATATTTGCTTTTTAAGACAGATAAATCGTTTGGGCATAAGTTTACTACCCAGAAATTATAAATAGACGCTTTGCTTCAGGTTTAATTATTCTTGTTGGGATTTAGTTGGGATTCTTGTTGAAAATACAAATTTGGTAATAACTTTGATAACATTTATATGTATATTATTAAATAATAATCAGACAATAAATGAGAAATGGGATATACAAAATATGCATTTACATTACCTTGTTTACCTCATCGTTTTGAAACACAAATAAGTTAAGTATATATACATAATATTGTATTTCAAAAAATAAAACCCGCCACAGGTAGGATTCGACATCTGTCCCGGATCGGAACCGAACGACATACATCTGTTTCGAACTTATTAGTTCTCATCACTGCCGTACACGGTACGCCGATCCAGGACAAAAGCCGAATGAACTCTGGGGGTCTACACCTTTATCGATACGATCTCTATCAGTAACATATAAGTCGGAAATCGAGAAAGGAACCACCAAACCGCCAAGCGGTTATCAAAGTAGTTCCCGAATAGCAAAGCTATTACATAATCGCTCTAGGAAACAACTACTCCTCGAGATAAAGCCCCGCCAGGCATTGAATTGTACCTAGAGGCGATCCTCGAGACCTTTCTCGTGTTTCTGCACGATCAGATAAGATTTCAAAAAATAAAACCTTTGGCAGTAACATATAGGTTACTGTTACTGACAGATATCGTATCGATAAAGATGTGTACCCCATAGAGTTCATTCGGCATTTGTCCTGGATCAGCGTACCGTGCACAGCACTGATGAGCTGAGAACTAATAAGTTAGAAACAGCCGTATGTCGTTCGGTTCCGATCCAGGACAGATGTCGAATCCTAGCTCTGGCGGGTTATATTTTTTGAAACCTTATCTGATCGTGCAGAAACACGAGAAAGGGGTCGAGGATCGCTTCTAGGTATAATTTAATGCGTGGCGGAGCTTTAGCCCGAGGAGTAGTTGTTTCCTAGAGCGATTATGTAATAGCTTTAATACTCGGGAACTAATTTGATAACCGCTTGGCGGTTTGGTGGTTCCTTTCTCGATTTCCGACTTATATGTTACTGACGATATTGTATTGACAATTAAAATTACATTATTCAGTCATCCTGGCAGACAAATTTAATAGATTTGGCCAACATAATTAATTTTTGCTTCTTGAGATACATAACAACATTTGGGTTGTTATGTAATAACAAAGTTGGTTAATCAGAAATCACAAAAAGCCATCATATTACCTCACATTTTTATCTGAAGATTAGATGGATGTGCACTTTAGAATACCACGCAGGAATTATTTAGGATTTATATTAGTTTTATACTAATAGTGAAATAATCAGTGAAATTTTGTACCACTTTCACTTTAAAGCTTTACCACGGCAGATTTTCAACAGTGTATATACCTTTTTTTATTTTATTTCTAGTTGTCATATTACAATGACATGGTACTATTTATTTGTAACTATAATCAATCCCTTGCTTTACATTCATTTCAATTGATTACCTTGAGGTGTAAATATTCTAATAGAAACTCTTCGTTGAACTGCTTTATTTATCAAGTTCCAACACTTTTAAATTATTCAGTTACGTTCCTTAATTACATTTTTCCTGCTTCGTGTACTTTCCTCTGAAATAATCGTCGAGTCTCTATATTTCAGGTGATGTTAAAATGGTGCAAAAAACGACGCGATGAACTTCTAAAAATATTTACTTTACACATTTTATATACCTTTTGCAAGCCTGATCAAACAAACTGTTCATAAGTCAGCCGGATAAATATGAACATTTTAAGCAACAAAAATTTATCGCTACAGGTTATAATTTTAGGCGTAAAAGCGACTTATGTTTATCTCATTTACGTATCATCACATTACGTTAAAAAGCCATATTGTTATTTAATCGCATATTTTTAATGTAATAAATATTACGTTTGGCATAAACAGAGCATAGCAAAATATTTTTATTAAAAATTTATATTATAATTATGAGAATTGTTGCAAGGACCTCTAAATATAAATTTACTGCAAATAAATTTAAATCCAGTATCTTTCAGTTAAATCTCTAGAATTACCAGAGGGAATAAACCTTATCGAAAATTTTCCAAAATGTTTATTGTTATAATTTCTTTTACTTTTTGAGATCATTAAAATATTGCAGGCGTAATAATTGTCAATGCCCTTATAAAAAGCAGTCTTACGTCACTTCCCGGCAGCCTCAGTGTAAAGTAGACTAAGTAAATACAGTGAAACCTGGTTAAGTGGGACCTGGATAACTGAGAAACCTCTGTAAGTAATTAAAATCCATTCTGGTCCCAACATTTTTGCAGCAAATAACCTGTAGGTACTAGCGAAACTAATAAGCCTCTTTATCTGAGATATTCCTTAGAATTTTCGTAATAATTACTTCTATAAGTAGATACCTAAGATTGATACTCTATAACTGAGATTTTATTGTAGAAACATTTCTGTTTGTACAGGTAATGACGTGTTTGTTTAAAAAGTTTAATTCTTCACAGCTTTTTTTCACAGTATAATTTCTTTTCTTTGAGCTCCCACACACCGCATTTTATTACCTCATCGTTGAGTTCGTTATTGTTCTGGTCCAGAAACTTATTTGAGAAATGCCAAAATGAAAGTTAAATTCTATATTACCTTGTGAAAAACTGAAGATAATATCGGTTTATGAAAGTGGAATGTCGCTTGATGAACTTCGTGACGACCTTATTGTGCAGAAGTCTACTCTCTGTAGAATCATCCAGAATAAAGACAAAATTCACTAAACACTCAATGTACTAAAGGACAAGGAAAGCTAAAATGAATACGCTTATCGAAGTATTCTGTACTGGAAAAGTACTTAACAATATGGATAAAACAACTTCGGAATAAAAGTATTCTGATAAGTGCACCGATGAAGTTATGAAGGAAGGCCCAAGAATTTGCAGGAAGGCTCAATATTCATAATTTCTGTAGCAGCAATGGTTAATTGGAGGGGTTTAAAAAAAGGACCAATACAGTCTCAAAAAATTATGAAGAAAGTATTGCTGTTGACAATAGCACATGTAGTTAATGGATTGAGGATTTTCCAATTCTAATACGTGATTATTGTTCAGATTTTTTAATGCAGACGAAAAAAATGAGGAAGAAAAAGAGGGGCAAGATAACTATGAAATCAATATTGAAGATTGGAATCTAATTATTAACGATATAAATGATCAGCAGCCAATTTTTGATGAGTTTGTAAATACCGACAATGAATGATAACATTCAGGATAGTTTACTGATGACGATATTGTTAATGCCTTCTCTTCCACTTCTTCGGAAAATAGAGAAGAAGAATGCTAAATGGATTTGGAACAATATTCAAAGAAGGTCACAAAATGAGAAGCAGATGAAGCACTAAACACATTGCATAACTATTTTGAAATGTCAACGATCAATCACCAAGCCATATTTGATAAAATTTATGATATTTAATAACATCTTATGGCAAATTCTTCCACAAGACAAACCAAAATGACAGAATTTTTTAGTTAAGATTCGTATTGTTTATAACCTATTTCTCAATTTCATTAATAAAATTAAAACTGATATAAATTCTGCTCCCACCACTATTATTAGAACTCTTTATAAATGGGACAATTATTTTTGTACCTGGATATCTTATAAAATGGGTAAGTGGGATACCTCTTTAAGTGAGAAGAATTTATTGGTCCCTTAAGATTCCATTTATCCAGGTTTCATTATATGTATACCCAATTCTATGAAATAGTACAAAAATAACAACACAATTTAACTTTTAACAAAATGATACCAACAGTGAGCTAAATTATTTTATATTTCAAGCAGAATCTTTATCTAATTCAACAAAATAAAATGTTTGGAAATATGTAATAATAAGTTAAAAACTTATATACTTAAAATAAAGTTACAACTAATGTCCGCGGGTAAATCATATATTTCACGTTCGGACATACGTGTATTTGTGTATAACCGCAGATATGAAATTCAGTTATGAAATGTCTTATTATTAATATGAAATTCATGTTTGTATCGACAACAATAAAAACAATCCACATGCGACGCCGGAAAGGGTCAGTAATCTAGCAACTACCTGTGGTAAGAGGAAACAATGTGTGTCAGTAGTTGCTTAGTTTCACTGTGTGATGTAACAAGTGCTCGCTGACGTATATTTTTATCGTAAATTAAATTGATATTGACTGGATGCTGCTTGGATCACGGATTGAATCTATATTTCCATTCCTTGATATGATTTCTCTAAGACGTGAAATACTCTTTTGAAGTGGATGTGTTTTCAACGCCTTTTACAATGATATTATTTATTCATAGTTTATGTCATAAGAATAAAATGTCACGGATCGTATTTCTAAGTTTCTCTAAAGGCACAATAATTTTGTGTTGTCTATTTTACCTTATCTTACAATTTATGGTATCCTGATGATTACTAGAGTTGTCCACTTGGATGTTTCATCTGTGGTGCCACCATTTACAAGCAACTCGGTTTTAAATCTATTCCCAGTTGATTAGATTGAAATTTTATCTGACTCTCAAATGGCAGCTGATTCTTTATCGTCGAACTGTAGAACTATGGACTTTATTTTTTGCAAATTATACATATACCTAACCTACCTAACATAACCTAACCTAACTATGTTCCTTGTTGTATAATCATTGTTTGTACAAGTTCTGGAATAATGAGACAATGATTATCATATTCTTGAGTACGTTTGGCAGATTGGAGGGGTACACTCCCTTTAGTGTAGGCTATTAATGCATCTATATCCGCATAATACTTTGGAGTCATTTCTACTGCATACATTGCTTGCTCAGTGCAATATTGAGACGTCTGCCAATAATTCAAAATTATGGATAATATCTCTATGGCCAGCAGAATCCCGTATATGTTCAGTGAAACAGTGGAATATGTGTTAAACCAATCATAGCAGACTGAAAATTATTTAACACAGTATTGTATAAACGAAAAGAAGCACTCATATTGAGTGCAATACTGGAACAAAGTAGATGACCCAGTATTGCACTGTGACAGAAAGTTGTTATTTGTATAACAACCAGTGGGTTACTTGTATTGTTTTGCTTAAAAAAACTTCAAATTAATATAAGAATTAATTATGTTGAGTGGAAGCGAATTTATGAGCTGAGGGAAACGTATTGCACTTTTAGCAATAGTAGCAAATTCTACAGGGGCGAGATTTAGTAAATAAATTGCAAATTTAATTTTTTACATTTATTAATTTTAGGTTAATGATACCATTAACCAGGGAAACAAAAATATAATCACGAAATGTCAGAGTAAGGCATATGAAAAACATGTGCCAGGAAAAGTAAGAATTTTTTCTGTGGTTAATGTTATAGAATATTGTAGTTATTCTACAAGTTATGATGGTGAGTTAGCTAGTCAGTTTCATAGAGATGTGATTACCCCTAAAAAAATCTTATCTAAAAAAGATCAATGCGCAGTATGTCCTCGGTACCAAAATGGGAATGACATCGAAAAAAACAGTATGCAAGAAAAATACGATACACATTTACAAGAAAAAGAAATGTCAAGAAATGACAAAAAGTAAAGACAAAGAATTATCCATGAAAGAAAATTCAAGTCTCCTTGTGTGTTGTTATGATCTACAAGCCGTAATTCCATTGCCATGCGGAGATATATCGACTTTCTTTTTTATAAAAGCAAACTTAACTGCATAAACTCTACAGCATACAAGATTACCGATATATCAGGGTATTATTATTTGTGGCATGAGGCTCTAGCTAAGCGCGGGGCCAATGAAATTGCAACGTGTATTTAAAAATAAAAAAAAAAATGATAAATAAGTTTGTCCTCTGCATATACCTGTACTGTTTAAAAACGTTAAATATAAACTCCATCACCCATAAGTATTTAATTAGTGGGCATAGCCAAAATAAGGGAGATCAAATGCACGCGTGTATTGGAAGACAAAAATCAAGAGCGTTGAGAAGTGGTCCCATCTTCATTCTCTCTCAGATGGCAATGATTGCAAACTTAGCAAAAAAAAAACGGGCTCTCCATACAAAGTATATGAAATGATAACAGATGAATTTTATGACTGGAGGAAGGTCTGTGATGAAATGGTAGTTAACTTCAGTTTACAAGAACAAGATGACAATTGGAATGACGTTAAGGTTTTACGGATGGAGAAATATGTGGAAAACAGTGTTTTTTATAAATCAAGCTCTACAAAAACAAAGTATAAGGTTATGAATATTATAAAAAGTCCCAGAAGAAAATTAAATATAAACCTCTCTTTGCCTTTAGCTTATAAAACTGCGCCGAAAATATCAAAATTAAAACATCAACATCTACTTTCTCTTTGTAATGAAAACCACATTAAGGAATATCAAGATTTTTTCAGAAACTTGACAGCAGAGTGAACTTTATTAACAGCTCCCTATTTTTGCACTTAATGCTTTTAATGTTCTCTGCTACAGAAATTTTTAACAAATGTTAATAAAATGTAGGCATTTTTTATTTAACTCAAGGCACTATCTTAAAATACTTTTCATTGCTTTGGTGCAATACTGAAACATCTGCAAGAATAAAAAAAATACTTAATAAAACTTTTTTGTGACTCTGCAGCATGTCAATGTTAAGTTAAATTTATAAAAACAAAAATGTACAAGAAAAATTATGAAATTTCAGTTAGTTTAAAATTTACAATAAAAACAAGAAATCGAAAATTTTTGAAGCGCAATTTATTGAAACAATACATTGTGCATTTGTTTCAGTGTTGCACTGAATAAGCTACATGATAGCGCATGAATTATACACGTAATATGTATTAAACTAGGACACATATCTTTGAGGGAATGACAGCTGCGGTGCTATCAGTAGTGTATAGTAACACTGCATATTGTTTGCACATTTTTCTAGTCTTTTAGTGGCTAGTTAATACGCAAATGACAAATGCGGATCAAGTGTACGTACCATAATGTTGGCCATATAATGTTTTTTTTTTGGTTCATGACTAATCATAGTTTTTTATTACTTGGTATACTTATAGTTTAATATTATTTTCAAGTATCTTGTGCACAGATGGTAACTGTCTTTAGAATCTACTTCGGAGTACAATTTTCATGTAGTATTATATTTGTTCCAATATCCGAAAATGGTTATTTAATCAATATCAGTAACGGCGGCACTTTGGTATAACATGTTTGGTCATTTTTATTTTATTTGTGTTGTACTGTTTACATCCTTTATACACAAGGATTTCTGAAACTCCAAAGCTTCGATTACAATCAATACATTGAAAGGAACAGAATAACAGGGGGTTGAACATAACGACAAACCTGAGTTGTTGGTACTACATCGATTCAAATATTTGACATATTTGAATCGATGTAGTACCAACTAGTAGTACTCGTCTATAGGACGGAATCCCATCTATCGTGAATTTACTAGAGTTTAACCACCAGGGTTACTTAGTAGGAAAGTACCCACTTGTTGTGGGTACTTTCACTGATGATTAATGAAACAAATCGTTGTTGCTATTAAAATAATAGAATATAAAACGTAACTCATTCACTTCTAATAAAATCTTCAATCAAATCAACCTCCTAGTCCGAATTCCTTATTATTATGAGAAAACTGTTCACGTACGTACACAAACTATTAAATAGAATGCCTTGTATAAACGACATTCCAAAAAACTATTTGCAGAGTGATAGTTCTAAGTGATCTAATTGTAAGTGCCAAAAACCAAATTTTCGGAAAATGAAGAAGAACAGCACAGAATATACAATTTTCATTAAAATTTATTCTAGAAAAGGCATCAGATTAGAAATGTTCACAATGAAGAATGTTACAAAAAAATGTTGATGAAAAAAATGTTGTGACATCTAAAATGTGAAAAATATTTGGAAATGATCTAAGTACCAGATTGTTATGCTGGATATGATCTATTTACACATGTTTTTTTTTTATTCTTAGGTACTTAGAACGTCTTCGAAAATTTTCCTGTTCTTCTCATCTATGGAATCGAAAAATGTCCGTGAGGTCCTTTTTCTTGTTGGCACTAAGAGGCATTTTCCTGGACAATGCAGAGAAAGCAGCAAACCTAAGAGACTGCACATTTACGTTTTTTCTTAGTACTCGACGCATCTCAAAGTGTACTCACTGAATGTAAGACACTGAAGTTTTTCTTGTAGTAAACTACGGCATCACTTTCTTTTATTATTCTTAACCAGGAAGCTTGGGTTATACCTAACTTGGACGTATCGATGTATCGGTTTCAAGCTTTGTCGAAATCAAAGATTGGTTTTTGACTCATGTTTAGTACTTTAAAGGGCCTTGAGAACAAGCTCTCTTGATTATTTTCTTTACATTAGTCACTACTGAATGTTTTGAGCATTTATCCCGTTTCTCAATCAATGCGAAATCTCCATCTGATGCGGAGAAGAAAAAAAAATGGGCTCCTGGCACTTAGATCAACTAGCTCGTAATAGAGTAATGGAGTTACACTAATGAAATCTGTCGTCCTCTGGTGGAACTACTTTCACAACTAATCAGGATATAAATCATTTAACACTGCATTGGCCTTGGTTTGTAGAACATTTTGGTATAAAAAACGGGAACAAATGTTTTTGGCTCTTAAATCACTTAGCTCTACCACTCTAGATTTCAATTGTTAAAATTCCCACATGCTTTAACAGAAAATTAACTGAACTCGTATCAAACAACAATAAGTTACCTAACAGATACCCGCCATAAACTTGTCGACAGTTTTTTGTTACGTTAATGACCGCGTTTGATTTGACACATTGAGAGATATATACGTTCGTTAATAAACTTTTGTTTATAGAACTATTATCGTAAATCGGTGTTCTATTTATATCCGATATTGTCTTTGTACCACAATTATGCTACAAAACCTAGCAATCTGCACAATGAGTTGATTAAAAATAAAACACCGTTTCAAAATTATTACCCGTTCTTTCGCCATTTTTTTTTATTTTAAGATATGATTTATTGTGATATAAAAGAACACGATTATTTCTTATTCGTTGAAAGTGCTGACGTAAGAATAAGAGTTATTTTAGGCAATGTCATCTATTATTTGCCCCGGATATTTTGGGCAATGTCACCTATTTAGGCAAGTTTGCAATGCGTTGTTTTTCTACCATTGCATACCTTCATCAACATTGGAGCAATATGCTTTGGAAAAAAAATTGTATTTTATGACATGATCGCGGTAACAAAATAAATATTAAAATATCAATAGATAGATTAAATAGGTACAGAACAACTTATTGTTATCGTGAGTAATATCTTGTAAGTGCTTTTCAAGTATTTTTTAAGAAGAAAAATAATGAATAAATGAAAATGTTTATAAACTTATTTATAAAAAACTTATGTACAAAAGAAGTAGGTATTGCTTGTATATTTATGTTAATGAAAAATTTAGTTGTGGCAAGTTTAGTTTATTTATGGTAGCTACATTTCACTAAACAATAACGAACAGCATTTGATAGATCATATAATTATTACACATCTGATAGAGGTGAAATAATTTTCACAATTTTTCACAGGTGTAGGGTTTAGGTGTAAATATTTTGATGAGAGAAGAGTTTAGGTTTCAGAAAATGTAATGTAAAAGTTTATAATCTGCCGTGATATCGAGGCTTACACTCCAATCCATCTGTAAGTTCCTTAAACATTAAGGATTAAAACAAATTAAGCCAAAATAGCTACTCACCCGGCTATATGCCGCCGACGGGCACTGAATTACATGGCGAAATTTGCCGTATTTTGTTTCGACGTAGAAATAAAATACAATGATTTAGATTGCTCAAAAGTCACAAGGAAGATGCAAAGCGTCCTCTATCGCAGGATATCGCTGACTACAGACTGGTTTCGACCTTATTGGGTCTGATCACTGTAGTGTAAGCTAGTATGCCTTTGACAAACGAGGCTTCACATCTCATAGACACCGGTACGTTCTATAGCAGTAGAACTGTAGAACGTAAACCAAGCGCCATCTCTCGGTAGTTTCGCAAACAATCCAAATCGAAATAAAACTTAGGTCTTTTACAATGACGTTGCCTTACGTTCTAACTATTGTGTGAAATACAACAGGTCAACTGAGGAAAATTAATTTCTAGATAAATACCATCTTCAAAATGACCTGGTGATGTTAGAAAAATCTGTATATTCTCCCAAATGTTGTGTGTTTTTTTATAATGTCACAAAATGGCAGAACAATATTTTAAATTAGATATAACAAGACGAATGTATAACTGAAAGTACCTGAATAAATTTCAGTATTTTAAGATTACTTTCTATATTTGTTCAATTATCTTCTTAGTGACATTACGCAATGTTTAAACACAATAGTTTTTTTGTTTAGTAAGTTGCGAAATTAAATCTTATTGTCTATTTAACTTGTTTGTTACACAGTTTCCTGTCACTGACATATAAGACACAACCGATTGCAGTTTCATTAGAGATTCCATTAAAATAAATAGTAAGGAATTTAGAGCCCAGTATTGAACAGTGAGGTTCACTATTTCGAAATTGTTGACTACGCTATTCGGTGTTGATGAGTACCTGTAAGGTAAAAAAGGGGAAATAACATTCAACTACACGAAATTTAAAATTCTCGCACAATCTAAATACATTAGCAAAACTACTATTCCAATAATAATAAACGGAATAATTTGAGATATATATTGTTCAGATATATGAATAACAATAAAATGAGGGTGAATAAAAACAAAACTAAAATGTTAGTGTGCAGAGGGCGCGAGAGCAGAACAAAAACGAAAGTACAAATTAATACTGAAAGATTGGAGGAAGTGAAATACTTATTTAGGAAGTAAAATAAATTGGGATGGAAGAAGCGATATAAAAAGAAAGAATAGTGCAGGGTCGAGTAGCTTTTAACAAAAAGAAAGCACTTTTATGCTCAGGGGTAATAAACTTAGAAACAGGAAGAGATTTTTGAAAACGTATGTATGGAGCACGGCACTATACGGTTGCGAAACCTAGACGGTGGGGGAAGCAAATAGGAAGAAATTAGAAGCTTTTGAGATGTGGTGTTACCGAAGAATGATGAAAATACCGTGGACTGATACCGTAGTTAGAAACGAAGAAGTATTAGAGAAAGTCGGCTAGAAAAGAAGTATGTGGAAAAACATAAAGAAGAGAAGAGATAGAATGGTAGGCCACTTGCTGACACATGGGGGAATAGTCCGCGATATTTTCGAGGCAGAAATAGGAGTGAAGAAAGGCAGAGGTAGGCCTAGATTAGACTACTGCTCGCAAATAGTAAGGGATGTAGGTTGTAGCACAATTAGCGAAATGCGTAGGTTAGCACAAGATAGGAGAAGCTGGAGGCTAGCGTCCAACCAGTCTTAGGACTGATGACTTCATGATGATGATGATTGTTCAGATAGCTGGTTATATATAGTCAATATTATCAACCACACCACTAATCTGATTATTAATCAGAAAGATTAAATTAAATATTCATCGGAATGCTTTAAGAAATTGAAAACATTTCATATTTAAGTAATAGATAAATTAAATAAAACGGCAAATGGAGTAGAAAACACATAAGATACAATTATGAAATTCAAAAGATGAGATTTCGTTAGGGTGTTGTACGAGTATTCTGGGTTATATTTTAGAAACCTTTTAGTAAACCTACTAGTAACAGAGACGTTAATAATCTAAATTCTTTTAGTAGCTTCTCAAACACAAAATTATCTTTCGAATTATATATTGTGTTTGTAAAATATTATGAATTAATTAATGCGGGTAAATGAATGTTTTTTTAAGATTTCAGTATGCTTTGCCTAAAAATTCATTTACTCGGTGAGTACTCAGAAAACTACCAATTCTAGTCCAGGAGGTTTAGAATAAAATCTCATCGTCACTCAATGTAACAATTATCGAACTAGAAGTATTCTTGCTTAATTTTGTAGTGATCTGAATATTTAATATTGAAATTTGTTTAGTCTTATTATCATTTTTCCTAATTGATTTGTTACTTGATCAGTGAAGTCTTTCTGTGTTCTCAATCTGTTGAGTCTCCTGGACATAATTTTTTTCCAAAGTTTTTTAAATTACTTTAAAATTCATTATTTTATATTTCACTGAATTCTGGATATAAAATACACATATAACTGTCCACTGGTATATAAGTTTGAATTTATTGTTTTTATGTTTAAGAAAAGTCATCAATCTCATATTTGTTTTGTAGAATTAAAAAAATTCAATATTGTCACATTAACATATCCAATCAAATATTTTAGAATTTCTTTATAGTCATAATTTTAATTTTCAATAATATTTTTGTACGGATAATATTTTCCATCACTTTTTATGTAAATTTCCGAACCACCATTGTAGATCAAGTACCAGGAAATCTACCCAGGCCCTAGTTAGGTAGATTCAGCCTTACTCCATCAGCCAATTCCACCCAAGAAACACGAGAAGTAATAGATTTGTCGTATTTTTCAGAAGATTATTATACGAATCTTCTGAAAAATGTGCAGACAAATTTTTAGACAAAAACCAGAAACGTATAAATCTGTGGTTAAATTCATTAATCATATTGTTTTCTAGTTATCTATTTATTACCAATTCATTATATTTGTACACTTCTGGTTCTGCTTTTCTAATACTTCGTAGCTCCAAGATTTTTGGGCTAAATTACCAAAGTTTTTGGATTTCTCTTTGATTTTAGTCATATTTAGGTATATTCTTATAAAAATATTGGCATCACAATAGTTTCCAGAACCAAATCCAACCTATCAAGTCAACGGTAACTATTATCAAACCGCCTTCTCATAATAGCCAATGACTGAAATAAAGTTTGATTATAATAGGATAAACCGAGCTATATATAATATTTGAAACATCAAATGGTGTTCACGATCCTTTTGGGATGATCCTTTTTGTGGTTTATTATTTCATCGAGTATTTTAGTGATGATAGAACATTTTGAAACATACTTTAAGAAAACTGTAGTGCTTAAGAGGTACTATAAAGGGATGAGAATACAATTGATCGAGACAAATGTTCCACAAAAGTAGTGAGTAACCGAGTGCTGATACAGCTATTGCATATGCTATGAATCCAGAATTTTCCAGAATATTTTCAAGAGTGAAAAACATTGATAATATTGCAATAAGAGGCGAAGGATTAGAGTTCACCAACCTACCTTCTTTAAATGACTTTTTTTTTGTTTTGCTCCCTTTGCTTGTTTGGTTTACAGGACAACCCTGTCAAGTATCATTTCTCAAAAAAGTTTTTAGGCGAGTAGATGTCTGTGAGTTGATGATCGTGTGTCTTTTGATCAACAGGTACAGCAAATACAAAGGCGACAAAGGCTACATTCTAAGCTCTGCCGGTTACTACCTACTATAAATAATCTTCTCCTTTAAAACATTATTTAGGCTGGTGTATCTTGAATATTGATAGCCATACATATATTTCTTATTTCTCGTAGGTTCCTCATATTTTTTGTGTAACATTTGAACTACTTATTTTCGAATAGAGGAAACCTCGTCGTTAGGTGATTTAATTTAACAAACAATAGTTTAAACGAACTGAAACTATTTTATACCTTTTTTCATGCTTATATACCATATTCGTTACTAGAATGTCAAAAATCAGCAAAATAATTTGTTAAAACTGTTATATTTTTTAGACTATACATAGACCACTGTAATGTGGAAGACTTTCACTACTACCCCCACAGGTTTCGACTTAAAATTACTTAAATAGGGGATCACCTTTATGGATGCGCCTGTTTGAATGAAATAACTTATTATATATTGATTGAAATACCGAATACGTGAAGTGATGAATAGTACCGATTCCTCTGCAGATCTGTTATATAGAATGTTTACTGGATTCCGTTCATTATTACATGAAAAACAGACGCATTAAAGGAATATATTGTAGTCCCTCTATTCTGTATAGTTACTAGGGAATAAACCTTCCGAGAGAAATCTAAAGCAATTTAAAAAGAAAAATAAACACGAGGAGAAAGCCGGCATTCTTCAAGCTCCGTAAATATTTCAATAATTCGTTAATAATTTATAAGACGAGTCGGTTAGCTGTAATTTTATTGTTATTTTCTATTTTGCGGCGGATCTAAAAATTGATTCTCCTCGGGATGTAAGAATACAATTCGCGATGTGAACGAATCCCAGTAATTTCTGTGGAAGCTCATCCTTCCTTTGTAACTCTCCTCGGCGTGTATTAATTTAAGATGTCTGAAACCCTCAAATATTTAGAGGCCTAATACGCGCCCTTCCAGAAAGGTAACAGGGTATGTATGAAACCGTACTCTATGTATAAGTAATGAGCACAAAAAATAGAAAAGGAGGTTTCTTGCAAAGCCTGTGAAAATGATAACGGTGCTAGATTCGGTATTAGATAAATGGAACAGCCTTGAGATTACTTGTAAATAGGGCAAACGGGAATAGTAAATAATAATAATATTAATAATAATAGTGCTTTATTGTCAAACAGAAGAATCTATTTACAAGACAAGATGCTGAATACACGTTTAACTAAACCAAAACCAAAGAGTGCAATGACCTAAAAAGCTGATAGGCGCTATTGTCATATTTAATTCCTAAATTTCTTATATGTTCTACATTAATTCAGTAATATTAAATTTAGTTGCAATTTATAATCTGAATTAAACAAGAAATGTTAGAATTCAATTGTATGATGCCTGTCTGCGACTTAGCGCATGTAAATTTATGTAATGTTTGTCAAATATAAAAAGATGAATAAATTTCCTTGTATTAAGTTCTCATTACGAAGATATTCTGCAAAAAATGGCAACATCGTACTTCAATATTTGCAGGTGTTGTCGCCCTCTTTGTTTCTCTCATTTGAAAAATACTATTTATTTCACTCATTTAGCCTGTTTTAGATGCGCGCGCCATCAATAGCTGACGGCAATTGAACGACAGTGGCGGCTCGCGGGTTAGAAAATAGGTGAAGAGTGTAAATGTGTAAACAATTAGAAAAAAGTAGATTGATTTTTTAAGACTTACCTATAGCCGAGCTTATAGCTATGTAATTTTTGTACACGAAATCAATTCTTCGATCTTTTAGTGGGGCGTAGTTATCTATATATCTTCATAAAATGGCTGGATTCTTCTTTAGTTCAAGTAACAACTCTTTCTCGATAGAAATAGTTGCTAAAGATGAAAGTATTCCTTGGGAAATGGTATTTCTTGAATAAGCCTTTATACGCTTAAGACACGAAAAGCTTCTTTCCACTGACGGACTTCTTGACGGAATAATTAAAATTATACAAAACAGTTTGTAAGCTTTTGTAAAAATGTCTGTATTCATTCAGTTTTTTTTGAGCAGTTCATGCAGCGGTATATTTCTGTAACTTTCATCACTGTATAACAGGCAAAGTTCGTTTTTAAGTCGTTGCTGTTTGGTAAATATATTTCCATAAAATTATTCCAAATTTTCAAAAGTATTAGAAGGGAAACACGAGCTATATTTTTCAAATTTTGCAGTATCAGCGAGACAAACAAATTGCAACTTTTCAGTTCTGAAACCTGACGTCTATTTGCATTAACTCCCCCCATTATTATTAGTGTCGGTAAAAGTGATAGTGAAAGTGATAGTGAGTGATGACTCGAAAATTGGAAAGGGCAAAATTGTTTTTCGAACATTTTCTTTTGTTTTTGTTACAGAATTTTGTTTAGGTTATGTGGTTTTGTTAAATTTTGGAAGAGAATTTTTTATTTTGTTTTTGTTATAGAATTTTGTTTATTTTATATAGAATTGTTATTAATATGGGAATAGGGTTCCTGGCGAACCACCCACTAAAAAAATGGTAACGCGCCATTAGCAATACTTAATAAGTGGTGTGGAAACTTGCTTTTACTCACAGTATTCTCCCTTATGTGATTTAGCAATTTCTTTAAATTTCCGTCATATCAATAATTATAACAGTACTTGTCACTGACCCCGCCAAAAAATAAAAACGTCTACGCCTCTGTTCCAGACAAAATCCCCATCTTCTCTCGGTCATTGCACTCTTTATATTTATTGGTTAGACTTTATAATTAATAACTAAATATAAACATATTTATCAAAATAAATAAAATATATATGTTTAACTAAAAACAAAAAGTACCTAACTCTAAATAATTTTAAACATAAGTAAATAATGAATAGTTGAGTACTACTATTACTTTAAACAAATAAATTATGAGGTAATAAATGGGTACTAAGAATCAGGTAAGGTATACTTAATTTTCTTTTTCTGGTTCTTAATGTTTTTTAAATATACTGGAAATTTATTACCATATATAAAATGATTTACATCAATATATATTTTTAATTTTTGTGAAGCCTCAATACAATTAAAACATTTAAAATTATTATCTACGCAGGATTCGGTAGAGTGGTCTGATGCGATACACTTTAAATATTTGATCTGGATTTGCACAATTATCAGCGTGATGGTCAAAACTACCATATTTGAAGCATGAAGCCTACATATTCAAAGACTCACAATAAAAATAGAATTTTATTATATAACTTTCTTAAATGTTTCAGGATCACCCTGAATGATAGCCATAAATTTAGTTTTCATCTTTTTTATAACGTTTACTTGTAGTTCACATTCATTTTGATTTCTTATTAATTTAAGTAATTCATCACCATCCATATTTTCCTCTATGTCTACGATATTAATTCAAGGATTTTGTAAATTGGAAACCTTGATTTTATAATTTTGTGTAGTTTCCCTTCTGCAGTTTTTCTTATAAATTCTTATTCTTTATTGGTTTTACATTTTATTATAACTCTTCCTTGCTAAATATTCTTTATCTCTATTATTCTGACTCCCAAGTTTGCTGGTTTAAAATTTTTCTGTATATCTTCTTTAGTCTCTTTACTTTCTTGATTAGCCTTCAGTTTTATGATTCATTCATTCCTCAGAAACAGTACCAGCAAAAGATTTACGTGTTGTTGGCAAATTATCATTTACAGCGTTTTTATTAGATCGAATAATATTTCTTATATATCGATCGATATAAATCTTAGCATAAAAGTCAATATAAACTACACAAGATTCACAAAACCATTTAACACCGTTACAATTAATAATTGTATCAAACTTGCCATATTAAGACATTTGGGATGAAAATAATTTGAGCACAGTCCTGAACATTTTAAATTATTTTCGTTGTCTGCTATTTCCTTATCACATTTAAAACAAGTTAACTTACCTATATAAAATACTCCATGATCATTTAGCTGTAAGAAAAAAGTTAGTTCTCGTTGGATCCCACATAATGTGAAAAAATATCAAAAAGATGCTCGTATCGATTGGTTGAAACAAATGCTCAAAAAATACGATAGCGGTGCTTCAAAAGACGTACATATAGTATAACATTGTAACAGGTGAAGAATCATGGATGTGTATGAGCCTACTTACTTTAAAAGTGTCTTTATTCTACTGACTTTAGTTTGTTGACAATCGTTGTATACAGTCATTGTTTATATTTGTGTATGTATGTTGTTTAGCGAGCGGCGTCTTCCTAAAATAAAAATTAGGCAACGACGCCTCCCCGTCGATGTTCAGACTTTGGCCGTTCGATTGCCATATTTATTTGTGTTGTTTCTATTATACATACAGTGTACGTGACGTACATATAGTATAACATTGTAACCGGTGAAGAATTATGGATGTGTATGAGCCGGAAAGTAAACAGCAGTCTACTGTATGGGTGTTTCAAGATGAACCAAATCCAACAAAAGTTATTCACGCTCGAAGCACTTCGAAACAAATGGTCGCCTGTTTTTTCGGAAAAACTGGTAATGTGGCAACAGTGCCTCTAGAGAAACATAAAATGGCCAATTATAAATGGTACACAACCATTAGTTTGCCGGAAGTCATCGGTGAAATAAGGAAAAGAACAAGCGCCGTCGGATCATTCTTCATCATGACAATGCTAGCTCTCACACATCTCGTCTAACAACCGAATGTTTGAACACTCAAAAAATCGAGTTAATGGGTCGTTCACCGTACAATCCTGATTTTTTAGAGATATCTCAAGCGGAATGGAGAAAATGCTTTGACAAATGGTTTGAACGCATGCAGACGTGTATATATGGATCATGAAAGAGAATATTTTGAAAAACGATAAGTAATTTTCAATGACAAATTAGTATTTTTATTATAAGGCTCAAAATAAGTATAAATAGTGAGGAAGAACAGAATTATCATCTAATGGTGCATATGAGTTGATATGTTTTTGTTGGCAGGGTTATATTGATCAAATAGGCAGGGACATCCTCTGTAACATAATAGAACATAGGATGCATACGATTTTAGAATACACAAATAAGTGGGCAGTAGTACAACATGTACGTAAGAGCATGAACTATAGAATAGATTATGATTATGTCAAAATATTGGATAGAAGTTACTACTACTATACTACTATTACTGGTATATTACTATGCATACTCTTATTGCTTATATAAATGTTTTATGACAATTAATTTCGGCTTTGAGATAACCACATCTTTAGACTAAATAAAAATCCTTATCTAAATAAAAAATACAAAGCTGAGATGCCATCACGGCATCTGAACGAAAATAAACAAATCATTCAATTCTCTAAAACTTCGTTTTCCAGATTGTGTACCCCATTCATCGCGCTAATTAATCAGGGCCTCTATAAACTAATTTCGTATAATGTGCTTTATCACTTGCTGGTTTGTCATCTCATCGCGTATATTAAATATAAACACGTTCCGACTTGGCTAACAACGCCGCTCAAAGAGATTCTGGCAGCAAGTTGCACCCCACAGGCAAATTATTTGTAACAGCAGCGGTTACTGCCATTGCACAGCCTTATCGCTATACCCATAGGCATGGAACTTTTGTATAACTACATTATATAATGCCGTTATAATAAGGCAATCAAGCAAATGGAATATGGAAAAATGGAGCAGAATGTTTTCGACTATAATCCCAGACATCTAAGATAAACGTTTGAAAGCAGTTCTCTTTTAAACAATTGCTTGAGGAAGACTTTATTTAATGACATTTTATTTATTTATACTTATAGCTACGTATACAACAAGTAAAACACAATTATAAAATACGGTAAACAAGAATAATGATAATAATAAAATAAATATAACCAGGAGGGGCTATCCAACATCCATTCAGATTTTGGTGAGCAGCGACATCACTTACTCCAGTTCAGGGTGTAAAATTCGCTCGGCAGTTCAAGCAGGAGGAGAAGCATGTTCTCCTCTGGTGTCGACCCTAGTCATGTTGGGCTGACCCCCTGGCAAGCTCCACCTTCTAGTACCACGGGACACAAAATATGGCCACCACGATCAACCCCATTCGGATGGGGCAATGGGTAAAGTGATGGCGGTAAGCAAATAAGACCGATGATGGCGATCACGATGGAGATGAGTGCTCTGGATGGACCTATGAGTTGAGCAATGCCCTTCTGCAGTGCCACCAAGGCAGTGAGCTTGCGTGAAGGGGACACATGGCGCGGATACATGCTTTATCATATAAAACGCACCTGGAGCGTAACAGCTTCATGCCACAAAATCTTTGTGATTATATATCAAATCTTCGTAGAAGGAGTTATGTGAGAACTACGGTTCGGTTAGCAAATAGGGTGGTTGAGAGACCACCGAATGAACAGGCAGCAAATGTAGTCCATATAGTTTTTTCAACATCGGAGGGCTTCAATATCCGAACGGGGTTACACAAGATAAAACCCCTAGACTACAAGACTTGGTAAGAGTGGATGTTGAAATTCGTGAAATGCTACCAGAAGAGGCCTACATCTGACACATTAACTGTGCCGTACTTGCAGCTCCTCAACGTTTGACTCAAGATTCACAGCACAGAGCAGAGCGGAGCATGCAAAAGATGGAAGTCAAGATCAGATCGACGAGATAACACGCTTCTCTCATGCAGTGTGTGATGGAATATGTTGTGGCCTATAGGCTCTTCACAAAAATGGTGGGTTGAATTGCTGCTAACTTAAGATGCAACCATCACGCACTTAATTGAACAGTGCTGCAAACCACCAAACGGCACTGTGTCGATAGGATACGTATGCTAGTAGCCTGTAAAAAGTCACCAATGAGTCGGGCTAGGGAACTAGCGAAGAACAAGCTCTTTCACCAAAGGCCTCTCGCCTATTCGAAAAGCCTCAGCATGTCGTTGAAAATCCGCCGACTGTAGATCAGGTGGAAAGCTTTTGGAAAACGCTATTCGAACAGAAAGCTCCACTCAATAAGGACACTCTAGCAGCTTGGAATATATTGAACCATTATGTCAAAATATTCAACAACCAGAAATGTGTCAACCGATAGCCACGGAAGAGGTTCGAAGAGCACTTGAAGGCTCTAAGAACTTTGATGTTCCAGGTCCGGATGAAATAAATAACTACTGGTGGTAGAAATTTCACCACGATTATGAAATAAATAACTACTGGTGGTGGTAACATTTGGTTAGAATTTTTAATTCGTGACTAAATGGAAAACAACAAATTCCTTTCTGGGTTATCGAGAGGTGGACAATACTAATTCCTTAGAGATTGGCACTGTGCGCTAACGTAGATGTGTCTAACCCAAAAACTGTCGCCGGATAACCTGTTTTCCCGCATGTTACAAGATGTGTACACGCATTTTGTACATGCGGGTGCTCCACGCAGCTAAGCGAGTGTACGAACGGGTATATGAGCAGCAAGGGTCAACTGAAGGGTCTAGCTGAATGCAAGGAGAATCTGCTAATTGGGAGATGTGTCACGCAGGACACCATGCAATACAAACGAAGCCTCTTCATGGAATGGATCGATTACTATAAGACACTTGATATTACATCTCATAAGTTTATCCGTCTACTTGCTCCGATGTCTTGTGGTGCCCCCGCCTTTAGTGAGATTCACTGAAGAATTGATTCCGCTCTGGATGATCCACTTTACTACAACATCGGGTAATACCAGGATATAGACAAAGCCGGTAACGTTCAGAGGAGACGTGTTGTGTTAAGATGATTCGATAAGTTCCCTTCTCTTCTGCATCTCCCTGTTATCCGTCACGCTCAAGAGAACTCGGGGCTATAGCTCCGAAGATCGGAGTCACTAGGCTACCCATATTTTCTATATGAAGGATCTAAAACCTTATTATGGGGTTAGATAAATGCTCATTGATTCATCTCAAGAGAGGAAGAGGCGGGGGTTATGGAGAGGATGTGCAGCTTGTGGACGGAAGCATCCTACATAATTTAGATGCTGAAAAGTATTACACTTACTTGGCTATCCAGCAACACTCGACTCAAGAAACCCATGTCGTAAGAAATACTCTCCGCGGCAAATATATACACTGCCTCCGACAGACCTGGTCTTCGGAACTGTCGAAGGAAAATAAGGGGGCAGCAACCAACATGCTTGTCATTCCGATCCTTCTCTACTACTTTGGAGTAGTGAAATGGACACACAACTACCTGCAGAAACTTACTGTAAGTACTCGCAAGAGGATGCATTTCATTAGGAGATTGCACCCTAATTACATATTCCACAGCTACATCTTTCAGGACACCAAGGAAGCCCTGGAATCTTGAGTTTGGAGTGTCTCCATAATGGTATAGTTCTGGAGGAGGTCTGCAAAGTCATAAGGAATTCGCGTCCTCTTCTTCATATGATCCGGGACCATGGAAATACAGGTGTTGGAGCATTTTTATTTAAGGCAGCAGAAGAGGTGCCTGATGAACTTGGTCTCGTCTTCAATACTGAGAGAAATTCAAAATTCAGTCACCGAGTTAGATCCCGCTCAGTTAAAAGCTCAAATTAAAGCCGCAGAAAGCGCAAGGTCACTGCAGCTCCACAGGATAAGTTAGCGCATGAAGATTTCTATAAAAACTTCCCAAAGGCAGACCTTCGTCTTCTTAAGGTCAGCCAGGTTGAGATTCGAGACTGAATGGTTTATATAATGGCCTGCCAAGATGGTGTATTTAACACCCTCATTTAAAGCCATGTTATGGGTATAGAAGTCCCTGATGACAGCTTCAAGGTCCCCCATATGGCGCCGCAGACGCTAATGCGTCTATTGTCAGCTTGTTCGACATATTCCGTCTCGACTTACATATATCCCATATTCACTTACCTCATGAACATGAGGAGTGGTAAGTGATATCGCCAGTATACCTTCTGTGTGAATCGAAGTCCCGAGAAGGGAGGGCTTATTTTTACAAAAAAAAAAAATAAATAAAAAATAATCATATAGCAAAAGTTTGGTAATATTATTTGGTAGCGGTAATAGAGAAAAAGAAGAAATCTCCCTTGATTCGAATACACTCCTCTGAAAATGCCATATCTGCGGAAAGTGTTTTGAGTGCCTTGGTACTTTTCAATTGGGAACTGCTATCTTGTGGAGGGACTAGTATCTATCTTAATTGTCATTAAGTCTTTTTCTATGTCTTCCCTATTTCTCTACCCATTTTATTCTTGAATGTATCTGGTATTTATAAATAAGTGATGTTAAGTAAATAGGTTTAAATGAATAATTACAACTAATGGGTAAAGAACAATAGTCCTAAGGTAACCAACTAATAATGACAGCTTTTACTAATTTTTTCTAATGTCATACAAGTATCATGATCAGCCCTCTTCCTAAAGATAATCGTCTCGATCAGTTATCATCCCATTGACGCTAAATGTTGCGTATGTCTCGTTAACACATCAAATCACCATTAAAAATTTACTTCACGTTCACAGGTATCAAATACGACACTTTTTACAATGATTCTGCCATTTTTGTAGTTTTGGATCTGGTGTTCACTCGGGTATTCACCGATAATTTAAACTCAAACCCTGGTAAGGAGAATTTATTAGTTGCCATAAATCTACACGATAACAGATTACTGAGGTGTTATTGCAATACCGCAATTTTTTTAGCTTTTTTAAAGTTGCACTCTGACTTAAAGCCAATGAAAGTACTTATCTTAGTTTTATGCAGTAAATAAATATTTTCATAATAAATAGCAAAGTTAATAGCCTGATAATGGCTTCAAGATCAATCCAACCAAAGACGTATATGAAAAATAATAATTTGGCTGTTATTATTTTTCATTCGAGCGAATATACTGTTTTGATGAGATACCACCAATATTCCGAAGGCTCTTTATGATGCAATAAACTACCATCTGTCATAACTTGGGACGCTTAAACATAATAGGCGCTAAACGATACCCCTTGAAACATAATTAGGGTTAACTTGCTAAATTATCCTTCATTACCGTTAATCTACCTACCTGATGTATCTCCCTGTCTAATGAGGCTTATGCAACGTTTATTTCTACATCTATTTATAGTGTAGAAATAGTTGTATTATGTTTTCATAAGCGAGCATCCTTTCTATTCAGTTTTTAACTGCTTTAGTGCTAGATTTGTGCCAACATTGAACGGCTTGCTTGTCATACGAGGTGTGGCTATAAAATAACAAGACTGGTGCTACTATAGACGAAGTACGTATACGCCAAAGTCGTACAACCAACTGGCTGGTGCGGGGCCGCCTCTATTATTTAGTAATTAGTAGATTTAGTAATTTTACAGCATATCATAGTAAAACAATAATTATACACGTTCTGATAAACATAATTAAAAAAAAAATTATTATAAAATTCCGTTAATTTTAACCGGAGATTTTAATGTTAATTTTGCTGTTGATCGAGCTAAAAATTTAGTATCGTTCCTACAATCAAAATTACAATTAAAAATGATTAATTAGCCAGAAGAAGCTACAACAAGTCATGGAACTGTACTTGATGCAGTCTTTGCAAGATTTTTAGATGACATACAATGTAAAAATTTCGTTGCTTATTATAGCTACCATAAGCCAATTTTTACTTTTATAGGATTAAATAATGATACTAATAATGTACATACACAAAATTCTAATGTACATATTCAAGAATTGTAACTAAGAATAAAATATATTTTATAATCAATAAAAGATTTAATTAATAAATAACCTTTGCTTACATTATCATATTAATATACATAAAATTTAAGTAATAACCTAAGCTTTTCTCAAGTTAAACAATTTCAATATCAAATAGTTCAACTTAGATTAGTTTAAGTTATCACTTCTGTCGGGCGTCCCGTGACGCACACGTTTTTTTTTTGTTTTGTCGGAAAAATGATAAGTGCTTTAATAGAGCAACGAATTGTTGTGAAATTTCATATGAAACTTGGAAAAACCGCTACTGAAACTTACCTGTTATTAAAAGAAGTATATGGCAATGAATATTTATCATGTGCACGGATTTCTGAGTGGTTTAAGTGTTTCCAAGGTGGCTGAGAAGACGTTGAAGATAACGCACGCCCAGGACGCACCTCCACGTCAAAATCTGTGGCAACATCTGAAATTGCAACATGTGACTTTTATCTGTTCCCTAAGGTCAAATCTGCATTAAAAGGAACAATATTTCAGCCCGTTGAAGCTGTAACTGAAAAAGCGGCACGCGTCATGAACGAGCTCACAGAAGAAGACTTCCAGGGAATGGGAAATTCGCATGGAGCGGTGTAGGGATAGAAGAGCGGTGTATATTGCAGGGGATAATAATTAAATATGTACGAATTTAATATAAAAAGTTTTACAGCATCAGTCTCGTTATTTTGTAGCCACACCTCGTATAGGTTATCTTCGTTTATCTTACGTTTTGAGATACAGTAAGAAGCTGAAACAACAGACACTGATTATTAACGATCAGAAGGCTAAACAAAATCAAGTTTCCCGAGGAATAACCGTCTCCTTATCTTGCATAGATCGATAGGAGAGGAAGTACGACATTATTCCAGAAAGCGTCGTTACGATAAAAATTAAAAGCGGATGCTTCCGTGACACTCCACTCGACGCTCCGTTCTTATTTGATTACCTTCGCTCTAGCTGTGACTTTGATATTGTCCGTTACAGACACTTAGTTCACGCTTATATCAGTTTTGGAGAGGTTTTACGAGACTTGACACAAGCTCAGTGTAATTAAGGTGAATATAAAGTTTTAGTTTTTGGACCCGAATAATTCAGGGAATACTTTTCAGGTGTGGAGCATTTGAAATGTTCGTTCCTGAAAAATGTTGTATGTAATTTTGATGTAAGGACGTTTCTTAACTCAGACTTGTACAACTTCGAAAAGCATTTTAGATGAAGGATTTAATTCATCCACAGTTGGGTGGTTGAGTTGGCAACACCAATGACAAAAACAGATAAAGCACAAAAAGTAAAAGTAGAATCATGTATGTTAACTACCCAATGAAAATCTAAAGATTTCAAATTTTTAATCTACAAAAAGTCTTTAAGCTCTCCGCTGAGTCGTTCAAGACTTTGTACTATATAATTATAATTATTAATTATACAAATCAAACACAATATATTTTTCATAAATTTGTTTATGCCCATTTCAACCTAAACGTTTGAATATAGGTGCTAAATTATTTGCACTACTTTATATTATTGACAATTCAATCACAAATTGATCTATTTGATATTTTAAACTTAGCATTTACTGTAACATAATATTGCCTCAAACCATCATATGTGCTTAGTTAATATAGATTGAAGTGGCAGTAGGACTCCTGGATAAAGTTGCGTTTAAGTCAATACAATCGCCTTTTTGACTATTAGACTAGAATAGAATTAGATTAGAATATACTCTTGAATAATTTTTTGTAATGATATAATTAAAATGTAAGATATGTGAATATGATGTGATTAAATTAAATTAAAAAGTATTAATATGGGTGTTCATAGCAAAAATTTAATGCAACCAATTGAAAAATTTTAATCTACTTAAATTTTAATGTCAACGAAATATTTATTCTTCGTCTTCTTGGAGTGCTTTGACTGTCATCGATCGTTAGAGATCATAGTCTGGATCATGTTAACTATCATATCTTTACTAACTACTGAGCGGAAAAGTTGTATAGTTGTTTTGTTAAACCATTGCCTTAAATATTTATTACATTCTGAAAATAATAGGTTTATTCATAATTATCAGGCGTTTATATTGGCGCACTTTTTGTTTATAACAATTGGCGTCTCGTTATTTTTTTTTTTCATAAAAATATTCTTCTCTGTATAGTTGATAAAAATGCATGTCGAAGGCCATTCTCATATTTGTAATATTATGCTTTACTATTCCGAGAAAGGATGGAAGGCAGCACAGTCATTTCGCGATCTCAACAAACTTTTTGACGAAGGAATAATCAGTGATAAGGAAGGAATAAGTCAATGTCGGGAATGGTTAGCCCGCTTCAAGTCGGGTGATACCACGTTGGAGAAAAAAACCAGGAAGAGGTCGACCATTGAACTTCGAAAATCAGGCACTTCTGGCAGCCGTGGAAGAAGACGAAAGCATGAAAACTCGAATGCTGGCCGAAGACTTTAATGCCAATCCACCATCGTCCGTCGCCTCAAAAAGTGCGGAAAGGTATGAATATTGGCTGGATGGATAATTCACGAACTCTCCGACATCAACAAGGGCGGTCGTGTTCGAATTTTTACCGAATTGCTGCAGCGAAACGAGAAAATGCCGTTCTTAAAGAATCTCGTCACTGGAGACGAATCATGGTTAATCTTCAAAAACGTCAAAAGGAAGAATGTTTGCGTTTCCCAGATAAAGCACCGATATGAATACCAAAGGATATCCATTGTAACAAGGCAATGTGGTGTGTATGGTGGGACAGAGATAGAATCATCCATTGGGAGATCATTTCAAATGACATTTGTTATTGGTGGAATGAAGATGAGAAGCGTGGCGGATAACAGTGGCGGATTCCGGACAAAAATGGCAATCAGCAATTCAACATCAACAGCGACATCTCGCTAAGTCGAGAAACAAATTCAGAAACTAAAATATTTTTAGCTAGTTAACTTGCCATCAATAAAAAATGGCTCATTATTGAAATATTGAAAAACTCGAGAAATTTATTATTATGTCTATTATAGATTTATGAGAAATGCTCTTATAGGTAGACTTTCACCTGTCATAATAATACAAGAGATATGTTTTTAATCGAATAAACTATATATTGTGGTAGGGGATTGGAGCGTTCAATCTCTCCACAGACACCGGAAGACTATACATCACTTGGCGTACATTTTACCTACTATGTTGGCATCATCAGGAAGAATGTAAATAAAACTTAACCTCTGAATTTAATCAATAAAAATCAGTAGAGTCCCATTAGTATTAAGCAAGCATACTGGATAACAATCCTT
Source organism: Rosalia funebris (assembly GCA_037954035.1). NCBI lineage: Eukaryota > Metazoa > Arthropoda > Insecta > Coleoptera > Cerambycidae > Rosalia > Rosalia funebris. The sequence continues at coordinate 9,489,923 of JAZFAV010000022.1, forward strand.
GGAATAGGATACCCCATTTTTCTATCAAAGTATAGTTAAAGAATAGCTAAAATATAAATTATAATTTCATAACTAAATATCTCAAGTCAACTATTTTTTGTATTAAAAATCAAACGAATAAATTTGGAGGTTAATTTTACGTCAGCCGGCTGAGAATTTCTCCAAAATGTTAAATTTCGCTGTTCGATCATAACCTCGCCCAGGCTGACGTTATAAATCCTTCATCGTGGTTATATCTGCAGCTGTCAAAATATACCACAGTCTAATATTCACTCTATTACATAATTCACGGGATGAGTCGCGTCACGGAACGCTCTTGAGAAATGAAACAGTTTATTTTATACGCAGACGTTATTTGAGCGGAAACTTTGAGCACATGGCAATATATTATTTTATATTTATAGGAGCAAACGGCGTAAAGTATTCAGAGAGCCGCTCCTCATCTAGCCTATTAATTATGAAGGGTTTTCTTTAAAGGCACGGGTCGTATTTTATCTCTAACTGTTACTAAGAAAAATAGTTTTACGTAGTTTGCCTCGAGCTTGATTGTATATTAAACCGGCTAAAGTCTAGTTCGAAAAGAAGGAAGTAACGAATAAATAAGAAAATTAATACAAAAAGTCTACGTCGGCTTAAGAGGACTCTACAGTATAACATCCGCATGGGTAGACACAACTCGTTAAGTTTCGTCGTTTTGATCCTTAAATTTATTTAGACAAGTTGTCGCTGAATTAAATTACTAGATTTAGTCTATACATAACATGATCTATAATTTCACTACACGGGTTAAGCAGGTGGTTAATTAATATACAGTCTTTCTAAAATATAAAAAAACTCATCTGAGTCCCCCTTCAACAGATGGTTTTATGCCAAACTTACAGTGTGATTTGCAAGGAAAAGGAATTATTTTAAACGCGTACCAAGGAAGTCAAAATATGTAGAATACGCTGATAGATTTATGTCCGATTAATATCTCTTATATCCGTTCATTCCAGATAATTCAAGTAAACTAATTAATACAACTAAACACAAAGGACATAAACGCTCATTAACATAAAAATAATAAAAGTTGTTGGAGTTATGCTGCGTGCCGTTTTGAAAATTCATGTTTCGAGAAAAACGCGTTTTAAAGTTTTGAAATGTATTATAGACACGAAAAAATGAAAAATCCGACTGCTTAAAAATTTTATCCGTAATCTGCTATCCCAGGCCCATAAAGCTACCCTTCTATATTTATATATTTTTTCTCATTCCTTTTCCTCAAATGTTAGAGCGTGGCTCTTTCGCTGCATCTGTCAAAGACATCTCGACGTTCTTCACCCGATTAGCATCTGCTTCTAGACAAAAATTATATGATTGGATGCGAATATCCATGTCCAAAACTTATCATAATTCGAAGTATATTAGTCAGACCATCATTAACAGTGCACACAGCAATATCAAACGCTATATTCAAGACTTTTTTGCAACATGAATAAGATTTTGGTGCCAATTTCCAAACAGTAGCATTGAAGTTTTCATTGCTATTTTGCGTGTAGCCTCCCAAGCAATAGTTTAGTAACTCGTCTCGGCTTAGGTCCTCATAAATCGGTTTTATGACTCTAAAAACTTCCTTAGGAAACGGCGTTTTATAAAGGAAGCTTTTTAAAGAGTCCGTTGCTTACGCCTCCTTCCAGTCACACCAAGACTCTGAGCACTTCTGGTGCTGCGGATTTTCGTCTGTTGATAACTTATGAAATAAGATCGCCCAGATTTCATTTGTCATATTTTCCAAGGAGTTCGGATTCTGACGCATTGTCAAGCCATAATAAATTGTTAATTTATCAATTAACTTGGCAGTTAATTTGCCATTCCTCCGTGGCCTGTCACGTTCATTTTTAAATGCTTCTGACTAAACATAAAAATATTTTAACGGCATATGTTATATATTAAAGAAGTTAGATAAAGCAAAACATTAGACTGTAGCTAGACTGTACCTTCCCAGTAGATATTTATTTAACGCAGATGTCGTTTCGGAGCAGTTCGAACACGCGTATGAAAGAGCGAAAAATTTCAAGTAAAAACATGTTTTAGGAAAAAATGCTCTGTCCCATATTCTAAAGAAGATTCAAGGAATATTTTAAGCTAATAAAAAATTTGATTTCATGAAGAATTTACAATGATGTTATCGATTTTAATGTCAAACAATTAGATTTCACAATAACCATAATTTATTGCGCATAGAAAATGAAGCATTTGGATTAAATTTACTCTTTTAGCAATAAGTTTCTACATAAATAAAGTGTCCTGACCAATTTCTTAAATAATGTGATATATTTAGATATTACTCACACCTCTTACTTCTAAGTGCTATCCCTACATCAAACTTTAAGAAATCATAGATTGCCTTGATATCTTACTATAATTTCACTATTATAGCCATTATCACTCATATTCACTCGTCTGTTTTCCCACTCTTTATATTAATATATTGAAATCCTCGCCATTTGATACCAACCAAATGTGTTCACTATTTGGTTGGTATCAAATAAATGTTGGTATATTTAATTGAAATATTAAAAACATTAGGCGTTGTATTTTATGTACAGATATATCTATATTATAGATTTATATATTTAGATTATTATTTATTTCTTCTTCCTCGAGTGGTTTCTAAGTATATACCATAAGTACGTTTTAATATTTTTATTATGTTCCTTCTTTTATAATATTCGCACCTTTAATTTTATTATCTGTCTGGACAGCTATATCTTTAAATATATAACTCAAAAATTTCTCCCTCGTATATTATGTCGTACAGTAACTGAATCTGCTCACTTAAGCATATTTGTATTACTAAATTAACACAAAGGAGGGAAATGACGACGCTATAAAGTAATCCTCCTACAATAATTAAGAGAATTATCCAAGCAGACGACTACAGTTTTCTTATATCATAATTACTGCCGTTCGATTTTATATCCGCGGGGAATTGACTTCATATAAGTATTGAGTTTATATGCGTACACGTTGCGTCGAGACAGTGAGTAGCTAGTGACAGTGAGAATCAACGTCTCCAGTCGATTGATAGTGTTGTGACTGATGATGCGTAGATTGGATGGTCAAGAAATTGATACAAAACTCAACCGCCGTCACATCAGTAATATATGCCAGGGATAGGCTATAAAATGAAAACCGACAGCCTACCTGAATGCATTATTATACATCACCAATGTAGAGATATGTATTAGTCAATTTTCATATGCTGTTTTAGAACGGTTTATTTAAAGTGTTCATTATTGTTGTTTATTTTCAATATATATATATATATATATATATATATATATATATATATATATATATATATATATATATATATATATATATATATATATATATATATATAGAGAGGGTGATTCAGCTAACCCGTTCATTAAAAGTTTATGAACTTCCCATTGGAATTCAACTAAAGTATTTTTGCTTTTCTGACACTTCCGATTATACCGGAAGTAGCTATCAACTTCCTTATTTTAAATAGAACACCCAGTATATTATTACATTTTCGAATTACCCTGCTGATTTTAAGTGAACTTTCTTAACAATTCCCTATACCTATCTTCAGTAGTTTTTGATATATTTAAATTTTTTTGAAAAAATTAGGTTTTGTAGTATCCCATTGGAATGCTCGTCACTTATTCAAAACAAAAGTTATAGTAGCAAATTTTGGGCTGTAATTAGGCGGACTATTAAGCTTTCAGGTGATATGTAGTTTGATATTTTATTATTTACAGGGTGTCCAAAAGATTTAGTTTATTCTGACAAACTTCAACTGCTCAAAAGTCAATTTTCTTAAATGAAACGTACTGTATTTTATTGCTTTCCGTGATGGAGAATTAAGTTATATTTCAATCTGTATTAAGATTCCCTATACCTATCTGCTACCGTTTTCTTGCTATCGAGGTATTTTTTATTCGATACCATAGTTTTCCATTTTATTAATTTATTTTCTCGTAAATACCTAGAAATTCGTAGAACGGTGGTTTCAAATATTTTGGAAAATTTGCCACTAAATATTCTAAATACGTGTTGGTACCAAATGGATGGCGCTCCAGCTCACTCAACCCATGAAGTTTACCATGAGTTAACAAATATGTTTGAAGATCGCTGGTTTGGGCGTAATGGTCCGGCTCTATGGCCTTCCAGATCACCCGATCTAACACCCCTTGATTTTTTTATGGGGCCATATCAAGAGTAAAGTCTACTTAACGCCCGTCAATACCAGAGATGACTTATTACATCGAGTTAGAACTGCCTTCACCGAACTAGATGAAGGAATGGTATCTACGACCGTTGAGATTAATAAACGAGTTTTATTGTGCTTAGAACACAACGGACGGTACATAGAACAGTTGTTACACCAATAAGACCCAATTGTTAACATTTAGTTATTATTGTTATTATGTTTTATTGTTTGGGCTAATGTAAGTTCCAAATCGTTTAAAATATGCTTTTTATTCATGATGATTTTCTTTGTTCAATAATTTTGCACCATTTTTTATGATAAAAAATTAATATAAATGTTACGTTGTTTTAATTTTCATGGCCCGCTGGTCGGAAGTAAATTAATAAAATGAAAAACTATGGTATCGAATAAAAAATACCTCGATAGCAAGAAAACGGTAGCAGATAGGTATAGCTAATACAGATTTAAATATATCTTAATTCTCCATCACAGAAAGCAATAAAATACAGGGTGTTTCATTTAAGAACATTGACTTTTGAGTAGTTGAAGTTTGTCAGAATGAACTCAATTTTTTGGACACCCTGTAAATAATAAAATATCAAACTACATATCACCTAAAAGCTTAATAGGTCGCCTAATTACAGCCCAATATTTGCTACTATAACTTTTGTTTTGTGTGACGAGCATTCCAATGGGATACTACAAAACATAATTTTTTCAAAAAAATTAAAATATCTCAAAAACTGCTGAAGATAGGTATAGGGAATTGTTAAGAAAGTTCACTTAAAATCAGTAGGGTAATTCAAAAATGTAATAATATACTGGGTGTTCTATTTAAAATAAGGAAGTTCATAGCTACTTCCGGTATAATCGGAAGTGTCAGAAAAGCAAAAATACTTTAGTTGAATATATCGTCCTCGCTAACTCCTGATTTCAAATTTTAAAAAATGAATTCCAATGGGAAGTTCATAAACTTTTAATGAACGAGTTAGCTGAATTACCCTGTATATATATATATATATATATATATATATATATATATATATATATATATATATATATATATATATATGCTGAAGTAAACACCTATGTTTATTTGACCCCTTGAAGCAATAATAATAGATGTGGGACAACAGTGTGGCCTAGTGATAACAAGATAACAATTAAAAATATATAATGTTGTATAATCAGGTGCTTACTATTATTTTATTATTTGACATTACTTATTTAATTTTATTTTAATTATTACGAAGCCGTGCATGTGACGCCACTGGTACGCTGATGAAACGAGCAGCTCTAATCATAACTACGAATAAGTTACATGAAAACCATCTGCGCCTAAATAGAATATACCTAGGTAAATCTTATATTGTCAAATTTCAATAAGCTTAATATCCCTAGAAAACTTTGTATGAACAGCATTATCCCTGAATTTTGCTAAAGTTACTCGAGAGAATGTTTAGTCTAGTTGAGTTTGAGTGAATACCGATTAGGAAACATAGTTTCCCAAAATTGGGGGAAAGCCACCACAGGAATTCTAAAAAGTAACCTATCTCAATTTTTGGATCATCGTACCAATATATACCATCGTATATATATTTTTTAATTTTAAAGAAAAAATAAGAGTTTTTATTAAAAAATATATGGGTTATAGCAAAATTTGTATACTCGTGATATCATAATTGAAGGGTGTAATTAAATAACGGTCTAAGTGCTAAAACCACCAATCCGAGAAAATGCACAGTATTGTTCCATTAACTTTTTCTTTGCATAAACAAAACAAAATTGAATTGATTCAGTTATTTTAATACCACTTAAGTATACAGTAATGAATTTTACAAAAAAAAACTTTATGTCAATACAACTTAAATGTAAAGGTAGCATCTTTAAAAACGTTCTACGTTAACAAGCCACAAATTATGGCCTAAATGCATTAATAAGTTCTTCAACAAAAAAACGCTTACGATCATAATCAGGTAGTCAATCAACACAAAATCATCATCACAATTACGTATCTTTCCTCGGTGGTTTGAAACTCAGATTGGGAAATTTTCTTCGAGAAACTTGGTAGTAGAATCGATAAGTCAAGTTACTGTCAGTGAACATCTCTCTATAAGCTCGATACAAACGATGCACGTTTAAGTCGGGTCTGAGGTAATCCTTTGAACTACGGTTCCCTGTGTAATGGCTTATTTCACGTGGAGCCAGATTTACATGATCAACAACCTTCTGTTCATTTTCTTCTGTATATTTTCTCTGCTTCTTTTTATTGCTTCTTTTCTCTTCATACATCAGATCCCCACAATTTTTCTTCTCCGTCAGTATTTGAACTTTTCTATGTGTTAAGGCAAAAATCTCTTGAAACGTTTTTCGACACACCTGAATTACTCATTTCCTTTTGGTACAGTATAATAAAGCGTATTTGTTCTCCTACTATTCGCAGGATCTTCATAAGTTCAATGTTTTCGTCACTTGATTTTGTCAATAGGCATTAATTCCATTAATTACATGGATTGTTTTTCATTGTCGCCCATTTCATAGAATGCGTGGAACAACTTACGAAAGGGTTTTGTAATACAATTTGCATTTGCGACACCTACAACGAAAAAAAAAAGCACAATAATACACGATGTGACCAAAGCCTGAATCATCTCTTCATACCATTGTGGAAAACTCAGTTAGTGTGTTCATACCACTTCTTTTGGAGGATTTTTCGCATCTTTTACAGTGCCTCTTTGAGTCATGTATGATTTACCACTGCATTTGCGACACCTACAACGAAAAAAAAAAAGCACAATAATACACAATGTGACCAAAGCCTGAATCATCTCTTCATACCATTGTGGAAAACTCAGTTAGTGTGTTCATACCACTTCTTTTGGAGGATTCTTCGCATCTTTTACAATGCCTCCTTGAGTAATGTATGATTTACCACTGTTTCTCTTTTGCTTCCTTTCTTGAATTTCACTGCCTTCCCCTCTGTTTCGCTTTATTTTAGTATAAAACCCACAACAACTTGTTCAGCATGTTTGTAAACAAAGCCCGCAGCAAGAATATAAGCCAGAGAGGGTTATGGCATATAGACCACTAATACACAAAGCGGTGTTAGACTTCTGTCGTTTAGCGGAGAACAGGTGACGCTTAAATAAAGCTTTATGGACACAGACCGGTATTTATGTTATTGGCAAAGCCACATATACCACTTTGTAATGATAAAATTTAATTCATACATTTTGGCACTTTATTTTAATTACACCGTTACATTAAATTAGACCGTTATTTAATTACACTCTTCGATTAGGAAAATCTGATCAGAAGGTATGTGAAACACGTAAGTAGAAGTCAACATGCTCCAACATCGAAATGCCTTTATATTCTTCTAAAATGTTCACTTGAATTGTACTTCACACCTTTTCTGGTCTCTATATGTTCACGATCGAATCGTCTCGGCGTGTTTCGGCGTCGCGTCGGTGTCTTCAGTTTTCGTGGCGAACGTGTAATTAACTACGTTATTTATTTTCCAGATTTATTGTCCTCGTTAATGTTCCACGATTTCTATTGTGAGCTCTCCCTTCATTCTTGTCGTCCATTATTCTGTTAAAAATGAATTAAACGTCCGCCTTGGCTGCTCTAATTACACGTTTTAAGTATTTCGCGAGAATGACAACCCGCTGATTTACTTTACCTTTCTTTTATCGCCACTTTCCGGACGTTATAAACCGTGACACCAATTCCTTATATTGTTCAAGTGGAATAAATTGTCTGAAGAAAAAGGAATATTGAAATTGATTCCTCTCTAATCTTGGAAGAGGGTTGGAACCTCAGGTAATAGAAATCTACTTCTAAACTACTTTAGAAGTACCGTAAACTGGGGATATATTGATCAGTTTTTAACTTGAAATCTCCATATTTCAATATGCTTTTAGTAAAATAAATTTAAAAAAAACTGTAATATCGGAATTTACTTATCTACAAGTTCTGAAAAAATGAGAACAAAAAAATAATTACTTTCGCAGAAAAAGAATCCAAGATATACCTCATTTTGGGGATACTTTGTTATACAGCGTTCCAAAAGGAATTTTAAATTGCCTCAAAGCTCCCACAGATAGTAAGTGTGCCTTCAGCTGCTGATCAATGTTACCCCTTTACAAAAAACAATTCTAGAAAAATAACCTAACAAAATATTAATGTTCTAATGGATAGATGGTGCCCTAAAATATATATCTGATAACGCAGAAAATATGCAAAAGGATAAATATATGTACTTACTTGTGTAGTCATGAAATTTGTCACAATAAATTAATTTACGAGTATACAAATATTTGCTGATAACCAATCGCTCACTATATCGACGCACGTGTCATTCATGCCCTTCTCACTACACCATCAACTGGATAAGTAGTTCTAAGGAATTACTAACTACTAAGTAATTAAAGAGCTACTAATTTAGAAGTTACTAAAATCGAGAACTGGAAGCGAGTGTTTCGCAAGATCGTAACATCTATACAGTTTTTAAGTAAATATCATACCAGTACATGTAGACTAACAAGTACCCTACGTATGTCAATTAATTCAAAAGGAATTTAAACAAAAAAATGGGCTAAAATTATGAAAAATAAATTACTATTTTCTGAAAAGTATTGTGCGAAGAAATAATAGATATATTACAAGAAGTGACTTCTAAAAGAAGGCTGTGGGTAACAAAGCGGCTAGCTAGAAGAAATACACATGGAACTTCGAACTTGCTGTCATCAAACTTGTAGACATCAGCTGTCTTGTAGACAGGGAAGTAAGGTTCAGATAGGAGTAAGCACCCGCGCCACTAAATAGGACTGTATGCTATTTACTCGACTGGAATGGCTATTGAAGAGAGTACTATATTGGAATACTAAAACATCTGTTAGTTTCTTTAGTTACTTCTAAAGTTAAATTTAGTTACTTCTTCTCTAGTACTGGGAGAGGGTTGAAACCTCGGGAGATAATTGAAAGTAACATCTAAACTACTTCTAGTTTCTATTTATTCTTTTTTAAGTTTTTTTCACTAATAGCCTCAGCTCGTATAACCATTTTTCTTCATAGTTAATAAGCAGTGTAACTAAATGGAACTTGTCATACATGAATCTAGCATATTTTTTTCCTAATATTAAGTTAGTACTTTAAAATTTACCTCTTAGTTAAAGTTAGTTACTTCTAAGTTAAATTTTGTTACTTTTTCTATAATTCTTGGAGGGGGTTGGAATCTCAGGAAATAATTGAAACTATTAAACTATTTCCAGTTTCTATTTATTCCTAGTTTTTTTTCACTAATAGCCTTATTCCGCGTAACGATTTTTCTTCATAACAAACAGTGCAACTAAATAGTCTTTGTTATAAATAAATCTAAAATAGTTTTTGTAATATTAAGTTAGTACTTACTTTTAAAGTTACTACTTATTTAAAATTAATTACTTCTAAAGTAAAATTTAGTTAAGAACTGAATGGAGTTAGCCGTTACTTTGTGATAGTAGATCATAATGATACAGTAAAACACGTAACTTTGTTACTATCACAGACTTTCTTTGTTACTATCACAGAGAAAATCTGTGATAGTAACAAAGTTAAGTCAAGAAATTAATCGAGGAAGGCGTTACTCTGTGATAGATCATAATTAACAACGGAAATGAGTAAAACAACTACTAAGTTTTATACCACTATATTTTCGCAGAAACGTGATTGCAGTTTCGACAATTAGTATGTCATTTTCAAATGATGATTCAACTAAGAATAAAATAGAAACATTCTGTTCCTATAATATATACTATCCAAATACAGAGACTTAGTGTTATGACAATATACAGGTAGTTAAGGTTTACAAGAAAACGTGTTTCATAAATGGTGCAATCCCGACCATCAAACTGTGGGAATTTCCATGAATATTATTAAGAACTATTATACAGGGGGTTAATTAATTTGGGTAACAGTAAAAAGAGGAGAATATAGTATATCTACTTGATCATTTATCAAGCTAAAATTATCACTATGGTTGTATTTATATATTTCTATTGCTTCTAACCAATTAAGTTTTAAATCTTTGCTGGCATAATGTAGGATTTTCATATTATTAATATGTGGGAAATTATGTCCACTTTCTAAGATATGATTAGCAAAAGTAGAATCTGTTTTTGTAACCTGAAGGATCTATTGTGATCAAGGTACCTAGTTCTAAATTTACGTCCCGTTTGTACTATATATGTGCTATTACACTCCGAGCAATTTAACCTATAAACTCCCGATTTTTCATATTTATTAGCTTTATCTTTAGCGTTATAAACTAAATTTGATAACCTTTGATGGGGTTTCAATGCTGCCAAAGTAGCATATTATGTTTTTTGAGAATATTTGATGTTCTTATTGACAATGTATCATAATATGTGATGGTGGCATAAGGTATTTGTCTATCGTCTCTAATATTTGGATAAATTAATTTAAAAATATACTGATTTTGTTTTTTGTTTATTAATTTGGTAATAGCTTTTGTTGGGACACCATGGTTTTTGACTATATTTTGAATTGTTGCAAGTTCTGTTTTTATCTGTATTTTTGATAAAGGTAGTGAAAAAGCTCTATGTAACATTGAATTATATGCAGCTATTTTATACGAATATGGGTGGCAATAATCAAAGGAGATAGTTATGTCTGTATATGTAGGTTTTCAAAACACATCAAATGTGAATTGATTATTCGTAGTTGAATCATGGTTTGAAAATTACATAAAAATTGTCGAAACTGCAGTCACGTTTCTGTGAAAATATAGTGGTATAAAACTTAGTTGTTTTACTCATTTCCGTTGTGACAATGTTAAGTGTTTTACGTATCAAAATTTAATTACTTCTCTAACGCTAGGAGAATGTTACAATATTAGGAGATAATTCAAACTAACTCCTAAGCTACTTCTAGTTTCTATTTATTTCTAAGTTGATTTACTAATAGGTTCACTTGGTTTTCTTCATAGTTAATAAACAATGTAACTTTGTAAAATATTCTTTGCCATGTATATTGATCTATTGAAACTAATAACGTTAAATTACTATAAGAACTACGTCAACCATAATGAAACTATAAGTGTAACTATAATTTACCAAAGAATTAAAATTAATAGTTTTTACAGTAAATGAAAGAAAACACTTGGTAGGTTTCACAAAAATTTGCAAATTATATTTGTAACAATTGTTTCAGCTTTTACTTAAAAACTTAGTAAAAGTTTGTTACTCTTTGAGAATGTCATAATGAATAGATCGAAACAACTGTTAGAAATATAATTTGTAAATTTTTGTGAAACCTGCCAAGTGTTTTATTTCACTTACTAGTCAAAAATATTTCCCCACGTGCCCTGCAACCTCTCCATACAATTTCTAGTGTTTACAGATTTGGGGACGACATAAATGCACTTCTCTGGTTGTTGTGGATACTGTAATTAAAAGTGTATTGGGTAGACGAAAAGAAACTATATTTGAAGTGCATATGGCTCATATAAGGTCTGGGAAATTCGAAAAATTGTCCCTTATCCAACATGCTTTCGAAAACGATAATAGAATAGGTTCGATTTACTTAAAATTAGTTAAAAATACAACCAACAACTGACCATTGGATGGCTGTGAGATCTAAATAGATCTCAAGATATATAAATAGTTAACAAAAACAAGAACTCTATATAAAACAGTAGTTTGTTGTTTCATTTAATATGATAAATGAAATACATATTACGTATTAAAAACAATGATGTAGTAAACCGGAACATATTTACTAACATTTATAAATTAAATAGTGATTTACTAAATCTTTTCTATTTCGTCAGTACTTATCTACTTCTGAATAGAATATAGGGATAAATAAATATTAGAAACAGTTACTATTTAGTTTTAGTCATCTCCTGATGATGCTATATTAGTTGGCATCATCGGGAGTCATGAGACGAAAACACACGTTGAGCGACGTATAATCTTTCGGTACTTTTGAAAAGCTGGTCCTATGCTTTTGATTACTTTCTTCAAAACTACCGGATTTATATAAACGCACGTTATTTGCTTATCTAAAGCCAAAGTTAGTATCATTACCACACTCCTTCTTACGTTCTTCGAAAGTTAAGTAATTCTCTCTTAAGGGGACTTCTAATGCTCCGCAGCGTCTATTGTTGGAAATAATTGTCTCGGCTCGAGTTTGGTTTGTTTGAAATTGCCGCAGAATACTTTCTCTCGTGCATTCCTTGGTAGTTGTAATGAATCAAATTTCTTGTGCTTATTAGAATTTGCCAACCAATCGCATTGGAGAAATGAAGTTTCTAATGATGTTACTGTTTATAATTCGCCTAAAATATATTTTCTAATTAGTTCAATTTAATTGAAAACTAAAACAAAAGTTGATTGTTTAAATGTAATTTTACTACAACTTATATTTCCAAAAAAAAAAAAACTACGTTGTAATAATACACTTTAAAATTAAGTTTCCAATCGTATATAATTAAACAAAAATATAAAGCTTTTATTTATTATTATATATTTTTTTTGTCTTGCATAATAATTAGTCAAAAATGTCGCATTTATTTTAAAATTCAAACCTTACGATTCAAGATTTTCTCAGAATTCTCTGTAAAACTGCGTGGTGGAAATTTAGGACGTAGATTTGAACCCACGAAGGTCATAACACCAACATTTGCCCCGATTTCCACTCTACTACCAAGAATTATTAGTGTAGCGTGTAGCATATTTACCAGATTTGAGTTCATGTACTATCGATTCGATATCTGTCAGTGACTGATATCGAATGGACTACTGTTACCTTAACATGTAATTGATCAATAAACTATATGGACGTTTTATAAAAAAATGTAAACCTTCTCTATATACTAAAACATAGTAATATATTTAGTATAACAGAATACTAATGAAATTAAATGTGACATGGTTAAATTGTTTTTAATTTAGCCTTCATTCTTCGAATATATTTTATTTATGTATTATTGTAGCGTTTTTTGTAGTATTGTTTATATTATCTTTATATTCAGAGCATAATAAGATTACTTATTTTCAATGTTTAATCATGTCCATGTTGAATAGTTTACATTTCCTTTAAGGGCAGCGTTTAGTGCCATTTTCATTGTATTGTCGTTTTCGTGTAGGGAAGGTATTTGTATTTTCGTTGGTCTTCTTTATACATATATTTCCTATGGAACATAGATCTTCTACGTTCGGTCACTAGACACTAGCTCCATACTGGGCTTTGACCTAATTCTTTGACTATTCGTCAAGAAAATATCATACATTGACAAAATATTTCTGAATACAAGTACAATGTACATGCAGCGTACTTGCAACGTACATACCGGAACTGTCAAGCCGGTGGAAGGTTTACAAGTTCATAGTCGAATCCAATCCAACTTAGTAACCTTGTAGTGGTGTGAGACACTATGAAAATTAGGCATGAAACCAGTGAAAAGAAGGCAGACCAGACAGCAGTTTCGTAACTCGTACATCAGTGGCTCTCTCCGCACAGTAGCTAGGATGTCTCATCTCATAGTCTTTTCCCTTTAGTATCGTAACCCTTTTAAAGTGATTCTAAAGTGGTCTCGTTTTGTGTTATTATCACGTTTAATCATTATTATTATTAAATAAACTGAAAAAACAATTGTTGAATCCAAAGTGGAATACTGAATCTTCATGGCATCCTAAGGTGATTCGTAGTATATAGAATCTTTGTAAAATATTTTCTCACGGTTTAGCTTCCTTTAGCATCAAGTTCCAATTTTTACGCTTGGAAATTAAGCCCACATATTATTGCATTAGAACTGCTGTTGGCGATTTATGGTGTCGCAATGGAAAGTTATAATATCGTCGCTCTACAGGTACATTATGGCCATATACCTGTATTTAGTCTCACCTACTGACTTCAGAAGACTTTGACTTTTACTTTTGTAAGAAGTATTACTTTCTTATTGCTGACTTTCATATACTCGCTATTAAATCTGGAGACTTCTCGGACTTGCAGCTCCATCAAAACTCGACGGATCTTCAGCTTTCCTCACAAATACAAATAGAGGTTATCTTCTTGCATTTTTTCTTGTCTACAGACTCTACTTCCATTACTAATTTCATTGTCGTCCGTTCCAGTTCTTCTTGATATTGATATGCTTGTATTTTTCTAATAGTTATTCCTGGTTTTCCAAAAAAGAATATGGCTTGCTTAGTTTACACACTTTATCGCATTTTACGTACCTATTTTGTCACTCTCTGTTTCTTTCTCTTGATCGTAGGTTCATAATTTTACTTATCATTCCTCTATAAGTTCTGAAGAGCCCCTTTGGAGGTTTTATTCATGGAGTTAGATCCCTGTTATGCCTATATTTTGCCTCCTAAATATAGGTCTCAATTGGAACTATATAATTTGAATTACGCGCCATTTGTGTTCTGTCAAAAATAGAATACAGATACTTGGGTGTCTCATTTGGAACTTCATTTTCAGCTTTATTTTCAAAGGAGTATGGTCCAATTCCTCCACCACTCCAAAATTCGCAACAAACCGTGCATCCCAAATTCAATAATTTTGTTTGTTGACGTATTTATCAAGATAAAAATGTGCTTCATCGCTGAATAAAATTTTGTTTCAAAAATCAGCATCACCATTCTTTTATAACACTCAATTAACAAATGTAGGTCGTTGTAAATTGTCTCTTACTTTTAATTGTTATGTCAACTGAACTTTGTATGCTGATAGATGTAGATCTTTCTTTAAAATCCGATATGTGGTGGCTCTTGACAGATTCATTTGTTGTGCACGACGTCGAATTGGTGTATTTGAATACTTCTGTACATTTTATCTCACTGTAGCAATATTTTCATCTGACCAACCACGCCGAGGAGGTATTAGTGGCATTATTAATAACAACATGTCTCTTCAACTTTCTTGACTAAGTTACGAACTGTTAACCCTGTAGACGCTTCATTTTGTCTTAATTTTGTGCGAAGCTTTCTTAATGCAACTGTAAATGATCGATTAGTTTCATAAACCAGTTGTACACAAAACTAATCGCTGTTGAACTGTTAGTCCCGAAATGCTGACGTCATGTGGTTCGTAGACGACAGCCTTTAAATATCGACCCCCTATCAGTGACAGAACAAGAATGGCATGCAATTTAAATCACATACTTCCAATTGAGACATTCCATATACAAGGACATCTTTGTTTTCTTCTGCTTTAGAATTTCTATGGAATCTTTCTATGGAATATCTGTTTTGTTTCCCCTTGGGTTAAGGTCTGGATTAAGTGCATTTTTATCTATTTCTTACTTTTCTTGTTTCAAATAGCGATATTTTCATTATAATGTATAATTTATGTATATATGCATATGTGGTTAGCACAAGATAGGAGAAGCTGGAGGTTAGCGTCCAACCAGTCTTAGGACTGATGACCTAATGATGATGATATGCATATGTGTAATTGCTTTGTTTTGCCCATTTGAAAACTTTATAGTTTTGCACACTCCAGTTTCCACACTGAAAATAATTATTTCAAGAAAATGTCTTGTTGATTGTCTCTCTTACATCTATAATGTATATAGAAATATACATTTCCCTTCCATTTCATACAAATAAGTCATCAAAATCCATGCTTCTCTCTACATATTTAACCCTATAAATTTTTGTCATACATTTACATGTACTCACACATTATAATAGCTCATGTTTACCTTACACTTTCAGATTTATATTTAAAATAATTTTCACTGTTCCCTTTCACTTTCAAAAGACCCGAGTATATGTACTATTCATTTCATCGCTATTTGCCAAATAAAAGACTCTCTTGTCGATAAACGGAATAGTCTATTTGAGTCTAGCCATAAGAACAAGCCACGGTATGAGATAAGAGTCGTTTGGGATTTTTTATTTGGCAAATAGAGATGAAATAAACTATAAAATTTTTGAAAGATTATTAGTCTACCAAAAGCTACTAAACAAAGATTAAATGGGAAGAAAGAAATACGTTCTCTTGTATATCTCTCTTGTAACTATAATAGATGTAAAATGAATGAAGAAACGAAGTCAAAGCTATTACAAAATACAAACGTCAATTTTTTTTGCATACCACAATGACGATTATTATTTTTCCGCACTCCACTATAAGCGGAAAAGCAATGTAATCGTATAAAAAATACTTTTTCTAGGGTTTATTTTTCGTTTTCCGGCCTAAAAACAAAATAAAAATGGTTTTAAAACCATTTTGTGTATGTGTGTGTCGTTGTCATCGGCATTTATTCTTGTTAGCACGATAACTCAACTAAATCGAGTCGGATCGATCGGATTTTGACTGATTCTGATCGGGGACGTCTCCCAGACGACATCTATTGATTTTGAGGTGGATAGAACATACCCATCCTGTCCATGGGTCATGAGAAAGCACGATGGTGGACTATTTGAGAAAAATTGAAAAAAGTAATACTGTCGCATAAGACACATATTCTGCATTTATGTGTTGGTTTATTTTTTACCGGCCAGTCAATTTCGAGATAGAGATGTTCTACGCGCGAAAAAGTTCGCTTTAAGGTTTTAAAACTGTTTACTTAATTATAGTACCATTATATTTTTTGTAGTACTAATAGATGTTTTTACCATTTAGTCTCTGTCACTAAAAACGAAAAGACATGACATATGAAATATCGGTTGACACTATTATTCTAAGCCAGTTCGATAAAAATAGCTACGAAGTGGAATTGTAAATTATAAATTTATAAATCAAAATTCTCTCATATAGAACGCCAGTGATCTATGAAGAGATCTAATAAAGGTTTACGGCAAAGTCGAGGGGATTTTTATACTTATCGAGGGTGACCGACCGTGATAAACTCCTCAACCCAATGCACGCATATTCCAAATATCGCTTTGTTTATTGGCTGATCCACTCCTGTAAATATACCGAACTTCGATTATGATATGCCACAAACACCGCGGTGTATAAATATCTGGAATATCGGTCCGCCAAAAAGGCGAAAATGGAGTTGGAAGCGCTTAATCATATGCAAACTCATCATTCACACATTACTGACTGCTGTTTATCTCGCACCTTTTCCGTTCTCCACTGTTAACTGCTTCTATTCTGGGAGAATGCACAAAATGCATTCCTATGTAATAAAATGTATTGACTTAAAGAACAGGAAGATGAAAATAGTACATAGATTGTTGACTGTACTACTTTTGGTATACATAGGACCTGGTGAAACTGGATATTGCTTATCTAAAAATATTATTTTAGTCAAACGAACTCAATTTTAAATAATTTATTTGAAGCGAACTAAAGTTGGATCTAAAGTTTTCAAAACAAAGCGAATTTTCTTTCAGTCAAAGATAAGGCAACTTTTCAAAAGACTGTAAATGTAAATGTACAAATAATATTAAATGAGATATAACGTGGTTTAATAAATACAAGAACACAATCCCGTACAAGAAATCTTGATACACTGTCTGTTCCGGAAATCATTTTATTTTTCAGTTCCTTCATCTTTAATTCAATTGTTTCAGTTTCGCCTCATCATTCACTTTATCATTTTACGATACTACATCATAGACTTTTTTTATTAATTTATACCATTTTTAATTTGATTTTTAACTTAAGTAATTAATTTTTAAAAAATAGTAGGCGAATATTTGCAGAACAATTTTAAAAATTAATTTAAAATTTCTATGGATTAATAATAATGAAGCTAAATATTATCAGAATTTTTCATAAATTGACTGTTATATCAAAGACAAACAAGAATCATAGCGAGTTTTCTTACTTCTAGATGTAAATAGGAAATTATTCTTTGCGTGTGAACAATATCTGAATATTTGCATGTGAATAATATGTGAATAATTTCTTCGAATTTTTCTTTCTAGTTTTCCTTTCTAAGCCTTCACCGCTTTTAGATATAATTCTATAAATACCCATTTTTAACAAACCTACCTAAAATTAACAAAAGTTGTGAAGAAATAACATATAAGTCTTGATATGGGAATGAAGAAGATTAAAATACGTAATATAAAAAATGACTACCACACAGCCTACCTAAAATTAAAAAAAAATAGATAATGAAGGAGTAACATATAAGTCGGGAATGGGAATGAAGAAGATCAGAATAACTTAGTGGTCATTTAATGGTTCTGTTCTATTTATTAGCAACCTTTTAATCGAGACATTTTCGAAATGGTATAATATGCAAATTAATCATCTTATGAGAACCACAAGTCATTATGGGAAACATTCGGATTATGTGCCATATACTAGGCAGAAAAATTAAGGGATGTAAAAAAATAAGAATGTTTTAGGTTATTTTCAAAGGGCTTTAACTTAGAGAAAAATATCAGGTTGGGGAAAAAGTAATTTCGGTTTTTTTCATGTTCTTCAAAGGGAATTTATTCATATAAATTTCACACCCTAATCACTGATATATGTGCCGTTTTAATCGATGATCTTTTGCCACTTTTCTGGTAAAACCATAATTTCGTTACTGTAGAACTTCTTAGATTTCTGGGCGAAGAACTGAACCAAGAGATTTTCACAAGCGTCTTTATGAGCCAGCTTGACACCATTAAGAGAGATCTGCAGAGACCAAAACAAACGGTAGTCGGACGGGGCAGGGTCTGGGCTATACAGTGGATGCATCAAGACTTTCTAGCCAAGATCTCTCAATATTTTCCGACCGGGCTTTGACCACGATCTTTTTTACACATTATTGTCGAAAGTGATCCACTTTTCATCGCCCGTAATCATTTGTTTCAAAAGTGCCTCGATTTCGTTTCCTTTCAGCAGTGATTCACAAATGGTAAATCGGTCCATTAAATGTTTCTCTGTTAATTCATGTGGAACGCAAGTATCGACTCTCTTTCGATATCCAGCCTTATGAAAATAGTTTAAAACTGTTTTATGGTCTATGTTTAGTTCCGTAGTGATGTCGCGAGATGAAATATGTCGGTTCACCTCGATTTTTTCCAAAATTTCATCGACTGTTTCCACGATTGGCCGGCCAGGGCGAGGTTCACCTTTAACATCGAAATTTCCGGAACGAAAACGAGAAAACCAATTCTGACACTGGCGTTCACTTAAGCACTCATTACCATAAACACCACATAATTTTCGATGAGCTGCGTAGTATGTTTTCCTTTTCGCAAGTAAAAAAGCAAAATATGTCGAAAATGATCTTCTGGAATCTCCATTTTCAACACGCAAGAACTTTTGACTGCGTAAACGAATAACGCTAGCTTTATATCCAGACTGTTTTATGGACTGTTACCTTTCTCAAACGCTATAGTATGGCTGCATTCAATAAGTCTTCCTAGAGATATGTGATTTTCAAGTCATCTATTGTAATAAACCGAAATTACTTTTTCCCCAACCTGGAATAATTTAAAAAAAGAAAATTGAAACTTTCAGTTTTCACATCTTGAATTTAAAATTGTTTACCATCAGCAGTTATTGAGTAATCACAAGAAAATTATTGGAAATATAATTTCCAAATTTTTGCTTGCCATTCAAAAGGTCCACAGACTTCAATACATTATTTTCAGTAATTTTATTATATTAAAGTTGAGCGGCTAAAACGCCTTGTCAGTTCAAAGCAAAGTCAGTTTTGATTTTGATAATTAATTACTCGGGAAATAATGATCATACAAAATATTCAAGTAAGGTTTTAAAAATCACAAAATATTTTTTACATATTGTAGTTATTGGTTTTTGATAACAAAAATTTCGGTGGCTATAGATTGGTCTATTGGCTTTAGATAATTTCAGCTCAGTCTTCAATTGGGTATTCCCATTTTCAGTTATTAAATATACAATCACTGAAAGTATCCTAACAATCACAACTATATGGATTTGGTGGTTTCTGCTAATCTGGATCTGGAAATGGTGGGAGAACAATTCACTCAGGGAGCGCAGCACTTGAACTTCTTTGCGCGCTTTAGCTTAAAAGGGCATCCTTTACGCCGATAACCATCCTAGTTTTGTGAAATAGGTGATGACGTCGGTCGTCTAGGGGAAGTTCCACTAACGGCCCAAAATAGATTTCACTTAGCTTCATATTATGATAGTATTCTTAGTTGACAGTATCCGCTTAGAATTCCCGTCACATGATAATGCATCTGCATTGTCATAATGCATCTGTATAACTTTAGATAACCCATTATTAAGTCCTGTAGTTTGATCTCCCTGATTGTTATTCAGTTTCCATTATTGCTGATTGTGTTGCGGATGCTTTGCCTGGATATTTGTTTATGGTTCTTTGCTGAATAGGCAACAAATTTCTTGTGTTCGTATACAAATATATTATAAGACAAATTTGACATGTCACTAAGTAACATAAAAGTATTTTATTATTATATAGGATGTCTCAATTAAAATTATAGGATTTGAATTGCGCGCCATTTGCGTTCTGTCAAAGATAGGGCGCCAATATTTAACGACTGTCATCTACAATCCCGGGAAAAGACTGGAACCTTCGAGGCAACAACACAAATAGAAGGCCAGTTTTCATGAACATCGAAAGTACATATGACTCGACTCGCATTTCACCAACCAACTTGGCATCATCAAGAGATGACTAAAACTGATGGAGTTTTAATCATGTATGTTTAAAACTCCAAATATATTTAGTTTCTTTTTACCAAAGAAATAAATATTATCAGGTCATTAGTTTAATAAATTCAGATTTCTTAGTACAATGTCATAGGATAAGCATGAAAAATAAATCTTTCCTAACAATTAAATCATTTAATTCCAGTTATTTGGAATTCTTGAGTGCTCTGAAACGTTCTGTTAAAGAAACAGAAGAAAACAATATGAATGGCAACCCCTCAAGTTATAGAGATAAAAGGATTAATGTCCAAGGTCGTCCCTTGTAACAGGCAAGAACGAGCCGTATTTCCGGTCACGAAACACTGTAGGGATTTTCAAAGAAAGCCAAGGGAAACCTTAAACTTTACCAGATGGATTTAATTCTGTTAATTCCTAATGTCTAGGCGTACTTACATTACTTACAGTATGTTACATTGGAGATTATTTTATAAAATGAGAATGTCTATTAGAGTCCAATTACTAATTTTGTTCTGTATTTATACAGGATTTGTCAAGTGTTCTGCGCAAGTTAAGTTTCAGTTAAAGTATTAGTTAATACAAAATAATTATATTAGTTAATGAAAAATAATTATTTTAATACATTAGTCCTAGAAAAGTAATTATTCTTTCAATGAGAAAATGCATAACATCATTTAATTACCATATCATAAATAATAGCTTACAATAAGTTAAGTTAGATTTGGGAATTTGATTACAAAAGTTTTCTGCTTCTCTTTAATTGGATTGTCAATGAAGCAATTAAGACTTGTAGCTTTGTTATGGCTAAATATCCTTGTACTTTTTAAAATAGTGGTAAATAGTGATGTAACACAGAAACACATTACTAGTTAGAATTTTGTGTCTACAGTTTTCAGAACATCTATCCCATTCAATAATAAACAGTTTTAAAACCTTAAAACGAACTTTTCTGCACGTAGAACACCTCTCTATGTCGAAACTGAGTGGTAGAGAAAAAATAAATCAACACATAAATGCAGAATATGTGTTTTATGCGGCAGTTTTACTTTTTTTCAATATTCCTCAAATAGTCCACCATCGTGCTTTCTCATGACCCATGGACAGGGTGTGGTGTGTCTTATCCACCTCAAAATCAATAGATGTCGTCTTATAGATGTCCCTAACTAGAATCAGTCGAAATCCGATAGATCCGACACGATTTAGTTGAGTTATTGTGTTAACAAAGAAAATTTCTCAAATAGTCCACCATCGTGCTTTCCCATGACCCATGGACACGGTGGGGTGTGTCCTATCCAGCTCAAAATCAATATATGTGGTCTGGTAGATGTCCCTAATCAAAGACAGTCAATATCCGATCGATCCGACATAATTTAATTGAGTGATCGTGCTAACAAAAAACATTTCTGAAATAGTCCGTCATTGTGCTATCTCCTGACGCATGAACATGGTAGAATGTGTCACATCCACCTCAGAATCAATAGGTGTCATCTGGGAGACGTCCCCGATCAGAATCAGTCAAAATCTACCGACCGATCCGACACGATTTAGTTGAGTTATCGTGCTAACAAGATTTTTAAATTCCGACGATAACGACACACACACAGCAACATTTTTTTAAAACCATCTTTTTAGGCCGAAAAACAAAAAATAAGCGCTAAAAATTTTTTTTTTCAATTTTACTTTACACGATTACTTTTCTGGAGTGCGGAAAAGTAAAAAAGGCACTATATTCCATTGAGTAGTATTTCGACTAGCCCTAATCTTCATAAGGCCCTACGTAATACTACTTACTGCATTTACATCATCGTTAACGACGTAAATGAAAAATCTCTTTGGTTGAATTATATTAGTTAATGAAATATACTTATTTTAATACATTATTCCTAGAAAAATAATTACTCTTTCAATGAGAAGATGTATGACAGCATTTAATTACAATATCATAACTAACACAGGCCTACAAATTTTGACATTTTGAAAGTTAATCTGGGTTTGATAAGTGATTATAAGTGAGTCATTTACGCTGATTTCATATCTACCTTCCACTTTTGCCCCTCACGTAATGTTTTTGATCAACTGAATAATCAGAATAAATTAAAAACTAAAGGAAAAATTAGATTTTGATAAACGTTATATTTAATAAACATTAAAAAATATAGTAAAAAACGGCAACACAAATAGTTTTGAGTTGCTAATTTCTCTTTTTGTTTGAAAATCTCTTCCTTTTTAACAAAAAATTTCGTTTTGTAGTTTTTCTTGTATAATCATTCGTTGGATGTTCTCTTTTCAGCATCCAGCAATAATCTGCCATCATCGCCACATCCCATCGTCCCTGATACCTACCACCTTTATGTCTTATCTCCCTTCTATCTCCTTTATGTCTTGATGGAACCTTTCACCTTGCTCTTCACTAACAGCACCAAGATCTTCTGGGAAGTAGTCCAGACTTATCCAGAATTTTGTTGACAATTTCCTCATGCTGCGGATGTTTATAATTTCCTAACAACATTTATGTTACATTTTTAAAGCATACCCAAGTTTATTTTTCAATTTCTGTCATTTGAAATAGCCACAGACATAATAACATATATTTAGTGAATTTTTACAACTTCTAGGCATTTTAAAAACAAAATAGAAACACACGACGCGTTGTCACGAGTAAACATACACACATTAAAAACGTACTGTAGCGATCATGTAAATACCTGAATAATATAAAACCGGAATATCCCTAGCGGCCAACTCTGTTTCGGTAAACCCCCACACTTGTGTATACGTTTCAAACCGATTACACACAGGGGCGCCGCAAAGATTGACGCAAAATTTAATGTTATAGAACTCCGGTTTTAAAAAATAAAAATTTTTGTACAATGTACGTTTTCAAATACTGGTGCGTGATGGAAACAAAGAAAAACAGTGTTTTTGTAGTTCATGGTATGTAACTAAGCCAAAAACTCAAAAAAGCCCGATCACAAAATTTTTATTACCGTATCATAAATATCATAAATAATTACCGTATCATAAATAATAGCTCACAGTGAGTCAACTATATTAAATTTGGGAATTTTACTTGACTAAAAAAATTGTCTACCCCTCTTTAATTCGATTGTTAATAAAACAATTAAAACATGGAATTTTGGGCTAAATATTGTTGTACTTTTTGAAATAGTAACCTAGTCCTGTAGCACATGAAATACATTTTCAATTAGAATTCTATCTCTACAATTTTCAGGAAATCTATTCTATTCAATAAAACATGCACTATATTGCAATGAACGGTATTTCGACTAACCCCAGTCTTCATAAGACCCTACGTAACAGTACTTACTTCATTTATATCATCGATAACGACGTAAGTCGAAAGTCTCTTTGTTTGAAAGTAATTCTTTTCTCGTTGAATAACACCAAAGGGCACAAAGGTTAATCCTGTAGAAGAGGAAAAGTTTAATGCAACCTAATTTTGAATGTATTTAGGGCATTTCTGTATACGATAAGCCATATTTGAATTATTTAAAACTAACATAATCGAGAAGTTCGTATATACCCAAGCTGTATCGATCTTAACTATTTGAAGTACATAATGCACTAAGAAAATTTTCCTGCGTAATCTAAACGTTTAACTTAACGGTAGTTTATCGATCGGTGTTCGCTTAAGTTATTCTGGCTTATCAGACTGTAGGTGAACGTCTTATATTTTTAATGCCAGAGTTTCTTTTGTGAGAAGGCAAACTTTTAAATTACTTTACGTAGAGCTGCAAGTACAAAGTGGGTTTTCTGTGCATTTACTCGGGATTATTAAGTCATACTTATTGGGCGATGTAATTAGGTTTAATTTTTTAATGTAACTTGAATGAACTACCTCTCATGTACTTTCCATTTTAATAGTTATGTAAATAAAATACTGAATAATCTGCAGAATTTAAAAGGGTCTAAGGAAGTCTATGGAAGAAAAAATTAATGAATTGATCACCGCAAGTACTTCAATCCTAAATATATTAATTTTTATAAGTAGTATAGCAAAGCGGGTTCTGGACCACTCTCGGATTTGTCCGCGGACATTTGATGCGGATGGCATGTGGTCATTGTTGATCTGAAGAACTCTTGGCGCAGGTATAAAACAGGTCTGTACAGGTATAAAACAGGTGTGTACCGGTTTAAAACAGGTATGGTAACCTGTTTAATGACGTCATGTTTTTTTCCTAATACCACCATTAAAACTAGATTGATTAAGGTAGAAAACGACGTCGAGAAGACGAACCATATTATAACAATGGTACTCCATATTACATCGATATTTTTAGATCTCTCTAAAGCTATTGATCGCCTTAATCATGAGTTATTGGTGAAAAAATTCATGTATTATGGTCTGGATGAGATATGTTGAATTTTTCAAAGATTATGTAAAAGCTCACTCTCAGTTTATTCGTACACAACATAGCGTATCATTACAAGGTGGAAATGTTAGGTGTTTCACAGGGTTCAATATTAGGGCCTGTAATTTCATTTCTTATATAAATCACAGACATTACCAACACTATCAAGTCAATGGGAATACATGCATATTATTATGATGATCATATAAAGTTGTGATACAACTTTAGACTAAATGATCAACAAGCTGTATACATCATAAATGAAGACATTAAGTTATGAAATATATGTTATGAAAATCATGAAATAATAATAACTACTATAAAAAGTAATATTATGATGTTCTGTAAAATATTCTATTACGATTCACTAAAAAACGATCATCATCATGAGGTCATTAGTTCTAAGACTGGTTGGACGCTAACCTCCAGCTTCTCCTATCTTGTGCTAACCTACGCGTTTCGTTAATTGTACTACAACCTACATCCCTTACTATATGTGAGCAGTAGTCTAATCTAGGCCTACCTCTGCCTTTCTGCACTCCTATTTCTGCCTTCAAAATATCGCGGACTATTCCCCCATGTCTCAGCAAGTGGCCTACCATTCTATCTCTTCTCTTCTTTATGTTTTTCCACATACTTCTTTTATCGCTGACTTTCTCTAATAGTTCTTCGCTTCTAACCCTATCAGTCCACGGTATTTTCATCATTCTTCGGTAACACCACATCTCAAAAGCTTCTAATTTCTTCCTACTTGCTTCCTCTACCGTCCAGGTTTCGCAACCGTATAGTGCCGTGCTCCATACATACATTTTCAAAAATATCTTCCTTGTTTCTATGTTTATTACTTCCGAGCTTAAAAGTACCCTCTTTTTGTTAAAAGCTACTCGACCCTGCACTATTCTTTGTTTTATATCTTTATCGCTTCTTCCACCCAATTTATTTTACTTCCTATATAAGTGAAGTCCTTAACTTCCTCCAATCTTTCATTATTAATTTGTTCTTTCGTTTTTGCTCAGCTCTCGCGCCCTCTGCACACTAACACTTTAGTTTTGTATTTATTCACCCTCATTCCGTATTCCTCTGTCAACACTGCCTCCATTTCGTCCAACGTTGATTCGAATTTCTCTTTACTAGATGCTAATACTAAAAAACGATATCTACTTTTGTTTTAATAACAATTAAATGTTATTTTTCAGCAGTGCCAAAAATTTAGGATTAATATTTCTATAATAACATATCTATAATAACATATCTTACAGATATTTTTTTCATTTCGCATATTTGAAGTAAACTTCACTTTTGACAAATATACATGTATCATACATTTATTTAATAAAGACCTTTTATTACTATTATTATAAAAACATTTATTTATCTCGATTTTAATTCCTTACTTCAGATCCTCTAAATTACCCTGTATTGTTAAAGAGGACCCGCCATTTTAAGCATACAAGACGTAATATACAAGAAGTGACCTAAGGGAGTCAACTCAGGTGAACGTGGTGGCTATTTAGTGGGTTCTTGTCGTCCTGTTTATCTTTTAGGGAAAGTACTGTCAAGAAATAACAGGACCTCAATAGAGAAATTAAAAAGAGCTCCGTCTTTTTGACACCAAATTCTTTGGTGGGGAGTGTCATGATCCTCACAATTTTCAAATTGTCGAGTAGTTGACATGATTATTTAAACCTAGTTGCCTGATAGAAGCGTGACCATATTATTGAATTTCAAATAATAGTATTTTTCACTGGCGAAGTAAATCATATAACAAATATAAATGAGTATACATTTTTAATACTACCAGTTTCCCATTTTTCTTAATTAGCCTTCTTACTGTTGATTTTGAAATAAGTGGTTTATGAGAATGTTCTTGATTACATAATTAATAAGCCTCTTCGTGCGATTTTAATCTGTTACCATATCCAACCAACACTTCAATTCTCTCCCATTTAATTAATGAAGCCTTATTCAGATTTTAAAATTTATTACAATTTAGAAAACTCTACTTAATAAAGTTAAATTGACCATAATATGAACACCATTAATTTAATTTAATGATCTGATATTTCTTAAACAATTTCGATATTTGTTACTTTTTTAAATTGTCCGACAAAAATGTCTCCAGGTCCCTTTTAAACCCCCATTAAGTTTTGTTAAAAAATCATTAAATTAAATCTTAAAAAATAATCGTTTTTAAAAAAATGGATGTGACAGAATTAAAAAAAATATTTTTACTAACAAAATTAGGTATAACATATGAAGCTTTAACATCACACTTTATAATAAGTAACCTTATTAGCTTAATTTCTACAATCGATTTAACTAATTTAATTTTAGTGACGACTCATTTATAAATAAGGGATATAGTAAAATAGAGTAGACAATAACTCGGGCTAATATTGTATGACATGTCAGTAGTATAAAATATATCCAGGATATGATAAATACACCATTTACAAAAATAGGTTATTTATGTATGTATAAAAATCAGATTATTTCCAAAATGTATGAAATTATTAAAATTTATTTTATATTAAAACTGAGTTAAATGATATAAGTAACTAAATAAATCATGGAAAATGTAACAGAATTCTTCATGGTCAGTGTTTCTACAATTACCCCATCCTTGTAATACATAATTCATGTCTCTTTAAACTCAAATTTAAGTAGGTTTAGTACTTATTTATAGTTCTTCATACAAATATATATTAAAACCGCATGTTATTCATTGTATTGAATAGTAGAATAGTACTGATTTATTTAAAAGTCATTCAAGCTGTTGCTTCTCTGTAAATTTATAAATTCAGTGTTTATGGTTTCTAGATATTATTTTAACGACGATAAAGCATGATATTAAAGCGGCGCCAAAGTTTGCATGGGCGTATGAATATTGTTAGTCAGGAGAAAGTATGACTTTGTTCATAGACCTGCATAGATTGCTGTTTAGTTTCTTTAAAGTTTTGCAAATCGAGATAAATCGATTTTCTACCCCTAGAATCTTAGGATCTTAGGATACAGATGGAAAGACGACACATAAAGGTGAGGACAAATACATCCATAGTCAGGAAGAGTTGTGCCAAACTCAAGCACAAACAACAAGTTCAAAATTACGTTGACTCGGTATTATTAATATCCAATGGATTGCTTAGATGGTGCATATTACTTTTTGATATTAACGAATACAGCTTTTATATTAACTTTAGAGAAAGTTGTAAGTCGCCAGTCACTTTTTTATTATTACACAAATTATTTTTTATAAAAAAAAGGAAAAGTGTTTTTGTGGTGAATTCAGTACATAATTTAATACCTTGCTGAAATATTATACTACTATAACGAGATTCCAGAAGATTTGGATATCCATGACTAGGTCTAGACCCCTTATCAGATCACATAATTATTTTTAATCAACAGTAAAACCAATGGTGGTCTCTTTGCATTCTCTTACGAATTATTGTCGGACGTTTTAAAATGTATCCTCAGTATTAGCCTGGATGGGTGGATAATCCTGTTTCCTAGGTCTTAGGGTGCAGAAGGCATTTTCATAGTCATTATCCTGTTTCTTAGGCCTTAGAATATTCTATAGCAGAATTTGCTATGACAGAACAGTTGTTTTCAAATAACCCCAGAGGAACAAATTCAGTGGAGTTATATCTGGAATCTCGCAAGCCATTCCAGAGTGCCTCTTGAATATTTTAGCCATTGTCGGAACATATAATGCATAGTGTAGTACCGCGCCATCCTGTTGAATGTGTAAATTTTGTTAATCCAACGGTAGATTTTATTTTTCGTCGACTTGATTTCCTAATGATTCTATTATAAATGGATTAATTCCAATAAATGTACAATTCATCAGTTAAATTTTCTTCAATGAAAATACATCCGATTATTTCATTTCTCGGAATTTCAACCCACACGTTGACTTTTTGAACAAGCTGAGTACAATCTCCTGAAACACATGTATATTCTTACTGTCCCTGGATGTACAGCTATTTTTATTTACAAGTTCATTAAGAAAAAATGTTGCTTCATCACGGAAACAAATATTTTTTTAATTAAATTCGGCTTATTTTGAATTCTCATAGTCATTATTTTATAACTTTAAGCCTTCAGTCATAGGCATCTTCGGCGAGTTGCCGAAGAATGCTAATTTTGTAAAACCTGAATCTGATAGCTCCAGTAAGAACTCTCGGCTTCTTATTTACTTTGTTGTACACGGGTCTGGTCTCTTGAAATTTCTGAACAAAGTCAAGTAAGTATATATCGGTATTCCATATTTTTGTCATGAACATTGTAGTCTTTTACGTTCGGATACCTTTCAGCTTCAAGATTAGCTTGAAACTGGTTGATTGATCGATACATCTTTGTACCTCGAAACCCAGTGCAATGTCTGGGACGTGACGAAATGTATAGGTCTAGTAATTATCACCTTATTGCCTTGTTATCAGTTATTTCGAAGGAGGAAGTTTGAAGAAGGTCATAGAAAGGCGAAAAATATTCCTGAGAGCAGTTTGTTGACCTTGAAAATTTCCAGTAGAGTCTGATATAAGGGGTCATCTGAATAAGTAACCATAGTCTGGACTTAACTGTACACATACTATATATGTATGTATGTTAGTAGTATCTTCCAAGGTATATCTTGACAACTTAATAATTAAAAAACGTTCACTGAAAATACTTTAGTGAACTCAATCGCTAACTAATATTTGTAATCCCGTGTTACTATCTTTGATTATGCTATCGATAATTAAATTTTATATCCGAGCAGTAATTGATTAATAAATAAACTTAGAATAGAAGTAATCATCCAATGAAATCATTTACATTGCCAACAAGATAATAACTAAACAATCACTACTGGCGGCGTTGCCCGTATTTACTCATCAATATAAAGAAACTTCATTAATTATCAATTTTCACACGCGATATCGTTCCGACTTTAATTCCATTTTTATACGCTTGTTCGTTTGGTGAATGAGTCGACAGCAAATTGACTATTTTTATTTCTATACTTATTTATATTCTTGTTCCTATTTATTTAGCTAATATGTTATACGTGGGCACATATTTGAATGTAGAATAATTTTATTCGTAAGTGATAAAACAGAGTATTGGAAAAGTGTGTTTTAACCCGTTATATGAAGCATTTTTTCCAACAAAACTGAATATTCTTCAGTTACGTTTTCAAGGATTACGTTTAATCTTTCTTACGCCGTTGATTGTTCTCTTTGCAATTTGATGTTTATTTTATTTTAATGAAAGAGTTATTGCAAATAATGGAAACGATTTATGGTCAGAGAGATCACCTAATCTCAGCCCTTTGGACTTGGTATTTATGGGGGTACGCACAAAACAAGGTACATTCCTTTGGAGCACCAAAAAATACTTTGGTTCTTGAAGAACGTATCAGAAATACTTTAACCTCAATTAATAGAAAACATATTAATAAGAGTATCTATCTCTGATTTGAAGTGGACCGATAAGATGCGCAACATATTGAATAGTTTATGTAGTCCTGGAAAGTGGGGGAACCTTTAATGTAGCAACAAAAACAGGATACCAGTTTTCCACGAACATCGAAACATGACAAGTTTCCTGACGCTCATTTCGCCAACTAAAGCTGTTTTAATTATCTCTCAATGATGAAAACTTGGTTTGCGAAATGTAAGTTGAGTTGAGTTTTTTCGATTCTATATCTGTGTAGTGAAGGTATCAGTGAAAATTCACACTATTATTCTTATTTTTTAGAAGGTTTTATAATAGTACCTACGTGATATTATAATTAAATGATTTCATCTAATATTTAATAAATTAGAATGGTGTTATTGAGAAAAAAAGCACGAATAAAAAACAGAAAGGAATAATAGTGTCAAATGCAATGAAAACAGTGTTAATGAAAGACTAACAAAAAATTGATAGTGAAGTTAAATCGTAATAATTTGAATTTAGTGGCGTGTAGATCCTCCTCTAGCCCTTATCTCTGCTTTCGTTCATCTAGGCATGGTATTGATCAAGTAGTGAATGGTTTCTTGAGGAATATTTTCCCATTCGACAAAAACGACTTGTTGGAGTACTCTAAGAGTCATAGAGGCAGGTATGTGACGCCTAACTGATCGTTTTAGTGATCCGTTTATCTATGGGGTTCATATATGGGCTTCTTTGTGGCCAGTAGTCTCATATCTCTCTAGCAACGTGAAACCGAGCATTATCCAGTATAAAAATTGAATTGTCCCCAAACAGATGGGACAAATGGCATTACATGTTCTTATACGATGTTTTCTACTTAAAAATATGGATTCATGGATCTTCACTGTATAGGAACCAAATCCGTGCAACCATCGAAACAAATTCCTAACCAAAGCATTATTGGCCCATCAGAAAATAGGATCCTTGAACAGATATTCCAGACAACAAGCAAACCTCTCTCCTGGTTTCCGCCAGACTCGTTAACGCACAGCTGGCGAATTAAGACTTATTCTTGTTTCGTCTGAAAATAAAACTCTCTTCCAGTCGTCAGTAGTCCAAATGACGAATTCTCTATGTTGTCTGTTGAGCAATGGTGTAATAGCTGGTCTTCTGCTGTCTAACCCTCCTTCAGTAAGTCCTTTCCTAACAGTTTGTCTACAAATTGCTAGATTTCAAACGGCTGCAATGGCTCTGCTTAGCTCTAAATTGCTAGAACGTCTTTCTCTAATGGCGACTTGCATAAGATATCGCTCATCTCTGGCATCTAGACTTATAACCTTGTCCTGGGGTTCTACAGTAACTTCCGAATTCATTGTTTCCGAAAGTGTTAACTGTTCGACTAATTGTTAATTGTTTAACTCTAACAAATTAGCCACATATTGCTGGCTACGTCCCTCGCCAACCAGAGTTACCGATTTCACTGCTTCATCTTCTCTTAAGCTGCCTAGATGATTCATTTCTTTGATTCTAAGTGTACTGGACAAAGTGTTTCGTTTACTTGACGATATTAAATAAAAATGAAACACTAGCGTAATTGAATTTATTGCCTTTTACAAACCACTTTAAACACCGTTAAATGTATTCTTAACGAACAATTACAAATGTTACTTTATATCTGCCAAACAATTGCGGTTGTTTATTAGTAGTGATAGAATATATCCTAGGCCACCTACATAAAATGTTTAAGTATTTAAAACTTGGGAAAATTATAAGAAAAAATAAAAAGTTTTGATGATGCGTTAATTTTGTCCAGGAGTTTATATAAATAATCTTTAAAAAGTACTTTCGACTTGATTATAAAGGTAAAGAGTACATATAATAATGCGAGACACACAACCACTCTCTGAGATACGTACCAATTATCTCAGTGGGGAATTGAATCTGAACATCAGGAGACCCAATGGAATAATCGACAACTCTCCTTTATCGCTTTACCTGAACTACCGAGCAGAGCTACTGAACCTATAGATGTTTCCGATTTTCTTTTATTTGGGTCCCTGAAATAAAATCTGAACTGTACTATATTAAAAAAAGAAACCGCGGCTCCATTATTTTATGACTCTCATAAAACCGATAAATATAGAATGGATATAATCTCGCATAATAAGATTAAGAAAGAAATACATTATCTTATAAGTTTTACATATAAATTAATATGATAATACCAAGTTCAATTAAAACATGCGTTAAAATATATAAATATGTATTTGGGTAGGAATATAATATAAGGTTTATATACATATAAGGTTTTATTTTATTCAGATTGTGTAAAATATTTCCAAAGTTATTTATAGGTTACAAAAAGGGATAAGGGTAAATAAGGATCTAGTTAGGAGCAACAGATATGCTACTCATATATAGATAGATTAATTGGAAAACGTAGATTTTGGTCAACGCTTCACAACTCCACGACTTTTCGAAAAGACTCTAAAAGTTGGTTACTTGTGCCTATTCTGTACGAATTTTCAAACAGTTTTCATAGACATGGATACGAAATTAGGGCTGTTATACTCGTCTGTAAATAAATTACAACTTTTGGGAAAACCTAAAGATAAAAATAACGACAAGTTCGGAATTTAGTAGAACGATTGTCAAGATTGATTTAAAGTATATTGGGCAGGCGAAAAGAACAATTGTATCCAGGGCGAAGGAGCATATGTTAACTTAAATTATGGAAGATTTAAAAAATGCTCTGTCGCTCAACATGCTTTCGAAAATGATGATACAATAGATTCTAGTAACTTAAAAGTTAATTAAAAGCACAACCAATAACATAGTATTGGATTCCTTAGAAAATACAAGGAGAATCAAACATCGATGTTTATATTATCAGTATACGTTAAAAATCTAAAATTGGTAACTAGATTAAAATGTAGTCGACTCAATACTCATTCATTGTATTTTTAAATTTTTTAAGATTTCGTACATGATATTATTAAATTTAGCATGTTTAGCTGAAGACTAGCCAGTTTATATAAGTTTTAATAGAATCGGCTAACACGTGTCGCTTAAAAACGAATTACCTCATGTGTCACAATCTACGTTATTGTACAAGTTAGAGAATTGTGAAGTGGAAACTTATATATCGTTTATTAAAGCACCACAAGAAATGGAAAAAACTTGTACAAGTCTACTCAAAACTCTTAATAAAGGATTTACAGTTAAATAATACAATTTTCGCAACCCTATATAACCATATTTATGTATTTTTCTGTTACATCTCATTTAACTGATACTCTTTTGTAGATTTCTTTTGCTTTCATCCGCAAAATGCAATTCGATACTCCCATTCCAGCTGAATATATTCTCTATATTCAAACCAAATGAGGTTCTTTGTACATATCTATACAGACTTCAGCGGTATTGCTGAAATCGCGGTTACTTTTCAGTAATCTGACCCGACAGAGCTAATATTTAGAATCGATTAAGACCCTGTCTCGGATTTTCCGTGATATTTCGCCTTGAATGAAATCACTACGGCAAACCTTTGGCTCAGATAGAAAGTTTATCCTATAAAATAAAGGCGCTGTGTGAATTACTGTTGATCGTTCACATGTTGGGTGTTGAGTCAACAATTCTGATATTTTAACCATTTATGTTTTCTTTATCCTAGAACGGTATACCGGAAGTACTTATAGACTTATGAATTCTTGGGATGAAAAGCGTAGTTTTTCAGGAAAAAGTTTAAGGAAACAGTAATAAGTTTTAAAATAAATCCTATAGCATGGAATTTACATGGAAAAAAAGTGCAGCTTAAATAATTTTACAAAAGAATGATTTTATGGTTCTCTAGAAGCATTTCTGTTGTTATAACTGAAATAGGTACATCCACTGGGTAGTTATTGTGGTTTGTATAATGATTCATTGCGTGTGCGTCACAGGTAACAATCGTATGAATGAATCAACTGACATTTTTGAACAGTGTCGTACCGAAAATACATTTTAGGATAACAGTTAGTACAATACAAATCTGTCAACCTATGACAGAGTACTGAAAAGGTTCTCCACAAAACCATTCAGTGTAAGTCATATTTCCATTAAAATAAATGAAATAAATTTAACAAATATCAAAATAAATGAAACAAAAATGAAATATATTTTACAGAAATATTGAGACGCCAATGAATAAAATTATACAATAAAGCTAAGACGTGACTTCATAACTGCATTTTGTTCAGGAAATTATTAACTGTCTATGCCGTAGGTAGTTGATTGAAAGATACGTCGCTAGACATACGTGCTGGTAATTGGGGCATATTAGTAACAATTGCGAATGGTGTATCATGTGATCCGTGCGTCGTCACTACATTGATACACGCGCAAAGATCCATTATACAAATTTCTACTAATATACTTCACAGTTAAAATTAGTGTAAACCAGAATGTTGTAGCTATGTAATTTTCTCCACTGCTTAATACACCGTACAGCTTCATTATTCTAATTATATTTACAATCATTTGGATGAAATGTCTTAACTAATCGACATTACGTTAAATCTATTGGAACAGTGACGTAATATACATTAATACTTTGTGTTGTTACTTATTACTTTTCCGCACTCCACTATATTAGCGGAAAAGTAATGTAATCGTGTAAAGAAAAATGAAAAAAAATTGTTTTCGTTTATTTTTCGTTTTTCGGCCTAAAAACCAAAAATATAAACAGTTTTAAAACCTTGAAACGGACTTTTTCGCTCGTAGAACATCTCTATCTCAACATTGAGTGGCCGAGAAAAAATTAACCAACGCATAAATGCAGAATAAGTGTTTTATGCGACAGTTTTACTTTTTTAAAATATTTCACCATCGTGCTTTCTCATGACCCATGGACAGGGTCATTTAATTGAGTGATTGTGCTAACAAAAAAAAATCTCAAGTAGTCCACCACTGTACTTTCTCATGACTTATGTACATGGTAGAGTGTGTTCTATCCACTTCAAAATCAATAGGGGTCGTCTGGGAGACGTCCCCAATCAGAATCAGTCAAGACCCGATCGATTCGACACGATTTAGTTGTTATCGTGCTAACAAGAATAAATGCCGACGACAACGCCAACGACAATGACACACACACACAGCAAAAAATTTTTAAAAACCATTTTTTTTGTTTTTAAGCCGAAAAACGAAAAATAAATCCAAAAAATTTTTTTTGTTTTTTCACTTTTTCTTTACACGATTACATTGCTTTTCCGCATATAGTGGAGTGCGGAAAAGTAAAATGGTTTGTAAAAAATGTTGTCTGTGTGTGTCGTCGTTATCGTTGTCGTCGGCATTAAAATTTCTTGTTAGCACAATAACTCAACTAAATCGTGTCAGATCGATCGAGTTTTGACTGACTCTGATCGAGAACGTCTCCCAGATGACACCTATTGATTTTGAGGTGGATAGCACATACCACCCCCTCCCTTGGGTCTATTTGAGAATTTTTTTTTTGTTAGCACGATAACTCAACTAAATCGTGTCACATCGATCGGGTTTTGATAATTCTGATCGGGGACGTCTCCCAAACGACACCTATTGATATTGAGGTGGATAGGACACACCCCACCCTGTCCATGAGTCATGAGAAAGCACGATGGTGGACTATTTGAGAAATTTGTTTTGTTAATACGATAACATAACTAAATCGTGTCGAATCGATCGGGTATTGACTGATTCTGATCGGGAACATCTCCCAGACGACACCTATTGACTTTGAGCTGGATAGGACACACCCTACCCTGTCCATGGGTCATGAGAAAGCACGACGGTGAACTATGTGAGAATTTATTTTTGTTAACACGATAACTCAACTAAATCGTATCGGATCAATCGGGTTTTGACTGTTTATGATCGGGGACATCTCTAAGACGACACCTATTGATTTTGAGGTGGATAGAACACACTCTACCATGTTCATGGGTCATGAGAAAGCACAATGGTGGACTATCTGAGAATTTTTCTTTGTTAGCACGATCACTTAATTAAATCGTGTCAGACCGATTGGGTTTCGACTGATTCTGATTAGAGACGTCTACCAGACGACATATATTGATTTTGAGGTTGATAGGATACACCCCACCCTGTCCTTGGGTCATGAGACAGCACGATGGTGGACTATTTGAAGAAAGTGAAACGCAGTGTCGCATAAAACACATATTCTGCATTTATGTGTTTGTTTATTTTTTCTTGGCCACTCAAATTCGATATAGAGATGTTCTCCGAGCGGAAAAGTCCATTTTAGGGTTTAAAAGCTGTTTATTTTTCACACAAATCACCCGATGTATCGCGGTTTATTACACATTTTATTATTACAGATGTCATTTAAGTCCATCCCTCCATGTTTTATGCAAATATATAAAACATATCAGTGTTTTTACAAACTATATATAAATCGTTAATCTCGGACCCTCTTTCGCAGTCGCAGTCATTAAAAGGTGATTTGCCGCATCTAATTCAGTTATCAGAAAAACATTATTGTATTAGTCGAAGGAAATATCCCAGGATGGTAAACACTTCCAGGGCTGTAATTAAAAGCTGGCTAACGGGCACTAATGGCCGATATTAGCGACAGCTGTTTAATAATGTTTCTATTACTCCGCCGGGGATTGATTTTCGTGGGTTGCGTGTGGATTGGACGTACTGAAACGCAGCACGAGAAACATAAATGCGATAAACCAAGACGACGACTATGGGCATAAACCGCACGACGAAACCAAGTGAAAATTGCCGAGCAGGCTTTGTTCCATCGAAACAGGACTTGGCCTCGAGAAGGGTCTACGTCGGAAACTTAAAAAGATTAATTACACCTCGGAAAATGCACCGCCAACGAGAAGTCTGACAGTGCTCGTGTCATAATAGGCGAATAAAAATGTTGCGACCTTCCGCAGTCGCTTGTTTCTTTCGCACTTCCCTTTTGCGCCATTAGAAAGTCCTCAGGATTTGTTCCAATTAAGTAGAGTTCCATGTATTCACATAGATGAATATGTCTTACTGCAGATGTTGTATCTCTGCTTAAAATAATTAAGAAGCATGTTGTAAATAGACTGATACTTTGTAATGATCTGTTTTGAGTTTCTATCATTATTCCAATTTAGTGGCTACTTGAAGGAGGAATTAAGTAATATAAGATCCTTGATACGCGTCAACATTTTGATAATCGTAGTGGGCTTTGAATAAGGTGTCGTCGGTCGAGCAGTACTACTGCTCTTAACACGTTCCTATCTTTGATGTAAACTTTAAACTAGGATATCCATATAAAAAAGAATACACATACCAATAGAGCACGCCATTTTCATTGAACGTCTATTTTATGTCCATAAAAAAGTGTTAGTGTGCAGAGGCCGCGAGAGCAGAGCAAAAACGAAAGTACAAATTAATAATGAAAGATTGGAGGAAGTTAAAGACTTCACTTATTTAGGAAGTAAAATAAATTGGGATGGAAGAAGCGATAAAGATATAAAACAAAGAATAGCGCAGGGTCGAGTAGCTTTTAACAAAAAGAAAGCACTTTTATGCTCGGGGGTAATAAACTTAGAAACAAGGAAGAGATTTTTGAAAACGTATGTATGGAGCACGGCACTATACGGTTGCGAAACCTGGACGGTAGGGGAAGCAAGTAGGAAGAAATTAGAAGCTTTTGAGATGTGGTGTTACCGAAGAATGATGAAAATACCGGGGACTGATAGGGTTAGAAACGAAGAAGTACTGGAGAAAGTCGACGAGAAAAGAAGTATGTGGAAAAACATAAACAAGAGAAGAGATAGAATGGTAGGCCACTTGCTGAGACATGGGGGAATAGTCCGCGATATTTTGGAGGCAGAAATAGGAGTGAAGAAAGGCAGAGGTAGGCCTAGACTAGACTACTGCTCACAAATAATAAGGGATGTAGGTTGTAGCACAATTAGCGAAATGCGTAGGTTAGCACAAGATAGGAGAAGCTGGAGGTTAGCGTCCAACCAGTCTTAGGACTGATGATCTCATGATGATGAAACCATTTCCATCCCTACTGCCTTAATCTGAACATCTACTGAACGTTTAATTTATATTTCTAGGGTGTTCGAGAAGGTTCCTGTGATGACGTTTATGTGACTGCTGGTGTGGAGTATGTGATCTTTAGTAGGCTTCCTCTGGGACGCTCGGGGGTGGTTATCCTCATCGATTATATAATAATATATAGTTTAGAGATATAACGAGGCTATTCTTGGAAATCCGCAAGACATTGTTAATGCTTTCAAACATATTGTTCTGAAGCTGTTATTGATCTACTAAGTACACACCAGAGTTAAGTGTATTAGCTGCATGTAAGGAGTATTCTCTTTATTTGTGAGGTTATTGAATCTGGAATGAAAAATGTTAAAGCTACCATGACAACAGGTCCTGATAACATTCCGGCGTTTATTTTAAGGACTATGCGATGATCTTCAGTAAACCTTTGTGTGCTATTCTGAAATCTCAAATACTTCCTAATAGCAAGATGTATCAAACGTTATCCCATTTTTAATGCATAAAATATACCTGAATAATAGAGAATTACCCCCTTATTGCTATTTTACGTATTATCTTAAATTATAGCAGCTAACGTATTGGCAAAGCTTTCGACCAGACTAGTTAGGTGTATGTTGTCTACACCCACTTCTACTATTTACACTATTACTACACAAACTAACGTCATTTAGCCTTATAACATCTCGAGATTTAAATTTTTTTAGATCTTGACAAATATCTGATGAAATTATATATATTAGAGCCTTTTCTTTTCATTATTTCTTTTAATTATATTGATGATCTCTATATTGATTCCTTGCTTTTGACAACTTTTGATTTGAACTTGTTCATTAATATATATCCCAATCAAGAAGTCTAAAGAACAGAAGACATAACTCGAGTGGTGGGGGTAGCACGAAAAGCGTCCGCACTGTGATCACGTGGTGTGCTTCATCATGGCGGTCATTGTGTAGAATCGAGCGAGATTATTTGAGGTTATTTTTGTTTGCTGTGTTTTCAGCGTTTCCAGTTCTTCTGTTGAATATGTCAAAAGCGTCGAGATACTGCTGCGTTGCGAATTGTTCCTGCAAAAGCCCTGATCGCGGCTCAATGGAACCCGACATGTTGATAGTGTGAGAGAGAAACCTCGATAGACGAGGATACTGATTTTTCGAGGAGCTATGTCTCCTTACTCTCTAGTCTTCTTTATCCCAATACAGATGGCATTAGACTTCAATATGCACTAGACTAATTTAATGCATCATGCACAGGCAGTGGGCTGCCTTTAAATGTTGATAAATGTAATTATGGTATATTACTTTATTATTATATATATGGTATGATACTTGTATGTAGAATTCTAGAATGAAGTGCAAATTTGGTTCAAACATTATCTTTTAATGTATTTATTGAGAAATATGCAGTATCGTGCCACGCATATAATTTAAAAGGGAATACTATCACGAAAATTAAGAGAATAATTACAAAAATTAATAGTTTACGTATTATCTTACATAAAAGGTTCAGCATTTTATGTAAGAAGCCTATTCAGCTTCATTAAAATACATCTGTGACGGGAATTTCGACATTTTGCTTAATCCGAATCATAGATGCAGCAGCACAAAAAGCACATCTGTTTTGAGTTGAGCTGACATTGGTGGATTATGGTGGACAAGACTTTGTTTAGTACACAACCCAATAAGTGTGGTATAATATATATCACAATAATTATAAATTAAACATATACGAGGTCTGCTTAAAAAGTAACGGGAATTTTGTTATTTCGCGAGTTGTGTGAGTCCGATTCGCGTGATTTTTCGTTGTTGTGTTGGTAAATGTCAGAAAAGTATCAACAGTCGGGCCGCTGCAACTTTACCACTACGTCTCCACCATAAGGTAATATCACAGACAACCCGCTATCCCAACGAACGCATTTGCTATAATAGGTAAACAAGAGACAGGTGATCTTACGTGTGTCTTCGGTCTTCGGAGATGACCTGCGTATATCACCGACAACTGTTTTCATATTTTCACGCTGAGCGGTGAGAAGACAAATAGTAACATACGTATTAGATTAAAAATATTAAACTTTTCTATTGACTGACGCAGTGTTATCGCAGTGTTATTAATTTTCGAGTGATATTGACAGTTGTTTGACATCTGACTGCTATATTCGTTTCATTTTCTGCAAATCTGAGCTTATTTACTAATATTTGTCATAGATCCGTTCTTCTTAGAGCGAAACTAGTTTCAGAATTGGAGTTGATGTAAGTAAGCGATATTTTTTATGACAGTTATATGCACGTCTTGTTTTAGATGCAGGGAGAAACATTAAAAATTATAAAAAGAAAAGAAAACAACCCAGTTCTTTCTTCACCCGGAAAAACATGACATTGCCAAAAGTCCATGACAAGGAATCTACCTGAAGATACAAAAATGGTAGTACGAGATAGTTTATACAATATGTATGAAAAACGTAAGTTTGTTGTGGCTATATTTATTTTGTTGTGTAAATACAGGGGCATTTATTGTGTAGGCCAAAATGATGT
Organism: Rosalia funebris; assembly: GCA_037954035.1. Taxonomy (NCBI): domain Eukaryota; kingdom Metazoa; phylum Arthropoda; class Insecta; order Coleoptera; family Cerambycidae; genus Rosalia; species Rosalia funebris. The sequence goes on from JAZFAV010000022.1 coordinate 9,531,085, forward strand.
GATTACATTTTTTTTGTTTTAGGGCAATATGTAATTGTTGGTACTTTAAACGAAGAGCTCAAAATACGAGAAATAATTCACGTGGAAAAAACATCACTTATAGCTACATTAAAGGAGGTGGGTTTTAAATTCAAGAAGGAAGACAATCGATGAGCTTTAACCGAAAGAGTTAATATAGCAGCTAAGAGGGTCAGGTTTTCAAGAAATTATTGTAATAACATGAATTCATAAATAAACACGTGGAAGAAATCTTTAGCAAAATGCAGTGAACATGTAAGCCTATAGACGTCACATATTTTTATTGCTAATTTCAAAATAATGTTGTCCTATTTAAAACATAAACAGGTTTTTTTGTATACCATAGCCAGCAATGAAATTATTTGTTTTATGTATTGTTATGAAAATATTTCTTATCCATTTTTAACTTTTTTAATTGTATAAGTATATAACCACTTCTTTATGATAGAATAGCATCTTTATCATCTTGACAATGATTGTGTTAGTGAGACCTATAATAAAGACATATTTAGTAAAATATTACATTCGTTTGTGTTAATTTTTAACATACTGTTTCATAAACTAAATAAAATTAGGTTTTTTTTTTGTGTGTGAAGGACGTTTATTCCCAGACGTTTTCTGTATGTTTATTTTATTCAATACCTAACTAAAATAACATTGTTTTAGCACATTAGAATTTGAATTTTAAGATTAGTTATGCTTTCTTCATATAGTTTAGGTGCAGTTTATATAAGATAAACTTTTGCAGAAGGTGCACAGACTAAAATATACCCAAATAAATAATAGTAATGAATGAGGCGAATATGTAGTAGTAGTTTGTAATATTTGTAGTTTCATAACTCCCCGAATTCCACAAGAGCCAAAGCTCCGATCGGCGGAAAGATGCAGTTATCTTGACAATTACAGACCAATTTATATGTTTATTGTGTTTTTCCATATAATTTTTGCAAGTATTTTTTACGTTTGAGCCCATGGATTATAAAGTTTGTCGCCGTGGTAACTTATTGAAAGGCATTTTCTAGTTTGTTCTGGTGCCGGTAACACAGTTGACTGTAAAGGCGGTAAATTTAAATGATTTAAATTATGTAAACAGTCACTCATTTGACTTTTATTTTTCATCTTAGTTCATACGAATATCGCTTTTGACGTAGTGGTAAAGTCAGACTACCCCGACTGTATTTATTTTTAGCTATATCGGATGTTTAGTCTGTTGTCAGCTGTCAAAAAGGTTACGTGTATACGATCAGCGATTATTTATTCCTGAAAAAAATGGATTAGAGAATTTACATTAAATTTTGCTATACGAATGGAATAAAATGCAACAATGTTTTAGAAATGTTAAATACTGCTATTGGCTAGACTGATGTAAGTAAAACAGGGGTTTACGAGTGGTATAAGCGTTTCCAAGAAGGCTGTAAACACGACTGTGAAGCGCCCTGGACGCTCCAGCACATCAACAACCGATGAAAGCGTGGAAAAAGTGAAATAAACGATTATGAACGATCGCCGAATCGCAATCACAGAATCGCTTATGATTTTGGCATATTAACTGGCTCGTGTCATGAATCTTTTTCGGGTGCTTTGCATATGAAACGTGTAGCAGCAGAATTTGTTCCAAAATTGTTCAATTTAGAACAAAAACAGCGGCGAATGGAAGTTGCTCAGGAGTCCCTACATGAAGACAACAACGATGCAGAACTACTGAAATGTGTCATAATAGATGATGAAATATGGGTTTACGGATATGACGTCGAAACTAAGGCTAAATCGTCCCAGTGGAGGCATTCTGGATCGACAAAGCCGAAGAAAGTGTGAAGGTTATGCTCACACTCACACAGTGTTCTTCGAGTTTACCGGCATAGTGCACCATGAGTTCTTGTTACAAGATTAAACGACCAATAAGAAGTAGGTACTACCTATAAGATCAATGCCGTTTGCGTGAAGCAATTCGAAAAAATACTGCCCGAATTTGTGGCGAAACAATTCATGGCCTTTTCACCACGATGTATGCTTGTTTGTAATTTTTTTACCAAAACAACACTGTAATAATTCCCCAGCCTCTATATTCGCCAGAAATGGCTCCATGTGACTTTTATGTTCCCAATAATAAAGATAACCCTAAGGGGCCATCGTTTTGCAAGCATAGATGAGATTAAAAGCACATCGCTGAGAGAGCTAAACACTGTTCCAAACAAGATGGAGTTCTAGAAGTGTTCCGAGGATTGGAAGAAGCGCTGGTATAAGTGTATAATATCTAATGGAGAATTTTGAAAAGGATAACATTGATGTAGACGAATAAATAAAATTATCTCCAACAATCGACAATTCCCTTTATTTTTGGACACACCTCGTACATACATCAACTATATAGATTACAATACCGAAAGAGTTTGTATTGACATATATCTATCGAGAATCGTTGAATATAATCGAAAGAAAATTTATCAAGAAAAATGGAATTATTTAAACAGCAGGTCATTCCCGATTAAGAAATAGCTTTATTTCTAATCAATTAGTCCACGTAATCTTAAAAGAACTTATCGCTTAGTCGTACATTTAGGTAAAGCAGATTTAGAAAATATATGACTGAAACGAGGTAATTGATTTCTTGCATAAAAAATTGGTTTTCGCTCTCTAATAAAGGGAGATTTATGATTGGGGTGGAAGCTGGTTTATCGTAGGACGTAACATATTTCAGCAGTTTTAATACAATGCCGTTTCGAAATCACTCGTGTAAATTCTACTTTCATTTTCGTTACTTCTGTGCATGTTACTACATATTAATGTTCTTTGATAAGGGTAAATGGTAGTAATAAAAGTTTAGGAGCGAGTTCGAGCTTTCGATACAAAAGAGCAAAACAGGAGGTTCTTTTTCCACTCCTCATAATGTTAAGTTGGTTTGCGAGAAAAACGTAATGTGTCAAAAATATATTACAATATTGCACGATGTTTAAAAATTAAAAATAAATATTAAAGTTTTGTTTCACTTTTTGTTTACGTTACCAGTTTCTTACAAGGTACAGTATATTCACGTACTATCGTAATTAACAACAATTGTGAATAAATAAATACTGTATTGTAAGTATGGAGTGCCTTCCCTTTACAATGTACAAACAATTACAATCAGTGTAAGTGAATTGTTTTAATGTTTAAAGGCATCTAAACAATAAGCCTTTCTTAAAACACACGTGGATTTTTTAAACAATTATGTGTGGAAGCAGTGGAAGTAATGCTTCCGTTAAAAATATTGCAGAAAATGTAGTAATATTAGAAATTCAGCTACTCTTACGTTTGTTCTTGATATATTGACTACCGTTATGTATTTTTATGTAAACTTATTTTATGTGAACTTTTTTTTTTTGAGGGGGACGTAGCCGGTGCTTGCGCGAGCCGGACAAGTGGCCCCCCAGATCTGTGTCCCACCTACCTCGGAACCGCTCTCGCTTCTCGTCGAGGTAGGGGTCAATGGTTCTTAGGATGTTTCAATATTTTATGTGAATTTATGTAAATTAGAATATTAAATTTTTTTAGTTTTACCCCGACCAACTTACGCTAGTGTCAATTCCCATAACGCGCGTTACGACATTATTTCTTCTGTAATATCGATCAAATGATATTCTCCCTAATATCGAAACCGCCGCTGCTGGTCGGTTCCAGGCAAGGAGCATGGCATATTTGGAAGCATTTTGAAATCTTGAGTACATTTTCCGCATAAGTGCGGTACATTGTTGATTGTTAATAGGAAAATCACAACTGTAGGGTGGTAAAATAGCAAATATATATCAAACTGCTTGAAAGCAGCTTCCATATCGTTTTTATGCATTTAAACTTAAGTGACATGTTATAATGATATTATACCGTTTAAATCGATTAGCTCAGAGAATCAAAAAATGCGATTACTTTGGAAAATAGATTCATAAGAGAATAAATATACCCCTTTTGTTTTTTTGTTTTAACTAGTTACTTTTACCTGTCTTTCAAAATATTATCTTCGATATTACTTCCCCCCATAAGAAATTCCACTGCATGCCACTGGTTGTATTTCAAATATTTCAGTGTGCTTTTCGATAAAGCTTTATACGTTTTATTGTGCTGTTATGAAAATAATATTTGACGGGTTCCTTTGCAAAATAACGTAAATGTGAGGACACAAAGCAACCCGAAACTAGGGGTTAATGCCTGAGAACTTTATTGAAGATGGCATGGAAAAGTTTCTTTTGTGCGTGAAAATCGAACGTTGTAAAATACGTTTTACTGAGGAACTGCGAACATTCCCTTGGGTGACACTGATAGATAAATAATTTATAATATAAGTTTGATTACAATTTTGATGGATTTTAGTATACCAATATTTGTACTAAATATCTCGTTTCTTAAATATACGAGTATGTTCATCAATCGTGTTGTAACGGATATATGAGCGATGTTTCGGTGTAAAAGATGTAGCAGTAGTAAGTTTATATAACATAGTAATGTTTACATTTTGTAAAGTAGGTAAATCACAAAATATCATAACATCAAGTTTTTAAAACCAATGTAACGTGTGTTTATAGTATTAGTTGAACATTAAGAAAGTGTTTCACTTGAGCATTCAGTTCAAGTACATACAAGTATGAAAGAAGAGCCTTCAAGAATAGGAACTGCGATATCGGACCGCCTACGAGGTGCACAGTAAATACCCTGGTCTTTACTCAGTCAAATTGAGACCTTTGCAGAATGAATATCGATAAGTATATATTGAATGTGAATGTAACTGTGAATGAAGAGATGTAGGTTGTAGCACAATTAGCGAAATGCGTAGGTTAGCACAAGATAGGAGAAGCTGGAGGTTAGCGTCCAACCAGTCTTAGGACTGATGACCTAATGATGATGATGAAAATTATAATATGAAACAAAATATAAATATAAAATTTTGAGAACTACTATTTCAAAATACAGCTATCCGACATGCTGAATAAATACAGATTGGCATTCAATGAGATTTATAAAATATGTTGATTATGTATCAGAATTCCTGTATCAAGTGCGGCATGCAAAAGGATCTTTTCACGTTTGAAAATGTTAAAAAACTATTTAAGAAATAAAATTAAACACGAGAGATTAAGTAACTTGGCTGTACTAAATATAGAGAAAAAAATAGTTAAAATCTTGGATATGATTGTCGAGGAATTTGCAACAAAACTTACATACTGTCATTGATATTTTAACTTTATTACCTAATGTACTACTAATTTCTTTTGTAAATTATATTTATGTTAATATGTTTATATCTTTGAATTGACTCCCCCCGACATACATCCCAGATATGTGCCCAATCCAAAAATTTTGTACCAGTTTGTGCCCACCTGCTTTAGAAATCCTGGCGCCGTTACAAATCCTTGGTTCATGTTGTGACATTTTACCGCTACAGCTATACGTGCAGCTAGTTATAGTTCGGGAGGTTAATATCTAGAGACTAAGAGGGTGGTTCCACATTAAGATACATTTATGCAGAAAAACCTCTGACATAATGTATTCTTTGTGAGGCTTGGCATTATTATGACATTAATAATCTTGTACCTTATCAGTCAGAAACTGAAGATATCACTTTATCAAAATACATTCCCTCCTCTCCTCATCCTATAAAAGCCAGTATGTAACACCATAATTAGCATGCGCTTTGCTTATGTTCCACTATGAGAAATTTGGGGTGGTTGATCTTCGATTGCTAGCCGAAATAGGGCCTGGTTTCGTGTGAGCGACCGGTACAGAAACACCCTATTTTCATTCATCACAACCGTTCATGGTATATGGTATGCACAAAGCATATTCATTCTTAATAAACACATCATCTGGGAAAGCCGTCGCATCACAATGAAACTTATGTCTATGATAATCCTCACTGCCTCGTAAAAGGTGTACAAAATATATATCGCATATTTTTTCTTAGCGTTTTTGTTTTGAGGAATATTGATAATACACACTTCTCGCTTTCACTTTTATCTTGTTTTAGTTGTTTTTATTTTGAACCCTCCTTAAAGTCAGTTTAAAGAAACGTGTAGGTAAATGTAATCTTACAGTTACATTCTCCAGGATGAAGATAAGTAAAAGTCGTTACCTGTTGAATGTGGATATCAAAATTAAAAATCGATTTTTTTCTCGAATTTTTATTGACATTCTTCTTAACATTTCTCCAAATTGACTATTCATTTTATCGCTATTTGCCAAGTAAGAAACTCTCTTATCTTGCCTATAAACGGAACAGTCTACCTGAGTTTAGCCATAAAAACAAGCCACGGTATGTTTTGAGATTTTTTATTTGGCAAATAGCGATGAAATAAGTTATAAGTTACTGAATATATTCCAGTTACGGTTTCCACCCTGTATAATTACGGTAATCAATCAATCTTGAATTACTAGCCATACCAGTATTACTACCCATTAATTATGGCATTAAGATTCGCATTACTACCCATACCAGCGTCAATGGGGAACTAATATATATATGAGGAACTAATAATAAAAGTCTGTCTTTATGCGCATGTATGAATGATATAATATATTACTATATTATTTTCTAATCATTGTTACAATACATCAAGAATGGAAACAAGTCTCAAAACTGCGATGTCGGACCGCCCACGAGGTGCGCAGTAAATAGCTTGGTATTTGCTCAGTCGCATTGAGACCTTTGCAGAGTGACCGAATTCAATCTGGCTGCCCGTAAAGTGCATCATTTTCTCTCCGAATGCTGCCTTTCTTTCTTCTACGTATATATAGAGAATCTCATACTTTTCTCTATTATTGACAAGCTGTACGTATGTTGTATTAGCAAGCGAGAGGTAACGAGTCTGAATTTATCACATTGCCCCTTAAAAGTTCATTTTATTTACTATTGCAGTCAGGCTTCAACTTTTGATTAAATTCTAACTGATATTCGCACGTAATATCTCGATAATATACAATGTGCACTTTATCGACACGTGCATTTTTCACCCCATGTCGACGCTTCTAGAAAAATGAACGGCGCGGCGTCTAAATATAGACTGTCACTAATTTTCCTAAAAGTTACGTATTATCCATTTAGTTCCAGATCGATAACGCATTATTTAGAAACCATTGTGGCTTTCCACAAAAGACCCAAACTATTGATGCTCGATAGGAAAAATGTTATTAAAGTCTCGTTCTTCGGTTTTATTCAGTGTATTTTCCTTTATGGGTGACCGTAAAGGTTTGTTGCTGTTGGCTGGGGAAGTTGAGAGTCTTTAATTCCAGGTCTTTGTTCTGTAACAGCTCGTAACAAATTTGGACCGCAGAATTTATCCATCTTGTTAAAGTTTGATCACATTTTTACTACCGACCCTGACCATAATGTAACAAGTAATATAAGAGTGATAAAAATATGAATTGGGGGCAGATATAATATAACACTATAACTTATTAGAATGTACTTCATAAAGTTTGAGCTATTTTAAAAATGAAAATATTTCATTACATACTGTTTTCACTATTGGATAATTTAATATGTATGAATTAATTATGACATTAAAAAGATAACTTTATGATCTTTAAGAGGTTTAATAATAATAATAATAAAATGGCTTTATTCTCATAATAATTATCAACAAAATTATGCAGCCTATGGACAGGGGAGAAATGACAGTGTTTTGTCACTACTGAGTTAAACCTTACAGCTAAGAAATTACTTTTAAAATTTTTTTAATAACGACATAAATGGTTGGTTTTCGAGATATTAATTTTTTTGTTGGCAAGATGTCGAAGATTCTTGTGTGTTTTGATTTCGACCTCCGTATCTTAGAAATTAAATAAAGTATATGTTTATAATCTGTCGTGATATGGAGTTTTGTTTATACTTCAATCCATCTGTAAATTCCTTAAATATTAAGGATAAAACAAATTAAGCCAAAATAGCTATACCCCCCGCTATATGCCGTCGATAGGCACTGAATTACATGGCGAAATTGGCCGTATTTTGTTCTAACATAGAACAAAAAATACAATGATTTGGATTGCTCGAAAATCACAAGGAAGATGCAAAGCGTCCTCTATCTCCGGATACAGACCGGTTTCGACCTTATCTTGGGTCTCATCAGTGTAGTGTCTGTGAGTATGCCTTTGACAAACGAGGCCTCACATATTATAAACACCGTTACAGTCTACAGTAGTAGAACTGTAGAACGTAAACCATGCGCCATCTCTCGGTAGTTTTGGAAACAATCCAAATCGAAATAAAACTTTGTCATTTATAATGACTAGGAATCATTTGTAACACAAAGTTTCCAGATGGTAGTTTTATGTCGTGGGATGGAGTTTTGTTTATACACCAATCCATCTGTAAATTCCTTAAACATTAAGGATAAAACAAATTAAGCCAAAACAGCTATTCCCCCGGCTATATGCCGTCGACGGGTGTTGAATTACATGGCGAAATTTGCCGTATTATGTTCTAACATAGAACTAAAACATTCTACAATTCTACTACTGTAGAACATAACGGTGCCTATGAGATGTGAAACCTCGTTTGTCAAATTGATACTCGCTTACACTACACTGATGAGACCCAAGATAAGGTCGAAACCGGTCTTTAGTTAGCGGTATCCGGAGATAGAGGACGCTTTGCATCTCCCTTGTGATTATCGAGTAATCCAAATCATTGTATTTTTAGTTCTATGTTAGAACAAAATACGGCAAATCTTGCCATGTAATTCAGCTCCCGCCGACGGCATATAGCCGGGGGAATAGCTGTTTTGGCTTAACTTGTTTTATCTTTGATGTATGTATAAGGAATTTATAGATGGATTGGAGTATAACCAAACTCCATCTCACGACAGTTTATAAAACTACCATCTGGAAACTTTGTGTTATAAACGGTATATTTTTTTAGATTTTATCAATCGATTCCTTGTACCCCTAGACATAAAATATCATAGACATGTCTGGATCCTACAATTGTGTTAGGTGCAGCTGTAGGGAGAGACGAGATATTACAGCTACAATTAATAGTTTCCCTTTCCAGTTGTTCATTCAAATAATATTTGGAGAAATGGATATTTGTTTGTCTGTATCTTATGTAGAAGGTAAAGTGGTATTTGACGACTTAACCAGTTTTGACGAACAATGGTTGGTTCTCGAGATATAATTTCTTTTGCTGGCAAGATGTCGGAGAGTCTCGTTTGTCTATATTTTGACCACCGTATCTTTGAAATTAAATAACGGAAATTTTTATGGATTTTACTAATGGATTCCTTGTACTCTTTGACATAACATATCATACTCGTAGATATATCTGGAGCCTACAATTGTGCTAGGTGCAACAGTGGTCGAGGCGCAATATGTACTATTCATTTCATCGCTATTTGCCAAATAAAAAATTCTCTTATCTTGCCGATAAACAGAAGAGTCTACCTGAGCCTAGCCATAAAATAGGCCAAGGTTATATTTTGAGACTTTTTATTTGGTAAATAGCGATGAAATAAACTATACAGCTACAACTAGCAGTTTCTCTTTTTAAGTGTTCTTTCAAATAATATTCGTAGGAATGGGTATTTGTGTATCTGTATATTATGTAGAAAGTAACTTGGAATTTGATGACTAAACGAGCTGTGACGGAAAGCGGTCGATTTTCGAGATATTAATATTTTACGGGCAAGATGTTGGAGATTATCGTTTATCTTGATTTTATTCACCGTACCTCTGAATGAATTAAATCGGGTAATCTTGTGTAGACTTTACCAATCGATTCCTTGTCCTCGTTGACATGAAATATCATAGACATATCCGAATATTACAATTGTGTTAGGTGCGACGGTGGGGAGAGACGAGATATTTACAGCTACATACAACTAGCAGTTTCTTTTTCCAGATGTTTCTTAACATAATTTTCGCAGAAATGGGTCTTTGAATATTATCTATCTTATGTACAAAATAACGTGGAATTTTATGACTAAACTGGTTTTGATGGAGAATGATTGGTTTTTGAGATACTTTTTTGTTGGCAAGATATTGGAGATTATCATTTGTCTTGACTTTGACCACCATGTCTTTGAAATTGAATAAGGTACATTTTTCTAGATTTTTCCAATTAATTTCTTGTATTCTTTGACATAACCTATCGTAAACATATATGGATCCTACAATTATGTTAGGTGTGACGGTGGGGAGAGACGAGATGTATACAGCTACAACTAGCAGTTTCTAGCAGGTGTTTTTAATAAATCTCGTAGAAGTAGGTGTTTGTGTACTTTGCGTAGCAAGGTGTGTCTCGTGTGTAGTAGGTGTGTATCCTATGTAGAAAGTAACGCGAAATTTGATTATAAAACTAATTTTGACTGGAAGTGGTTGGTTTTCGAGATATTAATTTCTTGCCGGCAGACGTTGTAGATTTTAATTTATCTCAATTTTAATCACCGTAGCTTTGGAATTAAATAATATGCAGTTTTCTAGATTTAACCAATCGATTCCTTATACTATTTGACATAAAATATGGATGTATGTGGATCGTATCTATAAAATATTACGTATCCTACAAATGTGTAAGGTGTGACGGAAGGGAGAGACGAGATATGTACAGTTAGAACTAGCAGTTTCTCTTTCCGGGTGTTCTTGGTGTTCTTTAAAATGATTCTCAAAGAAATGGTGGTATATAAAAATAGTATAATAAACAAAATATTGTAATATTTTACGACAAAACTGTTTTTGACAGAAAGTGGTTGGTTTTCGAGATATTATTTTTGTCTTACTGGCAAGACCTTGAACATTCTCGCTTGTCTTGACCATCTTTGAAATTAGTGTACGTATTAAAACGAGGTAGTTAAACATTGTATTTTTTTAGCAGCGAAGTATATGTAAAGCTTTTTGTATACAGTGTGCCCCACTTTGGTGTTACTTGCATTGCTATCTCGGGTATTATAAGAGATAAACATTACATTTCTAATTTAATTTAATTTTCTCTACGTTGGCTATGACGTTCAATAAAGGGATAATACAATTTTGTTAAAAATTGCTTCACATATTCGTAGTTTTCGTCGGTTTTCTCTCTTGTAGAACATTTATTAGTCATTACCAGTTATTACTGTATTCACTTCATCGTAATCATGCCGATGAAATTTACGAATGGAAAGAAGGTATATACGTAAGTGCGCTACTTTAAATTACATAGGAATGAGTCTGAAATCTCAAGAAGGTATGAAGAACGTTTTCTTGACGCCTAAAGAAGGAATTTCAAAATCTAAATAGGAATAGCTTGGTTTGAAAAGTGCCTTGCACTTTCAATAGAACTTATAATTGGACTAATCATAGAATAGTCCTATAATAACAGAACTTATTGAATAGAACTTCAACAAATATATTTGACGAATACTGGAGTAGATTGGAACCTTTGGTGTGAAGATATCCCTGACTTAGTTTTCCACAAAACACCAAAACACTATGCACTACACTCGATGCTCGTGGATGATGCCATCTTTGTTGGCGAAATGTCAGTGTTATATTTGACGAATTTATGTAGTGCAATCCTTTCTAAAATTGGTGGTATGGTCAAATACCTTCCAAAATCGTAAATTTTTTATACCTCAACCTTTTAGTGATCCCTCTAAATTCGACCGTTTGTGAATAGCTTTAAATAAAAATCCTGAGAGAAAGATAAAAAATAAAACTATGAGGAACTTGAGAATTGAATATTGAATGAATAACTAGTACATTGTTGAATTAATCTTAAAGTGGTGTTTATCTAAAAAGTAATGTATTTCGAAAAAACGCTATTTATAGTTTATTTCATCGCTATTTGCCAAATAAAAAATCTCAAAACATACCGTGCCTTGTTTTTATGGCTAGGCTCATTTAGACTGTTCCATTTATCGGCAAGATAAGAGAGTTATTTATTTGGAAAATAACGATGAAATGAATAGTACATGTATTTATTTTATTATCCATCATTAAATGCCAATTACTCACGTCTCCTTTTCATTTCGAGTTGTTAATCACTGGGCTCTCATACATTTCTATAAATGGTTTAATAAAATACCAAAAGCGGCTAAAGATGAATAATAAAGTGTACGAGATTACTTTCTCCGCAACAATAAATCTAAATCAGAACACTTAACACCCCAGCTGATCATAAAAATCTCATAATAACTGAGGCTTTGGATATTCGGCAGTGGTTACAATAAAATCCCTCAACTGGTTTTATTTCTTCACGAGTAATATTGCGATTTATATATTATTTTATTAATCCAAGTATAAAAAAGGCTATTGATAATATAAACGACAGTCTAAATAGTCCGAGATATTATAAATCATCAGATAAATTGATTTAACTTGAATTCATTTTGAAGTATTTAACAAAAAAAAATGTATAAGCATGAGCACCGAAAGATTACACCTTTCTTGATGTACAGTTTCTTTTCATTAAAACAGTTTTTATTTTTTGATCATTCCAACTTGCATGGCGAAATGCCCGTCGGGAAACCTGTAATCTTTGTATTCTTAATAATAAACACTAAATAAGAGTATTGTGCAGTTGATTGTACATTGATCCAGAACTTATTCTGCAAATACACTAGACACAAAAATTAAGGGATCCAAAACTTTTAGGTGATTTTCAAACGGCTGTAATTTGGAGAAAAACAGTTGCAGAGCAATTCTAGAATAAACAATATTGAAGCTGCAAGCTTATAATTTTCAGATCTTAAGTTCAATTTTTTTTACCGTTAGCAGTTTTTGAGTAAACAGAAAAAAATTCAAAATTTTGCTTGCTTTTCAAAAGGTTCACGGATTTACTATTCATTTCATCGCTATTTGCCAAATAAAAAACTCTGTTATCTTGCCGATAAACAGAACGATCTACCCGAGCCTAGCCATAAAAACAAGCCACGGTATGAGATAAGAGCCGTTTGGTATTTTTTATTTGGCAAATAGCGATGAAATAAACTATAAATATATTTTTTCAATAACTTCAAATTTTTTCTCTCGTCGTGTTTTCCTTTTACCACTATTTTCTAAGCTCTTTCTCTCGGATTTCCTGAAAACTGATGGTTCTTTGGAACAATGTGGATTTGATGAAAAGTTACGTTTTCTCCTCTTGCCAGTCGTATTTTCAGGGTAAGGCTGGTCTGAATTCAAACCTTAAAACATAAAATGAGATCGTTCTTTCATTACCACCATTAAAGAACATTAATTAAAAACTGTTACATTAAAATCAATAGAAAAATAGATACTTAAAATAGGAACTAGATAGAATTCAGTATAGTTACTTATAATCAAATAAAACTAAAGTTGCATCCAAAAATAAATGCTTCAGTTGATTGGTGATGTCTTCCACGCAGATTCACATTGTTATAGGTACATAACGTAATATATTGATACATACAAAAATAGGTGTCAGATTATCTATGCGGGTGTCTATTAGTTAACACTATTTTGTAATTACTACGTTGAAACAAAAATTGGATCATTGAAATGCAACATTTAGACAAACTATTTAAATTCTACTAATTAGTGATGTCTTCTCTTCTATCTTCAGTCGATGTTCTCTTCTGACTTGCTTGTGGTGAGTAGAACAACGATTTTCAAAAATATTGATAATTGTAAAAAGAGAATTCTTAGATAACTATCTTAATTTTAATTAAAAATGAGGTCAAAACATTTTAAAAATGGAAATGTTGAGCAATTAAATAAAAATATTAACAAAAAACAATAATGGAATAGAACGTTATGTGACTTTAAGTGATTTATTTTGTTTTGCTCCCTTGATCTTCTTTCTCTTCTTCGATGACTAGTGGGATCTTGCAATGTTCTGAGCTCCTGATGGACTGCTTGATTTACTAACTTTATATCAAGAACTGTCACCATAAAGCTTTTTAGATAATTTTATCCTCGTTAATTTGAGTTGTCTAAAAGCGTTGTATGATAATTTTCCGCTGAGTTGTCGTCGTTTAAAACAAAAAAGTCGGTTTTGACTTTTGTAATTAATTACTCGGGAAATAATGATTCTTACAATAATTAACATTTTTTGATACAAAAATACGGACAAAAATATTTTCAACCTCAAAATATGGATAAAAAAAAAGAAACATCCTAAAATTTATTTTTAGAGAAAACGAAAAATTCAATCATTCCGAATACAATGAAAAAAATCGCAGCACTTTGAAATTTTCTCCGGGATACTTTGAGGTTGAAAGGAAAAGGTGGAAAGGTCAACTTCCTCACTCCATCGATTATTTGCAAAGTTATGCCAAGTTAAGCGAATATCCCTAAATACGCAATTTTTACATCTATTTCAATTAACATTCTCGCACTAAAATTTTTTTCGAAAACAAATAACTACGAATTGTAAAGAATACTTTTTGATTTTTAAAACCCTACTTGAATTTTCCAAGTTTCAAGATCTGAAATCTAGAAAATTGGAGCTCCAATGAGCTTTTTGTTGAAGTGCTTTGCCACTATTTTTCTCCACTCCAGTTACAGCCCTTCGAAAATCGCCTTAATTTGAAGCAGTGAACCAATGGCTAACTGATTTAGTTTTTGCAATTTCTTAAAATCGATAGCACCAGAGGCGACTTTTTCCTTTGAAAACGTGGTGGGTGGTGACAGATCTCTGCAAAATTATCCCCTGATGAGGAACTCATCTCCAGTTTGGGGGAGGGGGGAAATGTATATTAAATAAACCTTCGACCTTAATCTGGTCGACTGTTTTCTTTGGGATCTTCTGAAAGACTGTTGTAAAAATCACCGAGATCCATTTTTGAAATCACTGAAATTTTTAAATCTATTGTTAAGGCAAAATATCATCAATTGTACAAAATACTACAGCAGTATCTATGGACAGTTTTATCCTTCATATAAGATATGTGGTTAAGTGTCAACTATCTCATATTGTTTCACACATATATACAATAGGGTACCCAAAAGATACCGAAATATATTTTTTTTTAATTTTTACTTAATTTTAAATAAAAAACATTCAAACTCCTCCAAAGTACTCTCCACTAGCACCTTACACTTGTCGATTTGCTTATTCCATCCGTTGTTCAAAACATTTTTTAAATTCGTCATCTGTGATGCCCAATTGAGATTCACCTTAGCAACGTCAGAAAAACGTTTTCCTTTTATATCTTTTTTCATTAGAAGACATAAAGAAACTGGAAGGGGGTAAGGTCAGCTGAATAGGGGATGAGATAGAGGAGTCATGCCATTTTGGGTCCTGGTTTTTGTTCAACAGTCAGCAGTCGAGGCACGCATTTGGTAGCCAGCCTTTTCATCCCCAAATCTTCCGTTAAAATTCGCTAAACTGAACTCCAAAGTCACTCCAGACAGTCCTACAACTTTGTCAATTGTCCATCGTTGATCTTCCAGGATGATTTCGCGAATTTTTTCAACATTGTCATCGGTTCGAGCCGTGGAAGGACGACCAGAACGAGGTTTGTCATCAAATTACATTTTACCTCTTTTGAAACGGGAAAACCACTCAAACACTCGAGGTTTCCCAATAACATGATCCTTGTAGGCCATTTTTAACATTTAAAGAGTTTCTGTGTCAGTTTCCCCGAGCAACGAGCAAAACTTTACAGCCGCGCGCCGTTCACGATATTGCAAAGCTATCAGCCATTGGAAGAACGATGAGCACGCAAAACAACTCTCACTAAAAAAATCACATAAACCGAACGGAATCTTTTTTAGCGACGACACTGAGGCTTGGCTTATTGAGTTGGAAATTGTAGCTCTACAAGCTCCTGGCGGCAGAACGTGGTAGTACAAAAACTTCACTGACAGCAACATCAGTTGGATTTATTTTGAGTATACCCTGGTATATGTAAATCAAGGTACACCTCGACCAGCAGTAGATATTTATTATGTTAAATTAGTTTTAGAAGAAAAAAATTTTGTTATTTTTAACATTTGTTATTTGTCTTAAAATCTCATTTACTGTTCGTCAATAATAGGAAAAAGTGTGAGATTCTCGATGTATGGGTAAGCTCATCAATTGAGGGAAAAATTGTCGATGTATGCATACAAGAAAAAGTGAGGGCAACATTCTGCTATTTACTTAGACCGGGCTATTTACTGCGCGCCTCGTGGTCTGAAATCATAGTTTTGAGACTTGTTGCTATTCTTGACAATCAGTACCTAGTGTATAGTATATAACAGACTTTCGTTTGGACTATCGTTTAAAAATTATTCTATAACAGCTTCGTTATGTGTACCTTTCTAATTAGGCTAACATATGAACCAAATGTCAGAAAGAGACATCCCTTTATATTCAGATGAAACGAGAATACAGTTATCAGTCACATTTAGAAACAAAACAGAGGGAGTTCCTTTACAAAAGGCTGTCCTTGATCCTGTAACCGCCGCGCCATGGGCAGGTTTATTTTACGGTTGTTTGTTTACTTGAACATCTCATACTCTAATATATAATTCAATTAGGTCTTGGTATTTTACCTGGTGCCCTTATTAAGAGTATAACGGCGTTTTCTGCCTACCGTACTTGAATATATGATCTCCTGTAGTGAAAGCCGGCCATTTTAAATATTTACTGAGATGCACTAGGTTTTGTTACCTAATAGAAATGGAAATGTCGATTGCCGAGGGTCCAGTACACGTACTATAATATTTACTATAATTTTTTTTACGCTCTATCGTCTCATCAACACACAACCACAGTCATCTATTTTGTAATTTACATGTAATCTTCTCTATTACGTATTATATAGTTGATATATCGCGTCATAATAGTCTGCGATGTAACTGGAATTGTGTATTGTATTTGTACCAAAACTTTCGAAATGATTCTTTATCTTATGTGAAACAAAATAGAAGAAGAAGACTTTAAGGGTTTATCGCATACTTTACACATTACTTTCGCTCCATCGTAGAATAAATCATCAAACTCACCAATAAACGTTTTCACTTGGGGAGCATTTAAATGTTTCTGAACTTTTGCACGTGCGACATACTTTACTGTTAAATTTAGACGTTTCAACTAACACACCGGAGACCATACGTACACCTCGATCGATAAATCATGATCAACTACGACACTACAGCTGTGAGAAGTAGATCTTTGATCCCCCGTCACTATGGTTCGTTGACCACTTACCTCATTTCAGCATTATCATCGCACCATGACGTTAAAACTGCTTATAAATTAATAAATTAAAAGACAGTTATCTCGGTGAATTACCATACATCGTTTATAATCTAATAGAAATTTTATGTCGAAATTTTATAATGAAGTTTTATGAATATTATTGTTTTAGAATAGCAAATATTTGTGGATTATAAATGAGACGTCCGTTGCAGTAAAAATTCATACCCCCCCCCCCCCCGCGCCAATGGCGCAGCGCTCGCCCACAGCCTTGCTCATAACTCATAATACCTTGCTCATGCTCATAACTCATAATAACCTAACATTATTCCAGAAGCAATCCTGGCAATATCATTGCCTTAGTGGGCCAGCAAATTAATAATGCCATTAGGCAGGCGTCATCGATCAGAAAAGTCAAAGAGTAGGTCAACTTTAATTTTCGCTTTTCCGCGACATAAATATATATACCGAAGTGAAAGGGCGTTCCCCGATACCCAGATTAATCTTTATTTGGATTACGCAGCGTTTCTCTCGATAACACTTTTCTTAAAGTGATTAGATTCCGCTTCTTCTAGGCGCACAAAAAAAATTGATCAATAGCCAGTGCGGGAATACATCTTTATTGGAGCTCGAGTATTGCGGTGAGATGATTAATGGTTGTCTGTAATGTCGGATCGGTTGCTTAACGTCTCATCGAAAACTTATCCTTGGCGTTTTTATGGCGTACTTCTTAGGATAGCACTAGAGAGTCGGACAGGTTTGCGAAAGCTGAGATATAACCTAATTCGATTGAGTCCTACACGCACGTTTGGAGACACCGGAGAGTGTCCCTATCACTTTTGTCTGCAGATAATCCTTCCGAGATTTCTACGAGTATAAGGAAAATCATTCGTAAACACAAATCAGTTCAGTGTCGTTTTTGCTTTCCTATTTATACAATAAATTGTATCAACAGGAAAAAATTAAAGACGCTAATATCCTTTGTGAGATATTTAAGGAAAAGTATATCTTTATTTTAAAAACACTGATATACAGATAATATACTGGGGGTTGGTTGAGGGCCTCGATGCAGCAAGCAACCAGATTTTTACAAAGGTACCGACACGGGTTTTACCGACCAAGATTGTACCATAAGATTACCTTCTACACCATCTCAGTAGTATAGCAAAGTTCTGGTGCTATGGTGGTATTAAGAAAAAAACATGACGTCACTAAACAGGTTACCATACCTGTTTTAAACCGATGCAGACCTATTTTATACCTGTACAGATCTGTTTCATACCTGCGCCAAGAGTTCTTCAGATCAACAATGACCACATGCCATCCGCATCAAATGTCCGCGGACAAACACGAGGGTGCGCTAGAACCAACTTTGCTATACTACTCATCTCTAGTCGATATTTACAATTGTGTCTCGTCCAGGTTCAGTAAACCACTACAAGCAACTCGTTTTCATGCACTGTTTACTAATATCCTTCGATAGTAATTTTTTCATTGAAAGTATTTGGGTTGGGAAAAATATGGTCAGAAAATAGAACTATGTACACTTTCTTAAATAATCTTATTGATACTTCATTTTAATGAACAATATAGTCAGTCTATGTCTACCTATATCTACAACATTAGCCGAGCAGCTAGGCAAATATTGTATTGAATTAAAACGGCTGGGGATTTTATGAATGACCGGCTGAATAATTAACTGAACTTGTACTATTCATTTCATCGCTATTTGCCAAAAAAAACTGTCTTATCTTGCCTATAAATGGAAGAGTCTACCTGAGCCTAGCCATAAAAGCAAGACAAGGTTATGTTTTGAGATTTTTTATTTGGCAAATAGCGATGAAATAAACTATACGCCCAGTAGATACGCGGAAAAAATGTATGTACTTTTTATACTCGTATATTTGCGCTTTTTACAAGTTTCTGTAAATATATAGGAACATCCGTAGACACCTAGATTTTCTATTGCAAGTCAATAAATCTCTATAAATGTCCATAAATCCCTGAGTCTATATGTCTTTATAAATCCCTAGAAGTTTCTATAAATCTACCAGTTATATAAGTCTTCATGATGCATCTAAGTTCGTGCAAAATAGTACATGAAAGTTTCTAAGTTCCTTTATATTTTCATAGATATCCATTCGTTAGTAAATACAGGTAAAGATATATGTACTTTTTTATATATCTACGCCTTTTTACAAGTTCCTGTAAACCTACAGGAGTATCTCTAAGCATTTGAATGTTTATTTCCAGTCATTTTCTAATAAGTCTCTATAAAGCTCGATGAACCTCTAAGTCTATATGTCTTTATAAAACCCTATATGTTTCTGTAAGTCTACCCATCTACATAAGTCTTTATGATGCATCTCAATTCATGCAAGAGTGCACACAAGATTCTAAAAGTTTCATGATCAAAAAGATGTTTTCATAGATATCCATTGGCCAGTAAATACAAGTAAAAAATATGTGTACTCTTTTATATATCTACCCGTTCTTACAAGTTTCTGTAAACCTACAGGAATATTTATAAGCATGTAGAGTTTTTATTTTCAGTCAGTTTCTGTTTTTGATTGTGATCTCGTTTCGTATCACTAGGGCGTACTGTTGTACCACATCTATTGTTGTTGCCTTAAGGGATGTGAAATAAACAGCGGTGTTTACTTCAATACATAGATTTATTAAAAATAGGCAACAACGGTGAACACTTTAAACAAAACGTTCTAACATAATTATAAAAACTGACTAATACCTAAGTTACATAGGCAGTGGATTTTGTAGCAATGCATGCGGTCGGCTTTCGGTTATCTGTTTTATAGCCTCTTCCTCGCATCTGGCTGTGACGCTACGGTGACGACTTCTGTGTCACTCAACATAGTTATTCACAGCAAGATATGATTCCGGAAAAATGCAGCCGACCCGACCGTTCCCATGATAAATAAGTACATTTTTAAGGGACCTAAATATCTACAGTGACCCTAATAAACTCACTGCCATAAACTAAATAGAAGTCTTAACAGTTTCTAATAAATCTCTATAAATGTCCATGAATTTATGGGTCTCTATGTCTTTATAAATCCCTAGAAGGTTCTATAAGTCTACCGGTTTACATAAGTTTTTATGATGCATTTCAGTTCACGCAATAGTGTGCATGAAAGTTTCTAAAAGTTTCTTTATGTTTTCATAGATATCCATTGGCATGTAAATACACGTAAGAAATGCATATACCTATTTATATATCTACGCCTTTTACAAGTTTTTGTAAACCTATAGGAATGTCTATAAGCATCTAGAGTTTTTATTTTCAGTCAGTTATAAATCCCTAGCAGTCTCTACAAGGCTACCACTCTACATGTCTTAATGATGCATCTAGGTCCATGCAAGAAAGTTCTTGCATGTTTCTAAAAGTTTCTCTGTTTTTGTAGACATCCATTGGCTCCTTAAGAACTTGTAAATATTAATTATGCTGTTATGAGGTAAATATAACTTTTCATGACGTTCCAAAACCTTCAATAAAAGAAACAGATGCAATAGGTAACTGGTAATAATTGAGCTGGGATAATTTGTTGATAACATATTTGTAATCCACCTCTCAAATTCTAAATTTTGCTTCCTTCTTCCGTTTTTTTCATTTGCTTTTTTTAGACAACTTCCTATGAACAGGTTTCAGTAATCTGCTGTAAACTAATATGATATGTTGATGTGAATACAAACTAATGTTTTGTATTATTTTGGTAAAACATTCCATAATTTCATATCAATCTTCAATAGATTGGAAAACCAATTATTTTACAATCGTTTATATTCGTCGGATATAAGCTTCCATGATGTTTCAAAACCTTCAGTAAACCCCCATAAGCTTCCATATGTATCAACATCAATCTTTAGTAGCTAAATAACTCTGACAGGATATAATAAAATAAATGCCTTAATGAGAATATAACATGAAATGATAGTATTATGAGTATCTGTTTCTATAGTCTAGGCAATTTTTTCCAGACGTATGTTCTTAAATGAAATCATATTTCTCCATATTTTTCCCCATATCGTCAACGTCGTTCGAGTTCTAAGAAAATTTCATTTTAGTTCAGTAAATATAATGTATTTCTGATCGTAATAAAACTTCTGAAAGCAGAGTGGATGAGCAAATTGAAAAACGGCGGTTGAAGGGAAAATCAATTTTAAACGAGCATCCCTAGGCATTATTCTACAGGTTGAATTTCCAGTAGTAGACTTAGGGACTAGGAGAACTCCTTTTAAAAGAATGCATTAGAATATATTACCTTGAATAGTAAGAGTTTCGGATAAACTCAAAATAAAATAACGGGGTTACTACACGTTCTTATCTAAATGGAGAAATGATAATTGTTATGTTCCCTTTTCCTCTGGAACGACACAGCACGTTTCGATAATATTTTCCCCCTAGTCTACAGAAACAGTAGAATGAACGTAAAAAGTAAGGTGCTATTGTATAAAACAATATTTTGAGCAATATTAATATACGCCGGCCCTGTATGGCACTGTATATCAAACAAACAATACAAAAGATTATAAGCAACACAAAACAAAATATACACATATATGAACATACAAACATTACATAGTAATACAGGAATGATATACATAAAACAATACATACAAGAAATAGCACAGAAGTTTTATAACACACAAATACATCGCACCACTGATCGAAAACATAAAACAGACATATAACAACGAACCACATACTCACAAACATCTGCATGAAAACCTGGACGACTAACGATAGACTAATATGGAAAATCTCAGATGACCATGCAACGAGTATGATATATGCCCACAAACCAATGAGGAATAATCCCACGTCTATTCACCGAAGCTGAAAACACAGGTAAAAGAGCTCAGTGATTCAAATTATCATCCAAACCAAAATACAGTTTGCTACTAAACAACGTACAATACTATAAAAGAATTAATTAAAAAAGGCTTTTAATTTCTTTTCCTATAATAAACTGACATGGAATATTACAAACATCATAAATATAAAATAAAAATATCTAATTAATAGAAGCAAGCACATTAAAAGAAAACATAATTCTAGATTAACCGGAGCTAGATATTTTAAGTTGAATTAATAGAACACCAAAGAATCCAAGAGGTCCATCCAACGACCGGGTGCCTTACTTTCTATGTAATCCAGATATTAAGCCATTTTCTGCGCAAATATGTTAACATATGCACTAGGCATATTGAAATTTCAAGTATTAAAATATTTTATTTTATATACAGTGATGTAGTAATACTTAAATTAAAGTTATATAATATAAAGAACAGATCTAGAGAACAATAAGGAGATTTTAAAGTAAAGTAAGGTAAAATTTTAGTTTAGTATGTGAATATATGGCATTTTAGAATTTCTAAAACCACAAATGTTCCAACATCTCAAATAAAACCAATAATTTGTTCTGGGAAGATAACTGCGAAAATAAAACTTTTTAGAAAAAGCAAGAAATTGAAATACCCCCGCCAATACTGGGTATTGACTAAGTAAGTGTTCTAATTTTTGGGAAATAACATTAAAGAAACAGTATAAAGCAAAGTTTTATACTGTTTTATACTACGCAGAGAGTAATATTCAAACTACAGAAATAAGGAGATTATACTCCTACCCATCTGCAAATGCCTTATATAATAAGGACTAAACAAATTAGGTCAAAACAGCTATTCTCCTGGCTATATGCCAAACGCCGAGCGCTGAATAATATGACAAAATTTGCCGTATTTTGTCTAACAGAGTTAGCACTAAAATACAGTGATTGTTCCAAATTTCAAAACCACAAGGAAGATGCAAAGTGCCCACCTATCTCAGGATATCGGTAACTGCAGACCGGTTTCGACCTTATCTTGGGTCTCGTCAGTGCAGTGTAAACGAGTATACCTTTCACAGATGAAGCTCACATCTAGTAGACGTTGATACGTTCCATCGCAGTAGAACGTACCAAACGCCATCTCTTGGTAGTTTCGAGAACAATCTAAATCGGTGTAAAAACTTGAGATCATTAATATAATGCAAAGTATTACTACGCAGAGAGTAATATTCAAACTACAGAAATAAGGATATTATTACGAAAAACTGTTAGACAAAATACCCGCAAATTTTTTCATGTAATACAACGCTCGCCGTTTGGCATATAGCCAGGAGAATAGCTGTTTTGACCGAATTTTTTTAGTTCTTATTATATAAGGCATTTGCAGATGGGTTGGAGTATAATCTCCTTATTTCTGTAGATTAAAGCAACTGTTTTTATTTTTTATGTAGTAACTTCCTTAAGTAAAAAAATTAAATACATGCATATAGCAATAATAATTATTTACAATGTTGATTACTCTACATATAATACATAAAATGAGTCATCCATATTTCGTGCAGTCGTATAAATCAAACATCATAATATGGAATATCAATGATTTAAATTTAAATTACCAGAATTATTAATAGATAAATCTGAATTGGGTATCAGAAGCACCTGGTGCATCTAAAAAGGTCATGAATTATTTCTGTAATAATAAAAAACAATTCAATTTTAATGGTTGATGCTCGAACTGAACGAACTGTAGGTGATAGTAATTAAAAAAAGGTAAAGCATTAGAGAAAATGTATTTGCACATTGCCCAATTTGCACATTTCTTGAAGCATCCTCTGGTAATTCTGGTCTTGACTTTTAACTTTTAAGATGGCATAGGACTTCAGTCAGTGCGAGAAGAGATTGATTCTTAATACGCCTAGATGGTTATAGTCCAGTGAATTAATGTGTGGAGAAAGAAGGGCTCCAAGTCAAATACGAGGAATAGCAAAAAAAAAGTAAAAACTCTAACGTTGTCAAAACAGACTGACTGGCATTGTCAATATATTCGCTGTTTCAGAAGATACTTTACTATAGTAATGTATTCATTATATTCCACCGTATACATTGCATAGATCGCTTGTACGGTTACGAGTCACTGTTCGCAATACCTTCACCGAATAATTTCGCATAAACCTGCACTATTCTTAAAGGATACGGAAACCTTTCTAACACTTTTTTTTATTATTTTTTACGCACCTTGGCGTCATATCCCCTAACTGGAGTAAGGTGCACTTTAATCCTATTCTTCTACTTAACTCGCGGACGTTCACATGGATACACAAACACATTAAGCCGCCTGATGTGGGAATCTAAGCCACGCCTGGATTACCCCGAGCCAGCAATCTAGGCCAGCCTTAAGCGATTGGTATTGTTCCCTTGATAAATCCAGTAAATTTGAAGGCATTCTACAAGGTAATTATGGAATAATTTACACTCTGAAAATCTGAGCATATCTGTAAACATTCATTTCAATTCGGATTAGAACCGAAAATCAAGTGGTCAGGTGAAAAAACCCCGACCAATTTCAGGTGTCACTGACGTTGGACTCGGGAAATCGGCATGAAAAGACGGAGCATTGTTCACTACACTACTTGACCAACAATTCTCTGAACACTAACTAACTCTTCATGTTTCGCGATGCTGACACAATATGGTGGTGTGTAATAATAAATTAGTGTGTACTGAAAAAGCACCTTTATATCTATGTGTGTTTTCAATAGACTTCACTTTAAACTCTATTATTACTCTATTATGACACAATATAGTGGTGTGTAATAGTAAATTAGGGTATACTAAAAAAGCACCTTTATATCTATGTGTGTTTTCAATAGATTTCACTCTCTTAGAGTGAAAATAAATTAGAGAATAAACTCTATTAAAGAAATTGGATATTTCCTACATTCCTACATATTTTGTGTAAAACCGATATCGTGCGTGATCAATATGTTATTCAAAATCAACATCTTCTTGAAAATACTCCAAAATGTTATAAGATATGCTAGTGTTTCATACTTAAAATGTTTCATATAATCTAGTTCACACCTAGAATGTTCACGTAAATATTGATTATGCTGGTACAGCACCACGAAATAAATAATAATGCAAACCCTAAAAATATCAATATTAATAGAAAAAAAAATAGTACAACAGAAATTATTTCCTTCATTCACTACTGAGTGATTCAAGGGCCTAACAAGTCGGTAATCTGGACTCCCAATAACCTAGAATTTTCAGTAATCCAGTCGAGAATGAAATATAATATTATAATATTGTTTAAAAAATAAAACCCGCCACGGGTAGAATTCGACATCTGACGTGGATGGGAACCGAACGATAGACAGCTGTTTCGAACTTATTAGTTCTCATCAGTGCCGTACACGGTACGCCGATCCAGGACAAATGCCGAATGAAATCCGTGGGGCATATATCTACATGGTTACGATCTATGTCAGTAACATATAAGTCGGAAATCGAGAAAGGAACTACCAATCCGCCAAGCGGTTATCAAGTATTTCCCAAATAGCAAGGCTATTACATAATCGCTATAGGAAACAACTACTCCTCGGGCTATAGTCTCGCCAGGTGTTGAATTATACCTAAAAGCGATCCTCGACCCCTTTCTCGTGTTTCTGCACGATCACACAAGGTTTCAAAAAATGAAACTCACCACGAGTAGGATTCAACATCTGTCCCAGATGGGAACTGAATGACAGATAGCTGTTTCGAACTTAATAGTTCTCATCAGTGCCGTGCAGAAACACAAGAGAGGGGTCGAGGATCGCCTTTAGGTATAATAGGAGGGGCTTTAGCCCGAGGAGTAGTTGTTTCCTATAGCGATTATGTAATGTCCTTACTATTTGGGAACTATTTGATAACCGCTTGGCGGTTTGGTAGTTCCTCTCTCGATTCCAGACTTATATGTTACTAACTATTATATTGCACCATTTAATGATGCAATCATTTACCATACTCCAGATTTCAAACAAATGAGAATATACGTCATAATATCAGTGGCACAGCACTTGTATTAATTAACAGTGTTTCTGATCGTCCAACAGAGATGCAGTTGACCACCAATTATTACAAGTTCGTAACTATGTTATTCAATCTAATAGAACCCTCTAATCCAACTGATGGATCAGAAAAGTACGATCTGTTTGACTAAACTCCACTAATACTGACATAGTTTTCCAGAAAACACCAAAACACTATACACTACACTCGACGCGCGTTTCGCCAACAAAGCTGGTATTATCGTGAGATGGTTACAACTTAAAACCAGTCTTTGGTGCCCTCTTGGTCCGTATCATATCTTTTAAAGGAAGTTTAACATTTTCAATACCTTAAAGAGCCTATTTCTTGCATGTGTGCTTTTACAGGGCGACCTAACCCACAACATTGACATGGACATACACAAAGGGCACCCACCCGGCTTATGTGGGAATCGAACCCACACCCAGACTACTCCGAAGCGGCAATCTGCGCCAGCCCCAAACCATTGGCATCATTACCCCGAATGAATGAAGGAAACGTGGACACCTTCTGTGAGGTAATAATTATGGGGTTACTTCCACTCAGAAGATAATACTATACCTATAAATATTCATGTCAACTCAAATTCGAACCGAAATTCAAGTAGGCATATGGAAAAACCCCTACCAATTCTTATCTCTACTCGAAGTTGAACCCCAAAACCTCCGGGATGACAGGCCGGAACGTTGTCCACTACGCTATCTGATCGACATTTTGAAGGATGCACTACAAGTTCTTAGGACAATGTAGCAATTAATTAGGGCAACAGCGTTGGAAAAAATAGCTATTTCTAACAACGATGTGTTACCGACAACAAAATCAATCTAATACTATGATTCTGATAATTGTATTGTATTTGATTAAAATATGATTGTGTCTATCATTAGAGATCGATGAAAATTGGCTGAAATTAGCCAGAATTGGGACTGCCTAGATTTTAATTGAACCAAGGCATGAGCAATACATCGTTTAGCAGGTAGATGGCGTTTGCGAAATTTCTACATGTATTGCTCACGCCGGCTTTGTACAAGACTAGTCTAATATTTTCAGAACACAAACAATAGTCTGGTATACTTGCACTGATGATTCATAATAAAAATGAAATCTCTATATACAGTTGCGGGACAGCCTGGCATAACCGAGTATAATTAGGTGTCAATAATTATTTAATTTACCCCCTTACTTCATGTTACATAAGAGCTTGCGTTCGACGAAGTAATATGAATTAGAAATGAGAAGTAGATGATACTTTGTCGTTTAGCAAGCAGATGGCGTTTGCCAAATTTCTACTAGTACTAGAATATTTATAGTTTCTTTTCTACTACATTTGGGTATCAGCATCAATCATACGACCTTTAAGACTCGATGCACTTTTTTATAGAAAGATGACAGTCAGTAATGACAATAAATTCGTTCGATACACACAGGGGTGTATGATAAACTTCCACCGCCATAACTCTGTTATTTATCGTCCGATTTTCGAAGTCCAAAAACCAAATTAAATCACTTGTAAAATACTACAATCTGAGCAATAATTTTTTTCAAACTTTGTTTTCTATGACATTTCATGGACAACTTTTGATTTTCAAATGAAACTGTATGGTTTTTTCTATGCTATATCAAAGATTTTTTTTTTTGAATCCAATGATGTATAGAAACCTAAATTTTGTTTAACATTAGTGCCTGAAAGAAAATTAAAGAAACAGTAAAATGTGATTGAAAAATTTTATTAAAATAACATTTAGGCAGTTGGTTTTTAATTTTAAAAAAGCATAAAAAGAATGTTGGAATACTAAACAACTATTACAACAATTGTTCAAACTGACCACCATTTTGTTCAACACATAAATGACATCTCCGCGAGATGCTTAAAACTCAGGTACTCAGGTAAAATTTGGATTTTCATTCAAATTGGGTTCAATTTCATTGGGTTCAAATCATTGGATTAAAAAATACTCTCTTTAATATAGTTTAGAAAAAACCATATTGTTTCATTTGAAAATCAAAAGTTGACTATGAAATGTTATGGAGAAAAAAGTTAAAAAAATTATGTGGCTTAGATTGTAGAATTCCACAAGTGATTTAATTTGGTTTTTGAATTTTGAATATCGGATGATAAATAACATGATGAGTTATGACGGTCGCCATTTCTCGTGCACTCCCTGTATATTTCATGTATTTTTTACAGCATTGATAATCATTAATTGTGTAATATATGACGCAACAAATATTAATATTTAACAGATATTATCGCCATTAATCCTGGTACATTCTTTACAAGTAAAATAGGTAGGCATATTTAATTAAGGCCAATTTCACCTACGCTTTACATGTAGGTACACTTCCATACACGTGTATATATTTCCATGGCTAATAAAATAATTGAAGCGTACACGGAAAAGGACGCGTGGATGTTTTAAGTAAACGCAAAAGCGCGAGTCGGACAAGGAAAATTTAATCTCTTTTATTAACGCAAAATAAACAGAGATATTATCGTACAAACAAAGCGACTTAAAGCTTTTCAGTATGTATTTTCCATTCTGTGATACATGTTTCATAATTATGCCTTAATAAAAGAAAAACAAATATGTATCAGGGGTGTTCGCGTAACAAAAGTTGAATTAAAGTAGTATTACTTGTGCTGATTTTGATACAGTCTACTACCATTCCATTACTTTCTCGAGCATGGAGACGCTGTCCATAGTCACGTTTATACCTCCGAGAAATCCAAAATCTTTTGTTATTCATAATTTGTCATTGTTTTGTATCAATGATTTTTTTGTGTCAATATACAAATCGTCTAAATAATAATAAAAATATAGTCGAAAATACATTGTCGACAATACACTGACCATTTCAAATATATATAAAATAATATCACACAGAAAATTTTGTTTTAGGGACGCTGAAGTCCTCAATGAAAATAGTCCTAGACTTAGCGAAAGCCTTTTGATGTAGTTACTCATCAAATATTGTTGCAGATCTGAAATCAAATTGATTTTCAAGGTGTTTCCCTCAATCTAATGGTTAACTGTTTATAAATGATGATCTAACAAGTTGTTGTACTTGTGAACTAGAAGTACTGAAGGAAGTTAAAGTTTCGATGTTCCTCAAGGAACAATTTTAAGGACTATATTATCTCATATTTATATTAATGAGTTGGCAACGGTCATACTACGTTAAACATCGATTCTCATTCTTATCCGGAACAGGTTCTAAACATTTTCCTGACAGAATACGAACAATAATAATAACAAAAACAGACAAATAAGTAAACCAAATTAAATAATATTTAAATAACGTCGTTAAAAATAAATTAACAAATCCCTGTAATTAAGGAAACAGGAGCTAATTAAAACTAACAAATAAATGAGATATAAAAAGTAAGGATAGGTCAGGACATCGACGGGGCGGCGCCGGCGTCGTTACTTGCCATTAATAGGAAGAAAGCGTCGCGTCGGCCAATAAATAGATGGAGACAGTCACTGGCTGGTTGGGGATGGAACGCGGAGTGCTTGTTTTGTGTTATTATAAGTGTATTATGTATATGTAATATTGACACAATTCAGGAGGGGATGCATTCTATACTTGCTAGTATAAGTGGCTGAAACTCCAAAAATACAAAAACCGTACTATTTATCATTAACATGTATATTAAAAGAAATAAAGAAATTTTAAAAGTAAAAAGATCTTCGTCCGATCACCGATGTCAAACAACCTCGGGCGCAGTTAACACTTGGATGGGTTACCGCTCGAAAACACCGCGTGCCGTTGCCGTTTTTAGCCTACAGTGATACTAGGTGGATTGAGTAGCCCAGTAAGTATTGTTGCCGGTCCCAAGCCCGGAAGAAAGAGGAGGGTCAGAGAGCCAGGTTAGCTGTCTACCCTCTGTAAAAACAGATAAACAAATCGATGATATTCATAGTACCGATGGTATTCATCGAAGAGGAACAGGTCCTCGACCTACTTAGAAGAAGGAAGAAGAGGAAGAAGATTTGTTTAACATTGTAACTAATGGCGACATTGTCAGTTTTGCTGAAGAATTTTTGCTATATTTTACAGAAGTAATAACTTAAAATAGCGAAGTCGAAAAAAACTTTCTAAACTTGTATTTGTACGGATTTCTTCTCGTAAAGTACCCGAATACTTTCTTCGTCGTTGTCTTGATCAAAGGGAATTGTTGAGTGAAAAGTAAAACAAGAAATTTTGTCCGTTTTCCGGGAAGTGTATTACACATATAATTTTGTAAATACAACAAAAAAATAGAATGTTAACGGAATTGTCGAAAAAAGGAGCGATAATGTGATCGCTTTTTTACTGAAAGCACACTGATTGGTTCTAAGTATTTTGATATTTTACGGCAGAATATTGGATCTTTCACAACGCCTCTATACTTCTAGGATACACTGTTCTGAAAGTTAGTAAAACTGCAGGGCCAAGATTTAATCAGGTGTGGTTCCAAAATGGGTGCTGGGAACGCCAATGGATGGGTGCCCCGCCCTTTATGATACTTAGTGCAAGAATACTTGAACAATTCCTTCCCAAACCATTAGTAAGTGGACGGGAATCAATTATTTCCTTGAGACATATTTAAACTAAAATATATCAGAAGAGTAGAGCTAAGCTAATACTCTAACAGATCTGGAACAGAACATGAACGCGTTCCAAGTGATTAGCCCTAATACGTTGTTTTATGTTTTACAATTTGTTATAATTCTTTCTTGTTTTTCCCGAATTGCATTTCTGTGGTTTTAAAGAATATATTATACATTAAGATATGTTATTTTTAAGATTAAATCGTCTTAGTTCTGTCAACTGTTGACGACGATATTTCGGATCTTGATCGCTATTGCCAAAGCAGCATTTTATAAGTAACTGTAACAGAATTATTGAAGTATTACATTTTTAAAGGTCGTTATTAAATGAAGGGTTCGGGTGTAAACAATGATAACTGACATTTTTTAAGTTTGGAGATGATTATACCTAAATGTTGAACTGAATTCAGATTTCTATTTATATCAATTTTTAATCTCTAAAGTTTACAGGAAGCTATGATGAAGTTTTTAGAATGAAATATAGGCAAATATATGACGAAATTATTTTGTTTTTACTTTTATATACATTTTTTTTATTGGAAAATCACGTAGATACCATTGTTTACTTTGCTTTATACTTTTTCAAGGGGAGATACCATGCAGATACCATCGTAATAACTTGTAGTAAATATCACATAATTAGATAAACTTTTATTAGCAAAAAGAAACATATAAGTACTAATCCTTCAAGTAAATTATTGTAGTATTGGTGATATGCTTCTGGTATCCAAGACAGGCACGACTTTACTGTATCCAGTTTACAAGCAAACTTACATTTTCGCATGTAAATAATGGTATTTACGAATATTCGCAAGTATAAAATGGTATGTGCTGCAAGTACCATTATGCACATGCAGGTTGTTTTTAAAGGTTAGAATATATTCCTTGCCGTATTTCCTAATAATGCCAGTCGTTGGGAAAGCGACTTCTTTTCTGGGTATGAAGGATCAAACGTAGGGTCATTATCTTCATCATCTGGTTCAGTTTCCGACGATAAAACCGAGGAACTTTCAGGAAAACTGAAGTCGAATCTACGCCGTGCCGTCATGTTGACTGCATATACCATTATTTACTTGCTCACACTGATAGTTACCATAATTTTCAATGAGTATAATAGCGCCTCTATTAGCGTAAAATTAAATTAACCACTATAAAATAGCGCTGGAACTCACATACTATTGTTTACACCAAAAAACTCAAAATTCCCAAAATTGTCAGTTACCATTGCTTATACCCAAACCCTTCAAATATCAAGAATGTATTTGTAGCTTGTGATATTTGTGATGCAATTTGTTGTGCTCTTAAGTTTTTATAATAGACTCTGGGAATAGAAATAAAGTTAAAAACGCTAAAAGATTTGCCAAATTCCATACATCTAAAGATTCGCCTAGTAGCTTGCCGCTTGCTGTATACAAAATATTATATTTTTATATATAGTATGAGTAAACACAAAATATTTGTACAACAGTCTATAATGACGAGTTCTCATCAGTTATCTAATCATAATAAAGGAAATCACTGAAATACTATTTAAATAATATCGTCAACAACAATAGTAGCTAGGTACAATTATAAGTAAATACAGTCACTGTTGTTGATTATTTCATTACAAATTCATTGCTTTCATTCGCTGACAGACTATATACACCGGTTTACAGTTAACATGTATTTAAAGTAAGTTGGAAATAATTCAAAACACAATTAAAACAAAAAGAACCAAAACACATATTTTAAATAACTACAACTTCTCTAAACAACTACATCTCTGTATTTATGTATATTAGTGCAAAGGTCATACATAAATAAAATAAACATTTACGTAGCACTTTACAATATTTCATAGCGGAATAAGATATGAAACCTTACTGGCCATTGTATTGGACATTATATTTATACTTTCAGTTCGACAACTTGAAAATATTATTTTCCTCAAACTCAGTAAGAGATGCCACATTCTCCATCGCTACCCCCCGTTGGAACTCGAACCCCGGCATATAATGACACCCAGTTCGCCACCCAGGATCACAGTACGAATGACGTTGTGGCTCTCTATAGAAGAATACTATATGAGGTGGACAACGAGTTTCATTACCCACCTTTATAGGACAGTTCAATAGGTCACCTATCCATATAGTAGCTGCAGAGCAAAGTGCTGCACTTTAATTGGCTCTGCATTGGGCTACTGATCTGAATGCCCATCGTGTTCCCTATAGTAATATATGACTTTACATATTTTTAATACGTAGACAACACTCAGATCGATTTTAACATTCATCCAGACAAATTTTCTGAACACTATAGCAAAACTTTAAATAATCCAAAACTCAGACGATGACTTGTAATAGTTTCTGACTTTGATCATGATTTTGAAAAAATATTGTTTTGTTTGAGATATAAAATTTGTAACATTTTAAATGTTCACAATATATGTATATAGAATACGCGTATAGAATTTATTTTACACTAGACATTACAGCAATTAAATGGATGATTTAAATAGAATTTTTATGGCACAATGAACGTACAGTTTAATCAAACAGGCTTTGATTATTTAATCAGATTTTTATTAACCATTTTATTGCTCTTTTATGACATCATAATTACCTCTTTATTTTTAACCGATCTTAATTACGTATTTTATTTCATAGCTTATAAAGTTTATGCAATTTTTTTCTGGATCATTTGACCAATTTAAATTTTGTTTCAAATATCAATTTAACTTGAATACTAGATGTAACAGAAACCATTGGTATTGTTCATAAATCTGCAACAGACTGTAAACTACACCAAAAACAAGTGTTTATATGGAAAGTTTAGAGGGCCTAGATCAGGGAAGCGTAGTGGTTTCACTTCTGTGAAAGTAATCTCGAATACCATGTTGAAAGTAAAGAGGAGTTGGAATTAAGTTATTTGTAAGGATAACTTGACCATCTTGACTGGGGTTAAGTTGCCGTAAAAGAAACACGATCCAAAATGTCGTTTCCAAATAATTCTATCCAAGTACTAAATTTTTGTTGTTATTAAGTATTTAAGTTTTTAAATCTTCATTAAGTTATTTGTTCTTTTTTCACTTAAAAACGAAATGTTGACTGTTTTGTATATTTTCTTTTACGTCTACTTAAATCAATAGATACATGCAAGATGTCGAAACTGTATTAATAACATTGCTATCGTTGGTAATCCACTTATCTCAGATCTCTAGTCTCTGTCCTGATATTCCTAAACACGAGGTTGTGGTATGCTGACCCACGACCAATTTCTGGAAATCTTAAAATAAGAAAACAAAGAAAACGTATTATTTGTATAATAACATAAAACGATTTTTAAATGGATATTTCCATATATGACTACATCTCCAATCATATACCATCTGGTATATAGCATTGTGTGATATTTTTACGGATGGTCTCATATATTTTGCTGTGACACCATAGCTCATGAGAATACTGTGAGTATTAAGGCCAGTTGTTTGACGCAGAGATAATAAAAGTACAGCACTTTACTTGGCATCCACGATATGGATGGATGACTTCCAGAGATTGTATTCCTTTATAGAGATTACTGCGTCAATATGATTCATTCTAGTCCAGAGTAACGGACTAGTTACAGTTTTGGGGTTTTCACAATATATTTAGGTTCGAATTCCAACAGGGGAGTTTCAGACCTGTCCCTGAGCATAGATATACGAGGGTGAATCAAATATAAATGAGACTTTTTGTTCTGGGCATGCAATAGTAACGCATGAGGGTTCCCGCTTCGTGGGGTGTTGGTTAGGGATATCATGAGAGGGAAGGGCAGGTGGGCGACCTCGCTCGTTCCTTTTAGTACCCGTTGTAACGATGTCTAAGCAGGAGGTGCCTTCGTCAATTGCGCAGCATGTTATCATCACATTTCTCGCCACGGAAGGTGTAAAGCCAGCTGAAGTCCTGACGAGATTGACTGCGCAGTTCAAGGAAGAGACACTGTCCCGACCTAGAGTGTTTGCATGGCATAAACAGTTTGTGGAGGATCATGAGAAAGTTGAAAATGAGAGCCGTGACCGCCGACCTCGCACCAGCATCACCAGCGACAACATCGTCCGCGTTCAACAACTTCTTGAGGGTGACATGCCTCTGACCACCAACGAGATTGCATCTAAAGTTGGAATAAGTTATGGAAGCACTTTTTCGATCATCACAGAGGAGCTAGGGTTTCGTAAGGTGTGCACAAGGTGGATCCCTCGCCTTCTGACAATTGAGCAGAATTGCATGGTTTTCAGGTGTGTGAGCGTCTCCTAGCGATATTTCGGGAAGAGGGAGACTCGTTTCCCACTTATGTTATCACCTGCGATGAAACGTGGGTGCACTACTATACCCCTGAGTCGAACCAGGCGAACAAGGAGTGGAGACGTCAAGAGGAGGCTGGGCCAGTAAAAGCCAAGTCAAGGCTGTCAACAGGCAAGGTTTTGGCTACAGTTTTTTTGACCAGCGTGGCTTGTTGCACCTCGACTTTTTGCATGGTCGCAGGCTCATTAATGCTGCGTACTACTGCGACACTTTAAGCGAGGATAGACTTGCATATCGCCGCAAACGACGTGACTTACCGCTGAGAGAAGTGAAATTTCTCCATGACAATGTTCGTCCCCATACAGCAGCCCTGACCAGAGAAAAATTGGAGGAATTTTGCTGGGAGACACTTGAACACCCTCCCTATAGCCCCGACCTATAGCCCTCCGACTTTCACCTCTTTGGTCTTCTCAAGAAAGCCATGGGAGGACAAAGATTCAACAACGATGAGGAGGTTGAGGCCTACGTGCGCAATTGACTGGAGACACAACCAACTTCATTTTACGAGCAGGGCATTACAAAATTACCTACACGCTGGGAAAAATGTTTTTCTAGATCAAGAGATTATATAGAGAAATGAACTGTTATTCTTTTTTTTTAAGTTCAAATAATAATAAATTTAAAAAAGTCTCGTTTATATTTAATTCACCCTCATGTTTGTCTTTGTTTCTATGTACAACTTTACCCTCTATAGTATGATGCTTTAGGGGAAGAAAATCGATCACTGTGTCCAAAAGTAGTTAGTGAATAAATCTTTTTTAACCTAACAAACTTTTTTTTAACTTGATAAACCTAAGTTACTTGTGCTACCTTAATTCCCTAAAATCGTACTATACTCGTAGTTTCTCACCCTACATCTTCATTTAGTAGGTTTTCACCCATATTATTTCCGAGTTCTTAGTTTAAGGTTATTTAAACTACGATAGTTTCTACTGGAGCACGATGACTTTTTAAATGAATAAAGAAAGTTGGATTTCATTCAGAGCTGTTGTTCTCCGCTTTCTGGAATAATCGAAAAATCCATTCTCCAGCTTATAAAATGAAATTAATGGGAAAAGAATATTGCGGAACTGACATTTAGATAGCATCTGCGTCTCCCACCTGCATTGTTTTTGGCGTACTGGAAGTCTTAGTGACAATGATTAATAGCCGTTTGAGTTTAAAGTAAAACAAAGATATTCTTTATAACTAGCTGAAGAGAATTATACGAGGGCGAATAAAATATGAACCGGAATTTTTATATTAACGCTCGTTGGGTAACTGTCAGTAGCATCTGGTCTGAGTAAGAGGTACATATGTCCGTTGTGCAACGCATTATTATCAAATTTTTGACGCGGGAGTGCGTAAAAACGGTCGTAACTTTGCGTCGAATAACTGCACAGTTTGCCGATAAAACCCCTCCAAGACCCAATTCAATGACTGGCATAACAAATTTGGCATACCCTGAAAAAAATCCACCTCGAAAAGTCAAAACTCGTCAATCTGCATTAAAATTTCTTGCCACAGTTTTTTGAGATTGCAGAGGGGTACTGCTCATTGACTTCCTTCATGAGCGGCATACAGTTAATGTCGCCTACTACTGCCAGCTTCTTGATGAAGCAAAACTGGGTTTTCGGCGGAAAAGACGGGATATGCTTATCCGAAGTGTGATTCTTCACGATAACGCTCGGCAACATACAACTGCTTTGACCCGAGAGAATCTCGAAAGAATTTATTGGGAAACACTTAAACATCCACTGTACAGCTCGGATTTGTCACCATGTGACAATCACATGTTTGGGCAGCGCAATGAAGAATTTGAAGGACGCCGATTTGATGACGAAAAAGACGCGAAAGCGTTGCGCAATTGATTAGAGGCACGACCGACTTAATTTTTCGATAGCGGTATTAAAAAACTTTCATAATATAAATTGCGGGACCTTGCTCTTTGGTGTATGTACATCAAGCAACGAATGCAAAATATTATAGAAAAATTGCAAGCAATATTAACATTTGTAACTATATTAAGACATTCCACATTACATACATCAGAAAATAGTAAAAAAAATCGGATTTTCTAAATTATATGACACTTGACTGTATTGTAAATTTTCATGTACTTTACTTCATTTACTTCAACATCAGGTGCTGGATGGTATGGACCTTCTTTCAGTATTATATGTATTGATTTATTTACTATAACTGTTCTGGAACGCAACTGTTGTGAAAATAAATTTGTTACGCCGCTGAGTGGTGTCACAGTTGTTGACCAGAGGGCGTTTGCGTGTAGCCATACACCGCTCCCCGCAAGTAAGCGCAGAGAGTAGTACGATTCGAGACTTGTAATTGACAGTAGTCCGCAGCTAAGCTAACACCAAGATATAAATTTTGTCGAATAAGTACATGTTTTCTAATACGGATAGCAACTACGCATATTACTTGTTCTTTCTTAGTCTCCATGTCATTTGTATGGCTTGTAAAAACAAAAAAGGAAGAAACTTTGAAATATATTGTTGTGTTCTACAAAAGGCGTATTTTCTTCCATACAACGACGTAAAAATATGTGCGAATCCCGCACAACAACATTAAATCGAAAATATTTTTATTGTAATTTTTCATGTTTATATAATGAGGAGGTGCATCACCTTGTTGAAATAAAAAGTAATTTCGTGAAAGATTAGGTTCCTCTACATCCAGATGTAAAGTTATTAGTGCAGCAAAAAGGTCGTCTCGAAGAAAATCCAAATATTTTGCACCAGTTAAGTTCACGTCAAAGAATAAGGACCCATAATTTTTCCAATCGATTATGCCACACCATACATTCATCTGGGGATTTTGAGTGTAATACTCATCCGTTGCTGATTCTCGGTACTATGTCAAGTATTTATCTAGCATCATAATTAGATCATCAGTCCTAAGACTGGTTGGACGCTAACCTCCAGCTTCTCCTATCTTGTGCTAACCTACGCATTTCGCTAATTGCGGTACAACCTACATCCCTTACTATTTGCGAGCAGTAGTCTAATCTAGGCCTACCTCTGCCTTTCTTCACTCCTATTTCTGCCTCCAAAATATCGCAGACTATTCCCCCATGTCTCAGCAAGTGGCCTACCATTCTATCTCTTCTCTTCTTTATGTTTTTCCACATACTTCTTTTCTCGCCGACGTTCTCCAATACTTCTTCATTTCTAACCCTATCAGTCCATGGTATTTTCATCATTCTTCGGTAACACCACATCTCAAAAGCTTCTAATTTCTTCCTCATTGCTTCCCCTACCGTCCAGGTTTCGCAACCGTATAGTGCCGTGCTCCATACATATGTTTTCAAAAAGTTTGCTCTGCTCTCGCGCCCTCTGCACACTAACACTTTAGTTTTGTTTTTATTCACCCTCATTCCGTATTCCTCTGTCAATACTGCCTCCATTTCGTTCAATGCTGATTCTAATTCCTCCTTACTAGATGCTAATACTGCTATATCATCCGCGAATCTCAGCATTTTTAGTTTCTGTCCTTGTACTTTAATCCCGAAATCCACTCTATCTTTTACCACATTAATCGCCTCTTCGATGTACAGATTAAAAATTAGTGGTGATAGTACATCCTTGTCTTACCCCTTTCCTGATACCTACTTCCCTGATCCGATTGCAGTTACTTTTCTTGACCTTGCTAAAGCGTTTGATACAGTCAATCATAGAATTTTATTAGATAAATTATATAACTATGGAATTAGAGGAACAGCAAACAAACTGATCACTAGTTACCTAGAAAATAGACACCAAAGTGTAAAGATTAATAATTGTAAAAGCGAAAGTATAATATTAACGACAGAAGTACCTCAAGGTACAGTTTTAGGCCCGTTACTATTTATTGTATATGTTAATGATCTCTTAAAGGAAATG
The DNA here is from genome assembly GCA_037954035.1 of Rosalia funebris. Classification (NCBI taxonomy): domain Eukaryota; kingdom Metazoa; phylum Arthropoda; class Insecta; order Coleoptera; family Cerambycidae; genus Rosalia; species Rosalia funebris. The sequence continues at coordinate 9,569,899 of JAZFAV010000022.1, forward strand.
CCAGATAATTCAATAGTCTCATATGCAGATGATACAGCGATAATATCTACTGAGAATACATGGTCTGGGGTGGAAACAAAAATGAATCAATACCTGCACAAAATATATATATGGCTAACACTAAATAAACTATCTCTGAATGTTAATATAACAGTATTCATGACTTTTGGAAATTACTGTAACAGTGTTCCAAAAGAAATAAATATAAGTATTAATGGAAACAATTTAAATAAAGTTCAAAACTCAAAATATTTAGGTATGATCTTCGATTATAATATGACATGGTTACAACATATACAATATATAATTAATAAGACAAAATATTTAATTTTTATTTTAAGAAAATTGAAAAGTTACATGGATACTAGAACATTGAGAATGTTGTATTATACACTCTTTCACAGTATTATAAGTTATGGCATTACTGCCTGGGGAGGTGCATATTCGAATACTTTGAATTTACTACAATCGTTACAAAATAGAATTTTAAAAATTATAAATAAGAATCAATTTATAACTGATGATAACCCAATGAATATAAGGCAATTATTTGAGTATGAATCCCTTATCTATCACTACGAGCTACTGAAGAATAAATATATTAACTCAAGTAGTAAAACTAGAAACAAATGTATACAGTTACCGATTAGTCAAAGCTATAAGTAATAAAAATAGTTATATTAAAGCAGTTAAGGTATATAATGATCTTCCAAATGAATTAAAGGTTATCAATACTAAGAATTATAAATCAATTTTGAAAAGATGGATCAAAAGTAATACATAAAAGTATTTATTCAATCTTTCAATTGTTTATTGTAATTTGTATGGAAAATAAAAATAAAAATTTTTTGTCTATGTTGCGACCATAAGGGTCATAGTTTTAGTTTAGATTATTATTATTTTTATTAGTTTTAAGCAAACTGGTGTCGCGAACAGATAACTGTGTTTATCTCTGCGATAATTTACTGTTATGTTATATAACTATATGTAAATTTTACTGGTAAATAAATAAATAAATAAATAAATAAATAATTCTAGTATATTTGTGTCCACTTAATACTTTTAATATTTATTTTACGGCAATTTCGTTGGAACGAACATTTCGGCAATAAACAATTTACACCGAAAACTTAATAGAAGCAATCTCGAAAATTGTGGAACAATAAATAGCCGTTTAAAAACAGTAATTTTGTGGTACGTTTCGTGACGGGAGGCCATAATTTTAAATAATCTATTCTAGTGCCAGCGGTTAACATATTTCTTTAACCAGATTTCCGCTTATTTACTTCCAGTTTCGTGGTTCGTTAAATGTCAAAAATTACCTAAATCCTGAACGCACGCTTAATTGTAGTTAAAGTAGATGGTTATCGCTTAAAATTGTCAGGCGTAGATAAAACTATTTAAATGTTTATTAAGGAGGTTTTATGCGTTACAAATGAAGTCATTAATGACCCATTGTGACGAATACAAAAAAATATAATATAAACATGCTGGAGGGTAAATACGTACATACAATACAAAGGATAAATACAATACTTTGGAAGAATAGTATTGACTTAAATATATGTACTTGTGTATAGTTTATTTCATCTCTATTTGCCAAATAAAAAATCCCAAACGGCTCTTATCTCATACCGTGGCTTGTTTTTATGGCTAGGCTCAGGTAGACTGTTCTGTTTATCGGCAATATGAGAGAATTTTTTATTTGCCAAATAGCGGTGAAATGAATAGTATATAATACTCATAATGAAAAATTAATAGTCTTTATTAAAAAAAGCTAAGAAAAATTTAGTTAACTAGAATTTGTAACTCTTTTTTTTTTTGTGTCTTAGTATGGGCAGATGAGGATTATAATAAAGTAGATTGTGAACGACTGCAGGGATTTGGTTGAGTTGGACGTTGATTCTCTTTCGTGATCTGTAACTTTCTCTATACTACTCTGGAGTGGTTCTACCTGATATTCCCTAGGTTCACTTTTTGACCGTGGGCGCATTCGAGGCGAGATGGTTTTCCATCTGTAACTCCTGTGCATTTCACTAAGTGTTCTTTTTCACTTATAAAAGTGTTAGAAACTCACTGAGAGTCGTTGGATATATATATGGATCATCTTCTTTGATGGATCTGTATGCAGTGGAAGAGGTTTATGTGCTCACGCGTCGCGGAAAACGCACTTCATTTTCGAAGGATTAGTACATTTACGGCAGCGTGTGCGATACAAGATGCTATATCTTTGCAGAAGGACGTGGTGATCTATGTCAGGATACATGGTTGGGTTCCTATGGAGGGATGTGTGAGAGTTACGGTAGACGCAATTGACTCCGGTTCTTGACTAGAGTTAGCGGATATGCAGTTCACTACTCGAGTCTCTGTATTGGATCACGATAGAATTCACTGCTTTCGCAACGTCGTTAAGATTTGTCCGGAAAAGTTATGTTTCGCACTCACTGCAGCACTAACTTGTTCCTTATTGGTCACTCGCGTGGATGCTCGCTTGTTGCTTTGACCAAATATTAATTGACTGAATACTGGCAGCTGTGGTTCGGCATTCTATGCTTATCGGCACCGGCCTTCGCTTCCATAAAATACGGCACTGTGGATTGACGTGATTGATCGACGCCTATAATTGTCGATTAATCGTACTTTCAGTTTATGTTGATGTTTCAGTTATGAGTTTTCAGCTGCTGTTTTGGAGATGATGTGAATGTGATGATGTGTTAACTCCATGGCTGTTACTTCGCTCCTTCCTGGGAAAATGGTTGGTTATTTGGATGGTAAACAATGATGTTCCCAAATTTTTGAGGGAACGTTGTTTACTTTTCGGAAGTGATGCCTACGTAATCGTAGCTGTTGCTTTGGTTACGTATAGTTGATGTTTGCTGCAGTGCTCGGGGCAGGTTTTTCGACCTTGAGGGGGTTTTTATAAATACATAAATAGCTTCTTATGTAAGCCTTCTGAGGTGTGATGCTTGATCGCACAATCGCAATTATATGTATATTAAGAGTAGGAGTTTTAGTAAATATAGTAAAAGAATTTAGTAAACAAATATTCTACTGAATTTTTTATGCTTAATTTTTAAGTGTTTGTAGTAGTATTCAGGAGATAACAAAGTTAAAATATAATCGAACAAACTTCAGGGTAATTTATCATGATGTGCCAGAACTAGTCGTAGAAATATTTCGTATAGTATGCATTACAAAACAACAATATGTAGATAAAACTGAATTATACCCAAGACATACCGTAGAAATAAAATATGATACCGCACTTTAAATATGAATACCTGACATGAAGGCAATAACGAATTCATATTAGAATTCGTTATGTTATTACGACTTTCTGCCTTACCAATATTTCAGAAAATTAAAAAACTGAAAGATGTAGGTCATTATACCAATAAAGTATGAATTAGAAATTCTTAAAACAAATTGGTTATTAAGCAACACAGCTTCAATCAAAATGGTTCTAAATATTTGGACAAAACTATTTAAAATATCTTATAGATTTATACAGGTGGTATTTATACAGATGGTACACATAGATTCTAAAATAACAATATATACTGTGGAAATACGTGCATATGAAATAGTTGCATATACAATATACGATGGTGAGTCAAATATGAACTGGAATTTTATTTAAATGAATTTATTGTCACAGTAAGAACATTTGTGAATACATCTTATTTTTCTACATCGTCTCCTCTTTTATCAATACATTTTTCCCAACGACTGGACGTTTTTTAATGCCGTTATCGAAGAATGAAGTTGATCGTGCCTCTAATCAATTACGCACAAACACTTTCACGTCTTCGTCGTCATCAAAACGGCGTCCTCCAAATTCTTCTTTGAGTGGCCCAAATATGTGATTGTCACATGGTGACAAATCCGGGCTATAGGGTGGATGTTTAAATGTTTTGTAATCGATTTCTTCTTGTTTTTGTCGGGTCAATGCAGCTGTGTGTGACCGAGCACTCACTTCACTCAAGAAGAATCACACTTCAGACATATCTCGTCTTTTCCGCCGAAAACCCAATTTTGCTTCGTCAAGGAGCTGGCAGTAGTAGGCGGCGTTAACTATACGCCGCTTATGAAGAAAATCAATTAACAGTATCCCTCTACAATTCCAAGACACATTGGTAAGAATTTTGCTTCCAGAAAGACGAGTTTTGGCTCTTCGAAGTGGGTCTTTTTCAGGGTATGCCAAATTTATTATGCCAGTCATAGACTTTGAAGGGGTTTTGCAGGCAAACTGTGCTGTCAATCGACGCAAAATTTTAGCTGGTTTTACACCCTCCCGCGTAAAAAAATTGATAATAATGGGTAGCTCAAAGGACGTATAAACCTCTTGTACAGACATGATGCATGGTATATAGGCGTGCTGTCTTGGTGTATAGGTGGGGATATACCAAGACAGCGCGCCAGTCCCTTTACCCAACGAGCGTTAAAATAAATATTTGGGTTTATATTTGACTCGCCCTCGTATACTGTCTTTGTATTGAAAAGAAGTCTGGAACACCTGAAAAAAATGTCGCAAAATATGTTTTAACACACAAACGCTCCAGGGGTCAATAGATTTTAAATTTTCCGTCTTTTGACATATTTTAATTCTATGTGCAGTGGCGTACAGTTGCAGGGTCAAAGGAGACGCGTTTTGGTTTAATGGTAACCCCCATTTGTATTCGACACATTGAAAAAGCACATGTTTTAAGCATTCTTACAATACATTCTTATAACTGTTATTATGTCGCATAAAGAAAATTTCGATAAAAATACAAATACCTAACATTTTTATGATAAATAGAATATACTACAAATCCCTCTTTTAAAATCGCTTTTACATATAAAACAACATATGCCTTTCTCGAAATAACTGGGAACGGTTATCATAGAATCACCCAGTAAACTTTTAAATATAGAATTAAGAAACATTTTATTGATGGAAGAGATTACAATATATTAAAACTAAAATGAATAATAGTGAACGTTTATACATTTCTAAATGTTAATACTATTTTGTATTAAGAAGGGCTTTTTTTATAAATAATTCGTTAGTAACTTTACCTTCAGATCTCTTCGTCTGCTTAAAAAGTATCAGACCTGCCGTCTAATTTTTTCAGAACATCAAGCATCAAATACGCTGCACTGATAATTCCCGATGAGGATGAAATCACGATATGGAGTCCTTAGGCCTGATGTTCACTATTGGCAATAAAACAGAAAAAATTTATCATACATTGCTTGTAATAGAAGAATTTACTTTGAGGTAATGTTCTGAATATACTATTCAATATTATCTTAACCGTCTGGCATTTTGTTTCTTAGAGCTTTAAAATTCAGGACATAAGCCAGTTTACTAGATTTAGAAGATCGGTGATCCAATCAACTGGATCAGATCCCTCTGTAGGTTTAAGATTAGGTTAAGTATCACCCCAGTAATTTTATGCAAATATGTCAGATACGTATAATAAAATAAAACATGCAATGCTAATTTGTATAATAATATATATTTGGTTAAAACAAGATGGTATTGAGAACAAGATTTCGACAGAATTATTCAGCAAAAAATTGTGTCTCAGAAATTACATCACCTACAATGCGTGTTCATGAGGTCAGTTTTGGCGATACTAGTTATTGTTTTCTTCAGTTAAATATAGATTTCCGCTGCTTCCAAATTCACAATTTTGTCTACTGATAATTTCATTTATTTGAAGTGTTATTTCATCAGAAATAGTACTCGTTCGCAGGAAACCCGAACATGGTTGAAAATCATTTGTTCACTGACTTTGTGTTATGACAACAATCACCTTCTGTTATAATCTGGACGAATTTTCGCTATATTAAAGTTTACAAACATACTAGTATAAAATTGTACTGACTATAAAGGTGTTAATTGTGATACGAAAAATAGTGCCATCTTACACCATTCTCATTCAATTAAAAGCTATTTTTTATTAATACTTTTACCACAGACAACAAGAAAATTGAACTGACCTTTTTAGAAGATAAAAAAAATTATAAATATGTTTACAAGAGGAATAAAAAATGAAAATGAAGGTGTTACAATAAGGTTGCAAGATTTGAATTGCGCGCTATTTTGGCTGCCATGGTTCCATAGGTCAGTAGTTATGACAAGTCCATAGAAGACAGATAGGAGTTATTAAACATGGAGATCTGCGTGATACAACAACTAGTCCTTATTGTTGAACAGTGTGGCCGAGAGTCAGGACCCCTACTCGTGGTCCTGCACAAGAATTGGACATTTCCACTAAATATTTGCATCTTCATGCTTAAAAAGTCCAGCTGACTCGACAACTCTTGCTAATAGACCATGCACAGCTAAGATATTTCACCGATTGCATCATTGAACAGGAAGAAGTGTATGCCGATTTTATGGACAAAATCATCTTTAGCTACAAGGCCCACTTTTACCTTCATGGCTTGGTTAATAGACAAAATTATCACATCTGGTGCTCAGAGAATCCACGAATGATGCATGAGAAACATGCATCCCCAACCTGTCACGGATTGGTGTGCATTGTGGTATGAAGCGAAAATAATCTCATCCTATGATAACCCAGTGTTTTAATTTCTGGCTCAATTGGAAAATATTGCTCTTCAATATATGTGGTTTCAGCAGGACGGTGCGACTTGCCATATTACCCGTGAAATATTGACAGTCTTGCATGAGTATTTTCCTGGTCGTGTCATCTCCCGTTTTGGTGACCATAATTGGCCGCCACGATCTTGTGATTATGGATCTATGGACTTTTTTCTGTGGGGCTTTATGACGTTTCAGGTATACGCCAATAGGATTGCTCGAAAACCACGAGGAAGATGCAGCAAAACATCCTTATCTCAGGATATCGCTAACTGTAGACTGGTTTCGACCTTATATTTGGTCTCGTCAGTTCAGTGTAAGCGAGTATACCTTTGACAAACGAGGCTCGTATATCGTAGATACCGCTAAGTTCTACAGCAGTAGCGCGTAATCAAGCGCCATCCCTCGGTAGTTGGGAAAACAATCTAAATCTTAGTGAAACTTGATCATCAATACAATGCAAAGTTTTACTTGGCAGATGGTAATTTTCAAATTACTGAAGTGAGAAGATTCTTACTCTACACCATCTGCAAATGCCTTATACACTTAGGACTAAACAAATTAGGCCAAAACAGCTATTCTCCTGACTACATGTTAATGATGAGCGCTAGATGATTATATGGCGAAATTTGTCGTATTATGTCTACTTACTTTGGTAAATATTATTGAGGTATTTATATGAATCTTTGACATATTTTAACTATTCTTGAAGATGATATGGTTACATGTGTATGGATATTTTTTACTTTAATTTTAGATACTTAAATTTTGTGGTACAATGGATAATGTTCCTCTCAGTCAAGTAAATTTTTAGAAGACGATGGATTCACTGCATCTGCTATAAATCATCCGTGAAATTCCTTTTCGTCCCTTTGATTTCCGCCTTTGTAGCGGAATATAAGGGACGGCATATACATATTATAGGTGCTACGGTCCCGCTCGGTTATCTAAACTCTGCATTATCGACTTTTTAGAGCAGTTTTAACATTGGCACGCCCAATGGACGTGGCAGTTCTATAGTACCATTAAACTGATTTAGTTTATAAATATACATAAACATTGAGACGGGGTAAAACGTATACTTTATTTGTGAAATTGCCGATTAGTCCTAAAGTCAAATTTTTATTTATTGAGGAATAATCATAACTGCAGTTGTAAGCTGTAAGAGATTTAGATTATTTCTTATCTGTACTTAACACCGATCCAGTAGGTGGAGTAATTTTAAATTCCGATAATAGCAATAAATTTAATGCTTATTGTTATTATAGGAATTTAAATTGTAACGCGTGATTTTTCTCAACTAGGAATAAACTAAAAGCGGACTAAGAGAACAAAATATCTTCCGAAAACAATAGTAAAACTATCTGCAAACTAATAAATAATGAAAGAAATTCATAAAGAGACACATTAAAAATATGAATGAATATTTCACTCAATTACTTCGACTTTTAATGCAATTTTAAGTACGATTAGTGATTCTCTTAACGATTCATTAATATACCTCAAAAGAGATAAGCCAAAACCCTCATACTCTTTTTTCATTGGGCTAATATTGGAATCAGATGTATAGGAAGCAATTAAATTAAAACACCAGATTTATTATAAATTAAAACGGTCTAAATAGTATTATGCTGATTACGTAGAGCGCAACATACTGTTAAATAAGATAAGTATATATGGAATTAGGGGTATGACATATAACTTAATCAAGTCCTATTTAAGCAATTGAAGTCAATATGTAACCAAATTAGCTGAGAGAGAAAAATTGGTCAAATCACAAAAGATTACATAAACGAAGGAGTATTATAAGGCTCTATCTTAGGGCCCCTATATTTGAGACAGTGGATATATTTGATGCTTCTCTAAATTTTAGTGAAGACATGGAACTATGCCTAGAATTTAAAATAAAAAATAATCTTGTACATAATTGTGTACACAAAAGTTTCGTGTACGCAAAAGTGTAATATACTTATCCATCTATCAGATATACTCATATTGACATCCATAGATCGTTTGGTGTTTCTAGAAATAAGAATAGACTTGAGGCTTAATTGGCAGATCCACATCAGTTCTTTATGGCAATTCTCTCTAGCAGTAAATGTGATTTAATAATGATTTGCCTTGAAAGTAATTGTAAAAAATGTTAATCTAAAATTAGTTCTTATTACGGATCGTACATACATCCAAACACGTATCAGATATGGCATACAAGAATGAAAACAATATGTATTAAGTAGATATTTAATCTAAAACAGATTGTTGCAAACAAATTGTTATTATAAAAAATACATACCTTTGCAATTGCAAATCAGTAATGTGTATGACATAACATATATCATTATTGAAAACGTTGAAAGAAAATGTTTACAATTTACAAAAAATAAACATCATCCATTAATACTGCGAATAGAATAAATATTTTCTAATGCATGATTTGGATTCGGACGATATAAATCTACATTAAAGAATTACTGGCTATGATTAACGAAGTGGTGGTGAAGTCTCTATGAAGTTACACTCGTACTACCTTGCATGATTTCACCAAGACCGTCTACTACTATCAGATGCCTATAAATAAACTAAATTCTATAGAAAACATGTTTGCATTATTTAAGTCCTACTTATCTGGTAGGTAATAATATTTTAGTATTTTGGGTAAAGAATCAGATCGACTTACAACAGAAATTAGGGTTCCCCAAGGTCCCTGGTTATAGGGGAAAATAATTTGTTTATGTATGACATCAAACATATTTATGTACGTAGATGTTGTCAATAAATCTATCTAAATCTATCTATCTACTAATATAAAGCGATGTATATATAAAATATTAAACATAGTACAAGTACAAATATGTATAATAACAAATCGTGTTTCATACTAACTTGTCTCGGTATAAAACTAAGTTAATTATTTATTTTGTAGTATTTGATTTTGTCTTTGTTAAATATATATTTGTATTGTTATATCTTTATTTAAAAAAATATTTATTAATATTTTTGTAATTTTAAGACAACCTAGTGTTGCATAGCTTATACAATAAACTTCATAATTGTTTTCTTTTTTTAATATCGAACTGTGAATATCGAATCAAGAAAAACACACCTACGAAAAATATATTTTATTTCGCACAGAACTACTCGTATGTAATAAACTACTAAGAGGAATAAATCCACTAATGAAAAATTTGGACAACCAAATGCACACGATTTCCTTTTTCCTTGACCTTGAAGAAGCTCGTAAGTCGCTTACTCTCAATTTAAAAACGATTTTTCTGACAGTGAGAATGTGAAACTGTAAGTATCTGTCAACACATAAAAGTTCGTACGCTCCTGATCCCAATATTGCCTCGAAGATTTTTTTCTGTAAGTCTGTTTTTGTCTGTTCCTTTCAAGATATTTCTTGTTAAACTTGTAGAACTTTTCTTATTAATTGTAATGTAAATGTACTCTTAACGGTAATACCATATGAAACTTCCTCAATCTCGTTACGCAATGATTTATTATAAAAGAAAAATCTAAAGAAGGCGAGTGTGTTCATTTTACATAATTTTAAGTTACGCCCTTATCGACCATCTAAAGGGGCTCATTTAGAACTATAGGATGTGATTTGTAAATAGAACTAATAATATTTGACAAACTGGAGGTTTTTTATTCTTCAACATAAAATGAAGACGATACGGCCGAAATGAAAAAGAATATTCTTTGTATGACTGTCGCGACTCACATGGCATGATGTCATTAGTTTAGCAATATTGTACATAACACGGGCATACAAAACTGGCCCTATCTCCCGAATAACACGTTGAATTCCTGCTTTGAAGTCATTGATTATTGCTGGCTGTGTGAGGTATAGTTTTCCCTTGACATAACCCCAAAGAAAAAAGTCAAATGGTGTTAAATGACATAATTTTGCAGGCCAATAATTAATGTCAGCATTCCGCGAGATAACATAATCGGGAAATTTGGTATGCAGCAGAGTTATGGTTGTACGTGCTGTATCATACTTTGCATCGTCTTACTGAAACCACATGTTATCCAAATCATCAATTTGTAGGAAAAATAAATTGTTTAGCATATTACGATATTATTCTCCACTACTCCAAAATATGCATCAAATCGGGCATCTGTGGTTGCATTTCTTTTTCGAACAGAACGTGGAATAGAATGTTTATTTTCAACCCAAATTCGATAATTTTGTTTGCTGATGTCTATACCCCAGTGTCGAAATAATATGGAGTGACTTATCAATGACATATGGATGGCTCAGAGGCAAGAAATGTGCGGGGAACGAAATTCCGTACGCGTATCAATTTAGAGGGGGCAATATATAAAAAAATAACAAAATAATACCAAGACAGTTGAAAAGGATTTTAAGTGGATTTGTAACAGTTTTGTAAGTATCGTGAGTTATGTAATGAACTTATTTCATGCTTACCCAATCAGAAAATCTCCTGTTAGCATATCCTGATAAAACAGACATTTTGGCAACATGTGTCATATAAAGGAACGTAGGAGTAGCAAGCTACACATAAGTGCCCCTCTGAACCCATATATTGACCTACTGCGTTCACTATTTAAAACTATCATTATATTTATGCCACACCACTAACACAATCTTTATTTTATTGTATCAACAACACCATCACAGTCACTATATCTATCACTATATCTATAGTGATAGATATAGTCCCCATATCTATAGTGATAGATATAGTCCCTATATCTATAGTGTTAGATATATAAATATAGATATAGTCACTATATCTATCACATATGTGCCACACTTATCACACATATTTTATTTTATATTACCAATCACTGTCACTATCCCACTATCACTATGTTGCGTCGCACTGAAAATATTTTCTTAATGTCATTATTATAAGAATCACTCACTTCAGACAACACGACTTCCACTTTCAATATTACTATTCCACAGTTAGTCACTGTCGCTATCAAAATCACAATCACTGGAACTGCTATCGCCTAGATTGATTATAACTGGATATATCAACGCTTTCGCTCTCGTGTCAAGATCCCACATGCGTTGTTCCTTTTTCTTTACGTGCACAATGCACTTGGACCATGTTTCCTATTATTTCGTGCTACGTCCGTTTTTATTTGCGCCCAAATCAGCTCTATGGGGTTCAATTCGCAATGATATGGTGGTAGACGAAGTATTGTCACATCACGAGCTTTTGACATTTTCTACTACATATTTAATGTACCGGCTTTTTTCTCGCTGCGCAATTTTTAATAGCTGCACTTTTAACATGGTATTGCCACAATCCAGATTGTTAGGTTTTAGGGTTTCTGTTTTCTTCTTTTTTGCACTTGTTTCTTCTTCATCATACTTAGTTGCACAGTACACACTACTTACACAGACTTTTGTTAACAAAGAGCATATATCAACTGCCTCGGTTGTACTAATATCTGTGTTTTGCGCCCGAATTCCTTCGTAGGCATTTTTAATCATTTGAAGTTCTTCATTTGTTAAATGTCGCTGTTTTCGATTGAAATTATTCGTCATAGAACCACTACAACTTGCATCCGCTGCTTCCATGTTAGAAAAATACTAAACACTCACTTTTATCGCAGAATATAATAAATAAACAATTTCCCGAATCCCGAATCAATCGCACATAACCACAATGTAACGCCACTGGCCCGCCAATATCTGGGCTAAACGACCCATGCGTCATTCTATCGATCGACATTGATCCGTTCCGCCAATTGCTGACCAATCGAATTCAAATATATTTAAAACCGCCTAATATGATTGGCTAGCTTTGCTACAACAGTGCACCAGGCGGTACAACCGATTCTTATGCGATTCGGACTTCAATAGGAGAGGGAGTAGTTCGCATTGAACTACTGTTTCTATAGAGCGGCACATAAAATTTGTATGCACATAATAGGTGATTACACAAGAAATAGACAAACCGTTGAATAGTTATGATGGTCTGATATTATATATGAATCACTCCACATTATTTCGACACTGGGGTACAGATGAAAATATACTTCATCGTTGAACAAAATTTTGTTGCAAAAATCAGCATCACCTTCTTTTATTCTAACACCCAATTAACAAATGTACGACATTGTAAAAGATCTGTAACTTTTAATTGTTATGTTAACTGAATTTTGTATGCTGACAGATCTTTCTTTAAAATTCGATGCGTGGTGGCTCTGGACAGATTCAATTGTAGTGTTTGGATACTCCCGTGTACTTTTTCTCACTACAGCAAAATATCCATGTGATCGACACGACGAGAATGTATTGGTGTAGCCTTATCAATAACAAAACCCGTGCCTTCAAATTTCTTGATTAAGTTACCACCTGTTAACTCTGTAGGCGCTTCCCTTTGTCCTAATTTTATGAGATTTTTTCTTAACGCAACTGCAAATGATCGCTCACTTTCATAAAACAGTTATACACAAACTATTCGTTTCTGAACTATTATAGATGACAGTCGTTAAATATTGACTATCCTTAAAAGAACACAAATGGTGCGCAAATAAATTAATATAGTTCCAACTGAAACACCCTATACATAAAAAATCAATGTATACGTATGTGGTATATGTCCATCCTTATTCACTACTGCTCACTGACGAGGGGCTGCTATTCGTAAGTGGAGGACAAGAGGTAAGAATCTACCTTTACAATCAATTTTATTAAAAAACTGAGCAAAGTGATGCCGTCTTGTTCCAAGCAAATGGACAACACTGATTTTTACATATTTGAAGTAATATACATGAAAGGAAAAAAATAGAACATCTAAAGACTATATGTTTCTTGGTGCGAGTTTCGCCAACCAAGTTGGCATTATCGGAATTTGGTTTAAACTTTTTTATCATCTCTTGTTTTTGTTACTGTATCGAAAGGTCCATGTCCTTCCTATGATGTATGAAAGCATCAATACACGATAGGTATTTTTGTTTTAATACAGCCTTACTCTATTGTATGCAATATGGAATAAAAGATTCTTGGACTTTGAAAAGGTCGGTTTTTAAATTATATATCATCACTAAGTATTTCAGCAAATGGAAACAGTCTATTTGCTGAACAAGATAAAGTTGTTCTTAATATGCCCCAAAACTTTCTGAAGCTTAAATTAATTTTCATTAGAAACTAAAATAGCAAGTCTATCGACATTGAGATATACTATATGTTTCAATAGAAGACTATAAGATCATTTTTCCCAAACTCTCAATGATTTTAAACTAGATAATAAATTTATTCCGTCCTTTTCGACTATAATTTGCTGTTCTGGTTATGTAATGGTTGCGCCACTGGGTACATTCTATAAAAACCATTTACATAATAGATTCAGTACTCTTGAAGTGCGCCCTCTCACGTAAAACACATGTCAAACGATCCAGTGCCGACGGGTTGACGCGCACTTTTTTATCGATGCAAAGAAACAGCCGGTTAGACAGCTTGACGAGGAACTAACTTCTGCACTTTGGTAACAACGCATCGCAGTGGAAAACTTACCGTCTGATAATATATTCCCATTCAGAGGAAAGCTCTAAGAAAAATGTGCGCCGCGTTTCTTGAGATTTGTATTCCATTTACTGTGAGCCTTAAAACGTCTTTTTTCATGATCATTCCCTTCATCAGCATTGCTCGAGGACACTTGTGAACCAGGGAAGGAGGGCTAATATATTCGTATATAACCAGGGGATGACAAATCTGAGGTTTTATTTCGAGAAGTGTTATGCGAAGAACAAAATATTCAAATCACAGCCTTGCAAAGGTCACCTTCGCAATGACGTTCAATTTTAATAAAAATGTCTATACTGTCATCTATAAACTTCAAATCTGTCGTGAGTAAACTTTATCATGCGTGAAAATGCTGTAGGATTTCACTACATTTTATATTGATCGACAGTGGGGTCAAATGGAGCTTCTGGAAAAAATCTGTTTAAAATCGAATTGTTGTTAAACGAAAGTTGTTAGAGGTGCTTCTTATGCACCTTTTAAAGAGGAATCGAATGAAATAACTATCAAGTTGATTGGACCACAACTATTGGTCATGCGGAAATTTGCCATCACTGCCATTTTGCATGACTGAATTTTGACTTAGCTTAATGTAATAACCTGTTCTGAGTGTTATGTTTGAAGAGAGATGTTTGTAGTTTTATATTGATATCGTTTGAAATGCTGAATCTCAATGAGAAACGGTTGTATGGATAATAAAAAAATAATTTTCAAGTTTCTAGTTTTGACATCTTTTGCCAAAAAATTGTTGGAGTTACAGTTACTGCGAAATCATAAGAAATTTGATTTCTTATGATTGCGAAGCAAAGATTTTCCAACTTTTTTTTGGTCCCTGGACATGGGAACAATTTTCTTAGTTAAACTAATGCATTTCAAAAAATAAAACCCGTCACAGGTAGGATTCGACATTTGTCCCGGATCGGAACCGAACGACATACAGCTGTTTCGAACTTGTTAGTTCTCATCAGTGCCGTACACGGTACGCCGATTCAGGACAAATGCCGAATGAACTTTATGGCGTATACATCTTTATCGATACGATCTCTGTCAGTAACATATAAGTCGGAAATCGAGAGTGTGGTGGTTCCTTTCTCGATTTCCGACTTATATGTTACTGACAGAGATCGTATCGATAAAGATGTATACGCCATAAAGTTCATTCGGCATTTGTACTGAATTGGCGTACCGTGTATGGCACTGATGAGAACTAACAAGTTCGAAACAGCTGTATGTCGTTCGGTTCCGATCCGGGACAAATGTCGAATCCTTCCTACCTGTGGCGGGTTTTATTTTTTGAAACCTTATCTGATCGTGCAGAAACACGAGAAAGGGGTCGAGGATCGCTTCTGGGTATAATTCAATGCCTGGAGGGGCTTTAGCCCGAGGAGTAGTTGTTTCCTAGAGCGATTATGTAATAGCTTTGCTATTCGGGAACTACTTTGATAGCCGCTTGGCGGCTTGGTGGTTCCTTTCTCGATTTCCGACTTATATGTTACAAACTAATGCATTGGTTGATTAGCTTGTTTATGCATATTTAATATGATTTTTTGTATTCTCTCTACATCGATTTTTCGCTGAGACATCCAACTTTAAATGAAAAAGAATGCTTTTGTCTTTGATCATCGATATCTCAGCAACTAATAACCGCACAGTAAATCAAAGGGTGGTTTTAAAAACTTAAATGAAACGCTAAAAGGACCTACCATGAGTTTTAAAGAAAAACTATTTTTTATCATTCACATTAATTAAGAAAAAAATTACTTTTTACTGTTTTTTAGTAAATCTACAGCTTATTTACAAATAATGATAAAACCACTAATGTTGAGCATAATTTCTACAGCTCAGTGTATTTACAATAACTTTACTATTTACAAGTGCTATTGTGTACTAATTACAAGTTGATCCATCGAACCGTTCTTCTGTTCTAAATGATCAAAGTTTTGAAAAGAATTAAAGGAACACGTTTATTGCTCCGTAAATCATTATGAAAATGAAAAAAATGCTTTTTTATTTTCCTACAAATCTACATAAGATGCCGTTTAAATTTAAGAAAAAAAAATTTTTTTTCAACAATTTTTTTCCTTGTTTCTGGCATGGTCGAAAATCAATCTTATGAATGTGTGTAAATCGAGGCCTAAATTCAGTTCGGGGTATCAACTTTGAATTGAATGCAATTAAGCGCGGATTAGTATAATTATGGAATGCAAAGGCCAAACCGTGTCAGAAACGACTAGACACTCTTCCCTCAAACGTCCAGCAACTATTCCGAAAGAGAACAAAATCTAAAAATTAAAAAAAAATCCTAAATCCTTAAATTTAAATGATATATTGTAAAAGCAAGCGATAAATAAAAACGATAAACAATATGCAAAATTTAAAAGCAATAAACGTGTTTCTTCTTCTTTTCAAAACTTTGATTATTTGGAACAGGAAAATAGTATGATGGATCAACTTGTAAACTTCCAGACTCATTATGGGTACATTGCGCTGTAAAAATTATGCTCACTATTAGTTGTTTTACCAAAATTTGTAAATAAGCCGTAGATTTTCTAAAAAACCGTAAAAACCAATCTTTGATTTACTGTGCTAGTTTGAATTAATTAATTATTAGGTTACTAGTTGCTGAGATATCGATGATCAAAGACAAAAGGATCCTTTTTCATTTAAAGTTGGATATCTCAACGAAAAATAGTCGTAGGGAGAATAACAAAGAATCAAATTAAAGCTGAATAAATAATCTATCTCACAAATGCATTGGTTTAACTAAGAAACATTTTTCCAAGTCCGTGGACAAAAAAAAATTGTAAAATGTATTGCCAAAGGATCTCAAAACTAGAAACATAAAGCTTAAAAATTGTTTCCAGTAATGCCAGAAAGTAACACAGTGGCTCTCACAATGAATTTTACATCCTCTAGGAAAAGGAAAATGCGTACAAGCCCACTGCAATATTATATTAGTAATTTGGTAACACTTGTTCATTTTAATTACTAATGCAGAAAATACATTTTCCACTGAACTGGTTCGGTTAAGTTTACATCACGGAATGCTGAAAATATTGCTGCATTACATTAATTCAGGCCAAGCTTTTGTTTTACGCCTGAAAGGTAATTAAGCCGCCCGGAAACATAGCTAATAATTTACTTTACCTCACAGATCATTAAACTTTATAAAATTATCAGACTGAGAGGTACTGGCTTGTATGAACTCAACTTTTTGAAGCCTTGCCTAATTACAATAGCAGACAAATCTGATTTATACATGTTTTTATAACATTGCACATTTTGTTAGTGGTTAAGTAATTGATTTCCTTTATTGAGTTTATGGTGAGTTTACTAAAACGTTTACTGAAAGTAACAAACTGTATATAATTTTAACATCTTGTTTTTCCAATAAAGGCCCGGATATGTCGTTTTCTAATTTTGGACTGACGCATATTGAATAATAAAGTTCTAGCAAATTCACATCTAGTAATTTTCCGGCAAATATTGACATCTTGATTATTTTTAAGGTAATAGAATTTTTTACGGATTTGGATATGGGGTTTTCAGGAAATCCTCTAGGATATGTTTATTATGAAGAATTTTAACTCTGCCCTTCTGCATCTTCCCTGCAATACCAAATATTATTGCTACATATACGTTTAAAGAAACTCCAAATTACGTTTAAAATAAATACGTTGATGTGTCAGTAACAAGTTTGTTAATAAAAAACATTAAGATTTGCGGTTCAGAATAGTTCTACCACTTCATCAAAACTGTGTTACATCACCTTTATTAACAATAACAGCTTTAATTCTGGCAGACATTGTATCCACCAGCTTAGCACATTCTTCAAGTAGCGTGCTCCTCCAAATGTCCTGCAATTTAATGCTTAGATCGTTAACTGAACGGACTAGATGTTTGTGCATTGTTTTTTCATTTTATGACTCAATGTTTCTATTGGCGAGAGGTCTGCACTACTATAGGGCTATTCCATAACAGGGACATTATGTTCCGTAAATCAAGCTTTGACAGTTTTTGCTGTGTGCCGCGCAGTACCATCCTGCTGGAAAATGTAGTGCGCGTAAGTGCCTTGTTATATTGGTATTGACGTCTTTGAAAATTTGTTGTACATAATTTTCTGCTGTCACAGTGCCATCTACTAAATGGAACTTTCTTACTCTCATACCACTCATGCACCACCAGATCATAATACACATAGGGAATTTTATTTTCCTAACCAAACAGTCAGAATGATTGATAAGTTTCCTATGGGGTTCTTAGCATTACATTTTCTAGTATCACCAAAACAAATTTCAAATTTGGATTCGTCACTCCAAATTACCTGGTGTCATTGTTCGGTAAAGTCCAGTGCCTATGTTCATTGGCCCACCATAACCGATTGACTTTCTGTGGTTTAGTTAATAGTTCTGTGGTTCAGGCAAAAGAAAAGCCGTTTTCTTTTGCCTGAAGGAGAAACCGGTAAGTTCAAAAGTAAAATGTAAATAATCAAACTTTACCTTGTAGAATTTGTATCCTATTTTCTTTATTGAGCACTTAGTTGTGTATACAGAAATATGTTTTCACAATGGCTTGCCTCCATAATATCATAATTTCTTTTGTATTGTATCGTCAGTTTGTTGCTACAATCCTCTTCAAAGCATGTTGATTTAAGTGTGAAATTTGGGATGATCGACCAGTTTCCTTCCTTTGGGATGTGCATCCAATTTCTTTATACAAGTTAATAAAGACTTGCACTGTAAATTTATTTATCGAATACGTAACATATTTTCCTAACGAATTTCCCTGTTTATGAGCATTAACAATTGATTTTCGCATCGTCACTTAATGCCACGCCACGTGCCTTTTTTTTTTAGAAAATTTTAGCAGGCGCGTCCAATACATATGTTATAATACCTATTTCACTTTGATAACAATTGAGATTATATTTTGTTTTAAAACACTATAAACGTTTAGCCTACTATGTATGCATCTCAGCAACTGGCCGAACTGTTCTAAGCCTTGAATCTTAACGTTGTTTGTTAACAACCTTGTCACTAACACATCAAAACGTAGTAACATTTCACCGTATTTAAGTTAAAAGTTAATACTTTATTTTTGTTACCAATATTTTTCTTTAATAAAATAGTTTTGATTACTATTATTGTTGTTAAATGTATTAGTTTTAAAATGATGTCTAGTCGAACTATTATGAATTTGGGCTCGTATATCTTTTTCTTGAAATAACTTTCAATTTCTTCAAAAGTTCTTTCTCTTAAGAAAAATAATTAGAGTTACAATCTTCAAGATAGCCTTCGATTTTCGAAATATCAATAGCATTCATAAATATAGTATAATATGCGTTAATATTACTTCTTCTGTGTTTTCGTAATTTCTTTTAGTGTACCAAACTTTGAAATATTCGAAATATTTTTAACGTTTCTGCAAGATTAGGATTATTATTTCCTTCATGCATCATAACTTACAAAAAAAATTCAAAACTTTATGGAAATATTAATAATCATTGTTAGAAACATGATTTTAAAATATTTTCAAACATAACGTCATTTTTGATATTTATTTTTTTTAATTACTTCTTGAGCCAAAAAACAATATATCAATCATGCAACAAGTATTATAAGCATCTCAAACATTAAGGGTATTGTAATTATTTAGCAAAAACCATCTAAGTATTCTCAGTTACACCAGGCTGTCCTGAAACTGCATATCACGATTTCATCTTTATTACGAATCATCAGTACAAGTATACTGGACTGTGCCTGACAGTCTGAGAATCTTAAACGAATCTGGTATAAGCAATGCATGTAGAAATTTGGCAAGCGCCATCTACCTGCTAAACGACAAAGTGTCACGGGAATCCGTGCTGCTTCTCATTTCTAATTCTAATTAGTATTAGTAGTAGAAAACTGTTAACAAAGAAAATAAAGTACCATAATACCGTTAATTTTTCTCATAATATCATCGTATTGTCAATTCACATATAAAATAAAATTAAAATTGTAATTATTTTCACAGTATTTTTCTTGAATACAAGTATAGTTCTCTTTTTTATTTTGTAATCTATACACCAGTTACTAACCGATTAACTTAAACACGAAGAACTTCAAATCATACCCTGCTTTTTATTTATGTAGAATATCAAATCTTCATTATTTTTTATCCCCCCAGTGTTATCTTAACATTGTCTGTGTAAAGCTGATAACGTTCTGTATACTTTAAGTTCAGTGTTTTCCAGCTTCTTTCCATATAAAATTGCGTATTCAATGGTCTGTAGAGAAGTTACATTTTGTTAGATATCTATACGATACTGGGTCCCGGGTATTCTAAAAGTTGGCGGTTCTGCTAAATATCTTACTTTGGCCTACTTGGAATCTATATTAAATTACCATTTAGCTTAGGAATAGGTACCTACTACATCCACTAAATAATCTATGACGAAGCAAAAAATTATTCATTGTAGTATGTTACTTTCATTATTCATTATAGTTGTTCCTTGTAGTATGTAAGAAATGTGTCAGCGAGAACTAATTGAAATAGTTAGGACGTAGCAAACAGGAGTATTTTCTTAGTAAATTTCATCAATTCTTAACGGATTTGTCCCGGTGCCATATTTTTCAGAGCTATAAGAGTTAAGCTAATAAGTGTTAAGTGTGAAGCTTGTCTTCACACATAACAGCTGTGAAACATGGTTAACAATAAATTACGAGGAATCATAAAATTTGGGAGACAAAAACAGTATAAACTGTACGGAAGTCAATTGCAGGTAATACAATAGTCATAAATTACATCTTATATCAGAAATAGATCTCTGTGGATCTGTATATAAATACCACAAACATCTCAAACTCTTTGCTATATCTGTGTACAAATTCACAGGAATCTGGTTTTGATTCAAGATTTGATTTAGGACAATTATATTCGTATGTTTAAAGTACTCTAAAAAAACTTCAAAATCCTTAATTTCTTGCATTAATACTAGGAGATTACTTGCTCTATTTCGGCTCTCATCCTCGCATTTATAGCCATCAAAATATTAGAAACTTGCAGAGATGTTTCAAAACCTTTGACCGTCATATGCGCAGAAACATAATTACTGCCTGTGCCTGTTTTCACAATAGACATACATAGTAGAATAATGGAGATAGCCCCGCCTTTCGCGCATTTCGCGGCTCATAAGATTTTGAAACATCTCTACAGCGGAAGTGATAATTGAATACATTATAAAAATGTCAACGTTCAGTACATCAAATGTTATTATTTCTTAATGACGTCACCTCAGTTATAATTTCTGCGATACGTTCTCTCAAAAATTTATCTTAATTTAATACATATATACTTGTATACTTTATGCGCTACATGCTGCAGCAGAAATAATTCGAATGTGTTAAGCAGATGTTTGGAAGTTTGGAATTCATACACAGAGAAATCGACTTATTTCCCCTAAAGCTTCAGTGTGCAGAGGGGAAGGTTACACATATATACGAGGATAACCCTAGCATACAATGAACTCTAATATTAGACCTAGTACGCCACCCCGAATCACAGTATGACTGACATTTTCTCACCCACCTCTAAGGTAAAATACGATAGGTCGCCCATCCATATTGTACGATAGCTCCAGCGCTAATTATAAATTAGGTTATGTTACATAGTCGTAAGCTAATTACTAAATGAATATTATAATTTACATCGTCATAAAAAAATATCATGTGCAGCACAGTACACGTGATAGAAGTAAATACTTCTTTAGAATAGAGAATGAAAGAGATTAAGAGTGAGAGATTGAAAGAGAAAGAGAGAGAGAGAGAGAGAGAGAGAGAAAGAAAGGAAGAGGGATAATTTCAAAAGAAATATAACAATATAAAATTTGTGTAAAAAATATTCGGTTTATTCATTATCTACATTATCATCGGCTGGTGGTTCAATTTGTAATACTGATATAATTGGTTTGTGATAACTAAAATATGAAATATATGTTCATGATTCGATATTTTCCAAATAAAGTGTAAATATTGCATCTATTGTTGTTCCGGATTTTGTTGTTGATTCTTTGGGATTGTTATTTATAAGCAGACCAAATGTTTCTCGAAGAAAGTTAATAAACGTCAAAGAATCATTGGATCCGAAATTTACATTGAAATCTCCCCCGAGAATCAAAGGGATTTTATCCTCTTCCAAGTGCATTTGCACCTGTGTGGCTGTAAACCAGTAGGGAGCGGTGAATAAAAACCAAATAAAAAATAAAAAGAACGAGAAGATTTTTATGCATCAAGAAGCCCAGATATGAACCCCATAGAGTATCTATGGGATGAACTAAAGCGATTAGTTAGGAGCTACATACCTGCCCCTATAACACTTAGTGAAGTTGTTCTTGTTCGTAAGGAAGCCATTCACACTTGTAAACACACAGAAATAGACAAAACTCATATAAATCCATATCCTTCACATCCCTAAAGCGTCAGGCTGCGGAGGCGAATGTTGATCGTAGAGATCATAGAGGCTGAGAGTTAAATAATTCTTTAGGTATTAGTGAAATTGACATAACATCGCATTGTTACCGAGATATACTACCATACTGAAAACTACTTTATATAAATTTCCCAGATGTAAAGAACAATCAAATTTGAACCGATCTGGATAAATGCCTAATACTGGCCTTCCTTGAATACTGTGCATCTACCATAGCGACGATGCAGAATGTACGTTCCCAATTTCATTACGCTTACAGATGTGCTTTCATCAAGCAATCTCATAAAGACATGCCCTCTGTCCTTGTACGATAATACGCAGCGATAGTATTAAAAGCAGATTAAGTACTTTCGACTCGGAGAAGTTCATTTGCATCGAAACAAGCTGAGAATTATCGCATCCTCAGTGAATTATCAGACACTCCGTGTTAACAGAATTGATTTAGTAGTATTAAATGCTTCATTGCCGCCGGTGTCGCAGCGCCGTTGAAATGTCTGCCTTCCCAGATGCTCACCCAGAGTTAGATAAAACTTTTAAGAGGTTTTCGGAATTTCCACCGAGCATTTTTCCTTAAAGTTTGCGGAACTACATAAACAACGTAATGTTTTACACACAAAAATAGATTTGGCTGCGACAGAGTTTTCAGGTAAACAACTAACTTGTCGTGATTGCAGTTAGGAATAAGGCCGGGAGTTTTTTTGGAGACAAACTCGCTTATCTTCAATTCTGTTTAAAAAGAGTTGAGATAGTTAGAACTAGTTTTAAAGTTGGCAACAATTGCGCAAAATATAGTTTGCTAGCCCAATAGGACCTATCCAGTCCATACTAAATAAGGAGGCATTAAGAAACAAAGTAATGACAATATTACGTTTTTGAATCATTACAAATTGCAACCTCAAATTCATTTTCACAGAATCATATTTCATTCTGTTTTCCACCAAAATCAAGCTCCATTAAAATCGTTATGAAACTTGCTGGTATGCTTTTTATTAACTTACACTTATACGAATCATTGTATCGTATCGTAATTGCATGATTATAAAATCGTAATTATACCGTAAATATACGAGGTGTGAAAATAATACGGTGAACGAATATTTATAGCAGAAACTACTGACGCTATATCTATAGGCGCCTCTACACGTTGACCAATGCGTTGGCCAACACGGTGGCCCCAATGCTTATTGGCCAGCGTGTAGAGGGGACTATTTGTCGTATTGGCGGCATTGGCAGAGCTGGTCCAAGCGACCGATCCATCGTGGTGTCGGTTTTTCAAGACACATCAAAGGGCGCTGGCGGACGTTGGTATTGTGGCTTAGTATGTGAATAGCTGCCGCAGGGATAATGATTACGACTGGGTAGGTATTTTATGCCATGCATTGTTTATTTGTGTATTTGGTGGTACATAATGGCGGCAATGAGTAACGAAGAAATAAACTGTATAATAAACTGCAGCAGCTGCTACTCTCATAACGTACATCTTGTCGTTCATATTGGCCTGCGTCGAAACAAACTGAACGTCCTTCCAACGTGTGGACAGATATTCCAATTTCCTTGCCAGCGTGTTGGCCAACGTGTTGACCAATGCATTGGCCAACGTGTAGAGGAGCCATATACGGAACAATGTGTTTAATAGCCTGGGCCTTTGAGATAGTGAGTCAATTTTGAACAAGTTGTGACTTGTCAATTAACTTCTAGAGCCGGAGGAGTGAGGACGTGTTTAGCGTACTGTCGTGCATCATGTATTTCGAACAACGCATTAACATTAATTTTTGTTTTAAGTTGCAAAAAGTGCCAAAAAATTTCATGAAATGTTAAAATCAGTGTATAGTGGTGAACCTGAACACTGTTTACAAGTGGTATGAGCGATTTAAAACGGAAATGAGTCGGTTGAAAACGGGCAATAGTCGGGACGTCCTCCAACCTAAAAAAAGACGAAAACATTGCAAAAGTGGAAAAAATAATTCGTTCAAGCAGACGATTGACTATTCCAGCGATTAGCGAATAACTGGATATCGTATACGGGCCAATGGCTTCCTCCCTTATCACGACAACGCGTCGTGCCACACCTCACTTCTGATCCCCGAGTTTTTGACTGAAAAGAAAAAGATTCGTGTCTGTCCACATCCACTTTATACTCCGGATTTAGCACCATGCGACTTCTGGAAAGGAAACGTTTTGACACCATTCCCGAAATTGAGAGGGCCACGACGGAACAATTGCAGGCCCTTCCGAAAGAAACCTTCCAGAAATTCTTCCAATCATGGAAACAACTTTAGGATAACTGCACCGTTAACCAAGGACAGGACTTTGAAAGAGATTAGTTTAAATTTGAAATAAGCTAATAAGCTTATTTCAAATTTGATATTATGATTATGAGCAAAGTAATAACTTTGCTCATAATAAAATTATTCCTTGTATTTTTTTTATCAACCCTCGTATTTACTGTATTAGACGATAGTCATAAATAAATAAAATACATCAATTCTGAAGGGGCTGGAACCTTTGATGCAGCAACAAAAACAGGAAACCAGTTTTGCATTAACACCGAAACATTACACGTTTCTCGATGGGTGCTCCGTTAAGTAAGCTGGCAGCATTAGGAGGCATTCAAACTGCGTTTTAATCATCTCCCGACTATGCCAACTTAGTAGGCGAGGCGAAACTCACGTTGAAAAACGTGAATATTGTGAAATTGGAGGATGGTTAAAACTGAGTTTTTCTCACCTCTCAATTCTGCCAACTTGATTGGCGAAACGTGCGTCAAGTTACACGTTTCTCGCTTTCATCTTTCGGTGTTGGAAAACTAATTTTCTATATTATAAGGATTGTTTTCAATTCCATCTTGATATACGACTAGAATTTTACGAAATAACGAACATGGTATGATAGTGATAACCAAACTTCTTACGTAATGTATTTTTCTTAGTCGAAACTCCACTCAGACTGGACTCAGGTGAGACTTTAAAAACTGAGTGTTTGTGCGGAAATACTTTGCTATACAATTTTGAGCCTTTTTTATATTTCATTGAGGCAACTGTGAATGAAGATTATATTTGAATTTTTAATTATGAATAACACAGGGAGCCAAACACGAACACAAAATGTAAAACAACTGGTAACTGGCATGTTTGATTCATTGTCTATTTCCGAAAATGGAAATATCAAGGCAATCCACATAGGGACGGCTGACCCGACTAGAGAAGTCCACGTCCACTTAAAGTTACGGTTAGCGATAAATCTAGTGTTCATAACCGTTAGTCAAAACCAGCAAAACCAAAAACGAGTTATCCATAAGGCAAAAAATCTAAAAAACTCAAGGAACTATAAAAGCATCAGTATCTCATTGGACTGCACTCCCAGACCGATCGATCATCACCGGACAATTAAGAGACAACTTAACGAACGTGTGGTAGCTGGTTGAGTTGGTGAAACTAACTTAAAAATTAAATATATACGTGGTGCTCCAAAATTTTTGGCTTCATGCTAAAAGAGCCCAACAATTCAAAATCAGCGACAACAAAATTCACATTTACCAAAATGTGCGTGAATTAAGGACTAAAGTGAACGAATTTTTATGTTTTATTGTAAAATACCTAGGACTAACGTTCTTCTTAAAACGTCAATAAATGTTATGTGCAATAATTTCAATAAGATTTCAGATATATGTGGTATTAATTATAGTAGATTCTCAGGAATTATTATTGCTTCTAACTCAATTTTTATAGCTAATAATAATTAAATATATACATTTAAGTTTCATTGTTACTATTATTATCATTTTTCATCTATTTATAGATTTACACTTGTGCTTTTTACATTAGTAATGTTTTTATGTTCTTTTCTCTCCTGTATTCAGACATACATGTAATATTGGATTATTGTATTTTTAGTTTTTCCAAATCATTGTATTTTTAGTTCTCTGTTAGAACAAAATACGGCAAATTTAATTTCACGTAATTCAGCGCTCGTCGAAGGCATATAGCCGCGGGAATAGCTGTTGTGTCTTAATTTGTTTTGTCCTTAATGTTTAAGGAATTTACAGATCGGTTGGAGTATAAACAAAACTCCATCTCACGACAGTTTACAAAACTTACCATCTGGAAACTTTGTGTTATAAATTAGTTTTATATGTTCAAAAATAGTTTTATTTGTTTAGTTATTTATATTTGTCCTATAATTGGATTTTATCTGTTGGGCAATAAATAAATACATAAATAAATAAATATTACTTTTCGGCACTCCGGAAAGTAATGTAATCGTGTAAAGAATTGAAAAACAAATTTTTCTAGCGTTTATTTTTCGTTTTTCGGCCTAAAAACAAAAACAAATGGTTTTAAAAAAATTTTGCTCTGTATATGTCGTTGTCGTCGGCATTTCAAAATCGTGTTAGCACGATTACTCAACTAAATCGTGTCGGATCGATCGGGTTTTGACTGATTCTGATCGGGAACGTCTCCCAGACAACACCCATTAATCTTAAGGTGGATAGGACACACTCTATCATGTTCATGGGTCATGAGAAAGCATAATGGTAGACTATTTAAAATTTTTTTTTGTTAGCACGATCACTCAATTAAATCATGTCGGATCGATTGGGTCTCGACTGATTCTGATTAGAGACATCTACCAGACGACATCTATTGATTTTGAGGTGAATAGGACACACCCCACCTTGTCCATGGGTTATGAGAAAGCACGATGGTGGACTATTTGAGAAAAATTGAAAAAAGTAAAACTGTCACATGACCCAACCACAAAAATGAACCAACACATATTCTGAATTTATGTGTTGGTTCATTTTTTCTCGGCCATTCAATTTCGAGATAGAGATATTCTACGTGCGGAAAAATCGGTTTTAAGGTTTTAAAATTGTTTATTTTTTATGTATTTATAGCAATACTATTTGCCTATTTTACATTAATGCTATATTATACGTACGTGTATAGAATAAAGCTAATATATTCATGAATTATATGCAGACATTCAATATTCGAGTTGTAATTAATTACTACGTGACGTGCATTTCCCCCTTTAATACGACTGTTTATCACGACCCCAAGACATATTTCGCTTACCTAGAGCAATTTCCATTCAGATTGATTGATTCTGATACTAATGCACGTATATAATCAATTTTCAGATTATTTATCACCTATGTTTTTTGATGGAGTACTTAACTGTATCTCGAGATATGGAATTCACATATTTATATAGCAATCACGGCCAAAATTACCATCAGAAAATCATAAGAAAAATTGTTATCTTCGTCAGCGTTATACAGAATATTAGGGAAGTAGTACGAAATATTGAGAGAAGTAATAGAAAACGTTCTGAGAAGAAGACATGGTTTTATATATTTCGCAGTTTTCGAAGTATTGGAGCGATTTTTTGGAGGTTTCTGCATATTGTCATTAAGAAAAAGAAATAGTTACTATTTGGTAAACTCTTATGTTATTTATAATCTGTAGATTCTATTTGTTTTATTAAACATCAATTTAATTAAATTGATCAAATCAGAAAATAAATATCACCATTTTATTTATATGCAAAAGGATACATTTGTATACACAGTTGTGATTTTAAATTAATTATAGAAACAAAAATTCATGGTCGAATGATATTCGAATCATTTAAAAAATTGCCTATTCAGTACCTTATCCATTGACAATAATAACTTTTAACAGAAAATAAAATCAACGAGAGCAGCAAAGGATTTTGGTTTAATTTTTTGTCAATTAATAACTTATTTTTCTTTAACGATAATAGGCAGAAGCCTCTACTACATTTTTTAAAAACGCGAGACTTTATATAAGACAATTCTTGACTAAATAGATCCTAAATTACTTCTTTTTTGCAAGTCGTGAGCAATGACGGAGAAAACATCATTTGTTATTATAATTATTTTCAATATTAATTTCAATATATATTTCAATAAAACTGTTTAAGAAAAAAAAAACTAAATGTCTCATTACTCATAATAGTCTGTCTATTTAATTCTCCAAGAATGTAAACTGAGAAATATGAGGTATTTTAAGTTTTTCTTATAGTTTTAGTGAAAAATGTATGTCATATTAATAAATTATTATGTATTAAATAATAAATGATTATTGGTATATAATAATTATTATTGTAAACAATGTATATAAAATTTTCAAACTGGCCATCAGTTCGATTTTAAATAACTTAATAAAAAATATTCAAGTGGGGTAAAATTGGGATAACGATCTAGGCACTCAGTTACACTGTCTACCAATTCATCTATTGGGAAAAACTTAATTGAGCTTTATCGGGTCGAGCTTACTTGAGTTAGTCTCTGACTTTTAGCTCTTTCTTCCACTGTATAATATGACACTGTATATATCAAGGTATTGCTTACATTTCAATGCAGGTTATATGCAGAAAACATCATAAATAAATCATAAACATAATGGACAAAGAACTGGCAACCTATGTTTATACTTTATTCTGATCTGGAATGTCAATGCCTCCTTGTGATTCTCTTGTGTCGATGTCGATGTCGAGGTAATAGCTCCATAGGTGTTGCAAGGCGTTCTTTTACAAAACACGGTGATCTATGAAAAATTCGTACTATCCACCCTCAACAATAAACAATGCAGCTATCCGCAGTAACTATAATAAAGGCTTGCATGAAAATTTTCTGTCGCAGTAGGTTATTTATTGTTTTTTTATCTAGAAAGGAGTGTATGAGAGGAAAATATACATTGTTGTGAGAATAAAGAATTTTTTTATTTAATTCCAACAGAGCCTCTCGCGAAACAAATTCAAGGGACGTCGATCCGCCCATATACTCGTAGACTTGCTGACGAGGGAAGTATTGGCATAACATTCAGCATTTTTAGAATATATTACGATACAAAGCTTATAGGCGCTAGTAAAACAGCCTGTTGCCCACAAATAGGGAAAAGTAAATGATGGGGACGATAAGATTATTCAGCTTTCTCTTCTCTCTATTCCGACCAGATGTCTTTAGCTCGAAATGAATTTATCTTGTTTTCATTTCTCTTGAGACCTGTAACAGACTAATCATGAAGTTCTTATAATAAATAAGTATAAGTGATAATAAATTCTGACAAGAATCGAAATATATACGTGAAGTATTCTTTGTTTACATTATTATTTCTATATTGAATTGGGATTTATTTGAACCGATGTAATAATAAATAATCATTTTCATTGTCCAATATAGGATGTCCAATATCAACGTAACAGGAGTTTTTATATAATATTTTTTAGTGGTAGAAACAAACAAACTAGATCGCGGAAATTTTGGAGATATCACAGGGATATCTCCAAATGGACATTGAAAAATATATATTTTTATAAAAAGAATAGGAAAATTTTTCTATAGCGAATTATTGTGTATTCAGCGAGCACAATCTTCGTATGAAGTTTCTATATTCCTTCTGTGCATTTGACGAAGACGAATATAAATATATGAGTTTAACCTTGTGTACGATGTTTTGTGTAATATAGGCAGGATACAATACTGAAACTTTGCAGAAAACAAATATGCATAAAAGTAAATTAGGGCACAAAACCTATGCCCCAATCAGAAAGTTTTTCTTACGTAGATGACGTAATAATTATGGGAGATAGTCGACAGATTACCCAAAAAACATTAAACCAACAGAAAACATGATAGTATATGAGCAAATGAGAAACTAGGACAAGCCAAAATTACAACAAGTCACGACTTAGGGATAAAAATTAACGATGATGGTAAAAAGTTCATTCTTTTCCATACCTGATGAACTTATGCTATTATATTGGCAACTATTATAGCTTTTTCTGGGTTAGCCAAGAGGGATCTTCAATAATATTCCACACATTTTGAGAATTGTCCATAACACGGGCACATAAGGCTCTCTCTGTTTTTGAAATAACACGTTGAATGTTTGCTTCGAGGTCATTGATTGTTGCTGACAAGGTGGCGTATACTTTTTCGTTAACATAACCCCAAAAAGAAAGTCCAGTGGTGTTAAATCACATGATGTTGCAGCAGGTCAACTAATGTCAGCATTCCGCGAGATATGAACAACAAATTTGATATGCGACAGAGTTATGCTTGCACGTGCTGTATAACACGTTGCACTATCTTACTGAAACATGTTGTTCAAATCCAAATCATCCATTTGGTGAAAAAAGAAAAGGTTTAACATGTCATGATACCATTCCCTATTTACCATTATTCTCTATTAACGGCTTCATTTTTAAACTATGGTCCAAATGATCCAACATTCCAAAATGCGCACCAAATGGCGCATCTCTCTGACTGCATTTCTTCTTCGTGCACAGCATGTCGATTTTCAACACTCCATCATCATGAGGTCATCAGTCCTAAGACTGGTTGGACGCTAATCTCCAGCTTCTCCTATCATGTGCTAATCTACGCATTTCGCTAATTTTGCTACAACCTACATCCCTTACTATTTGCGAGCAGTAGTCTAATCTAGGCCTACCTCTGCCTTTCTTCATTCCTATTTCTGCCTCCAAAATATCGCGGACTATTCCCCCATGTCTCAGCAAGTGGCCTACCATTCTATCTCTTCTCTTCTTTATGTTTTTCCATATACTTCGTTTCTCGACGACTTTCTCTAATACTTCTTCGTTTATAACCCTATCAGTCCAGGGTATTTTCATCATTCTTCGGTAACACCACATTTCAAAAGCTTCTAATTTCTTCCTACTTGCTTCCCCTACCGTCCAGGTTTCGCAACTGTATAGTGCCGTGCTCCATACATACGTTTTCAAAAATATCTTTCTTGTCTCTAAGTTTATTACCCCCGAGCATAAAAGTACTTTCTTTTTGTTAAAAGCTACTCGACCCTGCGCTATTCTTTGTTTTATATCTTTATCGCTTCTTCCATCCCAATTTATTTTACTTCCTAAATAAGTGAAGTCTTTAACTTCCTCCAATCTTTCATTATTAATTTGTACTTTCGTTTTTGGTCTGCTCTCGTGCCCTCTGCACACTAACTGTTTTGTTTTTATTCACCCTCATTCCGTATTCCTCTGTCAACGCTGCGTCCATTTCGTTCAACGCTAATTCCAATTTCTCTTTACTAGATGTTAATACTGCTATATCATCCGCGAATCTCAGCATCTTTAGTTTCTGTCCCTGTACTTTAATCCCGAAATCCACTCTATCTTTTACGACATTAATCGTCTCTTCGATGTACAGATTAAAAATTAGTGGTGATAGCGTACATCCTTGTCTTACTCCTTTTCTAATACCTACTTCCCTTCTTTCCCCCTCTACTTCTATTACAGCAGTTTGCTTTTTGTATAGATTGTGTACTACTCTCCTATCTCTATACTTCATTCCCGCGCTCTTTAATATCTCGAACATTTTTTCCCATCTTACATTATCAAAAGCTTTTTCTAAATCTACAAATCCTATATAAGCGTTCTTTCCTTTTTCTATTGTTTTCTCTAACATTACTCTTAGCGACAGAATTGCTTCGCGAGTTCCCCTATTTCGCCTAAACCCGAATTGGTCTTCTTCTAGTATTTCCTTCGCTCTATTTTCCATCCTCTTCTGTACTATTCTGGTTAAGATTTTTGACGCGTGGGAAGTTAGACTAATTGTTCTAAAGTTCTCGCATTTGTCGGCTCCTCTCTTTTTCGGTATAATAACGATAATGTTCCTCTTATAATCCTCCGGCATCTCGCCCGTTCCATATATGTATTTTACCAGTTCAAACATCCTATTTACTACTTTCTGTCCCGCACATTTGAAAATTTTTGCCTGTATTTTATCTACACCCGGCGCTTTATTGTTCTTTAGCCCCTTAGTGCTATTTCAAATTCCTCTCTCAATATAGGTTTTCCTACATCTTCCCTATCGATGCTATATTCTTCCTCTAATATCTCTCCTAATTCCTGACCCTCGTATAAATTTCCCAAGTACTGCTTCCATCTATCCGCTTTCTCCTCTCTTCCGATCAAT
Organism: Rosalia funebris; assembly: GCA_037954035.1. Taxonomy (NCBI): domain Eukaryota; kingdom Metazoa; phylum Arthropoda; class Insecta; order Coleoptera; family Cerambycidae; genus Rosalia; species Rosalia funebris. The sequence continues at coordinate 9,602,449 of JAZFAV010000022.1, forward strand.
ATGTCCCCCGGTTGACTCCTAATGTTTCTACTTATTGGTCCTATATCCCTGAAGTTCCTCTTAATTATTTTGTAAGCCTCATCGGTCTTACCTACTTGGAGCTTATCTTTTCAACACTCCAAATTATATAATTTTGTCTGCTAAAGTACCCGTCAAGATGAAAATGTGCCTCATCGCTGAACAAAATTTTGTTGCAAAAATCAGCATCACCTTCTTTCTTTTCTAACACCCTGTTAACAAATGCACGACGTTGTAAATGGTCTGTAACTTTTAATTGTCAACTAAATTTTGTATGCTGAAAGATACAAATCTTCCTTTAAAATCCAATACGTGGTGGCTCTTGATAGTTTCAGTTATTGTGCATTACGTCGAATTGATACGTCTGGATACTTCTGTACACTTTCTCTCAGTGAAGGAAGCATTATTTTCAATTGACATACCATGACGAGGACGTGTTGCTGCTGCTTTATTAATAACAGAACCCTGATAGATACAAATCTTTCTTTAAAATCCGATGCGTGGTGGGTCTCAACAGTTTCAATTATTGTGCACGACGTCGAATTAATATGTCTGGATACTTCCGTACACCTTCTCTCACTGAAGCATTATTTTCAATTGACCTACCATGACGAGGACGTATTGCTGCTGCCTTATCAATAACAGAACCTGTCTCTTCATATTTCTAAATTAATAAGTTACGAAGTGTTAACTCTATAAGCGCTTGTCATCGCATGGTTTTTAGATTACAGTCGTTAAATATTGACGTGCTATCTTTGACAAAATACATATAGCGCGCAATTCAAATCCCATAGTTCTCACTGATACATTTATACTATACATACTAACTATACATACACTGTTAATAAGTTAGGGATCGGTCGTTAATTAAACTAGTTCGTCAGTAAGAAACTTTGTAATGAATGATATACATATATATAGAACTGTTTACAATAAAAATGGAAAATTAGATTGAGGTTATATTGAACGTCATTGCGTTAAACTTCAAACTTCAAACGATACTACTTGGATATGCCGTTTTCCCTCGCTTCATTTTTGCACATTATATTCCCAGAAACATTGTAGTCAGCAATAAGGAAAACCCAAGTTAGATAAGGCAAACCCATATATACCCCTGTAGGCACATTTCATAGTTAGTTATTCGCTTGCACGTCTCTATGTCCAATCTGTTGTAGAAAATAAATAAATAAGTTTTGAATTGTTTTTAAAATCGGTATTTTCAATCATCGAAATATTATTTGCATTGCGTGACGTCATCATAATTAGGTGCGGCTCGTAGTGAATGATTTTTAACATACATTTATTTAAGTAAAAGTAAAAACTTTTCTTTTCGGACTATGTTTTACAATGATCAGCATACTACAATTTGAAAACCAGGGGTTTTTATTCTAGAATTATTTGTAAATAATTACGGATTAACAGATTCATGTTACTCCCTGTGGCCTGTATATACATGAACTATTAATCGAGGAAGCCGCTACTCTGTGGTAGTTCATAATTCACAACGGAAATGAGTAAAACAACTACTACGTTTTTATACCACTATATTCTTACAGAGACGTGACTGCAGTTTCGACAATTATGTCATTTTCAAACGATGATTCAACTAAGAATCTTAGTTGAAGTTAGTTGATTGAAAATGATATAATTGTCGAAACTGCAGTCAAGTTTCTGTGAAAATATAGTGGTATAAAAACGTAGTAGTTGTTTTACTCATTTCCGTTGTACATAAATTATATTTAACGCAGCACCGCCAATTTTATCTCAGTATTTTGAATTTATTTAGTCCGTAATTTAGTCAATTGCTTCCCCCGCGAAACTCCCCCGAAAAAAAAAGCTAACTTAACTTACTAACACACCATAATTATGGTAATACCGGAGGCACCTAAACGGACAGGCTATATAAACTACAAAATGCTATAAGAACACGCCATGCCTCGCCACAGCTGAAATGTGCCAAGCCGAAGGCAATATTCAGTGGCAAGCGTCATTTTGCCTTCGGCGTTTAATCTGTTTCAATGCGGATCTATAAGACGGTGTGAATCCAAATTCGCATGTAATAAACATTCACGTTTCACGGGCTAATGATTAATGAACCTTAATGCGAGTCTTTGCTAGTGGTGAGGGAACTATCTCCCACATTTTATGACGCCTATTCATTAGAAAGTATAATTCTGAAGACTAGATGAAGACTAAAATGTATTGCGCTCGAAACATCTCACATTGCGTCTAATATAGTGCAATTATTTAAAATCACCATTAATACACTAGACACAAAAATTAAAGGATGAAAAAAATTCTCAATTTTTAGGTGACATAAAGAATATAAAAAATAGCTTGCAGTTTTTAAAACCTTACTTTAATTTTCTGCAAGATCATTATTTCCTGAGTAATTAATTACCATTAAGACAAAACTGACTTTTTTGCTTTAAACGAAGATAATTCAACGAAGAATCATCGTATAGGGCTTATAGATCGCTCCAATTAAAGTGGACAAAATCATCTAAAAAAGCTTTATGGTGAATCACTGAAAAAAAATTATTGTAGTCCGTGGACCTTTTGAAAGACAAGCAAAAATTTTGAAAACATTTTTCGATAGTTATCTTATGATTACTCAATAACTGAAAACTAAAAACTTGCAACTTCAGTTTGATTTTGCAGATTGCTCTGTGATTATTTTTGTCCAAGTAAAATGAAAAGCCCTATGAAAATTTCCTAAAAATTTTAGATTTCTTTACATCCCTTAATTTTTGTGCCTAGTTTATATTACTATTATTATTAACCCTCTATTGAATCATTTGTTTTGTGGTTAAATATTTTTTTTGTACTTTTTCTTCAAATGGCATTAGAAATATTAGTCACCTATATGTAATTTTGCAAAATTAATTTTTTAAATAAAACTTTTTTATTCTCAAATGGGAACATTATAAACACAAAGAATAATTTTTTGAATTCACAACTTTAAAAAAAGTGTTTATGCAATTTGATGACTATGAGATTGTTTAAAACAATTATTATGTTTATAGAAACACAGATGTACTTTACATTTTTCACATATTATCTTAGATTTTCCTTTGCTGTTACGATTTTTACATCTTTCTCTGTTGTCAGATGCGGAGGCTAATGCCCAGTATTGTCGAATATGACGGTGTTTGTTGGACGTAGCTCTAAACATCTTCTTTTATGTGTATAGAGTATAGGCGAATTAGTCGGCGTTCTGGAACTGGGCCGTCACCTTTTCTTTTCCAATGTATTTCCATTCAAACATAAATCCTGCGTTATTGTTATTTTGAACTCCAAAAGAGACAAATTATTGTTTTTATTTAGTTGCCTGTTAATCCGCCGTGAAAGCAGCCAAGCATTGACAATCACAACGTCAATCATATGAGAAAATATATGTATACATGCATGTACCCTTTACGACTCTTTAATTTGATAGGATATAGTCCTAACAAGGAATCCTGTAAATCCACACCATCCATATGCATATTATATATATAAACAATATCTGGGCGATCAATGTCTTTCTTGCAATTCTGTGATTTAAAAAATCGTATTACTTTGATAAGTGGGTGGCTCTGTTCTAGAAAATGTGGAAATTAAATAAACTATACGATTGTCATACCACTGCATTGTATGAACATTTACACAAATTACAAAAAACAACATTAAACTTTGTATACACACTGTTCCCAATCGGGAACATGAGGGTTGTGCCATTTTGTGTTAACAGGAATAAGGTTTCAAAAAATAAAACCCGCCACAGGTAGGATTCGACATTTGTCCCGGATCGGAACCGAACGATATACAGCTGTTTCGAACTTATTAGTTCCCATCAGTGCCGTACACGGTACGCCGATTCAGGATTCAGAGTAACATATAAGTCGGAAATCGAGAAAGGAACCACCAAACCGCCAAGCGGTTATCAAAGTAGTTCCCGAATAGCAAAGCTATTACATAATCGCTCTAGAAAACAACTACTCCTCGGGCTGAAACCCCTCCAGGCATTGAATTATATCCAGAAGCGATCCTCGACACCTTTCTCGTGTTTCTGCACGATCAGATAAGGTTTCAAAAAATAAAACCCGCTACAGGTTCTTATATGTTACTGACAGAGATCGTATCGATAAAGATGTATACCCCATAGAGTTCATTCGGCATTTGTCCTGAATCGGCGTACCGTGTACGGCACTGATGAGAACTAATAAGTTCGAAACAGCTGTATGTCATTCGGTTCTGATCCGGGACAAATGTCGAATCCTACCTGTGGCGGGTTTTATTTTTATGGCGGGTTCCAATATATTTGGCATATATTGGAACTACTCGTTCCCGACCGTCAGGCGAATACAAGCTAATAAACCTGATGTGGTCCTCCTGGACCATCAAACCAAGGTGATGTATGTCATCGAGTTCTCGGCTTCTGTCGAGAAAAACATTACCTTGAAGGATGAAGAGAAACGGACCAAATACGTAGATCTCCGGGGTGAGTTACGGACTCTGTACCCAGGCTACTCTGTCAATATGGTGGTTCTGGTTATCGGTGTTCTCGGAGGGATGAAGCCTACGGAGCTGCCAGAATTGAAGATCATTCCGGCTTGCCAAGGATCGGTAGAGTGGTTGGCAGATAAACTGCAAAAGGCGGTCATCTTGGGTTCCCTGCGTTTACTTAGGGCACATGATTACGGATCCACGGTAACTAACTTCACAGGCTAGTGGGGAGTTGTAGATAATGCGCCGGCGCTTTTCTTACGAGTATCGGAGCCGTGGGAGAACTATCCGGCATCCGGAATCGGAATCGGAATATATATATATATATATATATATATATATATATATATATATATATATATATATATATATATATATATATATATATATATATATATATATATATATATAGAAAAGGCTATATGACACAATGTAGAGGTATACGATACTTAGGAATAGTTGTTGGGGTATAAAAGGAAATCTATCCCCTTTTTATTAAAAGCCTTTTCCGAAAATAAAGATTTAAAATAAACATTGGTAACACATTATCAAATAATTTTGAACAGAAAAACGGAGTGCCGTAAGTCAAAAACAAAAACAGTAAACTAATTTTAAATTACTCTCCCGTCAATAAATTCTGTAAATAGATAACACCGTATATCGGCAACATAAAGCCGTAAAACTTTACGACTATTTTAGCTCTAAATTTTTAATACGATATATTATCCAAGCGTCTATTGTGAGCTGTAAGGATATAGCAAGATGTAAGAACCGCGTGTTTTAAATCAACTTCTAAAAAGTTATTGTATGCTACTTATATTCTCAATGTTACGGTAGAATTTCTTCTCAAATCGTCCATCAATTTTCAAGAGGAGCTTTTTATATAAATCTATCTCCAGTCATACTAACAGTCTAAATACATTTGACGTTATGTTAATACCATAATATAACAATATAAATACAATAGATACTCTAAAATATCTATAATAAATTTAAAATAAGGTACATAAGGTACTAACAGTCTACAATACTGGTTTCTCAAATAAAAATACGTATTTTAGTAATAGATAACTGAGATGAGACTATATTGGTTATATGACTTAAGAAAAAATAAATCCATTATATTCAAATCTTATGGTTTTGGTGGTAAATTTATTGCGATGATATCTTTTACTTATCCACTTTGTAGAATAGAAAATTTTTGATATTATTTTTTAAATTTATTTTAATATTGACATTGATCAGAAAATTCTTCAGTTAATCGGAGAAATCTAAAAATATTATTGCCTCGATGGCATACTAAGACCAATAGAAAGTATACAAAAGATTGATTCACTATAAACAGAGGAAGTATCTTCTGTGGCTATGTAGAATATACATATGGCTGCACCTTTAAAGAATCTATTTTATCGCATTTTTAGTCGCGCATTCTCACATGAAAGAACAGAACTTCATAAATAACCTACTGGAAGATGCAGAGTTGTTAGTTGATACACTATCTTCAGGCAACCAAATCACCACCAATCAATATGGGCTACTTTGAATTTCTTCTATGTCGCCTGTGGAGGCTTGAGAAGTGATAGGAATCAGTCAATAATATAATGGTTTCCTGGGCTATAAAAATTTTATTACCCTCAAATCACAAGGAGTAGTTCAGACGGAGTAGTTCGAGCACTATTATAATGGGGACTGGTGTATATATTATCGAGCTTTGTGGACATCTATTGAGTCTGCATTGTTTCTAGATGCATATCTGAGAGATGAAGTAAACTGAAAGTGATTTTATACCGAAACCTGGCCAACTATGTTACACTCTGACTAAGTCTGATCACCTTATTAGTTCTTCTTACTGAGGGTAGTTTAAATAAATGGGGGTAATGTAGAATTGAGACGCAAGGTAAACAATGGGTTGTTCTCTTGGTATCGTCTTTATTATAGAACATAGTAGATATAGACTTTCGAAATTCCTCAACGAGGCTGGTTACAAGTGAGAAGCAGACTTTCAAAAGGAGTTTTGTCCGATTTTACAAAAATCGCTCCTTGAATTGAGAGTCATCCTATGCACGGTTAGGCAAGTTATCGTATATTTCTGGGTAATCAGAACGCATTATATCTTATAGATTATAGGGTTGTAAAACTGCTTGGATTATCAGACAGCGTTATGTCCACATACTGCTGACAAACAAAAAGCTTTTTGTCCTTTTCATATGATTTTGCTGGGACAAGACGCGTTTTGAATGTCAATGCAAAGTATGAGTCTTACTCATTTACCCAATTACTTACCTATGTAATATATTGGTTTTGCATAAATTATGTAACAAAATAGTAGATACAGAGAATGAAGTAAATTACAAGTTTTTCTCTAGAATATTCAACAATGCTTTCAATATTAGGTTTAGAAGTACCGCCTCTGATGTTTGTGAATTTTGCGTAGGCGTCAAAATCAAAGATAAAACTGAAATAGGAAAGCTGAAACTTACCCTGAGAGTTCATAAAAACAGAAGTTAGCAGTCTTATAAACTTGTAAAAGAAGATACAGAAGATAACATATCTTTGTGTTTCGATTTGGAACAAGTGAAGTGTTAACTAAAACACTAATAGCCGATGCATTTTATTCACAACAGCTCTCGTTTTATGGCTTTTGTGCTACAGACATCGCCTGCAAAACATCAGTTTTCTATACCTGGCTTGAACAGTAAGCAGGCAGAGGATGTACCGAAGTGGGCTTTGCCTTATATGATTCCCTGAATAAAATGGGATTTCCTGATGATGTGACTGATGTAAGATTATTTTCCGATGGGTATTCGGGCCAAAATAAGAACAACCATATCGTTCACATGCTCATGATCTGGTTAAATAGAAGGGCTCCACCTAGAGTGAAGTCAATTACAATGTTCTTTCTAGTGAGAGGTCATTCATACATGCCCGCTGGCAGAGTTTTCAGTAGAGTCGAAAAGTTGCTCAAAACCCACCTTGAAATAAAATCTCCAGAAAAATATCACTAGATCTATGTAAAATTTGGACAAGTTAAAACTTTTTGAAAGGACTGGAAACTTTTTGACATAAAACGCGTTTTGAACGTTTTGAAAAAGATTGCAGGAATTAGCGAGTTATTTTATCAAAATGACTGCACACAAAAAAAATTTGTAACTGCAAAGGGGTAAAACACTTAATAGTGTAGAATTGCCACACTTAACTCGTGGTCATAAAATAAAAAAAGCAAAGTTAAAAAGTCTAAAGATATTACTGATAGAAGTGGCTACAGCAGAATGGTCAAGAGACCCAGCTAGAATGGTTAGTTTCAGTTTTCGAACAGAATGATTCTTTAGGTGATCATGGTTTTGAAGATCAAAGCCAGGCACACAGATCAAGTGAACAGTGTGTATACAACGAGGAAGATGGAGGAGTTAAAATATGAACAGAATCAAAATTTTCTGATTCTGTTCATATTTTAACTCTTTTTTTGGAGTTTGGCATTGTTTTTTCCACTATGATTTTATTATTAGTTGTTATGGTAAAATACTGATAGTAGGTAAATAAAAGTCAGAACAAAGACTTCGTTCTTCTCATACAAACAAAAAGACTTAAGTCCCTTCCAGACAAACAAAGTTCATTTTTTCAACATTTTTTAGTGAAAATTTCAAATTGATTTTTAATATTGAGTGTATAAAGTAAGTACTATTATAGAGATCGTTTGATATCTGGTAACAACTTCCAGGGCTAGCCGTTACAAAACAGCAATCTTTTCCATTTAACCAAATTTCATTTATACGGACAAAAAGTTTTTTTAAAGTCTGCTCCTGAAGTGCCCTACGCAGATAACTGAGTCTTCTAATATCCGAACGCTCTGAAGGGATATTATTCGAGTTAATGAAAAATACACTAATCATAATTGAGAGCTGATGTACAGAGCAAACTTCGCCTGTAAATCTAGATAAAATAAGTAGTAGATTAGTGAGCGCGTGTAGATAACAAAATAAATAGAGCATGTGCTGCACTGCAGAAGTACTATCGTGCAATTGGCATATCATGGGAATTATATCCCAGAACCCCTTTTTAGATCTACGCGGCTGTCATAAAGCTAATACTAAAACATGAAATAACTACTTGGTACCCCAGAGCTAGCAAAAGTAGCATAAGTACTAAGGTTAGAGCACTTACATTCAGAAACTGGCTTACTTACAATTAGTCGAATTATTACTAATTCAGTGCGGAACACATTCATAGCAGTCGTACGAACTGCATTGAACTTGACACTCTTGACTTTTATATAGAGAAAGACTGCGTGCGAGAAGTTTATGTAAAGTAAGCGGGTGGTCTTCCGGACAGGCACGCAATGCTTTCTACTCTTTAATTTATTTACGTACACTGCATACACATTTGTCACTTATAATAAATATTCATCTGATTATAACATATATTCACATTATAATATATTTTATATTGTAATAATAATAAACAAATATTATTTTAATTTGTAGTGTTAATGATATTGTATACGATTATATACCATACAGATTGGTGTGAAATAAGTAAAGTCATGGTAGAATTTTACTATTCACTGGTGTGAATTTTCATACCAATAATAGAGTGAAATATGGAGGAAAATCAACACGACGTCTGGTGTAAACTTCATCATTTTGTTGTAAGCTTTACTTCAATTTTACACCTTTTACAGTCCATGTTGTACAATATAACTAAGAAAACAGTCTTTAAAATTGATTACACTCAGGGGCGTAGCGTGAGAAGAGAATCTAGGGATGTGATAAAAATTTTATATAAGGGGAAGAGGTATAGTCGGATGTATGGTAGGCCATATGAAAATGGAAAAATAAAAGAAAACACTAACCTAAAATAATTAGTTCAAGGGATATATCCTAACTTTTAAAATGAAGATCAATTCTTCGGTTTTTGTTTATCCAGCGAAAACGTCTATCACTGCTTCTTCAAATGTTTCTAGACGAAAATCTTCTAGCAAGGCACTTTCAATATTTATTAATGCTAAAGCTGACAGTCTTTCTTGCTTTTGAGAATTTCTCAGATAAGTCTTTATTCTCTTTAAACATGAAAATGATCTTTCCGCGGAACTGCTTGTGGCAGGAATAGTCAAAATTAACGACACAATTTTGATGACTCCGGGAAAATAGAAGATAATTGAAGGGACGTAATATATTGGTGAAGCTCAAACACAGTGCTCTTTTTCATATCGAGATCACTATAAATCACTGAAAGTTCACCTTTTAAATGATTTGCGTCAAAGAATGTTCCATATGTATCTACTAAAGAAGAAAAAAGTTCGTCAGGAAAACGTTCCACGAATGAAGTAAATTGTGTGAAATCTAGATTTAAGAATTTCAGTTTATAAATTCCACTAAACCGTTCACTAATGTTCAAAGTAATAACGTCCAAAATTTCATGAAACAATCTTGCGTAGGTGCTTTTCTTATCTTCTTCAAGAATTGAATCCAAACGCATTCCTTTACTTGGTGGTTGATTTTCTAACACAAATCTGTCCATATGGTCCCACGTGTCACTAAATTCGTTTCTCATTTTTTGAATATATGACTTGCAATTGCCGATCTTTTATTGAAGTAACTAATATCTGATATTTTTGTCTGTAGAATTTTAAACAGACTCTCGGATTGTGGGAATATTACAAAAAACACTACTAACAAAGAATTAAAATCAAAGTCACGCATTAAAGTTACAAACTCTAGCTCAAATAACGGTTTCTTGATCGGTTTTCCTCATTTTCATTTTCCACAATTACCTGAAGCAGCGCTTCCAAATCTTCCTTGTGTTATGGCGACAGTCGCCAAGATACGTTCACGTAATCGCATAACTGAGTCCGGAAATAACGACAACACCCACTCGAAGTTCTACTGTTGACTGCGGAAGATCACTGACCTGTTCGGCTGGCTGACGCATAGCTTGGATGTAACGTGAACCATCGCATTTCAGCACTGCAGCACGTAACGCGGGAGTCCAATAATTTCGGGCGCCTTCACAGCCGATTTGAAATGAAAAAGTTCATGGTAGCGTTTAAAGTAACTAATGTATTTGCGGTCGGATTAATATAATAAAAAATTTGTAAAAATTGAATAAATCGATTGAACTTTTAAATAACACTAATTTGCCAATTTTATAAGGGATGTGACACATCACTCGTATCCATGTACGCTACGCCCCTGTACCCAACTATATACCCATGTATATAATAGCAATTAAAACTGTATTTTTTTAGTATATTAAAAATTCTGCGGATACCTTAAAATAAAGGCAAATTGTTTCAATATCAAATTACAATAGATTATGATTAATAAATAATATCATTCATTGTCTAATAGTCTTCCTTCTATCTATACAACAAAGTTTTTGAGGTGATACAGGTTCATAAGTCAAATTTAATGCTCATCACAAACGCTACTGCTTTTCAGCACTTCCTGAAATCCTTTGATAATATATATTAATCATAATTATTCAACAAAGAATATTTTCCCTACAGGTACATTAGTGAGTAGCGCAGTTATTTTAGGCTACGAAAATATTTACCTTCCTGTGCATGTTTGTGTGAAAACATAACCTCTCACGTGACTCTTTCAGGAAATTATGCACTGTATACATACTTGCCGGCGTACGTTCAACAGATTAATGTACTTGCCCAAACATCAGAATAATGTCGGTTGTTCTCGGGCCTGAACAAATAGTATATTAATCCTGAATTTTAACAGGTAATATTTATGTTAATAGAGAGAAGCGGGAATTCAGATTTTCAGCTGCGATACTGAAAACGTGACAAAGAACGTTGCACTAGTTGTTCTATCGATCAGCTTTACACTGGTATCACATAGCACGGTATTCTTATGTTTACACACTTCGTATATACGTTTGAATTATGATTTATTCTATTATCTGCCGAACAATATCCAACGGTTTATTCCAGGAACACTGAAAGTTATAATTTGTATTATTGCTCGGGGAAATGGAGTTATGTACTAGTAAGTTTATATTTACAGCTAATTCTCATGTCAAGTTGCCACGCATATGGAGTATAAATCGTCGGCTTGTAGAGGCAAGAGGCACTAATTGCAGGACTGAATTCCTTTGCTTTAGTAATCAGTGGAAATATGTTTATTATATTACACTGAGAGAACTGTTTATTTTTGATAAAACGCGTTTATTTGACGTATATGCTTAATCGTAACTAATGTAACGCTTATTACTCTAAAATGGTACAAGTATAATTGACAATTAATTTTTTATTTAGGCAAATTCTATTTAACAGAAATAATAAATTTTTCAATGACTGGGATGTTTCTTGTAAAAATACTTAAAAACTCGTATTTCGTTAATTGAAATGAAAGTTAGTGAACTTTCATATGACATTTTCAAACATTAGTGTTAATATTAAAATGAAAATTTATGTATTTGGCATTTAAATATTACCGCGTAATTTTCTTGTTTACGAGAAATTGCTTAAGAAGGCAGTACTATAGCGGAAGGTGGCTTAACCTAAGTTGTCATTCTTCTCTTGTATGTCTAACTTCATGTACAGCTCTCGTCACATTAATCTGTTAAGTCCCTTTACAATAAATTTTCTAATTCTAATTTCTCAACAATTGCTCTTTATTCATTCCTGCCAAAACCTTAGTTCAATATGTTATGGGCCCAGGACACTTCGGCAATAAATATTTGTGTTGAAAAATTATTGAAAACGTGAAATATCTTTTCGCCTCGTGCAAGAGTGGAAAATATCATGAGTCGCCTCTAAGAAAATGAGACAATTAGGATTTCTAAGTTAAATGGAATGGAAAATTGGGTCTCGTGGTAATTTCAACTGTGAGTCACACTGCAGTCCAGCAAAGTTTGGTGTGTTGTCGGCGGTTCCTCACCGGCTCCTGTTGCTGTGGAAAATTTCCACCATGCAGTTTTCCCGGCTCTTCTAGCACCGTTAAAGAAATGCTACAGTAAGCCGATATACTCACGAAGACGTTACCAACAGTAGCTTTCGAGGACCAGAGGGAGATGCTAAATATTAGTAACATCGAGAACATGGAGAGGAATCATCGCCAGGACATCAAATCATCCTAACTATTTATATGTTTGCATTAAGAAAACATGTACACAATTTTTATTTGGAGGGAGTGTTAATATTAAAATGAAAACTAATATATTTGGTATTCAAATATTACCACTCAATTTTCTTGTTTACGAGAAATTGCTAAAGGAGGCAGTACTATAGCGGAAGGTAGCTTAACCTAAGTTATCGTTCCTCTCTTGTCTGTTTAACTTCAGGTACTGCTCTTTCATCATCAATAACTAGAAATCAGAAAACAAGAAGAAAAAAAATATGGGACTCTTTTTTCTTCCAGGAACTTCTTTCAGTGTTCCTGGAAGACGGGTCTTTTGTCTTTGATGCTGCATCGAAGGTTTCAGTTCCTTCTCAAGATAAATTAGAAGCTCAGTCTCCCTTACGGAGGCTCTAATGTTTATTGTTATCGCTCGATTGGTTACTGATTTGTTAACATATACTTTACTTTTTAAGAGCTATATAAAAAAAAATCTGAAGGTGTCAGGTGACATGATACTGGCGGCCAATTCATATCATTATCAGTGAATTTAAACGCCCGGTGAATCTCATTTGCAGTATAGAGTTACTGCACACGAGATTACCCCTGTTCTACTGTATATTTCTAATAAATCCTTAGAATTAGACATCTCCTTCTTCTTCCTTCTATAATAGATCTATGACCTGTTTCTTCTTCGATTTAGACCTCATCTTGGATCTAAATTGTCACTCCATCTTTTCTGTGGTCGGCCTCTGTAGCGTGTACCACTAGGAGATTTATCTCTTCTATCTATCTATCTATCTATCTTATCATTCGGCTTATGTGTTGGTTCCATTATCTCTTGCGTTAAAGGACCCATTCATTAATGTCGTCTATGTTGCAGACGTTTCCTATCTCAAGGAAAAGTTGGATAAATCGTTATTCGAAGTTAAAAACAGATAAACGGATAAAAGTTATTCGAATACAAAAAGTTATGATTTGCCACTTTCTTAGATGTGCAACAAGCCATTGACAAGGTATGGCACACAGGTTTATTATTTAAATTGAAATCAACCCTATGTTCACCGATTTATCTGGTATTGGAGTAATATTTAACAAATAGATACTTTACCGTAAGACCCAACGATGAAGTAGCCTGCATAAATCTCATACCTCAAGGTAGCATACTAGAGCCTGTCCTTTATCAAATCTTCATTGCTGATCTACCTACCACTCTAGGAACGCTATCTTTACAGCTATCTTTGCCGACGACACACAGCAAGTTATGGCAACAAGTAAAGTATCCAGATACTTTATAATATTAAGAAAGAGCTGAAAGCATTTCGAATAAGAGTGAGTGAATTTAAACTACAGCACATAACATTTACCCTCAGAAGAATTCTGACCGAGTGCTTGTATTAATGGGCATCAACTTCCACAAATATAATTCGTCAAACATCTTGATATTGATCTCAACGGAAGACTAAACTTGAGACATCAAATGTTTATGAATAGAAAGTTCTTCTTCTTCTTCCTTCTTCTAAGTAGGCCTATGACCTGTTCCTCCTCTTCGATGAATATCATCGGTACCATGAGCTGGTATTATCTGTTTTTAAAGAAGGTAGGCAGGCAACTAACCTGGCCCTCTAACCCTCCTCTCTCTTCCGGGCTTAGGACCGGCAACAGTACTACTGGCTACTCAATCTACCCAGCAGCACTGCAGGCTGAACACGGCAACGGCAGGCGGTGTTTTCAAACGGTAACCCATCCAAGTACTAACCGTGCCCGACGTTGATTAACTTCGGTGATCGGACGAGGATCGATCGACGTGGTATGGCCGATGCCTGAATAGAAGGTAACTAGGCTTAAATCTGTCTTAAAAAACTGTCGTAAAATAACTTTATTGGTTAATCGGAGGAAAAGCCGATTAGGTCCGGAAATTATCCTTGGTTAATAAACTACTAATTTTTTATAAATTTAATTTATAAAGTGATTCTCAAACCCGCGGGGACTTGCGGCATATAGCTTTGGGATGCCGTAAATCTAATATAGAAATTCTACAAAGGTTCCAGTTGAAATATTTACGAATTATTACTATTCAAGACCCCTTCGCTTGTGACTAACCAAACATTACAGTCTGACCTGGAAATAAAACCTGTGCTAGAAGAAACCAAGCGCGTTAGTGCGAAAAACCTATCACGGCTTGAAGTATATTCAAATTCTCTGGTTGTCAGCCTCCTCGACAAGAGCTAAAAAACGCACCGATTGAAGCGTTGCGACTCCTTAAAGATAAGCTGTAGATAATGAGGTTGATTTTGTAAAATAATACCCTAGATTTAAGGAACTCTCAGTTCATAGAAATGTTGTAAGACCTTTAATGCAAATGTGCTAACCAATGCTGCTAGATAAGTTTCTGTCTAACAGTAAACATTAAAACTTCACCCATCATCTATTACATTCATGCAGATTGCGAGTAGAATGGGAACTAAAAAAATGTAATAAGCTATCCTGTATAAGAAAAAAATTTACATAGAAACGTAACACAGTTCTCCGAGTATGATATCGCCTTATATCATACTACGCTGTAGTTACTTACTGGAGTTTCAGATCTTGTTAACGGGTAGGATCCTGGCGTAATGAGAATAAAACTTATTACAAAGTACATTTTAAATGGCTCCAACTTTCGAGACGAAAAAGTTGCGGCATCGCGATAGACTTTACGTTATTCGCAACTTAATCCATTTTTAATGTTGTTGTGTATCACAAATGACATTAGCTAGCGTCGTCGTTAGCGGAAGAAAATCTCTTTTTTCATTAATAACTACCTACTGTGTCCCTCCATTACGAAGTGGTCAGGCTGGGGATTTAGGTCCGGGACAATTAGACTAGAGTGCCATTTATCACAAGTTTGCACCCTTCCCGGACAAATGGACAAACAACTATAAGAAGTCTTACGACGGATTGCCAAGGAACTAACGTTACAAAACTAAATAATTCCCCATGCGAGAAAGTTCCGCATATACCACAAAACATGCGAATAGCTTGTTACCTTTTATTGTTATATATAATACTATAAGAGCGCAATATATAAATTTTAAATAAAACATAGATGTCTGTAGTTGGCAAAATATTGAAATATTTATTGATTTATAATGTAAATATCTGGAAATTATCTACGGAGCAACACATAAGGTAAATGGCTGCCACGGCTTTGGTCGCACGCGAGTACTCTTCTAGCGAGATTTTCAATGACGGTTTTACATAAATTTCGGCCTTCAATGCTTGAGTGGTCGTGAACTTGTTGGCGTAAACCTGAGACTTCACAGAAAAGTGCCCGTATGTGTTAAATCGAAAGATCGTGTCGACCAATTTTGGTCACCAAAACAGGAGATAACACGACCAGGAAAAGACTCAGAAAAGTGCGAGATTGTCAACTTTTCATGGATGTTTTTGCAAATGACACCATCCTGCTGAAACCACATGTCTTCAAGAGCAATATCTTCCAACTGAGATACAAAGTACTGGGTTTTTGGAGTTAAGAAAAATGGTATAAAGATTCTTTCAGACTACAATGCACACCAAACATTGATACGTTGGGGATGCACTTGCTTCTCATGAATTATTTATGGATTTTTTAAGCCCCAAATGTGATAATTTTGCCTACTAAAGAAGCCAACAAGGTGAAAATAGGCCTCATTGTTGAAGATGATTTTGTCCACATAATCGGCATTCACTTCTTGTTGTTCCATGACCCAATTAGTTCACTCTCTTCGTTATATATGGTATGTTGGCAGAAGTTGCTGAGTCAGTTGGGCTTTATAAGCATGAAAATGTAAATCTTTAATGAGAATACGGTGAGGAGTGGCTGTTGAAATGCCCAATTCTTGTGCATGATAACGAATCGAGGTTCCCGGACTCTCAACCACACTCTCGCGGACTTCCGTGATGTTTCATTGTGAACGACCACTACGAGTTAGTATCGTGTGTTCACATCAATAAGTGGACCGGTACTTTAAAAATTTTCAATTATTCTTTTCACAGCTGATAAATTTGGAATATTATTTCTACCGAAAATTAGACGCACTTTACGAATCGTAGTAGTAAAACTTTCATCATTTTGATAGTAATATTTATCAATAAAAACGCATTACTGTATCATTCAACGTTCATAATTTACTAACTCTTCTTTCTATCGACCTGTCATAATTATTAACTTATCGGATCATGAAAACCAAAATGGCGTGCAATTTAAATCTCACGCTCTTATTGTAACACCCCTTATAGACCTTACCTTATGCAGATTGGAACATAATTAAATAAAATATACATATCTAATTTAAAGTTTGTTAATTTCTTCATATTTCTACGGCGAATTTTTTCGCACATAGAATATGCAAATATTATCTCTGACTAGAAATAAATAATATAAAAATTGGCGATATAAAAGGAATATATTAGAAAGTATTTCAGATAATTTCTTACTATAATATGCATTCATTGGCCTAAACTAGTCTTAACAGTAAATAATATATTATTTAGAAATATAATTATGTATATACAGTGTGGCCCATTTAAAATTAAAACATTTTTCTAAAATATTCATTTATGAATCTGTTTCATAAATTCACAAATCTAGCTACATCATTGGATTCAGAAACCTATAAATTAGATATGTATTAAGTTTAGTAATTTAATTTCTGCAATAAACTATTACAGAGATAAAATGGATTAGCTAGATGTGTTTTCTTGCCCAGTCCAGTGTTTTCCCACTGACTATGTGCACGGTATAAACAAAAGTTCTAGTAATCATTTTTACAGAAACAGACATTCGTCAAACATTATCAAAAGTCAAAAATAAAATAACCTATAGAGATGATCGGATCTTGAGCTTCTTTGCTAAAGATTGTTGAGGGGCGTTAATAGAGCCACTTTTATTTTGTTTGAACTATACCCACACGTTTCCCGAGGTTTAAAAAATAGCAACGATCTGCCTTATATTAAAAAGTGGCAATCCATCTGATATTAAAAATTATCGCCCAATCAGTATTCTGATAAATCTTGCAAGGTTTTTAAATACATCGAAATATCATTATACACCCATATTTATCTTGATGTGCAACTCGTTTCATCTCCCCCATTAACACGTGTTCATAGTAAAACGCTTCATAGTCGCAAATTTTCCAGAATTTTTCCAGATCATCGCATATCGCATAGATAATAAAAGTAGATGTGTTGTATACCGATTTTTCAAAGGGCCTTGACAATGTCAATTATACTCGTAATATACTAATTTAAAAATTAGAATTATATGTATTTAGTAGTAATCTGATTACCACTGAACCCAGTGGACTTAGTAAAGCCGCATTTACCCAAACCTAAAATAATTCATGTGTTTTATACAACTTTAAATCCGAGGCCTACTTAGCTTCCTCTGGAGTACTTCAAGACTCAATTTTGAGACCGTTATTCTTTATTAAAGATTTATCTCTAATTCTTATGTCACATGATTTTCTTTTAGTTGATGACTTAAAATTATTTTATAAGTGTAACATGCTTAGATGGCCACTTAAGGTAGCAAAACTCATCGACCTTATTGTGTTGTATTGTTACACAAACTATCTATAGTCTACTATTTATAGTCATCTACTGTGGTACCGTTTTAATACGTTCTGAATGATCTTGGTGTGTACTTTGATGATAAATCTTCATTTTCTGAATATATCAATAATCTCGGTCTTAACGCATATATAACCCCTAGTTTCGTGATTAAAAACACGAATTGTCTAATGTTATTACTATTATTATTAGGTCTTTATTTGCTCTCCTTAATCTGATGGAATTTACTGATGCAAGCTACTGTAGCGCCCCTAGAAATTTCCGATCCAGGCCATGTTATATTTGTATCACTAATCTGGCACAAATTAACGCTGTCGTGTAGAAATCGCCGAGTCGATGGATCCACCTAAACGGTGTTAAAACTTCTGACTGACGCTCCATATTGACTGCAGTATAGACGCCCAGTAAAGCAGACGATAAAAAGTTCCCGTACTCCTCGCCGTGAATTTGATGTGGGCTATTTGTTGCGCATCTCGAGCCGATTGTCTACACACCGGCTATTGTAGGCGATTTGAATGAGGGATGAGGGGACACTCGATTTATTTTCGCTGGCGAAACGAATGACCAGATTGAACTGATTCGTGGGCATTTTGAGGGACGCTAAGCTGAAATTATGGCCGGGATATGTCGGTTATACATACATATATGACAATGTTAAATTATATATGGGGGTCTAAACTAAACTGTTCTGGGACTATTCTGCTCTTAACGCTTCAACAAATCGCGTCATTATACGTTTTAACGTTTTAGGAATTTCATTCTAGTTGAAGTAGGTAGCTATTGTTTGACCCCGGCGTTTCTCAACCCTTTTGTATCTATTCTCCCTAATTCTACATATATATTCAACCCAATTGTTTCATCGAAACCCTCGTAAACCAATAGAATCTATTAATTAATTCACATATTTTTTAATTACCCTAGTTTTAATGGGATGGATATATTCCCATGTATAACTATTGTGTGATAGGGGTTAAAAAAATAATACCAAAGATATATTTAAATGAAGATATATTGCAGAAAATACCCACGCACGTTAAATTTGTATTGGCGCCTCCGCCATTTTTAAAAACTTAATTTAGGCGGATATACATATAATCATATAACCGTATCATATGAGTTAAACAGAAATAATACCAAAGAGTTAGTTAAACGAACATTCATTGCACAAAATAGTGATTCACATTAAATTGACATTGAACCTCCACCATTTCTTTAAAATTATTTACTATATTTAAAAGGAAATAATAAAGGAAATAATGCCAAGATATTTAAATGAATATATATTGCACAAAATATCCACACATGGTAAATTGGCATTGACACTTCCGCCATTTATTTAAACTCGATTATTAAATTTAAATACTCAAAAATTGATCATTTGAACTACAATTTGAAAATAATTATTAAAAAGTTTATGATTTGTATAATTTCAACGTCTGACAAATTTCTGAGCTGAAGTGACCACTTTCTTCATTTAAGTTTCTGTCTAGGCCAGTCAGTTTGGTGAATTTGCTTATTTAATGATGGATGTTCCGACTAACTGATGATATTTTATTAATATCGTAGTCATTAAAATATTTAATGGTATATAAACATTTATCTTCGTTCTATCGGTATTATTATAGAATATACAGAACAATGAACAAAGTACATATTGCATGATTAAACGTCAAAACCCTAGAGTTACCCAGGCTTTTATAAAATTAGCAACTAACATGGGTGTATTGCCATATATAGCCGTTATATGTGATAGGGGTTAAAGAGAAATAATACCAAAAAGGTATTTAATTAATTAATGAACTGTCTATACAGCATGGTGCTACAAAGTTTATCACAATATTCAATATTTTGTTCTAAGATCACAACATGATGATAAAATTTAATGGCAAGCCTCCTTTCTTGTCATATATCTGCCAGAGAAACTATCAAGAAATAAGAGGACAACAACATTAAAATAAGGAGTGGCTCCGACTTGTTGTAACCAAATTCTTTGGTGGGCAACATAAGTGGTGGTTTAGATAAGATACTTAAAATTATTTTTAAATTTAACCTGTTTAAGCGATCAGTTGAGGCTGCAAAACCTCATCAACCTTGTTGTATTATGATGATCGGAGAACAAATTATCAATAAACACAAATAAACGAAAAGTTCGTATGCCGTAAAAAGTAAGTATGATTATAGTAGTTTTAAGATGTTTTGAAAATATTAAGGACATTGGTGTATACTTTGATGATAAACTATGGGTGTCCAGGAATATCAACCATGTGGCTCATTTGATATAAAACTCTTGTTTTCGTAATTAGAAACACATTATCGTTTAATAACACTGCTACCTTAGAATGTTTATATTTTGTGTTAGTTCGTATGAATATTGTAGCCTTATTTGGAATTCCCGGTATCAAAATTGAATAAAAAATCTTTCTTAAAATAAGTATCTGTTAGTTCGCATAGACAATTATTATCCACTAAGGATAATGTAAAACTTATGTTTTACTTGACACCGACATTAAAATTATATAAAACAATTAACAATAATTATATAATAAACAGTAGTTTCTTAACTACATTAAATGGAGCAACAAATAAGTTTTAAATTGTTGTACAAAACGTTTATTTCTTGCTTTTTAGTTAAGTTACTATTTTTGAAGTCGGTTTTTCTAAACTTGTTATTTTACTTTTCAAAAAATAAAACCCGCCACGGGTAGGATTCGAAATTTATCCCGGATGGTAACCGAACGACATACAGCTGTTTCGAACTTATTAGTTTTCATCAGTGCCGTACACGGCACGCCGATCCAGGACAAATGCCGACTAAAACCCACTCGATATACATCTATATCGATACGATCTATATCAGTAACATATAAGTCGGAAATCGAGAAAGGAACTACCACAACCGCCAAGCGTTTATCAAGTAGTCCCCGAATAGCAAAGCTATTATATAATCGCTATAGGAAACAACTACTCCTCGGGCTAAAGCCCCGCCAGGCATTGAATTATACCTAAAAACGACTCTCGACCCCTTCCTCGTGTTTCTGCACGATCAGACCAGGTTTCAAAGAATAAAACATGGCTACACGTTTACATAAAAAGTATTCCAAAAGAACAACCCACTGAACTTTCTCTTAAATATCATCGTCTATTTTTATTGTAAGTGTAGTGGTATAATTTACCTTCTCATGCATAGTTTGTGCTTCAGGACTTTTATCACATTTATTAAAATTATTAATAAATCAAGCAGAGCCTGCTCTAAATTCAAACTATTTATTATTCATTAGATAACGTTACGCGGGAGACACATTACATCTCAAATGAATTATTTACTGGATAATGCGGCGAGAGACCTGGCAGTTCTAACGTACGTATATTTCTCTCCAGCAACAGCATATAGCTTACCACTAATATATACCCACCATGGCTCAAGCGTCGGTCAGTGTAAATTGCAGCACGTGTTGATATTGGGGGGAACAAAATTATATAATTAAAGGTATTTGTCATTCATATATTTTATTAACGTAATGTATTGTAATGTATTAGTAACATCATGTATTATGAGTATAAATCCGTACGATTTACAGCAACCTTAGGTGTACCTCAAGGTTCCAATATCGGGCCGTTACTTTTTCTGTTATTTATAAATGACTTCACAAACACTGTAAAATGTGATAAATTATTGTTTGCCGATAATATGAAGATTTTTGCAGAAATAAGTAGCGTTGAAGACAAGGACAGTCTTCATTTGAATGAGGCAAAATGTAAAGTAGTTAGTTATACAAGAAAATATATTTCAGTCGTATACGTTTTTCCCCAAATTCGCAAATACTTGTACGTTCTGAAGTAATAAAAGATAAAAGGGGTAAAATTTGATTATAAATTAACTTTTTCTGACCTTATCGTACACGTAATATCATCTGCTTTAAAAATGTTAGGTTTTATTGTTGGAAACTGTCGCTTGTTTTCCAATGAAGTTGCTTTAGAAACACTATACTATTCGTATATACGATCCAAACTAGAGTATTGCTCGATAGTCTGGTACCCGCACTATACCTGTCGTAAAATCGCAACTGAAAACATATAACGCAGACTTATTAAATTTCCATCTTTTAGAATTGATGGTTTTTATCCAAATAGCGATGCAGGCACACGACGCGATGTCACGAGTAAACGTACACACATTCAAAACCTACTACAGCGACTATGTAAATACCCAAATAGTATAAAACGGGAATATCCCCACCGGCCAACTCTGTTTCGGTAAATCCCCCACACTTGTGTGTACATTTCAAACCGATTAAACACAGGGGCGCCGCAAGATTGACGCAAAATTTAATTTTATAAAACCTCGGTTTTAAAAACTAAAAATTATTGTACAATGTACAGTTACAAATACTGGTTCGTGATGGAAGCAAAAAACCTCCATTTTACACTATTATATTTATATACTGCAGATTCATTACAACTCGTAATTACGAGTATATTTACATGTACGCTAGGTTATGTTTCTATGCTGCTCTACTTTATGCTTGGGAGGATATCCTTCGTTTTTATGAATACGGTCTATCAGAGTTTAGAAAAAAATTTTTCAGGTAGACAAAATTTTATTTTCCAAAATTGTAATTTCGTAAATATGTCTATGTCTAAATTGGTTTAACTGGTTAAATATGTCTAAATTGGTTTAACAAGACATGTAAAATGCATCACTTGCAAACTTAATTATTATTAAAAATTTTTATTACAATACTCAAGTTTCTACTGATTTGTTGTCCTTGATGGCGAAGAGGTAGTTCATTATCATTACTGTCATGGTCTCTGTAATTCCAAAGCCGAGTCTATTATTGACCAAAATCGGCGTTTTTGGAGGATATGCTTTTTATTTAAAGTAAAAGGTCAATATTGTGTATACTTATTTACTTTTATAAGAGTATAAGGATATGCTTATACTCTATAAGTATAAGGTTTTGCTTGAAATTATTATGAATACAAGCAGAAGGATTTGCTTCTTATTTTGTAAGTATAAGTATACCCTTTTCTTTATGAATTCGGCCCAATGTTTCTATAGTTCATGGTATGTAACTAAACCAAAAATTAAAAAATAAGTCCGATCACAAAATCTTTGTTGGCCTGTGCAATTACCGTCAGATACGCTGCTGTTTTCGGTATTTTACCTACGTCAGTATAATGTTCAGTAATACGTCAAACATTGTATTCATCATCTAATCCGTCTCCGAGATAATAAGAGGTCAACGCTGCACACAAAATCATTTATTATCCTTAATGCTATAGACAGCAGTTCCTTTTACCAGCTTGTAATAATCCGCAGCGACTCCTGCTGTGCAGAGCCGACAGGAAATAAATTCCAGGAAAGCGATTCCCCTGATTGTTCCTCGCTATGGCCCTTAAACGGTCTTTATGGTGCGAGCGCATGGCCGGTCACCTGCTACCGCGATGAACGAATGGTGACCGGTTCAAATGGGGTTATAACTTCAGGAAAAGGTGCTAGCTCTGTGGTCATCGGGCAGCATTTAGGGTTGCCTATTTGGGGAGCATTTCGGTGTAGGAAGTAATAAATCAGTTTTAGTCTGCTCAGAGAGCATCTCTTATAATGAAATGATTTTAAGAGTCCATTTAATAATTAGAGATAATCAGCCGTTATAAAGGGTTTTTAAATAAGGACGCTCGATTTTTAAATGGAAATAAAACAAGTTGTGCGTGAGATATCCACTTAATTTATTTTTTTATTTGAAAGAATATTTTAGAGTAGTAAGTATGGAATATAACGTCATTCAAATATCCGCCGCGGCTTTGCTTGGTGGCACATATTCGGGAAGTCAAATTTTTGATGTTTTTGTCGCATAAATTTGGCTGAATCTGCTGGATGGCGTTCGCTATGTTCACTTTAAGGGCATCAATTATTTGCTGCTTATTCGCATAGACCTGCGATTTAAGATAGCAACAAAGGAAGAAGTCTAAAGGCGTTAAATCGCACGATCTTGGTGGCCAGTGCACGTCACCGATGCGCGAGATAACCATGCCCTTAAATCGCTCGTGCAGAATATTCATCGTTTATCATCGCATGCGCTGTGTGGATTGCCGCTGACGATTATGGCAATGTCAGTTTCGTTTCGGAAGAAGTACGGACCGATGATTCTGCAAGACCAAGATCTGTACCAAGCAGTGACTTTCTCGGGATGCATTTGGTGCTGATGTATCTCGTATGGATTGCTGTCGTCCCAAATCCGACAACTTTGCTTATTCATCCAGAAATGGGCCTCTTCGCTAAAAAATATTTTGTTTTTTTGGCGAAACTTGGGCAAGAGACTTCCAACTTCTACAATGGCCAATCAGCGAACACACGACGTTGTCTAAGGTCGTTTACCATAAGTTCCTGGGTCAGTTGGATTTTATATGGGTGCAGAGCGAAGTCCTGATGCAAAAGTCGCCATGTTGAAGTCGCAGAAAAGCCAAGTTCTTGCGAACGACGAGAAATTGACTGCCTCGGGTTTTCCCATACACTCTTACACACAGCCACGATGCTTTCTTTCAGTAGACCTCGCTTTTAGATGACGTACAGGTGTTTGCTGATTATTTATTGAACCGGTCGACTCAAATTTGGCCACCAAACGTCGTATAGTCGACTCGGCGGGACGGTTGTGGGGAAGATAATAATCAAGTAATGCGCGGACCGTTACTCGAACAGAGCATTGATTTTGAAAATAAAATATGATGATATACACACATTGTTGAACACTATAACTTTCCATGGTTATTTGCCATACACTACTGAATAATTTACAATAATAGAATTTGACAGATGTTGCTTTAACAACATGGCCGCTATAAGCTAACACATTTCTAGCGTCCCTATTGAAAGGCCCCATAGATTATGGATTACATTTTGAGCAAGTCTGCTACGATAATATACGATCAAGCAAGTCTCTAGGAAATAATACAAACATAAAATAATTATGAAGTTAACCCTCAGATTATTCTGAGATTGTGGTGGAACCTTCGATGCAGGGACAGAAACAAGAGACCAGTTTTCCACAAATACTGAAACATTACACTTTCCTCGACGTACGTTTCGTCAATCGAGTTGGCATTATTATCATCAAAGCCGTTTTAATTACCTACATTATTATCAATACTTCATAGAATCATAGAATGGTAAACAACGTATTGGTAAACAACGTAAACAATGTAACTAATAAGTCTAATAGCATCTATTTAATGATACATTGTTAGCGTAATACTTTTCTCATGATCGAAATGGGACAAGATTGCTATGACAACAAATCTTATTTTTCGGATAGATTGCGTATCAAAGTGGAATATCAATTGCAATATTTTTTATTAAGACGCAATCGAATATTCGGAGAAGCAAGAAAAGAGAAAGAGAAGACAAGAAGTTGTTTTCCTGTAATAGCTATAATTTGAAAGTACTTTGAAATTGATATTGAATTACCTCATAAATTTCATGCATATTATGTCCATTTGTTACGATACGTTTTAGAAAGTTCTTCGTAAACAGAGGAAACAAATTTTTGATAGTTACAAATAAAGTTTTTGCGTGTACCACTTCTAGTTCATGAATTTTCATAGTTTTATACTTTGTTTACATAATTCGTTTGCCACAAAGTACGTTGAGTTTTTCATTCATGTTCAAGATATGTATATTTGTTCCTCAGAATTGAATTAAAACTGAGACATTTCTAATGATGTGATCAAAGACCACGTCACTCGAAATTTCTCAGTTTTCGGCCAATTTTCCTTTTCCAAGTTAACTGCAATTTTATGTAGTAATTCATAAACATCTCATAAGAATTCCATATGAGATAGTAACCTTATATTACAGGAATATTGCGAAGAAGTGCATAAGAAAACTTTGCTTTTAAACACCTCTTGCTAAATATTGAGAATTTCAATTTTTTATTTTGACGTAGTTACAGTTCTAGAAGTTCTTTATCAAAATTATAAAAATCATGCTGACCAGGTAATTTGTTCTAATTAACTCCCAATAATGTCAACTTGGTTGGTAAGATGCGCGTTAGGAAAGGTGTAATCTTTCGGTATTCATGAAACACTGGTCTCCTGTTTTTGTTTTCGTTACATTATGGTAGTCTAATCATAATGGTAAATTTATTGATACGAAAAACGTGTTAGATACAGAATGAACTGTTTTTGAAGTGAATATTTCTTTGGCGGCATTCTGATATTTAACGAGAATGGACAGTGAATTGGAAAAAATGTAACGTTTCGAGATTTTGTTACACGAGAGAGGAAAAAGATATAACGTAGAGAGAAGGAGAAAGAGAGCTATACATCATATATATATATATATATATATATATATATATACATATATATATATATATATATATATATATATATATATATATATATATAGATATATATATATATATATATATATATATATATATATATATATATATATATATATATATATATATATATATATATATATATATCAGTTTAGGCTATCCGCGTCTCCCTTTTGTGCGGTCCTTCGTCTTTAACGCCCACTCATACACTAAGTCCAAGGTCTAAGTTGCTTGAAGGGGGAATAGTTTAGAAAGCATCGTACGAGTCAGAGAGAGAGAGCCACGTATTCATTGAATACTAGGCAATAGAAGAAAATATAGTATGACGCGCATGCGCGCGAGTACGTACAACTCTGACGCCACACGGGAGTGGAGCAAGAGAGAGCGATATAAACCCAGTAGGAAGCGATAGAATAGGATAGATAGATTGTCGCGCATGCGCGCGTTATAGATGTACGCGTCCAGACGCTATATATTAACAGCTGAAGAAGCACGCGTATGTACCAAATATTTATCATTGTGTTTTGTAATTATTTACGTTATTTACATCTGTGTTCTGTGATTATTTGATAATATCCTTGAACCGTTTAACTTGTTAAAATCTAGAAGATATAATATATTTCATTCACCGCTCCCTACTGGTTTACAGCCGCACAGGTGCAAATGCACTTGGAAGAGGCGAAGACAAAATCCCTTTGATTTTCGGGGGAGATTTCAATGTAAATTTCGGATCCAATGATTCTTTGACGTTGATTAACTTTCTTCGAGAAACATTTGGTCTGCTTATAAATCACAATCCCAAAGAATCAACAACAAAATCCGTAACAACAATAGATGTAATTTTTACATGTCATCTAGAAAATATCGAATCGCGTACATATATTTCATGTTTTAGTTATCACAAACCAATCATATCAGTATTACCAATTGAACCACCAGCCGATGATAGTGTAGATAATGAATAAACCGAATATTTTTACACAAATTTTATATTGTTATATTTCTTTTGAAATTATCCCTCTCCCTTTTTCTCTCTCTCTCTCTCTCTTTCAATCTCTCACTCTTAATCTCTCTCATTCTCTATTCTAAAGAAGCATTCACTTCTATCACGTGTACTGTGCTGCACATGATATTTTTTTTTATTTCGAAGCTAGCATGGTTTTTATTGTAAAACTAACGCTACTATAGTTTCGATACTCCAGCGTATCATAAAATAATAGTGATGCAAATAAATAAATGAATAAAGAGTGTTACTTCAATAGTTTTATGTATAATAAAAATATTTACCTAAATTAATTACTGCGGTGTAGATAATGCTACAAAGATATAACTCATTAAAGGAAAACAAATTCCAGTTAATAATATTAAGATCTAAGAATTAAGACCTAAATTCATCGAAAAGGTAATACAAGTTGTTTGGGTTTAAACTTTTTTAAAACAATATATTTTATATAACATATGATATATATATATATATATATATATATATATATATATATATATATATATATATATATATATATATATATATATGTATGTATACGTCTAATTGATTCTTAGCAGGTAGTTGCCGAAAATTTTGCTTAACTTTAAAATTTCTATTGATTATAATAAATTCCATGTATAACCTTTATATTATAGGTATAATTTATCCAAACCATGGAGATCTAGAAATTAACGGTTTGTTTTGAAGCACAAATACGTTTTTTAAATGAATGTGAGTATTTCAAAAGAACACCAACAAGTTTAACATGCAGAAGGCGTTGTTACATTTAGAACATGATAACTTAGAAACCCGCTATATTATTTAATTTATCTGTTTTATCTTTTGAACTATACAAAAACTTAATAATTTAGCCTATGGTTTAAAACTAACAGAAGTAGGTTTGTAATTTTAATCGATATAGACACTACTGGTGCAGGTCGGAACCATTGGTATGAAGATAACACCGACTTAGTTTTTCACAAAACACTAAAACATTGCACTACACTTGACGCGCGTTTCACAATCAAAGTTGGCATCATCTGGAGATGATTAGAACGAAATAATCATCTCCAGACGATGCCTTGAGTTTTAATAATTGAGTGTTTTGTGGAAACTAACTCTTTAATTAACTTTTTTTATCGATTTTATTTCTTGGAAACCGTTATCTTTTCGGAAAGTTATCTTTGATAAGTTATCTTAAGAGGTAGTAACAAAGCTCCACGTATCATAGAGTTTGTATCCTACTAACTCGTGTGAATATGGACTGCAAGGGAAATTCGAAATATTATCTGAAAACGTTGGTTTCCGAGATATATGAAATCTGTGAAATATTTAAGTGCAGGAAATTTATTTTACCGTCTTTCGCTGTCTAGACTAAATTTAATCTTTGCATCGCTCCATTTGTATATTAAATTATTCATCTACATCCCAAAATTGAATTTGAAGCCTTGCTATATTCCCCCGTGTTGTGAAGTCCTGTATCACGTTATAGTTCCGTTTTATTACATTGATGGTCAATATGAAATACTATGAAAACGTCTCTCGTAAATTAATATTCGTTTACGATCTATTCTTGAGAGATCTATTGATGAGAAATCTGTGGTGATTACTTTACGATCACTAATTGAAATTGAATTGAATCTCATTTAGGGCCCTATTACAGAAACACATTACTTTCAATATCATTCGCCACTGGAATTGGGTAAGTCACCTCTTGTTTTAGTGATTGATACCTTTTGGGAATGGATACAAGGAAGTATGCATTATCTCTTCTGCGTTTTTTTAATAATATTTTTATTAGTTGTGCTATGAAAATGTTTCGAGCCCTATCAATATATTGTAACGAATTTACTAGAAAGTTCTTTATTTCGAACACTTATATACAAATCAACTATTTACAAGTCCAACTAACTAACTAACTTTCTTTCAACTTTAATTTTATAAACTAACTTTCGCATTATATTACACAATGTCACTTTCTTCGCACCGTATCGCTCACTATCGCGGTCCAGATTTAACTAACTCGTCGCTGAACGACACCATTCTTATATAGGCAGTAGGACGTCTCTCCAGACGTTTCTAGATGAATAACTTTGTAGTATAGAACGCACTGGATGTCAACTCCACACGCTATTGATGGTTTCGAATATTCGCGGCGTTCGGGATTGCTCTAGGCATTCATGACAATATTTATAAAACAAAATTGACGTCAAATGCTAAACACTAAAAGAGTACAAATAATTTCGCGCACCTCATGAAAAATGAGTAGGAGATATTCTTAAACTAAGCATTGACGTAGATTTGATCGCCCGACGAATAACTAAATAATGATCATTCATTATTGAACCTGAGTATTATAGAGTTAATATAATAATACATTTATTTTTAAATTCACAAAGTTGGCTTAGGAAAGTATCAGCTGCATAAAGGACAGGATTCCATAAAACTAATACATTAATGTACCATGATTGATGGTGATTAAGATAAATTACACTTTTCAGAGTTATTTTGTGAGCATAAAACATGTTCGTTATTTTTTTGGTCAGAAAAATGACTGTTCCCCATCAACACTAGGCTATTATTTATAAAATTTAACATTTTTATTTTAAATATTAAAGTCGTTTGAAGACTTCATTAAAATATTAAAATTTGTTCGGAATTAGCTTAGAAATAGAATTATTATTTTAAGTAAATAATATGAAACATTAAAACCACAAAGAAAGTATTGATTACTGGCGAGTAGGGCATTATTAGAGCATTATGCTCCCAAATATAGTAATATGAATTGAAGATCTGAAAACATGTAAGAATTTCGAGTTTGAAGATAATCACAAATTGATTTTATGAATACTTTCAATTTAATATAATGTTTACGTCAAATTTGTTCCTTAATTGTACATTTTAATAATGATTTATTAATATATTGAAAAAAATATTGTATTGAGTGTCCCGTATGTCTCCTTAAAATATGTGTTTATATAAATAAGAGACGACTCGACCGCTGGATATCAAATACAAAACTTTGATGGCTATGCACCTAACTACAGAATTAGTGACCTTGAACATTCTACACGCATTTATGAACATGTGTAATAAGGTAAACTAAATGTCATTATTCATCTCTTTTGGGGGATATACATTCCTTAATATATCTTCTACTGCCTTTTAAAAAGGAATTAGCAAATAGAAGTTATTGTTTTCTAATATTTTGTCATGTGGAACATAACAAGTCTACATACATAAGGACACTCTACGGGAAAAAGGGTAATGCGCCATTACATTATGCTCTGCAGAAAATGTAAAAAGTTGTCACTAACACATTTACTAAAATATTTATGTGATGTCTTATCATATCTCAGTATCCTGTTTTATCCCAGAGACCTGCTTTACTGCTGAGACTTTTTTCTTAAATCGAACTATTTCACATTTAAGGCTGTTTAAAATTTCAGAAGTTGTAGGATAGGTGATGCAAATAGGGTTGATATATTAACTTCATATGATGCGCTATCTATTCAACATCAAAATGCATAGAAACTAGAGTGTGTAGTGAAAACCCAATTTCAGATTTGTAATCATCCTTCATGATGCATTTTATGAAAATATTCTAGAAACTGGACTAGGCAGAATCAAACTACAAGAACATACTTACGCCAATATTCAACTACCTAAATATATATTTTAATTTACACCCATATATTCGCACCGCGGAACAACTCCTGACAAGGGTGAGAAGTAATCTTCCGCAATTGAGAGGACAGCGATAGCTCTATAACTCTTGGAGGTTTTCGCAGGCCGGCATTTTGATAGAATAAAATGAACGAGAGAACATTACTCAAGTCAAGAGCAATGTACATGGAGGTTCTCTCTAGAAGTAGGGCGTAGTGATATTTATTAATGGTCGGGCTTAGCTGAGATTTTACCAGCGCTAGCGGGAGAAGCGTACAGGGTGAGCAAAACTCGACGTCTCAGCTTTATTGTAATAAAATAAAAAACGATAGAAAAAATCTGAAAAGAGGTTCTGAAATGGGACTGAGTAAGGTCTATTTTGAGCTGAATTTGCATATTTTTCCATATTTGGAAATTGAAGTAGTGACGTAATTGACTTACCTATATTTTGGCATATTTAAAAATAGCTAATTTTTGTGAACAATTTTTGTAAAGAAAAAAATTCCTTTCCGTTAAAAAATTATAAGTTAATTTGTAAAAAAAAGTATTATCAAAAATTCGCAATCGTCACGATTTGAACAAGTAACCTTCGGCAACAAATAGCAAAGTCGTATCTGTCAATAATTAATCTAATGGTTGACAGATATTGTTTTGTTGTCATTTGACTTTGAAAAATGTTCACGCACAACGAAAAAGTCGATATGTTATTAGTTTATGGGGAATCTCAAAAGAACCCTAGAAGAGCAGTCCAGTTATACGCCCAGAGATACCCCGAACGTGTTATTCCAAGCTTAAAAATGTTTGAAAGTTTGGAACGCAATTTACGTGCAAATAACGAGGCATTTTCTTCCCGAAAGGGAAGAAAAATTAAAGAAAGGTCAATTCTGACAATACTGTTGCAGTATTTTGAAGATTATCCAAGGAACTCGATTCAGCAAGCCTGTCGTGAGTTTAATTTAAAATATAGTTCGGTACGAAAAATTTTGAAATAAAATACGAGTAGTTATCACGATTATAAAATTTATAACTTAGAACACTTGTCAGATCAACATCAACAACGTAGAATTAATTATGTTGCCCAAGTGATGGTAAACTTAGAGATCAATAACAATCGGTTTCTTCAGCATGTTTTGTGGACGGATGAAAGCCGTTTTGTTAGTAACGGTAATCCCATTAAAAAAGATGAACATTTTTGGGCTACTGAAAATCCACATTTTGTCAATCCGATTGAAGACCAAGGACACTTCGTAATTAACGTTTGATGTGGTATTATTAATGGGCATTTGATTGGTCATTATTTTTACGAAGGAATTTTCAACAGGATATTTGTAATTCCTTCAAGAACAACATCCTGTGCTTCTCGAAAATGTGCCATTACAGCTGCGAGCAAACATGTGTTTCCAGCATAACGGAGCTCCACCGCATAAAACAAGAATTATCCTAAAATATTTAAATGAAACTTACGGAGAAAATTGGATCGGTATAAATGTACCGATACAGTGGGCGCCTTAATCACCGGACTTGACCCCACTAGACTTCTTCTTGTGGGAAGCTTTGAAAAATAAAATTTACAGAACACCATCTGTTAACATGGAATATTTAAAAAAAAAATCAGAAATGCTTACGATGAACTATCTAGAGAAATGTTTCGTAAGGCTTTAGTGAGAGAAGTAAGGCGGAAATTGGTTAGATAAGTGTTTAGAAGTAGGAGGTGGTCACATTCAAAATTTTTTTGTAGCGATTGCCTGTATACTTTGTTTCTTTCTGTGATAATAGTTATTAACATATTATGTATTTTGTAATGTTAAATTAAAAAATAATATTAATTAATAATGGTTAATGATTAAGCAAATCGCAATAATATTGCGCCGCCCCCTCTCTCATATCGAAGGCACCTCCGGATAATGCCTCTAGAGGCTTCGGACGAAATAACAAAAGTTACCACGTTGTTCGCAAGGGTCTATTTACTGTATTGATTTTGCCAAATTTTTGAAATTCGAACGAAAAGCATTTCGTACATTGACCTAAAAAGGTCGTGACACACACATACAGACAGCCGTTTAGTCAATAGAGATTATTGACAGATGCGACTTTGCCTTTTGTTTCCAGAGGCTACTTGTTTAAATCGTGATGCTTGCAAATTTTTGGTACTTTCTTTTTTTACAAATTTGCTTATAATTGTTTAACGGAATAAGATAGCAAATTTCTTTCTTTACAAAATTTATTCACAGCTCTTCTTTATTCACATTTAGCTCTTTTCAAATATGCCAAAATATAGGTATGTTTCTGGGAAAAAAATTCAATGACGTCATTACTTCAGTTTCCAAATATGGAAAAAATATGCAAATTCGGCTTAAAATCGACCTCACTCAATCTAATTTAAGAACCACTTTTCATATTTTTTTTATCGTTTTTCTCTTTCTTATAATAGAGCTGAGACATCCAGTTTCGTTCACCCTGTACAATGCAGTAGGGAAACATCGAACACTCGCGTGTTTCAAAATGGGTGGAGATGTAGCTATAATAATAATATAATTACCTAAAACAACTAAAAAGTAAGTAAAAAAAGTAACCTCTAAATAACACTAACATAAATAAACAATGGATTACTTCATTAATGTATGACTTACACGACAATAATAGTTTGTTGCTTCCTTAAAGATGGTAATTTGTCTTCTTTTGAAAAAGTTGCTGGACATTTGAGGTAACAATGTCTAGTCATTCCTAACATGGTTCGGTCTTTGCATTACATAATTATGCTAATCTGTACTTAATGCATTAAATTCAAAGTGGATACACCTAACTGAATCTCGGCCTCGATTTACACACATTTATAAGATTGATCTTGGACCATGTCAGAGTTTAACTAAGAAAGATTTTACCAAGTTCCGATAAGTCCACTTATCGGAATGTTTTTATTCCAAAGTTGTTTTATCCATGTTGTCAAGCACTTTTCCAGTTTAGAATACTCTGATAAGCGTAATCGTTTTAGTTTTCATTGTCCTCGAGTACATTGAATCTGAATTTTGTCTATTCTGGATGATTATACAGAGAGTAGACTTCGGCACATTAAATCCGTCACAAAATTCATCAAACGACTTTCCACTTTCATAAACTGATATTATCTTCGGCTTTTCACGAGCTAATACAAAATTTAACTTTCATTTCAACATATCTTAAATAAGTTTGTGGGCTACAACAATAACAAAACAAACTAAACGATGAGGTAATCAAATGCGGAAAGTGGGAGCTCAAAGAAAAATTATATCGTAAGCAAAAAGCTGTGAAAGATTAGACTTTGTAAACAAAAACGTCATTACCTGTACGAACTGAAACGTTTCTACAATATAATCTCAGAAAGGAAAACCCGCCATGGGTAGGATTCGACATCTGTCCCGGATGGAAACCGAACGACAGACAGCTGTTTGGAA
Source organism: Rosalia funebris (assembly GCA_037954035.1). Taxonomy (NCBI): domain Eukaryota; kingdom Metazoa; phylum Arthropoda; class Insecta; order Coleoptera; family Cerambycidae; genus Rosalia; species Rosalia funebris. The sequence goes on from JAZFAV010000022.1 coordinate 9,637,040, forward strand.
CTTATTAGTTCTCATCAGTGCCGTACACGGTACGCCAATCTAGGACAAATGTCGAATTAAATCCATGGCGTATTTAGCTAAATCGATACGTTTTCTGTCAGCAACTTATAAGTCGGGAATCGAGAAAACAACCACCAAACCGCAAAGCGGTTATCAAGTAGTTCCCGAATAACAAGGCTATTATATAATCGCTATAGGAAACAACTACTCCTCGGGCTAAAACATTGCCAGGTATTGAATTATACCTAACAGCGATCCTCGATTCCTTTCTTGTGTTTCTGCACGATCAGACAAGGTTTAAGAAAAGAAAACCCGCCACGGGTAGGATTCTACATCTGTCCTGGATGGAAACTGAACCGTGTACAGTACTGATGAGAACTAATAAGTTCGAAACAGCTGTCTGTGGTTCAGTTTCCATGCGGGACAGATGTCAAATTCTACCCGTGGCGGGTTTTCTTTTCTGAAACCTTATCTGATCGTGCAAAAACACAAGAAAGGGATCGAGGATCGCTGTTAGGTATAATTCAATACCTGGTGGGGCTTTAGCCCCAGAAGTAGTTGTTTCCTATAGCGATTATGTAATAGCTTTGCTATTCGGGAACTACGTGATAACCGCTTTGCGGTTTGGTGGTTCTTTTCTCGATTCCCCACCTTATAAGTTGCTAATATAATTTCAGCTATAGCGGTATCAATCCTTACCTTAGTTATAGCGGAAATTATTACAAAAAATTCTCTAAGAAATAAATCTCAGGTAAAGAGGCTTATTAGTTTCATTAATAGAGATTATTTGCTGCAAAAATGTTGGTACCTCAAAATGGATTTTAGTTTAGATGTTTCTCACTTATCCAGGTCCACTTAACCAGGTATCACTGTATATTCTTTAGACGCGTACTATATACTATTTCTCCTATTATTTACCCCCTACATTAGTAATTGTACCCAACCTAACACCTTAAGTTAGCCTAATATAAACTAACTTAACCTAACCTTAACATAATGTGAATAATCTCAATATTTCTTTACATTTATAAAATTCTATTTTGTTTATTGTATTGATGTATTTTATATTTAATGCAAAGTTTTACTTGATGGAGGGTAATTTTCAAACTAGTGAAGCAAGGATATTATTATACTTCACCCCATTTGCAAATGCCTTATATAATAAGGACTAACAAATTAGGCCAAAACAGATATTCTACTGGCTATATGCCATCGACGAGCGCTGAATTAAATAGCGAAATTTGCCGTACTTTGTCTAATAGACAAAACTACCGAGTTCTCGAATCTATCGAAAGATGGCGCTTGATACGTGTTACTGCGGTAGAACGTAACGGCGTCTATAAGATGTGAGCCTCATCTGTCAAAGGTATACTCGTTTACGCTGCACTGACGAGACCGAACATAAGGTCGAAACCAGTCTGCAGTTAGCGGCATCATGAGATAGGTAACACTTTGCGCCTTTCTTGTGATTTTCGAACAGTCTAAATCACCGTATTTTAGTACTAACTCTATTAGATAAAATACGGAAAATTTCGCCATTTAATTCAGCGATCGTTCATGGCATACAATCAGGAGAGTAGCTGTTTTGGCCTAATTTGTTAGTCCTTATTATATAAGGTATTTGCAGATGGGGTGGAATATAATAATCTCCTTACTTCAGTGGTATTTTATATTGTGTTGTATTGTAAACTCTTAATAGCATTGATAATAATAATGACACAAAATAACCTACATTAATTATGAAACTATTACCTTGGAGTAGTATTATTGAGTATACCGTTTTTTTACGTTTAAAGCTATATACGTATATCTATTTAAAATCGTATGGAATTTCCGGCGGTTTATGAGTACCAATAAAAATTTACGACCGTAACATTGAATGCATTCATAAGAACTTTTACGGTGTACTTTAAAATAATCACGTTGCTGATTAAGTTCCGTTTCGAATTTGCCCTATTGTTTCGATACTAACCCCTTCATTTTTGTTTCAGGTAAGTAGCTCGGCGCCATGACTCAGTAAAAACGATAAAGTCGTAAGTACTTAGGTGTTATATAGTCGAAATTATGTAGATAATTAATCCCTATTCGCATAACAATCATTCGGATCCGGATCGTGAGAGCGTTCGTTAACGGTAACCTGGTGAGATGATTCTTAGATGAGATAATTTGCAAGTACTTAAATGTAACAAACAGCGAAGCCTTAATAAAGGGATTAATTAATATTCTTATCACCTACTTTAGAATTCGTTGCTTCGAGATATAACATCGATAGAAATAAAATGTATTTTCAATGTACAGGGTTATCCACATAACATTCTACCTCCTTAACTGTTTTATTTTTTAATATAGAAAAAAATGGTAAATAGGAAAATTGTAGGAAATTTTACATGTATTTAGAAAAACAATCGAATCTCACGTTTTAGAGATCTAGACCAAACTTATGTTTTTTTAAATGAAACACCCTATTTATTTTTCGGTTTTTGAAATCTACTTGCTTTTCCAATTACAATAATATATATATGCTATATCTGTGCTTTAGTATGTTGCACAGTCCAATTTGAGTCAACTGGTTTGATAAATAATCAGCCAACACCTATACGTCACCGAAACGTAAGGTCTGCTGAAAACATCGCTGCTGTGCGTGAGGGTATACAGGAAAACACAAGGCAGTCAATTAATCGTCGTTCACAAGAACTTCGCATTTCTGCCACTTCAACTTGGCGAGTTTTGCAGCAAGACTTGGGTCCGCACCAGTATAAAATCCAACTGACCCAGGAACTTAAAGGTTCAAACTACTAGAGAAAGATATAACATGTATATATTGTTGTAATCGGAAAAGCACGTAGATTTCAAAAATCGAAAAATAAACAGGGTGTTTAATTTAAAAAAAAAAACATAAGTTTGATCTAGATCTCCGAAACGCGAAATTCGATTGTTTTTCTAAATACATGTCTGAGATCGCAGTAAAATTTTCTACAACTTTCGTATTTACCATTTTTTTCTATTTCAAGAAATTAGACAGTTAAGGGGGGTAGAATGTTACGTGGATAACCCTGTACATTGTCAAAACGTACCATGCGTTATTTAATTTTCGGACAGTGTTGCCCATTTTGTAAATGATGCATTTATTTTATGATGGTTAAAATCACTTATTTCAAATTGATACGTTGCATATTGTCATATGTCCCAGAAAACCTTATGTTTCTGTTTTTCGGAAATTGTAGACTTTGCTTAAAACTTATAATTATATTCCTTATATATTATATAGGGTCTTTCAATAGGGGCGCTCGAAATTTGTTAGGTTATAACGGCCATGTTGTGAAAGCAACATCTCTGCCAAATTTATTACGAATTGTTCACGACAAATCACCGTGGAAGGTTATAGCGTTCAACAACATGTGCAAATTATCAAATGTTATTTTCAAAGTCAATGCTCCTTTCGATAAGCGTTCCGCTCATTACTTTATTTTTGTCCTCCTCGCCACAACCCTCCCGCCGAGTCGACTATTCGACGTTTGGTGGTCAAATTTGAGTCAACCGGTTTGATAAATAATCAGCCAACACCCGCACGTTACCGAAACGAAAGGTCTGCTGAAAGCATCGCTACTGTGCGCGAGGGTGTACGGAAAAACCCGAGGAAGTAAACTTCTCGTCGTTCACAAGAACTTCACCTTTATGCGACTTCCACTTGGCGAATTTTGCATCAGGACTTGGGTCTGCACCCGTATAAAATCCAACCGATTCAGGAACTTAAAGTAAACGACCATAGACAACGCCGTGTGTTCGCAGATTGGGCCCTGGAGCAGTTAGAAGTTGACCCAAATTTCGCCAAAAAATCAAATTTAGCAATGAGGTCCATCTTTGAATGAATGAATATGTTTACAAGCAAAATTGTCGGATTTGGGTCATTAGTTATAGTAACGTAGATAAAAGCTGTTTCTTTCTAGAACATATGTTTTCCCATTTCTCTTCCTTTCTACCATACATAAATAGTCCATTCAAGATTTGTACTTTCCCGGTCTGAGTATATTGTATTATAATGAATATGTATTTACTACAGACCTTAAAATATCCATATATATATATATATATATATATATATATATATATATATATATATATATATATATATATATATATATATATATATATATATCAGACAATATTTGTACATAAACACTATGCTTTGCGTTGTGCACAATTAATGTTACGGTAATATGCTGATGAAACCGCAAAATTACAATTAGCTAAAAATCTATGATACGGTGTAATCCACTTTATGTACGTGCTATATTAATTTATGAATATTAACTATCTAAATATGTTTAAACAACGATGCAGTGAGTTTAATTTAGTTGCTGAAGCGTGCGTAGGAATAACAATGCCAAAGTTGCATTTGATGAATAAGTCTGAAATTATATTTTAAAATACTATTTCCAACTACCACTGTTTTATTGTACACACCTATATGTTGTACAATTATAGTGCAACACTATGATTGCTTCTATAGTTTCCGAGACGAGGCAATGAATAAATCAGCAAGTAGTGGTTATGCTACCTGTTTGATGTATTTAAATTCAAATCAATTAATTACGGTATAATACTACGCCCTCCTTTATCAATTGCTGCGAAATTGAAAAATTATTTTTCTGCATTTTCCCACGATGACGACGTATCTACTCGGAGTATAGTTTATTTTATCGCTATTTGCCAAATAAAAAATCTCAAAACATACCGTGGTTTGTTTTTATGGTTAGGCTCAGGTAGACTATTCCGTTTATCGGTAAGATAAGATAGTGTTTTATTTGGCAAATAGCGATGAAATGAATAGTACATTATTTAACATATTGTAACGAATTTACTAGAAAGTTCTTTATTTCGAACACTTATTTATAACTCAACTATTTACAAGTCCAACTGACTAACTAACTTTCTTTCTACATTAACTTTATAAACTAACTTTCGCACCGTATCGTTCACTATCGCGATCCAGATTTAACTAACTCCTGGCTGGACGACACAATTCTTATATAGGCAGTAGGACGTCTCTCCAGACGTTTCTAAATAAGGAACTTTGGCGAACCTTCTAGTATAGAACGCACTGGAAGTCAACTCCACACGCTCTTGATGGTTTCGAATATTCCCGGCGTTCGGGATCGCTCCAGGCGTTCGTGACAATATTTACTTACAATATTTAATTTACTGCAGATTTTCGTGCTAATTCCCTTGTAAACTGCGGTTTGTACCACTTTCGATTTCCTGTAATGTGAGATACGTGATATAGATGACATCCATATTTTGAATTCAATAACAAAGTAATTTTGTCAGAAAAGAGAAAAAAGTTTTGTGATTTGACATTTTGGATCTTATTTCGAAAGCGAGTGAATAGAAATTAGAATTTTAGATGTAATTGTTTTTTACATATTTTATATATAAAAAATTTGTTAAAACCTAGAAACTCATTTTCTGACCATGATATTTCGATGTATCGCATCTATAATACAACAAATACATTGAAAATAATATATGTTTTATAAAAGTGTTACGGGATAATATTTGTGTTAGTATACTATTCCAATTAATCTTGAACTTTTTTTAAAGATTTTCCCTTGTACTGTTCGAAGATCAGCAGATAATAATTATTGTAGTTCTTGTACATTCGATGTTAGACAATTGAATTAATAATTTGTGAACGAAACATTTTTATTATTTTAGACAACTTTAACGCGTGTATTAACAATATTTTTTTTCTCACCGATAACTAAAATTAAAACCGCAGTCTTGATAAAACTATTTAAGAGAACACATTGTATATATATATATATATATATATATATATATATATATATATATATATATATATATATATATATAATCAAGTGGAGTTACTCTTGATTTTGTGTCTAATATAAGTAACTAGGAGTTCACTTTAAGGAATACATGTAGTTAAATAAATGGCGAAGGCGCTAATGTTAAACCTGCTTTGTACGAGTACAGGGTTATCCACATAGCATTCTACCCCCCTTAACTGTTTTATTTTTTGAAATAGAAAAAATGGTAAATACGAAAATTGTAGAAAATTTTACTACAATCTCAGACACGTATCTAGAAAAACAATCCAATCTCGCGTTTTGGAGATCTAGACCAAACTTATGTTTTTCTAAATGGAACACCCTGCATATTTTTCGATTTTTGAAATCTACGTTCTCTTCCGATTACAACAATATATACATATTGTAACAAATTTACTAGAAAGTTCTTTATTTCTCGAACACTTATTTACAACTCAACTATTCACAAGTCAAACTAATTAACTAACTTTCTTTCTACTTTAGCTTTATAAACAAATTTTCGCACTGTATATCGCTCACTATCGCGGTCCAAATTCAACTAATTCCTGGCCGGGCAACACAATTCTTCTATAGGCAGTGAAGAGGTCTCTCCAGGCGTTTCTAGATAGAGAACTTTGGCGAACCTTCTAGTATAGAACGCACTGGAGGACCAAACACAGCACGCTCTCGAGGTTTCAAATATTCCCGGCGTTTGGGATCGCTCGAGGCGTTCGTAACACTATTATATCTTTGCTCTAGTAGTTTGCAGAGTATCGCCCAGAAATATCGAATATGAAGCAAAACTAGGTACTTAAAATAATCACAGATTCTATAATGTGGACTGATGAAGCCAGTTTCTCAACATGTGGTGTTTTTAATAGAAGAAACACTCCCCACTAGTCATAAAAAGTCCACACCCGTACTTCAATCAATGTTTATTGTGGTATTTTTCGAATCTCAATTATTGGACCAATATTTTTCGAAGGCGGCTTAACTGGACAAAAATATTTAGATCTTTTTTATGGAACAATTTTATGGAACTATTTTATGGAACTATTTTATGGAACTATTTTATGGCCGCCAGAAGTCCTGACTTCACTGGATTTCTTTCTGTGGGGCACTTTGAAAGATCAGGTATATACGGAAATGTCAATAACGTAGAAGAATTTAGAGAAAAAATATGTCGGGAAATCAGAGACATGAACGAGACTGGTATCTTGGCTTATAAATGAAATTTGTTAAGGAGGAATGCTCTCTGTATTGCACAAAGTGGAGATATTATAGAACACCTTGTATAATTTATAATTATAGTTTTTAATAAAATGTTACGTTCCATCCAGAAATATACTTTTTAATATAACTATGATAATATCAAAAATAAAATCTAATTTAAATTATCAAACTCTGTTTATAAGAATATCATAATTATTGTTTCAAATTTTCCATGGCGTTCTTGATTTTGTTTGATATTCGATATTTCTAAGGGTAATACTGTGCAAACTACTAGAGCAAAGATATAACATGTACTGTTGTAATCGAAAAAGCACGTAAAAAACATAAGATTGGTCTAGATCTCAAAAACGCGTGATTCCATTATTTTTGTGAATACATTTCTGAAATCGCAGTAAAATTTCCTGCAACTTTCATATTTACCATTATTTTTCTATATCAAAAAATAAACCAGTTAAGGGGGGTAGAATGTTATGTGGATAACCTTGTACATAGTTTTCAAATTATTGTTGGATAAAATTATATTATATTGCATAAATTCTCAGGTAAAGGAAGCAAATCAAAGAAAAGCGTAAGCAAAGCAAGTAATTAGTGACTTTTATTTAAATGCAAACTTTTTACGTTAAACTTTATTAATAAGATCTGGTTTTCAATTTCCTCCAAAAGTATCTATATAGAGTCTTTTCTACAATCTTATTTAAAATCTATATTTACAACTTTGTATATATATAAATTGGAATAAAAGTTTTATTGTCACCGAAAGCTTTTTTGTCTTGAGAACCTCGTTAATGGATACAACCCCTAACATATCCCCTACTTTTTTCGAATTGCAACCTCTATTTTGTTATCGTTAATATTTACTTATTATTCCGTTAATATTAGTATGTAGTTGTTATATTTATCTCACTAAAGATAATTGTTCTCTTCTTCTCCAAAGATTTTATTATATTTTAAGAAAATATAAATCAAAAATCGTAAGATATGTATGGATTCACTCATAGTATGTTGTTTTGTACAGCGTTACAGCAATTTTTGTGTCATGCTTTATACAGGGTGTTTTAAACCTTGTAACGTTTCTATCAATTAGTCATGAATATTACACGTTTCTTTGAACATATTGCAATAGGGAAATCTTAGAAACATTCCAGGTATAAGCAATCCTATTGCTGATCAGTTTTTTTATTGTTTGAAATACGTTTAATTGATAATTACCTAATTTTCATTTTTATTTTTTATGAGAGTGTTTTTCATCGAGATAATTAATGAATGCTGTTATTATTAAATCTTAGTGTTCATTTAGTTCAGATGTCCAAGTTTTGGAGTTAGATTAAAATCACCAACAACATTTCCTTAATTTGCGAATAATATAATAAAATCTTCAATATCAAATGTTTAACTTCGATACAAAAAGTGTCTCGCAACACTCCGTTAAAGTACATCTGCTCCAGCTATAATTTAATTTCGGCTGAAGGCTTACAAAAACCCATTTTAATACTTTCCCGATTAAGGTCGTTTACTATCCTTCAAGAAATATCAATTAAACTCTAAAGGTTCTTCGTTTAAAGTAAATAAAATATAAAAATAAAATATACAAAGAATCTAAAATATTAAATTAAAACTAGCAAGTAAAATAATATCTAGTATATCGGAAGCAATATTAAACCTTAGAGCCATTTTTAAATAATAGTGTCTGCGAATAAATTTGCTATAATTGAGAAGTTTCAGTGAATTTTCTGTGTTATTTCGAAGCGACCTAGATAGTCGAACACATAATAAAAGCAATCTATTACAATTGTTATAATGATAATTTCTCATAAAAAGCAAACAATAATGATAAATACATGACGGTAACAGCAAAGCACTATATTAATTTAGTTTTCTTTAATTTTCTTATCAAGAATATAATATTCAATTTCACGTATTCTCCTCGGATAAGAATTTTTCTTTTTTTTATATTTTTCACGTAAAAAAGAAGCGCAACATTTAATTTAGAATATGTTTCTTCCAGCTATGAGAATTCAATTTCGGCGAAAAAGGTTACAAGAAACTCACTTAAAATTTTCGCATGATTTAGTTTGTTCGGCGTCCTACACACGTGTTTGGGCTGTGATGGAAATAACAAATGAATTCCAAAAAGTGTACTTTAAGAAAAATGAAATACCTTTCATATTAATAGGATCATACCCACGTGCAGTTACATGAATGATTTGATTGTCATAAAATTTTGTATTTTTGATATACGATTGTTTGTATACATCTACGTATTAATAGTAGTAAAATGTTTTCTTTACTGAATAATAGTTCTTCATATACACTAGGCACAATAATTAAGGGATGTTATGAATTTTAAATTTTTAGGTTATATTCAAGGGGCTGTATAGTTTATTTCATCGCTATTTCCCAACAAATATTTTAAAACATAACCTTGGCCTGTTTTTATGGCTAGGCTCAGGTAGACTGTTCCGTTTATCGGCAAGATAAGAGAGTTTCTTATTTGGCAAATAGCGATGAAATGAATAGTAACTTGGAGGAAAATAGTAACAGAGTTCTAAAAAAAGAAAGTTAAAGCTTCTAGTTTTCAAATATTGTTCAGTTCAATTTTTTACGATCAGCAATTTTTGTGTAATCATAAGAGAGAGCCATCGGAAAATAAATTTCCCAAATATTTGCTTCCCTTTCAAAAGGCTCACGAATAACAATACATTTTTTTCAGTGATTTCATCATAAACTTCTTTAGATGATTTTATCTATTTGAGTGGTCTAAAAGCTTTGTACGATGATTTTTAGCTGAGTTATCGACGTTCAAAGCACAGAAGTCAATTGTAACTTAAAGAAAATCATTTTTTCTACATGAATTAAAATATTTTGATAAAAAAATATTGACTGTTGCAAAAAAAAAATTTTCAACCTCAAAAAAATTATGAAAAATGAAAAATTCCTTAAAATGATTAATGATTCCATCCTTAAAATGATTCTTACTAAAATTGACAAATTCAATCATTCCGATCACAATGAAATGAAATTGCAGCGCTTTGGGGTATTTTAAGGTTCAAATACAATAGTCAATGTCCTTAGTCTATCCATTATTTGCAAATTTATGTCAAGGTAAATGAATATCCCTAAATATGCAATCCTTTATCTTTTTTGTAAATCAACATTCTCGCACAGAAATATTTTTTATCAAAAACTTGTAACATATAAGTCGGAAATCGAGAAAGGAACTACCAAACTGACAGGCGGTTATCAAAGTAGTTCCCGAATAGCAAGACTATTACATAATCGCTCTAGGAAACAACTACTCCTCGGCTAAAGCCCCGCCAGGCATTGAATTATACCCAGAAGCGATCCTCGACCCCTTTCTCGTGTTTCTGCACGATCAGATAAGGTTTCAAAAAATAAAACCACAGGTAGGATTCGACATTTGATATTTGTTTATACCTCGACGGTATAAACTTTACGTCCTGGCACTATAACGAAAGAAAAGTATGAAATTCGCTTTGCTAAATATGCAGTAAAATTGGAAAATATTTAAAAAAATTGTAACTAATCAATAATATTTTATCTAGCAATTTATTTGATTTTGTTTGACAGCTAACTCACCTTTATTGCCTAGCAACGAAAAATATATAAACATAGTTGAAATCTTAAATATACGGGAGGTCCAAGGCTTTTGACGGTGTATGTACTTATCGAGGCGATAAATATGTACACAACACAACACCCTTGATGAACACCACAGTACTTTTTATGAAAAGTCACCTTATTACTCAGGTATAAGAATATATAATAAAATCTCAAGTTACATTAAGGAAACAAAAACAAAAAGAACTTCTTAAGAACTGACCAAATATTTCCTAGGACTAATTGACGAATGCATGTACTCATTGAATAACTTCTTAAAGTAAAAAACGTATTTTCTTTTTATATTAAGTTTTAATCTATTTATTGTATATATAGTATCTGTTTTATTGTATACTGTTTATGTTAATGGCTATATCTGTTTTTTTTATTTGTAAAAGCTAGAGCTGAAAGTTTTGATAATATAATACAGTATTACCCAAAATTAACATGTTATAATTGTTTTTATATAATAAACAATTAGGTACAACAATTACATAACTATAATATATTGTGAAGTTTTTCGATACAGTTGAATATAAAATTAACAACAACAGTTAACAACAGTGAAATTAACAATAGTGGACGAGTATTTTATATGTTAAAACTCATATTGTCATATTGTATTATTCGTTCGTCTAATTTTTTTTATATTGAGGATTTTTTTCCAAAAAAACGTTTATTTTAATTTTATAATTTTATTCCAAACTTTAGAAACATGCCGTATATTTACTATAGTTTATATACTACGAGTATATATTGTTTTGATCTGCAAGGTGTCGGCATATATCACTATATTACATTATCTTTTATAAATTCACGTACAGGTCTTATATCAAAAATAATATTTAAATACAACCTTTCTATTATTCAAAAAGATGCAAATAATTCCAGATGCGATTAATTCCATTATAAACTGTCACAGATCCATTAATATATATATATATATATATATATATATATATATATATATATATATATATATATTTATATTTATATTTATATTTATATTTTAATTTACACTCTTTATGTGCATGTGCGTATTTCGTTTTGTTTTTTTTTTCTTACTACTACTTTTACGTAAAAATACATTCACGTAAAAAATACATTATAGTAACGGCAGGAGGTATTTGAAATTTTTCAAAACGCAAATATGTCGCGCATTACAATCATGTTATTCATAAGATATATGTGGATCATACACATAAGAGATGTGTCCCTTGCGAGAAATATATTTAAAAATGTTTATATTCCTGTTTTTCTGTTGGTGTCGATAAATATTTGATATAAAGAGCGATTTCTTTAGTGGAACTTCAGAATTCAGATGGCGCACGGCGAACAAAGCAGAAATTTCTTTGCAGGATTGCAAAAAACCAGCTTCAGTAAATTTCTGTCAGAGCTCGCGAAATTTATAGCTCCTAGTAAAGTCTCCGAATGTCAGATGTCGCTCTACGTTTTACTTTAGGACTTTCAGCAGTATCGAGCGCCCGAACCGAAATGGTGTAGTTTTCATCACAGCAGGATATTGCAGGAAATTTATTCTAGGGTGTGGACGATTCGTAAAATTTTAAATACGCCCAATAATTATCATGTAACTGCATTGCTCTACACTGTCCTAAATTCCTGCCTCCGAAACAAAGTAATAGTTCCCCGAAGGGGGTCGGAATATTTAAACAAGCCGTATCGATTTGTGTCCACGTTTAACTGCAGTACTGCAGGTTTCTGCTGCACGGTTTGGAGCCGAGCTGGTGCTGATATGTCCGCAGTCTGCGGCCGAGATAAAGGCTGCATAAAACTAATGCGGGACTTGGGATGCCGATCGTTTTATGTAATTGCAATTTCCGGATCGTCGCAACGTTTAGATGGCTTGTTTATGTTACCAAACAAGCTGGTAACTAGTTGTCGTCGTGCATTGAACATTTATTCAATTAACTCCCTCTAATTCAGTCAAATAAAATGTTTAAAATTAATATAATTGGAGCAGGGCTGTAGACACACCGAGAGAATAGTGTATTTATTTTCTAATAAGAAAAATGCATTTTACCCTAAAATGAACTTAAACGGCAATATAACGACAAATCCTCTTTAATATAGTTTGATTTCACTCTTCATTTGTCTCCCTCTCTTTTATATATTCAAATGATTAAAACTGTATATTAATATAATGTTAATATGCAATGTTTTCGTAAAGTATTGAATAAATTCGTTAAAAATTCAAGGGACAACTTTTGGGAACAAAACTTGGATCCATCAAATTTTATCGTTAGTCGCGCACTTTTTAAAATATAACTAATACATACAGTGTTAGTTATGATTCGGCGTGGTATTCGACGAGCGAGTGGTTCGATAGGTGGTACGATGTGATCTATATTTTTTTAATAGCAACCCTCTTCTTTATTAGGAAGTATGAAAATGCACATTTTTTTGTCTCTCTGATGGTGATAATTACTTTAGCGTGAGTATAAGCGGTTTTTAAACTTAATTATCTTAATATTTTTTATTATGATAGAAGGATCTATGGCAATTATGTGTGAAACAAAATATCGGCCAAACGCTCGCCACGGCTTCGGTGGCATACCTCTATCCAATGGTCCATATTTTCAATGACTCTGAGACATAATTGAGGTTCAATTTCGTTAATGTGCCGAATTATCTCATCCTTTAGCTCTTGAATTGTTCTTGGCTTATTAACATATAAATGCCATTGTCTCGTTGGCTGTGTTGCAAGTGGTACCATCCTGTTGGAACCACATATCGTCGAAGTCCATATCCTCAATTTCTGGCCACAAGAAGTCCGTTATCATCTCGCGATAGCGAACACTATTCACGGTAACTGCTTGGCCGACCTTATCGCGAACAACAGCAATGTTTTCCGCAGAACGAACTGGGCGAACATGCACAGGTGTTTACACATTTCCTACAGACCCGGTTTGCTGAAATTTGCGCACAATTCTCCCGATTGTGGACACATTTGGTCGATTATGCTGACCAAAAAAGTCACGAAGTGCACGAAATGCATTTTGATTTGAACGCCCATTTTCGTAAAAGGCTTCAAAAATCTTAACGCGATGCTCAATTGTGTGCCTCTCCATGGTTGAATTTGTCAAATACTGAAACAAAGAAATGTCACATTAAGTGGGGCAAAAAACTTGACGTTAAGGTGTGATTCACAATTAACATCGTGCATTATGGTTGGACCACCTTTACTTTTTATGGGAGTACTTAAAAAAAGATGTATACGTTACTAGGCCAGAGAATTTAGAAGGCTTAAAATCAAGAATTCGTCATGAAATTTAACGTATACCTCCTGAAGTGATTGACAATGTTCAAAAACAATTTATTAATCGACTTGGCCATTGTCAGGCAGCCAGCGGTGCACAATTATAACATTTACTTTAGTTGATTTTTTAAATAATCATTGCATTAAATTTTGTATTATGAAATTGCAGTGTAGTTTTTATTTATTTTTTTTTATCTAACTAATACTCAAATGCTAATATAATTATTATCGTGTCGTATATCAGCCGCCTAGATGCAAAACCTATAAAAGACAAACATAATATGAGATAATTAATAAAAACTTGTAACATTTTTTTTCAACTGAGTGCAGTGACCAAATTTCGTAAAATGGGTTATTATTGTTTTTAAATAGTAATAAATCACAATTTAGAAATGAGAAGCATCCATATGACCCTCAAAATTGGGAGATAAAATGGACATGTCGATTATTGCACCTAATTCTGTTTGAAATGTTCCAAAAAAATGTGTGTAACGTTTCAAAATTAATTTTATTTCTCATTATTATCGAACAACACAAAATACATTTTCAAATATCAAAATTAATTGATTATTCTTCGCAGTTACCCTCTTCTTCGACTGCTTGTCCTCCATCTGAAACATTTTGGAAATCTCTAAAAATATTAAGGCATCTTTTTCCTATCCCTTCCCATAGTGTTTCTCTAATAGTTTCTCTATACTTTTTTCCTTATCTTTATTAACCAGAACTTCAATTTTCAAATCCTTTGGTCCCATTTGCAAGACTTTTTCCTATTTTATATAAGCTTTTGAATGTTATCATATTTTCATTCATGTAAAATGCTTCGCCACCTACAAGAGATGTGTTAATTAAAGTTAAGAAATTTTTTAACAATGATTATCCTCTTTGAAGGTTGAAAATTAAAGTGTCAATATCCTGGTTGTTTTAAAATATTTTGAGTTTCACATCTCCAATCCCTAATTACAAAGTCTTCTCCAATTTCGTGAATAGTAGCAAACTTTTCGATGATACTGATGTACTCTATTGGATGAACAACTTCCATTTTCTTCTTATAGATGTTTTCAATTTCACCAAAAACGCGATCGGGGGGAATACAACAATTCCCAGCAACCGGAAAGAGCAACTCTATTTTCTCTACATGTGGAGGAGCTTGAAATTCTAACCAATAACTGAACATACCAATGGTAGTAAATTTTTGTTTTGTGCCCCAAATCCATCGCACACATGTTATTCAACTGACAAAATCTACAAATTAAACTGCATCACGTGATGAAATATTTAGCTCGTATTGGTTCACTGGAAATGTCTGCCTTTGCATCTAAAACCGCAAGGGATATGTCGGGTTTTGCATCTGCGATGAAATTTTAAACTCAAATTACTTTTGAATTGTTGGTATTTATTGTAAAAATTCCTTTGGACCGTGTCGGCATTTACATTTTTAATCTATTGCCATAACAATCTCAGTTTTGAGGAAAGGGTGACTTGTCGGGTTTTGCTTCTAGGCGACTGATATAAAAAATGTGCTCTTTCTGTAATAAAAAAGAGGTTTCCATTAAAAACATATGACGAAAAAGAAAAGATATGACAAAGACGTCACACCTCCTACACGAATTATCCTACATGTATTTTGAAAATGCGCCACTAAAATAGAATTTGATATATCTGAGAGTTTTCCCTAAAAGTTATTCATTGAATTTTTAACGAATTTATTCATTACTTTACGAATGCAGTGTATAATTGTTTATATATTAAAATTATCAATCATTTTAATATATAAGAAATACCTGTACTTAGTCCCCATTGCTCTGAGTGTCTATCAGATAATTGAGATGCTTTATACCAGGTAGTGCTTTATATTACACTGATATGAAGTAGCCGAACATCGCTATTGACTCGAAGTTTCTTCTGATAAATAAGATTATATCTCTGAAATTAATATTAAATCCTATTTATTACGTTTTGATTTATGAAAACTTCCGAGTATATTGCAGCCAATTATTTGTTTGAAAGATACATATTTGTTTCGCCATGTCCAAAATCGGCATTCATTTGTCATATATATTTCATTCATAGTGATATGTAAGATTGGTAAGTCATATTTTATGTAGGACGATATATTTTCTTCTTCTTATAAAATTGTGAAATTCGTAAATATGTTTTTATTGCTCTTGTGTTGATGTTGCCTTTCCTTTTCTAAAAACGATTAAAAAACTACTTTTTAATGTAACCAAAAATATATTCAGTAGCTTCAGAATAAAATCAAGTAAATAACTTTCTCCAGAAATAAAATACAAGATTAAATTCTAACGAATAAAAAATTCACTGAGTAGATATTAGGTGCCAAAGAATGTTAGTCATATAGAAATTTAAAATAAATTCATATTACAGCTCGTCAAGAATAGGAACAAGTCTCAAAACTCGGATCACTCACGAGATAGGAATAAATAGCCTGGAATTAACTCAGTCGCATTGAGACGTTTTCAGAGTGAATATCGAGTATGTGTACACAGAGTTAGATCTGGCCGCGCGTAAAGTACATCCTTTCTTTTCCCTCCGAATGCTGTCTCACTCTTTCTCCTATGCAACACAGAGAATCTCACACTTTTTCCTATTCTTGGCAAGCCGTACATGAAATCACAAATTATAGTTATACATAAACTCTTACTACAAAACAATAAAAATATTTAGAAATTGGAATAATTCTCAACTAAAATGAATATTGCACATTTCTGTCTTATCAAATACCAGAAATGCTAGAAATCATCAAAAAATAGAAATCTGCCATACATTAGTGATTTATTGTTCTAGTTCAGAGCGTCTTTCATATAATACTGTATAAATTAAATGACAGTTTAGATATTAATAGGCACTTTGTGTTTTTGATGACATTTCAGTTAACGACAGAAACGTTCGATTGTTAAAATAGTAAGTTTAGGAATAGTTTAAGGTTTTTCTTTTTCTCTAACGAGAAATATTTTAGACTATGTCCGTCTCCAATTTTGATCATTTTTGTACCTTTTATGGAAACATAAACAATAAGCGATTTCTTTTATTTGCTGTAAAACGGTTTTAAGGGGTGAATTCACCCTCTAAAGTTGGGAATAGGGCAATCGGAGTCGGAGGGCGTTTTCGTTCCCGTATCATGTAGAAGCATTCCAGAAATTGGGATGAAATAAACTGCGAGATATTCAGAAAAGCGGTGTTTGAATATTTGAAGGCGGATCATTTTTAATCGATTGAATCATCTCACTGGCCTCCCTTTTTTCATCTTTAAGACAAAATAATATATTTAAATAAAAGTATGACAATTTTATAGAAAAGGGAAGAGAATGAATGATAAAGAATGAAAACAATTGAGGGTGATAACTCGTTAAGATACATACCATGACCAGTCATAATTCTTGTCCATGGGCGATAAATATAGTCAAAATAGACAAATAACTTGTTAACTACCGATGCCAGCTATATTTGCAAATTATCTTTGTCTTGTATATTTATATACAATACATATTTGTACTTGCATATTCCTAATATATTTTGTCTAGTCTCTAAATTTTTTAGGGGTGGTGTACGTTGCAGCATTTAATATCCTGGTGTATTTACGCATTATCTAAATTGTTTTGTTTAAACTTTTTTGATTTTTATTTGCGACACGCTTAATTTTAAAGTAACTTTTTGAGAAAACACCTCAGTCCTTCGTTTCACAAATGACAACTACCAAGATGAATCTTTGTTTTTTGACACAAAAAAAATGATGAAATGGTTAATAATATCAATTAAATATAGGATTATAACTTAGCTTAATTGTACATATTTGAGAAAAGACCGTCTGTCTCTCCTCAGCGCTACGCTTCACTAATTACAACTATTCAGGCGATTCCCTAATTTTCTGACACAAGAAAATATGATGACATGGTCGATGATAGCGAGATTATAACTGTTTTACTTTTCATTTGTGACACGCTTAATTTAAAAGTAAATTTTTGAGAAAACACCGCCTGCCTGTCTCTCCCCAGTGCTACGTTTCACAGATTGCAACTATTAAAACAACTCGTTGGTATTTTATACAAGAAAATATGAGAAAACCATTAATCGTATTGACAAGAGCATAACTTCTTTGCTCTTAATTTGCGACACGATTGATTCTAAAGTAAATTTTTGAGAAAACACCACTTTTTTCTCAAAACAAAACTGAAACAGACCTGTCTCGTCTCATCACAGATTACCTAAGTGTCAAAATGTTAAAAAAAAATGTGATGAAACGATTAGAAAAATCAAGAAGATTATAAATATTTCAGTTATTTTCGGCACATATTTTATTTTTGTAAACATAAAAAATACTTTCTTTCACATTTTCAAATACAAGATCCATATTGTCAACTTTCAATTACTGGTAAGTTTAAAATTGGTTAAGAACTTGTATTTTTGATCTCGCTGAACTGTTTAAAGCTAAGATTACTTTAATCGATGTTAAGACTGCATTCTGACGAATTCTGAATAATATAAACGAAACATCAATTAAATCAACTTAAGATTAAAATCAGCTCTCGAAATCTTCAAAGTAAATATTTAGTGTGGTGTACACTACTAGATGTGAAAACCTCCCAAATTATTTAATGTCAAGCAAGGACTGTGAAATCCTCCAAGCAGCGGTTTATAGTACATTTTAAATACTAAAACTTAGAAAATAAGATTTTCAGAACATCTATAACTAATTTTCAAGGCCTGGAAAAAATAATCGTTAAACAATCCCCAGCTATGACGCCATAAATGCTAAAAATGCTTTTGATAGCATGAAGAGGCATGTAAACTTATTCACTTAACAACGCGAGGGAAATTTCCAATTTGGCTATTTTTTGTTAATATAAACAAAATACATTTTGTATAAACAAAATACATTTTATTTTCAAGTTTGTGGTTCTTTATTATTTTGCCTCTAGAATTAATAACTCATTTATACGTTATTTATGTTAGTATGTCATGAAACCTGAAACAAAATTATTTCAAAAGGATGATATAAGCTAAGACGGGCGTTTTCCATTTCATGACCACCTTTGACTATAATAATTTTTGATATCTGAGCACAATGTATTACATAAATGTTAATTATAAATTTAAATTTACAGATCGATAATGATAATTAGTTACGTGACTATAACTAGCTTAAGCAGCAGGTAGAATTATTATTCCTACATTTAATATTTACGGTTATATATTTCTTTATTATAGTTCAACTAGAAAATACACTCTTAATATTTATATTGAATCACGCTTATTTTGTCCTAAGGCAATAAATTCCTTATTCCACTTAGACTTAGTAAATTTTGTTCCAGTATAGTTGATTTACCCTTCCCGCCATTATAAATTTAGAATACAAATTACTGAATGTATAAACAATGTAAATTATCAGTTTTTTAGTCCTACATATATCCACTCATTATTTAGAATTTTGCGCATAATTTTATGTCGTTTATATTTCACGCGTTTCTCGGTAAATCTATTAGGTCACTAGGTGTAATTTATTCAGAATAAACCTATATTATTAAAAAAAAAACAGCGGAAACGGATAAATGCTGATAAATCATTTCAGAGCTTTCGAAAAAAATGTTTCTCTTGGTCTGAAAATCAATCCTCCTCTTCAGCAATTGCCATTATTTCATTTGACGAAAATTTCTGTCATATGTTTCTATGGCTTTAAAAATAGATGATGAAATGACCAAATCTGAATAAGTGGGATGTCGAATAAATTTAAAAAATGGTTTATTGAAAAATATATCACGTAACACCATCTTTATTCCACATGTAAGGACCTTTCTTGCTTGCTCTGCTGTTTATTTAAGCTATCTTGATGATATATTCCTTTATCTCTATATCATAACAATGGATACAAGTTTCATAGTTATAATATGGATTTATAGTTACACAAAAAGTTTGGATGAATCACTTTTAAAACTACATCAAAATAAATTACTGGGAAATTATCACTCTAAAGGTGGCTACACATTGTAAAACTAGTAAATGGCTACAATTAAATGAAAATGGAAGACAAATGGTTTGTCTTCATTCTTTAGTTTCAAATTGTAAGGCAGCAAGAATCCAATTGAAAAATCCAATTTATCGATACTAGTTTTATTTATCTCCATTAGTTCAATTGTATAACTTTAGGTTTAATTCAATTTCCTGAGAAAGGCCGTGAAACCCTGAAATATTCATGCTACCGTACATTGTATCTCTTTGTAAACCAGTCAGCGATGGAGTATTGACAGGATTTGGCAGTATAAGATTTGGCCTTCTTCGAAAAGCTTAATATCCTCTCCAAGTTGATCTTTCTCATCTCGCTTTGGTCCAAAAAGGAGAGCCCAAACGCGAGATGTCTACGGCATGACAGAGTCAGGCAGTGACATTGTACGTGTTGAGAGGTCTTCACCTCTCCTCCACACCATTCTTGTCCACTCCACTCCTGTATTCCTTGTTGTTACTCCAATCGTTTTAAGATGGTAATTCCAGTGTCTTATTAACAACACCGTGAGTTTCCGGTCACTCTCCTGATCACCCCTGAGTCGCTGATAGACGTTAAACCCAGCAGAACCTTAGCCTGCCTGCATCTCTGAGTATTCCGCCAGATATTGAATCTTTCAATATCCAGTCATTCCCGAGCAGTCATAATTGTCCTCTTGCCGAGGCAGTGTGCAATCATGACAGCTAGTTCAGGTACAGTTAAACCTCTCTCGGTTGCTTCTCTGGCCAGATTGTCAGCCTTATCGTTGCATTAGGTACCAGTATGATTTAGTACCTAGACAAAAGTCAGATTTTTACTCCTGCTAGTGTTTCGATGCATTTCTGCATTCCTTCACTAGCTAGGATTTTACTCCTGGAGCCTCTAAAGCTTCTAGGGCCGCCCTGCTGTCGAAGCATATAATGACGCGCTTACCAATCACTCCATTTAGTCAATACGCCTATTGGCATGCGTGGATGGCTATCACTTCCACCTAGAACACTGTGACATAACTTCCTAGAGGAATCGAGTACTTCTATCTTGTATTATACCCATATACTCCAGCCCCGATCTACCCCTCAACCCTGGAGCCATCCATGAGTCAGATATCTCCGGCCAGAGGGACAGTGTTGTTTCTTCAGGCCTTCAGTTCAGTTCTTACTCTATTTTATTTATTTAACTTACAAAATAAATAATATTTTGACTATACCTATGGTACAGACATCGCGTCACAAGATATAGCCAAAGTGTAACAAAAACATACTCCACGTAATTCTTTCTTACATCCATGGTTTCGTCAACAGTTTTGTGTTACGTACTGTTTCCTTTGTATTCTTCTCAAGTAGTTCTATACTTCAGAAAACTGCCGCCGCTCTTATTTCTAGGATGTAATGGCCACTCAGAAATTTTCAGAATAAACGAAGCTGTCCTTTGTCTAGTACCTACATACATATACACACATACGAGTCTATTATGACAATTAGGTCATAAGTGCATTTACAGTAGGAAAATACTTGGCGAGTTTTTTGCAATTTTTACATCTAGTAGTCGCACTAATTTAAGGGTATCTTTTAGCAATAAAAAATTTAAATTTATTGTAGTTTAAAATGAAAAATTATCTTAACTGATTCCTGTTAAATTTATTATTTCAACTATGGATAACACAATGACATTCATTTTCGAATAGAGTGGGTATCGAAGAATCGTACAGGGTAAATTAACATTAGTTAACGTTAACATAGCACAAGCGCTTGTTTGCTTAAGGTTTGGCATTAGGGATTACATTATAAATTGAAAATTATCCTTCCTAAACAATATACAGATATCTTAAAATCCACAGTACAACAGAATTAAGTAATGTAGAAACAGCTAATAAAATTCAAAACGCCATCAATAAATTCCAAAATGGTCCAAGAAATGGAAAATTAAATTAAATGAAGAAAAATCAGTTCATATCGATTTCTCTAATAGATATATCAAACATATTCCAATAAGTATGAGTGGATGAGTAGTCCCATGTGCCGATACAGCAAAATATGTCAGTCTTACCTTAGATACGAAGCTCCGCTGGAAAGCCGACGTAAAAAAGAAAAGAAAAAAATTAGTAACAGATATAAGAAAATATTGTCTAGCTTAAATATGATATTTGGAGTTCTGTAAGGCTCTATATTAGGTCCCTTACTTTTCAGGGTATACACAGTTGTTCTATAATCAATTCGATGATAATTTGCAATACCAACGTAGCTTGGCGTCCAATCAAAGACAATTATCTTCCTTAGTGTTCTCAACGAATGACAAAGTGCAAGTATAGGTTGTGCCATAGGTTCGCATGTAAATATACTTAATGCAATTAAGTAAATCAACTACTAAGTTTATACCACTATATTTACACAAAAATCTTGACTGCAGTTTCGACACTTTTATGTCATTTTCAAAACGATGATTCAACTAAGAATAAAATACGAAAATTCGGTTCCTATAATATATACTATTCAATTACACGGAATAAGGGTTATGACAATAAACAAGTAATTAAGATTTACAGGAAAACGTGTTTTATAAATGGAACAATTCCGACCATCAAATTATGAGAATTTCCAGGAATATTATTAAGAACTATTATACAGGGGGTTAATTAATTTTGATAACAGTAAAAAGTGGAGAATATAGTATATCTACTTGATCATTTAACAAGTTAAAATTATCACTATGGTTGTATTTATATATTTCTATTGCTTCTAACCAATTAAGTTTTAAACCTTTGCTGGCATAGTGTAGGATTTTCATATAATTAATATCTATTAATTATAATAGTGGAAATTATTTCCACTTTCTAAGATATGATTAGCAGAAGTAGAAACTGTTTGCTGTAACCTGAAGGATCTATTGTGATCAAGGTACCTAGTTCTAAATTTGAGTCCAGTTTGTCCTATATATGTGATATTGCACTCAAAGCAATTTAACCTATAAACTCCCGATTTTTCATATTTATTAGTTTTATCTTTGGCAATATAAACTAAATTTGATAATGTTTGTTGGAGTTTAAATGATACTTTGACATTATGTCTTTTGAGAATATTTGATATTTTTATTGACAAGGTATCATAATATGTGATGGTGGCATAAGGTGTTTGTTTATCTTCTCTAATATTTGGATAAATTAATTTAAAAGTATACTGATTTTGTTTTTTGTTTACTACCATAGAGGAAAGGCTTCCTCGATCAATTTCTTGATATATATTTAATATATATTATAAAGCGTTTAATGAGTCTACGCAGGTAACTGTGCAATTAATTTCACTCATTTGTATGTACCTTGGAGCTTGTCATATTGCATATAGGTCTGAGGTATATGTAGATGCTGACTTGTTATTGTTGTTGGAACTCTTAGATTATTTTCTTGTCTTCTAGTAATAAACTCAGGAGCTATTGTGATCATTGTAGTTGGTATTGATATACTGTACTGTTATTGAATATAACACACATTGGCAAGTGGCCTAATATCCAAGACATTAATTTCTTTGAAAAATATATCAGACGAAAAGGTAAGATCTTTATGAAAGAACTCATTAGAAATCAACAAGAGGAAACCATTAGGTATGTTTCTCATATATTTCTATTTCACAAGAAGATCCACAAATATGCAAACTCTCAAACTTCCGCTCCAGTATTAAATCTCTCCCGAAGAGAAATATCACATTCAGCTGTCAGTATTTTCTTGGCGCCACGCTAAACAAATAAATAGTTATCAAAACGTTCCCCCAAAGCGTTTGATGTGCACGTTCCCCATACATCGTCAGAATAAACGACGATTCCAAAATAAATGCGTCCCGATGCACTTTCGACATTACATAGGCTCGGAAAGCGAAAAAATAACGAAAAGCACCTACAACATTTTATTGTAACAATGCGGTTTTATTTATAACTTAAAGTAGCGCTAGTTCTAGTAGTGTCTGGACAGAAGCGTCGCGACCTGTTCTAATAATAATTGGTCGGCTTTGTCGCGAGATCCAGACGGATACGCTCAACCCAATTACATCCAGCTTTTACCAAAACATCGTTTCGAATTGTCAAATTTCGCACATGGATAAATGCCCCGTTGGCCTTTTTTAGAGGTCCGCCGCCGCTTGGATCGTTCCGGTGATATGTCATGTGTTCGCATATGGTGTTGTTAGGTGAATGTGTTGTGTAAAGTCGATGTATGTGATAGTTTTAAGTGCAGCAGAATGTGATGGCATACCTGAGCACCACCACTCAGACATCTTGCAGAAGGTAGGAAAGGTAAATACCGGGGTAAATGCCTTTACCTTGCTTTGACTTCTCCCCCTGGATACGGTCTCTTACGTTTCCTGCGTATAGAGAGATACGTTGTATTTATGCGAATATTTTGACGCTCTGGTGGCTACTTATTTTTATGCTCCACAACTGAAGTTTGAAATAGCGGCGCTGACAAATAGCCGTACCGGGTTCTACCTAAGGTTATTTTTTAAACGTGTTACGTAAATCGGTTTTAGTAAAAAAATATTATTTATAGTGGGTCTCAAAAATGAAGAACTAATATCTATTTTAGTTTTGGTTTCAGAAAAACTCAAACACGTTATTTGGCATCTTATATTTTCGGCTTCTTAGCGTAGCCATACTTATTATTACCGTATTTGACAGAATCTTGACGTTGTTAATATTTTAAAATTAAGTCTTGGAAAGTAATAATTAAAACAACATTGACAACTGCGAGCAATATCTAAAGAAAGGTACTCTAATTAATTTAAAAAGACAATAACGTTTATTATAAAAAATAATATAATAATTAATTATGTACAATGAGAATTTACCAAAACCTTCTGAATTATAAAATACTAGAGTAGGTAGGAACTGGTGTTCCTAACACCAGATTAGTTTTAAACAAAACATTATACATTACACCCGACGCGAGTTTCGCCAACAAAGTTGGCATCATCTGGAGATGATTAAAACTTGTCTCATGCTAACAAAGTATCCTATCTATACCTAAATTATTGTTGAACACACTATCCACGATATTTTTACACTTTTCAATTTATGGACTTTCAAATTCATCTAGCTGTCTAATACTTGTTACATTCCTAATTAATCTTAAGTTGCTAATATTTATCTTATGGTTGTTCTCGAAGACATGTTGGGCAACACTGGACATACTCTGTTCTACCATATTTGAGATGCGCCATGTGCTCTTTGAGCCTGGTTTGAACAGTACGTCTGGTCTGTCCATCATACCTTTTATTACAGTGATTACAACTGATCTTGTAAATCGCCGACCCGTTTTTTATGTCAATTTTGTCTTTTGGATTGCCTAAACGGTGGTCTAATTGATTTCTTGATGAATGGCCTACCGTCATCCCTAGCTTTAAAGATATACGGACAGAAGCAAAACTGCTTGATTGAATTGATGTCAGCTCGTCAGTAATACAGACTAGAAGATTCAGATCATTTAGGAATAAAGTAAAGAAGTTTTTAGTTACCTAATTTCGGTAATAAAGTAATAAAGAAGAGAAGGTAGTTAAAACATTTAAGTTTATTAAAAATATTTTTCTGTTTCTTGTAAGCTATATGCATGAGTGTTAGGGACATCAAAAAAAATCTATTTCATTGTCATTATGATATGGTGACAAAACTAAAACATAACCTATTCAAAAAAATAAAAGAATAACTTATTCGAAGGAAATGACAGCAGTATCAGGTATAGAATTCTACTCGCATAATACTATTCTGGATTTAAAAGTTCACAGTGTCAGGATTTTGTTTAAAAATCGTAAATTTTTCCATGACTTACTGGATCACACTATACGTAAATATTTAACATCATGACATTATATTTATTCGTATATCGATTATTCGCTAAATAAATAACGTTACACATGGAAATTTAAATCAGTTTATGTTTGTTTTATATCACTGTAAATCTATTTCGACAATTTAGAGGCGTCTAATAGCAAAGTCCTTCCCCACAAATGACAAACCAATACAGTTGGAACTGTTCCAATCGCAAGTGTGTCTACTTCGCTGTGTATATGCCTGGATAATATCTCTATAATACATCAAAAGGAAAAATCTGGATGAAACTATTGCTACACTTTCATAGAGTTAAGGGTCAATTATGCCAAATGCATTAATTGCCGCCCATACCTTTAATTTGAGAGAATGTAAGGGATTTTGGTGCTCCCTCGAAGGTTTTCTATAGACCAGTAACAACAATTTTGATTATTTACATTAATTTGAGAGAATGTAAGGGATTTTGGTACTCCCTCGAAGGTTTTCTATAGACCAGTAACAGCAATTTTAATTATTTACATTAAATGAAAATGTCGGAAATTTCGACACTTCTTCTCTTCTGAGTCGACCCGTTTGTTTTCATTAATGGTTTTACCTTCTGTTTTACATCTAATGATACTCCATTTGATTAATTTTGCTGAAGGAGCTTGCTTAAGTCGTGAAAGAGTTATTATGACAGAGCAATGGTTCTCGTAAAAGCTTCTGGTACACACGGCACGTTGCTCACTGGTGAAACGATCCACTGCATCTGAATTTTCAAGTTCTGGTGTCTAACAAACATATGCGTGCGCACATTTATCATTACCACTTTCCAATATGTTCAAAAAAGAGATGAGGAAACATTTCAGGGCACCCTGTATAATGAGAATAAATTAATATTTATAATATTAGAATTCTGGGTCAGTTTTCGCAGGCGGGGCTAATAAAAGTACAATATTTCGTGCTGCATCTACAACATGAATCCTTTCGCAACATAGTAACATACCATATTCTCTTATCGTCTGTGAGACGATATCATTCGCATTGTGGTTCAAGATGGCAGACTAGGCCTAGTATTAGGAATGTGAGTGTATTTGCCCTAGTCACTATGTGTAAACCCATCCCATCTGCAGCCTAAAGTTTTAGGGGAAGGAATCAACTTGGAATTCCAATCCATACTTGTTTTAATAAATATTTATATCAATGAAGTTATTAAACAAATAACTTTTACGATAATTTGATATTAAAAATGAAGAAGTATCACTTACAAGCTTATTGAAGTTTAGCTGCCGTTTCTTCGCTGTTGTTTCCCACTGCTAGGATTGCTGTATCATGAGCATAAGTGGTAATCGTGACATTCTCAGTCTGTGTGAGTGTATAATAGATATAGCACACGTCCTAACACATCCGTATTTGTCTTTAATGGTGGAGTATGCATCCTCTTATTTTACACATAATATTATGCCCGAGATGTAAGATTTAAATATATACTGTCTAACCAGCATTTTAAAATCTTATATATGAGTCCATCGTGCCAGACACCATTGAAGGCCTATGCTACATCTAAAAATATGGCTGAACATATTTGCTTTTCTTCCTAGATAATACCTCGTTTCAATTATGCCAGTTATTCTGTGAATTTGGTCTATTGTTAAATGTTTGTTTCTAAACCGAAACTACGAGGGTAATTCAAATATAAACCGGAATTTTATTTAAATAAATCTATTGTCACAGTGAGAACATTTGGAATATATCTTAATTTTCTACATACTCTCTTCTTTTATCGATACATTTTTTCCAACAGTTGGAAGTGCTTTAATGCCGTTATCGAAAAATGAAGTTGGTGGTGCCTCTAATTAATTGCGCAACGCTGTCACGTCTTGGTCGTCATCAAAACGGTATCCCTCAAGTTCTTCTTTGAGTGGCCCAAACAAGTGATTGTCACATGGTGACAAATCCGGGCTATTGAGCGGAAGGTTAAGTGTTTCCCAATGGATCCTTTCCAACTTTTCTCGGGTCAAAGCAGCTGTATGTGACCGAGCGTTGTCCTGAAGAAGAATCACACCTTGATGAAGCAAAACCCAGTTTTGCTTCATCAAGGAGTTGGTAGTAGTATGCTGCGTTAACTGTATGTCACTTATGAAGGGAATCAATGAGCAGTACCCCTCTGCAATCCCAAAAAACAGTGGCATGAACTTTGCCTGCAGAAAGACGAGTTTTGGTTTTCCGAGGTGGGCCTCTTTCAGAGTATGCCGAATTTGTTATGCCAGTCATAGACTTGGGTCTTTGTCGGTTTTGTCGACAAACTATGCAGTCAATCGACGCAAAATTTGAGCCGGTTTTACGTCCTCCCGCGCCAGAAATTTTAAAATAATGTATTGCTCAACGGACGTATGTACCTTTTGCTCAGACATGATGCTACTGACAGTTAATCGGCCTTTGGAAGCCCCGCCAATGGAGTCCCCCCTCTTCACATTCCCACCTAATATATATCAAGACAGCATCCCAGTCTCTTTACTTAACGAGCATTAAAATAAAAATTCGGGTTTATATTTGACTCACCCTCGTAATAAGGGGGGATTATTTTTTTCTGGGCAATGATGGGTGATAGTCGATTAATAAATAGTTTATCGAATAGATTGGACATAATTGCCAGCAACGAAATATACATGTACGAGGATGTTTCGTTCGGAGGTTTACCCTGTTTGGCCAAAACTTCTGCCATTTTCCAAACATCCGATACGTATCTTAAACGAAACGCTGCATTAATTAAGTAAATCATTTTAACTAAAGCTTTTAGTAAATATATCTGCATTTTCTTGATTCGACCTTGCCCAATGTCCATTTGAATTTCAAAGTGGTAGACTGTACACCAAAGATCTTTTTAGATTTCTTTTGTGACTTTCTATGGGGAATAGTTGGTTTCCTTATCGTCTGTAAAATATCGAAATCGATATCAAATTGATATCGGTATCGAATAAAATATAAATTTATATCAAAATCGATTTCTTAAGTTTCTAGTGTGTTCGTTATGATATCAAGTAAGATGAATTAAATAGTCACCTGGAGTTTATATAATCGACAATCGGTTAGGGAAATTTTCATAATGGAATATTCGTAACTCTAATCTTCTTCAGATAGTTAAAAGGTATCAAATATGTATCTCCAGTTTACCGAACTAAACTGGTTATGAAAAATCATGTCTTAAGTATAAGAAGTTGGTAATTATACAGAAGTGATAAAGTCTTGGAGATGCTTACCAAATTTTCCGCACAAGAGCCATTTTTTCTTATCAAATAACTTCCACTTCACACTATGTAGATGACTAATATTAATACGAATAGATGCTACAACACTTCCTTTATACATATCATGTATTAAACCGTCATAAAACCTATTATTCATTACGATGTTCTTAGATTCCTTTAAATGTTTACAATTGACATTAAATTGTCGTCCATTGTAATATTTGATATAGTGCGTCCTCTATATGAGACTACATGTACTAGTCAGTATACGGGGGCTCCAAAAGTTAACTATGAATATTAACAACTAAATGATTTTGAAGGAACCTGACCTAACCTAGCCTAACCTAACTGACTACGTATTATGGTTAGGTTAGGTTAGGTTGGGTTGGGTTAGGTTAGGTTCCTTCAAAATAACAGTGTATTTATTTTAGTTAATATTCATAGTTAACTTTTGGAGCCCCCGTATACTAATCAGTACATGTGGTTTCATATATAAGGCGCATGATTGAAAATATTACAATAGATGACAATTGTATCGGAATTGTAAACATTTGAAGAAAATTAAGAAAATCGTAATGAATAATAGGTTTTGTGACAGTTTAATATATGATATATATATAAAGGAAGTGTTGTAACCTCTACTCATATTAATATGAGCTACCTACGTAGGGTAAAGTGAAAATTATTTGATAATAAATGTGGTATGTATTGCGGAAAAGTGGAAAATCCATTTTCTCAAAAACGGTGTCCGAGCGGATGAAACTAAAACCGGATTCGTGTTCAGCATCCTAGAAAATAGGTGGGTAGGAAAAATTTGGTGAGCATTTTCAAGACTTTATCACTTCTGTATAATTACCAAGGGGTTTGGCATATTGTTCACAGACTCATTTATCTCCGAACGAATAGTTTTTAACGAACAGAATCACGCCTTCTGCTACTATAGACAGATTTTAATAAGATTTTCTAATTTCGTAACGCATAAATTAAAATTTTCAACGAGAAAAACACAAATCTAAATGCTATTTAAAACATCTGGCTTGTCGCCCTGATATCAACAAATTTCATGCATGCTGTTAATTTTAATTTGCAATAAAATATTCAAGCGACTTTACCAAAATAATAATCAGAATGTTTATTTATAAATAGTCTCATAATACTCTGTATGAAGCAATAAAATAAACGTGTGTTCACTCAGCAAACACTTTTTTCGATTCAGGTTCTTTTAAAAGTTACATATGTGGATATTAATAAGAGATTTGCGTTATAATAACTTACGAGTAAGCAAATCGCAATAATATTGTGCCGCCCCCTTGCTCATATCGAAGGCATCTCCGGCGAATGCCTCTGGAGGCTTCGGATCAAAAAACAAAAGTTATCACGATGTTCGCAAGGGTCGATTTACTGCCTTAATTTTGTCAAAATGTCGAAATTCAAACGAAAAGCATTTCGTACATCGACTTAAAAATTTCGTGACACACACACGAAAACAGCCATTTAGTAAATAGAGATTAGTTAATATGAATGTAATAAGTTAGATCAGAAATAACTTTAGATTGTATTTAAAAGAAAAAGCATTAAAAAAGTGACTAGCGTACATACACTCCTTTTGTCCATAGGCAAAATTAACGCATCAGAAAAACTTTTCATTATGTCTTAGAATTTTTCGAAGTTTCAAATCGATAAACATTTTATGTAAGTGACCTAGGATATCCTGGATTAATGATAAATAACTCCAGTTATTTGACAGATGTAAAGTGACATTTTGTCACTTCAATAATACATTTAACGCTGTTTAAAGTAATTAATAAAAGGCCATAAATGCATTTACGCTAATGATTTTTTTTTAATTTAATATCATCAAGTGAATGAAATACTTTATCCAATACACTTACACTTATAGTAGAAATAACGAATCGTCTACGCAGCTTAAGAGAAGATGAAACAATCAAAGCGGTAACTCTGATTAACGAGAGACGTAGCCATCGACATGTGGCAAATTTTTTAGGAGTTAGACAATTAACAGTTAGTCGAACAGTTAAAAGTTTCAGTGAACTTGGAAGTTACTGTAGAACCCCAGGACAAGTTCGTAAGAAGTCTACATATAAGACATGACCGATATCTTATGCAAGTCACCTCAGGAAACAGCCATTCTACTAGTTTAGAGCTAAGCAGAACCCTATCAGTAGCTCTAAATGGGAACAGTAGAAGACTAGATATTGCATCACTGCTCTCCAGACTAACATTGAGTTACTAGGCTGCGTTTTTCAAGGTAACAAGTAAGTTTGCAAGGTAACAAGTAATATCATTGATGACTGGAAGCAAGTTTTCTTTTCAAACGAAACAGGACTAAGCCTTAATTTGTCAAATAGACATCAGTGAGTCTAGGAGAGAAGTTTACTGCCTGCAATATCTCCGAGGATTTCATTTTTTGATGGATCAATAATGTTCTGTGGAGGAATTTGTTTCGATGGCCGCACGAATTTAGTTCGTATACGATGGAGATTCTCTGGATCCACATTTCTACCTAGAAAATGTCACAGAAGAATATGTGATGTTATTTGCCCCGTTTATATTCAAATTCATTTTCATGCAGGATAAGGTTCGGCCCCACATTGCTAGAGAGGTACCGGAGTATCTTCGATTTATGCCAACTATATTTATTTCCAACTATAGACTAGCTACCAAGAATCCCAGATATAAACCCCCAATAGAGTATCTATGGGATGCACTAAAACTATTAGTTATGCGCCACATACTTACCTCCATGGTATTTGGGGATCTCCTAGGAAACCATTCACCACTTGATCAATAACACGACCAAGATAAATAGAAGCAACTATAAGAGCTAGAGGAAGATCTACATGCTACTGAATTCAAATTATTACGATTTAATCTCACCTCTAATTGTTTTTCTAACGTTTTTTAATAACACTGTTTTCGTTATATTTGACATTTTTGTTCGTTCCTGTTATTTATTCATATTTTTTAAGAATGTCTCGATAATACCATTCTAATTTGTTAAGAATGAGTTGAAATCATTTAATTATAATATCACGTATGATTTAAATCGTCGAAAAAATAAAAGTAATGATGTAAAGATTCGCTAATGCGTTAATTGTTTCCAGGAGTTTATATAAATTTTAATACTACTAAATATAAAATAGAGATATATAGATAAGAGTTAATACACATATTTAAATTAAAAACAAATATGTCAAATTGGATTTTTTTCAGTAAAAAAAATTGATTTAATTAATTTATATTTATGTGTAAAATGTTGCACGTTACACTATATGCTAGAAAACATTACATGGCTCATGTGGTTACCGTTACTTGATCTACGATTTCACCAGGGCAATATGTCACACTCTTGATTTTAATGCCTCTACATAAATATTCCATTCCCACTATTTGAAACAACAGAAAGGTGGAGTAAAAGCCAAGTTGAACACCGATTCTGACTGCGTATTTTAAATTCCGTTGGTCACTCCTGAAATATCACTTCAAGCCTTTTCTTTTGAACTGTTACCTGTAACATTTTCACCGAAACTCATATATACGCAGCATGAGCTCGCGAATAAAGGTTGCGCTTGATATCGGAAGGTGTGGACCTAGTGGGTCAATTACACATTGTACAGTAGGACCGCTGTATAATCCATCTACATTATTTACGAGGGTGAGTCAAATATAAACAGGAATTTTGTTTAAATAAATTTATTGTCACTGTAAGAACATTCTTGAATATATCTTATTTTTCTACATAATCTCCTCTTTTATCAATACACTTTTCCAACGATTGGAAGTTTTTTAGTACCATTATCGAGAAATGAAGTTGCCAGAGCAACCCACACAAAGTAGCACAATAGGCCTGATACTTTATGTATCTCTTCTCCTTGTTTGTTGTCCCTTTCGACATCCTTTCTCCTTGTTTGTTGGTTTTTATATAACCAATAGCAAGTAAAACAAGGAAATAAGGCTAATAAACAATAGGCTGTTTTACTGTTCCTAACAAATTCTACACATGACACCTTATTGGAAACAGTATATTTTATGCGTAAGAAATATATATGTAGTAATTGCGTTAAAGTTGGTGGTAAATATTAATACAGCTTGTCAAGAACAGGAACAGGTCTCAAAACTGCGATATCGGACCACCCACGAGGTACGCAGTGAATAGCCTGCCTTTACTCACAATCAGTCGGATTGAGACCTTTGCAGAGTGATGTACATACATGAAATGTGAATGTACAGAGTTCGATCTGGCCGCGCATAAAGTGCATCCTTTTCCCTCCGAATGCTGCCTCACTCTATCTTCTGCATATACATAGAAAATCTCACACTTGTTCCTATTCTTGACGATCTGTACATAGGGTTTTCCGTGTAGAAGTAGATTTCTTTAAAGAAATATGTAGTAACTACAAATGACTACACGGATAGATTTCCACAAAAACGTATAACAGTCGCATGAGATTAAATTGATTAATTTAGTAAAACACGTCATGATATTTTCACTCACATATTTAATTCACATTCGTGTGTTCGAATTTCAAGGATATTTATAAGCAACCTAAAATAATTTTATTTAAACGTGTTTACATATTCGGTGGGCGGCAATTACTTTTTACTATCTAGCACTATAGAGAATATAAAATTACTATCTATCTTGTGTACGGCAATTAGGTCGTTCTGATGAACAGAAGGCATAAAAAGGCAATAAAAAGATATGACGTTATTTACTCTAAAAAAACCCAACCTTTTAAAATACGGTTATTTTAAACAAATCCACAATTAACAACGCGGTGTAAACTTTATTCGTATTAGTTTTGTCTCGCTTAATCGTTTTACTATTTTGATAGAGTCGTAGGGACTATCAAGTCAACGAATTGCTTCACTATATTTACTAGGTAATAACAAATAAGTGAATAAGCGTGCCGTATTTACGATTTTAACAATAACAGGAGAAGAGGAGACTATAAATAGACTAAGAAAGAAAAACAAATCTGCCATAATACTCAACTGATATCAAAAATATTGTTTAGAGAATAGAATTAGAATATATATACTATAACCAATCTCGTAGAAGGTTATAGAAGGTCAGGATCATTATAAAACTAAATATTAACCAAAGAAATTAAAACTTCTACTAATTTGTACTAGGACTAATTTTCTAGTACCAATCATAATTGGCGTTACAATAAGAGCACAGGATTTGAATTTCCCGCCGTTTTGGCTGTCATGATTCGATAGGTCAATAATTGTGGCAGGCCTATAGAAGACTGACCTGATACAAATTAGTAAACATGGGGTGCTACACGGTACAACAACTATTGCTAAGCATTACTATCAAAATGGCGAATGTTCGGTTGCTATTATTCGTAAAGTACGTCCAATTTTCGATAGAAATAATATTCCAAATTTATCAGCTGTGAAACGAATCATCCAAAAATTCGAAACGATTGGTTCAGTTATTGATGTGAAACAGTCTACACGAGCTAGTAGCGGTCGAGAACATCACGGCAGTTCATGAACGTGTGGCGGAGAGTCTAGGGACATCGATTCGTCATCGTACACAAGAATCGGATATTTCAACATCCACTCCTCACCGTACTCTCACTAAAGATTTGCATCTCCATGCTTACAAAAGTCAAATTGACTCCACAGCTTCTGCCAACAGACCACACATAGCGAAGGGAGGTCACCAGTTGAACAACCAGAAGTGAATACCGATTTTGTGGACAAAATCATCATCAGCGACGGGGCTCATTTTCACCTTAGCTTCATCAATAGGCAAAATTGTCGCATGTGAGGTTTAGAAGATCCACGAGTGATTCATGAGAAGCAAATACATCCTTAACGTGTCACTATTTGGTGTGCATTGTGACCTGAAGGAATCAATGGAGCATATTTCTTTGAAAACGAGGCCGTTAACGGTAAATGACGAAAATTATTATGATATGATACCCTAGTTCTTTGTGCCTCAATTGGAAGATATTTGTCTTGAAGACATGTGGTTTCAGCAGGACGGTGTCACTTGCCATACCACCCGTGAAACATTGACGGTCTTGCACGAGCCTTTTTATGGTCGTGTCATCTCCTGTTTTGGTAACCAGAATTGGCCGCCACGATGTTGCGATTTAACACTTATGAACCTTTTCTGTTAGATTTTATGAAGCTTCATATTTCAGTCAACAAGACTACCCAAGAGTTAAGGACCAAAATTGAGCGTTGTGTTAACGAAATACCGTCACATTTATGCAAAACTGTTATTACAAATTTCGTCAGAAATACCGCCCAAATAACACATTATTTGGCCCCCATATTAAAACCGTGGTCGCTATATAGTTAGTTCATCGCTACATCCATCTGCCATAGAAAGTCAACATCAAAATGAGGAGGAGCTCCATTTTATTGAAACCAAACTCTTTGGTGGAGAACATCATCATCCACATTGTTTAGATAAAAAACTGCTAAAGCTGGAGCTCTAAAACTGCTAAAGTCGAAATGTAGAAATTCTGAATATCTAGTGGCAGTCCAATTTTCAACAAAATAAGATCTAAAAAGTATTTCCAGTTTCAGTCCATACACTCTTTACACTGATAATTATACAATTTTTTAATAATGTAATGGAAACCAATATCTACAATTATCATGATGTACTGTTCCACTCAAGGAAAACCTCACTTCATCAGGGAAAACAATAAACTCTGAAACGTTGGAATTTCCCTCACTATTCTAATTCCAACTGTCGAATTGTCAAAATAACTATTGGTCTTGTGGAAGTGTAGGACTATTCTTCAGCTTCAATAAATATGATTAATTTAGTGTTTTCGGCGACTAAAGCCTTGTCAGGGTTAATTTATTTACTAGGTCGATCTCCAAGTAGGCTGTATTCCACAATATCCTCTTCATCAGAATCTGTCACTATATCCAGCCATCATCAACATTTCAATGGCCTCCCTTGAGTCAAACCAGTCGCATTTATTCACGCATTGTTATTTGTTAAAACAGTGTTTAATAAGTAAACCTAATAAAGTCAACAGGATAGTAACCGCAATAAAATAATTAATCAGTTTAATGATTTGAGCTAGTTATAGAGTTAATGAGACTTTTCCTTGGTGAAACATATAGAAGATGTATTTGGTATCAATAAAAACATCATATTTTGTATTAAAAGTAAGAGCCAACCACGTTCTCAATATGTGGATTGATTGAACGTGAACGAAATTGAGTGATCATCCCGTTCTTCTGACTTGATTATTCTTTATGGGTTTATTTAAAATCCATGATTAAATCAACGTATTTGATTTATAGTTTGGGCGCACAGAAATTAACTTTGTTCCCCTAAAGCCTCAGGATGCGGAGAAAAAGGTTACACATAAAGGTAAAGCTACAAATACGTCTATGGTCAGGGAGAGATTCCATTCTTCCATTGGGACTCGAACCCAAATATATAATGACACCTAAATACTGGGCTCAATTCACCACACCGGACACCCTACGAATTACACTGTCGTCGTCGCGCTAATATCCATTTAGCGGCACGATGGCCTAGATGAGGGTTTTGTTGCGGGATAGACAGGATTATAGCCCATTACCCACTCATCGCTGTAGACCCGGACAGCCTCGTGAGGGGTGAGTTTCTCCCCGATACACCCACTCCCAGCACGAGAAGCCTAAGAAGCGCTACTCATAAACAGGAGCGAGGTGCCTGACAGCGGTGAGTCCAAACAGACTTCCCTTTGTCATACTTTTAACCCCACCGGCTAGGGCCTTATCTGGCGCTCTTCTTGTCTTCTCATTGTCTTTCTTCACCGGCTGTCTACCCTCGGGGGCATAATCTGTCATCAGTCCCGCGCGCAGCGCAGGACGCGGATGAGTTATGTTAGGGTGAGTCTTGTAACTCACGGAGGGTTGCCTGGGGGTTTACGGAAACCCCTAGCTCAACCTCCCAGGGTCGGGAGACAGGAACTGTGGCAATAGGGCCCCACTTCCTGTAGGTAGGTGTGGAAATGTCTATGTTGATTCACCTGTAAGGTAAGGTAAGGTTATCGGGCGACAGGTGTATATGGCCTGATACAATAAATAAATGAATAAGTTGGGGTGCGTATTCTGTTTTCTTACGTGAGAATCTGGAGTTTTGGTCTCTTGTGACGGTGCGGTCCTCCTAGGTCGTAGTAAGAGGTTGCTCTTATCAGGGGGTTCTTGGCTCTGTATTGGATTTTCTCCGTGACGGTCTTGTACTCTAGATCTCTTCTGATGTCGTCATTTCTGACGAACCAGGGAGCGTCCAGAGCACGCCTCAACGCCATGTTCTCTACGGCTTGGATCATCTTCATGTGCGTCTTGGGAGCGTACCAACCTAACCTAACCTAACCCCATGCGGCAGAAGCGTGTATTACCTGTTTGATGAGCAGCATTGGGTCGATCTTTACCAGAGTGGACTTGGCTATCACTGTATGGTTCCTAATGTGGGCCTTCCACGCATGGGTTAGCGACGCATCCATTGTCACGCCAAGGTACTTGACGGTGTCAGTCCATGGTATGTCCACTCCGTTGATGATGACTTCGTTGGCTGGGGATTCCCTGGTCTTCTTGAAGAGAATGGCCTTGCTTTTGTCCGCGTTAATGACCATCTCCCATCTGTCGCACCACCCCTCTAATTCGTCCCGTCGTCGTCGCCCTATAGAATACGATAGGTGACCCATCCATGTAGTGGCCGCGAAGCCCCGTACTGCACTTTCATAACTTCGCGTCGAATAAAGAATTTAAAAAACGTGATTTTAAGAATGGAATAAAGCTGTCACTTATAGACTACAAAATATAACAATTGTATTTAATGTTCAGTCTATACGTATTACATCAC
Source organism: Rosalia funebris (assembly GCA_037954035.1). NCBI lineage: Eukaryota > Metazoa > Arthropoda > Insecta > Coleoptera > Cerambycidae > Rosalia > Rosalia funebris. Next base: position 9,674,889 of record JAZFAV010000022.1, read on the forward strand.
CATTAACTTTACAGCAACCTTTGCTCCGCGCAATAATGTGGTAGCAGAAATGACAATATATTTTTCGTTTATAAATAAATTATACTAACTCTTGTTAAGATATGATCAATGTCTATAATTCAATTTCAATGTGGACCATTGAGATAAGTTCCATAATATATTTGCAGTCTACTAACAATGCCAACTGTCAAACGCATGGCATGTCCTCGCTGTATGTGGTATTTGTGTTTAGAACGATTGATTTGGTTACTTGGCCTCGACATCATCACGCACAATGCAAATGTTCAATTGTGATATCGGGGTGACCTTATTTTAAGTTGTCAGCGCATTTTCATGCTGTTATAATATTACCTGCGACTACAGCTTACAACAAACTATGTTTAATATGGCTGCAATTGGATTCCAAACTTCAAGATAAACATGACGATAGTAGTAAAAGCCAATTTTAAAGCAAAAAATGTCTTATATGATAGAACAACCCCAAAACATCAGTCAAGTGATAGCCGGGAAATGTAATTCATCCTGCTGAATAATAATATTAATAATGATATTGATCAAGCTTTATTCAATAAGCTTATACAAATACATATCCATAAATTTCTTCAAAAGAAAAAAGGTAGATCATTGAAATAGATTGTACTGGCCTTAACTTATAGTATTTATATGGAAATTTCATTTTAATAACATTAGATTATATAACTAAATATAGCTAACATAGCCAAAAGATGTGTGAAAAGCAAAACTAATTAAGTATTAATTTAATACACAAGAGAACAAGGAAATGATAAACAAAACAAATGGATGCACCTCATAATAAAATAAAATAAGCAGTTTTAAAACCTTAAAACGTCTTTTCTGCACGTAGAACATCTCTATTTCGAAATTGAGTGGCCGAGAAAAAATAAACTAACACATAGATGCGGAATATGTGTTTTATGCGAGAGTTTTACTTTTTCTCAAATAGTCCACCATCGTGCTTTCTCATGACCCATGGACAGGGTGGGGTATATCCACCTCAAGATAAATAGATGTGGTCTGGTAGACGTTCCTAATCAGAATCAGTCGAAACTCGATCGATCCGACACGATTTAGTTGAGTTATCGTGTTATATATATCGGCAGGCATTGAATTATACCCAGAAGCGATCCTCGACCCCTTTCTCGTATTTCTGCACAATCACGGGGCTTTAGGCCGAGGAGTAGTTGTTTCCTAGAACGATTATGTAATAGCCTTGCTATTCGGGAACTACTTTGATAACCGCTTGGCGGCTTGGTGGTTCCTTTCTCGATTTCCGACTTATAAGTTACTGACAGAGATCGTATCGATAAAGATGTATACGCCATAAAGTTCATTCGGCATTTTTCCTGAATCGGCGTACCGTGTGCGGCACTGATGAGAACTACCAAGTTCGAAGCAGCTGTATGTCGCTCGGTTCCGATCCGGGACAAATGTCGAATCCTACCTGTGGCGGGTTTTATTTTTTGAAATTCTATTTGGTTGTCTATTATGTTTTGCAAATTTACTTGTATATATCTATAACATATGTTCATGAAAATATAACTTTCCCGTTTCTGTTTGTTTGAATCATCATTTTTCCCAATAGTAAAAAGAGAAAGAGATATCGTGAGTAGAATTATTATTAAATGCTTCATCATTCTAGTTTTATTTTAGTACTTACATTTATTTAATTTATCCCAAAATAATCGAAATATTCTTGAACATCGAAATAATTGTTCTAATAATAGTTTTTATTACTCTATAATACTGTACTATACGATGTTATTAACATATATGCGTTCTTAATTTATATGAACAGTATATTCAATGTTTTGTATAAAATATCCTCGCACTTCGCACTGATATTCTTTTAAAAAAAATTTTCAAAATTAAATTATTCCCATGAAAGGATAACTTACTAAAGCTCCACCCTTACTTTTCATACATTTCTGCTTTATTTGACTGTACTTCCTATAGAGATACGCTAACTAAGATTACGTGCAGTGAATATTAATCATTGCAGTTAGATGTATGTGTACTTTGAAATCTTCGCTATAATTAAATCTGAAACTTAAATTTCTGGTTAATCTCGACTGAAATGAAGTGCGCGTGTAAACGCCCTCCACCCTCTCTTCCTTTGACTTTGGATCTGAGAGACCTAAGAGGATAAAAATTGACATACGTGCATTAAAGTGGGCGTTGTGGCGCAATAATTTTGCAAATTATTTTTTCACCTCAATTGGAAGTTACTTCCAAAATCTATTCAATTCCAATATCATAACAATGTTGTTTTTAATTTCACATCTGTCTTTTGATTTTTGAAAAGTAAATTAAAGGTAAGTAATAATCTAAAAACAAAACGATTAAAAAAATAAAAAAATGCCGGAGATATGAATCATCAAGTGGGACCCTCTTTTGAAAATCCTTACCGATGGTGGAATTTCGTTCCCTGTCAGGAATCGACTGAACAATGGAAAAAAAATTATTCATTAAGATAATAGCCAAAATGTAGCATAGGGAAGATTTTAAAAATTTTTTGTAGAAACCTTTAGAGTCTGTTTGGGAAAATATTAAAATTTTACCAAAATTTTGGGTTATAAAAAATTAATGCGGCGTATATTCTAAAAAAAATATTTTATAAAGAATATGTAGTATACATTTGATCAAAATCGGTTAAGTAAATCTCGAGATATCTTATGCACCAGTTTGAAAATAGTAGTTTCGAGAAAAACTCAAAAAAAAGCGGTACCTCGTCAGCGTAGTACCGCGCGACCAAATACCTAGTATTTAAAGAAAATACATTTAATCTGTGATTCCTGGACCATACATGAGGTCTTCCATTGATGTCGCGATGTCTTCCGACTCCTTTTGATCAGCTCTTCTCAACTTCCTGGCCTCATTAGTCTCTTGTTGGTCTCTTATGTTGGCTATAGATATCCAATGGGCATCCAAGTTCTCGGATAATCGGATATCAGACTGGAATTTTCATATAGTTACATGCTAGAAATACTCTTAAAACAATAATCAATAAATCTAGCAAAAAAATCGGTTTTCTGAAAATCTCAAGGTGGTATAACCCCCTAATATTGACATACTACAATTTTACTTTTCCGCACTCCATTTTGTGTGTGTGTGTGTGTGTGTGTATGTGTCGTTGTCATTGTCGTCGGCATTAATAAATTTTTTTGTTAGCACGATAACTCAACTAAATCGTGTCAGCTTAATCGAGTTTTGACTGATTCTGATCGGGGACGTCTCCCAGACGACACTTATTGATTTTGAAGTAGATAGAATACACTCTACCAAGTTCATAGATCTGAGAAAGCACAATGGTGGACTATTTGAGACATTTTTTTTGTTAGCACGATCATTCAATTAAATCTTGTCGGACCGATCGGGTTTCGACTAATTCTAAGTAGGGACGTCTACTAGACTACCCTACTTAGAATTAGACGAATTGATTTTGAGGTAAATAGGACACACCCCACTCTGTACATGGGTCATGAGAAAGCATGATGGTTGACTATTTGAAAAAAGTAAAACTGTCGCGTAGAACACATATTCTGCATTTATGTGTTGGTTTATTTTTTTCTCGACCACTCAATTTCGAGATAGAGATGTTCCAGCAAAAGATTTTTTGCTGATCAACCAAGTTCGCGTAAATAACGTTTTTTGATCTAGGTATTAAGTTTATGATAAAATAGATTTTGGTCTATTTTTTCAACTACTAGGCATTTTTAAAACAAAATAAAAATACACGACGCGATGTCACGAACAAACGTACACATATTAAAAACGTATTACAGGGACTATGTAAATATCTGAATAGTATAAAACAGGAATATCCCCACCGACTAACTCTGTTTCGGTAAATGCCCCACACTTGTGTGTACGTTTCTAATCGATTAAAGACAGGGGCATCGCGCCGCAAAGATTGAGGCAAAAATTAATTTTATAGTGCCTCGGTTTTAAAAACTACGAATTATTGTACAATGTACTGGGTCAGTCACCTAAAATTGATCCCCCCTTTATTTCTCTTAATTTCAATCGCATCGAAAATTCAAACAAGGATTTTACATGATTTTTTATAAATTTTTTAAATATTTAAACAAAAATTTCAAAAACTCTGCAAATTGAAAGGGGGCGAACAATTTTTTTATTTTTTCTTTAAATGGAACACCCTGTATTTTTTTTACTTAAAAAAGTTACCCACAGTTTTCTGATCACAAAAATATATAATTGGTGTATCTTGGTAAGTATAGTTCTTGAGATATTCATACAAATATATATTCACATCACAGGAATGAGTTTGGCATAAGACCATAAATCAGGAGAGCTATGTTTTTGAGATATAACGACACATCTTGTTTTTTAAGAAAAAAAGTATGAAAATTCTTTGATGCGGCAACACATAATAATTATAAATAAACCTTTATTAAAATGACAACAACAAAGTTTAATGAACACAAAACATAAATAACGAAATAATGATAAAAAAAAACAATGCGCAACAATAAATAACATAAAACCAATGAACTTTATTAAAATTAAACATATCTATATGTTCTCCACGTATCCTCCGTTTCCATCAAGGTACAGTTGGCATCTTTTAATAAATTAATTTCTAGCGTTTTCAAATAAATGAACATTTTGCCGCAAATTTTCTATTTCTTGACTGATACAGTCCTTCAACTCATCCGAGTTATTATATACCGAATTTTCGTATATGTTTTGTCTTAGTGTTCCCCACAAAAGGAAGTCCAAAGGACTCAAGTCTGGGCTATTAGCAGGCCAATGTATAGGACCGTATCTTCCTATCCAAAATAGATATTTGTCATTTAAATATTCCGTTATGTACCGTACATAGTGTGGAGGAGCACCATCCTGTTACCAGAATTCCTGGTTGCAAGGGGAATATTATCTAAATAGTTCTCTACTTCACCCCGAAGAATATTCAAATACTGAACTGTATTCAAGGACCCATTAACGAATACGGGACCCACAATTGTATTTTGATGAATACCGCACCACACATTTACTGTATTATATCCTTCGGTTTTTATCTTTTTTATAATATGTGCATTTGCGGGCGCCCAATAATGTGCATTTTTCCTATTAAAAAGTTCAGCCGTTGAAAAGCTACTTTCATCGGTCCAAAATAGTTTTTTAAAAAGTTATTGTCGTTTTCTGCTCTCTCAATCATCTCTCTACAAAAAGCTCTTCTGTCGGCAAAGTTATTTTCAGTTAAAAGCTGAACTGGCAAAATACTATAAGGCTTATATTTGTGACGTTTTAATATACGTCTTATACTTGCTTGAAAAATATTAAATTCTTCTGCAGCAGCGTTAGTAGATTTATTGGGGTGTTCGGTAAAAAAAAGTAAAACGTCCATTTCCATATCTTCTCCTGTTTTGGGCTTATTTCTTTCTCGTTTCTTATCTTTTAAGGATTCGCTGTCCCCAAACTTGAGATAAATATTAGAGAAAGTGTTCTTGGAGGGAACGCGTCTTTCAGGATATTTTCTTGCATATTCTCTTTTAGCTATATATTTGTTTTTATTGCTAGTTAAGTAAATTTCTAATATTTCTTTCCTTTCGACTAATGAATATCCCATATCAATATATTAGATATATTAACAAGTGTATTAAAACTTAACTTAAAGCGTATTAATAATATAACAATCAAACATAAGTCAAACATAACATAACTGTCAAACGAAGCATTATTGTTTCTTTAAATCATTTATGCTAAACTTATTACTGTGATGTGACTATATATTTGTATGAATATCTCAAGAACTATACTTACCAAGATACAACAATTATATATTTTTGTGATCAGAAAACTGTGGGTAACTTTTTTAAGTAAAAAAATACAGGGTGTTCCATTTAAATAAAAAAAAATGTTCGCCCCCTTTAAATTTGCAGAGTTTTTGAAAATTTGTTTAAATATTCAAAAAATTTATAAAAAATCATGTAAAATTTTTTTTGCATTTTTCGATTCGATTGAAATTAAGAGAAATAAAGGGGGGGGGGGGTCAATTTTAGGTGACTAACCCGGTACATTTACAAATACTGGTGCCTGATGAAAACAAAAATAAACAGTTTTTCTGTAGTTTATGGTATGTAACTAATCCAAAATGTCAAAAAACGTCCACAAAATCTTTGTTGGCCTGTGTAATTCATGTTTTCATTAAATACAGTTGACTGAAATGACTTTTTGACACTCCCGTATGTCGAAAGATACCTCTAGTTTACCAGTCTAACAAGAAAATGTAATAAAGGAGGATACGGAATCCATTCATTATTCCGGCTCGATAGTTCTCTAAGGATGGCGACGTACCCAGATGATTTACATCTTCGGGGTAGAGGACGGCCTGGAAGGAGACGGAAATGCCGGAAAGGGAATCTGGCAAACACAGCGAATGCCGGGCACGTGTTTGGAGGTTCAAACATGCACGCGGAAGATGCGTGACGGTTTGGTCGCCTCTAGGTCGAGAGTTCTATTATATTATTTTTTTTTTTTTTTTTCGTTAGGCCTTAAAATGATATAACTTTATTGAACATTGGATAAAACTCCCAAAGCAGGAAACGGCTTTTGATGCAATATGTTGTTATTTCATTAGGACCAGCCTCTAGACAAAAAGAGGCTATAAAAAAGAACAGATCATCTGTTAAATCATATTATACAGTGTGTGCAAGAAGGAAGGAATAAGATTTATATTTGTTGCGTAATTTGTTTCCTTAAGAAAGCAATACATCCTGATATAAACTCTATTTTTATTGAAACTAAATAAACTCCTGGACATAATTAATCAGTAAAATTTCACATTATTACTTTTATTTTTTTCAAAATTTAAATCATAGTATTTACGTAATATTATAATTAATTGATTTCAACTGTTTAACAAATTAGAGTGGTATTATTCGGAAAACAACATGATTAAATAAACAGAAAGGGGCAATAAAGCTAAATGCAATAAAAACTGTGTTAATCACATTCTCCTCTAGCTTTCATCACTGCTTCCGTTCATTTGGGCACGCTATTGACCAAGTGGTGAATGGTTTCCTGAGGAATATTTTCTCATTCGGCAAGAATAACGTGTTCAAGTTCTCTAAGAGCCATAGGGGTAGATATGTGGTGCATAACTGATCGTCTTAATGCATTTCGTATATGCTCTATGGAGTTATGTGTGGTGACCAGTCCATAGTTGGAATATTTACAAATCGAATGTAGTCCAGTACCTCTCTAGCAACGTGGGGCCGAGCGTGATCCTGCATAAAAATGAAATTGTCATCGAGAAATAGGGCGAATGGCATGACATGTTCTTCTACGATATTTTCTACGAATGAAGGTCTCTGCCCACTGGACCGTACCATACTAGGACCGTAACCGTATCGACACATGCAAGCAAATATAATTTGGCCGTTGACGGAACGGTCTAATAAGCGTCGTCGGATAGAAATTGATGCATATTATATTTGTTTACATGTGTCGATACGGTTACGGTCCTTGTATGGTATGATGTAGTGGGCAGAGACCTTAAGGCTACGTTCACACTGACTGGTATTTGTACGCTCGACCGTCGAGCCGACGGTCGACTCGACGAATGGTTTTATCAGTATATAGTGCGGTGTACACGCAACACTACGAGGTTTCAAGGGTCGCCCATCTGCCGGCTCGACTCATGGTTTTACCGACGGAGTCCAAGCGGCGCAGAGGCCGCATCGATTTGATAATGTGAGAGAGAAACCGCGATAGACGAGGATAAACGGCATGCGCAGATCCTACGTGTTTCTACGCAAGCCTGCCATATTGCCAACGTATTTCGTACCACCCTCACCACTGATTTTTCGAGAAGTTATGTCTCCTTACTCTCTAATCTTCTTGGACCCATCAGTCCATGTTTGACAGTGGATGTGTTCAGACGGTATTTCGCTCTTCTGTTCAAACAGCGTTGTAGCCTGGGAAGCTTTGGTTGGAAGGAGAGTCGAATGACCAATTGACACGCTGAGTCGGTTTAGGTCGCACAGGAAAGACTACGACATCGTTCCAAAACATCCTTGCGCGGTTGTCGATTCGACGGTCGAGTCGACAAAAACCGCTCCGTGTGAATGTAACCTAAATGTGCATTCATGGATTCCCCCCTCCCCCTCATAGGAACCAAAGGAATAGTTATAGGAATCAAATTTGTGCGACCATCGAAACCAATTCCTCCCAAAACATTATTGATCCACCAGAAAGTGGGAGCCTAGGAAAGATATTGTGGACAGCAAACGTCTCTCCTGACCTTCGCTAGACTAGTCGACGTCCTTTGGTGGGTTCAGACATACTCTTGTTTATTATCAAACAATGCTCGCATTAATGGTCTAATTTACGTGTTCTTTTGCAAAACGCAGTCTAGTAACTCTATGTTCTGTAATTAGTTGTGGTGCAATAGCTAGTCTTCTACTGTCCAATGCTCCTTCATCAAGCCTTCTTCTGATCATTATAAGATTTCAATAGTTGAAAGTAGTGACGAGGGAGAAGCCTCTTTAATTTGACTTTCAATCCAGCGTGCCACACCTTGTCGAATACCTTGTCTAAGGAACATATCGAGAAAAACGGCTGAAGAATATTTTTTTTAGAATCTTTGTTTATCTTTTTAACATGCCGATCCTAAGCACTTGCTCTGTCGTACCATGCTTATTGTGGAATTCAAATTAATGCTCTTGGATTATCTTTCTTTTCTCTATTATATTTTTGAGTCTCTTAACAAACAGCTTCTCGAATACTTTGGATGGCGTAGGTAGAAAACCTATAGGCCGGTAATTAAAGTAATCTTTAGGCTTTTTCCCTGATTTGAGAATCATAATAATTCTCCACCAATAGTTGTAGAATATTTCTTGGTTATAAATTTCCTCAGTTGATTCGGATTCAGATAAATATTTCTGGTTGTTTTGTAACTGCTTATCCTAGGGTTTTTTCTTCGGTTTTTTGACGTCCGTCCTGAAGTTAGTCGATTTATCTAGTAATAGGAGAGACACTTCTACGTTTTTATTTTAAACAGAAACAACTGAGACACCTTTCAGAGGATGGAGGAAGTAAAATAGCAGAAGACACATATCGGTTCATCAATATTCGAAGAAGTACCTACACCATCTTTATTATCATTTATTGTTTACTATTTCGTATTTTGATGCTTAAGCCTTTTACAAGAGAACATACAAATCATTTTTTGGCGGATGTATAGTTTATTTCATCTCTATTTGCCAAATAAGAATCCCAAACGGATCTTATCGTGGCGTGTTTTTATGGCTCGGTTTAGGTAGACTGTTCCGTTTATCGGCAAGATAAGAGAGTTTTTATTTGGCAAATAGCGATGAAATGAATTATATAATCATATATGTTTCACAAAAGAAACTTCAGACAACATTCTCCTGGTAGAGGAGTACTTTACCAATTCAGTCGACGCTGGCGAGAAACTTCTGGAAACATCTTTAATTTTCACTTGTAATCTGATTTATTGCTACAAAAGGTACAAGACCTGCTACAAGGCGCCTGGAAATTTTACGCGCCAATTCAATTTAATTACTGTTTTCATTAGCGATTAGTCCTCGGAGACATCTCTATATTCAGGTTTAATTGTGATAAATTCATGTTCATTCCTAATGGATTTGCGGTATTTAAGATGTTATTCTATAACCAACACAGTTCATAACTTTCAATCAAGTTACTAGTAAAAGGACTATATTACCATATGTCAGTTTGCTAACTAAATAATATACGACACAATTTAAAGTTGAAACAAAATTCAATTATGACAACGTTAGTACAATAATTGTAAACTACGTTATTGAAAAGCGATGTTGCTAAATGGTAGAAAAATGATGTAGACTTTCTGGTATAAAATTTAATAGCTTTATTTTTATTTTGCACTACTATAACTGTATTTCTAAATATTTATAGACATCATATACGATAGACTGTACACCAAATAGCATAAGATGTAGTCAAAAGCATTATCAGGTTAAGTTGTAAGAATTAAGGGTGATGGTCAAGTTAAAATTATTAAAAATAATTACCCAAACCTAAAATTAATTACCTATCGGGTATCATTCATTGTCTATTTCTAATAATAGTATTTTACTAATGTACATAATTAAAATGCACCCAGTTATTAAATAAATAGTGAAACGAGTATATAATGATGGCAGACAAATTTTTACTCTTAGTAATGACTAAATCTTCAGAGGTTTGTACCATTCCACAGGTATATCATTTTTCTTTTTTTTTTCATAATATTAATAGTAAAAATTATTAGTATATACAGAGTATTTATTTACTGATATGATGACAAAATAAACCAATAAAAATGGGCGACATGTTTTATCAACTCATTAAATAAAACAAAATAGCGCTAAGAAAGGAACCATGGTTACAAATTTCGTAGAAATTACAATGGATTTAGGCATATGAATAAGGAGAAACTTATTGAAATGCCAACTAGTTGACAATATAATACGAGTAAAATGAAGCTACAACGGAATGAATTGTATTCACTTTTGAAGAAAAATCAAAATGACAAATATTTCTGACGACAGAAAATAGATTTTTAAATCGAAAATCCCTCTGAAAATAGAGAATACAATTTTGAATACATATCGACATTTTTGATGAATTAAATTAAATTTCGATGAAAATTATAACCCAAAAAACTATTCATATATTTTTAATGGAATATAATACGCTAATGGATCTTCAGTAAGTAGATTATCATTCAAATTATATCATAGATATGGTTTTAATTAAATGTTATAGTTAATGGAGGCTGAAAAGGTACCTAATTTAGTATATATTAATATGCTTGCTTCCCGACCCATTTTTTTCGCACTCTTTATCAATACTTATTTCCAAATTTATTTAGCGGAATGCATAAAAATAATACTAGAAAATACTCGCATTTCATCGAATACTTCTTCACAATTCATTGTTAAAACCGTATTTAATTAGAATCTAAAGTCCCGTTTCAAACGCTCCTTTGTGGCGAAAAAAAAGTTTTTTAAACTCCATTTAGTTATAATCAACGGCTAAAACTGCTTCTTTTCATCCAGGGATATATTCTACTTTTAATTACAGCAACTCCAGCGACGCGTTCACTCCAAGGTTATAAAAGTTTTTATTTCGACGCCTTAACATGTTTCGTGTACGTGCTGTGGTACACAAGTAACTTTCTAATAAATAAAAGTAGATGTTTATGAATCGCTAAAGTTTTTATTACATTTATATAAACGCATATGTTATATTGATTATTATTTTAAAAATAGAGGGGCGCGGATAGGTGGGCGATATGTGCCAAGGAGACCTAAAAACCGGAACTTGATAGGAAGATTGATATAGAGACTTTGTGTTTATTATAAAGTCGATATTAACTATAATTATTCGCATGATAGATGGGTATGTGTAGCTCGTTGATATCAATACCACCCCAAAATCATAAGTGAAAATGTCTAAAAGAATATTACGTATTACTGTAAATGGTTTATGTTAAGCAGGGGCGTAGCGTGAGAAAAAAATATAAGGATCTGATACAAATTTTATAAGGGGAAGAGGTATAGTCAGATGTATGGTAGGCCATATGAAAATGATAAAATTAAAAAAAAAAACACTAACCTAAAATGATTATGCCGAAATATATATTCTAATTTTTAAAAAGAAGATCAATTCTTCGGTTTTTATTTGTCCAGAGAAAACATCTATTACTGTTTCTTCAAATGTTGGAGACGATTTCATATCTTCTAACAAGGCACTTTCAATATTTATTAATGCTAAAGCTCACAGTCTTTCTTGCTTTTGAAAATTTCGCAGATAAGTCTTTATTCTCTTTAAACATGAAAATGATCTTTCCGCGGAACTGCTTGTGGCAGTAATAGTCGAAATTAAACGACACAATTTTGATGACTCCGGGAAAACAGAAGATAATTGAAGGGACGTGATATATTGGTGAAGCTCAAACACAGTGCTCTTTTTCATATCGGGATCACTATAAATCACTGAAAGTTCACTTTTTAAACGATTTGCGTTAAAAAATGTTTCATATGTATCTACTAAAGAAGAAAAAAGTTTGTCAGGAAAACGTTTTACAAATGAAGTAAATTGTGTGGAATCTAGATTTAATTTTCTAGAATTTCAATTTAGAAATTTCATTAAACCATTCACTAATGTTCATTCAAAGTAATAACGTCCAAAATTTCAAAAAAACAATCGCACGTAGGTGCTTCTCTTATCTTCTTCAGGAATTGAATCCAAACGCATTCTTTTACTTTGTGGTTGATTTTATAACACAAATCTGTCCATACGGTCCCAAATGTCACTAAAATCGTTTCTCATTTTTTAAATATATGATTTGCAATTGGCGACCTTTTTATTGCAGTAACTAATATCTGATATTTTTGTCTGTAGCATTTTAAACAGACTCTCAGAATGTGGGAATATTGCAGTAAACACTGCTAAGAAAAAATTAAAATCAAAGTTACGCAATAAAGTCAAGAGGCCTCTAGCACAAATAACGGTTTCTCGATCCTTTTCCCCATTTTCATTTTCCACAATTACCTGAAACAGCGCTTCCAAATCTTCCTTATGTTAAGGCAACAATCGTTAAGATGCGTTCACATAATCGCATAACTGAGTCCTAAAATAACGAGGTAACACCCACTCGAGGTTCCACTGTTGACTGCGTAATATCACTGACCTTTTCGATCGGCTACGCGTGGCTTGGATGTAACGTGGACCACCGCATTTCAGCACTGCAGCAAGTAACGCGAGAGTCCAATAATTTCGGGTGCCTTCATGGCCGATTTGAAATAAAAAAGTTCATGGTAGCGTTTAAAGTAACTAAAAAATAATTAAAAATTGTAATAATTGAATATATCAATTGAACATTTAAATAACACTAACTTGTCAATTTTTTAAGGGATGTGATGCATCACTTGCATCCATGTACGCTACGCCCCTGATGTTAAGTGAAGTTTGATATAGCAGGAGGTATAATGTGTATTTTATAATAGAATGCACGTGTAATGTCACGTCGTCTCTTTAACTTTGGAATTGAGAGACTTAGGAGAACGTAAGTTGGCATACATAAAAGGTGTCTCATTTGAAAATATAGGATGTGATTTGTGAACGAAATTAATAATATTTGACACTGAGGATTTTATTCAAGATAAAATGGAGTCGATACGGCTGCAATTGCAAAAGTATATCATTCATATGGCCGCCTCGACTCATCTGGTATGATGTCATTCGTTTAGCAAAATTGTCTATAACACAGGCACATGAAACTAGCTCTATTTCCTGATGTGATCTTGCAGACCAATTGATGTTAGCATTCCGCGAGAAAACATGATCAGGCTACTTGGTATGCAACAGAGTTATGATTGCACGTGCTGTATGACACGTTGCACCGTCTTGCTGAAACCACATGCTGTTCAAGTCCGAATCATCAATTTTGTGGAAAAACAAATTGTTTAACATGTCGCGATAGTGTTCCCCGTTTACTATGATAGCATAACCAGCTTCGTTTTCAAAAAAAGTATGGTCTAATTACTCCACCACTCTACCGCTCCCAAATGCGGATATGTAAAAAGTATGTGGATTTTTCCACAATTTTATTTTCTGACGTATGTGTTAAGATGAAAGTGTGCTTTATCGTTGAACAAAATTTTATTACAAAAATCAGCATCACCATTCTACTCTGACACCCAATTAACAAATGTACGACGTTGTAAATTGTCTGTAACTTTCAATTGTTCTGTCAACTGATGCTCTTGACAGATTCAATTGTTGTGCGCGACATCGAATTGATGTGTTTGGATACTGCCGTACACTTCCTCACTCGAGCAATATTTTCATCTGACCAACCACGACGAGGACGTATTGGTGTTGCCTTATCAATAACAGAATCCATTTCTTCAAATCTCTCAATTGAGCTAGGAACTGTTAAGTCTGTAGGAACTTAATTTTGTTCAAATTTTGTGCGAATTGTTCTTAATACAACTTCAAATAATCGCTCATAATCATAAAACAGTTGTACTAAAACTATTTTTTGTTGAACTACGGGCTACTAACTACTGTTGACGGGCTAACTTTGACATAATACAAATGGCCACACAATTCAAATCCTATAATTTCAACTAAGACATTCGATATATGTAGGTGTTTTATCGTTATCTAGAAATGATGTAATTGGGTAATTAAAACAATGTGCGAGTCGGATTTTATAGACAAATAGATATATTAAGAAATAAATACACTAGATGAATGAACATTTTCAACTACACAAAGAAAACACGATATTCTGTGATATACGTCTTCGAAAGATATGACATTACTTTCGTGTTGGTCGTCTACCCGTCTTCATCATCTTAATCGTCTTGACTTCTCATCTTATCAGTCAAGTTGCAGTTATCAGTTATATTGCTGACTTTCCAAAAATCCCGAAAAATTCTCGCATCCTCGTACTATCGCACACACTGGGTATTATTCATTTCATCGCTATTTACCAAATAAAAAACTCTCTTATTTTGCCCATAAACAGAACAGTCTACCTGAGCCTAGCCATAAAAACAAGCTACGGTATGTTTTAGATTTTTTATTTGATAAATAGCGATGAAATAAACCATACATGATTTGATATCATGTCATTAAGCCATTGAACAATAAATACATGATCTCGATCGCTGGCTTTGTGAAAGGACGTAAAAAAATAGCCTTTCAACCTGCATATTCAGACACAATTTATTTTACCGATGAATAGATGCTTTTTTTCTATATGGAATCGTGAATCCATATAGAAAAGACAACATATAGACTAGACACACCCAGACGACCTATATGGGAATAGAACCCATGCCAGGATTACTTCGCGGCAATCTTGACCAGCTCCAAGCTATTGCATTACCTCAGATTAATCCAAGGAACCCGGAGGCCTTCTGTGAAATAATTATGTGATAATTTACTCTCAGAGATTCTGGCTATATATAAATATCCACGTCAAATTCGATTCGAACCGAAATTCAAGTAGTCATGTGGAGAAAAAACCCCGACAAGTCAAAGGTTGGAGCGTTGTCCACTACACTACTTGACCGACATTACTTGATTATTTTCAAAAGTGAAAAATAAATGTGTCATTCCGTTTTATTCTTGTCTAATAAAATCCCCAAACTTTGAATATACTCAAAAAAAAACGAGTTATGATGTGTAGTTATACTTTTTCAATTTTTTTAAATGCTCCACAATCTCTATTCTTGACCTAGAAAGTTCATATGCTAAGAAAATTTTAAATATACAGGGTGATTCATGTAAGTACAGTGCAAGAATTGTGATTTTGTAACAGAACACTGTGTACAATTTTATATTATTGAATTCTGCTTAAAGAGATGATGTCAACGACCTAAAACACATGATCTAATTGATTGATTAGTTACACGTATTAAACTGTGACATTGATCAAGGATTTTATTTTTACGTTATCGTTTAGTTTATACTTTTGAAGTACTAAATTTATATATTATTTAACAAAATATAATAATATTCTTAAATAGTAAATTAATATAAATACAGGTAAGCAAATCGCAATAATATTGCACCACCCGCGCCCTCTCGCTCATATCGAAGGCACCTCCGGAAGATGCCTTTAGACGCTTCGGATCAAAAAACAATAGTTACCACGTTATTCATAAGGGTCGATTTACTGTATCGATTTTGTCACAATGCCGAAATTCGAACCAAAAGCATTTCGTACATCCACTTAAAAATTTCGTTACACACACACACACGAAAACAGCCCTTTAGTAAATAGAGATTGAAAATGTTCTCCAGTTATTCTTTTTAGATTTCTTTGTTTTTACGGTTTCATTCAAAGCTACTCCATCTAACCTCCAGATAGTCGCAGCCGAGTGATGTCGGAATGGAGCCACCCTCAGATTACTCCAAGCTCTCGATCTAGGCCAGATCTCTATTGGTAATAACTTGGTCTTTAGTAAAACTTTTATCTAAGTAAAACTCTATGTGAAATATAATTTATTTTTCGTTGTATTATTTGTTTAAGATCATCGATATTAATTGTGTCTATTACATATGTGTACTTTATTCTTGTCATAACTTTACAGAAATTAATCCAATAGTGTATTGTTTGGTAATAGGGGGCCTCTCAACAGCACCTTTTCACTTGATCTATTTATTTGAAAAGGTATTCTCTTACATGTGCTTAAATAGAATGGCAGGCATGTTGAAAATCCATCTCGACATAGAATTTTCGTCTTATCTTGTGTGAATAATTATATGAATTTAACCCCGTACTTATTCAATTACGCCATAAGTATAAATCGTTAAAATCAGTTCAATAAAAAGGGTTTAATAATACAAAAATATACAGAGTGTTGCTCTTAAAAATGTCTTTGTTGTACTGAACTTACATGAGTCATCCTGTATATTTAAGACGTACTTATATTACAGATCGATACATCCGTGAATTTCTGACGAATATCTAAACTATTTATAATTTAAAAAATTATTTTATCCAAAAAATTGTACCTCATTTTAAGTAAACACAAAAAAGTACGCGAAACTAAACCTACAACTATCGCGTACAAAAAACCCCGACGACATCTACCGCCTGCCTACCACCTGTACTAGACCGTATGGTAGGTTAGGGGATGAAGGCGATCGATGGTCGGAGGTGGTGGAACTGGTGCCGGATGCCGGAAAGCGACTATGTCAGTGTGTGGTGGGCATTCGGGCCGATGGGTGGCCCGGCAGATATGCCCAGAGCTCGCGTTACCCTCGAAGCCGAGGCCAACAGTCTCTACCAGCCGCGCAGACATCGCCGACTCCGCCGCAGGTACAGCCTTGGGTACGCTACCCCCAGCTTTCGATGTCCATCTACAAGGGTTGGTCAGAAAGTAACAGCTCAAAATTGGTCCCATTCGCTGGACATTTGCGCTCTCGTTACGTCACATGTGCAGGATGGTCTATTTCACACTTTCACTAAATGTTTGCCTCTCATAATATTTTTTTAAACAGTGGAGTTAAGTGCGATTTACCCAGTTCGTACATGCCTATTTCTAATTAAACCTGCTGTATTAAAAATGCTAATGATGCTAAGTTTGGTGGTAGTGATCTGTCATATTTTAAAGGTTATGTAATATTGCTCTTACTCATTATGGTAAGTCTATGTGTAAACAGCACATGACATATGCTTAATTGCTTACCATGTTTAAAATCACCTTGAACATATATATAAAAAAATAATTTTTTCCCATAAAACTATTATGAAAAATTTATTTTGTAAATATTTTATTTACTGGAGAATTATTTATACGTCATAAAAATCTAAATCCAATGCATAAAATATTTCCTTAAAAGTTGAAATTAGAATTTTAATACCATTTTTTTAAACAATCGTACACAAACACGATATAAATTCTTAGTATATCATACATAATACATAAACATTAAGGTATATAATAATATATATAATCATTTATTACAAACTGACATTAATTTGCAATGTTTAATTTTGTTTAAAAAAATTACTGGTTGGAAAATAAAAAAATAGTATTGACGTCTATTTCTTAATTAAATTAACTTTAATAAATAAACACAGCAATCGTACTGGATATGTATATCTGCTTTTCACTTTAATATACAAGAATATTCTATATGTTGTGTAATCTCAATTGGGTGGACATATTTTTTACTGAGTTTCCTATTGTAGATGAAAATAGTAGTGAATTGTGGTCATGGATGTATGTATATTTGTTAAATTGACTGTCATTTCAAAGATCTTCTGCCTACATTATATCACCATAAGATATCTCTATGATCATAAAATCTTTTACCAAATGCGAAATCCTAAACAAACATAAAATAGTTAGCCAAATCCTTCTCCACAAAGTAGATTTTTTCAAAATTTAGCAAACATAATAAAATTTGGTAGAGAATATAAAATACACGAATAAATAATTATATAAAACAAATCCTTTGTCTTTTATAAGACGACTAACAAAAATACAAAATGCACGTAATGTAAACTGAGATTTTATAAAATTGTTTCATATGTATCAAATTTAGTAACTAGTAAATGAAACAATGAACAAATATTAATTTATAAAATAAAGTTAAATAATATTTTGTAGTCAGAACTTGCAATAATTAACTATTTTAAATAGTTGGCTGCAAATTTCTAAACAAGCTAATATCAACCATTTTGCCACAATGACATACATATATCTAGGATTTTTAGCACTAAGCACAATTATATTTTACACGGTTCTCTTTACGTTAACGTCTTTATTTTAATGCTTTTATTATAGAATGGCATCTACATTTTCATTAAAAAATAATAGCTATAACACAAATAAGTTATTTAAGATAATTTTAAAAAATCCTGTACAGGGTGAGCGAAACTCGATGTCTCAGATCTATTATAAGAAAAAACGATAGAAAATATCTGAAAAGAGGTTCTTAAATGGGATTGAGTGAGGTCCATTTTAAGCTGAATTTACATATTTTCCATATTTGGCAACTGAAGTAATGACATCATCGAATATTTTTTTCTCAGAAATATACCTACATTTTGGAATATTTGAAGAGAAATAATTTTTATGAATAAATTTTGTAAAAAAAAAATTTGCTACCCTTTTTCCGTTAAAAAATTACAAGCAAATTTGTAAAAGAAAGTATTATCAAAAATTCGCAATCGTCACGATTTAAACAAGCAGTCTTTGGAGACAAATAGCAAAGTCGCATCTGTCAATAATTAAACATTATTAATTAGTATTATTTATTAATTTAACATTACAAAACACATAATATGTTACAACTATTACCACAGAAAGAAACAGAGAATGTGGGCAATTGCTATAACCAATTTTCAATGTGACCGCCTCCTACTTCTAAAAACTTATCCAATCTCTGCCTTACTTCTTTCACTGAAGCCTTACGAAGCATTTCTGTAGATCGTTCATCACGAGAATTTCTGATTTTTTCTTTTAAATGTTCCAACTCAACAGATAGTGTTCTGTAAATTTTATTTTTCAAAGTTCCCATAAGAAGATGTCTAGTGGGGTCATGTCCGGTGATTTAGGCGCTCACTGTATCGGTCCATTTATACCTATCCAATATTCTCCGTAAGTTTCGTTTAAATATTGTTGGACAGTTCTTGCTTTATGCGGTGGAGCTCCGTCATGGTGGAAACACATGTTTGCTCGCAGCTGTAATGGCACATTTTCGAGAAGCACAGGAAGTTGTTCTTGAAGAAATTGCAAATATCGCTCACTATTTAAAATTCTTTCGTAAAAATATGGACCAATCAAATACCCATTAATAAATGCCACACCAAACGTTAATTCCGAAGTGTCCTTGGTTTTCAATCGGATTGACAAAATGAGGATTTTCAGTAGCCCAAAAATGTTCATTTTCTTTATTGTGCTTACCATTACTAACAAAACGGCTTTCGCTCGTCTACAACACATGCTGGTAAAACCGATTATCATTGATCTCTAAGTTTACTATTACTTGGTAACATAATTAATTCTTCGTTGTTCATGTTGATCTGACAAGTGTTCTAAGTTATGAATTTTATAATCGTGATAACTATTTTCTTTCAAAATTTTCCGTACCGAACTATATTTTAAATTCAACTCACGACAAGCCTGTCGATTCGAGTTCCTTGAATGGTCTTCAAAATATTGCAAAACAGTGACAAGAGTATCGTCAGAATTAACCCTTTCAATAATTTTCTTCCCTTTCAAAAAGGAAACGCCTCGTTATTTACACGTAAATTGCGTCCAAACTTGCAAATATTTTTAAGCTTGGAATAAAACGTTCGGGATCTCTGGGCATATTACTGATCTGCTCTTCTAGGGTTCTTTTGAGATTCCTCATAAACTAATAACATATCGACTTTTTCGTTGTGAACATTTTTCAAAGTTAAATGACAACAAAACAATATTTGTCAACCATTAGATTAATTATTGACAGATGCAACTTTTCCTATGTATTTTCAAAGGCTACTTGTGTAAATCGTGACGAATGCGAATTTTTGATAACATTTTTTTTTACAAATCTGCTTATAATTTTTTAACGGAAAAATATAGGAAATTTTTTTCCTTACAAAAATTATTCTTAAGAATTAACTCTTTTTAAATATGCTAGAATATAGGTATGTTTATGGGAAAAAAATTCGGTGACGTCATTATTTCAGTTTCCAAATATGGAAAAATATGCAAATTCAGCTTAAAATGGACCTTACCCAATCCCATTTAAGAACCTTATTTCAGATTTTTTTCTATCGTTTTTCCTTTTCCTATAATAGAGCTGAGACATTGAGTTTCGCTCACCCTATACATTATTATATTTTATTTTAATCGCTTTTTCATGATATCAAATATATAAGGGATGACAAATCCAACTGGATTTAATGTGTGACACATTAGACATTGAATATGTCCTAAATATACATACATGTATTCTATGGGTACTGATGGAAACGCCATAATTACTTAATGCAAAGTAGGCTGTGGCTATGAAGGATGATACTATGGCAATGTTATTATTGAAAGACATTTTGTGTTATTATTTCATTAAAATGGGATGTCCATAAGCAGAAAAGTTTGAATTATTATAGGAATACAAATAAAATTCTGAGAAGAATGGCAATGATGTAATTAATAATAATATTAAAATAACAAGGAACAATTTACATTTTACAACATGATTTATAAACTATACAAAATAGTTCATAATAATCTCCATTTAAAAAAAGTCCATATATTTTCCTAAAGTTTATTTGACAGTTTGAAACAGTGAGATTATTTTTCTGGTTTAATACATGTTACACAACGGAAATGAGTAAAACAACTACTAAGTTTTATACCACTATATTATATAGTGGTATAAAACTTAGTAGTTGTTTTACTCATTTCCGTTGTGAATTATAAACTATCACAGAGTAACGGCTTCCTCCATTAATTTCTTAATACATGTTATGTTACCGTAATATTATTTTTAATGATTTGATCATAAAAATTGCTATTAGCTCGTATCCCCTAAAGATCCCAATAAAAATGTATCTACCGGTATTAAATCAGGACTATTTGGTGGCTATAGTATATATTCGCCATTATCATATTTTTAATTAATAATTTGTGAGCTCCCGAGAACCCAAAGCACTCCATGACGATACTCCGAAAAATCACTTTTATAAATATACAAAAAAGTAGAAAATCTATTTCTATTGTTAGGGTATAATAAAAAAATTGCATGAATTGTAGGAATGATTAATTTATCTGCAGTAAATTTATTGAGAAAATATCACATAGTTCTAAGTGCCCTCCTCTGGGATTTTTTAACACGAACAACTTTTCCTTGTCGTTAATTTTTGTTTTCTATCATCTGCTTTTCCTAGTGAAGGCTTCTGTTGTGCAATTCATCTGTTCATAGTACGCGTTACAAAGTTTGTATACCGCAATAGCGATGTAAAACAAACTACCAAATAATACCTAAATCCAAATATATCCTAATACCATCAGACACAGCCTACTGCAGTACTTTTATCCGTCCATAAAATAGCTACGAGTATATGTGCATTTGGAGCATATTTCACAGCCAATATGTACAAAAATAATATATATAAACCTATCAAATCTCTTCGAAATGGTCTAAAAGGGAATATACCTAAAGTTTCATTTTAAGAAAATATCTTCATTTAGTATCACACAAGCCATACAGGCTCTTGTTTTACTTTTCCGCACTCCACTATATGCGGAAATGTAATGTAATCGTGTAAAGAAAAAATGAAGAAACAAAATTGTTTTTGAGTTTATTTTTCGTTTCTCGGCCTAAAAACAAAAAAGAAATATGGTCTTTAAAATGTTTTTGCTGTGTGTGTATCGTTGTCGTTACCATCGTTGTCGTTGTCGTCGGCATTTATTCTTGTTAGCACGATAAGTCACCTAAATCGTGTCGGATCGATCGGGTTTTAACTGATTCTGGTTGGGGACGTCTCCCAGAAGACACCTATTGATTTTGAGGAAAATAGAACACATACTACCATGTAACTGGGTCATGAAAAATTACAATGGTGGACTATTTGAGAATTTTTTATTGTTAGCACGATCACCCAATTAAATCGTGTCAAACCGATCGGGTTTCGACTGATTCTAATTAGGGACGTCTACCAAACGACATATATTGCTTTTGAGGTGGATAGGACACACCCCACCCTATCCTTGAGTCATGAGAAAACACGATGGTGGACTATTTAAAAAATCCGCATATGTAATTTGCAATATTATTTTGAAGTCTACATTCGACTATCAAATTGGTTTAACGGACATTTTAGTGACGGTAACAACAATTTGTTGTCAATGTAACTAAAACACATTCACAAAACACAGATTCTATATGCATGTGCAATAAAACTTGTACATACAGGAAGTTCCTGGTATTAATATATACATTATTAATATTATAAAATAATGATTATTTTTTATTTTCATATTTTTATTTAATCATACAGAAAGAGAAATATGAAAAAATAAAAACAAATCAGCGGTGAAATACGAGGATTATGACAGAAAAGGTATATTAAAACTGTAGAATATAAAAAATATCGAATTGACAACTGTCAATGTCAACAGCTACTGCAGTGTTACAATAAAATAAAATTCCATTTTAATTTTAAATTTATTAAGATAAATTGAATGCTATAAAATTATTAAATTAATATTCAAAATACATCAGTAACATATTTATTTAAATATTTTAAATACTTAGTTTTCCTTAAACAAAAGTAAACGCCAAGTAATTTAAGAACTGACTCACATTGCGATATTTTTTTCATTATAATCCCTTCTGATAAAATATTTTGGCAGTTGAGAAAATCCTCCAACGTCTATACACTTTTTTTTCGTGTATATCATACTAAAGTTTCTGGAAGCTATCCAAATATAAGATCGTATAACTACGGGCAACGAAAGCTTTCCAATCTTAATATGCATACCAAATCCAATAAGAGGGCGCCTGTTAAAAAAAATTGTGGCATTGAAAAATTAACGAAATAAATATGGGATTATTATAAATATTGATGGAACAAATGAATACTTCATATGTTGTAATGTACTTTTTCAAATTTATGCACATACATGTTTCAAAAGGATTCTTCATTGGTTCATATTGTAAACATATTTGAATTTTAATTAAAGACTTACATGCGTATATCTAATAAAGGGCAATTTAATCTGGCACATTGCTCATTATTGAAAGACTCTATTTAGGAATGTTATTTCTTTTTAATAACACGAGGTAGTGAAAATCTTAATTAAATTTACATATTTATTAATATATATTTCCTGGCTGGCCGTTTACTTTTTTCCAGTACCATTCAAATTAATCGCACATGCACTAGCGGCTTCAAAATCTCTATCGAAGACACTCAAATCACACATTATTACTTTTCCGGACTCCACTATAAGCGGAAAAGTAATGTAATCGTGTAAAGAAAAAGTGAAAAAAACATTTTTTTTTTGGTTTATTTTTCGTTTTTCGGCCTAAAATCCAAAATAAAATGGTTTTTAAAAATTGCCTACTGTATGTGTGTCGTCGTTGTCGTTGTCGTTGTCGCCGGCATTTATTCTTGTTAGCACGATAACTCAACTAAATCGTGTCGGATCGATCGGGTTTTGACTAATTCTGACCGGGAACGTCTCCCAGACGACACCTATTGATTTTGAGGTGAATAGGACACACCCCACCCTGTCCATGGGTCATGAGAAAGAACGATGGCGGACTATTTGAAATATTTTTGTTAATCCGATAACTCAACTAAATGGTGTCGGATCGATCGGGTTTTGACTGATTCGGATCGGGGACGTCTCCCAGACGATACCCATTGACTTTGAGGTGGATAGAACACACTCTACCTTGTTCATGGGTCATGAGAAAGTACAATGGTGGACTATTTTAGTCCACCATATTTATCCGTTTTATATATTATTTTTTTTGTTAGCACGATAACTCAACTAAATTGTGTCGAATCGATCAGGTGTTGACTGATTCTGGTCAGAGACGTCTGCCAGACGGCACCTATTGATTTTGAGGTGGAAAGAACACACCCCACCCTGTTCATGGGTCATGAATAAGCACGAGGGTGAACTATTTGAAAATAGTAAAACTGTCGCATAAAACACATATTCTGCATTTATGTGTCGGTTTATTTTTTCTCGGCCACTCAATTTCGAGATAGAGATGTTCTATGTACGGAAAAGTCCGTTTTAAGGTTTTAAAACTGTTTATTTTCCAAATAGAATAGTGTAATTTATATATATATATATATATATATATATATATATATATATATATATATATATATATATATATATATATATGATATGAATACGTACGTAATGTAGTTACCTGTATCATTCTCCCGTCCACATTCAAGGTATACAGTGCTTTTATTAATATTTACAAGCTACATAACCTCAAAATTTGGGCAACGAACATTACGTTGTTGGTATTAAATAGTTGAAAATTCTCCAGACATAGCGCAGTCTAAACTGTATGTTAATAAAATATAATATTAGACTTAGCAGAATTACCTTTGCAGAAAAATTTTAAAGCAGGATGTGCATATTTAAGTTTAGCAGGCTATATGTGTTTAAAATACTAAAACGTATGAAATATGTCATGTAAACCAAACGTAGTAAACTTATAGCTAATAAATGTCTTAAATAACTAATAGACTGATCATGAACTACTAGTCATGAGTCATGAGTCAACCAATAAACTAATAATGAAAGTGTGAAGTTAGCTCTAGGGAACGCAAATTCCAGTTTTCGCTGAAAGGAAAACTCTTTCCATGAAACAGAATTCTTTATTAAGATTCCCTCTTTTAAACTCTCAGGATAATTAGAAATAGTAAAGAACAAACAGTGCACAAAATACATAACATTTCAAAAACTATTACAGAATACATAAGTACAAATATTACAACTTTATGAGCTTATGAATTGTTTTACACATGATTGTAAAGAATATGTCCCCCACCTTACATATGTATGTATATTTCATTCTAAATGTTGCCTTAAACTCAAATAATTACTGGACAACAATCCTCCAATCTAGAAACAATAAAATAACTATCTAAATGGAACTAAAAGGTCACGTGGTTTGTGAACACTAATGATGGATTACAGTATATAAAGTAATACATTGTTTCTCGATGCCTATACTAATAGTTCGCGAAAAAATAAAAAATGTATACTTAATTAATTAATTAGTGAGTTACAATAAATAAAATTAAATTTGTGGAAACATCTACTTCATTATTTTTCTAACCATAATAGTGATCATACTCTTCCTACATAATGTGCGTGAATATCTAAAATCAATGCAAATTTTTGTTTTCTAGATTTGATGTCTTACATTTGACCATATATAAGATTTTAAGATACTACATTTTATTCACTCATATATCTCATATTATACAGTGTATAAACGAAGTCACACTTGAAAATACTGACAAAATATTTTTTTCTAGCTAAAACGCCAGGGCAAAGGGGTCAAAAGGTTTTTTAAATTTTTTGTTTTTTAAATACTTTAATTTTATGTACAGTGGCGTACGTTCGTATGGTCAATGGCGGTGCATTTTATTTACCAGCAGCCCCATTTCTTGTTCTATTCAGTTAGAAACCAATATTTTTTATATATACTTACACAAATTTTATTAAGTTGCATAAAGAATGTCTCGAGAAATATGAACATGAAATTTTAATTGTGAAATTTATTTATTTATACACAAAACAAACTAAATATATTAACTATCACTGCTGCCCATTAGCTATTTGATAATATCCTAGTATTGCCAAATACTATATATTTAATATTAAATGCCTTATATACATAAATGTATTTATTTTTTTTTTATTTATAAATACATAAATTCTTACAATTAAAACTTTATTTGCATTTTTCTCGAAACTATCTTTATGCCACTTAATAAACTTTTTATAACAATACTTAACAAAATGTGATATTTGACTGTATGGGACAAAAAATAGGGGTTGTTATTTAAAAAAAATACGCCCCCTTTGACTCTCAAAACGTAGACCACTGTATATAGAACTAACATCTTCCAAAAGGCGGCAATTTCTAAATACGTTTTGAACCTTTCGAGCGTCTTTGCAAAAAAATATTTTGAAAAATCTTTAGAAAACAGCATTAATTGTTCAACACAAAAATGTATAAATGGTTTATTGATTTTACTTTGACTTAGTAATGTATTATTAATTTATTATTAAACTATTTATTGGTTTTAGTTTTCCTAATAGAAAATTTAAAAATAAGTACACAAAGTCAAATATTGATTTAAAAATTAAGATTAAGTAAAAAAGTATATATTAATTATTATGTTCAGTTAGTGCCGTTCGTAAACCCGAACTCCAGAGCCGTACTTAAGATATTTGTTTCAATACATCATTGTATTCAGGATATTAATTTATCTGTATTAAATAAAAACACTATAGTATAGCAAAAATGGGGCATTTACCTTATATCACTTTAGCAAATCCTATACCATTTTATTGCCCAATATTTTGTAAATAAATTTATTGTGCTTTTTATGACTTCTGTATATAACGTCAGAGACAATTAGCGTTGATTATACGAGTATTTATTATATCATACTCATCACAATAATAACATGAGTATTGATGTTATTTCCATGGATAGCTTTAACTATTGAAAAACGTAATTTTACCCTCAAAGCTATTCTGTGTCTCTTGAGATAAGCGAGATGTCAATTATGAGCAGTGAGAATTAGACACTACGTATATGAATTATTGTATATTAATATGAATTTTACAATAGTGGTAGTACTTTTGTTATGAAATAATATGCCGACCATTAAAATAATATTTGATTTTATATTATACATATAAAACAGAAAAGTATTAAATATTTTACGATAGATTTGTAGTAGTGTTAAATAATGTTAGGTAAGTTAATTAATTTTCAGTTTATTATATAATCAACGTATTAATATTTATAATATCTATATATCCTTCAATATTAAACTTATTTAAAAAAATTAAATTACGGGGTTACGATTGCAACCCCGTTGAAAGAATAAAATTAAACTTTGATTTTCACATTATTCTATAGTAAAAACGCTTGACCGCTATTAATTATTTTAATAAAGTAGAACATTTTATAAATAAAATTATATCACAAATTGTCCATTCTACAAACTATTCAAAATTATGTCAATACATTGTCATACTCCTAGTATCCCTTACTCTATAAGAGTAAATGTCTTTTCTAGTTCCCAACTCTCAACTTCACCTAAAATTTAGTAAGCGTACTTATGTACATATGTAATAAAAATTATTTATCAACTACAATAGCTCATAATCAGTTTCTACTATTTCCATACAATGATATATTGTACACTATAAATTTCAGCGAAATATGCACTGTGTAACCTAAATATGCCAGAAACTTTAGAACATATTGTTTCCGATATTGGATTGATGATCCTGTGACCAGTCTCCTATGAATTTAAAGACACTTTTGAAAAAATATGATTGTACATAACCTCAAAAATGTCACAATTTATAAAGCAAAACTGATGTGTGATTTTATTCTGCAGCCAAATATATATAGTGACACGTTTTCGAACTTGATTAACTATTTTAATGAAGCAAAACATTTTAAGTAAACGAAAAATTTTTTTTTACATTTTTCTTTACACGATTACATTACTTTTCCGCTAGTATAGTTGAGTTGAAAAGTAATAAACAGTTTTAAAACTTTAAAACCGACTTTTTCGCACGGAAACATCTCTATCTCGAAATTGAGTGGCCGAGAAAAAATAAACCAACACATAAATGCAGAACATGTGTTTTATGCGACAGTTTTATTTTTTTCAATTTGTCTCAAATAGTCCACCATCGTGCTTTCTCATGACCCAAGAACATGGTAGAGTGTGTTCTATCCACCTCAAAATGAATAGGTGTCATCTGGCAGACGTCTCTGACCAGAATCAGTCAACACCTGATCGATTCGACACAATTTAGTTGAGTTATCGTGCTAACAAAAAAAAAATCTCAAATAGTCCATCATCATGCTCTGTCATGACCTATGGACAGGGTGAGGTGTGTCCTATCCACCTCAAAATCAATAGATTTCATCTGGGAGACCCGATCAGAATCAGTCAAAACCCCATCGATTCGACAGGAGTTATCGTGCTAACAAGAATAAATGCCGACGACAACGACAACGACACACAAACACACACACACACACACACACACACCACACAAAATGGTTTTAAACCCATTTTTTTTTATTTTACGCCGACCAACGAAAAATAAATCCTAGACAAAAAATTTTACACGATTACATTACTTTTATTAGTTGCGGAAAAGTAATAAAATCGTATCGCTTCTATATAAAACCATTCAAGATATTTATAAGAATTTAAAATTATATTTAAAACATCTATATTAACCTACAGGCATTTTATATTTTCCTATTAAATTTTGTCATCCCATTCTGGAGACATATTTCAAAATATGTATTTTCAAATTTCTTCAAACTGTGAAAAAAAATTATCTGAAATTCCGGAATTCCAAATGCTTCTCGTGTCGTATGATTTTTACGCATGATTTTGGCGTATTATATATAATATTAACACACCACATTTTTTATGTTGACATTTCCTTAGTTGCAATGACTCATGTATAAATATAAAAACAACAGCTGGTACGTACATATATATCTGTCTACAGTATAAAATCTGCCATAAAATAATTATTTAGATGATGATCAGTTATTTAATAATAATAAATTGAAATAAATATTAGATTCAATCTACCTAGATGACACACATATATACTGAGTATTTTTATAGAATGTTTCATTAACTTCGATTAATATTAGATCATGCTTTTAAAAATGAAATAAAAATGTTATCAATTAAGTTGATGAAACTTATCAAGTAATTTTGTAAATACTATCCACTGGTGATAATATATGTATATACAGGGTGTTTACTAAACATACGGCAAGAATTGAAGAGGTAATTCCTTGAGTTATTTTAAAAATATTTTGTCCTTTGATGATTTTCAGGAAATCACTTTGTTTCGAAGATAAAGGGAGATAAAGGTTTTCCAACAATAACAATATTTTATTACATAAATATGACATTGAAAGCTTCTTAATTTACAAGAACTGTTCAAAATGACTACCACCAGCTAGGATGCATGCATCCAATCTTCTCATTGATTCCCGAACTCTTTCAAAAAGACGAAAGTTGTTTTTTATTAAATTACATCCCTCAATTATTCGACTTCTGAAATCTTCTTCATTTTCTACTGGAGTAGTGTAAACTAATGACTTCAGATGGCCCCATAGAAATAAATCCAAGGGATTTAAATCCGGGGATTGAGCAGGCCATAAGTGGGGTCCACCTCGTCCAATCCAGCGATCTCCATATGTTGCTGTTAAAAACTCACGAGCAACCCAACTGAAATACGCTGGTGCACCATCATGCATAAACCACATAACATTTCTCGTTGTCAATGGAATATCCTCTAGAAATCCAGGTACTGAGTGTTCCAAAAAATTTAAATACACCTCGCCGGTAAGTCTTCTTGGTAAAAATACCGGTCCAATTAGGAAGTCACCCATAATTCCAATCCAAACGTTTAATGAAAGCTGTTGTTGAAAATCATCTCGAATTACTTCATGTAGGTTTTCTTCAGCCCACACATGTCTGTTGTGAAAATTCATTATTACATTTCTCGAGAAATTCGCTTCATCAGTAAAAAGAATCAGCGACAGTAGTTGTGGGATTTAAACCAATGTTTGGAGAAACCATTGACAAAATGCAATACGCGGAGTAAAATCAGCAGGAATAAAAGCTTGAACTCGTTGCATGTGGTATGGGTACAAAAACTGCTGCCTCAAAATTTTCCACACAGTTCCATTACTTACATTCAAAGCATTTGCAATTTTTCTAGTAGAGGTACCTGAATCTTCCTCTACCATGTTCAATACATTTTCTTCCATTTCTACCGTTCTTACTGTTATTGACCTTCCTGGTCCTCCATTTTTTCGAACTGTGCCTGTTTCATGAAGGCGTTGATGAATTCTTTGAAAGGTTTTTCTATCAGGAACATGACGGTTCGGGAATCGTTCACTGTACAACCGCCTAGCCTGTAATGAGTTCCCATTCGCAAATCCATACATGAAATGCATGTCAGTCATCTCGGCATTCGTGTAGCGATCCATGATAGAGGACTTCACTGAAAAACGTTTAGCTCGCAAACATGTCAAATGTAAAAAAAAAAATTAAAAAAAATCAAATGTCGCGTGAGCGCGCTCGTGTGTTACTAATTTTAAAATATCAATATTGTTATTTATTGTCAAAAAATCTTTATCGTCCTGTATTTTCAAAGCAAAGTAATTTCCTGAAAATCATCAAAAGACAAATATTTCTAAAATAATTCAAGGAATCACTCTTTGAATTTTTGCCGTATGTTTAGTAAACACCCTATATATATATATATATATATATATATATATATATATATATATATATATATATATATATATATATATATATATATAGAGAGAGAGAGAGAGGTCCGTATTTATATATAAATAGATATAATAATAATATAATACATATAAGAATTTCAACAAATTATGAGGTTATGATTGGTTTGATTCTTTAAAACAACTTTTTCTTTCATAGAAACCCTTTGCGAAACGAATTGTCTATAAATATCAAAGATTAAAGGAGAAAAAAACCATAACACCCAGTAAACGGATTATAATTCGGCAGGGTTGGTCGTGGAATAGTCTGTGTAATGAAATTTTTTTAAAGAAATAACCTCACATCATTGATACCAAAATCATTTTTCATTTCAAATGGAAAACGTATAATCGCATTTTAAGTTCAGCAGGTTTTATTGGCGGCATTGGAATCGGTTGATATCATCACTTCACTCCACTCGTTATACGGACAAATAAAATAAATGTTACTTTAGGTACCATTGAGAAAGAATATTATGAGATACTTTCTATATGTCTCTCTGAAATATAGATAATATTGAATTAATTTCAAAGTTGGCTGTACTCTTGTTCAATGGAAGGCATGACCACTTTCAAGCCAAGACTATAAATAACTATAACATTAATTAATACACAGAATACATTTCAGGATATCGTATTGTACAAGTGTCCAAATATTATATTCCAAAGAATATATACTTAAGTATTATTTTAGTCCTGAAAACATATATAAATTGAACAACAAAGTATCGTATTATATAATTCGAATATCGTATGATTTACGAAGTGTTTAATATTATGGCGTAATATTTGTACGTTTGAGGGTTGAAAACCAACACGCGATTGAAGTTTAAATTATTTAGATAGATTATTATTCTGTCGAAGTCAAACGTTTCAATCTCTATCCTACTCTAGCTTCAAATTTAAATGAAGCAATATAGAATTATGAGATCCAGATAGAACTTTAATCAAAATAAAAATATTTCACATATGTTAAAAGAAAATCGGCTCGACTCATTTCAGTGTCACCTAGTGTTGCTAATAACATTAAATTCCAAATGATCTGCATAGTTAAATGATTCATATAAGTATCTTAAGCTGTAGATAATTGTATAAACGTTTTATGATTCAGTTCATTATCCTATGGTGTATGTGCATTCGGTAATTCAAAATATTTTCTAACAACAATGGACTTATTTTTATGTCCTATGATTCTTTATCCAACTTTGATTATGAAAATAAGTCAAACCTGTTGTTCAAGGGATGTAATGGTTTTGATTGATGATATTGACGAGTGAAATAAAAAGTCCTATTCCATTAGCAATTTTCATAGAAATGGCGAAGGTGCCACTGAGATGTACAAGGTTTTTCTTACTAAGTGTTCGATACTTCCTTCCGAAATTCTAAGACAAAAATACTAATAATATATAATGAAGACTTAGTTTTCAAGATTCAGGGCCTTAAATGTTATTTTTATTAATAAACATCGATTAGAACTATTTTAAAGATTTTAAGAAGGAATATTTAATTCATGTTACAAAAAATATCGATATTTTATAAAGTTCTTGCCATTTTAAATGTAGCAGAAACAGCTACTCAAAAACGGTGCTTAAGCAGGAACAAAAATATAAGAAAGAATCGAAAGATTTATAAGAGGGAGGAGGGGGGTTCTTGATATCAACTACGGCAATAGTTAGTGCCCCAATAACAAAAAGTCCAAAAGGGTGGTAAAAGGTTCCGTGGCCCGAGAAAGACGATCGTCCTCTAGATCCTATTAAACATTAACAAAACTAAGTCAAAAATATTTCACCAAGTGCCCAGCAATTTCTCCATTTCTACAATTAATAAAACTACTTTATGAACATTGTAATAATTATTAAATATGCAATTTAAATAGATTACCTAAGATGTATAAATAACTTCTATATAAAAATTTATATTATTGATAAGAATTTTATAAACAATATGTAGTTATTAATTGTAATGTAATTCGACTATGTTACGTAATTTTTTCAATAAATATTGTCACAAAATTATCAAAATACTCTTTCCAGCTGTTCTTTTCAGTGTAAAGCTGGTATGTGTCTGTTACATGTCTAGTTAATTCAGGAGTAGGCGCTGAACTGAGAATACCAGCTTCATAAATCTTAGACAGCCTCTGTTTAGACGTAATAGAGTTTGTATTCATGACAGGGGGTTTGCTGTATCTTCGATGCATTAAGAGAGCACATTTCCACAAAAGAATATACGTCATTCGATGCGAATTTCAAAAACCAAGTCGGCATTAACAGGACCTGATCAAGTCTGAGAATATTATTTATTCCTAATACCATGTTATTCTCATCATTTCTAGCTTCTTCAATTAATTCCTCTTACGTGCGCATGATATTCTAGACCTAAGAATATCACAGGTTTGGTATTTAATTCCTCAGCATCTCCAATAGATACTATTATAAATGGCGAGTCAAATTTATTATTGTTCTATTGATGTATCATTTCGGTTTGATTCTTGGTTGCTTCGTTGCCTAAGTGCTACATAATTTCTTAATATGTTTCGTGATTGTACCATTTGCCCGAAATTCTACTTATTGATTGATAATTTGATCAGCTGTCTTATACAGTTCTTCGTTCAGGATGTTTTACTAACTCTACATACTGTAAAAAGGATACAATATATAGTTAATGAAAATGCACCGAGATCTCTCATCGGGTAATGTCTTAGATCATGTTGATTAGTTCCGAGACAGCAAATGATTGTACGTAATGTTTAATCTAACTGAAAGCTGAAATTTCCTTACTTCCGTTACTAGTACCACAGAAATGCTACCGACGACAACAATCTGTTTTCCTTAGCTTTCCTCCTTCCCTAGTTTGTCCAATCTCCTGGTTTTCAAGAAGTTTTTATTCAATAGTCGAATGCAGGTTATCACACATATTGTCCAATGATCCAAAGTTTGATTGTAGATTGTGGTATCACTTTTTTATTCTAAATAATTCTCAAAAAAAAAAAAATATTATTATTGGCATGATCAAATATAAATAATGGAAAGCATAGTATCAGAATCGAAGAACCAACTTCGATTCACTATCTACCTGGAGCAACTTTTTTACATATAGTATCAATATGTACTGACTAGACAAATTTTCATGTGTAAACTTAAGAACTCTAGTGGTGGTTGCTGTTTCACAGTGCTTTTGTATATTTTAACTCACAGGCTTTTTTCGCATTTCTTTATAGAGCAGCTGTATGGTAAGAAGTAAGATTTACAACTGAATTTTGTACAAACCAGTTATGGACCTCCCCAATTTCTATTTTGTTATTTACTACACGTTTTAACCTAAATTCCGTTACCAGAATTATCGTCGACAAATAATATGAAATTGTTTACACTAAAATCATTTACATAAATAATATATAATAACAGGCTCAGAACTGATCCTTGTGATATACCCAGTGAGCTTCTAAAAAAATTTTATTCAATGTTATATATTTCTATATAGTCAATTTTATTTTCCAGATAATGTTTAAATCACTTAGTTAAACTCTTACACCATACCTCTCCATTTGATTAATATTTGACTCACTAGGCCCAATACTTTACTTCAATCTAGATAAATACTCACGCACCTTTTGTCTTTATTTAAATTATATGAAAATATTATAGTTGCCGTTGCGATGGAAATTTCAGCCCGGTATTCAAATTGATTATCATTAAAATAAATTTATTGAAAATAAATACGATTTTGTTAGAAACTAATTTTCAAATATTTGGTAGAAAGATCTGAAATCTCTCGTAGATTTCTCGTTATTTGCACGCTATATGTCAGTTTACAGTATTACACGTTTCTTGATGTGTGTTTCGTAAACTAAGTTGGCGTCATTAGGAGATGATTAAAACTATTTTAATATAAAATAACTTTTCTGTTGCTATATTAAAGAGTCCAGCTCTTTCCCAGGATTCAATAGATAAGTCAAACCAAAATCAATAAAAGTTCTAGTAAACTGAAAACAAATTGTACATAAAATCAAAGGAAGTGCATCAGTACTTAGATGCAGATCTAGTTGTGCTATATTTTAAACATTATAGAGCAATATTCAGATAATATGATCAATAAATTTACTTCGCCTTTCTTCATCTCTTTAAAGGATATACGTAAATATACAATTATCTCTCGTTTTCCATTTTTATATGTCTCTCTTCACCTGTATCTTCATATATTATCCTCTATTCCTCTCCTTTTTAATTCTTTTTAATGGTTGTACTATATATCATCCTTTTCGCTTATTCTCCTTTACCCCCCTTTCTCATTTATCCTCTTTCTCTCTCTATTTTCATCATTCTCCCTTTATCTCTTTCTATCGATCCCACTTTTCTTCCTTTCTTATTTCCTCCCCTTCATCTTTTTCTCTGTTTATCTCTCTTACTATGTTGTGTTGCTTCTCTCTTTATCTCCTTTTTCTCTCTCCCCGTTCTAGCGTCATCAGAAGATGTTTAAAACTGTTGTAATATAAAATAACTTTTTTGTTGCAAATGAACCGGTCCAGCTCCTGCTCAGGATCTAATGTACGAGTGTGAACAGAAATCCACAAAAGTTCTAACAATTTTAAGACATAAATTGTACACAAAATCAAATGAAGTGCATCAGAATTTAGATCTGGATCTAGTTGTGCTATATTTTAAAAATTATAGCGTAATATTCAACTCATATGTTCAAGAAACTGCCTTTACTTTTCTTTGTCTCTTTAAAGTATATACGTAAATATACAATTTTCCCTCGTTCTCTATTTATATATGTCTATCTTTACCTGCCTCTCTGTATCTCCCTCTTTCTCTTATCATCTATTCCTCTCTTTCTCTTATTCTCTATAACTGTCTTAGTGTATATCTTGCTCATTCTCCCTTACCCCTCTCTCTCTCTCTTTCTCTCCGTCATTCTCTCTTTCTCTCGTTCCTACTTGTTTCCTTTTATTATTTCTCCTTTTATCGTTTTTTCTATTTACCTCTATTACTCTCTTGTTCTCTGTCTCTCCTTATTATCCCCTTCTCTTTCTCTCTCCCCTTTCTAGCGCTATCAAGAGATGATTAAAACTGTTATAATATAAAATAACTTTTTTGTTACTACATCAAAGGATCCAGTTCCTTCCCAGGACTCAGTAGACGAGTTGCAATTAAAATGCGCAAAAATTATAGTAATTTGAAAACACAAATTGTGCATAAAATTCAATGAAGTAGATTTAGTAGATTTAGTTGTGCTATATGTAGACGTATATAAACATTATAGCTTCCTTCTTCAAAAAACTTCTTTCCTTATTTATAACACTGACTTAGTTTTCCATAAAACACCAAAATACTATACACTACACTCGACGCGCGTTTCGACAACAAAGTTGGCATCATCTGGAGATTATTTAAACTGATTCCTTATTTATGTCATAGCATTATACTAAGGACGATGCCGCGATGTCAGTGTGTATCCTCTTCTTTCCGCAATTTGTCCAGGCTTCTAGTTTTCAATTAGATACCCCCTCCATAGAGATTTTTAATAATAGAATACAGGCGGACGCTGCTATATATAGATGGTTTTTTCATATTATAACCAGAATTTTGCCCCCGTGGATGATTACTTGCATACTATGTCTCAACATAATCTCCATTTCTATTATAATCATATTTCTCAGAAAATCATATGAGAAAATAAACTGTATGATAAACGTAAAGAAAATTCTTGGAAACGAGAATAATGAAATAACCTGCCCTATCTCCGTGCTAACTTCAAATAGAGCTATCTATTATCAAGATAATTATAACAAATCATTGAAAAAGAATGTGTTACTGCGTACTTATAAAGAAGACCTCCTACCAGGATAATACATATTCACAATCGCCCAGTTTCCGGCTGCCAATACCGCGACCCAGGAACGACCCTTAACATAGCTTTGTTTCCATGAATAAACAATACGGCAGCTACTTCAACGGCGTATGTCATTAATGGGACGTTTGACAAGGGTCGCAATTAAGAGTGTCCTGCAAAAAATCGCGTATCGTCCGGGAATAAAACGCTGATATTTCCCGATTCGAAGAGGAATTATAGGGACGCGATGCTATCAATTATTAACCGGCTGTCACGGATTGTATTTGCCGATGACATTGACAAGGAAAACACGTGAAAGAGTAATAACTTTTCTCTTTGTCGCTCTACAACTATAACCCACTTACGCCTACAGTCATAACGGACACAGTACCCTGTTACGATGCATATTTTCTTTGCAAATTAATGTTTTATACAGTGTGGTATAAAATAAGCAATAACGCTATTATTATTATCTTGAATTTCTTATTTTGGAGAATAATTCATAGCAATTTAACTTATATGCCAAATTTATTATGTCATTTTTATTTAAACATACATAACACTTAACAATAATAATAATAATAATGACCCAAGGTAAGCATAACCGTTCCATTGTCACTTTTCTATCGTATCTTACCCATTGCATCTTTCCTTGCTAATGTTCTATCGAAGTTCGTACAAGTTGCAACATAAAAAATAATTAATAGTTTACCAGATGAGGTATAGAGAGCTTAACATCCTCTGCTATTTGGTTATGAGCTGTTTTGTAAATAACATACATACAAATAATATACTTTATATCTTGTAATATATAATACAACATTGCGTATCTTCGTCTCTTCAAAGAATATACGTAGATATACAATTTGCCCTGGTTTTCCATTTCTGTATTTCTCTATCTGCCTCTCTCCATCTTTTTCTTTCTCTCATCCTCTATTCCTCTCTTTCTGTCACTCTCGCTAACTTTCTTGCTGTGCATTTCCTCCTTCACCCTTACCTGCCTGCTTTCTCTTTTCTCCTTCTCTCTTTTTCTCTTCCCGTTATGATAGTTTTCTTTCTTTTTTCCTTTTCTTATTTCCCTGTTTGTCTTTTTCTCTATGTATTTACTTTACTCTCTTCTATTTATTGTTTATTCCTCTTTCGCCCCTATTATAGTTCTCGAGTTATTAAGGTCTAAAAAATACTATTTTTATCACTCACTGACACTCATCAAAAACGTAGACCACTTTTAGGTGACTTAGAAACTTGAAATTTGCGATCAAGGTAGATTATTAGGTGTATACAAAGAAAAAAATCTGAAACCACAAACTATTGATGTTCGGTGTTGATAAAGTTATTGGTGCAGTTATTTTAAAGTACTAAGTATCAATCAGTCCAACAAAATGATATGGTGCCATTACACTACGTGATTTGTTAAATTATTTTCTTCGCATCAAATATTAAACATAAAAGTATCGTAAATATTCTTCTTCTTCCTTCTTCTAAAGTATGTCTATGACATGTTTCTCCTCGATGAATATCATCGGTACTATGAGCTGGATCTGCTTTTACAGAGGGTAGGCTATCTTAGCAGCCTGCCTACCCTGACCCTCTACTAACCTACCTGGCCCTCTAACCCTCCTCTTTCTTCCGGGCTTGGAACCGGCAACAGTCCTACTGGGCTACTCAATCCACCCAACAGCACTGCAGGCTGAAACATCACGCGGTGTTTTCAAGCGGTACCAATCCAAGTGCTAACTGCACCCAAGGTTACTTGACTTCGGTGATCAGACGAGGATCGATGTTCAACATGGGATGGCCCTTGCCCCATATATATTTGTAACTAATTATAATAAAATAGGCAATTTATATTTAGGTATACCCATAATAACCACATTGCGTTATATTAAATAACACTTTTCAAAAATTAATTATATTTCACCAAAAACATAAATGTGAAAAGGGGGCCAAGTTCGGTACAAACGATGTTCGGGGTTGTCGGCTTCCCCGATAAAAGAGTTGATCTGAACGGGTGCCAGGCTCCATAGGAACTTATAATAAAAATGTATAACGGTCTTCAATTGATTAAAATAATTGTTACTTTATTTGATACTGAATTTATAACTGGGCAAGTTTTATATACAAGAACTCGTAACTAAATTGTATTACTAACTCAATTGTTTGTAGTGTAAAATATAACAACTAACAAAGTTAAATTTTGAGCTTGTATTAAATATCATCGCGTTTTTACGTATCAAACGTAACGTATTGACTACTAAACTTGCCAAGTTATACATTCAATATCAAAGAACGTAAACAATTTTCTTTTAAATTAATTGAAGACCGTTGTACGTTACTATTGTAAGATCCTATGGAACTTAGCTCCCGTTAAGATCTCTCTTTTTCCTATTTCCCTTTTTATTTCCTTCTGTATTTCTCTCTTTATCTCTTTCTCAATTTCTTATCTCATTACTTCCCTTTTTCTCTAGAGTATTTCATTATCTCTTTCTATCTGGCTTCTTTCTCTCTCTCGACCTTCTTTTCTTTCTTCCTTTATCCCTTCCTCTCTTTCTTTCGTTCTCTATTTCTTTCTCTCTCCATCCCTTTCTTCTTTTCTTCTTTATACCTTTCATTGGCACATGAAGTTGATAGGGACAATTTCTGTTAGTTTACATGACGACGCATTGTTAAATTCGAAACGTTTTGTTGCTGAGGTAATTTTCTCATCGAGTTAATTAAGGTTTTAGTTGTCATTATTTCAGTGAAGACTTGTTGTACATTAAGTCTAAAATTATCATTTTTGTTTGGGTCCACGTAATTTTCGCACGTCTTTTTTTGTTAAACATATCGCAAAGTTCGAGCCGATTTCCCATGTTGTTTCTTCCCATGTTTGGGTGCTTGATGAATTGACATATTAAGAATAGCTGCAGTTGTGTTATATAAATATGAGCACATAATAAGCTAGTGTGACTGACAAGTGGGATTTTCAATTTACTCCTCTTTATTACTAGATCTGTTTTGCATTGATCACAAGAAATACTTTACAACGGGATAGTACACGGGATATCTTCATATTTGAAGTTTTAAAGTTAGGGTTCAAGGATTAATAGTGAAGAATGAAAAAAACCCCTATAGGTGTCGTTTTGCAAATGAAATCGACGTGTGTGAAGTTTCGCCGAAGCATGTATTAGGAGCAACATATCCGACTTTTCCCCACAACATGGGAACATATCTAAGTACAGTGTTTTCCGTTTTATCGACTCTTAGAGTCAAAAAGACATTCCGTTTTAAGCAAATTCAAGGTAGCATTGAAATTTCAAAAAATAAAACCCGCCACAGGTAGGATTCGACAGCTGTTCCGGATTGGAACCGAACGACATACAGCTGTTTCGAACTTATTAGTTCTCATCAGTGCCGTACACGGTGCGCCGGTCCAAGACAAATGTGGAATGAAATGGAATACATCTTTATCGATACGATCTATGTCCGTAACATATAAGTTGGAAATCGAGAAAGTAACTACTAAACCGCCAAGCGGTTATCAAAACAGTTCCCT
Source organism: Rosalia funebris (assembly GCA_037954035.1). Classification (NCBI taxonomy): domain Eukaryota; kingdom Metazoa; phylum Arthropoda; class Insecta; order Coleoptera; family Cerambycidae; genus Rosalia; species Rosalia funebris. The sequence goes on from JAZFAV010000022.1 coordinate 9,714,895, forward strand.
ATTAGCAAAGCTATTACATAATCGCTATAGGAAACAGCTACTCCTCGGGCTAAAGTCCCGCCAGGCATTGAATTATACCTAAAAGCGATCCTTGACCCGTTTCTCGTGTTTCTGCACGATCAGATAAGGTTTCAAAAAATAAAACCCGCCACAGGTAGGATTCGACATTCGAAAGGGGTCGAGGATCGCTCTTAGGTATAATTCAATGCCTGGCGGGGCTTTATCCCGAGGAGTAGTTGTTTCCTATAGAGATTATGTAATAGCCTTGCTATTCGGGAACTACTTTGATAACCGCTTGGTGGTTTGGTAGTTCCTTTCTCGATTTCCGACTTATATGTTACTGACAGATTAAGAGAAACAATTATAGAAAAAGGGCATTGAAATGATCTCCAAAATTATCACCAAGGATAATGTCAAGGTTATCATACAAATAATATTTCTGCATCCTACAAATTTTGCATTTAATAGTTTTATAGAAGTAAATAAACTAATTACCATAAATTAAAATTAATCAGTAGAATCTCGTTCTACGAAATATGTTTAATCTTCTCTTCATATTCCTGATGTTTAAATTATCAGAAGTGCGAATATGTTTGAATTCTGAAAGAATGGTTTCTTTCAGAACCTCTCGAGACCCCAATTCATGCATAAGCAACATTCAGAAATGTCGCAGTATTGAAATTGAAATGAATATGTATTTTGTGCATGACGAAATGCCGTATTAAAGAGACTAGCTCGGTTCGAGCGAAGAGAGAAATGCCAGCGAGCATGCTACCCATCAAATTACGGTTTTTTCTCAGTAATACAGTAATCGGCTTGGCAGCGCGAGGTGAAGAAATCCATTAAGAGACACTCTTTTATGAGGTTTTCCCTATTGATTGCTACGTTCGTCTTTATTTGTATGTTTTAGCTTATAAACAGGTAGAAATAAGGGCCCTATCACGTGCAAGTCAGCAGAGATACATTCTGATGTAGAAATTTAGCGAAAGGTTTAACGTATATTTAATACACGTATCTTCTAAAAAGAGAAACGTGATTTGATTATGCGTTTTATTGTGACTTCTTTATTAATGGATAAGCTTGTGTAAGCCTGCATGCAGAAAGAAACATATTATGAAAAACTGCCAGTCAATAGCCATAAAACTTATACAGGGTGTCCCAGATTTAAACGGAGATACTCTAGTGGAAGGTAGAGCACACTCAGCTGAGTTCAAAACACCCCTATACTTACCATTGAATGTGAACCGTTTTTGAGATACGGGGTGTTTTATGGTTTTTGATCAGAACTTTAGTCCGCCATATTCTTGAAATGACTGCAAATATTTAGATAAAATTTGGTACACATATTTACTCTTTTAGGTTAATAAATAGCTTAAGTGATTTGGGAAAAATTCAAGGATCGACCTCCATTTTTTAATATGGCTCTTTGGTCGTTAACATCACACTGTATATTATTTTGTGGTAAATATTAGTAAACTTTTAAAAAGCCTATGGACCAGTTTATGAAATAATGTCATAATTTTTGATGGCACATTTACGGTTATTCTTCAATAAATTTTCATAAGTATTGAAAGACCAAATTTGACATTCAACAAATAACACAATCTAGTTGCTAACATCATTATTTTATTAATTTTAGCTAAATACCCCGCAAAAGAGGTTGTTATTTGTATTTGTTTTGACATTCAGTGTTTCTTCCGTCCACAATAAAGCACATTCCATTTATTTTACGAATAAGAAATAAGTAATAAAACGATGCGATTAACGCATGACATTGTTGCATTAAAAATCCCAAGTAAGCACATGTCAAATGTGTAATTATACAAATAATAATTGTTGTTTACTCTTAGTAATTATTAGAATAAGTGATAAAAATCCAGTTATAAAATTAAAAATTTTAAGATGCCGTTTCAATTTAGTAATGAAGAATATGCGGATATTATTTTTATGAATGGCTTTTGCGACGGAAATGGGAGAACTGCAAAATGAGAGCATCAAAGGCGTTTTCCAAATCGCCGTGTACCAGATCATAAAACGTTTTCAGAGGTATATCGATTTAGTAGGGAACATTTCCGTCAATGACAAAACATGAACATGTTATTTTCCACAGGAAGAGCAAAAATTACAGGTTGTAGGAAATAATCCATCCATAAGTGTTAAAAAAATAAGTAATATGTTAGCAGTACCTAAGAACATTAAAGAAGGAAAATTTGTATTCATTTCATGTTAAAACAGTTCAACGTCTAGAAGACGGCGACGACGTTTCTCGCTTAACGTTTTGTAGATGGATTTTGGCTCACAGAAGAATAATATCGAGAGTTCTATTCACGGATGAAGCCCAATTCACACGTGATGGAATTAATAACTGTAGAAATCAACATGTTTGGGCAACCGAAAATCCACATGCAGTGATTCAGAAACATTCCCAATACAGATTTAACATTAATGTGTGGTGTGATATTTACAATAATCATCTAATAGGGCACCACATTTTTGAAGGAAGGCTAACTGGTGAGCTTTATTTAAACTTTCTTAGAGATATCTTGCCAGATTTATTAAATCAATATTAGGCGTTTGTGGTTTCAGCACGATGGTGCTGGACCCCATTATTCTGCACCGGTTCGGGATCATCTGAACCAGCATTACACCAACAGATGGATTGGTCGTGGAGGTCCGGTAAACTGGCCACCTAGGTCTCCTGATCTTACACCTCTAGATTACTTTTTATGGGGTCATCTCAAGTCAGAGGTGTACAATGAAGAGTTCAATACACGAGAGCAGCTTCTAGAAAAAAATATTACTGTATGTGATAACATTAGAAATAACCCGGAAGTGATTGATAGGTCAAAGAAAAACATATTAAAACGTTCTCGAAAATATATTGACGCTGGGGGCATTCATTTTGAAAACCTGTTATAGTTTTAATTATTTGCACCGTTTTTATTTTTTTTTTTTTCAATTACTTAAAGTTGTAAATAAATTTGTGAAAGAAATGGAATGTGTAATATTTTGGATGATATTAAACTAAGAAAAGCTTAAAAACACTGAATGTCAAAACAAAACTCTTTTGCGGGGTATTTAGCTAAAATTAATAAAATAACGATGTTAGCAACTGAATTGTGTTATTTGTAGAATGTCAAATTTTGTCTTTCAATACTTTTGAAAATTTATTGAAGAATAACCATAAACGTGTCATCAAATATTATGACATTATTTCATAAACTGGTCCATAGGCTTTTTAAAAGTTTACTAACATTTACCACAAAATAATATACAGTGTGATGTTAATGACCAAATAGCCATATTAAAAAATGGATGTCGATCCTTGAATTTTTCCCAAATCACTTAAGCTATTTATTAACCTAAAAGAGTATAATATGTGTACCAAATTTTATCTAAATACGTACAGTCATTTCAAGAATATGGCGGACTAAAGTTCTGATCAAAAACCATAAAACACCCTGTATCTCAAAAACGGTTCACATTCAATGGTAAGTATAGCGGTGTTTTGAACTCAGCTGAGTGTGCTCTACCTTCCGCTAGAGTATGTCCGTTAAAATCTGGGACACCCTGTATAACCTACAAGTATTTCAGTTTATGAATCCCCTTAAACATTCCTTGGCCATTCTCCTCTTGAATTGAACTTCTAATGAGGTGCAGATATCTAGCGAGTTCACAAACGGATTGTGACTTAATGAATACCTTTAAAACCTTACTTTAAAACCATAAGGGCAATTGACTTTGCTTACGTTCTTCTATATTATGAAAATGCAATACAAAATCCACCGCAACAGTTAATAAGAATTTAGATGTCGATGAGGAATTTGTGACTATTGCTCTACAATCCCTAGTCAAAATCGGGGATATTCGTTGAGGGGCATCCGTACAGATACACCCAAGATTTGGGAGTAGCATTAGTGTACTTAGATTCGGCGTCCACTCGACTGGTAATAAATTATAAAAATTTTATAGAATCCCGAAGATAAACTTAAAAGTAATGAAAGATCTGGAATTTACGGAACAGCTTGTCAGGAGTTAGTCAAATGTATATTGGACGGATCAGAAGAGCAATTGTAACTAGGTTTAAGACGCGTATGACTCACTTCAGTATGTACGATATATTGTATGTATGTGCAAGTATGAACGATTAGGAAAATATTCCGTTACATAACATACTTTCCAAAATAATGTTAGAATAGGCTCTAGTATTGCAATGTTAGTTGAAGATATACCCATTAATGGACTGTTGGTTGCTTTTGAAAGTATCAACATAACAAAATGTAATAACAGCATGGACAAAGACAAAGGCCTATATATAACAGTTCATTGTTTTGCTTGATACCGTGAATGATGACATTAATGGATCAGTGAGCTGAATATTTACTTCATTGCGGCCAAGTAACGCGAAAAGAAATTGTTGTAAGTGATTATGTATTAGAAGCAGTGGCACAGTTTGATGTACTATTGATTTACATTTATTTACTGTTCACTAACTACAAAGAAAAATCATTACAATGCGTTAGGTTATTGACAGTTATTAAGTAAACGACTTGATTGACGAAACGCACGTCAAGTAACGTATAATCTTTCGATGTGCGTGGAAAATTGGTCTCCTTTTTAATTTTCCGCACTCCACTATACTAGCGGAAATGTAATATAATCGTGTAAAGAAAAAGTGAAAAAATAAAATGTTTTTTGGTTTATTTTTCGTTTTTCGGCCTAAAAAAAAAAATGGTTTTTAAAAAATGTTTGCTGTGTGTCGTTGTCGTTGTCATTTTAAACTCATTAGCACGATAACTCAACTAAATCGTGTCGGATTAATCGAGTTTTGATTTATTCTCATCGGGGACGTCTCCCAGACGAGACCTATTGATTTTGAGGTGGATAAAACATACTCTACCATGTACATGGGTCATGAGAAAGTACAATGGTGAACTACTTAAGAAATGTTTCTTGTTAGCACGATCACTCAATTAAATCGTGTCGGATCAATCGGGTTTCGACTGATTCTGATTAGGGACGTTTACCAGACGACATCTATTGATTTTAGGTGGATAGGACACACTCCATCCTGTCCATGGGTCATGAAAAAGCACGATGGTGGACTATTTGAAAAAAGTAAAACTGTTGCATAAAACACATATTCTGCATTTATGTGTTGGTTTATTCTTTCCCGGCCACTCAATTTCGAGATAGAGATGTTCTACGTGCGGAAAAGTCCATTTTAAGGTTTTAAAACTGTTTTTCTTTTAAATTACATGTTATACACTTCGGAATTTAGAAACCAATTTAATTACAAATTTAATTACTTATCATCAAACTATGTAGTATAACGGGTGTCCCAGAATATGTGGGCAAACTCTCGGATTTATACAGGGGGCGTTAAAATAACATCACAAGTTCCTATAGAAATTTTCCCCAGAGGGCCCCCCTACGGATATACAGGCCCCTAAGGGACGCCCCTGAAATCGATTATTTTTTAACAACAGCAACCATAGCAACAAAAAAGCAAAGAAAAAACAAATGTAAATAAAAGTGGCATTTTTTTTAAAAGGCTCAGAAAGAATGCAAATTTCATAGGTTTATTTCTCTTTGCGGATGTAATAAAAATCATATTAAACAAAAATAGTTTTTTCTCGAAAACAATTCATTAATCAATATCAACCGAGAGTGCTTTTTTTTCATTTAATGTTCAAGCTATTTAAAAATATTATTTCTGTGCCTTTATCGTAGAGGGTGTAAAATAAATTAACATTATTGTACTACAGCTAGTTCATCCCTGGCAAACCAAATAAGCCAAATTGTTTTCACGGGTAAATTTTTAAGGAGTCTTATGTATTGTCTATCGTATTAAGAAATAATTAAATTACACAAAGTATTTTAAAAGTTATTAAAAGAAAATCGATTTTCAGGGGCGTTCTTTAGGGCCTGTATCTCCGTAAGGGGGCCCTCTGTGGAAAATTATAGGAACTTGTCATGTTATTCTAACGTCGCCTGTATAAATCCGAGAGATTGCAAACATATTCTGGAACACCCTACATATTCAAAGTTGACTAATGACAAAAGACCTAGTCAACCAAACAATTTCTTTCATTATTCTATTGATGTTCGCAACTATTTTCGCCAACAATGTTGCTTAATTTTTCCAGTGTAGGTAGGCATGATGACTTCCCAATTGATCCTTCTAATTGTTTGTCAAACTCAGAGTAGAATCCGGAACAGGTTAATTCTGATAGTGATTGACACGACATCTGCCTCCTAATTCTTTCTCTAAAATAATTGTCCTATATAATTTATTCCCGATGGAAATATCAGGCACACGAACTGTATATTGTGATTTCATCCTTATTGAGAATCATCAGAACGGAGTGCTAGATGTCTGATGTACTAAGAAAACATCAGTTTATGTAGCTTCTTCTTCTATCCGCATAAGCGAACATGAATCAGTTGTTTCTGGAACAGGATCATACAGAGATTAGCAGCATTATTCGTTGGTTCACTTCACATTATCTGTGATATATTCATCACACCAGTATAGGCAACGCAAAATATTTTCCTGAAAGAAGCTTATTAGTGCTGCTAGTATAACATCAACATTGTAGACTTTATTTGACTATATTCTAATTACTAAATATGTATATATTCCTATTGATTGCATCATAGAATAAAAATACTAATAATAATAACTTTATTGCTTATAGAAACATACATCTTATAGCAAGGGGCTTATTAATACATATATGCAGTGTGCTATTGATTATAAAAAAGAAATAAAAGAATAGATACAAATAATAAACTAAAGCAACTAACATTAATAACAAAGGATATAAATACAACTTATATATAATTATAATAAAGGATATAAAAAAAGGAAATAACAAATTAGGATATAAATACAACCATTTTTAAAGACTAAATGAAAATAAAATACAAATCATAACCTAGAACAGCTAGCAGTAATAATAAAGCAGAAATTGACAGAAATAATTATATAATAAAAAGAAGAAAAAGAACCGAATTATTCGTTAAATAATTAAACCCTAAAGTTAAGAGTGTTTATGAGAAGCTAGCTAACTACTTAGACGTTTTCATGTAATATATTTCCTAAGGTATCAAACAGTGATTGAAAACTTGAAACTCCAGAAAAGCTACACGTGATCTTGTGACAGAAAGCAGGTGATAGTAAAAAATATATGAACTAATTTTGTAGTTAGAAAGTCTTGCACGAAAATCAAATTCCTGTTAAATTAACCTTGTAATAGCATTCCTTGAATGTAATTCGTAATATATTTACGTTAAATAAACGTGGCTGTGCAATTAAATGAACAAAAGCTATGTTCCTTTTGTATTTCAAATAAGGATGAGAATCTATAGTTGAATAACTCAGTAGAAATAAAAAATATCTAGAATTGTCTAAATGATCTATGTCACTACTATGACATACTTCCTGATATTTAAGAAGTGCAGTCTTACTTCTTTTCTTTTCAGTACGTGCACAATACATTGTTCAAATATGTTTATTTACAGAATCAATTTCAGCGAAAAACGTTTTAACTCACAGAACCCAGCTATTTTTTTTGGCAGTGGAACCAGAATTATATTATTTAAGTACCTATGATTATCCATGTTCAAGACCTTTATTAAAAAATTTAGGGCATGATTTAAAATTAAAAACGAGATATGTCTAATACGTGTCTCCACGCGTACTAAACAAAAGCAGGGATATTTTGAGGAATATGTACATTTTTGCGATGAGTCTATGTACATTTTTATCGAGTTAAAAAACAGCTATAATAATTTTGCACCTCCATTTAAAGTCCCATTAAACATTTTTTATTAAATATTTTAGAACAACAAATATTTAGCTAAATATATAAAATTTGCATAAAAATTCGTAAATCATACGAACCTTGTAATACTGATTTTAGAAGTTTCGCTCACCATTATCACGCAACAGCTTTTCTTAATTATATTTCTAGGCGTTTTTATACCAGTATAGTCATATCCAAAAGTTTAATTATAATTAGCCATCACACGAAAGCGATAGCAAGCACGAGCGTATGTGTATTTTTAAAAGTGGGATCCTCTTTGAAACCTGAAAATCCATTTTAACGCAATACAGTGTGGAATATTTCCTACTCTGACGTTAATTATATTTTCCAATCCTCCTGATGTAATTTTTTTTCATAGGAGAATATTGTGTACCGTAGAGTTCCGTCCACATTTCGATTCTTTATTGAGGCTCCATATGATATGGCTGTATCGACAATGTGACATTTGTAACGAGTAAAGAATGAAAAGCTAGCGTGACGAGGCATAAAAAGGGATTATCAAATTATTTGTTTGTCACAATACGCTGAAACAGTTAGTCATTCATATAGCGTCATGATTAAGTTAGAAGCAATTTCATCAAGTTCAAAGGAATTGTATATTTCCATCGTATCAGTACGACGATCTGTTTGAATAAGTAACAGGTGTCCTGAAATGTTTTCCTCTTTTTAAGTGAACAAAACTCCGTTATTAAAAACTATATTTACGTTCCCAAGTTCTCTTAATTTCCTCTATTATTTTGGCGTTTAACTAAAGGAAAGTCCTAGAACCATCAGCGTACACCTTAGATTTCTAATATCATCATAAGAATAAATTCATCGGTGTTATCAGAACTTCTAGGCGCTCAGTTAATGTCCCCCCGGTTATAGATCAATTCTTCAAGGAGTTTTGAAGTTCTGGTGCCAAAAAATTGTTTATTATATCTCTATATTGAAGAGAAGTCACAGTGAGTGCAACACCGTTTGCATTTTCATTAAAGTCATTGCCCCAGTTATGCCAGATGGACTCATTGCTGCCGATGCCATTAATTCAGAAGACCGTAAGGGATTTTGTTGCTTCCCTCTCGAGACCCTGGGTTTTCTATAGACCAATAATGGCAATTTTGTTTATTTACATATTCATGTAAATTATTCGAAAATTTATATAATCCTTTGTAACATCCTATTCATCGACGAGGCACATTCCTGCCCAAAAGCGAATCGAACTGGATAATCTTTAACTTTCAAAGTTGGCACCAGTTAACTCTTGCATGGATGAATCCAAAGGAACAAACTCTTTGCCAGGATTTCATGGATAGTGGTTTTACAGTACAGAACGGCGTGGTATACGTATCACTGCTGCACGAACACGTTCGACGTACTTTCTTTTACACTTCTTGCTCTTATGGGTGAATCTGTTGGTGTTTATTAATGGTAGTTGCTTCCTCTTCAAACTTAGCGACCTATAATTTGATTAATTTTACTTAAGGAGCTTAATTAATGTCGAGGTCGTGCGTTCGATACAAGCGACTATCGACGTATCGACCTATAGTTCGACCTAACATGAGAGAACGATGATTCTCGTAAAAGCTTCTGGCACACATGGCATGTTGCTCACCAGTGAAACGGTCCATTGGAAGTGAATTTCCAACTCGCGGTATCTAAAAAACACACAAGCACATATTTACCACTACCTCTTTCCGAGATATTCAACAAATTAATGAAGAAAACATTTCAGGCCACCTTGTATAACCACATTGTTTGATGAAATTGGCATACATTATCTCATAGTCGTGACATAAATACTGAATTATTTACTGAAAACTATTATATGAATAGATATTATATACAATATCATTCATATAACCAACTCCGAAAATTTTTCGGATTCCAGTTTCTATGACAGTGTGAAAATTCGAGGTTAGGATCAAGTTTATGCGTTTTATTAGTTTGAGAGATTGGTAATTATATACGACTTTCAGTTATATCGGCAATGGATTTCAACTTCCTTAATTTAAATTAAAAGCTATATTTCTTAAATAATTTTTGAATTTTATACGTTAATTCTGAACAATTAATATCGATAATAATCGAATTTTCATATACAGACCTGGCAAATACAAATCTTGAATGGACTATTTAGTGTGATATAAATAAAACTAATATTCATTAAGAAATATAAATAAACAATAATTAAAAAAATATATCATGTGCAGCACAGTACACGTGATAGAAATGAATACTTCTTTAGAATAGAAAATGAGAGAGATTAAGAGTGAGAAATTGAAAGAGAGAGAGAGAGAGAGAGATAGAAAGGGAGAGGGATAATTTCAAAAGAAATATAACAATATAAAATTTGTGTAAAAAATATTCGGTTTATTCATTATCTACACTATCATCGGCTGGTGGTTTAATTGGTAATACTGATATGATTGGTTTGTGATAACTAAAATATGAAATATATGTTCGTGATTCGATATTTTCTAGATAACGTGTAAAAATTGTATCTATTGTTATTCCGGATTCTGTTGTTGATTCTTTGGGATTGTTATTTATAAGCAGACCAAATGTTTCTCGAAGAAAGTTAATCAACGTCAAAGAATCATTGGATCCGAAATGTACATTGAAATCTCCCCCGAGAATCAAAGGGATTTTATCTTTGCCTCTTCCAAGTGCACTTGCACCTGTGTGGCTGTAAATCAGTAGGGAGCGGTTAATAAAATATATTGTATCTTCTAGATTTTGGTTCGGTGAGATATAGATGACTGCGATGACGATATTTTTTCATCGCTTCGTACTGAGTTTATATCGCTCTCTCTTGCTCCACTCCCGTGTGGCATCATAGTTGTACGTACTCGCGCGCATGTGCGTCATGCTATATTTTCTTCTAATGCCTAGTATTCAATGAATACGTGGCTCTCTCTCTCTCTCTTGCTCGTACAATGTTTCCTAAAGTATTCCCCCTTCAAGCAACTTAGACCTTGGACTTGGCGTATGAGTGGGCGTTAAAGACGAAGGACTGCACAAAAAGGAGACGCGGATAGCCTAAACTGATATATATGATGTATAGCTCTCCTTCTCTTTCTCTCTATGTTATATATCTGTGTACTCTGTCTTGTAACAAAGCCTGTGTTTTAGGTATACCAAATGTATAGCTCTCTTTCTCCTTCTCTCTACGTTATACCTTTTTTCTCTCTCATGTAACGAAATCTCGAAACGTTACATTTTTCCAATTCGCTCTCTATTCTCGTCAAATATCAGAACGCCGCTAAAGAAGTATTCACTTCAAAAACAACAATCTACAAAATATATTCAAACTATTTTAAAATTTTATTTTAAGCTCAAAAATATCCCCTTGGTTTGCAAGATAATACCCTAAACGATCATAGAATTATTTTCTAACGGTTGTCATCTCTGGCGTCACACTTTCTGGGGCAACTACAATTTTAGCACATAATTCATGAAGGTTATAAGCTCGATAACGATATCCCATAGAATTGTAGCCTACATGCTAAGTTTTTGAGGGTGCTAGGTCCTAACGGCAACCTTATATGCTTATTTTCCCTTTATCAGTATATAGTTGTGGATGGATTACGTCGAACATACAATGAATGGAAAACTTCGTCTGTGAGTAAGTTATTTATTATATTTTCGTTGCTTCATCTGTCTTATACAATCTTTGGTTGGACAAGGAAACGGTTGTACAAAGAATTTGTCGCTTATTCAATGAAAATCCTCACTTACCTTCAATAAATAAAACTAAATTCACAAGAATTGCACAATACGTACAAAGAATATAATGAAACGTGGTAGAAAACAATAAAATTGTATAAGACCAGAAAATATATAAACAATAAAAAAACAATAAAATCTTGGTAAAATACATTTTTCATTAAAAATATATGTGTTATAATATAGCTTCTAAAATAATTCTTCTGCCTTCGTTTTTTATAGTCAAGATAACTAAGAAACTTACTTTTGGATATAGGGAAATATAATATAAATTGTTAATAATTGACGCATAAAATTTAAAGAATATAGCTCTCTATTTAAAAAAATATATTTGAGAATCATTTGATGTAGGGTTGCCACTATTTAAGTTTGATAGGACGCACCGACTTCACTCTAACCTTAAATTTTGAAATTACCAAAAAATTTAAATAACAAAATCATTTTTAATATTTGTGTATTCAAAGCACTCACAAAAAAGTATTTAGATTTATTTTATAAATAATGGTTTTTTGTATAATACACACTTTTCCAAAAAAGCATTAAAAAAGCCCTGGACAATAAAATTTTCACAAACAAAACACCTTAATTATATTCCTCTAAGCAAGTTTACCAGCAATAGTTTAATGCACCTCTACATGCATATTTCGATAGTGATTTTATCATCCTTAGTAGGAAACGTTACTTTTTAATTGAATGCAAACTAGGAACTCGAAACAGGTTCAAACCAGAGTCATGTTATAACTGGTTCTAGAAAATTGAAATGTAATCAGGAAACAGTTCGAACTGGTGTTCAACCGACAATAATAACATTCCTATCAAGATAAGCATATGCAATTATAGTAAATATTGTTTGTAGTTTTGGGAATAAAAGATTAAATGTTTGTACACGAGTATTTTTATTAAAAGCGAATATATATGTAAACAGAAATAGATAATGTGCACTACTGTACTGAAAGGAGCTTCAGAAGCTGACAGTATGATCAGTGAAGTATCATCAAAATAAGTTAACCAATTACGGTAAAACCTGAAAGAAATCAGTACATTAAGAGACAGCCATGAAATTTGCATTTTATAATGATATTAGAATAATATTCAGTACTCTTATTTTTTCGAATGCGGGTGTGCTTTGTGATTGCTTTATGTTGCAAATAAATTTAAAATAACCATATACATCTTAATTAATTATATTATAACTGTCATTGTATAGAAATGATGATGAACACAGGCCCACACTAAACCTAATCTACTATTGCTTCGGAGGAATGCGACTCTTCTAAAATTTATACGTCGTATAACACAGCAGGATAGATATCTGTTTCCCCGCTTCACGCATCACGCCACTTTAACGCACTTATCGCTAGCTGAGACTTGGTTTACGTTGCCAAAGTACTTCAATATTTATGATGTGGCTTATAAAAATGGAAGAGGGATACGATGATACCAAATCCAATTTTACTCGGTTGGTAATATGATGCTTGTACTACCAGTTAATTATTTTGGGGCAACATTAATACTGGGCGTGATGGAATTCGTATATGTTTGGTTACCTTACTACTCTCCAAATATCTTCTAATTTGTTTTATGCCTGCAAAGAATTTTTATGTTTACGTTAAGGGTGTTGTCAATTATGGTTAGCTTTTATTACATTGGATGGCGGTTTCTGCGCGAGAATTATTTGCACAAAATGGCGATAATGAACTGTGGTGCTTGTGAAGTGCTTTTTAAATGTCATTACACAGGATGTTTACAGGCGTAATTTTTAATGGTGGGTGAATCTCGATAAAGCAGAACCGTTTATGAATAAAGTTAAAAAAATAGGATTTGTATTTCTCAACCTAACGTTATTCTTGTTGTGTGAAAAAATAGGAGACATTGATCACACAAACATTGAAAGGCAATAATAACCGTTTAACTAAATTAACTATGAGCTAATATAGTATGTTAAAAACGACAGTAGCATGATGACTAGTATTTTAATTATACTTAATGCTACACGATAACACAGAAATACACAGGAAGACTTGTCCACCATGAAAACTTAATTTGAAACATTACCTAAACGAAAATTACCTGTTGATTGACTGTGTACGTACTACTAAGACTACTGTATATTATAATAAAATACATAAATTGAGATTTAGTAATAATTGTCAATCGCAATCTGCCTGCTAGTTAATTGGATAACAGCATTCTCTTAACTTGAGATTTATTATTTCACTCTACTAATTCCTCCTTCTATAGTGTTTTTCTTTAGTGTGAGATATTTTTCCTGTTATTGCCTTAGTTCTATAAAGGGTTTTAATTTCTAAAGCCCTTTAAGGCCATTTATTTTCAACAATATCACGTACTTGTTTCGATAGTTAGACTATCGACTGCTAGTTTTTCATATGAGATGAGTATTTAAAGAATAAATCGCTCTTATTATTATTTAATTTAATAAATATCTCTATTATTATTTAATTGTTTTTTATTAGGTTTTTAGTCTTAATATATCTTCTACAGCATACACATATTCACTCCAATGACTGTATGTTCTAGCTATCATAAAATTTACCATCAATAATTATCTCTTGCTATTATTGCTTATCATGTTTACTTCATAATCGTAAATTACGTGGAACATTACTATTTCCCATGAAAATATGAATTTAAAATATATTTGGGAAAATACTACAATGGGTTTGAAATTATTTGCTGCATATATTTTTACTGTACAGTTTCTAAGCATCTCTGTATTCTATCAGGAATATTTTTACGCAATGATGTACTCGTATTGAGTTCTATTTTTTATTATAAGTAAATTGAATTATGACTCTCATTTACGTTTTAGTTATTCTAAGATATAGTATTTTAGTGGTATAAATAGTTTTAGCATCCCTTCTGTGAATTTTCTTTGACGTGTTATAATTGTTTAAGAGAAAGTTGTCAACCTTAGATGGGAATAAGATGGGCATTCAGGTTATCTACCTCCAATGCGAAGCTAATGAAAGTGCAGCACTTTGCTCCAGTTTAGGTTAATGCTATCATGGGCTAGTAAAATTGCATCAGTATGTTCAAAACATAGATAGATGACCTATCGTATTCTGCTATAGAGGTGACTGTGAACCATCGCATTCACACTGTAGTCCGGGTGGTCGACTGTATCCAGTATTGGGGTAGGCTTAGAAACGAGCCCTAAATGGGAGGTGTTTAGAACATCTCTTTGAGCATGGGTATGCTTGTCCGCGTCTGTATGTGTAACCTTCTCCTCTACAGTCTTAAGGTTTAGAGTAAGTATGTCGATTTTCTGTATGTCCAAACATTTCTATCTAAGTCCATTGGATGGGATTCCTAGGCGACACTAGTCTGGAATATCCAATACAGGTATACAATTATCATTAAAGTTAGTTATATTAAGATATTATTATATATTTAACTCTTGTCTGAGAACGTTTTCGAAATGTCATCATCCGGCTGAGAAAACGCTCAGGTTGTCATCATTATATTAAAAGATAAACCTCCTAGCTGTCCCCTATGAAGCAACAAATTTAACTGAATATCAGACAGCATATTGCTTCTCAATAATAGTAAGCAGTTCTGGTCGGTCATGGTTTCGAAATTTCAGATATGTCATAGTTCATTTGGGGAAAGACTTGGAAAGGTTGTAATAATTACATTAAAAAACCTCATAGCTGTCGTCATACAAAACAAATATAAGGTAGCATTTCATTTATCAGGTTTAATTAACAGTCTTGTTCTCAAGTCAGATTTCCAAAATTTGGAATAGGACGTGGGAAATCTAGAGTAGGATTTAAGTCGTCACAATTATATTAAAATAGTAATCTAACTAACGCCCTTAACAAATTTTGTCAGCTCGTCTCTAAATGACAAGTAAATAAGTGTTTAAATATTATACTAATGATACGCTATTATAGCATTCGTTTTAATTCATAACTGCAAATAGATTTTTTATGCTAAAATCCCACTTATACTCGTATTTACATATCAATCAAATTATTAACATAATTTACACTATTTGATTTGTGCCTATGGTCTATTTCCATGGTTTGATTCCTTGGTACATTTTGCGACCCAATATGCAACTGGGTCACAGACATTCTCAACTACATAATTTCTCATTAAATTTTAGTTATTATTTAATGGATAGCAACATCGTAATGTCAATAAATTGTAATTACGTTAAACTCTATAATTAGGTATTCCTTAAACAATAATCCACCTGTATCAATTCATTGAAAACTAGTGAGATGTAAAGAACTTTCTTACAAATTTCTTCAATTATTTTTTGTGAATAATTCTTATATATGTTACATAAATAGTATATTCAAAAGTCTGTTTAATTCACTTCTGCTATATATCCGTCCATTTTTACAAACCCCATTATGATTATTGCAATAGTTGAATATAGTAGTAGTTACACACATGTACCGTAATTGAATCTAATATAAGAAACCCTAATAAGAATGGACCATACATCAATTTATATGAACATACTTTCACTTTTTTTAGACTTATCTGATAAAAAATTAAATACAAAATTCCGCCCTTCATAGTTTTAAGAAATAACCCCAAAATATGAATAAAACTCAAAATTCAGAAATAAAAGTTAAAATTATGACGTAAATTTGACGTACAACTCAGATTTCTGGCACACGTTAAAACTGTGACATACACGTTAAAACTGTCACAGTAAGAACGTTTTTGAATATATCTTTTTTTTCTACATAGTCTCTTTTTTTATCAATACATTTTTCCCAATGATTGAAAGTTATTTAATGACGTTATCGAAAAATGAAGTTGGTCATGCCTCTACTCAATTGCGTCGTCCTAAAAACGACGTCCTTCAGGTTCTTCTTTGAGTGGCCCAAACATGCGATTATCACATGGTGACAAATCTGGGCTATCGGGCGGATGTTTAAGTGTTCCCCAATGGATTCTTTCCAGTATTTCTTGTAGCTGGTAGCTGGGTCAAAGCAACTGTATGTGCCCGAGAGTTGTCGTGAAGGAGAATCACACTTTCGATAGGCATATCTTGTGTTTTCCGCCGAAAATACAGTTTTGCTTCATCCAGGAGCTGGCAGCAGTAGACGACGTTAACTGTACGCTGCTCATAAAGGAAATCAATGAGCAGTACCCCTCAAATAAAGGAAATCAATGAGCAATCTCAAAAAACAGTGGCAAAAACTTTGCCTGCAGAGAAAAACTAGTGTTGGGTCGAAGTGCGTCTGTTTCAGGGTATGCCAAATTTGTTATGCCAATAATAGATTTGGGTCTTTGAAGTGGTTTTGTCGACAGACTGTGCAGTCAATCGACGCAAAGTTTCAGCCGGTTTTACGCCCTCCCGCTTCAAAAATTTTACGGTAATGCGTTGCTCAACGGATGTTTGTACCTCTTACTCAGACATAATGCTACTGACAGTTAATCGGCCTTGGCAAACCACGCCGATGGAGTCCCCTCCTCTTGACATCCCCACCTAATGTATATCAAGACAGCGTGTTAGTCCCTTTACCCAACGAGCATTAAAATAAAAATTCTGGTTTATATTCAACTCACCCTCGTATCTAAATTTAAAGGTATGAGTTGGAATCTCACCCACCTAAATCGTATTGCGTTTCTATTTAATTTATGGTTATGGATTTCTGACATACGTTAACGCAAGCTTTTATATCTAAATTTGGAGTTTATGACTTCGAATATTACCCACCCAAAACGTATTAATTACTGTTCTAGTTAATTTATAGTATCTGATGGACGGGACAATAAATTATTGAAAGATTTATTTAAATATTTTGTATCTACTCCACGATTATATATGAAGCCACAATTAAACCAAGGCAATCAGAGATCACCGGGACCCGATGTTGACAAATGATTATTAGCTTTCTGGTTTCTTTCTTCTAAAATTAGTGTCATTTATACCAATTCATTTTTCTTTCTAACTTAACTTATTAGCTAAAGAGATAGATAAATATGATTCTATTTGTTTCTATCTCAAGGAATCGGCCGATAACGAAACATGTTCTTTTACATACCTTACTTTTTTATATTTTACATAAAATCAAATAATACAATATTATACATATGGGTAATAGATATATTTTACTAATATAATAATATATATATGATAATATAAATATGTTATACCATTTTTTTGACATATTGACAAATTAACTATTGCCCATTGTATCAGCATTTAGCTCCATTCGTCGCTGCTCTTGTAATAAGCGTTATCATTAGCCGAATGGCGTACTACTTTTAGAAAATTTAATTGCGTAAAATTTAAAGCTCTAAAATAAAATATTTGTAGTTTTACTTTTTTGCATTTCATCCGTTTTATGCGAGGATTGTACTGCACTAGTTATCTGATGTATAATACCAGTTCACATATTATATACACAATCAGTAAATCTGTCGAAATACTAATTGATTTCTTAGTTGTAAGGGAGATATTTATTTAGTCTATCTTATATGTGGTAAATTCTATTTATAATTAAAAGGATAGTAAGCATTCCTTAAGGACAATTTGATATATAGCTATAGATAGTTTGACGAACACTAACAAATCAGAAACTAACGCACAGATATTATAAAGTATGAATTTGTTGGAATATGGACTAAAAAACACATAAAAACAAACAGGAGACGAGTTTTCCATAAACATCAAAATGTTACACGTTATCATAATGGCATAATCAGGAGATGTTTAAAAGTAGATAGAGTATTAATTATATCCTGATCTTAGTTAACTAGCTCGCGTCAAATAACGTGTAATACTCGTATTTGGGTATTCGTCATAAACTGGTCTCCTGTTTCTCGTCCCTCATTGAAGGCTTCAGCTCTTTCTTCAGAGTAAACAAGTGGTGTATTATAAAAAAAACATTGTTTAATAGTTATTGAATTGAATATAAGTTTTTATTATTAATATATTATACCTAAATATATTTTTTAGGGATGTATTACTATTTATTGAAAAACAAATAAAATACTGTTTATATTAGAAATTTAATTTTCTACAATTATTTAAAGCTATATAGATTTATATTTGACTTTAAAATTACAATTTTTTATTTGAGCATTAACCATTTAATGCACCGATTTAAACAGGCGTAATGTTACATATTTAATTTATACAATAAACATCAGCAACTCAACATCACTTTTAAAAAATATACACTGCATTATTGCTAATATTGTCGAAAGAGAAACAATAGTATTTATTTTCTCTGACCATCCAGCTGGGACACAATTCTCGAAATGTTACTTTTTGACCTTTACTTGTAGTGTTGCTATCGGCGGCATCAGAGCGTGCCCCCAACAGCAGAAGCTTCCTCACCCTTGCGCGTGAGCTTCCAACACCCCCACGAACCCGCCACGTTTGTTGCACCCCCGAATAGACTCCCCGTTGCCACCACCTGACATCGTCAGAATCCCAAACATGCCGATTTACACGTGACCGTTGTCTTGCACGTTCTCATCCTGCATTTTTATGTTTTATACCACTCATGCATTAGGAATGCCGCATTCAGAAAGAACTGGCGGCTCATGCAGAATTTTTATTGATTTGAAATATCAGAAAGTTAGTATTTTTTTACTTTTTAGTATTTATTTGATGTCGCTACTTTTGTGTGTAATTGTGAAATAGTGACTGTAACATCGTTTTACAGAGCTGAAGCAATTTAAAGTGTAAAATAAAAGTTCAGAATATGGTTCTGAAAGACGCATGTAATTCTAAAATATCTCCTCCGAATTTCTATAAATTTTTGAAAGAAAATTGTAACCCTTAATGTACTGCAGAATTTAAGACATTGATATTTAAGAGTAAAGCTAATTTTTAACGAATTATCGTTCACATTTCTCAATTTGACACATCAGAAAATCGGATGAGATATTAAATAATATGTAGTCAAAGTAACTGCCTCTATAGATTGTACATTTATATCAATAATGCATTTATATGTTAAGATTCGTTGATATTCCATCACGGATTATACTATATACAGTAAGCGGCAAACTACTAGGCGAATTATTGGGTATTTATGCTGCATATTTATGCTAAATGGGGGAAATTTAGAAAATATAAATTTGATAATAGACCAAAACTTTTAGGAGTATGTTGTTTTGCATTGAAATTTGTCTGTATTTACGTAATTAAGTGTACTAACAAAAATATAGTTCGGAAAAAGAAAAGGAAGTCAAAAAATACTCTCTTGAGTTAAATACTAAACTAATACAATTGGAGCGAACTGGTTGTTTTTTATCGCAATTCTCCTGAAATCAATACACTTCGTTTTTATAATAGGACCCCAAACAAATAACTAACTTCGGACCAGATTTATGAGATCTTGCTGGCCATAAGCTGACTACATGAGATCTTGATGGCCTCATACACTTAATAAAAAGTTCGAGACGATGTTGTGGAGGTGTTTCTGCGCCAAAATAATGTGCATAACATCTATTTTGTTTGAGCCATACCTGATTAAATCTTGGTCTTGCAATCTGCATAATTTTCCCCAAAAAATTGTTTCTGTAACATATCCACTTACGTTCGACCGATTCCTATGCCTTGATTAAAAATAGACCAATCATATCATTATCAAAGTTCCACGGCATAGATTTACTTAGGATATTGAGTTTTTAACTTATGAAATATCTTATAAAATATCTATGAAGGTTTTACCGAGACCAATACGGATCAACTAAAGAGTTATAATAATCCATTTTCATCATATTCACTTTGTCCATTATTAGTTCACAAAATTTCATTCATCTAATATTACCCTCGGAAAATATCTCATGATTTTTTTACTTTGTATGGTTAGTAACCATTTTTATTAAGAATCCGTCTTACTGCCATATCACTTGAATTTACTACGTCAGAAATTGATATATTTAGAGGAAAGTATCAGATTTTCATTAAGGACGCGTAGAATATTAACCCTCATTTAGGCCTTATTATTTATTAGGATGGCTCTCCTTTTGTGGCATGTTGAAGACACGCATTCATGCTCTTCAAAATTTTTAATAATATGGCGAATTATTATTAACGCAATAGAAGGCCTATTTGGAAATAATTTGTTAAGAATTCCTTTAATTTCGCTTAGAAATCGGCTGCCTTTTCAAACAACCTCGTATATATGTCGCTCGTTATATTATAGTGATTGGTTATACGACTCGCTTCGGCTTGTCAGTGGCGGCGCTAGCATTATTTTGCAGTTGGGCGAAAATAGACAAGAAATATCTAGGGTGGGGGAGGGCATTAAATATATTATTTTATGCACGAATATGATATAGTGGTGTCTAGTAAGAGGCTGGGTGACTGTTTAGGCGAAAAGGATTTTGCCTGGGCGCTCGCCCACCCGTGCCCACCCCTGTCGCCGCCACTGCGGCTTGTGCTTATCTAAGGAGTTCACTCGTTAATTCTCCTTGACTTATTCACTCATTAATCCACCTAGTAGCCTGCCGATTTCTGTGTATATGGCGCTATATAACACAGTCTGATAAATGAATAATAATGCCTTTTTAACGTTAAATATTTATTGAGCGTCTATAATTTAAGACGATTTTGTGTCGTTTGTTAATGCTGGTACTCTTGTGATTTATAAAACGTTTCGATAATTCATAGTAATCACATATAACGCAGCTTGTTCATTATTATTTTATTGTATTGTATTTTTCGTTCAATATTTTCAGGTTTTCTTGTTATTTTGTATCACCATTTTTGAAAAAATTGTTGAATTTCTGAAGGTAAGTAAGTAATGTCTAAGAACGATCTCAAAAATACAGGTATAAAAGTTAGATGAATAAATTTGAATTCCATTGAGTTATTTTTTTAAATTACTACATTTTATTTTTTTAATTGAATGATTTTACAAAATAGAAAAATAACTATCGGTTTTGCTTATGATTAATAGACTAGATTTCACGTTTCTCTGATAATTCTGTGAATTTCATCAGCAAATACGAGGAAATATCTATAATTATCAGGGAAAGACGTCTGTGAAGTTGTTGGTCAAACAGGATGGGCTATTCGGTTCTGAATTAACGAACATCGGAGATATGAAAACCGAGATTGTGGATACAGATAAATTGATGTTAGTACTATTCACTTCATCGCTATTTGCCAAATAAAAACTCTTCTGTCTTGCCGATAAACGGAAAAGTCTACCTGAGCCTAGCCATAAAAATAAGCCAAGGTTATATTTTGAGATTTTTTATTTGGCAAATAGCGATGAAATAAACTATAAATATAGTTATTATTGCCTATTATTCGGGAATCGCTGAAAATCATTAAAAGTAAGTCAGAGGGTACAGAGAAAAACGAGATAAGAATTTGAACAGAGATCACAGAGATGTATTATCTTAGTAATAAGTAAAAACTAAATTTCTTAAATAGCACTCGTTCCGAAAATCATAATCAATTGAGAACATAATGGCGAAGTAGAAGTCCGGTATTATTGAGGAACAGTTCACAGTAAGATCAGTCTTTGGATTACTTTCGAAGAAGTTCACAGGAGATTATCGAAACATGGAGTCAAATTAATCGGTTACTGTAGAATCTGAAGAATAACTTCGCTAGTCAACGGCCGTGAAAAGTTACAGAACTTTGAAAACATCCGCATTAGAATGTAATAAAATGTTTAAAACTTTCTAGTAACGTCCTTGAAGTAAGTACCCAACATTAATATCTGTAGTCGATTAGAATTCCAGCTTCAGTAAATATACGTAAATGTGCGCAGTGTGTGCAATAATTTTATATATTATCAAATCAAAGCCTTGGTATACCTAAGGATCAAACATACTCTTATTTAAAATTCTCTGAAAGTATTTGAGTAAGACACAACATTCAGTCAACAAGATACGACATTAAAAACGACGCAATTTAAATAATTCAATGAAATATAATAAAGCGCATGAGAAACGATGTATTTCTAACAGTACAAAACCTCAAAACCTACAAGAGTGCTTCCTGCAGTTTATAGTCATTGGATCAACGGAATTTCATATTTCAGCGAGTTACGAGGCAATCACACGCTGATCACTGTTTATACGCGCTGAATTTCGGATATGAATGTATTTTAGACTGTTCAACGATTTTGTTATTCTACAAACGATTTTTTATTTCGTGGTAGTCTCGAAAATATGCGACTACTATTACTTTAAAAATAGTTTACTTTTTCTAGTTCTTTACCTTCTCTACACCCCAGTAAATTAGTTTTTGGTGAATATTCCCATATTTCCAAATCTTATATTGAATTATTTTTGTGCTTTAATTTTAAGCGTCTTTTATATTTAAGTTTATAAAATGTTATTTATGGAAAATGTGAGCTATATCTAAATATCCTATTTTTCTATTCACTGTTGATTCATAAAACTTTTTTGGCAAACAAAATAAAATGAACGATATTAATACATTTTAGCATTTTTAAGCAATCAGATTCATTAGATTTTTAAAGACAAACTAATAAGAACAAGAATTGATAAAACTGTAACCTCAAAAGCCCTTATATAAAAAATGTGTATTATTAAATCTTTTTAATACATCTTTACGCAAATATATTACCCAATTTCCGCCGTTAACCTAATGGTATCATAATTAGTTAATTTGCGTCCATTGTTATTTGCACAAAAACTATTATTGCCTAGGTACATATAAAACGTTTTATTTATTTCATACCGTTCCTTTGTATGTTTATATTCAATACCGTATGAACTTGTCGCTTTCAATTAATCACAAGACGACAATGGAAAAACCTTACATGATGATTTTCATTACAAATATATGATTCTGTTATATGGGAACATAACTAGAGTAAATTCTGAACCGTAAAACATTGCTCCAATGTGTCATCTTCAATTTTCATGTTTCCTAGGTGTTACTTTGTATTGATCTTTACCCGGAGATAAAGTCTGTATAATGAATCTTTGCGCGTGTATCAATTTAGTGACAACGCACGGATCACATGCTACACCACTCGCAATTGTTACTAATACGTCACAATTACCAGCATGTATGGCTAGCGACATATGTTTCAATCAACTACGTATGGCATAGACAGTTAACAATTTGCCGAACAAAATGCAATTATGATGTCACGTCTTAGATTTATTGTATAATTTAATTCATTGGCGTCTCAATATTTCTGTAAAATTTATTTAATTTTGGTTTTATTTAAAGCATTTTCCTATTGTATCCCTCTATTGTATTTTGATGAAAATATCACTTCTATTGAATGTTTTTGTGGAGAACCTTTTCATTACTCTGTCATAGGTTGACTGACGGATTTGTATTATACTAACTGTTACCCTAAAATGTGGTTTCGGCACGACACTGTTCAAAAATGCCAATTAATTGATTAATACGATTATTACCAGTGATGTGCACACAAAGAACCATTATACAAACTATGTACATGGGTTCTGATCTCTCCTTCTCTTATATTAAATTTTCTTTATTAAAATAATGCACTATGTGTGTGGTATTATGTATTCTTTGTGAAAAGTTGAGCTTCAAATTCAATTTAAAAAGTGCAGTTATAATAATATCAATGGAAAAGTAAATACATAAAAGTAAGTATACAATCTGAAGTATACCGAAAAAGAGAGGAGCCGACAAATGCGAGAACTTTAAAACGATTTGCCTAACTTCCCACGTGTCAAAAATCTTAACCAGAATAGTGCAGAAGAGGATGGAAAATAGAGCGGAGGAAATACTAGGAGAAGACCAATTCGGGTTTAGGCGAAATAGGGGAACTCGCGAAGCTATTCTGGCGCTAAGAATAATGTTAGAGAAAATAACAGAAAAAGGAAAGAACGCTTATATAGGATTTGTAGATTTAGAAAATGCTTGTGATAATGTAAGATGGGAAAAAATGTTCGAGATACTAAAGAGCGCGGGAATGAAGTATAGAGATAGGAGAGTAGTACACAATCTATACAAAGAGCAAACTGCTGTTATAGAAGTAGAAGGGGAAAGAAGGAAAGTAGGCATTAGGAAAGGAGTAAGACAAGGATGTACGCTATCACCACTAATTTTTAATCTGTACATCGAACAAGCGATTAATGTCGTAAAAGATAGAGTGGATTTCGGGAGTAAAGTACAGGGACAGAAACTAAAAATGCTGAGATTCGCGGATGATATAGCAATATTAGCATCTAGTAAAGAGGAATTGGAATCAGCGTTGAACGAAATGGAGGCAGTGTTGACAGAGGAATACGGAATGAGGGTGAATAAAAACAAAACTAAAGTGTTAGTGTGCAGAGGGCGCGAGAGCAGAGCAAGAATGAAAGTACAAATTAATAATGAAAGACTGGAGGAAGTTAAAGACTTCACTTATTTAGGAAGTAAAATAAATTGGGATGGAAGAAGCGATAAAGATATAAAACAAAGAATAGCGCAGGGTCGAGTAGATTTTAACAAGAAGAAAGCACTTTTATGCTCGGGGGTAATAAATTCAGAAACAAGGAAGAGATTTTTGAAAACGTATGTATGGAGCACGGCACTATACGGTTGTGAAACCTGGACGGTAGGGGAAGCAAGTAGGAAGAAATTAGAAGCTTTTTAGATGTTGTGTTACCGAAGAATGATGAAAATACCATGGACTGATAGGGTTAGAAACGAAGAAGTATTGGAGAAAGTCGGCGAGAAAAGAAGTATGTGGAAAAACATAAAGAAGAGAAGAGATAGAATGGTAGGTCACTTGCTGAGACATGGGGGAATAGTCCGCGATATTTTGGAGGCAGAAATAGGAGTGAAGAAAGGCAGAGGTAGGCCTAGATTAGACTACTGCTCGCAAATAGTAAGGGATGTAGGTTGTAGCACAATTAGCGAAATTCGTAGGTTAACACAAGATAGGAGAAGCTGGAGGTTAGCGTCCAACCAGTCTTAGGACTGATGACCTCATGATGATGATAATCTGGAGTATATATTTTCTGAATACGTAACGTATCAATATTCTTTCACTATTGATTTATCAACGGAACACCGATAATATTTGAGAGAACTTCGTTTTTTTGTGATTTTATTTATGAATGCTTTAAGTCTATACCAAACGAAAGACTACATTGTTAAAACAAAAAGGGAACTCCACCTACTATGTTATTTTGTAGGTATTACAGTTGTGTTAAATTACAAGTCTGGATATTCCACGATACAGTGTGGAAAGAAGTATGGACTATCCCTAATAATTTGGTAGTCTTCAGGTTTTATGGAAAACGCTTGAACATGTCGATTTAGTTTTCCAGTTTCCCACATTCTGTCAGAATTCATTAGTTTTTATATTGACATCTGTCAAGAATATGACGTCATTGACATTTCTTTTAAATGACAATATATGGCATGTGATATACCATTTGAAAGTTCTTGTTTCACTCGGTACGTTTCTAGATATTTTTGCGATTCTGTCGTGCCGCTTCAAAATGGCGACCATTCGAATTGTGAAAATTATCTTAAATTAATTCCAAGTAAAACTAAAATTACTTTCTCTTGTTTTATCAGAAAAGAAAAGCAAAAATAGTCACACTAAGACAGATCCTAAGGCTGTATCATTCAATGCCTGCCCTTACATTAAGTTTCTTGGCCTGAGCTTGTTTTAAATCCATGGTGGGAAACATTCGATATCTCAATGTCGTTGTAATAATAGTTTTGGTCATAGTAAGCTTAGACAAAACAAACAAAAATTAACGTCAGTATTGACAAGTGGTAAGGTTGAACATTAGTAAAATTTTACTGTCACTCCGTTGTAATTCAAAAATTCCTTTTTTAATAAACTAAAAATGTCGCTCAGTGAAAAAGACCGTATTGAAATTCTTATGATGGTTGGTTACGGAGATCGTCGCAGATCTACTAACGAGGTATGTGAACTTTTCTATCAAATTCATCCAGACCGAACGCCGATTTCGCAATCCACCTTTAGTGAGATTTTAAGAAAATATGCAGAATATGGCCATGTCAAAATTTACCTAAAAATGGAAGGCCGAAGGTAGATGAAAATATTCATCTTGACGTCCTATTGGCTGTTGACGAAAATGTTGATTGATAATAAAACTTATATTCAATAGTTTGCTTTTTTTTTTGATAAAACAATAAAAAGTAATTATTTTACTGGGAATTAATTTAAGATCATTTACACAATTGAACGGTCGTCATTTTGAAATGAAAAGACAGAATCGCAAAGAAATCTAGGAATATACTAAGTAAAACAAGAGATTTCAAATGATGTATCACACGCCATATATTGTCATTTAACAAAGATGTCGATGACGTCATATTTTTGACAGATGCCAATAAAAAACAAATGAATTCTAACAGAATGCGGGAAACTGGAAGACTAAGTCGACGTGTTCAAGCGTTTTCCATCAAACCTGAAGACTACCAAATTATTAGGGGTAGTCCATACTTTTTTCCACACTGTACCTATTTTGATAAGCACAACTATATCAACAAGCACAACTTATCAAATAATGTCGACGAATTTAGCAAATCTGTATAACGTTAAAAGTGTTGAACAACGTACCATTTATGATGGCTGACTTTATTCTAAAATGTTAATTTTCTAAAATCTACACCTTGCCATGCCGAGATAATATAAATGAATATATAATGAAGATTCTGCCGAGGTGTTTTCAGACATACTTTTATTTTAAAAAGAAATAAATAACGGTATAATTATATGTAGCAATTGTAGTATTGGTGGCCAATTGGATATGAAACCGAGCAGGACTACTGTTTTGTACTGCTCATCAAGAATAGGAAAAAGTATGAGATTCTCTAGGTATGCGCAGAAGAAAGAGTGAGGCAGCATTCGGAAGGAAAAGGATGCACTTTACGCGCAGCCAGATCGAACTCTATGTACTTATATATTATTCGATATTCACTCTGCAAAGATCTCAATGTGACTGGGTAAAGACCAAGCTACTTACTGCGCAACTCGTGGGCGGTCCTATATCGCAGTTTTGAGACTTGTTCCTATTTTTGATAAGCTGTATTTTCTGTTGGCTCTATTCTTCAACTATCCTTATTTATGAGAAATATAAAGACTGGTGTACTAATTTGTCTGTAGATAGAGGAAATAGAAACGTTACCGTTAAAACACTCAAATTTTGGTGGACACCATATATCTCCAGATTACAGATTTTTTCATAAACTATCTATTCTGTACATTTTTCACTTTTGGTAAATAATATAGGCCTACAGAATTTCACATTTTAAAAGTTGATTTGAGTTTGATGAGTTATTATAAGTGAGTTATTTGCGCTGATTTAATATCTACCTTCCGTTTTTGTCCCTCACTTAAATTTTTGATCAACTGAATAAAAAAAATAAATTAAAAACTAAAGGAAAAATAGTATTTTAATAAACATTATATTTAATAAACATAAAAATCCGTAGTAAAAAGCAACAACACAAATAGTTTTGAGTCTTTAATTTCTTCTTTTTCCCTTTTTAACAAAAAACTTCGTTTTGTAATTTTTCTTGTGTAATTATTCGATCGATGTTCTCTTTTCAACATCTAGCATCTGGCAGTCTGCCATCATCGCCACATCCCATCGACCCTGGTACCTCCTTTCCATCTCCTTTATGTCTTGATGGAACCTTTCACCTTGTTCCTCACTAACAGCACCAAGATTTTCTGGAGAGTAGTCCCGATAAGCTTGCAGAAAATAAATATTTATGCTCATATTACAACGAAGTTGCTTAAACTTATCCAACATTTTGTTGACAATTTCCTCATATTGCGGATGTTTATAGTTTCCTACATTTTTAAAGCATATTCAAGACTTTATTTCAATTTCTCCTATTGTTTCTTCAAACTGTTGACCCTGCACTAATTTTCTTATTTGTGGTCCTACGAAAATGCCTTCCGTTAATTTTGCTTCAGAAAGAGCTGGAGACGTTTCTAATAAACGACAAACAGCCGCCCCTGCTCGTATTTCTAGCAGTCCATTTTGTTTCGTGTGCCAGTATTTATTTTAATAAAACTTTCTTTCCTAGACATTCAAGCATAGACAAGAATTTAATTCTTGCAACGTTATAACTTTTAACCTCTTGACCTCCCAAGGATCAGAATGGGGATATTAAAATTTAACAGAGTGGAAGTACTTGACGGCTTTTATTTCTTTATGGCTTTAATTTCGATTTGAGAACGCCCAGGTCTGCTTTTGATGTGATTATTATATTGACTGTAGGAGCGGTATAGGAAATGTAAATTATCTAATTAAATTACTATTTTGTTGCAATCAAGTCTCAATTATTTCAAGAACTGACTTTATTTATATGTATAATCGAAGATTACAGAAATCACTAACCTGTAGAAATGTTAAGAATATATTAATTAATATTAATTATCTAAAAGACAACTGTTGTTGTGATCTAATTAATAATAGTAATAGGTCTTTTTAGAATAAAAAACATGTATTACTTTCTTACAAAGAAAAGTAGATGAGCTCTATACACAACTATACAAATATTATCTATACGATATCTCAGATGAAACTGTAGCATTAGAATTGCACGCCAGTTTGGATCTGTCAAATACAGGGCGTTAATATATAACGAATAAGCAAATCGCAATAATATTGCGCCGCACGCTAGCTCATATTGAAGGCACCTGCGGAACATGCCTGTAGAGGCTTCGAATCGAGGAACTAAAGTTACCACGTTGTTCGCAAGGGTCATTTTGCTATATTGATTTTGTAAATATGCCGAAATTCGAACGAAAAGCATTTCGTACATCGACCTAAAAATTTCGTGACACACACACACGAAAATAGCCGTTTAGTAAATAGAGACAACTTTTATCTACAAACCATATGACGTCAACATGCTTGAATGTCTCATTTGGAACTATTTGATGTCATTTGTGAATAAAACCAGTAATATTTGACAAACTGAGGGTTTTTATTATTCAACATAAAATGGAGACGATATAGCTACAAATGGAAAAGAATGTCGTTCTTATGGCCTCCTCGACTCATCTGGCATGATGTTAATTTAACAAAATTGTCCGTAACACGGGCACATAGAACTAGATATATTTCCCGAATAACACGTTTGCAGTTTGCTTTGACGTCATTGATTGTTGATTGAATTTCGAAATTCAATCAACAGTCAATAACCTCAAAGCAATTGTTGATGTATATTGAATTCTGTATGCTGACGGATGCAGATCTTTCTTTAAAATCGATGCGTGGTTGCTCTTGACAGACTCAATTGTCGTGCACGATGTCAGATTGATGTGTTTGGATACTCCCGTACAATTTCTCTTACTGTAGCAATATTTTAATCTGATCGACCACGCCGAGGACGTATTAGTGTTGCTTTATCAATAATAGAACCCGTCCCTTCAAATTTTTTGATTAAGTTACGAACTCTCAATCCTATAGGTGTTTCATTTTATCCTAATTTTGTGCGAATTTTTCTTAATGCAACTGTAAATGATCATTCACTTTCATGAAAAACTTGTATACAAACTACACACACAAAAAGTCAAAAGTCTTGAACCCCCCGTATATTACAGATTTCGACTATGTTTATTTTGTTTTCGTTCCTAGGCATCAATGGAGAGTTATTTAGCTGTCAAACAAAATCAAATAAAATGCTAGAGAAAATATTGTTGATTAGTTATATATTTTTTAAATATTCGTTAGTTTTATTGCATATTCAGCAAAGCGACTTTGATACTCTTCTTTCGTTATAATTCCAGGACGTGAGGTTTCTACATTTAATGGTGCAAGCATTATTGCTTTGCATGATGCTGGACATTCCAATCATCAGATATCCGAGATTTTAGTCATTCCTAGATCTTTTGTTATGAAAATAGTGCATAGGTACCAAGAATTAGGGGCAGTGGAAAGAAGACCAGCTAGTGGTCGGCCTTGAGTGTCAAATGAATGGCAGAATCGGTGTTTGGTTTAATATGCCCGTATACACCGAACTACTTCAGCTCCAGCCCTCAGGACTTACTTTCAAGGTACGTTTTGCCTTGTTATATCGACCTATACAGTTCGAAGAAGACTTCATCGTGCAAATTTACGTGTAAGGAGGTCTTTAAGGGTACCCACTCTACTTCCAAGACATCGAGCTGCCCGCTTTCAGTGGGCACGGGAACGTAGTAATTGGCTTTTGCAGCAGTGGCGATGGATCTTATTCACGGATGAAACCACAATTGGACTGGTGAGTGACGACAATAGGCAACGGGTCTGGAGAGAGCCAGATCGTCAAGAGAGACTAAATGTTCCCCGTGAGGTTGCTCTCCAGAATGGTGGGACAATAATGTTTTGGGGACGAATAATGCTCAATCGCCGTACGCCGTTAATTCCTATAAATCAGAATATGACAAGTCAAGTTTATATTGAAAGTGTTATCAGGCCCATTATTAATCCCCTACGCGACGAATTAGGTGAAAATTTCATCTTCATCGACGACAACGCCAGGCAACATCGCACAAGAACGGTTCAAGAGGTACTAGAACAGGGAGATATTACCCCTTAAGATTGGCCAGCTAAGTCCCCAGATATAACTCCCATTGAGAACAAGTGGCATTTTGTTTCTAGAGCAATTCACAAGCGCATGAACCCACCCCAAAATGCGGAAGAGTTAGCTGCAGCAGCAATAAAGGAATTTAACAATATTCCTCAAGAAATTATAAACCGTTTGATTGTTTCAATGCACACGCATGGCAATATGTTACTGAGAAGCAGAGGAGGCCTTACTGACTATTAAGTTGTAGTGTACTTTGTTAAGAAATATATTTTGTTAATTTTTGTCATAATAGTCTTACTTAAAAATTGCAAATTTTTTTCTCATTGTTTTTTGATTTACTAAGTTTCTAAAAATTATTCCTGTATTACAAAAAAATACATTTAAGAAAACATATTTTGAAAAACAAATACAATATTTAAAAGAAATCATTTACTAATACTAAACATTGGGGGGTCCAAGAGTTTTGACGGTGTGTGTATTTGTTGTTGAACTGGTAATTGGGGAATGTAGTTTATAGATGACTGTCGTTAAATATTGATGCCCTGTCTTTGACATAACATAAATAGCGCGCGATTCAAATACCTGAAGACACCTTGTATAAATTATTCCACCACTTAAACTGCAATTAACCTACTCTTAACCTAAAACTAAGTAGCAGGGATCTCATATCAATTAACAAACATTTTTATATCCAGGATTATCGATGTACCTACTTATAACAGAATTAGATTTAGAAAGCATTTTCTTTATTTATTTTTTTACGCGTGAAACTCAAAAAGTAAGCCAAGACTTTTTGCTTCATCCGAAACAGGTAGTTCTTTATTATTTATTTCAATATATGAATTCCGAATTATTTTCTGTACATTTTTGAGAGAGAAAAAACTAAAACGGTTGAGTCTCCTTTATTTAACTCCAAGCATCCGAAAAGTTTAAAATAATTTGCAAGTCCTTGTTTACATACTAGGATGCTTATTGCATAGTGTGACTTTCAAAAGAAAAGTGAAGCTGGATATCATCGGATGATGTTTGGCGAATTATCCATTTAATTTGCCAAAACATGTCGAGTGTGCATATTGGAAACAGTAGGTAATGGTCCCAAAACTGAGCTTTTGTAGCACACCAGAACTAATGATATTTATATCGAATATATAGTTACAAACAAGAACACACTGAACCTGCTTTAATAAATGCGATCTATAAAAATTTATAGTGGTTACCAAAAATATATAATACTCTAGTTTTATGCAGATAAAGTTATGATTTAACGTATCGAATGGTTAAGAAACATCCAATTCGATTAAAATAGTATTATTGTAATAAAAATAATAATAATTAACTATTATAATAGTAACATATGAGTCGGGAATCGAGAAAGGAACCACCAAACCGCCAAGCGGTTATCAAAGTAGTTCCCGAAAAGCAAAGCTATTACATAATCGCTCCAAGAAACAACGACTCCTCGGACTAAAGCCCCGCCAGGCATTGAATTATACCTAGAAGCGTTTAGTGGTTCCTTCCTCGATTTCCGACTTATACGTTACTGACAGAGATCGTATCGATTAAGATGTATAGCCCATACAGTTCATTCGGCATTTGTCCTGGATCGGCGTACCGTGTACGGCACTGATGAGAACTAATAAGTTCGAAACAGCTGTATGTCGTTCGGTTCCAATCCGGGACAGATGTCGAATCCTACCTGTGGCGGGTTTTATTTTTTTGAAACTATTATAATAAACAATCCTTAACATTATCGTTAATCGATGAATATAATATTTTTAACTAAGACAGTCAAAGATGCTTTTGATAAGGTAAGATGGGAAAAAAATGTTCGAGGTACTAAAGAGCGCGGGAATGAAGTATAGAGATAGGAGACTAGTACACAATCTATACAAAGAGCAAACTGCTGTTATAGAGGTAGAAGGGGAAAGAAGGGAAGTAGGTATTAGGAAAAGAGTACCTAAGACAATGATGTACGCTGTCACCACTAATTTTTAATCTGTACATCGAAGAAGCGATTAATGTGGTAAAAGATAGAATGGATTTCGGGATTAAAGTACAGAAGTACAGGGACAGAATCTAAAAATGCTGAGATTCGCGAATGATATAGCAGTATTAGCATCTAGTAAAGAGGAATTAGAAGCAGCGTTGAACGAAATGGAGGAATACGGAATGAAGGTGAATAAAAACAAAACTAAAATGTTAGTGTGCAGAGGGCGCGAGAGCAGAACAAAAACGAAAGTACAAATTAATAATGAAAGATTGGAGGAAGTTAAAGAATTCACTTATTTAGGAAGTAAAATAAATTGGGATGAAAGAAGCGATAAAAATATAAAACAAAGAATAGTGCAGGGTCGAGTAGATTTTAACAAAAAGGAAGCACTTTTATGCTCGGGGGTAATAAACTTAGAAACAAGGAAGAGATTTTTGAAAGCGTATGTATGGACCACGGCACTATACATTTGCGAAACCTGGACGGTAGGGGAAGCAAGTAGGAAGAAATTAGAAGCTTTTGAGATGTGGTGTTACCGAAGAATGATGAAAATACCGTAGACTGATAGGGTTAGAAACGAAGAAGTATTAGAGAAAGTCGGCGAGAAAAGAAGTATGTGAAAAAACATAAAGAAGAGAAGAGATAGAATGGTAGGTCACTTGCTGAGACATGGGGGAATAGTCCGCGATACTTTGGATGCAGAAATAGGAGTGAAGAAAGGCAGAAGTAGGCCTAGATTAGACTACTGCTCGCAAATAGTAAAGGATGTAGATTGTAGCACAATTAGCGAAATGCGTAGGTTAGCACAAGATAAGAGAAGATGGAGGTTAACGTCCAACCAGTCTTAGGACTGATGACCTCATGATGATGAGTCAAAGATATTGTTTAATTACGGAATGATCATTAACGTTTGAATTATAAATTATATAGTTCAAGCATAGAGAATTATAAAGAGATATTAAATTTATATAATATTCTCGACTGTTTAATATGGAAGTTATTCGCTTCGATTATCAATTGTGACATAAATATAAGTGCCTAATGATTTCTCCTTCCCTTCGAGTATTTAAAGCGTTGGCGTTTATATGGAATGAAATAACGAACAGG
The DNA here is from genome assembly GCA_037954035.1 of Rosalia funebris. Taxonomy (NCBI): domain Eukaryota; kingdom Metazoa; phylum Arthropoda; class Insecta; order Coleoptera; family Cerambycidae; genus Rosalia; species Rosalia funebris. The sequence goes on from JAZFAV010000022.1 coordinate 9,749,012, forward strand.
CTACTACAGCTATTGCCAAAGATAAAATATCATGAAGGAGGGATAATATTAGAGTAAAAGCGTGGGCTCAATTGAGAATTGTAGTCCCGACGGAATCAACACTTTTTCCTGTAATGTTCGCTCTCCTTTCAGCTGTATCCTTACGAGGCTGTAGTCTCATTTCAGTGTATATCAAGGAAGATTTCACTTTTAACGCGAATCGGAGCAAACACTTAATGTAATTCCGCAGAATCACTTTTAATACATAAATAATAACCAACTTAATATGTCCTGACTGTACTAATAAATCTGGGATCATCAGCTGTAATATCTCAAGGGGCGTTGATAATTACGATATAATTTTGATTTAGTTTCCTAGGGCACGTTGCTTGGTGACAGTCTAATTTCGTAGGTGGAAGACCTTCAACCAAAAATAGAAGTTAGAGTTAATAAAATTGTAAGAATTAATAAATTGTAGAAGTAATAAAATTGTAAGAGTAATCAACTGCGAGAGATATTTCCTTGAAAAATATTATCTAATGAGAATCATGTACAGACTTGACAATTACAAATATTGAAAGGTCTATTTATGTGTGGTAAGAAGAGAAATAGCAAACCCTTGTACGCGGTACGAACCGATCATAAGGTCATGACGCCAAGTTTATTACATTTGTATGAAGATAAAAATCATGTATATAAAAGCGACGTACGTCAGACATTAAATTTTTAATATAGAAAAACATGTTTGAGATTAGCAGGTACGTTTATTTTCTTATTTAAGGGCCCACTGTATCTTGTAATTGAATTGGAATAGGATTAGGTCCTCTTACAGGGTCTTTCAATAGGGACGCTCCAAATTTGTTAGGTTATAGCGGCCATTTTGTTAAAGTAACGTATACTGAATTTATTGTGAATTATTTACTGATATATGGCAAATCAAATTACCGTGGAAGGTTATAGCTTTCCACAATGTATGCATATTATCAAATTTGATTTTCAAATTCAGTGTAGAGTTCGAGAAACATTCCGCGAATATGTGACTCTTATCCTCGGCACAACCGTCCCGTCGAGTCGACTATTCGACATTTGATGGCCAAATTCGAGTTAACCAGTTTGATACATAATCAGCCAATACCTGTACGTGACCGAAACGTAAGGTCTGCTGAAAACATCACTGCTGTGCATGAGAGTATATGGGAAAACCCGAGGCAGTCAATTTCTCGTCATTCACAAGAACTTGGGCTTTCTGCAACCTCAACTTGGCGAATATTGCGTCGAGACTTGGGTCTGCACCGGTATAAAATCCAACTGACCCAGAAACTTAAGGTAAACAACCATAGACAACGTGTGTTCGCTGAATGGACTGTGGAGCAGTTGGAAGTTGATTAAAATTTCGCTAAAAAGTCATCTTTAGCTACGAGGCTCATTTTTGGATGAATGTATAATACGTGAACAAGTAATATTGTCGGATTTGGGACGATAGCAATCCACATGAGATACACCAACACCAAATGTATCCCGAGAAGTCACTGTTTGGTGCGGATTTTGGTCTAGCGGAATCATCGGTCCATACTTCTTCTAAAACGAAACTGGCATTGCCATAACTGTCAATGGCAAACGCTACAGATCGATGATAAGCAACTTTTTGTGGCCTTAACTGGATGGTATGGATATCGACGATATGTGGTTCCAACAGAACGGTGCTACGTGCAGCACAGCGCATGCCACGGTGGAAATTCTGCACGAGCGATTTGAGGGCATGGTTATCTTGCGCAGCGGCGACATGAACTGACCACCGAGATCTACGATTTAACGCCTTTAGACTTCCTCCTTTGGGGATATCTTAAATCAGCTATGCAGATAAACCACAAACAATTGATGCATTCAAAGTCAACATAATGAACGTTATGCAGCAAATTCAGCCATATTTAAGCGACAAAGTCATAGAAAATTGGACCTCCCGACGTCCACCAAGCAAAGCCGCGGCGGACATTTCAAATTACGCATAACCTTACTATCAGTTTCCCAGGGTATTTATTATGCTTTGAGAAAGTGTGGGGTGTAGTACTCTTCCCGTAATATGTACTCGTATTCGTGTTATTAATATTCACTTTGAATAATTTATTTGATTCATTTTTGGAAATTCTCAAATAACTAAAGACAGTTATATTAACGTGAATTTAAACTGTGTACAGTAAATGTCATTTATGGTGAAGTTGCGCAGTTGACCAATTTCTCTTGTCTCCGCCCTCTTCGCAGAGACACGTCCAGTAATGCTAGTAGCATTATTTACTTAGCCAATAAACACAGCGGGGCGGGGACTCAATTGCGCGTCGAGATCTCATCATAATTGGCGCTTGCTGTAGTATTCATTAAATAAAAAATCCACTAATATGGATAAAACTGTTCTATTGATAAGTATATCAAGTAACGTAAATAAATAGAACAAGTATTCTAAAGTTTTATTCGCGTATATCTCCATAAAAATAAATCATTTGGGGCTAGATGGGGATTTTGAAGGTCTTTTAATTGTGCCTCTTCCACTTCTACCCCTTTTAGTTATTCCTCTTGTACCCCTATCGTACTATGAACAGTATAACCGTCTTGATCTCCCCGAGGTCATTGTTTAAAGTTCGAACAGCTGAAGTTCGAGCTATTAAGTATTTCTATGCTCTAATGTTGTCAGTAACGAGAATTAGGCCAATAATGTTGTCCCGCAGAATTTCAGTCCACATATTAACTCTTAAGTGTATCGAGTCCATAATAGCACCCCTAAATGTCTATTTTCCCTTGACTAGTATGCAGTTGCAAATGGATTATGGTGAGCATGCAATAAAAACAAATTTTCGTCTGTATAAAATAATAATAATTCATTAATAATTCATAATTCTTATTATTATTTTCGTCGGCCTTCTCCGCTTCTTCACTGCTTCAACCAAACTTCATCCGTCTTATACAATCTTGGAGAGAAATTTCTTACTGGAACCTTAGAGTAATAATATTCATTTCTCCTTAAAATACTCTGAACTGTCCAATCAGGCACAGCGACATCGGTAGTTGTCCCTGTTTATAGTTTATAGTTTCGCGAAACTATAAACATCTATTTCTTTGCGATTGCAGTTGAACATTGGTCAACATGACGGCACAAATAATTATGAAACATAATGTTTAGTGTGCCGCCACTCCCGTAATCTGAATTCCATGCCCATAATTTGATAGCCACGCCCATAACCTGGTACTCCCGCGATTGCCATATCCCACCCGCATCCCCGCCCTTGTATTGTTTAGGTAGTACTTAGGCGAATCTATAGTAGCAATAACGTAGATAATAGCTGTCCTTTTCTAGAATATGTATTTTTCTATTTAATTTCTTTTCTACAACACATAAGTAGTCCATTCAAGATTTATAGTTACCAGGTTTGTATACATAAACTTCTACATTATTATCAGAGGGGACTCCTCAGAAGAAGTTAGGGAAGTTAAGCAGCTCCTAAATATTCAGATATTATTTCTCTTCTTTACCACTTTTTTAAGTACATTGCATATTTTAAGGCTCCCATTAATTTAAATCAAAATATTTTACAGATATAAAAAGTGAAAAATATCTCGGATCACAACGACACTATCTGCTATGTAGTATATACAGTTTGAATTACCATAAAATCTGAGTAAATTATCCCCCCTTTTCTATGCCATCACACACGCACTGGAGGCTAAACTCCATTGGTACTCCAGTTAGACCCTCACGATATCTAAAAAGAGTCACGGAAATGAACAAATCCTGAGATTGCTAAATAGGTTTTCTATTAGAAGCGTTAGGCGACCACAAGGGTGACTTGCCTCTCAGGAACGCTCAGAAGAATTCGTGCCAACGTACTGCCATATGTCATCTCAACGATGATAATTAAAGTGTTCAGGATTTCCTACTTCGCCAGCATCCCTCGCCTGCTTATAATTGTTCAGTTTGTTAACGAATGGTTGTGGAAAGTATAATTTTAAAGATAAATTAGTCGCGCAAACATAAGACTTATAAAAGCTGTTCCTATAAAGTCTGTGCAACTCGCACCCTTCTTACATACTATCATGCTTATGAATTAAGTAAAGTATGTAATTGTAATGAAGACTGTCGACTTTCTCATATACTTTATCCGGATTTGCGTTCTACAAGTCTACAAAAGACACTAACGAATGTCAACTCGTTGAAAATTTATATCGTGCTCTGTTTTCGCAGTTCATACAGACAGGAAGAAATTATAGGATATATTTAGTTTCGTGATTAACTGCGATAAAATTTTATAATTAATGTTTGAATAAACCAGTGTAGTTTTCATTTCATTTTTCAGATTAAATTAACAGATATTTACTTCTGTTAACGATAAAGATATAAAACAAAGAATAACGCAGGGTCGAGTAGCTTTTAACAAAAAGAAAGCACTTTTATGCTCGGGGGTAATAAACTTAGAAACAAGGAAGAGATTTTTGAAAACGTATGTATGCAGCACGGCGATATACGGTTGCGAAACCTGGACGGTAGGGGAAGCAAGTAGGAAGAAATTAGAAGCTTTTGAGATGTGGTGTTACCGAAGAATGATGAAAATACCGTGGACTGATAGGGTTAGAAACGAAGAAGTATTAGAGAAAGTCGGCGAGAAAAGAAGTATGTGGAAAAACATAAAGAAGAGAAGAGATAGAATGGTAGTCCATTTGCTAAGACATGGGGGAATAGTCCGCGATATTTTGGAGGCAGAAATAGGTGTGAAGAAAGACAGAGGTAGGCCTAGATTAGACTACTGCTCACAAATAGTAAGGGATGTAGGTTGTAGCACAATTAGCGAAATGCGTAGGTTAGCACAAGATAGGAGAAGCTGGAGGTTAGCGTCCAACCAGTCTTAGGACTGATGACCTCATGATGATGATTTACTTCTGAGAACAACTTCTTAATACTCAGATATAAACTTTACAAAATCATCAAAGAGATAACTGGTATTCTAATAATATTTACGAACTACAATAAAAAATGAGGACCAGTTTTCCCCGACCATCCACCGAGAGATTACACGTTTTCGGCCCTCGTTTCGCCAACCAAGTTGGCATCTTCGGGAGATGATTAAAACTAGTAAATCCAGTTTCAATCGTCTCGCAATGCTGCCAGCTTGTAGCATTTCGGTGTTCGTGGAAAATTAGTATTCTGTTTTTATTGCTGCATCGAAAGTTCCCGCCCCTTCCCAAAACAAAGCAGTATGTTTTAAAATTTTGATCTCAGAAGATCAATTGACAGTCTGGATTTAATAATATTTTTAAATATTATCTAGGTACAACAAAATTTTTTTTTTAATATTGGATATAGTTATTATACAAATTTAAGTTACCTTTGGCAATTTACAGAACTTGAGTCTTTTTCATCCTTTGACATTAAAAAGATGTCCATCATATTCTAACACTTATCCTCAAAATTTTCTAAGAGTGCGCTTATCCTTCTTTTTGGAATAAATCTGCTAAAAAAATATTAAGTGTGAGTTATCAACACGTAAATGTTTGCTGAATGGAACTCGAATGCAATTATTACATTTTATGTCCAATAATAAGTTGCACAAATGTATATCAAAATTATATAAATTTCTTAGTAGCAGGATATAATTCCAGAGAGGAATATTACTATTTTATTCTTCCTATTTCATTTAAATCAATCACAATTAGTATTTACATTGGTTACACGTTACTCGACGCGCGTTTTGTCAATCAAGTTAGCATCATCGAGTGGTGATTAAAACTCGGCTTGTTTTAATCATCTCCCGGTAATTCCAACTGGGGTGGCGATACGCGCAACGAGAAACGTGTAATCTTTCGGTGTTCGTGAAAAACTGGTCTCCTGTTGTTGTTGTTGTTGCTGAATCGAAGGTTCTAGCCTCTTCCTGGACGAATATATTCGTTGTTATAATTAGTTTAATTAAATCTGGTCGCTCATGTTTATGTTACAAAGAATCTTTTTGAGAAAAAAAATGTTTTACTCTATTCAATAAAAACAATTATTTTACCTCCACTAAATTAGAGTTATATTAATTTTTTATATACCTTTACCCTTCAGAAGAGTTCCGCTCTCATTTTCTTTTGTTATTAAATTCGATTCTTTCTACATTCGATTATTTCGGTACATTATAATTTTATTTTTTAATGTCATTTTAACACTTAAAGATTACACGCCCTCGACGTACTTTTCGCCAGCCAAACTGGCATAATCGGGAGATGGTTAAAACTGAGTTTTAATGTGGAAACCTGGTCTCCTGTTTTACTTTTTCGTACTCCGGAAAAATAATGTAATTGTGTAAAGAAAAAGCGAGAAGAAAATTTTTTTAGTTTATTTTTCGTTTTTCGGCCTAAAAACAAAAAAGTGGTTTTTAAAAAATGTCTGCTGTGTGTGTGCCGTTGTCGTTGTCGTTGTCGTCGGAATTTTAAACTTGTTAGCACGATAACTCAACTAAATCGTGTCGGATCGATCGGGTTTTGACTCATTCTGATCGAGGACGTCTCCCAGATGACACCTATTGATTTTGAGGTGCATAGAACATACTCTACCATGTACATGGGTCAAAAGAAAGTACAATGGTGGGCTATTTAAGAATTTTTTTTTGTTAACACGATCACTCAATTAAATCGTGTCGGATCGATCGGGTTTCGACTGACTCTGACTAGGGACGTTTACCAGACGACATCTTTTGATTTTGGGTGGATAGAACACACCCCACCCTGTCCATGAGTCATTAAAAAGCACGATGGTGGACTTTGAAAAAAGTAAAACTGTTGCATAAAACACATATTCTGCATTTATGTGTTGGTTTATTTTTTCTCGGCCACTCATTTTCGAGATAGAGATGTTCTACGTGCAGAAAAGTCCGTTTTAAGGTTTTAAAACTGTTTTAAAATTTTTTGTCTGTGTGGAAGGTAAATTTATAATATAAACTCATAAACTTTAGTTTATCATCCATTAGTTTACATTAAATTTTCTCATTTAGAAAAATGAGAAGCTGCTACTGATTATTACAAATAATTATTTTGCAAAAATTAAACTATCTATAATACAAGCGATAACCATGTTAAACTAAGTTAGTATATTATTATGACCCATAATTTAAATATATCAATGAGACACAAATATATTTTAATTTAATTTTCACACCAAATAAATATGATACATAAACAACTCCAAACAAAAACACTATCGTGTTAACAAAAAAAAAATTTCTCAAATAGTCCACCGTCGTGCTTTCTCATGACCCATGGACAGGGTGGGGTATGTCCTATCCACCTCAAAATCAATAAGTGTCGTCTGGGAGACGTGTCCGATCAGAATCAGTCAAAACCCAATCGATTCGACACGATTTAGTTGAGTTATCGTATTAACAAAGAAAAATTCTCAAATAGTCCACCATCGTGCTTTCTCATGATCCACGGACAGGGTGGGCTGTACCCCATCCACCTCAAAATCAATAGGCGTCGTCTGTGAGACGTCTCCGATCAGAATTAGTCAAAACCCGATCGATTAATCACGATTTAGTTGAGTTATCGTGCTAACAAAAAAAATTTCCATGGACAGGGTGGGGTGTGCCCTATCCACCTCAAAATCAATAGGTGTCATCTGGGAGACGTCCCCGATCAAAGTCAGTCAAGACTCGATCCATACGACATGATTTAGTTGAGTTATCGTGCTAACAAGAAATTTTAATGCCGACGACGACACAGACATGATTTTTTAAAAACATTTTTTTTTTGTTTTTAGACCGAAAAACGAAAAATAAACGAGAAAAAAATGTTTTTTTTTCCATTTTTCTTTACACGATTACTTTTCCACTAGTATAGTTGAGTGCGGAAATGTAATAAATGCGTGATCTGGAATATAGGTGACACGGTTGTTGGATAGTTAATAATAACCTTGATGGTCTAATACATCTAAATTTTCTGCAGAAGATTTAGCTCCAGCTTTGTCGAGGCCGTTTATGAATAAATTAGATACAAATCTATCTGACACCAGAATATTGTTTCCGAAAGATAGAGCTCCACCCGATTATGCATAACTATCCGTCAATATTTGGACAAGGTATTTCTAAAGACGTGGATTGGACGAGACCCAACTGGATATCCATCAAAATCTTCGAACTTTACCCCACTTTATTTCTTATTGTGACGGTACTTGAGAAAAATACTTCTGAAACAAAACTTGGCGCAACATTGAGGTTCTACATCAAAGAATAAGATAAAATCAGATGGATCATTCGGGAAATTACACAGACTGTAAGAATTAAATTCAATCATCGACTAGCTCTTTATCAAAAAAGAAACGGTACCCATTTTGAAAATACTTTACGATGATATGATTACTAAAGATAAAATATAAGTTTTTAGTCTTGTAAAAAGTAGTAATTTAAGTATGCGTTATATTCTTTTCAATACGAATTTTCAAATGATGTGCTCTCGACATTTGAAAAACCTTGAGGGTCATTCCCTTTAAGTATGGACAACTAATATAAAAAATCAACAGTTTCCGGAACCCTCCATATTTGAGTTATATAATTTATTCCAGTTAAGTTTTCCACCCTGTATACTTATACTATCCACGTGGTACCTCATATTCTCACTACATAATTATGAAGACCCGGTATATATTTTTTGTCGAAATATTCAAATAACTAACACATTATTTGTTTTTCTACAGAGACCACCAAAAGTAAGGATTCGGTTTCAGTCCGGTAAAATTTTGGTTTGTACAAGTTTATCTGCATATTTACATAACGCTATTTTGTGTGAGTGGCAAAATAACCAGAAGCATAACTGTTTTATGCTATTTAGTGAAGGTGTTAGTGTTAAGGAATTATTTTACAATAGTTTTATAAATTTTGGGTAATATAAATCAATTGAATGCAATTTAGAGGTAAAATTTATGAAAATATTGAAACGAGCAAAGTGTGCGAAGTAAATTAAATCTGTAAAGTATATAAAATATCGGTAATAGGTAATACAATACATGATATAGTAAATAGATGAAATAATAAGGGGGTTGCAATCTCAAGTTGAATCACAACTCGAACTCGACTTGAATCAAAACAAAATCTAAAAAATAATTACGTTAATCGGTTCTTAAAAAGTCTTATTAAAACAAATGTTACCATATTTCAGAGTAATTAAACAAATTATTTAATAACACAATTATGATTAATAATTATATTAATTGCGAAATTATTTAACCATATTGTTTATTGTCATTAATTTATTTACTTATATGTACAAAGTCATAGGTAAATACAAATACTTACAAAATAGTACCTTGCCAGCAAAACACCGTATAAAAGTTAAGAATTTCAAATTAAACTATATATGAACCTATACATTTCGTCGCGCCCGCTAGGCGTAGCCAACGACTTTGCATCGGGGTCTGGGATGTGACGGTATATCAATGGATTAACTAGTCTCTCTTGCGTATGTTAACACTCACTTAGTTTTCCACACAACACCAAAACACTATACACTACACTCGACGCGCGTTTCGCCAACAACATTGTCATCATCTGGAGATGATTAAAACTGTTCCACTAAAACGTGGCACCGGTAGATAGTGTACGTTCTCATGCGAATCCATTGCGTTACCGCAATAGCAACCAAACGTAATGAGCTACAATATGCTCATAAAGTTATAAGCATAATATTGATAATTTTGTGAAGTGCACATTTTGAAATACGGAGTTGACGGTTTGTATTGAAAATTATTACAACCATCATATAGGAACTGTGCGGCATACACCAAATATAATAAACGACATAACGTACTGAACGTTGTCAATTGATTTTTGTTTTATATATCTGTGTTAAATATTTTATGGAGTATATTTTATGCACTTGTGGAAAATACCACCTTTCAGGAAATTTTGGAAAAAGTATGTACCGAATTGAAAGTTACCAAGGATAACTGGGCACATGCTTACCGGGCGTGAAACACCATGCAGAAAATACCATACATAGTGAGATAAATATAACGAATTATTAAAATCTTCTGACGAAACGACTGATAATAAAATGCAGTACAGTGCATATGGTGGTGCTTAATGAATCTTCATTTTTTGTTTACTTGTACGAAGTAAATAGCTTCCAAAGACCAATGAAGAAACTACAATGAAAGTGAAACTTGCGCAGACTTTGATATATAACAATGTCACCTAGTAATTCTGGTCACTGACAGAGTAGCTTAATTCTGACAAAATACTCAAAACATCTTTTCCGGATTTCCTTCATCGTTACTACACGAAGTTCTTTTAGTAGCACTTAGATACTATTAGGAAGAATTATTCGGAAGTAGACCATTTTATAGTCCACACCAAGACCAGCTCATGGTCAAATTCCCTAAGCGATGTCGAGCATTTTAGAAATGTGTTCCAAGATTTCCATTAGCATCTGAACCGATATTAACTAAATAGAGTGCGTGGCTTGATGTAATCGCATATTAGAATAATATTATAATAGACTATGAACTTTTACATTGTGAAATTGTGCCAGTCTGAACCAATTAAATCGAAGTCAAAAACTGTTTCGGGATCCTCAAGTTAACATATAGCAGATATTTGTGATATATTCTGTAGTTAAAACATCTATTCAACAATTTATTTTCATACTGTATAGTGTGTATATACCTTAGTTAGAATCTACACTTCAACAGTAAAATGTAATTACATTTAAATAATTGAATTTTTTTATATATTGTCCCTCATCTGTCCTTTGCACGCTACTGAGAACGACGAAATGTACAGGTTCAGTTATATATTATAAACTTCTATTACACCTGTTATTTTGAATAACCGTTATATATGATACCATTTATATTTTCAAATAACTAATAAATTGCGTATCTTTCTGCAGGGACCACCACAAGTAAGGAACCAATTTCGATACGGTACAACTTTGGATTGTGCAAATTTACATAACGCTATTTGGCTCGAGTGGTGTTCGAGTGGCAAAATAACTAGTAGCATAGCTTTACTTTATATGTTGAGGAAGGCAAAGATTCATCCATTTTCAATTATATATATTTTTTTATTAATAATGTCGAGCAATAATTTTACTATAGATTTACTTTTTTGTATCCACCAAATATATGAAATATGTGAAGTTAACAAAATAGATGTAAAGTTGTAAACAGACAAGTAAAATAACAATGTTTAAGGTAAATAACAATAACAGTAAAGATACAATGAATATTGGTTAAGAATCACACAGTAAGAAACAAATTTAAAAGAAAACAAAAAAACAAGAGAACAAAAAAATTCTAAAACTTATTGTATAGAGTATATCACTGAATGAACATCTCCATTACGTTAAAAATTGTTAAATTTAAAATTCTCATTAATAGTTCTTCGCCGCTTTGACTCTGACTCTGACCGTTCTGCCTTTTCTAAGGTCAGACTACCAAAATGCCTTTTTTCAATGTCAAAAATACCAAAATATAGTATGCGATTTTTTTATAAAAAATTGAATACACCACTATATTCGGAAGCTATTAACACATAAGAAACACAATTTTCATTAAAAAATATTTATGTTTAACTAAGTTATAATAGGAACTGAAATTTACACATTTTCGAATTGTAAAACATCAGCATCGACGAGTAGAGAACACTTTTTTAAAGATTAAAAGTAATTTTGAGAACCATAAATAATGGAAAGGTTTGTTTGTTTTATGCATTAGCTTTTTTTGGGAATAAGAAGCCAAACTTAACAAGGCAATCAATACAAACAAACAGAAAATGTTAACAAATTAATATCGCATTAAATTTAATCTAACGAAATAAAGTAAAATTTTAGTAGCTTCAACTAGCTAGTAGCTTCAAATACTGTTTACGAGTATTTGTTGAAACGCTTTGTAACTGTCTTGATATAATTTCTGCATAAGTTTGCCGAATTCAGTGATATAATTCACCTCTCTTCCTTGGACGATTTTTGTACACTTTTTGCGTAAGGTACCCCGACAGAAAAAAGGTCAACACGGCTATATCTGGAGATCTGAGTGGCCATTCAATTAAAGGACTACCTCCAATTGCTTTATAACTCTTGCATTATACATCAGACAACTGTCTTTCTTCATGTACGTCTATTGCATTAAACATACGTCTATTGCATTCGATAAATCGGTGTTTAAAAATTTTAAAATATTTCCGGCAGTAATTGAAATTATATTCAAGAAAGAAACATCCGATAATAATCTTTATTATCCCACACCGAACGTTAATTTGTTAAGAATACTGGCTCCTACAGTTATCCAAACGTGGGATCTGGGTTTCTGGTTGAGCTCTTTTCTCTTCTTAACTCTATCAGATTCTAAATGAAAGAGGTTGGGTTTCGGTGGAATAAAATGGTTACATTCGAGAGTGGAACAGATATTACTACTCAAATTTAATTCCATTTCATGCAGAGGTCTGGAAACGTTTAAAAATATTCTCCACATCTACCGACTTATGTATGATTTTGTGGAAGCCAGTCGTTAACTGTAGGTTTTCTGTTGTCCAATGATGGCAACTTGATGATGATGAAACTACATTTGTGGTGAAAGTAGCCTCGTTACTAAACAAAATATTTTTTTTCAAAGTTTTGTTAAGGCATTTTGCACTTAAGGCTTTATGCACAGTTGCTATTCTGAAGTGTGTTAAAAAAATTGGGTTTAAGAAGTTTAATCTTGTTTCCTAAGAGACCGCTGAATATTTTCTCGTAGCAAATTCAAATTTAAAGCAGCAACTCTCAAACTATCATTTAAATTGTTTCTGAAATAATTCAAAATAATCGTTCAAAATAACAATCCAAAATAATAATAACCATTTCCATTTCCTAATTCTCAAATGTTTTTTTAATATATGCTTGTAACTGCGTCAGATTCATTAACTGTATTGTTTATTTTGTGAACTGCACTGCAAATAATAGCAGGACGATTTGAATGTCTATTATTGCATATTCTGCATACTTTTCTTTCACTCCTGTCATTATCGTCAGAAATAATTTCATTTTTTTGTTGTTGTTCACTCAACTTTACAGTCATGGCGGTAAATTACATTAGTTTAATATTGCTATGATGTTTATTAATAACATTTAAAAATATTTTATCTTACAAATATTTATTCCATGGCAACCAAGTTTTCAATACTTACATTTTGTAGTTCGAAAAACATCAGATATTTCTCTTGTTATAACTTTCTTAAAAATAAACAGTTTTTAATAAAAATTAGGTGTTTCATGTATTGATAGCTTTCAATTACAGTTTTATAGTCATTTTTTATAAAATAATCGCTAACCATATTTTGGTACTTTTCATCTTAAAAAACCCCAAAGTAGGCGTTGAAAATATGAAATATTCTATATGTTGTACAAAGGTGAAGAATTTACTGCTTCATTTTAAAAATGTCTCTGATTGGTTAGAAGCTACTTATTTTACAGGGGTGCCTCCATTTCAAATGGACCACACTGTATAAATCCTTACTTTTAGAATATACTATATATATATATATATATATATATATATATATATATATATATATATATATATATATATATATATATATATATATATATATATATATATATATATATATATATATATATATATATATATATATATATATATTTTTTTTTTTTTCTTCCAAAGTCAATATTTCCATACCCTAATAAGAAATGTCTATCATACAACGCACATATTTTATTACAAGCAATATTCCGGCAAACTTGGCTGGAAAATATTTGTAACCTTTTCGTGATTTTCAGTCTAAATTTAAATCGTGTCATAAATTCTCATCAAATTTTCCGGCGCTGTCGTTTTTTATTTTCCTAAAAAATTCATAGGGGTAAACACGACCTAGATTGCTCCGCGCCATGGACAATAATATTTACATTCCTCGAGGAAGAGAACCCTGACTTTACTTACAAGTTGACGTCAATGGCGGAGGCAATGACACGATTTACTTTTTATAAGAAACATATAATGGGAGACTATGAGAACATGAAGGCCAATGAAAACGTCTTTTATCTTATGCATAGATTATATAATATACAGGGCGTGATTCTAAGACGAAAAGTTTATGTAATTTATTATATAACGAAGCATTACCGGACCTCCGGTAATGCTTCGTTTTCAAGATACAGTGTCAAACTTTTTTAATAACTAATTTTTATAACAATTTCTAAGACTAGAATAGACTATTGATATGGAAAAACATAATAGGTACACCCCAGTTTTTGTAGTTGGTAGTTGTAATCTTTTATTATGTTGTCCCAGGGGCGCGCAATAAAGTGATTTTTATTTTTGCTCGAAAACGAAGCAAGATACGAAAAAAATTCAAGAGAAGAAGTTGTATTTTTAGTTACTTAATGTGAAAAAAGTTATAAAAGTTTTGATTTAAAAGTTTTAAGAAAGTCAGTGGCGCACATTTTTTTTGTTAAATCTAGGTTAAGATGCCCCCCTGGAACGCCACTGAACTCTTAACTGAATGATTTAAATCTACTTAAGGCTAAATTATTCTATTTTTACTATAAATAACACTGCCGAATTTCAACAAAATCGGCTAAAGGAACATCAAACGATTTTTTAAGAAATGTTTGATACCCTGTATCTTGAAAACGAAGTATTTCATATAAACAAAGCAAAGCAGTTTATATAAACTTTTCATCTTAGAATCACTCAAGGAATTACCCCTTGAATTAAATAATAGGCTGTATAGTGGAGTCCATAAGTAAAGCACAAAATGCACATTTCCATTTCAATCGAAAAAAAATAACGCAAAAATTGGTGGATCGATGGTGTAGAACCGCATCTCTTTGCCGCATTTACCTTGAGATTTATTCACCACCTAGTTTTCTAATGTCAAAATACCAAAATGCCTTTTTTCAAGGTCAAAAGTACCAAAATATAGTTAGCAATTTTTTTATAAAAAAAATTGACTACACCACTACATTCGGAATCTATTGAAATATGAGAAACCCAGTTTGCATTAAAAAATATTTATTTTTAACTGAGTTATAACAGGAATTCAAGTTATACGTTTTCCGAATAGTAAAACGTCACCCATGCCTGTCATGTAAACCTAAAGAGGGCCCAAGATTGATCCCTGTGGAACTCCAGAAAAAAATAGATTTTTCGATCAGATACATCAGGATCTATTTTATATTTTTGAAGCCGACTTAATAAGTTGTTTTAAAAAAATTAAGTTGAGATTGTATCAAATCCTTTGTAAAACAATTTTGCACATATAAATTGTTCATCGACGGTGCCAAATACCTGGGAAAAGTCTAGTGAAACTAAACTAGAAAAAAACTGCAAAACAACTCTTATCTTATAATCAGTTATATCATAATCTATAGTTTATTGTATCTTGTAGCTACCTAAAGATTTAATCTAATTGACCGATAATGCGAAGAAAAAACAAGTGAAGTATAATTAAACATAAAATGGGGTGAAGGTATAGAAATGCATTTACATTATGCATTAATTTACAAACATATGTGAATCGCTTTAGATGACCGTAACACTGACTTAGTTTTCCACAAAGCACCAAAACACTATACACTCGACGCGAATTTCGCCAACAAAGTTGGCATCATCTGGAGTTGATATTGAGTCATATATTCACACCATAGGTATCGACCTACTCTAGTTAGAAGAGCGTAGCCTAATTATTATTGTTAATTATAAGGATTATTAAAGACATATATGTAAAACCTTATTATTATTTATAATAAACTTCTATATAGAAGCGCGAAATACAAGTATACCATTTAAGAGAAGTATCATTATTTATGACATAATTCTATGAAATATGCCTAAGGAATTGGTCATTACAGGAAAGAGGTAGTTTTCATGATTATGTTTATTGTTTTAAAAATATACAATCTATATCGTTTTGTTTGAAATTCTGTTTTTACACGTATATTATGAATATGACGGGTTTCAATAATCAAGTTACCCGACGACAATTATTTATTTATTTTTTAAACTATTTTGAGATCAAAGCAAAAGTAAAAGACTGCAGCCTAGACGAATTTTTTTCAACTATTTTTTCTTCACAAAATATTTTTAACACATTTAATACAAAATATATCTTATGGATGTTTTGCTGTACATCATATTTTCTTTGGCACCATTTCGAATAGTTATTAGTTATTTACGATCAGCTCAAAAATTCGCGGACATGTTATTATCTATAAACTAATGAAGTATTTAAATTGAGACATATTTTAGCAAATTCATATTACCCTATAATAATTTATTGAAACTATTACATTTGAACAAATATAGCACACATAAATTTAATTTGTCATACCGGTCGGTGGCGGGAATTTATCGAAAATAACGTATGTTGCCTTTCCAGAGCTCGTTGTATAAATAAATACGTCTATTAATTTTATGTAGTTCTCATCCAATTTGTAATAATATAACCTGATTCGACCAGAGTATGTATTACGTATACAGGGTGATTAGAGGGGAAAGGGAAATATTTTAAGGACATACTTACATATCAAAATACCTGAATTGTGTAAACTAAAATATTTAAATACATGTGAAGAAACAATGATATTTTTGGAAAAAAATAACAGAAGGACAGTTCTATAAAACAGCAAAAAAATATGTCATTATAAATTTAGCATAATTAGAGAATAATTCCAACTGAGTTTTAATGATGGTGATCTTTGTGGAAAACTGGTGACGAGTGTTTTTCTTTTGTTGCTATGTCGAGGATTTCAGCATTCGCTTAGGATCATTTAATATTTTGAGAATATAACTTATAAATGTTTAAAAATCAATGATGGAATGACTTTTAAGTCTATTGAAAACTAGATATCCATCATTTCAAGAATGGAATAAAAAAGTAAGACATAGAGACATTATAACAATTAAACAAGATCAGTTACACAAAATATGAGATATAGTTGACGTTAATATGTGTACAGAACCAAAACCATTGTAAATATCGATAATCGATTATTCAAATCTGCAACTGTGGTGTATATATTTAATGTCCTAAGTGGTGTTTATATCCATATATTCTAAAATATGACGTTATATAAAAGTATTTAATATATTACTGAAAAAAGGAGATTATACTCCACCAAATCTTCAGATGCCCTTATATAATAAGGACTAAACAAATTAGGTCAAAACAGATATTCTCTTGGCTATATGCCAAACGCCGAGCGGTGAATTAAATGACAAATTTTGCCGTATTTTGTCTAACAGAGTTAGCACTGAAATACAGGGATTCAGATTGTTTCAAAACCCCAAGGAAAATGCAAAGTGTCACCTATCTCGGGATATCGCTAACTGCAGACTAGTTTCGATTTTATCTTGGGTCTCGTCAGTGGCGAGTATACAGATAAGGCTCACATCTAATGCTAACTCCGTTAGACAAAATACGGCAAGTTTTGTCATTTAATTCAGCTCTCGGCGTGAGGCATATAGCCAGGAGAATAGCTGTTTTGACCTAATTTGTTTAGTCCTTATTATATAAGGTATTTGCAGATAGGGTGGAGTATAATCTCCTTATTTCAGTAGTTTTGAAATTACCCTCTGCGAAGTAAAGCATTATATT
This sequence comes from Rosalia funebris, assembly GCA_037954035.1. Classification (NCBI taxonomy): domain Eukaryota; kingdom Metazoa; phylum Arthropoda; class Insecta; order Coleoptera; family Cerambycidae; genus Rosalia; species Rosalia funebris. Next base: position 9,766,594 of record JAZFAV010000022.1, read on the forward strand.
GATCAAGAAATGTTTACTTCGATTTAGACTAATCTCGAAACTATCAAGAGATGGCGTTTGCTACGTTCTACTACGATGGAACGTAGCAACGTCTACTAGATATGAGCCTCATCTATCAAAGATATACTCGCTTACACTACACTGACGAGACCCATGATAAGGTCGAAACCAGTCTGCAGTTAGCGATATCCTGAGATAGGTGACACATTGCATCTGCCTTATGGTTTTGGAACAATTTGAATCATTGTATTTTAGTGCTAACTCTGTTAGACAAAATACGGCAAATTTTGTCATTTAATTCAGCGCTCGGTGTTTGGCATATAGCCAGGAGAATAGCTGTTTTAACCTAATTTGTTTAGTCTTTATTATATAAACCATTTGCATATGGGGTGGAGTATAATCTCCTTATTTCAGTAGTTTGAAAATTACCCTCTGCGAAGTAAAATTTTGCATTATATTTAAAATATATTTTTATCAAAATTATATATGATACCAAGGCCCAATTTATTTTCCTTAGACAATTCTTAACTTTATGCTTTGGTGAAGTGCACATTTCTAAGAGTGCGCTCCCGTAGGAGGATCGATGTATGTATCTATACCTCGAGGAATTAAGAAAGAGAAGGAATCTGCAAAATTTTGCGTTATCTAATTTTGAATTTGCGTTAGCATAACGTTGTCGAGGTTAATAATTACCTAAAGTATTGGCAGTTTGATGAATAGCATGAGAACTCTATCTAAGATTGTATATCCTCATCAAACCATAATATTATAATTTCATGAAAATTAGTGACATGAACGATAAGATGAACATAAAACACGCCACATAAATTAGATAATACCCCAAATCCAAAACCGAAGCTATTTAAGTGGAGGATGTATATTGAAAACACTAGAACAACGCCCATTCCCAGTGACATTGCCAGTTCCAGCGCTTGAAATCGAACTAAGATTACGACAATCAGTAGCTAGTCGCAGTATACACTATATTCTGTCTATCTTATATTCTGTCACTTCAAATACTTCCACGAATATAACACAAATTGATACGGGTATACTGCTGATACTTTACAAATGTAGATAGTGAATTGAGTTCTGCATTAAGATATATATATATATATATATATATATATATATATATATATATATATATATATATATATATATATATATACTCAAATAGAAAGGTAACCTATTTATGGTGCTTGGTCGACAACAGTAGCAGTCGATTTACACACTACATCTCTGCTTATCCGCTCCATGTGTGGCGTTACCAAAACACATTTTATTTTCTCGAAAAAACATCTCTAATGCAACTGGTAGAGGGTATTTCAATTTACATATAAATATGTGTTCAAAGTAAGATTCTAAAGAGTTAGTCTAACCTATGTTCCTATTCGAAGAACAAAGCTGTTCATAGATACTGCCATACTGCCTTATTTTAATTCATAAAATATAACTATAATGGTGAATTTCAGCTGAAAATGGAGGCAGGCGAATTTCTAGACCTCCAGAGGAAGACATCGACCAGGTTGAGGTCAGAGGGAATATAATTCACAACCCCATCCCACAAAACCAATCTACACCCATATCAATAATGTTAGGGTTAAGTTAATCTAACGCTATCACTTAAATTGTTTTTCTAATTTAAAAACGAGAACTGTACGATGGATTTTGGGCACGCATGAACCATAGCGGCTTAACTTCTCGCTTCTTCCGAAAATCGAAATTTCAATGCTCTAAAGATGGATATATTCCTCATGATCGAAGTTATATTTTGGCAAAATGCTTTGTAATGGCCCGTTATCATTGTAATTTATTTAGTGTGTAACAGTTTAGAAACAACAGCGTGCTTAACGTACCTCCAAACCAGAAGTGAACATTATCACAGAAGATAATAGGGTTTATTCCTAGTTTGAAGTTGTAGAAGTTGACGTACGATGATTCTGTATGAATAGAGGTAACAGATGCAACATACAATACATACACATATGTATTTTGTGCGTTCCCTAGGTAACTGAAGCTAAGCTGTAGCCTGGCGAACGAAGTCTCGGATTAGTCTTGAAAACCTTCAACCAACTGAATGTTTCCATCGAGTAATGTAATAATAAATACCAATAAATTAACCAGAGTGACCAGGTCTCTGATCATCGCATAAAACAATGGCGTCAAAATTCTGATACATGTAATAAATCAAAGGGCGGTGAAAAATAGAGCAAGAACTAACTCATTTAGCATGTAAAAAAATTATTTCTAATGTGACGATCCATATAAGAATACTTCCTTTTACCTCGTATAACATTAATAATTTAAGTAGTTCAGATAGTCCAAACTGTCGTTCCATGCTAAGTTTCGTATTTACAACCAACGATACTTTTTCACGCCAGTTCGAGTGTTGGTGAAGTTGACAATCGTTCAGCCTCGAATGTTCGTTGTCCTGCAGCTACATTGGGATCTTTTCGCGTTGAACGTCCCCAAGACCATTGTTCTTCCTCCGACCGCGTAGAGGTGTCCTTCCGCTCGGTGGGGGTTCGGGATCTGATTGCAGGATACCACTGTAACTCTTCCCCTTCCTCTCCATCGCTGCCTGGTACATGTTTGATAATGGCCTAAAATAATTGGGTTTAGGTCGAGCAGTGCTAATGCTTTTTACCCGTAAACACTAACCAGTATCTCTAAAAACTAACCAATACAGCTAACTACAAAAACCAACTAATAGTCTTATATATTAACAACCAACAACATATTTTTTGCGTAATAATATCCACTACTCGCTGTCAAAAGAAATTTGGTACCTCTTTGTAACAGTTTTTTTTTTTGGTCATGCAATAGAATCCATAATGAGGTCTTCTAGGCGGCATTGTTAAATTCGGAACACTTCGATGCTTATTTCAAACATGCACACCACAAACACACATTTTCTATAGCTAAGTCGTTTGCAAATTAACAAAAAATAAAAATGCAGTGAATGATACGAATGCGAGGCAAGATCCTTCCCAATTGTATCTTTCATTTCCCTAAATCATCAACAATAAGTTGTGCTTTTACTGAACTCCAGTGTAAATACGCTTCAGTAGATCGGCAGAAAGAGCTTTGTAGGATTTTATCTTGCGAGCCGACAATGGGTATAATAAAGCTAATGCATGGAAAAACTGTTGTTATTTATTTTATTTTTCTGAGTCGTTTGTGTGACTGATTGAGATCGATTTGTGAAGATAATGCGGCGAATTCCGTTTGGGCTTTCGTTCAACAATTACTACAGGCAAAAACATGAGATATAGACTAGAATAGGTTCCTGATTCTCATTAGATACACCGTAAAATAAATGTTTATGTTAAAAGTGTAGAACAATAATTGCTTTGGCACTGAATATAATAATAATATAAATTATTTTACTTTTACATGAAATAAAAACTGTAAAAGTGATGTTATTGTAGTTGCTGACATATAATTTATTTAAAATATCTCGTATATTCATAGGGGTTCACGCAACATGTAGATTATAGATATTGATATTCAACTTCCATATGTTTTTTTTATTTAGGGTTAACTGATTTACTTTTTCCAACTTGTTTCAGTATTTTCACATTACCAAGTTTCTCAGAATCGTTACCTTATTAATAGAATAATAACAACAATAATAATAATCGTGCCTTTATGTCCAATAATCTATACAAAATTATTAAAACGTTGACTAGGTTGGCAACCTAGCAAAGCAAAAAATTAAGTAAACCATGAAAAAGAAGAGGGTTGTGACTGATTACAATTACAAATGTTATTGAAAGTTATGTATAAAATATGGTTTAAATAATAATTTTAGTATTAGTGTCTATTAAGGCAAGAGGTTTTTAATTTTTCCAGTTTTTAATTTGTTTTTGGAATGCATGTACGAACAAGTTTAAAGCGGATTTAAAAGAAGTAGGTATATCACTAAATATTCTAATTACATTATAACTAAAACACATTTCAAACTATGCAGAACAGAGCAGAACTATGTTTATGCTTGAAGTTTCAAATAGACCCACAATATCTAATCAGTTATCTATGAAGAAATTCCGAAAACATATCGAACCCTGTGAAAACTGATCCAATGTTTAGATGTGAAAAATTTATATTTCTAATTTATATATCTAATTAGTTACGGTATAAACAACTTAAAATACAAAAAATGAAAACCAATGCAGATAAGTTAAAGGTATAAAAAAGTAACAATTCTATGAAATTAACTTCGCGCAAAATATTAACTAGATTAAATTAAACACACAGATCGACCACGTCGTTAAATAAGTAGGTGTTCCTCGCATAACACTAGACGTCTTTGCTCCTTTTTATCACACTACACATAAATATTGCCATATGATGGCCATGCCTTTTTAGAACTTAGTTCTTTCTTCGCAACATTGAGCAAATCAAATCGTTTTTCAGTAAGATCCTTAAAGATAAAGACAGAACTATTTGTTAATAGTTTCTTTCCTTTAGTAATTTCCAGTTTATCTATGTTAATAAATTTTATTATAATTGTGCGTGGTTTATTTTTGATACCATGGAATTTACCAACACGATAAATACTAATAAAGTCCACTTTACTACAGTTCATTCTAAATTGAGACGAAAAGAAATTAATCACATTTTCAGAAACTGGATTATTTTCTCGTTCCTCAGCTAATCCGTAAATTCTTTGAGAGTTGTTTTTGGTGACTTGCTCTAGTGTACCAATTTTTTTCTTTAGAATTAGGGTACTATTCTCATTGTCAGTTATTGTTTTACTTACATTTTTAATGGAATTACTAACATCATTTAACTTATCATGGAATGTAGAAAACTTTTTGTCCATGGTATTTTCTATTCTTTCCATAAATTCTGTACAATCTTGTATTATTAGGTCTTCAATCGAAAGTTCACTTCACTTTGTATTTTTTGCTTTATTTCTCGTACTGATCCTTGTGGATTTTAATTATCATGGTCGGACTAGATTTTTAGGATTATAACCTAATACCTGCGTGAACTTATCAACTGCAGTTATGTACACTTAGTATTATTTACAAGAATGTACACTTGCACTACTTAACTCTTAGTGACACTTTACATTTTAATTTACAGTTTTGCACTATTTGTATCAGTTCAAAATTATTAAAATGAAGTACCAAAATCGATGTCTACTCAGTAACAGACATCGTCACTATTCTTCACCATTTCTTTTAAAGTTGCTTTTTAATATATTTACTGTATTCTAAAAATATTTTGGTAATTACATAACAACATATCTAGAAAATGTAGGAACGATATGTTGTTAATATAATGCAAAGTTTTACTATCAGAGGGTAATATTCAAACAACAGAAATAAGGAGTTTATACTCCAACCAATACTTTCTGTTGTTTGAATGTTACCCTGATAGTAAAACTTTGCATTATATTGATGATCTCAAGTTTTTACTTCGATTTAGATTGTTCGAACCAAGAAATGGCGTTTGATACGTTCTACTGCAGTGGAACATAGCAACGTCTACTAGATGTGAGCTTTATCTGTCGAAGGTATAGAAGTTAACGATATCCTGAGATAGGTGACACTTTGCATCTGGTGGTTTTAGAACAATCACCGTATTTTTAGTGCTAACTCTGTTAGACCAAAGCTCGAAAAATTTTGTCATGTAATTCAGTGCTCGACGTTTGGCATATAGCCAGGAGAATAGCTGTTTTGACCTAATTTGTTTAGTCCTTATTATATAAGGCATTTGCAGATGGGTTGGAGTATAAACTCCTTATTTCTGTTGTACGATATATTGTGTAACGGATAACTGTTGTCTATAAGTTACGGATAAATTAATTTCTACGTAATTTACGGATAATGATGTCCTAGAACAGAAATCTTGAAAAACGTTAAACATTTTCCAGTTTTCCACGAACACTATACGACCCCCGACGAGTTTTTCGTTAGACAAGTTGACATAATCAGAGACGATTAAAACTACTAGTCATTTAAAGTTTCAATCAAATCCTAATGATGCCACTGTGGTTGGCGAAACTTCCATCGAATGATGTATAACCTATTAATGTTCATGGAAAGAGCAGTTTTCCACTGCATTTGTTGTTGCGTCAAATGTTTCAGCCCTCTCCTAAGACTCGAACGCATTTCTGAGAGCGATTTACGTGTCTTGTGTATCTCCGTTATTGTGTAGCTTATAATGGCTGTAAGAACGAACCAGACAATATATCATAAATTCGATACACTCAATCGAATACAAGTTTTTCAGGAAAAATTATAAAGGGAAAGAAATCACATATATCGTGATCCATGAATATCTGAAAACGAAAATTATTTTGAATTGATATATCAATTTCAAATATTTTATAACGCCGTAAATTTTGTTTTACTGAAAAAATAATTAGCGAAATAGAAAAAATACACATCAGGTATTAATAGAATAGGAAGTAATAGGATAGAATGTTGCCAGTAAATATTTGGCCGGTCAGTATCCATTAACAGCACATTATTTTCATATTTTTATAATGTTTGACGAATCTTGTATATCTCTATATTAAGTAGCCTATGATTACTATAATAATAGGTAATATTATATCTTTAACTAATTAGAAACTCCTTATAAGGATTTATAAAAAAAACTATGTTTAGTATAGGTGCAATATAGAAATGACATTAATTGTAGCTCATTACTGCAAAAATAATTATCGAAAAAAGGTGATAGTATAATGCCGCTAATTTTTTTTAGTCAACTTTTTTTGTAATCAATAACCGTTAACAACAGAAAATATTCATTTAGTTTGTGTTGCGATTCTGTTTTTGATGGTGCTTAACGATTCTTGCGTTTATCTATTTTTGTATACCTCGCAACTGCTGTCTTTAATAAATCATATTACAAATTTGATATTTTTTATAAAATGGCAATTTTCACTTTTGGCAAGACTATAAAGGAAGAATGAATGATTAACTGTAACTAACTAGTCCGTACTTCGAAATGTATTCCAATAAACTGCGAAATAAACACACATAAAGTTCCCATTTCTTGACTTCTCTTGACAGTATTTATTTATCTACATATATTATTTACAACAACAATTATTATGTAGTCTTTGCTCCTAACCAGGGAGCTGGCTGGCACTGCCTATATGTTACGTAATGTGATCTTGCAATTACGTGTACAACGACCGCCAGGGGTGCTAGTGGTCTTGAAACGTTTCCCCCTTTCTCTTACGTCCCTCACCTACAGTAACAGTAAACATAACCTCTCGTATATGTAAACAAACGCGTAATCACGAGTTGTAATGAATCTGTAGTATATAAATATAATAGTGTAAAATGGAGGATCCGCCGAAGGTAAAAAAGAAAATGCGTCGTGTGATACGACGTTGCATAGTGCCCGCATGCAATTACGAAAAAGATCGTGCCATAGAAGGCGAGAAAGTGCATTACTTCAGAGTACAGAGTATTTATTTGCCTCTGTGAATTAATGTAATTAATATTTTGAAATGATTTCTCTTATTTGTAACAGAAATGTTCATAGAATAAGTTTCAGCACTTTTCAGACAGATTATATATTATAATATGTATGTGTACATATTACGTGTAAATAAAAAAATATTGCAGGAACACACGAGAACATATTTTTTATAATTGCAAATTAGCTTCCTTCAATTTCACCTACACGGTAAACAATAATAATCGTTACGTTGTGGCTCAAATAATTTTCCTATAAATTCATTTTGTTTTTAATTTTAAATCATCCGTTACGTATATATTAAAATTTAAAAACATCTATGTTCAAATTTAATGGCAATTTTGCACTGCAAGATAACTAGCGCCCCTTGTACAGTAATTTACCAGCGAACTACTGCAGTGTCAGGGGGCTACTCCAAACACTGCCCTTTCGCATCACTTCTCTTATATTATATTCTCCTGTCATACTTATCGTTAGTTATTTTATTCATATATTTCGATTGTCTTTTATATCCCGGGAGCACGGCCAATTTAAATGAGATAAAAAATTTTACTCTACTGTTTCAGTTTGATCACCATATCAGGAGGAGCAGTATATACATTTATCGAGTTTTATTCCATCCCTAGTTTCTTGTACAGTTTCTTTAGGGTATTAGGTTGAGACCATTACTCCGTGTTATATTGTTCATCCTCTTGACATTTTTCACTCTTGCCATCATAATACATAGACGTTTTTATACGTCTGTAACGTATATAGACATAAGTATGAATTATATTTTAGTTGTCTTCTACTTTCTGGGATTTTGGTCTAAAAAATGGTATAAAAAAGTATTTATTTTAACATTTCGGTATCAACCACCATCTTCAGAGAAATAGACAGTTTATCGATTTTTGGTGTCCCTATTTTTTGTAACAATTATTCTTATTATTTTAGTTACTAGAATTATTTCTCTATTTAAGTAGTTACGTAAATTCTCCAATATTTACATATATACCGGGTGCGCCACTTAAATTGGCAAACGTGAATATCTTCAAAATTAAGCATTTGAGAGGAAAATGTTCCCGACAAAAGTATTATAATTTTACAAACGGGATTTAATGGTTATAGTTTGGTTTACTTGACTTAGAATTTCAAGGTTATTTGAAGGGTAACTTTAATTTTTTAAATGGGAACCCCTATTTGTTATAATGATTCGTATACTTCGTACAATAGTTAACAACTATTGTTCTATAACCTTTCGTACTTGCTTTCAGCGTTTACGAGTTAAGCATTGAATGTAGAAGTACAGAGCACTTCTGAAATGTGAACAAACATTGACTGGATACTAATAAGATAAGTGGAAACCCCCCGGAAAACCCCTGGAAAACTAATGTTATTTATGAGTAACAGAATTTTATTGCATACTAAGTTATTGTACAAAGGAAGTAGCATAATATTTGTCAGCTATTGCATCCGGAAATTAAAAGTTAATTATTTAAACAGATGCTCATAGTGCTGGCCTTTGACTGCAATACATTGTTCAATGCGTACTACAAAATTGTCCAGCGTCCGTACTAACAAGCCTCTATCAACAATGTCGCGGCAAGCATTTCTAATGCGTTCTTTCATATTTTCCAGTGTGGTTGGTACCTCTTCGTAATCTTTTCCTTTAAGTGTCCCCACAAAAATCTAGGGAAGTCAAATCAGGGGATCGGGCGGGCCAATGTCTGGCGTTAACACTTCATTTGTTGTTAATTTGTCAGAATTGCTACTTCTACGTTCAATGCATAATTACTCGTAAACGCTGAACGCAAACAAGAAAAGTCATAGAACAAGAGTTGTTAAGTTTTGTACGAAGAGTACGAATCATTATAAAAAATAGAGGTTCCTATTTACATAATCAAAGCTATCCTTCAGATAAGCTTGAAATTCTAAACCAAACGTATAATAATTAAATCTGGCTTGTAAAATGATGATACTTTTGTCTGAAACATTTTTCTCTCAAATGCTTAATTTTTAAGATATTCACGTTTGCCAACTTAAATGGCGCACTTGATATATGCACTTTAATTCGGTCACTATATTTCTAATTCTGTACCTCTATGATGATAGGTTTATATCTCTGTGTCATTTAATTCGACACATACCATATAGTGTTAGAGATGTTCTGAAGCACTTTTCATTGGAAGCGTTGAGTAATGTCGATATTGGATTGGATAGCTAATGCCCATAATATACCATACTTCCAAATTGATTACGTAATTGATATAACATTGATTTTGTTTTCTAAAGAACATCTAGAGTTTCTATCAATGAGCTGATACATTTTAATCTTATTACATTTTAATCTAAACTCAATTCCCATCTCCTTACATTTCACAAATATACCTATGTTTTTGCCAGGTCATTCTACGATCGAGGTGGATACCAAAGTATTTTCCGCTTTCTTGTTGTGGTATATGTTTATTATTTATTGTTAGTTTTCCATTCATTGAGCCATCTCTCTATCAATTCTAACTCATATTGTAGATATCGCAATGCAATTTTAGGAGTCACTTGTGTAAGTAATATGGCAGCATCGTCAGGAAAAGTAGTTGTGGTGGTCAGCACTGTTGTTGGAAGATCAGATGTCTACATACAAGATGGGGCCAAGCACACTACCCTGTGGCACCCCTGCGTTTATATGGAATCATGGTATTTGCTCATCTTTTTGTTTGGCTATGAAGTGTCTAGATGTCAGTCTTGGTTTTCTGATATAAATTGCAAACCAGTATACTAATACATGTCATTTTTACAGAAATATAAAAAACAAGAAATACGTTGTTAACGCCTGTTGTTTCATGAATTTATACACGGGGGCTAATTATCTGCTTTAAAGTCACGACTAATTATGAAAATTATTACAAATACTTTGTTATACAAATCAAATCCCACTTATTTCAGTTGTAAGGATGTTCTGTGATATAATTGTGTTTCTAAAAAACATTTATAAGTATACTACCTTACAGCGAAAAACAATTATTCAGGCGTACATAATTATACAGATATATGAACTAAATCGCATTTAATTGTTGTTAAAATGATTTTAACAACCGGCGTTGACTGAATTCCATATATAACAAAGGAAAATCATTCGGTTCTGCAAGCAAAAATTAGAAGCAGTAGATATGGAGGACGGACGACGAAAGAAACTCCAGGCGAACTGATATGAAAAGGGTATCTCAAAGGCGAAATGGGAATTTTACATGAAGACGTGGGAGAATTAACAATGATAATCGTATCCACCACGGGTTCCGGATAAGTTAATTTCGGTATTCACCTTTTGCAGGCTAGGCTACGAAAATTAGGGTCTCGCCTGTAAGCAAAATATTAATATCTAACTAGGGTATACGAGTATTTCATTTGTAAACATATGACTTTCAGTTGTAAACATATGACAATGAAAAATTCAATTAGATAACAAATACCAACTATAAAGTTGGAATTTTCGATATAATATAAATACTGATGTTTTGCCATAAATTTTTAAAAAGTACTATATGCACTCAATTCGATGGCCAGTAACCTCTTTATGCCGAGATATAAAAAATTATCTTACTCAAAGTTGGTCATCAATTTCAAAATAATTGTCGAAGCTAGCGAAATCATGCATATTGTCAATTATATGAGTATTAACATTTATCAAGTAGTTCTAGTGAAGTACCCGTACTATTGTATCTTTTGAATTATCGTTTTCGCCACTGAGCAAGGAGTTGTTAACGACGTTCATCAACACATGGAAAAGAATTTCTGTGTAAAGGAGTCTGTGTAAATGAGTTGGACTTTCTTATCGAACAAGCCAAACGATTGTAAGGAAGAACTTGGACTAGCATTGACATATGTCCGTTTGTCGACAAACCACCTCAGACATCTTGCATACTGCCATAGTTTGTTAATAGTTCAATGACTATCCTCTAGACGTAAATAACTACCACATGAGTATCTGTTAAACTGGAGATAATTTTCCAACGGGATGTTGTTTCTCTACACTATTATGGCGTAGCAAGAGTTGAATCTCATTGAACAGTATCCCATTAGATGTATTACACACTGGAGTACAATCTAGTAACCTGGTCGGTCTCCAGATTTAATGCCTTGAGATCAGTAATGCCTAGATTTATTTTCATGAAGCTACTTCAAATATAAGGCATACGCTACGTAACTCGCTGACATCGAAGTTTTGAAGCAGAAAATTACCGAAGAATATAAGCTAATTTCAGCAGAAACGCTTGAAGAGTTTTGTTGTAGGATGTAGTACTGGCAGCAAGAAGAAGGTGCATATTTGTGAGGTGGACATACAATATTTTAAAATTCTTTAAAGATATCTGTTACTACTTTTACTTTTATCATTTTGATATTTGTGAATTAAATTTGTTTCCCATTAACCTAGAATTTATTTTGAAAGTAAACACAAAAGAGTATATTTTTGCATATAACTTGACACATAGTATTTACAGGGAAACACTGCCTGTATATATTTCAATTTTCATTATTTTAGGTCTTGCAGTTACAAAGTAAAAAGGGGGTTAGAGGGAGGGAGTAATTTAGATGCGCACTATACGGTGTTTTAAACATATCTCCTGTACTTATTTTGCAACAACTGCAACCAATAATTATTGGAGGATGTTGTGCAACCATAACTTTAAAATTCTACCAAATAGGAGATATTTTCAATGGCTACTTTAATTTGGCTATTTTTGTGATAATATAATCGTCATTAATCAATTTAGTTTTTAGGTTTTTATAATTTTATCGCTAGATCTAAAAAAACAGTTGCGCATTATAATGATGTCAGTATGGCGTATAACTTATCAAACTTTAAGAAAGATTTTTTCAAAAGGATATAATAAACTAAAACATACTCCTATTCATAACAACATTTCAAAAACAAGATAGTATGTGATATGTCGGTATATAGACACATCCTTTTGTTATTGCCAATAAGTTACCTAACAGCAGCTCTTAAAGAATCCTCAACGTGTAGCAAACCTGACATCTGTGAATATAATGTCTTATCCTCTCCCCCATTATTTAACATTTTTATTTTAAATACGAAAGAAAAGCGGTGAGATAAGTCGATTTTCTATTTTATCAAATCATAATTTAGCAAACAAATCTGATTCTCATTTGTTTTAAATGGCATAAGGTTTCAAGTTGTACCTCTTTAAAAAGGATATGGAATTATTGTACCTATTCATCGGTGTAAAAATATTAAAAAATTATCAAACAATCACGGAGCTATGTTAATTAGTAAATGCAGTGGCGGCGGCGACATTATTTTGCGGTTGGGCTAAAATAGGCAGGAAATATCTAGGGTGGGCGAGGGCGTTAAATATATTATTTTATGTGCGAATGTGATATAGTGGTGTTATAAGAGGTTGGGCGACTGTTTGGGCGAAAAAATTTTGCCTGGGCGCTCTCCCACCCGTATCCACCTGGAGCCGCCACTGTGTAAATGTGATTGGGATCACAAATCTATTGAATTTATAATAATCGTAAACGTTGTTTTAGTGTAATAGAAGTTCAAAATGTTCTCTAGTTATCGCTTGACAAAAATAAAAGTTGTCTCCTGTCCATCTAACTTGCCGTAATCCTCTAGAGCTCTCTTAAAAAAATATCAGTGGCTGTTTGGAAAATTTGATTCCTTCATATCAATGAATTGGTAATTTTATACCATTTTTAAAGGGGTTGGTTGAAGAGACTGTCATAACTTGAAATCCATTGATTTTATAGAAAATTGGAGAAGTAGCATTACATGGAGGGGGGGATTGACTTTGGGGATAAAATTTATGGACAAAATAATATTTACAGAACATACCTGTCCTAGCGTTTTCCTTTGTATCAGTAAAAAACGTTAAATGAGGAGGGGGGATAACACTTAATCCTTGCACTGTATAATGACGCACTTAATCCTGGCATGAACTAATTGCATAAAATGTATTCTGTTAGGACATTTATGAGTTAACGTTATCGTACTCGAACAGTTGCACTTGAACTTTTATAAGCGACGGACTGTTTTTGCACCTCTGCGAAGAGTAAAGTTCACTTAGAGTTGAGAATCGTTAGTCGCCTCTGGTGATTTATTTGACAATGCTCTTTCGTTTCATATTGTTTCGTTCTTTCTAAAGCACCCTCTCTAACGCGTGAGGAAAATTATTGCCGACATTTCATCCGATAGTATAGGCTATAGTATTTTATATGAATGTTTCTGTCGAATGGTAGATACAAATGCGAAAAATAATTCGTAAATCCTTTTTGGGATTGTATTTATCTTAATATTAATATATATATATATATATATATATATATATATATATATATATATATATATATATATATATATATATATATATATATATATATATATATATATATATATATATATATATATATATATATATATATATATAATATGAACCACTACTAAAATAAGAGTTGCACAACTTAATATTTAATTTTGTCTGCGCAGTTTTACTAAAATTAAACACATATATTGACAAATAATAGCTATGAATCATGCTTGTCATTTAATCTTGGTTGCAAGATATACCAAGTGAAGGTATACATTTATAAACGGATATGACAAGAAAACAAAATTGGAAAAAAGAAAGTATAGCCTTATATATTACCAACTGGCTAACATACAATATTATTGAAACAAGGCAACTGCACATGGACGGGCAACGTATCCTCCTATACTTCTACGGATGTGTCTGCGACAATGCCATAATTAGTGTGGTTCAGAATGGCTATGAATGTTATTGTGTATTTGAGTTCGAGTCCAAATAGAGTACCTTTGTCTGGGCATGGGCGTGTTTGTCTTTATGTATATCCTTAGTCTCCACAGCCTGAATCTTTAGTGAAGAATTTCTGTATGCGCAAGCTACTATATCAAGCCGGGCTGTGATATGAGCTAAAATATTTTTGGATAAATTTGAAAATACTTTCCATTTGTTACATCAGACAATGATGATCTCTGTTTCCTTGGTGATATAAATTTCGTTTTATCGATTCATGGTACTGCTGATATCTGGTATCAATAGTAGGACTCATCACAATATGTTAGGTACAATGGGACTAAAGCAACTTATTTCTCCTACAACAAAAATAACAAGAACTTCTGCCACACTTTCATCAAAATGTCACACTTAAATCAATGATGTAGTGTCAAATTTTAACATCTTAACATGAACATTTTAAAGATTTTAATGGTGGTTAACTTCTTAAAAGATCTACAGCCGGCTGATCTAGAAAAATTGTCAATTTTCAATTTTAATCAGAGTCATGACATGTTCCGATAAGAACTTCCAGAAGCTCAAAGCTACTAGTTCCGTCAGCCATGTAATTGTTTAAATTTTTAAATTTGAAATAATGGAAGCCAAGTGTGACTGAGAAAATTTACATAATGTTCCAAACATAGCAGTAAAAATTGGAAAAAATCATACTTTAGGCACACTTTTAAAAAGTTCGAAACAAATATGAAAAAAAAAACAATTGAATAGTTGATGTTGTTCACATATCAACCAAAAGGAATAATTGGTACCCACAGTTATTCAGAAATAATTGGTTCGGGAATATCAATAAGCACCACCAGATTGTATACCTGATAGCGATGAAATTGAGATAACCCTCCTCAATTTTCGTAAGGAAAGTTACACATAGAGACAAGGAGAAATACAGCCATGCTCAGAGAGAGGTATTAAACTGTTTCGGTTGGGATTCAAGCTTAAGCATACAAGAGGTCGTGAAAGTATACGACAGCTCGTAAAATGAATTTGATATTTGTCAATACTAGGCCCAATTCACCATAGTACTATTTAAAATTAGTTGAAAATGCAAACGTGGTTAAATATATACACAAAATTAAATCATATATGGCCGGCAATCATAAGCTCATATACCGGATCACAATAAATACAAGATATACCCCATCATTTTGTTGCTATTTAAGATTATATTTTGAAGTTCGGATATTAGTGAACGAAACACAACTTTTGGCATGCTGTTTTGGTACATCTTCCAATTTAATCGAAACTGGCTCAATTCAATGTTAATTGAAATAAACTCATTTTTTCATTCATTTTATTCTAAGCCAAGTTCCCTTTCTAACGGCATTTCACAAGGTGATATTTCAATATAACATGTGGCGGCACCAAATAGTTTGGCAACCAGAATTCGATTGTAGAACCAACCGAATAAAAACACCTTCGGCCTATAGATTTTTTGTACCAATACTGCCTAAAATGTTCACATTTCTCCTTCACAAAGAAAAGGAGATCAGCTCGATTGGAATAATTACAAAAGTATAAAACTAGTAATATATATATTTATATATATATATATATATATATATATATATATATATATATATACATATATATATATATATATATATATATATATATATATATATATATATATATATATATATATATATATCTTGAAAAGAACCGTATGTAGTTTTTAATTTTATATATAATCGTCTGACCCTACATACTCAAGTATAAATCGACAAATATCAGAATAATGTTAGGTCACGTCTATCAACAGATCAAATATTCGCTTTACTCCAAATATTACAGAAAACAGCTCAGTTAATATCAACACATTTCATCTATTCATCGATTTTAAACGGCCTATAATCCAACATTTTATGGCGCATACTATATGACGCTATGAAAGATTTGCACGTTCATTATATACCTATAAAAATAGCTCAAATAACGACGTCTAATACTAAAAGACTAAGATAACCGTACCTCATCTTCTACATAAGCCTGGAAAATGTTATTAGAAATACCAGTCTAAATACCAGACACACCATTTGCAATAAGTAAAAGTAATGGTGTATGAGAATGATATCGGCTTAATAACCTGCTTTTGATTGAGAAAATATTTGACAACACATATATGGATGTAACACGAATTAACTAGAAGGAAACATAAGTGATGCCACCGGGCAGTAACAGCATTAACATGGTTCAATATAATGACTGATGATAATGATATACAGTAATGAATATTAACGTAATACAATGTAACGACTGATGATAGAGTCTTCGAGATTGTCTAAGTATTAATTTATTTAGGATCCCTAGTTAATTTCGAAAACATGACATCTAAAGAAACGAAGAGAATAGTTTTGGTAAATTAATGCTACTTTAGCCTCAGAAACATGTCAGGAGCCGTGACATGTGCGAAGATATTGTTACACAAAATAAAAATATCAACATACGAAATGCTAATTCCACTATGTTAACATATGGATCAGGAACATGGACATTTACACCAAATAGTAGGTACCAATTTGTACCAATGTATTAAACTAAAAGGTCCCAGGTGAACTAAATATATCGCACGAGGATCGAAAGCGATCTGCGTAGACAATTGACAATTGCTGGGAGGCATAGGAACCGGAGTCTGGGGAACAAGAAGAAATCACAGGGCGCTAGATCCGGTGAGTAGGGGGGTGGACAATTGGTGTCATGCCGTTTTTGGTCAAGAACAGCTTTACGGAGAGAGCGGTGTGGGCCGGCGCGTTGTCATGATGGAAGAACCAGTCGCTTGTGAGCCAAAGATCTGCCCTTTTCTTCCGGATACTCTCCCTCAATCTTTTCAAAACCTCCAAGTAGAACTTCTGGTTAACAGTTTAACCCGGGGGAATGAACTCCACGTGTACAACACGTCTGCAATCGAAGAAACAAGTCAGCATTGTCTTGATGTTTAACTTCACTTGGCGAGCCTTTTTGGGACGAGGAGAGACAGGTGTCTTCCACTGGCTTGATTGCTGCTTTGTTTCGGGGTCGTATCCATAACACTACCATTCATCACCAGTAATCACCTTGGAAAAAAACTCAGGGTCCGCTTTGAGCTGATTTTGAAACTCAAAACATGCCTGAAGTCGACGCTCCCTTTGCTCGCCTGTGAGAAGGCGAGGGACAAATTTGGCTGCAACTCTTCTCATGTGCAAATCTTCGGATAAAATCCTCTGAATTGAACTCCATGATCCAGACCATCCAGATGATTCCAGACATCTCACAGAGTTGATCAATGGTCGGCGACGGTCTTCACGAATGAGAGCATTGATTTTGTCGACGTTTTCGTCACTTATTGATGTTGAGGGGCGTCCTGAACAGGGTTGGTCTTCAACTGATATTTCTCCATTTTTAAAACGTGAAAACCACTCGTAGACTCTGGTTTTACTTAGAGCAGCATCCCCATAAGCAGTCTTAAGCATTACAATAGTTTCCGCGGCCGATCTCCCCAACAGGAAACAAAATTTTGCAGCCGCGCGTTGCTCTCGACAATCGGCCATCACGTTTTCGGCGAAATGGAAAAAGTTTCACTAAAAAAAATCCCACAGATGAACTGATACACTCACAGCGACAGAACGTGTCCCTAACAGATACCGGATCCAACAATGGGTTTCCCCACTCTTCCTCCCCACCACAGCGCAATTTTCGTTTTTTTTTTGGGTCCCCCTCGTAAATAGGAACCGAAAGGAAGCTAGAGCCAAACTTAAGGCTGTAGCCATCGATGATGATAACGATGGTGATGAACACATTTGACATATTAAATAGTAATATAATATCTCGAGAAGATTTTGAGATGGTTTATAGTTGATTTTTCTACTTAAAAGAGAACTATGTTTTTTTTTAAATAGACATTTCATGTGCAATTTTTTATCATCATGTAAACGTAATTTTTACTCTAATCTGCTACTGCGCAGTTTATAACTTTAAAGAGTCCCTACAGGTGAGGTTCTTACAACGTAACTGCTACTTTAGAACTACTTCAAAAAACTATAGATTTATAACTAACAGAACATGGTTTTCAGTACTACTTCTTATAAATCTGGATGAATTTGCTGGATGACGTTCATTATATTGACTTCCAGGGCATCATTCACATAGACCTGCGATTTAATATAGCCCCAAAGGAAGAAGTCTAAAGGCATTAAATTGCACGATCTGGGTGGCCTGTTATGTCGTCGCTGCGCGAGATAACCATGCCCTCATATCGCT
Source organism: Rosalia funebris (assembly GCA_037954035.1). NCBI lineage: Eukaryota > Metazoa > Arthropoda > Insecta > Coleoptera > Cerambycidae > Rosalia > Rosalia funebris. Next base: position 9,785,088 of record JAZFAV010000022.1, read on the forward strand.
GGTGCAGAATGTCCATCGTGACATGCGCTGTGTGGCACGTATCGCCATCCTGATGGAACAACAATTCGTCGATATTCATATCATCCAGTTTAGGCCACAGGAAGTTGCTTATCATCGATCTGTAGCGCTCGCCCTTGACGGTTATGGCAATGTCAATTTTGTTTTGGAAGAATTACTGATCGATGATTCCGCCAGACCAAAATCAGAACAAAACAGTGACTTTTTCGCTATGCATTTGGTGCTGATTTCATGCGGATTAATTTAACATATTTACATATCCATTCATTCAAAAATGAGCCTCGTCGCTAAAGATAATTTTTTTGGCGAAATTCGGGTCAACTTCCAACTGCTCCAGAGCCCAATCAGCGAGCACACGGTGTTGTCTATGGTCGTTTACCAAAACTTCCTGGGTTGCTTGGATTTTATACGGGTGCAAACACAAGTCCCGACACAAAATTCGCCAAGTTGAAGTCTCAGAAAGAACAAGTCCTTGTGAGCGACGAAAAATTGACTGCCTCATGTTTTCCCGTACACTCTCACGCACAGCAGCGATGTTTTCAGTAGATCTTGAGCTTCGGTGACGTACGGGTGTTGACTGATTATGTATCAACCGGTTGATTCAAATTTGTTCACCAAACGTCGAATAGTCGACTTAGCGGAACTGTTGTGGTGATAATAAGAATCAGGTAATGCGCCTAACGTTTCTCTAACTGAACACTCATTTTGATGATTTGCACACGTTGTTGAACGCTACAATATTACACAATCAACTTGACAGGAGTTGCTTTAACAACATTGCCACTATACTTAACAAATTTCGAGCGTCCCTATTGACAGACCCTATACTTACACATGATTTCGGACAACAAATAATATGCGTTTATGAAGGAAATAAAAATGTTTACCTTCGATACGTATTACTTTAGTTTTGTATATTTACTGGTAGTACTTCCGTGAATAATATATTTTGAAAAATGATAAGGAAAAATGGATGAAATGAGAAAAAAATAAATTACTTATGTCAGTACGGATCTAGTTCAAAATTAGCTGAATGCGCCGATGTGACCCGCTACTATATTATGCATTTCGGTGGATATTTTTAGCATAATCGATATAGTATATATAACGAACGAGTCGACGGGGAGACTTAAATTTCCTCTCTGAAGACGTTTCCAGGTACAATCAATATACTTATTTCTCAGCTCAAAAAAAAGTATTAATTTGGTAAAGTCACGCACGGTACACGTATTTTTGCATGAGTTCAGCCGTCCTGTTTTCTTTCCTAAAGTAATGTTCGTTGTACAGAGAATTCCATGATGAGCCTTGACAATGAAATAAATTGATAGTGAAATTCTGTCTTGTATTTGTTAGTTAGCCATACCCGAGCGGATTTCTATGACAGGCCACGGATTTTTTCAAAGGATTCGGGAAAAACCGCAGGTCCGGACTGTCTGTTAGTGGAGAAAGAAATCTGCAGGACAGATTTCAGGTACGGCGCGGGGCAAAACCTACAGGCCCCAGCCGTGCATGAATGGGGGGAACTGCGAGACGAGATCAGTAGGTTTCGTCCTGTCAGTAAATTCGACGAATTTTACCATTCACGGCGGATCGAATCAGGGGCCACTTTTCTGCGTTATAGTTTATATCCCTCGTATTTCTAAATAATTGTTGTGTATAGTATCACAGGAATCTTATGCTCTCTGTCTAAAATGGCATTATCAATACAGCTCATCTAGTATAGGAACAAGTCTCAAAATGACGCTATCGGATCGCCCACGAGGTGCGCAGTAAATAGCCGGGTCTTTACCCAGTCACATTGAGACCTTTATGGAGTGAATATCGATGAATATATATGTACATACAGTTTGATTTGGCGGTGTGAAAAGTGCATCCATTTCGCTCCGAATGCTGCCTCACTCTTGTACGCATACCTAGAGAATTTCACACTTTTTCCTATTCTTGATAAGTTCTTGTAAAGTGAGTTTTATATATATGGTGGCGCAATGGGTATTGACGGTTTATAGAGTGTTATTATGGATATACTAATGAAACGACCAAGGTCAAAAGCATACATTTTTATTACACATATAATGCAGTTTTACAACAAAAATTATTTTTTGAAAATAATGTCTTTTAAATGGTCACCACGTTTTTTTAACATTCCTGAAGTCGTGATTGAAAATTCTCTGTAACTCGCAGCAGCATCTCCTGGTTTATCGCTCTGATTTCTCGAGTAATGTTATCTTTCAAAGCTTGTAGCGCTTGAGGTCTAGTTTCGAAAACCCTAGCCTTCAAATATCCCCATAAAAAAATTCTGACTTGTAGTTTTTTATTGAATTTACAAATACCCCCTACCCTTTCTGGACACCCTATTTAATATTTCGAGTTTATTTTATTTTAACCGACGATATACATACTACTAAAACTAAATAATTCTAATTTTGAGAAAAAAGGACGTGTAATTTCTGAAATGTTAAAGAAATTAAAACAAATGCAATTATTTGCAAAAAAAATATTTTTTATATCGTATCTCGATTATGAAGGAACGATATGTTAGGACAATTTGACGATCCATTTTTTAAATTATTACCCTTCAATTTTTTATTAAAAATTCTTTATATTTTTGGATAATAGTTAATTTGTTAAAACATAGAAGGGGATTATGAGTAATTCAAGGTACTGCTTTCTTATGTTTTAAGGGCCGTTAGAGTTATCCACGCCTTACGTGGGCTGTACATGTAAAAATAGCCGAAACATAAGAGTTTGGTGGGTCTCATTTATCTAAATAACCTTTAAAAGAATCACACTTTCACCTTTCCCTGGAAGGGGAGTTAAAAATATATTCTGTCAGCCGCAGGCTAAAACTGAATATCGTTTAATTCAGTACAATGCCCAGTGCTAATGCTTCAGGCTTGTAATTTCGGCCGTAAAATGTTTTTCACATTCTGAAACCATTCGAGTTAATTATACATATAAGTGTCATGTTCCCCCTTTGTTTCTGAACATCATATATACGTTTTGTATGCAATAAGAGAGGGTTATATAAAACGGAGTTAAATTTTCATTAGTGGCAGGGTGCAATAAGGAAAGTTGATATTTTGTATATGTAACTGTTTTATAACTATATAGATATATATTTTATATCTAATAAAATAAATGTTAGCGTCACCATTATTATGCGAAAATTTCGAGGTATTCATTGCAATTCGTTAGTTCGAATTAGCTGATCTTTTTGATCAGCTAATTCGAACTAACTTTAGTGATTTAAATATTTATTAATAACTTTAGTTATTTAAATATAGGGAAAAACCCTATATTTAAATAACTAAATTAACTTTATATTAGCCATAGAATACGTTCACGAATTTTCTGGACGTACTTCAGAAACAACCTATAGAAGCAACTACACCAGGCACAAAAAGGGATGTAAGAAACTTGAATTTTTAGGTGATTTTCAAGGGGCTGTAACATGGAGAAAAATAGTCGCAGAGCATATATTAAAAAAAGTAAATTGAAGTTCCAAGTTCATAGTTTTTAGATCTTGAGTTCCAATTTTTTTCAAAACTGTGAACCAAGAAAACCATTGGAAAAAAATTATTAAAAATTTTTACTTGCCCTTCAAATCGTCCACGGACTTTTTTTCAGTGATTTCGTCATAATGTTTTTTAGATAATTTTACGATGATTTTTCGAGTTATGGTCGTTCAAAGCAAAAAAAGTTAGTTTCGACTTTTCTTGAAAAAAAAATTATTTCATTTTCCTTTCCTACAATAAATAACATTTCTTGATAAGTAAATATGGATTATTGCTAAAAAATAATTTCAACTTCAAAAACTGAATAAAAAAATTATAAATTCATCCTTAAATTGATTTTTAGCAAAAACGACCAATTCAATCATTTCGAACACAATAAAGAAAATCGCAGCGCTTTGAAATTTTTATAGGTTCTTCGGGATACTCTGAGGTTGAAAATGAACAGTTAAGATCCATAGTCTATCCATTATTTGCAAAGTTATGCCAAATTAAGCGAATATCCCTAAATACCCAATATTTTACCTCTTTTTTAATCAACACTATCGGACCGAATTTTTTTTTTATCAAAAACCAATAACCAAAACAAAACAAGATATATAAATAATACTTTGCCATTTTTAAAGCTCTCCTCGAGTTTTAAAAATTGCAATATTCAATTTTGCAAATTGCAATTTTCTATACGATCATTATTTCCCGAATAATTATTTACCAAAATTAAAACTGCCTTTCTTGGTTTGAACGACAATAACTCAGCAAAAAATCATTATACAAGACTTTCAAGCCGAGCAAATTAAATAGGATAAAATAATCTAAAAAAGCTTTGTGATAAAACCACTGAAAAAATATATTGAAGTCCGCAGACCTGCTTAAATTGCCAATACAATTTTGAACACATTTTCCCCGATGGTTTTCTTATGATTCCCCAAAAAATGCTGATGGAAAAAATTTTTAACTCGAGCTCTGAAAACTAGAAAATTTCAAAGTTTCAGAATTTTAAAGAACTAGAGTTTCAATTTGCTTTTCTTAAAATTGCTCAATGACTATTTTTCTCCAAGTTTGAAAATCGCCTAAGGATTTAGGATTTTTTTTACATCCCTTAATTTTTATGCCTAATCTATGTACATATATGTTATAACAATTTATATATGTAATACCTATAGCATACATAATTCGCATTAACTCGGTTAAACACTGCACCATTGTTGTATATCTCTAAAGTAGTTTCAGTGAGTGATGTCCAGTACGGTGAAAAAATATTCTTATACAATGAAACTGGCAAAAAAGAAACTAATACAAATGAAATAAACACTTCAAACAAATAAAACTGTTGAAAATATTAAACTACGATTATTTTCTATCCTTGCTACAAGTAATTTGCATGAAAATGTATCAAACTACAGAATCACGTGATGTTAGTCGAAGAAGTACGAACGAAGGTACGACAACGGCCGAATGGCAGGTCTGGTTAAGATTCAAATTAACTACTTGCTCCACGCTAATTTATCATACGGTGTGATTCTAAATAGTAAAAAATAATACAATAAAATAAATCGTTATATAATTCACATTTCATGCGCAAATATTGATTAAATTAAAAAATGTCATGCATACATTACATTTTGTTTCATGTGAATCATACTCAAATTGTCAAATTGTTGAACCATGGAAAAAATATTTTCAGCTATAATATCCCTAGGACATTCATAATTTACGAGACAATTTTATGACAATCGAAAGCACATTGCTTGGTAATAGCTATTACCAAGCAACGTGCTTGAGATTATCATAAAATTATGAGCCATTTGTCAATGTCAGAGGGATATTCGGTCAGAAAATTTTTCGAAAAAATAAAATCAAAAAGTCGGAACACAACAAAACTATTATTTATTTATTAAAAGTACAGTTGGTAATGGTGCAGTTACTAAAATTTATCGCAGCATTAGATTGGTTATTGTTTTCTACTACAGAAGATCTATTACCACGCATAGTATTTATGATCTTATTGTGGTGTTCATGGTCGATGTTTAAGTATGGTTTTATAGAATTTGAATTGTTATGACCAGTAATTTTCAGCAATTGTTGTTCTTGCACACCATTTTTTGTTAATTCGTTAACAGCAATTGACCTGTTTGAATGATTCGTTATCTTTTTGTTCTTTACATTCAGGCCAATAGCCTCAGCAGACGATTTAGTCCATCCATTAATAGTATTTCTTCCAACAGGGACATTGTCGTACCTATCGGTTTCCGTTTTCCAGTGTTGATTTGGTTTTAAGAACAGCCGTGGTGAGGTAATATATTCGCCTCGTTTTGATATCAGTTTATGAAAAACGCGCACAGGGCAGTTTTGACATCCACTATTGATAATCAACCATTTACTATTTGTACAACTTTTTGAACCGCCTTGGCAAGTTTTACTGAATACCGGATTATATTCAATGCGATTTATTGGAAAGCCATCGTTATTTTTCTCGATTTGAAAAAACTCCAAGAGACAAGCAACTACCTCGCCTCCTCTCCACGCTAATTCTACAGCAGCAATATGGTGGAATTTACGCATAAGACCTTCAGGGGTATTTTCATCCCAGAACAATATTATTTGGTTTATTTCAGACAAACTTAATGAAACTGAACTGGCCTTATGTTTGCATGGATCTGCTTGCAGTTTCTTCCTGGTTGCATCGCGGTCATCTCGGGCAGGTTTAAATACTAAGCTCTTAAATGGGTCAATCATAATCTTATAGTCATTATAGTACTTTTCTTGTAAAAGTTTGCACGAGACGCTCCACATAGTTTTTTTCTGTTGCTTCTTTGAATTTTGTTCCTGTTTCTTCCTCATATTGACCGCCCAATCTTTCAGTATCAATGCCAGTTCTTCTACGCTTCTATGCTCATTTAATTCATATTTTCGTTCATAGCAAAACTCCATAAATATTCCCCATGTGTATTTGTGACTTTTTGTGGTATTTATTGGAATTTTTTCTTTGATTAGCGCGTTTATAGATTGAGAATTGGCATTGCCAAAACGTGACGTGAATTTTAAAATTTATTTGGCAATTATTATGAAGTTGTCAAAGTTAAATAATTTTGTTGTCATAGTGATTGAAAATTTCCCTGGATGGTGTTATCAGTGTAATGTTAACATAGTTGAGTGTTTGCGTCACATGACAAGAAATAACGAAATTTAATTGGTGGTTAGAACTGTAAAATATTTTCAATAATTATACAAATATACGATTCCATGCTTCTGTATTAATCATTCAAATTCAATCACCATAGAAAGACAACTCGAATTAAATTAATTTATAAATATTTTATGAGAAGAATTTAATATTAAATTAATTATATATTCACAGGAATAAATATAAATAAAATAAAATGCAAATAATACCAATTATTAATAATACCTAAATTGTGTATTTAAAACAAATAATTTAGATGACAAAATTTATAAATACAATGAATGTATCTTTGTCGTACCACGGTATAGATGTATTATCATATCAGGCTCAAATAAAAATATATGCTTATTTTCTTTTGAAATAATTGAAATTAAAATATATATTAGTAAATGTATTATTTACTAATTTATATATTTATTTATATATAGTATTTTCCTAAAATAAATACATGTAAAGCGTTTATATTCATAGCACATTTGTACAATAGTTTTTTCAGTTTAGATAGGAATATAGAATTAAATTACTGTTAACACCATTTTAAAAAATAAAACCCGCCACAGGTAGGATTCGACATTTGTCCCTGATCGGAACCGAACGACATACAGCTGTTTCGAACTTATTAGTTCTCATCAGTACACGGTACGCCGATTCAGGACAAATGCCGAATGAACTTTATGGCGTATACATCTTTATCGATACGATCTCTGTCAGTAACATATAAGTCGGAAATCGAGAAAAGAACCACCAAGCCGCCAAGCGGGTATCAAAGTAGTTCCGGAATAGCAGAGCTATTACATAATCGCTCTAGGAAACAACTACTCCTCGGGCTAAAGCCCCGCTAGGCATTGAATTATACTCAAAAGCGATCCTCGACCCCTTTCTCGTGTTTCTGCACGATCAGATAAGGTTTCAAAAAATAAAACGCGTTTTATTTTTGAAAATAAACGTGAAAAAAAGGAAAGTCAGATTAAATCAACGTCAACTGAACTCCGCGTCACGTGCTCAAGAAACCCCCATACGCAAGTCACATGTACGCGATACCGCTTATACAGCTCTATTACTTTTCTGCACTCCACTATAAGCGGAAAAGTAATGTAATCCTGTAAAGAAAAATTGAAAAAAACAACATTTTTCTTGTTTATTTTTCATTTCTCGGCCTAAAAATAAAAAAATTGTTTTTAAATTTTTTTTTCTGTGTGTGTTGTCGTTGTCGTTGGCGTTGTCGTCAGGCATTTATTCTTGTTAGCACGATAACTCAACTAAATCGTGTCGGATCGATCGGGTTTCGACTGATTCTGATTTGGGACGTCTCCCAGACGACGCGTATTGATTTTGAGGTGGATAGAACACACTCTACCATGTACATGGGTCATGAGAAAGTACAATGGTGGACTATTTGAGAAATTTCTTTTGTTAGCACGATCACTCAATTAAATCGTGTCGGATCGATCGGATTTCGACTGATTCTGATTAGAGACGTCTACCAGACGACATCTATTGATTTTTAGGTGGATAGGATACATCCTACTCTGTTCATGGGTCATGAGAAAGCACGATGGTGGACTATTTGAAAACAGTAAAACTGTCGCATAAAACACATATTCTGCATTTATGTGTTGGTTTATTTTTTCTCGGCCACTCAATTTCGAGAAAGAGATGTTCTACGTGCGGAAAAGTCGGTTTTAAGGTTTTAAAACTGTTTATTTATAATATATGATGGTGTTCAATCAAGACAATTAGGAATATATTATTGGCAGTATGAAAATTTTGTGAACTTCATGAAACCCTTGTTCGTAACTTACATAAATATAATTACTGTAATAGCCCAAACTTTCCGCTGTTGACAGATATGTTGACAAAATATTCCAAAGATATTTATAGTACAAGCGCGAAATAATAAAAGCGCGGATGTGTCCGTGCGAAAGACTAAATACGACGTGACACTAGGTGTTTTACCATGTGAATTTCTCAAGTGTCCCGCACTTTAATCTCAAGATGGATAGTAAAGAATGTGGTCGCGTACGGGTGGAGTTGTAGTATTTCCCAAATGGTCTCGGGCATAAAGTAGATGGGTTGTAATTTCTAACACAAACATAGTGAAATAAATGTCTCATATTTACTTGCTTGCTTACCATTTTATATGCTCCAGGAAGCTTTATTTGCACTGGGTTACGTAAGAGGCATATATACAGTGCAGTGAAAATGTTATAGACTCACGCTTATATTTAATGGCATTTATCATACCTCCTGTAAGGATTCCTTAACCCTTTATAGGGCAAAAGTATTTTACGCAGATTTTGGAAAATATAATTATATTTTAAGGTTCATGGTACCTAAATGAATTATTATTACTATTTTTCTTACTAAGAAAAATTTTATAGCATTGACGTTTTGGGTGGGGGTGGTGGTTGGTATTTTAAAAAGTGACCGTTATGGGCGAAATACTTTACACTATCTTTTTAGTCAAAATTTCGACCACTTGTTTAAAAATGAAAAATCGAATAAGTGAAATTTACTGAACATTTATTTCGGAAAAATATTATTGTATTCTATTTCTCATGAAATGGTGGACAACAGTCAAGGAATAGGGCAACTTCACATCTGCGACAAAGTATTTGGCTTCGTTTCGTTTTCTTCGCTGTATTGTAATAATAACAGAGAAGAGAGGTTCCTTTTACGGGTAAATAATTTCCAAAGATTATGCGTCTTTACTCCATTTTCTATAGAATTTTTTTTAATTTTCTCCAAAAAGTACCAGACCCCTTCGTTTTTGGCTATTATAATCTGAAATTAGTTCGTCAGCAAGAATGGTCCTAAATTTGAGGTGAGATATGGGTTTCTCCTTCAGTCGCTATCACCACCAAAGTTGGTGTTCTCAGCTTGTTCGTCGTCACATCCATCCAACCAGTCAAATACGTCGTGTGAATTCATTTTGCCAATTTATTTCAAATTTATTTTCGACATATCCACAACAAAACCTCTAAAATACGTTATCTTTACTAACCAATTTACGTGAAATGAATGTGAAAAAATAATTATCATTCAGGAAAATTTAGAAACGACGCAACTGTATAGGATGGAATACTATGTAAAGTTACATGAAAATATTCAACATCTTACTGGTTATCGATGGTTTTTCATTATGGTGCAGTTATGCTTGCTACTAATTGGTTATACCAATTGAAACACATATATTTCGATTCGTTTTTGAAATTTGTTTTATTTTTTCATAATATATATAGTGATGTCTCCTCGGCACCAAGGGTATCATGAAAACCAACAGAAATTCATTAGAGTATTATCAGAATCTTTTGTGAGCGTCATGAAGTACCCAATTTGGAAATTGAACACGAAGTAATAAAGAAAATGGATAAATTCGTACCTTATGTTTTGACAAGTGAAGTTATTTTTGAAGAATTAGATATATGATAAATTTATACTAAATTACGATTGATTAGCCATACCAAAATTGTTCAGTTGAATAGAAAGTATGTTTCTCTTAATCCACTCGCCTTGGTAAACGTCTACTGTACCAAAAACAATGGTTTTTATAATTAATTGGCACATGTCACAAAAACAACACATCTAAAAAGTCATAACCGTTCAATGGCGAATATTCAACCATTTATTTTTTCGAACCAGAACATTGTAAGTGGCGCGCAAAATCAATTTGTGGTAGATAATTTCGCTTATGTTAGTTGCGGCACATATTATTCAGTAGAAGTGGTTCATTTTCAGACTGTTCATCTGTTCATTCCACTACGAGTAAAAACTAAATGATTTAAAATTTGACCACTGCCCTATAAAATGTTAACATATGTATATTATCTAATAGAATTACGCTATTGCTTGCAAGCTATAACATGTTTACGGGTCGCTGGACTGGCAGCAATTGCGCATTTGGCAAAAAGTCCTGCTGCCTATGTGTGAATATGTATAAACTCAGTTTGATTTAAACATTGAGCGAGAATACACACCGGTACAAATTTTACGTAACGATTTAAGAGAGCTAGGTATTTGCAAGTGGTTTTTAAAGTGTTAACGACTTGAAACTAGCGTTAGAAGTGTTAGCGAATTGAATGATTTATGAAAGCAACGAATGAATAATCGATTTACGGAGCTGCGAAAAAAGACAGCGACAGACAGCTGCAATTATTATTCGTCCACAAAGCATTGTAAAAAATTTCGAGGGTTATATATGTTGCAAAACTGATGAAATGTTTTTTTTTATTTAATATAAATTATGATATATTATGCAAGGTTTTTTGCCACCTTCTTTATTTAGATGTTGCACTGTTTACACGCTTTATACCCAATGATTTCTTAAAGTCCAACAAGCTTCGATTACAATCCAAACATATTATTTGAGACCCTTCATATTTTAAATCAAAAATTTCTCGTATATACCTTGTCACATTGTGTACCAATAGTCGCGTGTTACTGCAAACTTTCGATATATTTACGCCATACGAAAGTCACAGCGACGAGATAGACGCATAAATATTCACATCGACCACAACGAACAACGCAATAGGTGGTCGGTTACCACGACAAAGTTAAACTGAATTTTGTTTACCTACATCGATTCAAATGTAGGCACGCGACTCGACGATATCTCGGATGCTGTCAATAAGATAAAATGAGCAGATCAAAAGAAGGGGAGGTATAAAGGATAGAATCGTTTTTTTTTTAATTTTTATTAATAATTAGCAGCGATACAATATGTAAGCTAATACGTTAACTTATAGAAAGGGAAGTGAAATTCCAATGAATGAGTTCCAATTTAAGTCTGAGTTCCTATTTAAGTCTGCTGGCCTACATCTCTCTAATCTTCGATTCTCAACTGGATGTAATAGTGTCTCTAGGAGGAGGTTGGGATGTACTTCCAATTTTAGATGACGATTGTGGATTTCATGACTTCGGATATTCAAGTCTCTAGGGGAGCATATGATTTGAAACATACTAGGATGCATCTATTATGATACGAAAGGCCGTCAATTGAGAAATGTGTGATTTAGCTGCACAGCCCCACAGTTCTACTCCGTATGTCCAAATCGATCCAATTCTTGTTTTATATAGAAATAGTTTATTTTCTATTAATAAATTGAAATTTCGTCCAATCAATCATTTGAATACTTTCATTTGCAAGTCAATTTAATTTTTTGTTTTCATGTGTTCCTTCCGGGTAAGTTCATTGTCTAGATGGAGACCAAGGTTTTTAAGGGTTGTTACTTGATGTATGATTTCCTGATTGAGATTAATTAGATGATAACGTTCTTTTCTGATGGAAAATGTTATATGAGAAGATATTGACCCATTTACTTTTATCTTCCACTTTTCCAAACACTATTCAAGTATTCCCAGATGATATTGAAGATTGCGTGTTGGAGTATCGGGATCTGTATCTCTAGATATGAAGACTGTCATCAGCAAATGTTTCAGTAGTTATCTGTCTTAAAGTTGGTAATAGAATGGGAATAGTAATAGGATAAGATGAAATAGACTAATTATTATGAGGGAGAATGGAAAAACAAACATGAATATTTATATTTTAATTTGTAAAATGGGGTTTTAAAAATGCAGATGTTCAAGTTAAACAGAGTTTCATCGATTTAGATCCATCTCATTTTCAGGTTTATAAAATAAAAGGTGTAAAATAAGCCGTTATATTTCTACGATCATAACTGAATTTTCAAACTACGATAAAAATCAATGATGTGGTATATACTTTTATATTTCGCCATTTCAATTTATGAGCAAATAAAAACAACCATATAATTTTTATGATACGTTTTAGTATGTTTATATTTATTTGCATGTTATTGCCCATTATTTTTCCTCCAATGAGACCGTATATAGAAAAATGTAAAATCCATACCTTTTAGTATTCTTTGTTCGCGAAACTGCGTCAATTACTACAGCAGGTATAGAAAAACATTGAGGTTAGAAAGCTATAAGAGAACCCACGTTACGACGATATCAGTTATACATACAAAAAGAAAAAAGGAAAGTTTGATATTAAAAATTATATTGCATTCGTGGACAACGGTATTAAGATTTTCCTTTTCCCCTTATTTTTGCAGGAAATTCTATTTATATTTTAATGTTTAAAACAGGGGCGCCTGGTGTATAGGTGCTGCAGAGCTGCAGATCTGCCAAAAAAATTAGATATTTGTATATTTTCGAGACATAATAATTACTAAAATTTATTAATAAAATAATTTGGTTAGTTGGTGCAGCTAACCAAATTATTGCGTTAAAGTCGCATTCTGTCCGCCGGCCTCTATTGAGTAGTAGACCAGATGAATTATCTGGGTCTCTACGCGAGCGCGTCGCAGTACATTGAACTGGGCCGTACGAGGTAGTTGTCAGCACGGCTCGGCACACCCGTCCTCCCCCTCAACTCCCGCGATAATCCACAGTTGGCGCTCGTAAATGCGCGAATTTACACGATCAGTGAGCTGTATTTTTTCCAGCTAAGGCAACATCAGTGAATGTTTACTCCTTCCTACTTCTCGTACAGTTGGCGGGCGTAAACCGTACCTATTTCGTATTTCGTGTTAATTTGAGATTTTAAATACTGTTTTGTGAATTTGTGTAGTGATTTATTGTACTAATTATTAATATTTATATACTGTGATAGTGACAATGGATTTAGTTTATAATTTAGTTCATGTGAAGCGATTTTTTAAATACTCTTATGAAGAAAAAATTGATTTAAAAAACAATGGTAGGCCATTTCCCGATATTGTTATTGAGACTGCAGGTGTTAGCCGCGGAAAAGCATATAAACGTCAATTTAATAGAGACATTTATTCGAAGAACAATTGGATTTGTGGGTGCAACAAAAAAATGGGTTATTTTGTTTTCCTTGTTTACTTTTTGGCGGTGATAAAGCATGGACGGAGGTAGGGGTGACAGATTTGGTGCACTTAACTGAAAAAATAAAAAAACACGACAACTCCAAAAGCCATCTACATAATACAATGGAATTAGCTATATTAGGAACAACTAATATTAAAGCGCAGCTAGATTTAGCTTATTGGATAAATGTGCAAAAGCATAATGATAATGTGACAAAAAAGAGATACGTTTTGTCAAAAATTATAAAATGCATAAAGTTTTGTGGGGCCTTTGAACTGGCGCTGCGAGGACATGACGAAGCTGAAACCTCTCAAAACCCGGGGATATTTCGTGGTTTGATAAATTTTTCTGCTGAGCTTAATGTAACTTTAAGCGAGCATCTACAAGATGCTTCAGTATTTAAAGGAACCTCTAAAGAAATACAAAATGATCTTTTAGACTGTATATTAAAAGTATGTCATGAAGAAATAATTAAAGAAATTAACAAACCTTCATTTTTGGCAGTTATGGCAGACGAAACAACTGATGTATCTGCAGAAACTCAGTTAGTGGTAGTTTTAAGATATATTCTCGATGGTGAACCGATTGAACATCTTTGGACATACCTGAAACCTACAAAATGTGATGCTGAAACTCTTTCGGCAAATATTTTAAGTGTTATAGACCCTCTAGTAGAAAATTCACCTTACAAGCCTTTTCTCTTAACCAAAGAATATGACTGCAAACATGAATGTTCTTCAAAAAGGTATTAAATTCCAAAAATTTTTCTTGTGAAAGTCTATATTTCCGTATAAACGGATTTTACATAAAAATTCTGAAGTATCAGGAAAACGCGTGACCTTGAAAATCTTCAAAATTTTCGTCTGCGGCACAATTTTTTTGCGGCGCCTACGACGTCAGTAGTTTGGATACGTTTGAAATTTGCACGCAGGCGGCCAATACCCTAGGATCGGCCCTGTGCAGAACACCCGTTTCATTTCATCACGAGCCGCCACTGGCTTAAAATACGTGAAAGGGTCAGTATTTTGATGGAGATTATTTTTTTACAGATTTTTACATATATTTTGTATACATTTCTTAAGCATATATATATATATATATATATATATATATATATATATATATATATATATATATATATATATATATATATATATATATATATATGCAGGGCTTACAATCAATTCATGGTTACTGGCACACTTATTATTATATATGTGATCGATAGTAACATATATGAATAAAAAAAGTATATAAAAGTAATGAAAAGCTGGTCCCCCTATCCACGGCCTGGTGCTCTCGCTGAGATAGACCTGTTTTTATGCTACCATCGAGCAATCCGGACATCCAGTTACCAACTTATACAGGATGTCTGATTTAGAACTATAGGATATGATTTGTGAATAAAACTAATAATAATTGACAGACTGAGGTTTTTTATTCTTTAACATAAAATAGAGACAAATGGAAAAAAACATCATTCATCTGACCGTCTCTAGTCATCTGGCATGATGCCATTCGCTTAGCAATACTGTCTGTAACATGCGGTATGCGGTAACGGTAGACAGCGGTACGTACCGTCACCAAGTACGCTGCAGTACGCGGTTTGGGTTCATCCACATAGAGTAGCGGTAGCGGTCTTGTCAGTCGGTAGTGCCAGTCAGCTAGTGAGCACAGGAGAGATCGATTTAACACGTTGAATGTTTGCTTTGAGATAATTGATTATTGCTGGCTGGGTGGCGTATACTTTTCCCGAGATCAGGAAATTTAGTACACAATAGAGTTATGGTTGCAGCTGATGTATGACACGTTGCATAGTCTTGCTAAAACCACATGTTATTCAACCCCGAATAATTAATTTGGAGGAAAAGGAAATTGTCACGACGGCGTTTTCCATTTACTATGATAATATTACCAACTTCATTTTCAAGGAATTATGGAACAACTCCACCACTCCAAAATGTCCACCAAACGGTGCATCTCTGCGGATGCATTTCCTTTTCGTGAACAGCATGTTGATTTTAAACACCCCAAATTCCACAGTCTTATTTTCTGACATATCCATCAAGGTAAAAATGTGGTTCATCGCTAAACAAAATTTTGTTTTGCAAAAATCAAAGTCACCTTTCATTTTTAATACCCAATTAACAAATGCACGACGTTGTAAATGACTGTAACTTTTAATTGTTGTGTCAACTGAATTTTATATACTGACAGACGCAGATCTTTCTTGAAAATCTGATGCGTGGTGGCTCTTGACAGATTTCATTATTGTATACTTACGAGTTCGAATTGATATATTTGGATAGTCTCGTACACTTTCTCTCACTGAAGCAATATTTTAATCTGACCCACTGCGACAAGAACGAATGGTGTTGTCCTATCAATAACAGAACCCGTCTCTTCAAAATTCTTGATTAAGTTACGAACTGTTAACTCTGTAAATGCTTCATTTTGTCCTAATTTTGTGCGAATTTGTTTTTTAATGCAATTGTAAAAGATCGCTCACTTTCATAAAACAGCTTGTAGATGAGTATCGTTAAATATTGATACTCTATCTTTGGCAGAACACAAATGGCACGAAATTAAAATCATATAGTTCCAACGGAGACACCCTATATATTGATAATGTAATAAAAAAAATTAAATAGCAAGCTGAGTAAAATATGTTTCATGTTCATTAGTAGTTTACACATAGCTTTCAACATTTCCATAAACTTATTTAACTCGCTAAAATCATCGTTCCTCTCATAATTTGCCACACATAAACACATACCTGGGGAACCCGGCACGGACTGTAATTAGACTTTGCATGCGAAATAATTCACCTTGACCTAAATAAAGTTGCCGCACAAATAATGATTTAACTTGATATGCCTTCTTGGCACAAAGAGGCATTTTATTTATAACTACGCCCGTATCAAAATTATATATTCAACTTGCCCCAGAAATGAGTCGCGAATGCTTTCTGCAATAAATTTCAAGGAAATTCTCTCACGAGATCCTCAAATGAAATGTACGACGAGTAATTCTTTATTGGAAAACTGCTGCAATGGTAAATATATTGGCGATTTCAGGCAAAAGCAATCTCAGCATTGGCTCTAATAAGACTAGTACACGGAAATGTAAATCTAATATCATTCGTTGTTAATATAATCCTCATTACGCTTTATATTAAACATTTTTTTGTATAGATCTTCTTACTTATTTTTAGTTAAATCAAAATAACGACACTCCAAGGAATAAATTAGTTTACGAATAAATCCAATATATGTTACACGATCTTTGAAATCTGATATGAACTTCTACAGTAAAATTCATAAAGTTAATAATCTTAAATGTTGATTTTAGACTAATCGTTTATTGAGAGCCCAGGCTCATAGTAAATAAAAGTAATAACAATCTCTAAACTATGTATTTTATTAAATAAAAATATTGGTAGCAGAAAGAAAGTATAAACTTTTTACTTCAATAATAGAAAAAGCTTTTGATAATGTAAGATGGGAAAAAATGTTCGAGATACTAAAGAGCGCGGCAATGAAGTATAGAGATAGGAGAGTAGTACACAATCTATACAAAGAGCAAACTGCTGTTATAGAAGTAGAAGGGGAAAGAAGGGAAGGAGGTATTAGGAAAGGAGTAAGACAAGGATCACCACTAATTTTTAATCTGTACATCAAAGAGGCGATTAATGTGGTAAAAGATAGAGTGGATTTCGGGATTAAAGTACAGGGACAGAAACTAAAAATGCTGAGATTCGCGGATGATATAGCAGTATTAGTATCTAGTAAAGAGGAATTAGAATCAGCGTTGAACGAAATGGAGGCAGTGCTGACAAAGGAATACGGAATGAGGGCGAATAAAAACAAAACTAAAGTGTTAGTGTGCAGAGTACGCGAGAGCAGAGCAAAAACGAAAGTACAAATTAATAATGAAAGATTGGAGGAAGTTAAAGACTTCACTTATTTAGGAAGTAAACTAAATTGAGATGGAAGAAGCGATAACGATATAAAACAAAGAATAGCGCAGGGTCGAGTAGCTTTTAACAAAACAAAAGCACTTTTATGCTCGGGGGTAATAAACTTAGAAACAAGGAAGAGATTTTTGAAAATGTATGTATGGAGCACGGCACTATACGGTTGCGAAACCTGGACGGTAGGGGAAGCAAGTAGGAAGAAATTAGAAGCTTTTGAGATGTGATGTTACCGAAGAATGATGAATATACCGTGGACTGATAAGGTTAGAAACGAAGAAATATTAGAGAAAGTCGGCGAGAAAAGAAGTATGTGGAAAAACATAAAGAAGAGAAGAGATAAAATGGTAGGCCACTTGCTGAGACATGGGGGAATAGTCCGCGATATTTTGGAGGCAGAAATAGGAGTGAAGAAAGGCAGAGGTAGGCCTAGATTACAATACTGCTCGCAAATAGTAAGGGATGTAGGTTGTAGCACAATTAGCGAAATGCGTAGGTTAGCACAAGATAGAAGAAGCTGGAGATTAGTGTCTAACCAGTCTTAGGACTAATGACCTCATAATGATGAATATGAAATATAACTAGGTTATGATGTGTCAGTGACAAGTTTGTTAATAAAGAAACAGTAAGATTCGCGGTCCAGAATAGTGCGGCTGCTTCATCAAAACTGTCTTACATCACCTTTATTACCAATAACGGCTTCTATTATTAATATTATATTCTGGCAAGTATTGTATCTACCAGATTGGCGCACTCTTCAGGAAACATGCTGCAACAAATTTCTTCCAATTTGGTGAGTAGATCGTTAACTGAACAGGCTGGATGTTTGTGAACCTGTTTTTGCATTTTATGCCACAAGTTTTTGTTGACGAGAGGTCTTGACTGCTACAGGGCCATTCCATAACAGGAACATTATGTTCTGACAAGCAGCACCATCCTGCTGGAAAATGTATTGCGCGTCAGTGTCTTGACATATTGGTATTGACGGCAATAAACTGTCTGTCAATATTTGTTTATATTTTTCTGCTGTTACAGTACCATCTTTAAAATGCAATTTTCCTATGATCATACCACTCATACTTCCCCAGATCGTAAGAGATGCAAGGAACTTAAGTTTTGTAACCAAACAGTCAGGATGATAAGTTTGTTATTGGGTTCTTAGCACACATTTCCTGATATTACCCAAACAGATATCAAATTTAGGTTCGTCACTCCAAATTACCTGGTGCCGCTGTGTCCAGTACCTATGTATGTTCTCTGGCCCACCGTAACCGATTGATTTTCTGTCGTTTAGTTAATAACGGCTTTTCTTTTGCCTGAAGGAGAAACCAATGAGTTCAAAAGTAAAATGTAAAGAATCATACTTTACCTTGTAGAATTTGTATCGTATTTTCTTTATTGAGCGTTTAGATGTGAATACAGAAATATTTTTCTAATGGCTTGCCTCTATAGTACCATAATTTCTTTTGTACTGGATCGTCGGTTTGTTGTTACAATCCTCTTCGGAGCATGTTGACTTAAGCATGAAATTTGGGATGGTCGACCAGTTTTCTTCCTTTGGGCTGTGCATCCAATTTTTTTATACAAGTTGATAATGCCTTGCACTGCAGATTTAGGCAGCGAATACGTGACAGATATTTTCCGAGCTGAAATACCTTGTTTATAAGCATTTGATGTTCACATATCAAATGCGTTATCATTTAATGCCACGCTACGTGCCATTTTTTTAGAAAATTTTAGTAGAGGCGTCCAAAACACACATTGTAATATCCGTGTCACTTTGACAATTATGCATTTCAGCAACTCACCCAACGATTCTGAACCGCAAATCAATGTTTTTTGTTAAAAAACTTGTCATTGACGCATCATAACGTAGTAATATTTGATTGTATTTAAGTTAAAAGTTTATACTTTATTTCTGTTAGTACTTGTTTCTTTAATAAAGTAATTTTGAGAGTATTATTACTTTTATTTAAATATGTTAGTTGTAAAATTATTCCTGGCCGAACTATTATGAGTCTGGACTCGTGTACTTGGATTATTAATTCTATTAGCCTCATTAAAAATATTTCTCTTAGAAATACTTCTTATAATATATACAAATTAAATACTTAAAATGTTATAAATAAATAATAGAAGTGCGGCAAAGAAATAGAAATAAAATAATACAAACAAACAAAATACAATTTACCCTCTAGCAAAGACATCCATAAAGGGTTGTGAGTAGACATCCTGTCGGAGAGGGAAACTGTATAAAGAAACAGTGGGACAGTGGATAAAGTAGGGTGATCTAAAAATAAAATTTACAACAAACATACTAAGGAATAACGAATTAACAAAACCAAAAGTAAGGATATAATAAATGAAGAGTCTAAAGGGTGTTTTAATAAAGCCTGAATGTGTAAAGAATATTGTTTTGCAAATATTGAAACAATATTATTTGTTTTAATTACTTTTTTGAAAATAAATTCCACAATAATATATTATCTACATTATACTATTTTGAAGTTCACTGTAAAAAATTTCCATAAGTATTTAGAAGATATCTGGCACAGAGACTATTTACATTTTTAACAGAGACTTCTTGTTTTGTTGCCGTACTTTGACGTGTTCTTGTCCTGGGAAGGGACTCGAACCTTCAATACGGCAACAAAAAGGGAGACATGTTTTTCGATGTGCATTTCGCCAACCAAGTTGACACAATCGGGAGATGATTAAACCTGCTGATGATTAAATTTCAATAATCTCCCAATTATGCCAACGTAGTTGACGAAACGTGCGTCTAGACGCGTGTAATATTTCGGTTTTAGTGAAAAATTCATGTCTTGTTTTTGTATTCTGTGATTTTTATTTTACATTTTTTAATTTGTAATTCAGACAGTTCAGAATTTAGTTATGTTAGGTTCCGATAGTGGTATTATATTGTAATTATACATACAATTTCTGTTTTATTTTCAAGTATTAATATACCGAATAGACGGATACCAAAATGTATTATGTATGTATGCATAATACATTTTATAATATTATAGTATGTATAAATAATATATAAATGAATTTCTTCTTTAAGAATTTTATGTATTAAAACACTTCTTACATAAATTAATTTTCGTCCTTTTCAAAAGCGTTATCACAATTTTCTTTTTGGAGTTAATTGACATCAGAAGACAATTGCCGTACAACAAAATAAATTCTAGCCTAGACGGTAATTAAAATTATGACCTAAATATCTTCTAATTTAGACAAATACGCCTTTTACTACAAATTTTTATTTTGAAGAATGCACAACCAATATAACATTCACTAATTGCGTTAAAGGAATGATGAATTAACAAAAGTAAGGAAAAATATTAGTTTTAATGACTTGTGAAATAAATTTCATAATCAATTTAAAGTTGGCATAATTTGCATATTTCGACTAACATTATTATTAGTTTTGGAGAGTCCCATAATTACTTTACTCTCTCATGTACTAGTAAGAGTTTATAAGCAATTAAAATGAAGTTGGAGAATATTGGGTAAATACGTACAAACTATTAAGTTCCTATTTGTAGACGCCTGTATATAATATAAGCGACAAAGAATAATAATCGCCATCTCTTCCTTGTTTCGAGTACTTTAAACTACTAATTGGGACAGCTAAATACTACTAGGGCTAGTGTACTAACTATTTCAAATATTATGGTCATTATAGTCTAAGATACGAAGAGAGGTCCTTCACCCATCCGTTTACCAGATAAAACGTATTTTTTATTAAGTCCCATATGTAGACAAATACATCCCGAATGTATTACCTATTAAAATATGTTCATGGTTATTTTTACTTTAAGGGGAGGTTCTCATCAAGCGATCCAAAAATTACATGATTTTCTTCATTTGTTTTCATAGAAGGAAGTAAATAAGGCACTCAACATTTTTTATACATATTTATCAAGTATTAAGGTGTACAAAAAAAATTTGGTAAAATGGTAAAAAAATGTATCCTAAGACTAACCTGTTAAGAGTTACAGGGCTGACAAAAGTAGCACCATTTCAAAAATTGTGCTTTATTTGCATTTACAACCAAATTACAGTCTACAATTGTCTTGTACATTAATATTGATGATTTTAGTTACGTTAGGAGTAAACTTAATTGTACCCAGTAAGTATATCGAATTTATTAGGTCAAACAATTCATTATAGGGTATCAAGGGGGTCTTCAGGGTCGTCCTCATATGCAAGATTCTCATCTTCAACTGGAGGGCCACTGGTGCACGCGCTCTCAAAACTGCATATTGTAGAGCAATGAATGCCTGCCTTAAGGCATCCACGGCGTGTACCACAGCCTTTGGTGCAGCTGCAGAATATTGTTGCTAGGATAGCAGCTGGGGCAGCGTGATGCAAGGTAGACAAGGGTTGAAGATTTCCATCTGCCTCTCTCATCCAACCCCAATCAGTAGATGGCAGTTTATTGCCCAGCCATTCCTGAACTTGCAAATAGACTCTGTATGAATGTTGCAGTGCAGAGCCTTTAGTTGGTGGTAGAGAGGGGAGGTCTGACCTCAACCTTGTGGTGGATTTAGGAAGGCGCTGTTTGTCCAGGTCTGTTACTCTGGCGTTGTACATTGCTAGGAACATCTGTTCCCCTGCGTCTGCGGTTTCCTTATGTATTGAAGTGTTTGTGTAAAAGATGTAGGAGACGAAATACAGCCTGCTGTTCGTCATGAATAATTTAGCAATCGATGACTTGTCTTTTCGGAAAATTGCAGAGGTTGTATCACAGCCGCTAAAACTGTGAATGAACAAGATGCTCTTAGCAAAATCATGTTCCTGCAATTCCGTGGAGGAATAAGTTGTGCTTTCCTCATTCCCCTTCCCTGGTTTGAAAAACTTTACCTCTTGTTCCCTTGGAGCTAAAACAATCAGCAGGACCAGCAGATCCATATCTTCGCCGACGACAGTAGTAGAACAACCAGATTTTGCTTTTTCCAATGCACACTTCACTATCATTTTATCAGCATCAACATCAGCCTGTCTGACTCCAATTCCCTCAGCAATCATTTTCTGAGTCAGCATGGTGATGAATCTGGCCTTATTTTTTTCATTACTTAAGAAATGTTGTTGTTGAATCGTCTCTGCCATCTTTTCAGTAAAATCAATATCGACTGATGCGGTCGATATTTTGATCTGATACAAGCTAATATTTTCCAAGATATAAGCGAAAAACTAAAAAAATGCACATTCAAACCCTTCCCCCTCATCGAGCTCACCCCCCACCCTCGAAGACTTTTGACACACATCAACCCAATCTAAAGGATGCGTTTAAGATCATTTCCAAAACTCTAGGATTTGTTTCCACCGATTGCTCTTTTTTTGTCTGGGCTATCCCCTTAAATTAAAGATAGCCATGAACATATTTTAATAGGCAACACATTCGGGATGTATTAGTCTGTAGATGAAACTTAATAAAAAATACGCTTCATCCGGTAAACAGATGGGTGAAGGAGGACCTCTCTTCGGATCCTGTACTATTACAGCATGAGAAAAGTGTATTACTTTTAGGTAATAGGTATGCCTAATTATGCATAGGTAAAATAGCTCGGGTTTTAAGATTTAGTTAATTATACGTCATTATGTGTATGTGATATTAAACACATACTAACCAAAAGTTTAATCCTGGGAAGGGAGTGGAACTATCGACGCAACAACAAAAATAGGAGAACAGTTTTCCACAAACAGTGAAATATTACACGTTTCTCAATGCGCGTTTCGATAACTAAGGTGGCATTATTGGGAGATGATTAAAGCAATTTTAACCATCTTTCGATGATGCCGTGCTTGATTGGTGAAACGTGCGTCGAAGAACGTGTAATCTTTCTGTGTTTAAGAAAGATTGGTCCAGTTTTTTTTACAAATTTAATATTAGTCCCTTCAAATTAGACAAAGAATCGCTGATTTTGGGAAATTTTTCCTACAGCTAAGCGACCTATACAGAAAGTTGTGTTAGGATTGTATCAACATATTTTTCACTTAGCGCATGATAAGAAGAGGGTTATTTTTTGGATATAGACATATATATATATATATATATATATATATATATATATATATATATATATATATATATATATATATATATACGCGTTTTTAGTCGTTTTTTCGGTTTTTTGCGTTTTTCTGAAAAACTATGCATTTTCAGGAAAACATAATCTCATTGTAGATTATGCGATTGTCCAGAATTTTTGTTCTTTTCATTTTTTCGAAATTCTGCTTAGTTGCGCCGCTAGAGCGCGCTGATTTGTTTTTGAGCTGTTTTTCGATTTTAAGCCAAAACTATGCATTGTAGAGAAAAATATCAAGAGATCAAAATTGTAAATATAAAAATTTTCGACAAATTTTGTTGTTTTGTTTCTTTTAAATCGCGCGGTTTTGCCGCTAGAGGGCGAAAACCGTTTTCTCTTTTTTTTTTGTAATACTCTTGTGCAAATGAAAAGAACACTCTAGAGCACTATTTTTGAGTTATAGGCCAAACTATGCATTTTTTAGAAAAGTTCAATCACATATAAAGGTGGAGAGCAAAAAACTTCCTACAAATTGTCTTACACTTTTTTCTTACAAAAAATGCATAGTTTTGCCTATAAAGCAACAATAATGCGCTAGTGTTTTTTTCATTCGCATAAGAGTATTACAAAAAAAATAAAACGGTTTTCGCCCTCTAGTGGCACAACCATGCAACTTAAAAAAACAAAACAACAAAATATGTTGTAAGTTTTTATATCTACAACTTTGATTTGTTGATATGTTTTTCTACAATGCATAGTTTTAGCTTAAAATCGAAAAACAGCTCAAAAATACTTCAGCGCGCTCTAGCGGCGCAACTAAGCAGAATTTAGAAAAAAACAAAAATAATGGAGAATCGCAAAATCTATAACATCATATCAGGTCATGTTTTCCCAAAAATGCATAGTTTTTCAGAAAAACGCAAGAAACCGAAAAAACGGCCAAAAACGCGTATATATGTCTATATCTAAAAAACAACCCTTTTTTTATCATGCGCTAGGTGAAAAATATGTCGACACAACCCCAACACAACTTTCTGTATAGAGCGCTTAGCTGTTTCCTCAAAAATTTCCCTCAATTTTCCTAATTTGAAGGGACTATATAACGAAAATATTAGAAAATAGTTCTAAATATTTCTAAGTTCTATGCATGCTTATTTGTATTAAACTACCTACTTAATACAACTATCTACTAAAGTGTTTTAGAAAGAATCCCCCAATATTTCTGATGCAAATCGGTCTCGGAAATTTTCGTTCAAATCAGTATTTTGTAGTTCTGAGAATGCTGATTAAAAGTCTTAATGGTCACGAAGCTTGAAAATCATTATTTTTTCATCTAGTGTACTTTAAGTGACTGTATATCAGTATATTGTTAAATCGACATTTCATATTAAATCGGACTTAATCTTATAATATTAAATCTTCTATATTTACTAAACGACTGTTTTCGTGTGTCACAAAATTTTCAGGTCGATGTACGAAATGCTCCTCGTTCGAATTTCGAACCCCTGCGAACAACGTAGTAACTTTTGTTTTTTAATACGAAGCCTCTAGAGGCATGCTCTGTAGGTGCCTTCGATATGAACTAGGGGGCGGCGCAATATTATTGCGATTTGCTTACTCGTTATATATTAACGCCCTGTCTTTGACAGATCAAAAATGGCGCCCAATTCTAATGCTATAGTTCCAACTGAGATATCCTATAGATGATATTTGTATAGTTGTGTATAGAGCCTAATCTGCTTTTCTTTGTAAGAAAGTAATACATGTTTTTTATTCTAAACAGACCTATTACTATTATTAATTAGATCATAACAACAATTGTCTTTTAGATAATCAATATTAATTAATATATTCTTAACATTTCTACAGGTTAGTGATTTCTGCAATCTTTGATTATACATAAAAATAAAGTCAGTTCTTGAAATAATTGAGAGTTGATTGCAAAAAAATAGTCATTTAATTAGATAATTTAGATTTCCTATACCGCTCCTTTTGTTTTTTGATCCGAAGCCTCTAGAGGCAAGCTCCGGAAGTGCCTTCGATATGAATGAGGGGGCGCCCGGGCGGCGCAATATTATTGCAATTTACTTAGTCGTAAATTATTAAATCACTGCTTTATTAGTCAATGGAAAATTAACTGAATTAATTTTCAAACGTTTGAGGTTACGATTGATGATCAACCACGAGGGACGGTCATCTTCTAAAATATGACCATTTCCGATGAAACTTCATCAAATTTACTAAGTAGCCACCAATTGCTTACAGATAGTACTTTACTCACTCCACAGCTGAACATAACAAGTTCCGAGGACAATCTAAACATGTGCCCATCTGCTGTGGGCACGCCTAAAATTGCACGCTACAGTGGACCGATGAAGAGTCTAGCATGTAGAATTGATATTAAAAAAATCCTTCAGAGTACAAAGGTTACAGTATAGAGTTTAATGTTAAAATATAATTATATTTTGTACTAGCTGTACCCAGCCACGCGTTGCAGTGGCTTTTTATCTTTCACAGGTATAACATTTATATAATAGTAGGTATATAAAAATACGCGCATATTCGAATGCAATGTTGTGTCAAAATTTTAAAGCAATCGGTGAAGAACTTTGGGAGATTTAAAATTTTGAACAAACGAATATTTGCATTTTTATTTATATAGATAAGATTTATAATTAATTTATCACAAAATTAGTAGAAAACAAGTGATTTTTTTAAACTAAAGTAGGCACTTGTCCCTGTGTCCCTTCCTCTACAACACCTTTTCCTTCTCTTCTTTAAAATTTTTTTTATTTCTATTGACTAGCATGATATTTCTGTTACAATCTAGTTACATATGTATGCCACTTAACAATTGATATATTTATGTGACATAATGCTACAATACCGATATTTAGAACATCAAATGATGTATAGTTTATTTCATCGCTATTTTCCAAATAAAAAATCCTAAACGGCTCTTATCTCATACCGTGGTTTGTTCTTATAGCTAGGCTCATGTAGACTATTCCGTTTATCGGCAAGATAAGAGAATTTTTTTATTTAGCATAGCGATGAAATAAATAGCATTCGTAGGCTCTTATTCGTGAGTTGCTTTATTTTCCGTGAATTTATGTTCAGTCTCCCACATAGATATTCACAAATTCAGCGTGATTATGAGGTAGCGTTGCTACCTCATAATCACGCTGCATTCGTACTGTATTGTGAATATTTGATTGCCATTAATGTTATTTGTAGTTAATTTGTAAATGGACTAATTTTACTCGCTCATATTAATTTGTCTATTACGAATGCAGTTTCAATTATGCCAGTGCGGCGTTCAGTTGCCTAAGCCCTAAGCAATCCCGTTGTTTGCTATTCCTCTCTAAAATTATGTGATTCTGTTTTAAACAATTAATATTCGATAAACAGACAACCCGATACTATGATTAAGCTTTATGGAATATTTAATATGCAGTATAGGAACCGTCTAGTAAGGTCGGGAGTCACTGATGATATATTTAAATATGCTGTATGAGACTACTTTAATTAAATATATTAAAATATTAATAATAAGAATTTCATACAGAGTAAAGTCTTGCACCAGATACAGTTAATGAATCTCTATACCAGGTGGAAATGAAATTTATTTACAAAGCACCAGCTAATAAGAAACACTAGAAATTCTTTATTTGAACTGAACATATAAAATTGATTAACAGTTGAGAATAATTATAACAGTAACAATGATTTATTAATAAATAGTAAATAAATAGTTGAGAATAACATTCAGGTCAGTTGCCCGAAGCGGATTTAATGAAAGTGCAGCACTTTGCGCCGTGGATTCTAGATGAATGGTGACCCATTCCTAGAATCCTTGAATATCATGCTACTTATAAGTCGAGATTCGAGAAAGGAACCACCAAACCGCAAATCGGTTATCAAGTGGTTCAAGTGTAAGTTACGGACATAGATCTTATCGATTTAGATGAAAACCCCACGGATTTGTTTCGGCATTTGTCCTGAATCGGCGTACCGTGTATGGCACTGATGAGAACTAATAAGTTCGAGCTGTCTGTCGTTCGGAATCCATCCGGGACAAATATCGAATCCTATCCGTGGCGGGGTCCCTTAAAAAAAATACCTATATTATTTGAATCAAAATAAGAAGTTATTACTTTTCCCCACTTCACTAGCGGAAAAGGATTGTGATCGTGTAAAGAAAATCGTGTAAAGAGAAAGTGAAAAAACAAATTTCTTTTTGGGCTTATTCTTCGTTTTTCGGCCTAAAAACCAAAAAAAAACTAGTTTTTAAAAAATGTTTCCTGTGTGTGTGTCATTGTCGTCGGCATTTATTCTTATTAGCACGATATCTCAACTAAATCATGTCGGATCGATCGCGTTTTGACTGATTCTGATCGGTGGCGTCTCCCAGACGACACCTATTTATTTTGAGGTGGATAGGACACACTCTACCATGTACATGGGCCATGAGAAAGTACAATGGTGGACTATTTGAGAATTTTTTTTTTAGCACGATCACTCAATTAAATCGTGTCGGATCGATCGGGTTTCGACTGATTCTGATTAGGGACGTCACGACATCTATTGATTTTGGGGTGGATAGGACACACCACATCCTGTCCATGGGTCATGAGAAAGCACGATGGTGGACTATTTGAGAAAAATTTAAAAAAGTAAAACTGTCGCATTAAATACATATTCTGCATTTATGTGTTGGTTTATTTTTTTCGGCCACTCAATTTCGAGACAGAGATGCTCTATGTGCGGAAAAGTACGTTTTAAGATTTTAAAACTGTTTATTTTTTTAATAGAGTTTCATGTTACACGCAATGGTATGCTTTGGTAAAATAAAAATACTGAGGATAAATTGATTATCTATCTTCCAAACCTCTGCTACCAATTTCCATGAATGTGCTTGTAGGAGTTGTAGTTGAAGTGTACATTTAGATTCGAATTGATTCTGATTAAGAAGAGTTTTAGGGTTAAGATAAGTGAAAATCTGTAATTTTAATAGAACTTCGAAGATTTTAGCACATACCTATAAGTATAACTTTGTATAGGTCTCTAAAGTTGAATATATAATTTCGAAAGCAATTCAAACCATTATTATAAATACTAAATATAAATAATCTAGGTAGATTTTCGAGCTCTTTACTAAAATGTTGCAAACACAACGGAGGTTTGAGTTCACTAGAAGGAGCAGTGCCGTAACTAGGGACTGGCGACAAGGGTGGCTTCCAGGGGCACAGATCTCAAGGGGGCGCACTCGCAGATTCCATAAGGATACGGGTACATTAAGAAATTTGGCGCTTACACAAAATTAAAATACACGTCTTGAAATTCTAGTTTATGCTAACTTGTACTCGTTATAGACTATGTGATTGACAAATTAGCCTCAGGAAGAGCCAGAAGAGTAAATTTTTTAACATATTCTCACATCTCTGAGATTTTATTTCTAAAACTTAAATGTATAACTTAAATAAATTACACTCCAAAGTTATTGTGTTGTTTCTCTTCTTACAAAATAAATAAGTACCTATCATAATTTTTGGGGGGCGCAAAAATCAAATCATGCCCTGGGCATACATGATACCTGGGTATACATGATGGGTATACATTAGCTACGAGACTGGGAAGGAGATTTGGTTTGGAATGGAAGTCATAGTTTCCTGTCCAAATTATCAATTCAGAAAAACTATAATGAATTATCCTACGATTGAAAAGGAGATTGAAGGGAAAACCAATAGAATTTATGAGTGTAATATAAGACTTGCTTATACGCTGCTTAAACAGCAGTATCATAGTAATTTAGTCTACCCAACTATATCCTGTATAATGAAAAAACTCTTATCTCATTTTAAGTACCCCCTTTTGTACGTATATTGAATTCGACTTATTGCATCAGAGTTCTTACCTACAGGTATAATTTTCAAGCAGAAAAGAATCCAAAGCATTTCTTAACAAAGTTTCAGTAAAGACGATTATCATTGATCTCCTTCACAATCTACGGTGTATTCGAAGTTTCTTGATGATCGCAATTATCAAAATTGGACGAATATTGCGAGCGATATAGCGACGTTGCGTTTTTAGTTAGTTTTTTTTTATATCACAATCAATAGCGTATTTAATGTCGTTTCTTTGAAATAGGTATCCATCTCTGTTCAGTTTTTAAGATTTAATTGCAACTGCTAATTAAACTACTTATTGGTTTTGTTATACAAAGACAGACGAAAATTTTGTTCATGTCGAAAATTGCGTACTTTGGAATTATTTTGTATATTACGCTATAGTTACATACGCTATTATATTTATAGTTTGGTATTCTGTTTGATATCTTAAACTGCAACTAATAAATATTATTTTAGACAATATTCAGGGAGTCATAGAAACCTGAATACTATTTCATTACAACAGCTTTTTTACTCCACTCACCTAGTTAGAATCACCGACTTTAAAATTGAAAATTCGAACATGTTCTTAGTCCGATGAGAGTTATATTAAATGTTTTATAATTTGAGAGTATACCATAATTGTCATCTCTCCGACGTTTTGTTATTTTAATTCCACGATCAAGAAAATATCTTTAGTTATTAACATTGAAAAAAATCATTTCCAGCACAAAGACATTACGAAAGTTTATTTATATTTCAAATAACTACCAACAAAATAGGAAAATCAGAATTAAGAAAACTTCTTCAAAATAAAGAAAATACTTATTTTATTTCCTCTATTTTAAATGTACCAGCACACTAAATTTAAACGAGACGGTACAAAATCAGGAAAAGGTAAACCGATAGAATGAGATCACGAATATATGTGTGAGGTTAAATAAACTAGATGCCATGCTCACTGGCAGCTTTGGCGCAATATCGCCTAACCTTTACCTCCCTCATTGCGCACCTTTGTATATCTGTCTCGCTCGGCAATTTGTTAAGAGTCAATTGAAGAATAAATGTGTAATACACCTAATGACTAGAAAAGGTTATATTCGTTGAGATATATCACCTATCACATTTGTAAAGCATCAGTATATTTGAAAATGCGGTTGTTAACATTAAAATATTTTACTAGGTACCTAATAACCGAAATACACAACAGGAAATTTCGCAACATTGAACAAACATAAGTATGTATAATGATAATGAATTTTGTTATACTAGTCTGTTACATAACATATAACAGAATTAAGGAAGAGGCGTAAGTTTGATATTTATAGAATTATCTCAAGAGAATTCAGTTTAATAAGATAAAAATTAGAATTAGTGGATAGTGAAGTGGATATAATATAATTTTAGAAGTGGATATAATTTCCCAGATATTAATAATATGAAAATCCTACACTATGCCAGCAAAAGTTTAAAACTTAATTGGTTAGAAGCAATAGAAATCTATAAATACAACCATAATGATAATTTTAACTTGTTAAATGATTATGCTAATTAATTTATTATGTTAATTAATAATATGCCTGAAATTTCTACACTTTGGTGGTCGGAATTGCACTAGGTTTTCCTATAAACCTTAATTACTTGTTTATTAATATAATGCAAAGTTTTATATATATATATATATATATATATATATATATATATATATATATATATATATATATATATATATATATATATATATAAGTTTGCAAAGTATAATGCAAAGAGGGTAATATTCAAACTACAGAAATAAAAAGTTTTATACTCCGACCCATCGGAAAATGCCTTATATAATAAGGACTAAACAAATTAGGTCAAAACAGGTATTCTCCTGACTATATGCCAAACGCCGAGCCCTGAATTACATGACAAAATTTTCCGAAACTACCGAGAGATGGCGTTTGATACGTTCTACTGCGGTGGAACGTAGTAACGTCTACTAGATGTGAGCTTCATCTGGCAAAGGTATACTCGTTTACAGTGTTTACATTGCACTGACGAGACCCAAGATAGAAAGGTCGAAACCGGTCTGCAGTTAACGGTATCTTCAATCCTGAGATAGGTGACACTTTGCATCTTACTTGTAGTTTTGAACAATCTGTATCACTGTATTTTAGCGCTAACTCTGTTAGACAAAAATACGGCAAATTTTGTCATTTAATTCAGCGCTCGGCGTTTGGTATATAGACAGGAGAATAGCTGTTTTGACCTAATTTGTTTAGTCCTTATTATATAAGGCATTTGCAGTACAAAAATGATACTGTAATGATGCCCCAGCCTACACATTCGCCAGATGTGGCTCCGCATAACTTTTTTCTGTTCCCAAAAATAAAGAAGCCCCCTAAGGAGCCCTCGCCTTGCAAGCATAGATAAGATTAAAAGCACATCGCTTAGAGATTAAGTAAACGGTATCCTAAAGATCGAGTTCCAGACGTGTTTCGGGGATTGGTAGAAACGCTGGCATAGGTACGAGTATATACTATTTAATGGGGACTATTTTGAAGGGGACACTGATGTAGACGAATAAATAAAATTCTTTCTAAAAACGAAAAATTGCGCTATTTTTTGAACACACCTCGTATGTATCTTAAGCATTTGTATATAATAAAACCCTTTATTTTTAGATATGTCATGCTTTCGTACTATATATTTCATACCAATTTTTTTTGACGGAACTGGGATCATGTTTACTTGATCTTCACAACCACTTTCTCTAATAGTAAGTGATACGTAAAAATAGCTCGGTTACATCTACACCGCACCTGTTCGGATAAAAATATATCTGAATGCATAGTTTTAAATAAATATTTTGGCCAATATTTCATACCAGTCAGAATATCCCCTGCAGATCCTTTGTTGTTTTCAACAATAATATACAATGCAGTTCTGAAACAGTTCAAAATAAACAAACGATGGAAGCTGCTCATAGCTAACTAGAAACATTATATTATTTTTGGCCACAAGACTACACAATCGATGTTGAAGGTATTTTCTGGCATGGCGATACAGAAATAGATGCACGTAAACTCCGCATTTGTTTGAAAGAGAAATAAATGTATTCCAGTACATCGAAACTATTTCTGAGGTACTTAATGGGCACTAAAATGGAGAGTCAATATTTTCGTTTTAGAATAATTTCACTAATAAAACGTCGAATTAGTAAGTGATGGTAGAGTAAAAAAATAGTAAAAGAAATCGGAGAGATATTCGAGATGCTAGTTCAGATGTAACCATGAACAAATACAACACGGAAGAGCCTTTGTTGCTAGTGAAATCTTACGAAAGTTACCACTTACGTTGGGCAAAAGTGGCGAAGGAATATAAGAGAAATATCAGAACGAAGGGTGGTCTTATCCTATCTACAATCAAAGCGTAAGTTTGCGTGCATGTTAACTATGCACTCGTGTCTGAATACTAAGTTTGCTAACAATTTATCAACCAATTATCTTCCAACGTATTCCAACATAGAAATACTTATTAAAGGTATGTAGAACATGAAATAAATGTTGCTTTCAAAAATATTCTAATTAACATGTATGTCTAGTCCTTCTATCAATTAACCCACGACTTTGTTTGCTTTGTTACTAGGAAAGTAGATAGAGCTCATTTGTATACAGTAAATATCAAGAAAAATTATAGTTTTACAAAATATATCTATACTGAATAGTCGGTACGAGGAGCACTATTTATATTTGGAGCATTGGCAACACTAGGTGTTATCAGACGCCATCTGATGTTTCCAATGGAAAGTTTGACATTATTGACCATAACCTTCTTCAGAACATTTTATCATTTAAACGCGATTTGTGTTGTTTACAGTGATTTAAAAATTGTATGTCGTCGAAAAAATAGGATTAACTCGTGGATATTTTCGTGCGATGATTTATTACGATTTTCGACGTGGACTATCAAGACAAGAGTGCATCGATCAATTTACTTCCACTTTTGGCGATAAAGCCCCATCCTTTGCCATTGTGAAACGTTGGTATAGCGAGTTTAATCGTGGCCGCCATTCGCTCACCGATGAAAGTCGTGAAGGTCGTCCAAAATCAGTTGTTGTGCTAGAAAATATTGATGCTGTGCAGAAACTGATAATTCAAGTTCGGTGTGTGATATACTGCGAGATTGAGGCAACCTTAGGCATTAGTTCGACTAGCATATATAGAATGTTTCATGATCATTTAACTGTAAAAAAAGGTTTGCTTTAGTTGAATCCCATATAATTTGAAAAAATATCAAAAGACGCTTGTGTCGATTGGTGCAAACAACTGCTCAAAAATATAATGGCGGTGCTTCAAAAGACATATAACACTGTAACAGGTAGCGAATCATGGATCTAAGCGTATGAGCCGGAAACTAAACAGCAGTCGACTCTATGGGTGTTTCAAGATGAACCAAATCCAACAAAAGTTCGAAGCACTCGAAGCACTTCGAGACAAATGGTCGTCTGTTTTTTTGGAAAAACTGGTTATGTGACAACAGTGCCTTTAGAGTAACGTAAAATGGTTAATTCTGAATGGTACACAACCATTTGTTTGCCGGAAGTCTTCGGTGAAATAAGGAAAGTAAACAAGTGCCGTGAGTCATCATGACAATGCGAGCTCTCACACATCTCGTCTAACAATCGAATGTTTGTACACTCAAAAAATCAAATTAATGGGTCATCCGCCGTACAGTCCTGATTTGGCCTGGATTTTAAAATTATTATGCAATTTAACACTTATAAATTAGGTAGTTTCTAAGTTGGTGATTGTCTAGGCGTACTAGATATTAGTATCAAGTAGCAGCCGTAGTGATAATTACTCGGATAAATGACGAATTGGCTAGCGTGCTCGTGATACCACTGGTAATATACCATCTGTCAGATAAAGTAGAAACGGGGGGCTCTTTATCTGTTATGTCAGACAAAACCCAACTGCAATACAAAAGTGAAGGTTCCACAGAATTTCCAGGTTAGGGGTAGCTCATGTTCTGGCAATAATAGCATAGTGAAATAGCCCATGAAGAAGAAGAAACGTGGTATATGAAGAAGAAACGTGGGTAACTGAATCTGAAAGTCAGAGAAGTATATTAGCTCCACAGATATCATTCTGAGTTGTAAATACACAACAAACTCTACAAATAAATCCTGAAGCCTGAATGACTTTCATGGTAGATTTATTTATGCATTCAACTCTGGATGCACAAAAAATCTACCATCAAAGTCATTTGACAACAACGAACTTATTCAACGACTAAAAAGTTTGTAGTCTCTTCGACTCTCAACCTACTCAATTATTGTAACTAAAAATTCTAAGTGTATGTCCATCATATGAACAAAGGGATTATTGTCATGTGGAGTGTGTCGCTGGACGCTCATCTACTGAACATCTAAGTCTAGATATTAGGATATTCCAATCTAGATATTCGACGTCCTAGGAAAGTATTTCTAAAAAATCACTTATTGTTAGTGTTACCAATGTACCATCGAGTAAGATCGTAATGACATACTTTTCATACGTTTTCGTGAAATATAAGCAATAATGAATTAATTGTAGGGTTAATTATGGTTTTGATCAACACACGTTGATGACAATCCAAATGTCACAAGGATTGCAAAGAGTGAGGTTAGGAAACGTTGGTAGGCAGCACATATTGAGGAGTTCAACTGGGATGTAATTGATCATTTACTCTTAAAGTATCTTAAAATTTGACACATGGTGTGTTTATGAACTGAACTTACATTTTATAAGGAAGAGTATTGATAAAGGAAGTTGGTCGTAAAAAATAACCATGACAAAAGCTACTCTAAAATGTCTGAAGAAAGTTGTGATGTCTGATTCTTGTTAAAAGAAGGACGTGCTAGAAAATTTTGATGCATGATCCTAGTTACAGGGAACTACCTGTTGTATCTTAACTTTTCAGAAAACGTGCAGGTATATTTTCCCTGTGTAATACTTTATTAGGCAATTAGATACTCCGGCATTCTTTGAAAAATACAGGCCGAAGAAAGTATTGTACAAGAAGAAGGTGTATGCTTCCAAGCAGTTAATATGTTACAACAGCTACTTTCTTCCAACAGAGATGTTTCAAAATAGTAAGCAAACAGTAGATACGAACTTCGTAGCCATTCCTGCGGAAAGACCTACGTAAAATAGGTAGACCTGGTAAAATAAGTAGAAGCATCCAGTGCAACTGTGAAACACAAAAACCCATCAAGGAATAAGATTAGAGAATTACGGCTAATAGGACAAGCTGATTAGCGAAACGTTGAAAACAATTCTATGACCACCACGTAATGACTCGGAAAATTTTACTTCGTTGGATAACAGCCCTGAAAACCTATGTTCTCCAAACTCTAATTAATGATAAAAACATGAACTTGTGCGAAATTGAATAGCTGCTATATTTAGTATAAAATTAGTATACATAAAATAACTCAAATTTTCAACATCTATTTATAAACCAACCACAACTCTGCATATTATATTTGTATGCTCCATATGCCCCTCCTCTCATCATTTTAGGGATAGCTATATTGTCATAATATTACATTACTTACATGATATCGAAAAAAAAACTTGAATTACTTCAAAAGCACTTTGAAGTAATTTAAAGCACTTGTTAATTAATTGGTTGACTCAAATGCTCGATCCTAATGGGTCTTGGTCAGGGTGATTTCAATATTTTCGCTGTTCATCAAAAATAATCCACATATTATTACTGTTGATACGTGATTACGTAGCAAGTCAGTAATTATCATTTCATACGTACCTAACCCATAACTGAATATTTATTAATTCAACCTTAACTGTATTATTGTTGTTTACACGCATACTTTTTTCTAGTTCATATAAAACAAAAAGCAATGCACATTATTAGCATAATGCATGAATTACATGCATTACAATCATAGCGTAATGCATGAATTACATACATTACGTAATTCATTACCATTACACTTACAATTTCATTCGTGATCAATCAACAGAAATTTAAATTTGGCGCTCATTTTGAGATTGACCGCAATTGGCATATTATGTCGTGTGTGATGCCAAAGTTATCGGATGTTTAGATTATCGGACTTCTATTCGATTTCTAACATATTTTAGTCACAAGTTAATAAGAAAACTGTTCTTTTGAGAATAAAGGTATATAGTGAATAGATATATAGTAATCATTATTTTTTTTTACTTTTTGGCATGTTTAAAATATAAAATAGAAAAAATTATAGGAGTAATAAATATTTTTTAACTCAAATAGCATTCTCTTTACATATATGCATGTCCTAAAAATGGGGTTTGTTTCCTTAGGCGTAAATAAAGCTTGTAATATCTAAAGAATAGACTTTTATCAAAAAAATCAATAACAAAAAAGTTTTTTATCTTGCAAACACTATTTGAGGCCATAGTGCATGAAGATATCCGTTTAAAGTGAAGTTTATGTGAAATTAGCTCCAAATTTTATTTTACAAATATTATTTATAACATAGCCTTGGTCTTATGAGATTTCCTTAAGTTCTATAGTATTTTTGACAATATGGCAACAGTGGTCGTCTCTGACGCATCAGATATATTACGACGTGCATTGCTTTTTATTTTCTATGAACTTACATATAATATTAACAATGCACATACATTAATTATAGAGACTTGCAATAATAAAATAGCGAAGTTCAGCAAAACGAGCTCTTTCTGCGCTTTCACTTCTATTTCATGCTAACTTTAAGGTAATCCTATTTGCACCTGATATATTATATTAGTTGTTCTCCGTTTTAATTAGAGCTGATGTAATCATTTCATTTTCTGCTGAATAGGTCCAAATTATTAGAGTCTGCTCTGCATCTGTAGTTGTTGTTTGCCCAGTCTTGCATCCTCCATGCGCGCATTATTCGTCGTATTTCAGCTCAAAGTGGCGCTTGTGTATATTCAGATAATTTGCTACTAAAGCACTATACCGAATAATTGAAATTCCATCCGACAACGGCAAACTGTGGTTAACTAACGTTTTCGTCTGGAGCCTAACCATGAGTACCAACATTCCGCTTAATAAATAACTATTACATTTGCCCTCAAACTGTAATAGCTATGGCGGTCTTCGAAGTTGCTATAGCTACGTTTATTTAGAATGAATGAATGGCAAGCAAGCTAGTACCGAAAAAGGAGACAATGTTTCGGAGTGAGATGTGGGAAATGACTGATTGAAAAACTTATCCCAAAAGCCGATAGCCTGGTGCGATTATTACCAGTGGTCACAATAAATAACGTAACTTATTGCCTGGGATGATCATATTTTTTACCCGTGAGAAACAGGCGTGTCCTGGTTCCGAGTACTAGCACATTATACAAAGGATTCTACTTTATAATATGTACAATACTTAAAACTACTATATACAAATACCATCACGGCTGTCATTAGGCGTAAATAGAGCCATGTGTGCCCACATAACTATATCATTTGTCCTCAGACTGTATAATACAACGCACTATAGTGGACTCCGTGAGATCCATTGACAATTGAAAGATGACATCAAATAAAATGTCATATTTATGTATTCTCATAGTAGTGAAGGTACACTATATGCGTGAATGCATAAAAAAACAGGAGACCAGTTTTCCAGGAACACCTAAAGGGTATGCGTCACTGGACGGACCAATCACGTCGTTCCTAAAATTATTGGAGGAGGAGAAGGATAAATATAAGATGGAGAGTTGTTGTTGGTTTATAAATAGAAGCTGAAAATTGTTCAAAATTGTCCTATACTAATTTTGTACCAAGTATACAGGAAACCATACTGTCCATTGACCATTGTGCACAAAGTGGCCTATTAACTCAGGATTCTTTATCAAGATCAGTGTTCTGTTTTCCGTTTTAAAACAAAATATATTTAAATGGTATTAAGCTCCAATGGGATTTTAATTAATTAAGTGGAAATTCATAAATTTAACTACGAAAAACATTACCACAATGTGGGCAAAGTGATTCATTACCACAAACTGATGGTCGCGGGATATTTGGCATAACAAATTGAACTAGCAAATTTTATTGAATTATCAGATTGTGATATGCATTGTCGTAATTTGTGTGCATTTAAGTAATTCATTTTAAGTTTTGTTGAAAACCGGATCAGTCAAGCAAATCAACAACTCTTACAGATTATTGATGTGATATAAATTTTACTTTGTAATTATAAATTTTAAACTTAATGGTAACTAATGAACAAGTATTTTTAACAAAAATGCATAACAAGCAATTTTAGTAGGCCATTCATAAATAGTATCCTTTTCATTTGATATATCAAGTTTTCTTATTTATTTATAATTTTAATCCGAATATACAACTTTAATCCACTAATTAATATATTAATGATACTGTATTGATAAGATATCGAACTAATATAATCTGGTACGTAAATGAATTCAGTAGTATGCATTTTAAATATCGTGCGAGCCCACAAGATGTTTGGATCCAATAACAAAGATTGGGTCTTACAAGAGGACAATGATCCGAAATATCGTGGCTGGAAGCTGTGGAAGGCTGGAAGGAGGAAAATTACATCATTACGATGGATTGGCCCTTCCAATCTCCTGATGTCAACTCTATTGAAAATATATCGGCCATCATGAAGGGCAAGCTCGTAGGGAAACCTATTTACAATTTGGAGCAGCTCTCAAGAAAGATATGGCGTTCTCTTTCCACGGATTATGCCGAAAATCTAAAAAATTTGCCGTTCCTTTCTTGTAGAGCAGGAAGAGTTTGATTATGGAATCAATTTTGACTCTTATTTATATATTTCACTTAGATACTGTCCCATTTATATACTATACCGCCCATTTATATACTGTTTGATAAATAATTAATTTATATTCTCTAGTCCAAAATGCCCCAACATGGAAAACTTTTAACAAACGACTATTTATACATTGAAAACTTTAAAACCATTACTTTAAAAATAACAAAAATGATCGATAAATCCACGTGCTTTAAATTTAGTTGACTTACGCTCAGTTTAAAATCAAATTTACTCGTGATAATCTTCTACGTAGTGAGTAACATTATTGACATACCGGCACCATGTTGTAACACAATATAGCTCCGATGTTATCCATCTTTGTAAAGGGAAATTCATCACCTCATCTCGAGTGCTTGCTTTAATTAATCGGATTACTGTAATATTATCATAATTCAGTTCAGCAGCATCGTCCAGAATTTGCTAATGCCTCTGGCACGAGAGATCTAGGATTTTTTCTTTTTCATCTTCTATTCTATAAGTGCGTTCCTCGCTACTTGGATAGAGTTAGTAATTGAGTTTAGATTGAATTATAAAAACTAATTACAAATAAATCCGTTTGTAAATTGTTTTCTGTGATTTTATGTTGCAAGTGAGGCTACTCAAATTTACTGACAAAGGTTAATATTATTTTTTGTGCAAATAATTATTATAGAGTATTCATTTTGACTACCTTATTATCATAAATTAGTCAAAATGTTAACGATTCTTTTAAAATTCTTTTCCAAATCATCTGAAAACTTGTTGAATTACTGTTTTCTAATAAAGAAACATTCCTATCAATTTTACTTTATCTAATTTAACTGACCTTAAGTTCACTTCACTTCACTTCACTTAACTTCACTTATCTTCAATTCGCTTCACTTATCTTTACTTTACTTCACTTTACTTCACTCATCTTCACTTAAATTCTCTCAACTTCACTTCACTTGACTTTACTTGACTTTACTTGACTTTACTTGACTTTACTTGACTTTACTTGACTTTACTTGACTTTACTTGACTTTACTTGACTTTACTTGACTTTACTTGACTTTACTTGACTTTACTTGATTTTACTTGATTTACTTCCCTTTACTTCGCTTTACTTCGCTTTACTTCGCTTTAATTCGCTTTACTTCGCTTTACATCGCTTCACTTCGCTTCACTTCGCTTCACTTCGCTTCACTTCGCTTCACTTCGCTTCACTTCGCTTCACTTCGCTTCACTTCGCTTCACTTCGCTTCACTTCGCTTCACTTCGCTTCACTTCGCTTCACTTCGCTTCACTTCGCTTCACTTCGCTTCACTTCGCTTCACTTCGCTTCACTTCGCTTCACTTCGCTTCACTTCGCTTCACTTCGCTTCACTTCGCTTCACTTCGCTTCACTTCGCTTCACTTTACTTCACTTTACTTCACTTTACTTCACTTTACTTCAATTTACTTCACTTTACTTCACTTCACTTAACTTCCATTAACTTGCATTAACTTCACTTTTCTTCAATTCACTTCACCCACCTTCACTTAAATTCACTCAACTTAACTTCACTTAACTTTACTTGGCTTTCCTTTACTTTAACTTACTTAACTTTACTTGGCTTTCCTTCACTTTAATTCACTTCACATTACTTCACATCACTTCACTCTACTTCACTCCACTTTACTCCACTCCACTCCACTTCACTCTACTTCACTCTACTTCACCCTAATTCACTCTACTTCACTCTACTTCACTCTAATTCACTCTAATTCACTTTACTTTTACTCAACTTTACACACCATCACTTAACTTCACTTCACTTAACTTCCCGAAACTTCACGGAACTTCACTTAGCTTCGCTTAACTTTACTTAACTTCACTTACTTCGCTCAACTTCGCGCAACTTCAGTTCACGTAGGTTAGGTTAGGTTATCTTAGGTGGGGTTAGGTTAGGTTAGATTAAGTTAGGTTAGGTGAAGTTAGAAGTTATCAAGAGGGGGAAGAATCTTCGAAAAGACACCCGGCCTTAGTTGTTCTTCAGGGTTTGCTAGGGTTTGCTGGTATTTGTCCTTAAATATTGGCTGTACGTCGCCTTAATTTTGTGCGGCCGGGTAGTGCCGGATTCAGTTTACACTGCCTACCGACTAAAAAACCACCTCTTTTTCTATCCTGGAAAACCTGAGTCTGGTTAACCTGTCCGGTCATAACCATGGTTACGAAGTAATCTAATTCGACAAAAACCCTTGTTGGGACTTAAAGGGAATGACGCGTTTCAATAACCTCCCTTTCCAATCTCCCTATCCGCACCCCACGATGGTGGGTCCTGGTAGCCTGTTGGCGTGAGCCGGGATTGGGTAACAAATCCCGGTCGTGGACCACGTGGGGCGCAACTAACACAGAGGGAAGAGATGCTGAACGCCAGCCTCCTTTCAGCCGAAGCTGGTAAAATCCCACCCTTCAATGACCTAACCTAACCTAACCTAACCTAACCTTCTTTTTTTTTGTTTCGGAGGAGAGGAAGTCTTCCAAAGACACCCTTTGTTCACTTGTTCGCCTTACATACACCAAAGGGTAGTGTGGGATTTTTATCCACTAAAACCCCTCCCCTTCCGCTACAACTGCCCTGGAATCGCCACCGTGTGTCATACATCACGGGCAGCTATTGTCTTAGATATCATGCTCTTCCTACGCTCGTCCCTGACCTACTGCCGCCGCCACTCCAGTCCCTGGAGTCTTCTTTCGTCCGTTTCCTTCGCTTGAATAATATTTTTTAGCGCCCCGTGTATTACGTTCCATGATCTTCTGGACCTGACCAATTCCCTCCCGACATCATCAGCGGTCGGCACCCTCCCCAGCATCAGCTCCATCTCTAATCTACTCCCCTGCCATCTCAGGCACAGGACGATCGTGTGTTCCGCCGAGTCGGTCATCCCGCAGTATACACAGGAATCCTCGACCGTCCTTCCTATCCTCATCGTATAGGCCCTAAAGGATCCGTGACCGGTGAGAGCCTGCGTTAGAAAATAATCCGTTCTCCGGAACTAACAACCCCACCAACTCTTAACATTCGGGATTAATCTGCGAGTCCATTGCCACGACTCCTCGTTTGCTTCCCATTCTCTCTGCCACCTGCCCAAAGTCACGGCCCTCTCCGCTCTCTTCGCCACCTCCGTGTGCCTGTCCTCTCTCTCGTACAGCCTTCTCCTTTCATCGGCCAGCAGATCGATCGGGATGACACCCCGACAACATCGTTTCGGGTAACAGCATCGATATCGTAAATGAAGAAGGTCGATGTCTCCTCCTTCCTCTCCCCCACTTACACATCCTCGATCTTATTCTTAACGTCCTTCCTTAGAGTTTCAGCCATCCCCGCGTCGCCATTTACGACCAGAAGTAGGTCCCCTGTCCCGGTCTTCTTAATTTGTTTTATTCCCACCCCGATCTTCTCTATGTTTACCCCAGCCCTTACCCTTTTGAGGAGGTCCGCATATGACTTACCTCCCGTTTTAACTAGAACCCTTTCCTCTTGCGGTCTAGACCTCGGGTTTGCTCCCGGTGTCCTTCTCCCCATTCTTGTGTCACTTTCGGGCTTGAATCAGCACGTGACACTTGCCTCTCCTTTCCTGAACACCGCCTCCGTAAGTTTCCAACATAATCCCGGTTCAGGCCCTCCGGCGTCACTAATATCAATTTCTTCCTACCATGTAGTCCAACAACCTCCTTCCACTTGTCCAGAAGCTCGTACATCATCCCCATATCATTGAGACCTTTCCCGTCAACCTTCATCGGTAGGAGGTACACGTACTCCGTGCGCTCCTCTCCCTCCCCTCGACTGGTTCTAACCTTAGTAACGCTCTCGAGGTACTCTAGCTGCCCCTCCTGCAGTCCTGTCTTACAGACATCTTCTACCCCCGGATGCCTTTCCTTAATCATCTTAACCAGACCTCCAACGCTCGTACCCTTGGCATCCACCACGATCGCGATGTACCCCGGTATTTCCGTTCTAATGGTGTTACCCTCCGTCACCCTCGTCTTTTCGTATATTCCCTCTCCCCACGCCACGTCAAGTATCGGTGCTATGTCCCCGAAACCCTTGACTGAGCCCAGAACACCCCTGATGCATTCATCCTTCTGCCTCCTCTCCATTCCAGATACAACAACCGCCACCGACCCCTAGTCCGGAGGCGGTTGGGTGCCAAGTGTCACCACTGTCACCTTCCTAACCTCCATTCTCTCCGGTCGTCTAGACAGTTCCTCACACCTCCTATCCAATGCCTCCATTAGTCGACCTGCCGTCTTGACCTGGCCTTTTATTTCCACCTTAGTATTGGGATTTCAGATTTGCGCCGCATTCCACCAGCTTCCCCAATAATTTCCTTATTTCAGCAATTTGCGCGATTAACTCGTCCTTATTCCCCGGGCTTTCTATCCGCTTCCTCTTGGCGTCTCTTAAATCGCTTAGCGCTGTACACACTTCCGTCCTAGACCCAAGTGTTGACGGGAGGGAGTTATCCTCTCCCTCGGAAGCGAACGCCTAAGGCTGCTTCTCATCTGGAACGGATTATAACCAGTAGCAAAAACAAACTCCCCGGCCTGGTTTGCCACCTCGGGAGTCAGGTAGTCGCTGGTTGACGAACGGTGGGGGCCTGCCTGCACGCCACCCGCTCCGTCCGGAACTGGGGTATTCCTCCTCTGCTCCGTAAACTTTTTAACTGTATTATCCAAATTCATATTTCATTTCTAGAGTATCCGAATTCTCGCGTGGTCGTCATAGTCCATCCATCCCCGTACTAATCATATCCTAAATCTGTCCTTTCCATGCCCGTTTGTCATCAATCCCAATTCGCTGGTTTTGGTTCGCGCCGGGTATTTTATTTTCGCGGTACCCGGTGATTTCT
The DNA here is from genome assembly GCA_037954035.1 of Rosalia funebris. NCBI lineage: Eukaryota > Metazoa > Arthropoda > Insecta > Coleoptera > Cerambycidae > Rosalia > Rosalia funebris. The sequence continues at coordinate 9,829,239 of JAZFAV010000022.1, forward strand.
CACTTCGGGCTTCCCCCAATCCACCACCCGGGGACGCGGCCGATGGGAGACCAGTAACTCCTCACGGGAATCTAACCTAACCTAACTAACCGAACTGGCCCAACTAACTTAACCTAACCACAATTAACATCGTTCTTCTGGCCTTTAAGAAAACCCCCATATTCGGTACCAGCCTTTCGGTTATTACCTGTTTTAGATCATATGGTATATCTAAAACAATATTTGTTTCCCGTCAATTTTCCCCATTAAAGGTTCGGTTGTTAGTTCACACTCTTTATTAATTGTTCTTGTTTGAACAGAAAACAAGAACAATTAATAAATAGTGTGAACTAACGCCATGGCTTTGGTGGCTTTTCTGGCGAAATTTTCAATAACGTTTTGCATAAATATGGGGGTATATCGCTGATACTGCGTTCAATTTCGGCCTTCAATGCTTGGATGGTCGTGGGTTTGATGGCGTACACCTGAGAATACAGAAAAACTCACACAAACAAATCCATAGATGTTAAATAGCAATATCATGACGGCGTCATGTCTATCAATTCTGGTCACCAAAGCGAAAGATTACAACCAGAACCGACAAGTGTAAGACCGTTAATGTTTTACTGGTGGTATGGTAAGTGGCGCCAACCTGTTGAAACCACACATCTTCAAGGGCAATATCTTCCAATTGAAGTGCAAAGAACTGCATTATGTTAATTTTTCGATTATTCTTTTCGCATTTGATAAATTTGGAACATTATTTCTATCAAAAATTGAACGCACTTACGATTCGAAGCAACCAAACTTTGACCATTTTGATAGTAATGTATAACAATAAGGACGCGTTGTTGTATCATGTAACGCTCCATGTTTACTGACTCCTATCTGTCTCTTATCGACCTGGTACAATTATTAACCTATCGATTCGTGACAGCCAAAATGTTGCGCAATTCAAATCCTACGCTCTTATTATTTCTCCCACTTTGGGCAATGCAATACTGTGGGTTCTCGGCTATCGATATGTCTTCAGTATACATAGTTCGAGTTCTCTACTTTTCCATTTTGTGGAGGTGCGTCAATAACGTGCCATGTCTGGTAAAGAATACGGAGACAACATAATTCTAATTAGATAATTTACATCTTTTTTTCTCGTTAATGATAGAATTGACCACCAATGTTGTATAATATTTTTTTGGATCCAAGAAATCAACTGTTAAAATAACATCAGTTTACTTGTTACACCCTGTATAAGTTTTAACACTAAAACATCGTGAATCCCCTGCGGTTCTTCTTATCTTAGAATTAAAAACCAGTCACTATTTCTCTTTACAATTTCTTTCTAATTATAGACACAACCAAGTTATTTAGTTTTCATTACACTTTCCCAAGCCATATCTACCAAATTGACCTTTAACTTCCCTTTGTATCTCGCGATTAGGTCTGAGTGGTGAAAGTGAACATTTAATTTTGTATAACTCTCTCTTTCATCAACGAACGTATCCTTGTTTCTCTCAGCAGTCTGCGGTGCCCAATCGTATAGTTACCTTTCTTTATTTGTCTTTGCTCCTACCCCTTATTTAATTAGTTGAGGTTCAATTTTAGCCTAAGAATAAGACGTCCATTAACGGTAAAGGGAGACTTGAAGCTGATTCACAAATCAAGCTATGTCGTAAGTAGCTGTTCACACAGAAAAAAAATAATGTAAATATTTGATATGTTAGCAGCTCTGAGAAACTGTTCTGATGTGTATACATATACTCGTAAATACGCACATGAAAATATGAGTAGAATAAAATAATTATGAATGCAATCAAAGTTATTGTGGTTAAGATTAGTATTTTCTACAGTACGTATTGTTTGATCATAATCAGAGAATACTGAAAACAGCTGCCACGCTATGGTTAGAGTGCTATGTAATTATAATATTTGTTAAATAAAACATACAAATTTTCAACAAAATGTAAAGTTTTACTTGGCAGATGGTAATTTTTACAAACTAGTAAAGTGGGGAGATATCTCCACACCATCTGCAAATGCCTTATACAATAAGGACTAAACAAGTTAGGCCAATACATCTATTCTCCTGGCTACACATATGCCATCGATGAGCGCTGGATTATATGGCGAAATTTGCCGTATTTTGTCTAACAGAGTTGGCACTAAAATACAGTGATTTAGAGTTCTCGAAAACCACAAGGAAGATTCAAAGCGCCCTCTATCTCAGGATACCACTAACTGCAGACGGGTTTCGACCATATCTTGGGTCTCGTCCCCACTTCAGTGGTTTTCAAAAATTACCATCTGTCAAGTAAAAGTTTGATTTGGATTGTTTTCGAAACTGTCGAGAGATGGCGCTTATTACGCTCTACTGTGGTAGAACTTACCGGTGCGGCGTCCATAAGGTGCGAGCCTCATTTGTCAAAGGTATACTCACTTACATTGCACTGACGAGACCTAAGATAAGGTCGAAATTGGTCTGCAGTTAGTGGTATCCTGCAGATCCCTATATGGTTGATGGCATATAGCCAGAAGAATAGCTGTCTTGGTCTAATTTATTTAGTTCTTATAAGGCATTTGCAGATGGTGTGGAAATATCTCAGATATTGCAGATATCTCCCCACTTACGTAGTTTACATACATATTTCATTGAAATATTTGTCATACAGGTTACTATGAATAACGACTTCATGGACGTTAAATATTTCAGGCGCGTCTGGTGCAGATAAGTGCTTCCGTTGCATGATAAATTGTTTTTGCATCAGTCCACTCGAGAGATTTAAATATTTACAAAAATGACGTAAAATCGATATAGTTTAATTAACGTCTGGCGTTCCCGAAACGTCATAGCGGGAGAGCACTATAAACTACTTCGTAATTAACGTATGAAAATTCCAGAATATTTTGTAGCATAATTATTTTATCTTTGTTATCCCCTATGCAGCAATTCTTGATCATGTATACATTAGGAGGGAGAAATGACCTCCTCTCCTTCTGAATATATTTTTCAAGAAATATTTTGATGTTTTTAATTATATGAATTTTCCATAAAACAGGTTGAGTAATAAATCAATAACTGCAAGAAAATTAAATAATTTTAAAATATGCGTTTAGATGAACAGTGTGTCTCAGTTGAAACTGTAGGATTTGAAGTGCGCGCCATTTTTGTTCTGTGAAATATAGGGCGTCAATATTTAACGACTGTTATCTACGAACCTTATGACGTTAACATATCGCAATTAACAGTTTAACAACGAATAGTTTATGTTCAACTGTAAGGCCAAAACGAAGCGCCTACAGAGTTAATAGTTCGTAATTTAATCAAGAACTTTGAAGACATTTTCTTTTTCCGACAAATTTATGATTTGGATTTGAACAATACATGACTTCAGCAGGACGGTGCAACATATCGTACAGTACATGCAACCAATACTTTGTTGCATACCAAATTTCCTAATCATGTTGTCTCGCGGAATGATGACATCCATTGGCCTACAAGATTATGTGATTTAACACCACTGGACTTTTTTCTTTGGGATTATGTCAAGGGAAAAGTGTACGCCACTCAGCCAGCAACAATTAATGACCTCAAAGCAAACATTCAACATATTATTTGGAAAATACAGCTAGTTTTATGTACTATGGACAATTTTGCTAAACGAATTACATCATGCCAGATGAGCCTATATGGCTATGTTAACGATATTCTTTTGCATTTGTAGCCGTAGGGTCTCCATTTGTTGAATAATAAAAACCCTCAGTTTATCAAGTATTATTAGTTTCATTCACAAATCACATCTTATAATTCCAAAAGAGACCCAGAAATGTTAACGTCGTATAGATTGTAGATGACAGTCATTAATATTGTCGCCCTATTTTTGACAGAACACAAATGGCGCAAGATTCAAATCCCATAGTTCCAATTGAGACACACTATATTTCCTATAGTATTATATATAGGAAATTAAGAGATTACAAGATTACGGGATTACAAATATTTATTTTCTAAGAAATATTTTCATGTTCCATCTCTATTTTTCATAAAACAGGTTAAGTAACAAATGAATGACTACAACAAAACTAAAGAATTCTGTAGCAAAAAATTGTTATTACAATATTGAGAGTACGGTGGGTATTCAATTATTTTGTGATGAAGAACAACTAATTGCTCTGCGCTGATAACATGAATGTGTAGGCTGTTGTGTTCTACTTTAAAAGTACTTATTTGCAATGATGCACTCACAGTATGGTCCGGGGTGGCACCCATCATTGGGGGTGTCATTGAATGCTTGGGTTTAAGTCTCGATAGAGGGAGTTTGTTAAAGTTGTGCTCTCCCTGAACATGTATTCATTGTCGCCTACATGTATGTGTAGCCCCTCCCTTCGTAATTTGAGAATTTAGGGAAAGAATATCGATTTCTGTGTCTAATTTTTTTAAACATACCAAATCGGGCCATTATTTCTTCGGACAAATCCACCATTCAACTAGGTGGTTTCACCTAGAATCTACATAAAATACAGAATCTATATAGAAGTATAGAAGTAATCTATATAAGATACACCTATCTTTGTCTATCTTTAAGATATCCGTACATTTTTTTCTATTTTTATTTTCATTATAACCAAGTAATGTAATGCCAACACTGCTCATTATTTACACCAGACTAATAGCTTACTTCTGCATCGGATTTATGAGAATTTCACTTACACAGAAGAAAACTACAAAAATATTATTGTTTCTGCATTTTTTATTCCAGAAATATGACATATATATATATATATATATATATATATATATATATATATATATATATATATATATATATATATATATATATAGAATAATCAAATTAACATTGTTGCTCTCATTACTTCTGAATATTATTGAATTTTGCTCCTATTAATTACGCACATACATATATTGTGAACTAATTTACGATATGAAACGTTATAGCCAACCAATCTGTAAAATTGACCACGAGCGAACAATGCAGCAGCTGTCATATATTTTATCAGCGAACGGCACATTATCTAGGCAACATCAGTCGAGATCGAATGCCAGTCATGTGGATGGCTTCCTCATTCAAAGAATTTATTCATTGGAAGATCTCTCTAACATAGAGAGCAGACCCAACAATTTGAAATGCGGTACCGAGGCCGTCGTCTCGGTCAGATAGTTCATAACTGGTAAGTCATAACTGGAATACTAAAACGAATAAAACGGTATCGAGGAGAGATGTAGTGCCTTTGTTCTAAAAGAATACGGAGGAGGACTTGACACAGGTCGATAATCGTTGATAGTAGAGATGAGAATTAAGGACAGGGTATTCACAAAGTTAGTGGATAATCTATGGGTCATTCAACAGTTTAAAAGCAAGTCATACGAGCTGAGCTGGTTATTTAAGCAGCTGGATTACTTTAAGCAACTAGTTGCGTGGAATCTTCACACAAGTACAGAAAGTTTTATGCTTTCGAATGTAAGGAGATGCATAGCCTAAGTTGTAGCCTAAGAGTAGCTTCAAATGAAAATCCGTTTAAATGTCTACGAAGTCGTACAAATTATCTTGTGTTATTTAGATAAAAACCTTTATACATCTAGCGATTGGATAAATGTGCAAAAGCATAATGATAATGTGACAAAAAAGAGATACGTTTTGTCAAAAATTATAAACTGCATAAAGTTTTGTGGGGCCTTTGAACTGGCGCTGCGAGGACATGACGAAGCTGAAATCTCTCAAAATCCGAGGATATTTCCTGGTTTGATAAATTTTTCTGCTGAGTTTGATGTAACTTTAAGCGAGCATCTACAAAATGCTTCAGTATTTAAAGGAACCTCTAAAGAAATACAAAATGATCTTTTAGACTCTATATTAAAAGTATTGAGGCCTTGAAAGGCAAAGTGGTGTAAGTCAGTGTAACATTGTTCTGATATATAAAGCTTCAAAGTTAATGACTAATAGATAATTCCCTAATTCATTTTACGACTACTAATCTAGTAAGTGGGATAGAATACACATAAACTTAAATTTTAAGAAGAAAATGTTTGTAATTTTCAAATTTTGAATATATTTTTTTGGCATTCAAATGACATACGCCATTTTGCCTTTCAACATGATAATAAAACCAGTTTAGTGTGTAAATGAATTTATTGCCTTTTAATATAAAATACTCGAAAATAGTGACAACATGAAACACCAAAAAATAAACCTAAATTATTTCATCAATTTATATTACCTATAGTGGTCCTATATCTTCCACACTACCGTCATCAGCTAACTGCTTAAAAAAATCTTGATTAATTGGTGGTATAAACTGTAATAAGTCCTGCATATCTTTCTTTTTCTTAGTGTTGACCGCTAAAGGGCCATTATATTATAACTTCTCTAGAGGAATATTTTCTATAGACTGTGGATGACCCCTCTTAGGTTTCTGTAAGACGTCTATGGTGTCGAAAGGGAACTCTTCATCTACTGTATGTTTGTAATAAATTTTATAGTATGCATCGCCTCTTTTGAAACGGAGCCACTGTATGTTTAACCAGGATACCACATTACCGTCAATATTCTTTTTCCAGTTTGTCGTAGCGTTTTCTAAATTTTTCGTTGAGAAAAATTCTTCCTGATTCATGATATGCAGCTGGAATGGATTTTTCGTTCTAGCATTTCTTATTATCCGATACAAATTCTCTGGTTAGAATTTCATTTTATTCTTGGAAAATTTCTCAATTACGCCAAAGTCTCGGTCATTAGGTAAAAATGAATGTCCTGGCACCAAAAACTTATGGTCGATAATTTCTACTTCTAGCTCTGGTTCGTTAACGAGTCTTAACCACATCAAGGCCATCTTGATATTTCGGTTCTGGCCTCCACATGCATCGCTGTATACTACAATGTGCTTTGTCCTTTTTGCATGAGAGAAAACATGTTTCCTGATACATGATCCAATTTCTTGGGATCCTCTGGATGCTTGGGTTTCATTCCAAGCATACATGTGTACTTTTTCCTGGTTGTTGAGGTCATGACACGAAAAGTTGTACACATACATATTTCGCTTATAATAGGCCAACGAACAAGTCAGTGTGGGAAGGGGAAGGGCCTTCTGCAAATTAAAAGTAAATGCATATTTTTCGCGCAAAATACAGCTCTCTTTATCACTCTTTAGACATTGCCTTGCTTTCTCAGCCTTCAATAGATGTAGTTTATGTAATGTATTCAATTCTTGGATTTTTATGCATCATTTTCGGCTGCCATTATTTTTGTTTTATGGGAATCACACTTGACACAAGTGTCTTTTAGTGGAGCATGAAAATGCAAGTTGAAATTTTCGTGAAATATTTTGCGATACATCGGTTCGGATATAGGTGTGACTCTAGGGTCAAATGTGTTTCACCATTCAATATACAGGGAGTACATTGTTTTTATGTTGAGTTCTAGGTTTAGATATTTTCTGTTTGGATTGTGCGCCCGGGTGTAGTGGGATTCATAGCTTGGGAAGCTTCTAATGTGTTTTTGAACAAACTCCCTTGCTTCCAGAGGGGTTTTGTTTATTGGAGGATGCTTACCACGCAGATCCTCTCCTGGAGAGGTTGAACAACGTTTTTTTTTTAGGGCTCTTTGTAGTCGATCATCGGAAATTTGGTATGTAGCCAGGAAGTATTTCTTACATACATTTATAGTCCTCGAATTAATTTGAATAAAATAATTGTTGGTTATTTGCATTTCTGCTTTTGTCTCGAGGGCGGTGGCATTTGGGCTCAGACGTATGTACTAGACCGCAAATAAATGCATTTTGCCCTTTAAAATCACCGATCTTCCAAAATCTTTCGAAGGCAAATCTTCTTTCATTTTCAAGAACTTGACTCTGACAATGATATTTGCAATGACAATCTTCATTTGAGAACATTTTTGCAGACATTAACTTGCCCTTTCTTGTAGTGTAGGCGTCGCCGAGGTTTCTGGTTTTCTTTCTTATAATTCTTATGTACTTTGAAGGCTTTCTTAGTCGTTTTCTGCCTAGTCTTTTAGGTTTCTCTGTTAAATCATTATCTGTCTCGTTATATGAAGCAAAGAAGTCTATTGCAATAGGTTCTTAATAATATTACTTACATAAACCAATTCAGCAACTTGCTGCAGGTATTAAGTATAAATTAACAGTTTCTATTAAATATTATGTGCACTTCAGCACTGAAGTTCCTTTTTTTTTCACGCATGTGGTTTATTTACAGCTAACTAAATTACATATTCGTGATAAAAAGTTGAGTTTCAGTTCCTTGATACACATTAAAAACTTTTATAACATGCTTCATATAAGAGGTTATGTTTTGTAATGCAATTGAAAAACAAACTTACCAGATCAATCGGATGATGTTCAAAGATTGTATTCACTACCAGATGTAGCATACGGATCAGTCTTTGATCCTGAATAGTTGGAGCTCATTTTTAAATTGATGTAATGGTAAAAACTACCAACACAGTAACACTAAAACAACAACCTGTAGCTTATAGATTCTGTTTAAGGCAAAATGGTGTAAGTCGACTTACGCCATTTTACCCTAAATTGAAAACAGAAACCTGTTAAACGGTAAATAAATGTGCTGCCCTCTTTTAGTCAATTTCTCAAATACAAAAAAAATCTGTCTACCACGAGTTAGAGAACATTGTTCTGGCTAATATAAGCATACAATCTGCAAAACTGAAAAATGATGACTTACACCACTTAGCCTTTCAACGCCTCTTATAAAGAAATAATAAAGAAATTAACAAACCTTCATTTTTGGCAGTTATGGCAGACGAAACAACTGATGTATCTGCAGAAACTCAGTTAGTGGTAGTTTTAAGATATATTCTCGATGGTGAACCGATTGAACGTTTTTGGACATACCTGAAACCTACAAAATGTGACGCTGAAACTCTTTCGGAAAATATTTTAAGTGTTATAGACCCTCTAGTAGAAAATTCACCTTACAAGCCTTTTCTCTTAACCAAAGAATGAATGTTCTTCTTATGACGGCAAACATGAATGTTCTTCAAAAAGGTATTAAATTCCAAAAAAATTTTTGTGAAAGTCTATATTTTTGTATAAACGGATTTTACATAAAAATTCTGAAGTATCAGGAAAGCGCGTGACCTTGAAAATTTTCAAAATTTTTGCCTGCGCCGCAATTTTCTTACGGCCCCTACAGCGCCAATAGTTTGGATAAATTTGCATGCGGGCGGCCAATACCCTAGGATCGCCCTTGTGCAGAACACCCGTTTCATTTCATCACGAGCCGCCACTGTACCGAATGTATGTTTAGATTCGACTGCCAATAGAGACGGTTTGATACCTTCCTCTGAGGATGAGCGTGTTGATTTCGTCTTTAAGTGTAACCTTTTCCTGCGGAGTTTGAACCTTTGGGAAGAGGAAGTCGATTTATGAGTCTATTTTTTTATAAAAAAAAAAGCTTAAAAGACTTCTGTGAAAGAGAGATAACTTTCGATTGAGCACCAAAGACACGAAACCTGTTTTTTACGAACAGCGAAAGTTTACACTTCTCGCGACACGCGTTTCGCCAATCAATTTGGCATAATTGGGAGATGCTTGAATTTAAGTTTTAATAATTTCCCGATTATGCCAACTTGATTGGCGAAACACGCGTCGAGTAACATGTAATCTATCGATGTTTACGGAAAACTGGCTTTTGTTTTCCTTTTTGTGTTAGTGGTGTTAGTTTTCTCAGATTATTTTCTATCTATGTCCAAGAACACTATCAAAAGTATAAAATTTAATGCTGAAATTAAATAATGCAACAATTAAAGGTTTGAGATAGAATTGAGATACTTGGGAAACATTTATCTACTACAAAATTAAATTAGGTCGCTTAATTTAATTGAATAATTGTATAGCTCCTACGTTTTTGTATTTAAAATAATAACCGGGAGCATTATATAAGTAGATTATAAAACGCCACCTTCTATAACGTATTTCTGTTACATGACAGGTACTCAGCGCTATGGAAATTGTTACTTTAATATCTAAGCGGGAGATAGACAGTTTATAAAACTAAATTAGTAGCAAACAGGATTTGTTGATTGTACAATTAAATGTTGTAGTTCTAAGAAAACATATGTTCATAAAAATAGTCTGTTAAGTTTATGTAGTCTCATAAATTCCATCTATTTTACGCGATAGGTATATTGAGGTATAGATTAATGATCTGACCCTTCTCGTGGAAGCTGACTCTTCGGAATTTTCAGGTCCTTGACCAAAACCGATGTTCTATAGTTGTATTCGTGAAAACCCTTATCGAATTACAGGCACAATATCCAAAATAAAGTCAAACTGCGAGCAGAAATTGTTCGTATTTTCTAGTCCGAAAATTATTCGAAGAGCTACAACATAATTTGGTTTCCTTACTTGTGCCACTCTATCATAGAAATCTCCAAATACCGTAACAATCAATATAGAACCAACATGGTCATGAGCAACCACACTATTAAGGGGCTACGGTCACCTAAAATCTTCAAAATTTTCGATAATTTTTTTTGTGTATTTTCATAGTATGAAGGCTTGTGTATTATTATAGTCAGAATATATTCTGAAAGTTTCAAGTCGATGTCTTTAAAATTTACAGACATATAAAGCTTTCAGTCACGGCGTAGAGGGTACTAATGCTGCTCCTCAGTAGAGGGCGGCTAATGCTGCTACGTGCGCCCCTCAATGAGCGGCCTCGTCGAGTGGGGAACAATGATCGACTTAACCAATCAGCGACAACCTTGAGGAATCATTGTTTCATGTATTTTTTTCTCACTATATTGTAATAATGTACACGCACAAATTTTCTCGCGCTGAGAAAGATGAGACAGCCACGAAAATTCATTATCCTGAAAGAAGCCCATCGTCCTTTGAATTCAAAACGGTGCCCATCATATCTCGAGACCCGATCGACAGATCCATTTTAAAATTGGCACAATGACCCACTAAGCCGTTGTTAATAGAATGACGGGCGTATTTTTCAAAAATGACCAAAATTGTTTAAACAAATTATGATAATAACTGAGTTTTTTACCGAATTTTCGTACTTCAGTTTCATGTGCCGTATTTTTTTATGATCACTTTTCGGAAACGGCGATTGTCAGTCTATTTCGTATGCACTTAACTTCATGACAGTTTACTATCTTTGATTTCAGATGATCAGTTTTAGCAGAAGGGGAACCGCAAACCGGGTCGCGTAATAGACGCTCCACTTCCGGCGGGCATATCTCTTCCGGTTTTAAAGATTCTTAAATTGTGTTCACTTCACCATGTTTACAATAAATTTATCTTCAATTTAAAAAAAAATTATATATCATTAATAGTTCCCAAGAAAATTCATCCCGAAAATCAACTATTTTTTCTTGTCTCTAGGTGGATGAAGTCCCTTAATAAATTATGCTTGATTACCTAAAAACTGTCTTTCTCAATAAGTGGATTGGCAGATGAGTTATCGAATCGCCAGTTAGATCTATAGACCTAACTCTGCTGGATAATTTCTTGTGGGGTTATCTTAAATCCAAGGTACATTTTAAAAGATCAAACACTATATAAAACTAAATAATTATATATAAAAATTTCAGTTCCAACTTGCAAATTATCAATAACTAAATGATGGCACTTAATTTAATGGTTTTTATTTTTATTATTTTTCATACAATTATGCCAATTAAATTGCAAAAATTGATTTAGGTTTCTCAAAATATTTAATATGTAACCCAGCACAAAATTTTATACATCATATGGAAAAGATGAGATGAATTACATAAGCAGATAAGAGGGTTGATATTTAAGGAAACTTCACTGACATCATAACTTCAACAATCATATCACAATTACGTTTACTATATCGATCTATACACATTCTTGGTAACAAATGGTAATCCATCATTTTACAACAAATATATTTACTGTAAAGATAATTTTCCCAAATAAAGAATGCATTGCTGACTAATGTTTGCGATCATTTTGTGGTAACATTAATGACAATTTGGCATATTTACATCAAACAAATTTAGGTTAAATAAACGTCTTTTATGACTAAAAATAAATTTCTCTTTATACAAAGTAATAGCTCCTTCAATCGATTTTCAGAAAATCTTAATTTCATATCACCTGGCTGTATCCACCCAAATCGCCGTGGCCATATTCTGCATTCTGTATTTTCTTAGAAACAAATTGATTGAAGACAAGCTTGGAACGCGTTAACCATGTAATTTCCCGCAATATATCATCCCGCCCCAATTTTTACACAGAATCTGGGTTACTTGGAACATAGTAGCGAAGTTACGTAACTAAACCAAAGCCAGTACAAAACTTTAAATTTATTACTCCGTCCATATATTAAATTAAAAGACCCAAGGGAAACCGTCAAATGGGGGCAACTGGACGGCTTCCAACGGGCCTTCACCGGGCCACTAGGATATCCCAGAGAATGCGATGCATCCCACGCTTTTCAGGCAAACAGGACAGCAGCGACGCCGTCATCGGCGTCGGATGGGAGAAACGTCTGAAAAGGATTTCTATTTTAGGGTATAGAAATTCCCTACTGTGAATGGAAAATGCTCACCAAAAAGAAAAACAATAAGGTCAATAATATTTATATAATATTATTTATTCTACAGACAGTACGGGATTGTTTTTTCTTTATGAATACACCTTGGGCCACTAAAATCACGGACATTACAATCTGGTCATAAAGATGAATAAGTAAATTTTATGTAACTTATAATACTACTTAGAAAACTTAGAACTAAGGTTGTATTCAACAGTATCTTTAGACTTTTAATAAATTAGGTAAACTAAAAAACTAACGTATATACTAAGACATACAATGTTCCGCTTTGTCACATCACTGAACTAACTCAAAAGGCTTAATTCCCTTGAGTTTTCTTGTAATTACTACGTTCTCTATGAGCTCGATCCCTTCGACGTTAGCATATTGGAGGAGTCGTTGTTCATGTCTTGTGGCAATCTTGGATCTGCCTTTTTCACAGTATTCATACCCACGTCCCGATGGAAGTTACTGTTTCGAATATACCAAGGTATATCTACGATGTTCCTTAGTACGTTATTCTGAAACCTTTAAATGGTTTGTACATTCGTTTGACTGGCACAGCCCCACAGCTGAATTCCATATGTACATATGTCCAAAAAACCAGTACATTATTCTAAATGTAATCATAAATTTTTCTTTTCCTTTGTGATATGGGCTTTCCAGCGTAGCCTAGCATGAGGGTATTTAGCTGTATTTGAAAATGGAATCCGTTTATCATCTATGCTTATGGGTATATGTTGATTAGCTCTGTTTGTGAAGTTCACTAATACAGACTTTGATATCTGCTATTTCTTCGTGATCATTACCTACTGCTAATATAGCAGTATGATCTGCAAATGTTGCTATGGTATCATTTTTTCTAGTCTAAGAATATCGCTTGCATACAAAAGGTAGGTTTCGTTCTGAGATGTAGTATTCCAGAATGTCAGAAATATGTTTAGGTAGATCTTAATAATAATAAGATCTTCATCTTGTATTTCAGATCTTTATATCAAACTTCATCAAAAGCCTGTGCCATATTAAGGAAGATCGTAGAGCAGACTTTTTTTATTATTTTTGTAGTTCTGTGAATCTGATCTATAGTCGAATGTATCTCTCTGAATCCAAATTGATGTGACAGGATCAAATTATCTCTATGACTGACTTTAGTCGTTTTAATAGAAGTTTTTCGAATAGTTTCGATAATCCAGCCATGATGGAAATTGGCCAATAGAAGAAAGCTTCATGTGACAGTTTGCCAGATTTAAGGATCATAATGACCTCTGCTACCTTCCACATCAATGTACCTTAGTCTAAACCGTACATATCTTAGTCTAAAAGCTGCATTTAAGATGTGCCAGTTTAGCGATTGTTTTTCGCTGGACAGGATTATACGGGATGATCCAAATTTAATAAGATTTAGAAGGATATAGAAGTAACAGTTTCACGGTTTTTGAGATTGGATTAGAAAACAATGGTGTAAACAAACGGTAGCCTAATGACTTAAATGACTTAAAATGTATCATAAATTTCTGCAGTAGGTTCGAACCTTTGGTGTGAAGATAACACTGACTCAGTTTTCCACAAAACACCAAAACACTATACACTACATTCGACGCGCGTTTCGCCAACAAAGACGGCATCATCTCCAGATGATGCCAACTTTGTTGCACGTAGACGAATGTAGTGTCTAGTGTTTTGGTGTTTTGTGGAAAACTAATTTAGTGTTGTCATAAAGTATTTAAGTTCTAATAAAGCACTATAAACAAGAGGAAGCGAAATTAAGTGACTTTTCTCGAACTGTGGTCAATTAGCGGCAATATTGGGGTGATGGTTCACAATATAGAAACTATTTTTAACAAACTGTGACTATAACAATTATAAATACTAATTAGTATAATAACCATAATCATAATTATTCATTTTCACTGAAATACAGCATCACTTTATAAAATGAAAACAAGTGTAGTATGGAACAGAAACTAGTCTTGTACTATGCCTGTATATTTTAGGGGTTAAACATAATTTTTTTATAAAAATATGACATTTTTTCCTTACGCTATATGTCAGATGTCAGATTTCGAGACAACACAATTCTATAAAAAATAGAAGGGACAACATTCTATTACCAGAGTACCTGTTTTATACGTTCGACATATTAAAAACACAATTTGTTGAAGAATTAATATAAATAATTGGGGTTAGAAATATGATGCTTTCGCTCGCCATTATCTCATAAATCTAACAGGGTTTATCGTTCCACCGATAAAATAGCTTTAAAAGGGATAATATTACTTTACGAACATTTAAATATAATATGAAAAGCCAAAGTTAGATTTATTGGATAATAAAGCTTCATTTGAGTAAAGAAAGTAGATTTCTGGGTAAATTATGTTTCAACCTTGTTCGAAAATAAGGTAATGAAATTACATCTGGCAAATATATGAAAGTATTGTTGGCGGGACATTGCAGAATAGAGAAGCATCTCCATGCTATATACTGTACTGTTATTCCTATTCAATTTGATTCAATGAGCGCATTCCATTCACAGAGTTCACGGAAGGGATTACTTTCGGGTTACCAACTGTTGGATCAATAAATATTGTCCAATATTTAAGAAATATAACTTGATAGATAATATAAAAGTAAATGGCACAGCATAATAAATATAATAGAATTTGGCTAAAATTTCACTACACGAGGGAGAGCCCTTCTATATGAAACTATACTCGTAGAACCGCTCTCCGACATGCCCAACGACTAGAGGAACTAATCACGCTTTGAAACTATTTTACAGCAGATAAAAATATGTTTTTAATTTTTTATTTCTTTAAGGAGGTTCTAATGAGTGGTGAGGGGTAAGGAGATTAGCCCTATGCTCGCCATGTATAAGGAATTAATGTTCCAACTTTCAAACAAAAAATTTTTACCCGTAAATGTCGAAATTAGCACTTGATTGTGTTGCTTTCAACACATATTTTTTCATAAAAACTCGTAAATAATCATGTTTCATATATCAATACAAGCGTTTTTGAAACTGAAAAATTTGTGAATTTGTTATCTGCGAGCTCAACACGCAGCAACGCTGCTGTAAAACTCGCGGATTTAATGTGTCTTAGTTGGCAGTATGTAGCCATAAACACTTATACTAACCTCAAAATGTTACCGCGATTACGTTGTAAAGATGTTTTGTTTCCAAAAGTCAGTGAAAAAAATGCGCATGGTGTCTAAAACCGGGAGAAATAAAGCGAGGCGAAAAGCGATAGTCGAACCAGTAAAGAAACCAAAATCGTCGAATGTTTGTGTTGGCCAAGTCAGTGGATACCGCATTGTCTTCCTAAGTCATTTGGGACAAACGATGAAATGCTCCTTGTGTGAAGTGTATTTATCCTTTGAAAATATCGTAAATGAAACGAAATTTGGGCTTGCTTCGGAACTGACTATCAAATGTCACAACTGCTTATTGCTGAACAAAGTTTCGACCGCCAACCAGTACAAGAGTGCGAAGGAACACAATTATTTGAATAGCCCGTACTGCGCGGCCTTACCCTTATCTAATCAATCCGTCTGAGTCCCTACGTTAAATGGTCACTAATTGTAAACAGCAAAAAAAAATTGAGCATATAGAAGATAAAATTTCAAGAAATTTACAGTTTTTTGCTCTCAAAATGGCGGCCGCTAACATAACCCAAAAAAAATTCGCAAATGTCAATAAAACGGTTTTTTGCGAATAAAAAAGAAAGTTGTGCTTGGATTGGAAAACGTTAAATGAGAAAGTTGTAGATAATGAATAAATATTTCGATTCAATTTTTGTGAGCTCGAATCGATTCGCTACTTTTCGAAATATATTGAGAAAACCGTTAAAAATTGCGTTTTTTTGATTTTGCTCGAAAAATAACAATATTTCATGAAAACTAGTCCTAAGTGTGACGAATACAATCGTTTTTGTACAATTGCAAAATATATTTTTTTCAAAGTTATAGCTGTTTTCGTAAAAAAAGGTGTTTTCGTAAAACGGCTTTTACATTGAAGCGGATGGTTCTACAGACTTGTTCGAGGACTTATTTTCTTCGCTAAGAGTTGTACTACAAATATATTTTCAGCAGCAATCGATATTTAAAATTTTTATATAAAAAATCGCGTTTGAAAATCACGTGATTTTCGTACATCGGTTTTATTACAAGAATTTATTGCCAAAAAGCCGATGTACGAAAATTACGTTATTTTCAACCGCGATTTCTTATATATAAAATTTAAAAAATCGATTGCTGCTGATAATATATTTGTAGTACAACTCCTAACGAAGAAAATCAGCCCTCCAACAAGTCTGTAGGACCATCCGTTTCGATGGAAAAGTTTTATAACGATTAGAGAAACACTATGGAAAGGAGTGGGAAAAAGAAGATGTCTTAATTTTATTTGGAGAAGCTTTTCAAAATATTTCAGATGGAGGACAAGCAGTCGAAGAAGAGTGTAACTGCGAAGAAGAATCAATTAATTTTTATTACACACATTTTTTTGGAACATTTCAAACAGAATTAAGTGCAAACCTCGACGTGTCCATTTTATTTCTCAAATTCGAGGGTCATATAGATGCTTCTGATTTCTAAACTATGATTTGTTATCATTTAAAAACAACAATAACCTATTTTACGAAATTTGGTCACTGCATTCAAGTGAATAAAAATGTTACAAATTTTTATTAATTATTTTATGCTTGTCTGGACTTGCCGGGTTTTGCATTTAGGCGACCGATATATGGGACCAGTGCAAGGAATACTTGATGTGCCTTGCATCTTCATTTGATAAAATGCCAAGGTATAGGGTATATCCCTTGTGGCCATAAAACGTGTAACCAACTTTTAAAATATTTAACAATTTTATATTTATTATTACTTTTTTATAAAATAAAATAAGAGGTTAATAAAGCGTTAATTTAAGAAAGGCGACTTTAAGACACAGGTGGCAAAGCACCTTTTCACGTTTTCAGTTGCTTGTTAAGGATCCTCGATGAAAACTTACAAACTCGTAGCGCTTCTGTCTACCCACAGCAGTGCGTGTGCGCAAATTCGTGCCTCTGGTAATGTTTGGGGTGGTTTCCGTCCGCGAGCTCAGTCGCGTTCTCCACCGTCCATACGCCGCCCCATTTACAGGACAACCAACAAATCATCCATGCATTTATTTAGTTCTAGCCCAGCAGCCATCGACTTAAACGCTGAACAAAGTTGCCCGCCGACCTCACCACGCTCAGGATAACACTTCGTCAGACCCTGCACCAGCCTGCCGTAGCTTAGTAGCAGTGAAATATAGTGAAACAGCTCTGCATGATGCGGTTGTGTTGCATTTTCGTGAGTTCCGTGCACGGAATTGGGCTGACGGTCTTTGTCGCAGGCGGCGGTGCGCCTCCCGGAGCACAGACTCTGTCAGATGGGCGGCGGGAATGAACAGGCGCTAACGGTGCCCCACTCAATGGGACAAAGACGGCGGTAGACGGTGCGTGACCTTGGGGTCCGATATGTGCCCCTTAAACGGCAGCCATGTTTGCTATGACGGAATATTTTGGCGAGTTCGCCCTAGCAAGGTAAATCTGTTTGGTAGGGGAATACATAAAATCTGTCTTGTTTCAAATGCGGGGAAGGGGTTGGCATACTTCACCGGATTTTCCGGAACCGGAAGGAGGTCAACAACTCCAAAGCGTTCTCGCGGTTTTTCGGAATCGCTATTAGTTTCTATTTCTGGGTAAATCCACATAACATGCCGAGATGGAATTACAAGCAATCATGACCAGATTGGCTGTATCCATTGTGAAACTAAATTTTGTAAACGGCCCTTCAGATCTTAACGAAATAGGTTATCCAACAAAGCCAATGATATAATAACAAGTCTACAGGGTCTGTGACATAATGACGTTGATTATTAATTCAACTAGACTAGTTTATTATTAATAAACTAGATTAATTCTTATATTGTTCATGTTTGTTTTATTGTATATTCAATGCAATTCATTATTCGATAACTGTAAACGTTGCAGCGTTTTTGCGGAAACACTGTTAGTTCCTTTATCTGGAGAAATTAACAACAGATTCATTATACAGTGAATCCTGGATAAATGTGGTCTTAAGGGACCAGTAAATTCGTCTCACTTAAAGAGGTATCCCATTTACCCAATTTATGGGAAATCCAGGTACATAAAAATTGTCCCATGTACAAAGGATTATATTAATAGAGGTGGGAGCAGAACTTACTTCAATTTTAATTTTATTAACGAAAATTAAAAATGGGTTATAAACAATACGAATTTTAACTCAAAAATGTTGTCACCTTGGTTTGTCTTGTGGAACCATTTGCCATAAGATATTTTTCAATATCATAAATTTTATCAAATATGGTTTGGTTATTGATCGTTGACATATCAAAATAGTTATGCAATGTTTCCAGTGCTTTTCTTGCTTCTGATTTTGAGATCATCATTGAATATTCTTCCAAGTCCATTTCGTCTTCTTCTTCTTTATTTTCCGAAGAGGTGGAAGAGAAAGCATTAATAATGGCGTCTTCAGTAAACTCTCCTGAAACTAATATGTAATTCATTGTCGACATTTACAAACTCATTAAAAGTTTGTTACTGATAATTTTTATCGTTAATAATTAGATTCCAATCTTCAATATTGATTTCATAGTTATCTTCCCCCCTCTTTTTTATTTCTCCTTTTTCTCGTCATCTGAACAATAATCAAGCAATAGAATTCAAGGATTCTCAATCCATTGACTACATGTGCTACTGTCAACAGCGTTACTTTCTCCAAAAAATTTTTTTTAACTACATCGTTACAAAGAGGCCTATTACTTTCACTAATAGAGGCTATTTGCTGCAAACATGTTGGGACCTCATAATGAATTTTTGTTATAGAGGTTTCTCACTTATCCAGATCTCACTTAACCAGGTTTCACTGTATATAGTATGCAAATAAATTATGAAACTAAGTAGATTACTGTATTGTATCTGCTAAATTATATGTCTGCAATATTCTCTCTTTTAAATCTTATAGAGATCGCGGAATATTTATTTGGGCTTTATTATTCAGATATTGTCACAGAGAGGGTTCGAATCTGCAGGAATCAAATCGGGAAACTCAGGTGACCATACTTTCCTTTGTTCTAATTCAACTACTGAGAAAATACAATACTGTATAGGGATTGTTAGATACGCTACGTAAATAGTTGAGTTTCTAAAGCAAGAACAGGATGTCGGGGTTTCCACCAATATGGAAAAAGAGTATCATGGCAAAACAGAATTTCATTACTTGCCCCTCAAACGGCAGTTTGGCGATATCGGAATAATTGCGAGAAATTGCCCTAGTAAGGTAATTCTGTTTAATAGGGAAGTACATAAAAATATGTCATGTTTGAAGTGCCATAAAGCACTTCTAGTGTACTTCTGATGATTTACAGGAACGCGAAGGTCAATAACCCTAACTGTTCGGGCGATTTTGCGGGATCACTATTAAAGTTAATGAGTTAATTTGAGTATAATTTTGGATAAATTGACATACATGCCATAATAGAGTTAAAAGCAATGAGGAACAGGTTCATTGTATACAATTCGCATGTTCAAAACATTTTTTTTAACAACTCCAGTTTTCGTATTTCCAAAATTTGGTGTATATATATATATATATATATATATATATATATATATATATATATATATTATCTAGTACCCTTAATATTTGTATTGTGAATGATATTGTCTACAGCTTCTAAGATATAGTGATAATTTATTTAATTTCAAGAACATACCCTGTATAGTTTTCAATTTTCCATTAGTTTTTTTATTGCCTATTGAATGACTCATATTTACTCAATATCTATGTATATTTTTAACAATGTGTAATTAAAATATTAATACATCTACCTGCACATAAGAGAATCAATATAGGAAAAAAGAATAAACATATTCCAGATTATTCCTGCGAGATAAGTGATATGTCTTTCTCTCTTGCATTGGTCCCAAGCGTGGAGATTTCCTTAGCTATTCATTTGGATTGTGTTCTTCAGGTATCGTCGTAGAAAACCGGATATCCCGTTGGTTATAGTTCCTCCTCTACCAATCAAATTACTAAAATTTACAAATGATTTGTAAAGATTTAAATACACCATAATACGTGAGAGCGGTTCTACCCTTCTAAAACCAAAGCGAAGGATGTGAATTCCTATTTTGTGTCTATGTTTAGTTTATTTCTATGAGTATCGTTTAATATTCTTTGGTTTAATTATGTTTTATTATCTAATTTCGAAGGTGCGATCGTTTTAAGGGGCAATATCAGAAACAAAAGAAGAAAGAGAATTTGCTTTTTTAATTGATATTTCCCTCTCTCTTTCTCTATCTCTCTTTTTCTGTCTATTTAACTTACATATCTTACTTTCTAATCGTACCATATTTTTCTTGTACTTACATACATTCTTCATATTTCCTATTAACATACATGTGATTAATTGAGTACACCATCATTAGGTCATCAGTCCTAAAACTGGTTGGACGCTAACCTCCAGCTTCTCCTATCTTGTGCTAACCTACGCATTTCGCTAATTGTGCTACAACCTACATCCCTTACTATTTGCGAACAGTAGTCTAATCTAGGCCTACCTCTGCCTTTCTTCACTCCTATTTCTGCCTCCAAAATATCACGGACTATTCCCCCATGTCTCAGCAAGTGGCCTACCATTCTATCTCTTCTCATCCTTATGTTTTTCCACATACTTCTTTTCTCGCCGACTTTCTCCAATACTTCTTCGTTTCTAACCCTATCAGTCCATGGTATTTTCATCATTCTTCGGTAACACCACATCTCAAAAGCTTCTAATTTCTTCTTACTTGCTTCCCCTACCGTCCAGGTTTCGCAACCGTATAGTGCCGTGCTCCATACATATGTTTTCAAAAATCTCTTCCTTGTTTCTAAGTTTATTGCTCCCGAGCATAAAAGTGCTTTCTTTTTGTTAAAAGCTACTCGACCCTGCGCTATTCTTTGTTTTATGTCTTTATCGCTTCTTCCATCCCAATTTATTTTACTTCCTAAATAAGTGAAGTCTTTAACTTCCTCCAATCTTTCTTTATTAATTTGTACTTTCGTTTTTGCTCTGCTCTCGCACCCTCTGCACACTAACACTTTAGTTTTGTTTTTATTCACCCTCATTCCGTATTCCTCTGTCAACACTGCCTCCATTTCGTTCAATGCCGATTCTAATTCCTCCTTACTAGATGCTAATACTGCTATATCATCCGCGAATCTCAGCATTTTTAGTTTCTGTCCCTGTACTTTAATCCCGAAATCCACTCTATCTTTTACCACATTAATCGCCTCTTCGAAGTACAGATTAAAAATTAGTGGTGATAGCGTACATCCTTGTCTTACTCCTTTCCTAATATCTACTTCTCTTTTTTCCCCTTCTACTTCTATAACAGCAGTTTGCTCTTTGTATAGATTGTGTACCACTCTCCTATCTCTATACTTCATTCCCGCTCTCTTTAGTATCTCGAACATTTTTTCACATCTTACGTTATCAAAAGCTTTTTCTAAATCTACAATTGAGTACCTATTCTAATTGAGTACTTATAGGTAAAATAATATGCTAACTTTCATTTGATTTTACACAGCATCAATTCAAGTAAGACAGTATATAAATCCAATATTGTTTCATGGTCAAAATACAAAAAGATTTAAAAGATTAAGATTTAAATACATATGAGCAAAAATCATGCATAGTCAAGAAATATTGGAAATTTTAAAACTTGCAAACATGGAGACGTCAGGAAGCTTAATATTCAAGTTTTGGTAGTAATCGATCTGTTCAGATGAAGACTTTCATCATGAGCAATTATTTGATGATTGTATCATATTCATTTCCGAATTCTCCGCTCATTTCTAGCAAGAAGGTCATTTTCAACACCGTGTTTCTTAGCAAACTTCGTTGTAAGTTGTTTCTTCTTAAGTGTTTATTAAATTATCACCTTTTGATATAAAAGGAATAATCATGAGTGTATTAAAATGAAAAATTTTCGGGGAGCTAGGCGCAATTCTTAAGGGATTAAATTAAAAGCGTCGGGTGCCGCTTGACCCAATTAAATTTAAAGACTAAATATATCCAGAGGTTAATCTTTTAATTATAAATATTGACAATTTAGAAACAAAAATTGGTTTATTTCATGACTTTCCTTAAAAAATTTACTGTAACACTTGAAATGGATTAATCCCATATACAATATATAGACTACTGTACAATTTAATGCCGATTGGAATCCAGTCAGTATTTGCTATCAAGTTTATTTACTGCGCCATTTAAATCGAAAGTGGCCTCATCAGAAAAAGATCAGGGTCCTCATTAGATCGATTTAACATAAATTCACAAATTTACATGTTACGGTCTCAATAATATTCATCATTGAACAGAACTTACCTTAAAAGGCTTACAATTTTCAATTGTAAAGTTCTTACTAACAGTCGTTTAGTTTAGTTATTTTTTTCTGTGTATTTTAATCAATTTAGTTAATTTTCTCTATCTAATTTAATTAGCTTAGGAGAATTTTTAATCATAAGCAATAAGTTATACGTTTCTTCTTGTATTATTTTCAAAAAAGCTGTTCTTTTCTTAAAAAAGAATGGTTTAGAAGAAAGAAGAAATGTTTAATAGCCAATCGGGAAAATCTTACTTTAAATGAAAATTAGCTCTTCGTACTTGTTCTTTACTTGGCATTCACCTGTTTTAATATCAGATGAAACACAAAATCGATCAAGAAGGGAATATTCACAATAAAACATATTGTAGAGAAAATACTAACCTGAAAAAAATTATGTACTTAGGATTTATTAACCTAGAGAAGGATGTTGCCAAGATAGCACTCATAGGACGTAAAGAACTATGGGATATATTTAAAAATAAAGTCAGCTACAAACTGATCAGAACCATCGGAATAATCTATGAAAATAACTTTAATCACAGACAACATGCAATCGAAATCATTTGGGTATATATGAAGAAATAGGAATAGAGTGCCCAACATTATAACATTCATGAATAAACTAATCAAGAAATTCAAACCTGGGATTAAGATATTAGAGGTTCGATAGAAGAATATAAGAAAGATGACAGTACTAGGAGAATTCACATATTTTCAGTAGAGTAGGTGGAAATTAGTACAGTATAAAATGAAGACAATGAAACAAAGACCAAGGTAATATAAAACAGAAAAAAATTTAGATGAAGATTGTTGGTAATAACGTTGAGTAGGTATTTAACCCTCCTTGTCTTTATATGTAACCTTCTCCTGCGCAGTCTTATGTTTTAGGGGAAATAGTCAATTTCTATATGCTGAAAACTTCGTAAATATTTAAGCGTAGAAAGAAATAATGAAAAGCAAGAGAGTGAAATTATTAACAGCCTGAAAAAGACATTCTAAAATATGAATAGTCTGTTGATGAATAAAAAACATTCGCCAGTGTCAGCGACATTGCCAATGCCCGCGCTTAGAATCCAACTAAAATCACGACAATCAGTAGCTACTACTTTATCTATAAAAAGAGCAATGAAAATAAATATTTTAAATTGAGGAAAACTCAAAAATAAGTTTTTTTAAGTACTGAAAAGTCTTATACAAATACTAGAGACCAGTATTAATAACATTTGCTATATCGTCACCTGAGAATTATAGTGTATGTTTGACATTTTTGTAATTTGTGGGAATTGCAATTTAAAAATTTGAATGTTTATGTGCAAGTAGCGACAGATGATATTGTTTGTTGAAGCAAATTTTTAACTTTATATGTACAAAATAGACCAATAAGAAGTATTAGTATTTTATTAAAATGTGTTGGAGAAAAGTTACAGAAAAAAAAGGTTTTCAGATAGAACAATTTTATAATTTTTTTTAACAAAATACTCTTTTGTGTTCTATCTACTTAAACATTATTATAATAAAAATAAAAATGTAGATTACTTACACACTTTAAACTTAAATAATATTGCTTAACAAAATATCATAACGCCTACCGATTTTTTGTCCTTTTCTTACTTCAGGAAGCACCTTGTGGAGTATTCTTTCGTTTTGAGATAGAATTTGATTTTGTGCTTTTTGATGTCGAAGGTTCATCAATCTCATAGTCTGCATATGTAGACTTCTTAGATTGATCTAATGTTGCATCTTTTTTTTTTTACTCTTCTATAGTCGTCTTAAAATTTGAGGATCGTTGTACTTTTTAAATAGCGTTTTAATAAATAATGTGCCAACTGATGGCATAAATTTACATAAATGAAAAGTTTACATAAATCAATAACTTTTGCCAAAGGTAACAAGCATTTCTTTGGAAAAGCACATATTATTTCACAAAAATTGTCAACACTAAAAGTATGTGCTTTTAGTGTTGACAATTAGTAAATATCATGTGCAGCACAGTACACATGATAGAAGTGAATACTTCTTTAGAATAGAGAATGAGAGAGATTAAAAGTGAAAGATTGAAAGAGAGAGAGAGAGAGAGAGAAAGAAAGGGAGAGGGATAATTTCAAAAGAAATATAACAATATAAAATTTGTGTAAAAAATATTCGGTTTATTCATTATCTACACTGTCATCGGCTGGTGGTTCAATTGGTAATACAGATATGATTGGTTTGTGATAACTAAAATATGAAATATATGTTCGTGATTCGATATTTTCTAGATAAAGTGTAAAAATTGCATCTATTGTTGTTCCGGATTTTGTTGTTGATTCTTTGGAATTGTTATTTATAAGCAGACCAAATGTTTCTCGAAGAAAGTTAATCAACGTCAAAGAATCATTGGATCCGAAATTTACATTGAAATCTCCTCCGAGAATCAAAGGGATTTTGTCTTCGCCTCTTCCAAGTGCATTTGCACCTGTGTGGCTGTAAACCAGTAGGGAGCGGTGAATGAAAAATATTATATCTTCTAGATTTTAACAAGTTAAACGGTTCAAGGATATTATCAAATAATCACAGAACACAGATGTAAATAACGTAAATAATTACAAAACACAATGATAAATATTCGGTACACACGCGTGCTGCTTCAGCTGTTAATATATAGCGTCTGAACGCGTACATGTATAACGCGCGCATGCGCGACAATCTATCTATCCTATTTTATCGCTTCGTACTGAGTTTATATCGCTCTCTTTTGCTCCACTCCTGTGTGGCGTCAGAGCTGTACGTATTCGCGCGCATGCGCGTCATACTATATTTTCTTCTATTGCCTAGTATTCAATGAATACGTGGCTCTCTCTCTTGCTCGTACGACTAAACTATTCCCCCTTCAAGCAACTTAGACCTTGGACTTAGCGTATGAGTGGGCGTTAAAGACGAAGGACCGCACAAAAGGGAGACGCAGATAGCCTAAACTGATGTATGATGTATAGCTCTCTTTCTCTTTCTCTCTATGTTATATATCTGTGTACTCTGTCTTGTAACAAAGCCTGTGTTTTAGGTATACCAAATGTATAGCTCTCTTTCTCCTTCTCTCTACGTTATATCGTTTTTCTCTCTCGTATAACGAAATCTCGAAACGTTACATTTTTTCCAATTCATTCTCCATTCTCGTCAAATATCAGAACGCCGCCAAAGAAGTATTCACTTCAAAAAAGTTGCCTAATTAGGTTTTTTGTGTTGTAACAGTCGTCATATTTACTATAAAAAAATCTGGGTCTGTGAGATTTACCTTGTTGTATACTTTCATATGTTATATAATATTGATAAATTTAAATTTACATCAAAGTATTCTTTAGCTCTAAGTCTCGGTACCGTTGATAAACTATACAAATTAACAATAAATATCAGTCAATAGTTATTGTAACTCATCTTATATTTTCGTTCACTTTTATACAAAACCACTACTTTATTCAGTAAAAACACACACAGTTTGTAAACATTCCACAACTGACAAATTGGTGTTAAATTTTTCTATCTACAAAAATGCTGTAAATCTATTGGTTTATCAAATAGGACACTATAACACCAAAAATAACTTAGGATATTTAGATGGAACATTCTAATACTGCTCATAATATCTTTAAACTGTACAATTTCTGCCCCAATTACTTTCAGACAGAACAGTACGCATTTATTTAAAATTTAAAACAATACCAAACTCAATTAAAAAAATGCAGATAGAACAGTATATTTCTCAGGTGATGATATGGTATTCGATAAACGTCGATAAACGTTTGTCAAAATATAAAATAAGTTAAATAATACACCCATAACGTATTTTAAATGTATGTCCCTTTTTGTGGTACAGGGTGCGACATAACTATCTCCCTATTTTTAAAGTATAATAAAACAACTATTATTTGAAATGCAATAAATTTGTTTTCATATCTTAGAATTACAACTAGAACCGTTTTATTTTATGTAGTTTTAAAAGGAGTATCGGCCAAGTGCTGTTCACCATTATTGCATTATTGCTGCAAGCGATTTCTTAAATTTATCATAATTCTTGCTAGCATTTCTTGCGGTATTCTTCGAATTTTCATATGGATTGCCTCCTTTAGTTGTATTAGGGTCCTTGGACGATGTTTGAATACTTCAGGTTTAGGGTAACCCCACAGAAAGAAGTCACAAGGCGTCAAATCCGGCGAGCGCACAGGCCATGGAATATCGCCTCTTTGGAAGATCATTCGCCCCATGTGAGAGAAATGTTCCCCTTTTTCTCACATGTTGCAGTGATGCTCGAGATGTGTGGGCTGTCGCCCCATCCTGTTCTGCAAGGGCTGGGGTAAAAAAAATTTGAATCATTGCTATGTAACGTTCTGAATTGATGGTAACAGTCCGATTCCTTTCTTCAAAAAAGTAAGACTATTCCCATTTGTGACATAGCGCACTAAACCGTAAATTTCCCACTATGCAGAGACCTTTCATGTATCTTTCTCGGGTTGTCATGGCACCAGTACCGGAAGTTTTGCTTGTTTACGCAACCAGACAAGTGAAAGTGTGAAAATAGGGAGACAGTTATGCCGCACCCTGTATAACTTTATAACCTTTTGAAAATTAGCCACATTTGCCATTTTAATTGACTACATTCACGTTTAGATTTAAAAAGATACTGGGATAAATCGGAATTGGATTCTCCAAGCATTCTCGAGATAATTTATTGTTAGAGAGCAAATAAAATACCAATATCAGTTCCGGCAATTTCCTTGCAGCATTTGCGTATATTTGAACTCCTAATTAGGATCAAATCCTACCTCGATTTATCGCATCTCTGTCGCTGATGTAGTCCTAATATCGAATTGAAAAAACAATCTCATCATGCTAATAGGGCTTCTGTGATGGAAATCGCTTTGAATGAAAATGTAAATTTAATCTGAAGTGAAATAAGATTGGCACTTTAATGGAAATTATATCATAATTCAATCATTTCTTGTGTCGTACTGCAAGAGACTCTCAATTTTTCAATCGCTGTGTTCGTAGTCTTTTTGGGGTATATTTCCGGCAGTTTTAAATTACAAATAATTGTTTTTAACATTTTACATGTCGCATCCTAATTGATATAATTTTAGTAGCTAGCTGTGGCTAAACAAGTAATGTAGCATAAAGTCTGTTATCTGTATACATTGCGATAAATCACAGAACGTCATTATCTTCTATTCGAATTTCGTAAGAGAAAATATTCGATTCTGGTTGCTACTGATTTTACAGCCAGAGGTCTTGATGTTGAAGATGTGAAATATGTCTTCAATTATGATTGTCCTAACTTCACTGCAGCTTCTGTTCATTGTATTGGCAGAACTGTACGACATCATTAGTCTGAATAGAAAATACCTTATGTCTTCCTTACAATTAAAGACAGACAAAAGATTTAATAACTGTATTAAAAAAAGACAGGTCAAAGTGTTACTGCCCAATTGCAAGAACTTGCATATTCAGCAAGATGAAGTAAAAATAATCGTAATCATTGTCATAATAACCGTAATAAGGATAACTCTTCCCCTAGTTCTCAAAATTCTGATGGTAAAAGTTGCATATATCTATGCAGCATAATATATAAATGTTGCTGCATATATGTGACATATTTATTTTATTCCCCTTAACCACAACCAATATTTTAATAAACTTATATTTTAATATTTTTATAAGTATTTCGATACTATCTTAATCAGCAGGATATGCTGTTGTTCAAATGCGACTTTGAAAGTGTATTTGTGAAAAAACAATCAAGCATTTGTGAATAAATACAGGGAGCAATTGAATATAATACCCCTTGACCAATAGTTTTTATCGATTTTAGAGTTTAATATTGTATTCGTATTTTGTAACGGCAATGATTTCTTTTTGTGTTGAAAACATAAAATCTTGAGCGTGAAAACGAAGTACCCACCCACATTAAGAATGTACCCAATTACTACATTCTATTACTTCATAACTGGGCACATTCTTGACAAGATTAATGTAATATTATTGATAAGTGGATAATAGAAATGAGAAATATGAAATATCACTTAACTACATGCCCAACAAAGTTCTCCAGTTAATTTGTCAAGAAATATTTTTAGACATCTAATATCCATTAGTTTTAATAAACTTGCTCATGCCAATGACTATGTTTGCTTCTTAGGATAGCTCAAATTTCACTTGGGCATAAAATCATTATTCATAAATAGGCGGGTTGCTTCAGATTTTAACAATTGTTTATAATCCTTATTTGGATTTAATTTTCGATGAAAATAAAAATTTGGTAAAATTCTTGGTAAAATTTATATATTATTATTAAATAGTAAACAGACAATAAATCAGAAATAGTGGATATAAACTATGCATTTACATTACCTTTCTTGTTTATTTCATCATTGTGCAACATATATACTATATAAAATATATGTAATGGAAATGAGATATATGTCTTCGGTGAAATAAAAATTAAAAATTCTTAAAATTCAACACATTATTGAGTCATCTTAGAAAAATAAATTAATGAATTTAGCCAACTCAATTGACTTTTTCTTCTTGAGACACATGTATTTGGGCATAAGTGGTTTAATCAAAGATCATGAACAGCCATATTGATGTTGACGTTTCACTCAATAATGTCGACATGAAGACTACATGGATGCATACTCTAGAATAGTTACCAAGCAGGGATTACAATCTACCCCACGTGGAGTAAACTATACAATATTATGATATATTTATATTGGTTTTATATAAACATAAGAGTGTACAATTAAAGCAGTGTACAGTTTTACCAATTAAACTGATGTTAAGTTTCATACCAAATATAGTGAAATTTTACATCAATTTTCACACCATTAAAAGTGTGATTAAAGCTTTACCACGGCAGTTTTTCAACAATGCTGTAAACATAAACTATCATTAGTATATAAAAAATTACTTTCTTAGAACAAGCGCAATATACGCTGTTTGTGAAATGACTGCTGCAAGACTGAGTAGAATGGTCTAATCTAAAGCCTTGTCCTAGCCAAGCCACGCCGAACTTTGTGCTCTAAAATACACAAAGCAGCGCAGAACGGAGCGTGGTAGTCGAGCAGCTCGTGTTTTCGACTTGTTCCATTATGCTTGCGCGCGTGTTGAAAGAACATGTCCCAATTTTCCCAAACATATTTCAATTTACCCAATATGCAAGTAAATTGAAAATGTAATCCAAACACAATACTGTAGTGGGTTGGAACCTTTGATGTGAAGATAACACTGACTTAGTCTTCCTCAAAACACCAAAATACTACACTACATTCGACGCGCGTTTCGCGAACAAAGTTGGCCTCATATGGAGATAATTAAAACTCATCAGTTCTAATCATCTCCAGATGATGCCAACTTTGTTGGCGAATCTCGCGTCGAGTGTAATGTATAGTGTTTTGGTGTTTTGTGGAAAGCTAAGTCAGTGTTATCCAAACACAACACGTAACAATAATCATCTTCCTTTAATATACGACACTCTTTGAATCGTGTTTGTTGATGTTCTAAAGTGCATGATATTGTGCGGTTTATCGTCAAAATATCCCATACCATACCGCATTGCTCCTTTTTGTTTGGTACGGTTTGACATGACCGATGTGGACAAGACCTAAAGGGAGGTACACACCTTTCGTTTATCTGCGCAGTTTATCAGGTGCGACATGATGTCTGAGCGATACGCTGTGTGAACTGCGTAGTTTAGACCGGTATTTACGCAGATGAAAAATCTGTGCGTTTGGATCCTCTTTTACAACGTTAATCTGCGCAGATTATGCAGTTTATCGTACAGTTTATTCAGTTGACGTCCTGTTTATGTGCATGATGACCAAGCGCTTTTGACGTTTATACCAATCTTTGCATCAACGTTCAAGGCGTTTTTTACTTCTTCTTCTAGCAACACAGCTGCAATTTTACAACAAACTGCTGCTCTTCTTTTCTGTTATTCATTGATTTTTTTTTATTTTTAACGTTTTTTGAACCAAACATATAGAAAGTGATAAGCAAAATGGAGAAAAATCATACGGAACTGAGGCGAAAACTGAACGTAAGCGCTACATGCTTTCAGTTCAGATAATAAATGTATAGATTTTCCCACAGTTATTTTCGACAGATAACTGCACAGGTAAATGGAGGGTGTGTAGCCAGCCCCCTTAACACAGCTCCTCCAATGAATCGTAAGCAGTGGAGATGCAAATCGCGCATGGTAGGTACTTTCAAATTATTTTATTATTTCGCGATATGCTGGTAACATTTTTACCAGACACCAGTTAAGAACCACTGATCTAAAGTAATGTACTGCATCCGCTTTCACTAAAGACGTCTTTACAAGATACGCTCTTTATTACATAGACGCGCCTAGCCATAAAATCGTAAACCCAATGATACGGTAAAAGAATTTTCAAACGATATCATATACACTAACATATAGTAAACAATTCTAATGATGCGACAATCGTGTAACCTTTAATGTGAACTCTACGCCTCAAGAGTGTCATAACTTATAGAATCGATAAACTAATTCTCTGACGAACACGAAACTGCATGTTTCCTCATCGCGATTCTGACACGTATAAAATGATGACGGAATTTAGAAGCCCGGTTAAGTCTTGGAAATTTGAACATCCCTCACGCGCTTATTTCCACGATCCTTCAAAGGCGACAACGCCTTCCGAGGGAGAACATAATTCACTTTCCAGCTGAACTGAGTAAACCGTTGTGCTTTAATTACATTATAATGGAACCATCGCTTGGTTTCGAAAATGGCGGGGGAGATATTTCTGAGTGGAATCAGAGGTCTAGTTTCAGTTGAGTTGAGAGGTTCTTAACTCAATAAAACAATAAATGTGTTTTACATTTACGACGTGTCTATATGCCGATAGTTGTGAAATTCGATAAAAGTTCGTTATCCTTTTTTTTATTGATAGAGGACTTCGATTCTATTTTCCTGAAAAGTTTTAAATATATTAAAGCAAAGCAGTAAATATATTTCAATATTACTCACTCCTAGTTCACTCCCAGGATTGTACTTTTTTCAGCGGTAGCCGATACTAGGGGATCTTTACTTTTGGTTTATAGGATTGAGGGTGTATTTGAGAAAACACAAATAAAGCATATTAATTCTGACAGGATTTTTAAAGTTATATAAAATGTCTCCTATTAATATTATGACTAACCAGCGTGCTTGTAAATATTTTATACAGAACGTGTAATAATTTCCGGGCCGATATTTTCCATTTTGATTCGAAGTAATTACGCCGACAAAGATCCAGGGGGTCAAATTAGGTCAACGTGGTGGCCATTCAGTTGGTCCTCTGTTGCCCATAGGAAGTTTCGTTAAGAGAAGACCAATTATCAACATCAAAATGTAAAGGAACTCCATTCTGCTGGAACAGAACAAATTCTTTTGTAGAGAACATCATCTTCATTAATTGGACAAAGAACTGCTAAAGCTGGAACTAAAGTGAAACTCAAATTATCTCCAAAGGAATAAAGCCCGAAGAGACGATTTTACATCATTCCAGCCTATACAGTGGCGGCTGGTATAATTTTTGTCTGGGGGTGCAATCGATAAAATAGTAACAAACGAAAAATTAAAATAAACTTACCTATGTCCAAGCCTGAGGTTATTTATATAGAAAATCCATTCGTCTGTTCTTGAAATTCGCAAAAACGTCAATACGAGATCATTAAAATCCAGGTTTTAATAATCTGGAATCGCTGCAATTAGCACTTTCTCCATACTTATCATGCAAAGTGAATTTTAGTCTGTATTGCGCCATTGTATTTCCCAAAAAGTTTTTAATTCGTTTAAGCGTCGAAAAACAGCGTTCACTATCAACACTTGTCATGAGTATGGTACAAATTAATTTTAATAATAAAACAGTATCACTAAAACAGTCCGTCAGGTTTCCATCTATAAATAATTGCAAGATTGCTAAGCAACTTACTGCTTCACGAAAGTCTTCCCTGCTGTATATAAACGTTAATTCACTTTTTAATTTAAGTGTGTCCAAAAATCCATAAGTTTTCGTTACATTGTCAATATCTTGAATAGAGAATTGTTTCTCATAGTCACTAAATTTATTGAGGAAAAATAGTTTCGACATTAACAGGTGTTCTCTAAACTCAAATCTGTTTTTAGTTTGAGTAATTCATAATAACACACTTCCTTAGTTTGTACAGAAAATGATATGTCATTATGGGATCGTATTGTTTTTTTTTTCAGGCGAATTTGAAGAATTGGTTATAGGATTATTATAATTGCATCTTCAAAATTATTCAAATAACTGCTCATCTTGACAGCGTCCAATAATCGAGACTGAAACCCTTTAAAAAGGATTTCACAATGAGGCATGACTTTGGCGAAAAACGCGAGCCAGTATATAAAAAGTTTTCGTTATTTAAGCAAACCCAATAACATTTGAATCTAATTTTTTGTATTGTAATCATTTCCCGCAGTGTCAAAATTAGATTCTAAGCATTCTTTTAAAAGTACAGCATTTTCGTACAGTTCGCGTATTACAATTTCGTTATATATTCCACCGAATATATAACGTGCAATGCACGCAAATCTCATATACATGCGTATAGAAATCTCCTGTTTCACGCGCCACAGTCGTCTCTTTCTAACACATGGTTAAACGGTCCTCTAATGTGTGCTAGATGAAAACTGAACGTGCTATGTATTTAGGGTTGCAGATTTAATATCACGTAGATAAATCTGATAAATTCTACGGCTGGCGACTCTCGCGACATCTAACAAGCTGTAAGCGAGACTATTAGATATCGAAACATTCTATGTATAATGATAATGTAATGTATAGTAAACACCTAATAGGTATTTTTAGGAATTTTTAAGGGAGCTCACTGCACAAATGCACCTACAATAAAACAGCCACTGAGCCTATATATTCTTTACCTTCACGGTGCCTATGCAATTTTTGAGGACCATGTTGAGTCTAATACCTGCAGTTATGACGATGTACTGTCTTAGGAAAAAGAAAGGCTCCTAACTCAATAAAAAGCAAACTTCATAAAACAACAAACTTTTGGAAAGTTGTGATTTTCATCTCGATGTAATATGATATCTTCGCAAAATTATACTAAATATACTTCATAAGGGTGGAACTCTCTTTAAAATATTCCAATATGGTTGTTTATAATCAGTTCAAGAGTAAGAGTATAAATATACACCTGGTAGATGTGTAAAGATATTCTTGAACGTACTTTGCAATATGCAAAAGAGGAAATAAAATGAATATATGAAATATTTTTTTAA
This sequence comes from Rosalia funebris, assembly GCA_037954035.1. Taxonomy (NCBI): domain Eukaryota; kingdom Metazoa; phylum Arthropoda; class Insecta; order Coleoptera; family Cerambycidae; genus Rosalia; species Rosalia funebris. Next base: position 9,863,521 of record JAZFAV010000022.1, read on the forward strand.
TTGCATGGGAAGTTAAAAAGACCAAATCATATATTTTGTAAACAATTGACAAACTAAGCAATGAATTGTTTTCAACATTTAATGACCGAAATAATTCTAATAAAACGGTAATTATTCTGCGCAAAACACTACTAAAAATATAAATACTAATACTCCTAAAATAATCACATTCGTTTTATTCGTTTTGGAATTTAATAAAGTAAATAATAGTTATTATGCCACTGTCGGTTGTAACACGGTTATATAAGATGACATATTAGTGATATAAAAAAGATATTTCATCCCTATCCGCCTCCCTAAGGACCCGATTGAGGGAACAATTCCAGCCTTGTACGGCGGGAGAATTGGTCTCCGTTCTCGCAGATTTCATTCTCCTATTTTATTCGTCTCACCGTAGCCGCAAAGGGGGACAATGGGGCAATTGTAATAGAGGGTGCTTATAAACCTTTCGCAATACTTTATATGACGTCTTGTAATATTCTGTTAACGGAATTGCGGAATTGCGGAATTGCTCATAGCAGCGAGGCAGGCATTAAATTCATTATATAGGTGTCTCATCCTCAACTATAGGATGTGATTTGTGAATAAAACTAATATTTGACAAACTGAGGTTCTTTATTCTTCAACAAAATAGAGACGATACGGCTACAAATGGAAAAGAATATCATTCATATAGTATCGCCGACTCATTTGACATGATGTCATTCGTTTAGCAGAATTGTCTATAACACGAGCACATAAAACTAGCTATATTTCTCGAATAATACTGTAACGAAGTTACTAGAAAGTTCTTTATTTCTCGAACACTTATTTACAACTCAACTATCCACAAGTCCAACTAACTAACTAACTTTCTTTCTAGTTTAACTTTATAAACTAACTTTCGCACTGTATATCACTTTCTTCGCACTGTATCGCTCACTATCGCGGTCCAAATTCAACTAACTCCTGGCCGGAGGACACAATTCTTATATAGGCAGTGGAACGTCTCTCCAGGCGTTTCTAGGTAAAGAACTTTGGCGAACGTTCTGGTATAGAACGCACTGGAAGTCAACACCGCACTCTCTCGTGGTTTCGAATATTCCCGGAGTTCGGGATCACTCGAGGTGTTCGTGATAATACGTTGAATGTTTGCTTTGAAGTCATTGATTGTTGCTGGCTGGGTGGAGTACACTTTTCCCTTGACATAACCCCAAAGGATAAAGTCTACTGATGTTAAATCTCATTATCTTATAGACTAATCAATGTCAGCATTCCGCGAGACAACATGATCAGGAAATTTGATATGCAACAGAGTTATGGTTGCACGTGCTGTGTGACACGTTACACCTCGTTGCCGAAACCACATATTGTTCAAAACTAAATCATCAATTTAATGGAACAAGAAATTGTTTAACATATCACGATAGCTTTCCTCATTCATTGTGATAGCATTACCAGCTTCATTTTCAAGGAAATATGGCCCAATTTCTCCACCACTCCAAAATGTGAACAGTATGTGGATTTTCAACACCCTAAAGTCGACAATATTGTTTGCTAACGTATCCGTCAAGATGAATATATGCTGCATCGCTGAACAAAATTTTGTTGAAAAAATCAGCATCACCTTCTTTCTTTTTTAGCACCCATTTAACAAATGTACGACGTTTTAAATATTCTGTACCTTTTAAGTGTTGTGACAACTGAATTTTGTATACTGACAGATGCAGTCAACAGATCTTTCTTTAAAATCCGATACGTGATGGCTCTTGACAGATTCAAATGTTGTGAACGACGACGAATTGGTGTGCTTGAATACTCCCGTACACTTTCTCCCAGTGCAGCAATATTTTCATCTGACTGACCTTGACGAGGACGTATTGGTGATATCAATAACAGAACCCGTCTCTTAAAATTTCTTGATTAAGTTAAGAACTGTTAACTCTCTAGGCGCTTCATTTTGTCCTAATTTTGTAAAAACTTTTCTTAGTGCAATTGTAAATGATTGCTCACTTTTATAAAACAGTTATACATAAACAATTCATTGTTGAACTGTTAATCGCAGCATGTTGACGTCGTATGATTCTTTGATGACAGTCGTCAAATATTGATGCCCCGTTTTTAACAGAACACAAATGCTGCCCAACTCAAATATATAGTTCTTTATTTTGTGATCTAGGGGCGAAGAAGGAAAACAAATTTTGGTAAAAGTTAACTTGTTGCGTCCGATGTACTGAGAAATAATGACTTTCATTTTTAAAGTCGACAGCGAGAGAAATTTACAAGTTCCGTGCGCGCAATTTATCATTCAATGTCAAAACTTTTACTTTAATTAAGAATACGGTACTTAACTTCTAATTCGCATTTTCCAAGAGATCTAACCATCGTACACTGGGGCAAATAGTTGGTTAAAAAGTTGGCATAAAATATAAAAATGAAAAGTTTTACTTCCGTTACGTTTTATTCTTATTTTCACGCCTCTAATCTGAACCAGGGGTTCTCAACCTTTTTCAACCCACGTATCCCTTTTTGTGTATCATTAAATATGCGTACCCCCAACAAAAACACTAGTTCTATTAATATGTGTTATATTAGTTAAATTAAAGTTTAACTGTTAAACTGTTAGTTTAATTACAAATAGGTAATTTAAATTAAAAACAAGAAATTTTATTTTAGTGGACATTTTATTACAAATTTTTATTAATCAGATATAAAATTCAAAAAGTCTCAGAAAATAATTAGTGCGAACGCTGGGCTTCTTTTTGTTTACAAGGTTCATCAATGTTTGGCTTCAGCTTGGTCAAATACAACCGTAAATCATCCTCAACATTAGGCTTGTTTCTATACTTCAGGTAAGCCACACTTGAACATCCTTTTTCGCACAAGTAAGTTGTCGTAAACCCCAGAATATACTTCACAGCAATGTCTGCTAGTTCTTTGTGTTCTTTTTCAATACCCAAACATTTGTCACTATTAAATTCCAGCATGTATCAATATAATTTTGTATACTTTTTGGTAGTTAACCGCGTACCCCATACAGATTTTCGCGTACCCCCAAGGGGTACGCGTACCACCGGTTGAGAACTCAACCGAATGCCAACCAATATTAAACTTAAGAATAAAAAATATATAGATAAAAAAAATTTGGTAATTACTTATTTTAGCGTAAAAACTCTCTAATCATCGCCAAAATTTGGCTACACCCCTTATTTTCGAGGATTGTCAATAAGAATTTGGCTGCAGTTTTGGCGGTCGGACACAGTTTTCAAGAAAATAAATTTTCAACGTTTCCGCACGTGACACCACTATTTCCTGTCAAATAACTTTTACTTTGCATTACGTAAATACCCATTATTAATGTAATTAGATGCTAAAACACTTCCTTTATACATATCATATGTTAAAAATGCCATAAAATATATTATTCATTGCCATTTTCTGATTTACTTACAATATTTACAATTTTCGTTCAGCCGTCCTTTTGCTATACAAGCACCAATGGAATGAAAAAAGAAATCAGTTTTCCACAAAACATTCCACATGTTTTATTAACCAAGTTGGCATCAAATTAATACCACATAACTACATTTAACCAAATGTACACGGAGAAAAGTGTTTCTATAGATAAAATATATTTTTCGTCTCAAACAGAACCCTTCTGTCAATAAACAATTAAAATAAATGTATTAAAACAATGAATAGGCTTATTATTATACAAAACGAGGGAAATAATTATATGAATATAAAATTATTTATTGGTTCGAACATATCTACCACTATATATTTAATAGTATTCTATATAAGATAATTTCTTTTATTGAGTCAGTATAAAATTGTCTAAATAATAAATACTTTTAGAATAAAACAAATATAATAGAAAACCTTTGTCTTAATTATAACAAAGAAAGTGAGACTGTGGACTTAATATAAATATAAAACTCAAATAAATATAATTCATAGAATTACCAAAAAGTACTTTTTCGTAAAAAATAAGTCTCTTTCTAGGTGTATATAATTAGTTCAAAACTGAGTCTAATATCTAATTAAATATAAATTTTAAATAACAAAAACACCAGAAAAAATGTGAAAGCATAAATTTGCTTATTTAACTAATGCTATAATACATTAAAAAAACAAATGACCGTGTTCTCATTCAAGTAATAAAATAATTCTAATTTAGCTTTCTATCTTTCAACTTTATCAATACATTTGAAAACTCCAAAAACATCATATCGTCGCCTTTACTACAAAAAGGCGTATCTCATTCTTAATATTTTACAGTACGGATAATTAAAGAAATATATATTGCTTGCCATTAGATAAATGTACACAACATGGTGATGTTGTTTTTGGGTAATTTGGTCAAGATAATATGGCTAATATTAAATTTTATTTTCACAGGCAGATTTCTGCCTATTTTGTATTCATCTTTTTTTATTCACTTTTTAAGTACACCCTTATGCTGTAGAAAAAATTAGTTAACTATGATTGTTTGAGTGAGAGACACTCTGTATATTAAACAAAAATAACACTAAAACCAACTTTTAAGTATGAAGAGGAACTAGAACACTCGATGTAGCATGCAATAAAAGCAGGAGTTTTTCATAAACACTAAAATATAAAAAAAATTTCAACTCGTGTTTCGCTAACCAAGTTGACATTATCGGGAGATGATTGAAACTGTTTTAATCATTTTTAAGTTTTATTCATCTCTCTATGATGCCGGCTTAGTTGGCGAAAAGCGCGTCGAGTAACGTGTAATCTTTCAGGGTTCGTAAAAAACTGGTCTCGTGTTTTTATTTCTTTTTTAACTTTTAAGTACCAAATAATATGTATTTAAGAACACAAATAGCTAAAAAGTAATTATAAAATTAGACATTTTTAACGGAGACTATGACACACATAAAATGAAAATAAACTTTAGAAAACAAAATCAACTCTTGAAAATATTTGGTATTTAAAATGTAAAGCTATGTATCTCAGAATGTTCTTCAATGGTTATGAGAAAAACTAAAGACAATATTTGTGAATATAAATACGTAATTTTTATAGCGCAGTGAAAGGTTAGAATACCAAGTACTCCGGTATTTTTATAGCACCAACGAAACATTACATAAAATAAAATTCAGGCTAACGTAACACAATATACGACGTTGTTTATTGTCAATGATCGATGGTTGAACAACAATTATATTATGCATAACACTCGTAGTAAATTACGCATAAAACTGGTTAATGAGAAGGCCACACGTCAATCACTGTATCATTTTGGCATGGTGTTGAGATTATATTTACCTGGAAACGTGTGTTATTTTTGTTTTTTATACAGGGTGATCTATTTAAAACGAAATACCCAGATTTTAAGTATTTTGGCCAGATTTATATAAAAACGCGCGTATAATCATATACATTTTGTTATTAAACCATAATATAGTTTATTTCATCGCTATGTGCCAAATAAAAAATCTCAAAACATACCGTGGCTTGTTTTTATAGCTAGTCTCAGGTCGACTGTTCCGTTTATCGGCAAGATAAGAGAATTATTTATTTGGCAAATAGCGATGAAATGAATTTTAGTACTTTATTTATCATTTTTTTATGATTCAACTTTGATATTTATTGATATACAATTTCAATAGTACAATGATGGGAAAGGGTTAAAATCTTCGATGTAGCAACAAAAGCAGGAGAGAACTCGTAGTTTTTTATCAAAACGGACAGATAATGTGTTCTCGACTCGACTCGCGTTTTGCCAATAGTAAGATTCTCTATATATAAACAAGTTTGATTCCAACAATTTATGGTTACTTATTCTTTTCTGCAAAGTATATTCTATGGCTATTTTGGAAAGCATACATACTCTATGATTATTATTGTGCTCCTTAAACTTAGCCATAATCCATCTTTTCACCTGTCCAGTATACAATCGACTATGATCTTAGCAACTAATTTAATAAAATCTAGATCTTCTGATGTTTATATTTTATATTTGGGATTTACTAAAAGTGGCAATTTGTTTCCAGAGAAATACCGTAGTGTCATTCCAATGCTTGAAACTTCTTAAATCTTTTGGTAAATTGTGGTTCACATGGACTAGAAACAAATTTTTGGAGTATCCTTTTCGAAAGGTTGCGAAAGAGTTACGAGAATTGCCCTAAATTGAAGGTAACTTCCACTTCACTTCTACACATATCCCCGTCAACAATCATCATCAAAATATCTTTTTTTTATAATTAGTTACTGTTACTGTAAACATTACACTGATTAAGTTCAAAATGGCTTTTTTTTACTAAAGCATCCCTATTTCCGTAAAAATATACTTACTGACTTTCATATATTGTGTATAGTTGCATAGACTGTGTTTATTTTAGGATAAACGGTTGTGTAGAAAAGTAAGTGATGAACGTCTTAAATTAAATTTATTGCTGAAATATATATAAATGGCACGTGGGGCCAAGCGTTATCCTTCATCAAAATGAAGTTGTCCCCAAATGGGGCGAATGGCACAACTGTTCTTCTACGATGTTTTTACGTAGAAATATGTATTCATAGATCTCCCCCGTATAGTAACCAAATCCATGCGACCACCGGAACAATTTTCTCCCCATAACATTACAATATTATCGATCCACCAAAGAATGGGATCCTCGGAGAAATATTCAAATCAGATAACAAACCTCTCTCCTGACTTTCGTTAGACTCGTTGACGTCCATTTGGTGAATTAAGCAGTGTTGCAATAACTGGTCTCCTACTGTCCAATCATCTTTCATTAAGCCTTCCTTTGACCGTTCGTCCAATTGCTGCATTTCCTGCTGCTAGGGATATGCTTAGGTCTAAACTGGTAAAATACCTGTTTCTTAAGATGACTTCCATAAGATATCGTTTATCTCTTGCATCTGAAAACTTCCTACGATTTTCTCCTGGGGTTCTACAGTAACCTCCAAGTTCATTGAAATGTTTACCTGTTCGAGTAATTGTTGATTGTCTAATTCCCAATAAATTAGCAACTATCGCTGGCTACGTCTCTCGCCAACCAGAGTTAATGCTTTCATTACTTCATCTTCTTCAAGTTGCATTGGCGATCAATTTCTTCTACTGTAACTGTACTGGACAAAGTCTTTCATTTACTTGATGACATTAAATTTTTAAAAAATGTTACTTAATATCTGACAAACAATTGCAATTGTTTATCAGTAATGAGAGAAAATATTCTAGGCCACTTACATAAAATATTTAAGGATTCAAAACTTTGAAAAGTTATAAGAAATAAGTAAGTCGCCTAGTATCAAAATCCGCTAAATCCAATTTTCACACATCGAACTAGTAACGCCATCTGATTGCGAGTAGCCAAAATATTGTTTTAAATTATAAAATACGTTTCAAAACCCGCTTAATCGTGCTTTAAAACACCGTAGATTTCTAAGGTTGGATTAAAAATCCACTAAATCCATATGTGAGTGATATTCAAACATCCCTAAATCCGTTCAATAACAAAACCATATGAAATTAGCATGTATACCGTATACCTAATAGCTCTACTTATACAATTTTGCAGTCGTAATTGGTTCCTCTAAAGCGAAATTGACAAAAAATAATGTCATGATGCGTACTTGGTTGGAATCAGAAAATACAAAAGGTTCCAACGAAATTGCTTCGGCTGTTTACAGTAAAAAATTTGAAAATTTCTGACGAGGTTTGTGAGGTAAAAATTGTATCTGATGGGTGAACTGGACAAAACAAGAACATCAGCATGATTGCAATGTGTGCCAAATGGCTGGAATACGTTTTGGATGCACCAAAACGTATTCAGAAAGTCAATTTAATTTTTCCAGTGACCGGCTATTCATTCCTTCCGCCAGATAGAAATTTCGGGCAGATTGAAAAAAATATAAAAAAGAAGGATGACATTGATTTCAACGACTAAAATATTTGAAAAGTTTGGGACTGTCAAATAGTTGGGAGTTCATTGGAAAGTTTTAAACTGGCGAAGGGCATCCCTAATGTAATGAAGCCAACATCTTTCTTTCATTTTAAAATCAATTCCTGCAAGAGAATAATTCTATGTAGAAGTAAAAGAGGAACAATATTGATTCGCGAAGAACCCAATTATTTAACCGACATAAACAATGCATTAGGAATTTGCAAGAGAAGTAAACAAATTTCTAATATAAATCCAAAAGAAATTGATATAATAGAGTTAAACTGAATATTAAAAAAGTAAAAAATGTGGATGAATTACTTTGCAAGCATTTTGGAATTCACTGACAAAAAAATCTGAAAAAGAAAATCTTATGTATTACAAAAGCGTTTTAACGAGATTCGGAAAAGCAGTAGAACATGAGAATAGTGACGATGAAGAGGAGGGAGAACAACTGCGCGGGAGAAGTGACTTTCAGGAAGATGACGTCGTATGTGTTTTTCTTAAAAAAATATAATAAATAAGAAATAAAACACCATTTCATTTAGTTATTGTGTATTTTTTATACCTACGAAGCAAAATTTTATTTTTGATTTTTTTACATTTTCCAGTTTATTTTTCAATTTTCAGCTCACGTCGCAAAATAAGCCCTAAACTACAGTAAACCCGTGTAAATTTCAAACCAAAGTCCCTTAAATCCAGATAAGTTTCCAAAAATAGTTAAATCCGAGACATTTTTACAGTTCTTCAAAAAACTATTGAAGTGGGATTTTTCCGCAAAAGTCCTCTTATATTTTATGTCACTGCCTATCAATTTCTATAGTCAGAATTCTAGTATCCTTATTTTGTGACTAGTAACAAACTTTTGCGATTCCTGAAAAACATGTTCAGGTGGATTTAGTGGGTTTTGGAACTAGGCGACTCAAGTAATGAAAAGTTTTACTGATGTCCAAGTTAATTTTGACCAAGAGTGCATGAATTTCTATGAACTTTTAAAATTAACAAGCCATTAAGTTATGATAAAATGTCTGGTGTAACTAAATAAATGTGTTAATACATCACGAGAAAGTTCTTTCGAGTTAAAAATGTTTCATATATCAATTTGTCAAATTTCCTTTATAACGAAAGGCCAGCCTTCCTAATTAACATTTCATCCCCATATCACAGGACAAAAAGTCATAACCTAGTTATGCTGCGCTTGGATTCTATTAAGCTTATTACCGAACTTTTATTGTTCTAATTATTTTAGGGTGCATTTTAACGTTGTCGTTGCAAGCGGGGGTGACGTAATTTAACATAGTTATTCCCATGGGGCTTTCATGTGAGCTAAACGTCATTATAACGTAATTTAAGGGTGCGACTTTAGAGGGGGCGTAAAATATTACGCTTAGTAAATTTTCAATTTTCAGCAATGCGACAAAATTTATTCTGCTCGTCCTATTTGATCTAGTCATGAGCAAGAATACACATTGGGGTCGTGGGATAAAATAAGCTGTCATATTCAACGCATGCAGCTCGAATATAGGATGCCTTCGGTGGTCCAGTCGTACATGAAATCGCTCGAGATGGAGATGGTGTATATTTTTATTGTGTTGTGCGCGTATTCTACGAATTCTACCTTACACTAAATACAAATATTTATTTTCCTTTTTTACTTACTATTTATAGGATTGGTTTCCTTTTTATTTTATTGAGAGATTAATTTTTCTTTTGAGATCTTCACTCAGCTGATAATACTGGAAAATTGCCTTTCTGATCCTTTTTTATACAGCGGAAATTGGGAATCTCAAAATGTATTAGCGCAAGGAATATTGAAAAGACGTATCATACACCCTTAGTTTTTCCTTTCGCTTAGAGAAGAATACACACACTTTGTTTTGACGGTCCCTATTTTGAACATATCTTGGATATATTCGGTTTATTTCTATTTAAATTTATTCAATTAGATTCAATTTCTTGGCAATTTGAACGCTTTTTCATTAAAATTCATTGACATATAGGTGAGTTGTAAATTTCGAAATAAATTTGTATAAAGCAACTCTATTTTTCTCTCATGTCGCTGTTAGCTACTCACTTCAAAATCTCTAAAAAAATTTAAAAACAAAATTTAATTAGTATTTATATAAAAAACACACTTTTTGTGATAAGATTTCTCCTAGTTACTGCTTGAGAATCTATTGAACTATCAAAGTACATATAGAATACTGCATGAACATGATATCCACGAGGCACAAAAACTAAGGTATGTAAAAAAATCCAAAATTCTTATGTTATTTTCAAAGGGCTATAACTTGAAGGAAAATAATTGCAGAAAAATTCTAAAAAAGGTAACTTGCAGCTACAAGTTTCTAGTTTTTAGATATTGAGTTCAAAATTTTTTATCATTAGCAGTTTGTGAGTAATATAAGAAAAAAATTCATCGGAAAAAGAATTCCAAATTTTTGCTTTCTTTTCAAAAGATCCACGGGCTTCAATAAATTTTTTTCAGTGATTTTGTCATAAATATTTTTAGACGATTATTCTCTTTAATTTGAGTGGTCTAAAAGCCCTTTTGTACGATGATTCTTCGCTCAGTTATCGTCGTTTAAAGCAAAATAGCTAGTTTTAACTTTGGTAATTATTTACTCGGCAAATGATGATGGTGCAGAAAATTAAAGTAAGGTTTTAAATACTGCAAAGTATTCTTTATAAGTTGTAGTTATTGGTTTTTAATAAAAAAAATTCGATGAGAGTATATTGATTGAAAAAAAGAAAAAAATTGCGTATTTAGGGATATTCGCTTAATTTTGCATAACTTTTCAAATAATGGATAAACTAAGAATATTGATTTCGGAAAAGAAAACCCGCCACAGGTAGGACTCAACATCTGTCCCGGATTGGAACCAACTGACAGACAGCTGTTTTGTACTTATTAGTTATCATCAGTGTCGTACACGGTACGACGATCCAGGACAAATGTCGAATCAAATCTATGGGGTATTCATCTAAATCGATACGATCTATGTCAGTAACTTTTAAGTCGAGAATCGAGAAAGGAACCACCAAACCGCAAAGCAGTTATCAAGTAGTTCCCGAATAGCAAGGCTATTACATAATCGCTATAGGAAACAACTAGTCCTCGGGCTAAATCCCCGCTAGGCATTGAATTATACCTAATAGCGATCCTCGACTCCTTTCTAGTGTTTATCCACGATCAGCAAGATTTCAGAAAAGAAAACCCGCCACGGGTAGGATTCAACAGCTGTCTTCGATGGGAACCGAACGACAGGCAGCTGTTTCGTACTTATTAGATCTCATCAGTGCCGTACACGGTACGCCGGTTTAGTCCAAGGAGTAGTTGTTTCCTATAGCAATTATGTAATAGCCTTGCTATTCGGGAACTTCTTTGATAACTGCTTTGCGATTTTGTGGTTTCTTTCTCGATTCCCGACTTATAAGTTACTGATAAGGATATTGATACTGAGTCTTTTCAAGCTCAAAGTATCCCAAAGAAACTATGAAAATTTCAAAGCGCTGTGATTTTTTTTCATTGTGTTCGGAATGATTCACTTTGTCGTTTTTGCTAAAAATCAATTTAAGGATGATTTTTTTCATTTTTGATTCATTTCTTGAGATTTAAATTGTTTTATTGCAATAATCGATATTATCGTAAGAAAAAAGAATTGAAGCAAAGTCAAAACTTCAAGTCAAAGATTGTTTTGCTTTAAACGTAGATATGTCAGTGAAAAATCATGATACAAGGCTTTTACATCATTCAAATTAAAGAGGATAAAATTGTCTAAAGAAACCTTATGATAAAATCACTAAAAAAAATTACTGATATCCGTGGACTTTTTGACAGGCAAGCAAAAATTTGTAATTTTTTTCCAATGGTTTTCTTATGATTGCTCAAAAACTGCTGATGGTTAAAAAATTAATAAAACTTTACTGATGGTAAAAATTAACTCAAGCTCTCAAAACTAGAAACTTGGAGCTTCAATTTTCGCTCTGCGACTATTTTTCTCCAAGTTCTTTGAAAACCCCCTAAAAATTTGTAGTTTTTATATCCCTTAATTTTTGTGCCTAGTGTATATCTCCATATGCAAAATGTACCTATTTCCTATTGATAAAAGCTAATCGATCCAGTCATTATTTGCTGCTGATTTTAAAATTAAAATCGTTGTTTTTTATGTACACCACCCAAGAGAATATATCAATGGGATAAGGTCAGTAGACCTTGGCACTCGTCGTCTAATCCACCTATTTAAAAATATTTCGTTCAGATATTGTGGAATGAAACTTCACCTTGTTGAAATTATATGCTAGTATCAGGTAGATCTAGACCTAACTCATTGAGAAAGAGAGTTGACACCGATGAAATCAAATGTTGTTGAAGAGAACTGAGGCATGTAAGACCATCAAGGTTATAATTAAAAAATCGTGGTCCAGAAGATCTGTTCCTTACGTACGTAGTATTTCTCTGGATGGGACTAAATGATGTCACTTGACCCTTATGTTTGTAAAAAAGTTGAAGGTGGTTACATTCCCCAAGGCGAAAATAAATAAAGATTATTAACTAGATATGGACAACTAAAATGAAAACATCAATCAGTCAATTAAGTTTCCGGAATGTTTATTAAAATCCATATCTGACAGAATTTATTCCAGTTAAGTTTTTCACCCTGTATACTAATTTGAAGAAAGGAATATTTCAAACGTAGATCGATATCTCCAGGCTACATACTGCTCCAGGATCGATATCTTGTCATCGGCTCCAGGAGACGAGATACCCCTAACCTAGATGTTTTGACGATCTCCTACTTTTATAATGATGTAGGTGATGTATTTTATTTATAAATATATATTACACACGGGATATACGATTTGACGGATGAGAGATTTTATCAGAGGGATGATATGTCTTCTTCACAAACCTTTCCTAAATTTGTGTAGATGCTGCGAGTCTATTAATATACAAAACACTAGAACTTATAGGCAAGTCAGACAGATGGTGGTCACTCAAGCTAGTGATAAGCTCACTGGCTGTTGCTTAACTCCACAACCTGATGCTTTAGGAAGTCGATTTATGGGTGTAAAGATTTTTTAAAATACAATTGTAATTCATGGCAATACCACGAATTGTTTCACATTGTCCGGTTTACACCACGTATCTGCTAAATCATTTAAATTGATCTAAATATATTTATTTAAAAATAGAACGTATAAACAATAAATATTCCCAGTGTAAATTATTGTGTCGCGTAAATAAATATTACGTGAGCGCTTACGTAGATTATATGTATATTTTTACATCGTCCACACTTAATCGATAAATTAAAATTCTGTTACTGTCAGAACATTACAAATTAAAAAAGATAAAATTAGATTAAATAAATAATTTGCTAAAATAGACGCTAAAACGTTGAAATTTATTTTAAACGATTTCAATCAAAAACTGCGTGTATTTGGCGTGCACGATGACCCTCTGTATTTATCTTTTCAGTGTTTATGTTGCCCGCTCGGTGTTAACTTGTCGAAAATAATGAAAGGATTAATTAAACTGTCAGAGCGAACCATCATGAAACAATTAAGACTGTGAATAAGTTCCTTCTCGTATTTATATCCATTTTGTAATAAGTGTTTTGTTATTTTTACACTTCCGCGCTCCACTATACGCGAAAAAGTAATGTAATATGTAATCGTGTAAAAATTTTTTTTTCTAGGGATTACTTTTTGCTTTTCGACCTAAAAACCAAAAATAAAATGGTTTTTAAACCATTTTGTGTATGTGTGTGTCATTGTCGTTGTCGGCATTAATAAAATTTCTTGTTAGCACGATAACTCAACTAAATCGTGTCGGATCGATCGGGTTTTGACAGATTCTGATCGGGGACGTCTACCAGACGACATCTATTGATTTTGATGTGGATGGGACACACCCCACCCTGTCCATGGGTCATGAGAAAGCACGATGGTGGACTATTTGAAAAAAGTAAAACTGTCGCATAAAACACATATTCTGCATTTATGTGTTTATTTTTTGTCGGCCACTCAATTTCGAGATAGAGATTTTCTACGTGAGGAAAAGTGGGTTTTAAAGTTTTAAAACTGTTTATTTCTTTCTTGTATAGATTGTCTCGCTTGAAATCGAATTTATCGTTTCTCCGTAAACTGTTTTTAATAGTGTTTATTTTAATATTCAATTCGCTCTTATATGACGTTGTATTCTGCAATAGTTTTACTTCTATTATTACACTTTTGTTCTTAAATTTGTTTATCACTGTACATAGATATAAATATGTACACTACTATGCATATTAGTGTAAAACCTTAAAACGGACTTTTCCGCGCGTAGAACATCTCTATCTCGAAATTGAGTGGCCAAGGAAAAATAAACAACACATAAATGCAGAATATGTGTTTTATGCGACAGTTTTACTTTTTCAAATAGTCCACCATCGTGCTTTCTCATGACCCATGGACAGGGTGGAGTGTGTCTTATCCACCTCAAAGTAAATAGATGTCGTCTGATAGACGTCCCTAATCAGAATCAGTCGAAACCTAATCGATCCGACAAGATTTAATTGAGTGTTCGTGCTAACAAAAACAATTTCTCAAATAGTCCATTGTGCTTTCTCATGACTCATGAACATGGTAGAGTGTATTCTATCCACCTCAAAATCAATAGGTGTCATCTGGGAGACGTCCCCGATCAGAATCAGTCAAAACCCGATCGATCCGTCACGATTTAGTTGAGTTATCGTGCTAATAAAAATAAATGCCGACGACAACGCCACACACACAAAATGGTTTAAAAACCTTTTACTTTTCCGCACTCCACTATAAGCGAAGAAGTAATGTAATCGTGTAAAGAAAAAGTGAAAAAACAAAAATTTTTTTTGGGTTTATTTTTCGTTTTTCGGTCTAAAAACCATAAGAAAATGGTTTTTAAAAATTGTTTTAATATACTGTGAAATTAGGGTCCTCGAGAACTCTCAAACCGATCTTAAATTTGTGGCAACATCAATTTTTGTTTTCTTCCCCAGTGTAATCCCTCTAGATTCAATCTAAACTTTATTACCGCATACTGAAGGTTATTTCTGCATCCGATTTTGGAGACTAGTCGCGGTTTTTCATTAACCAAGTTCCTGTATATTCGTATTTGCCAAAATGGACAGTTATAGTGCAATTTATAAATATGACTTTACAATTAACAAAAACGATTTCGTCATGCTTTTTAGAGTATATAAATCCAAATACAAGGTATCCGTTAGTGTAAGAAATTTGGTTTTAATTATAATTAATTACATGGTTACAGTATCATTACTATACATTCTGAAATACACTGGCGGAAACGGAAATCCCAATACCAATAAGGAGGTATGCTGGATCAATGAAATGCACACAAAATATTTGTCTAGGTGGTATATTATTACACTGATACTATTTACAGTAACATAACTTAAAACGTATGGGTATATTCCTTAGTACCCAGTGTAACCACCATTTCGTCGAATGTAGGTCTCCACACGTAGGTGCATCCGGTCATAAAGGTGACGAATCTGATTCTGAGGTATACTCTCCCACGCTTGATGCACTTTTGGCTATTGTCATAGCTGGTTGAGGATGTGTTTAAAGCCTACGTCCAAGCATGTGCCCCACGTGCTCTGTTAAAGAAAAATCGAGAGATCTTGCACGCCAGGGTAAAATATTAGTATTACGGAGAGCGTTCCTGGTCACCGCAGCGATATGGGGGTGAGCGTTATCTTGCTGAAATATCCCCCCCCCCCTCCATATTGTTCATAAACGGCAATACAACAGAGTCTCAATGACTCTGACATAAGCATTCGCTGTCATGTTATTCTGGATTATCACTAAGGGGGTCCTGATGTCATAGGAAATTCATCCCCACACTATAATCCCTGGAGTTGGTTCGGTATGGCGGCGATGAATACAGCTTTATAAGAGGCATTCATCAAACCTCCTTCTAACCCGTGCACGTCCATCACTAGCACCCAGACAAAAACGACTCTCATCTGTGAATACCACAGAGCGCCATTCTTCCCTCCACTCTACTCTGTTTCACGACACCTTATCTAGCATACTTCCTTCTTGGTGTTGGGATTTCCATTTCCACCAACGTAGATAAACATCGATAACATAAAGCAAACACTACATCAGTTTTTCATGAACACCGAAAGATTACACTCGTTACTCGACGCACGTTTTAACAGATGACTATATCTTGAGTTTTAATTATCTCCTGATGATTAACTTGGATTGCGAAACATGAATTGAGAAACACGACTTTAACAATCGATGATAAAACTAAACAAAAAGAACACTTTCAGCATGTTTACAAGCGTGAAAATTAGATCCATAAGCGTAAAATTATGAAATCAACGGGAAAATTAGTATTATAATTTTATTAGTATTATTATTATTTATGATAAATCAAGTGTAATAAGTGAATGGTATTGAAATATTGTTTTACACTTATTCTGTAATAAAATTAACAAGTTTGTTATATTAATTTCATTATTTACTTAATTTCTTATTTACTTCATTTCTGGACAAATATCCTAATAATAATGAGATACTAACGGGATCTCCTTTTACATTCATTTAATAGAGTGTATATTTTTTGTTATTCCAGTAACATATAAGTTCAAATGGCAAGGACAAATGCCTAATGAAATCTGTGGGGTATACATCCACATCGATGTAGATGTATACCCCACAGATTTCATTAGGCATTTGTCCTGGATCGGCGTACCGTGCACTGATGAGAACTAATAAGTTCGAAACAGCTGTCTGTCGTCCGGTTCCCATCCGGGACAGATGTCGAATCCTACCCGTGGCGGGTTTTGTTTTTTGAAAACATTTTTCGGTATTGTCTATTTCAATATACAGGGCGTTTCCTAAGTAAGTACAAACAATTGAAGAGCATATTCTTGAGTTAATTTTATGAAAAAATGTTCATATGAATATATGTCCTCAAACGCTTGGTTTCCAAGATACAAGTTAATTATTAATTGGTATGGTTGCTGATTGTCAAAATCATTTTTGACAATCATAAATAATACATATTAAGTTTGTATTTTGATTTGGGTTCGAATTTTAAATGCACTTTTTAGTTTCTATTGTTGTGTTTATAAGTTTCCTGCTTTTTATTTTAAGAATTACTGTTACATTATGTATTAAAAGTGACATATCCTGATAATGGTTAACTATACAACCTCCGAAATGGTAGATATCCACTTTGTTTGTGAATTGGCCGATGGAAATTCTTTAGCAGCACAACGGATTTACCAAGAAAGATTTCCCAACCGACAAATCCCAAATGTTCGCATATTTGCAAGAATTCATCAACACTTAATAGAAACGAGTTCATTTGCAAGGGCGAGAGATATTTCAAGAAGGCCTACCACAATAAGAACTGCTTTGGAAGAAGAAATTTTTAATGAAATAGAACGTCACAACAATAATAACTATAAATGTTAATAAATCGGAATTTCATTTTTGAAACATCAATTCATTATTAATTAATTAAGCAAAACCTGTGTGCCTCCAGATGCATAAAATGTGTGTACCAAATTTCACAAAAATATTTACATAGATATTATAAAAAAAAAATATTTTTCTCTTAAAACTTTACTACCCTGTATCTTGGAAACTAAGCGTTTGAGGAGATATGTTCACATGAACTTTTTTTCATAAAATTAACTCAAGAATATGCTATTAAACTTTTTGTACTTATTTAGAAAACACCCTATATATCTCTGCCTTTATTTTATATTTTATTCAGTCAACTATATTATGAGCAGGAAATTTGAAAACGATCAGTAACTATTATTGATAGCGTTGCTATTATTGATAGTCAATAGTAAAAGTAGTCTGTGACTACCTCCTTTTTTCATAATTAGAATATTTAATTAGGATTATTCTTAAATCCTCAAAAGATTACAGAAAAAAATCTTAAAAGGAGAATATGTTCTTCCATTATTTGGAATCGATTATGCACACAGTGTCGTTTGATTCGTACCGATTTTACTATTTTTCCCATTTGGCAATGACTAATATATAGATTAGTCATCGTACATATACTAATTTTTCAAAATAATTAATTCGTCATTTAATTTTCAAATAAAACTAAATGACCTGGTGAGAATCTGGTGGTGATAACTTTTGAACTATGAATCGAAGCTGATGGAATAGATATGTAAGTGATTCCCTCTTTCACCTCTTCCATTCCTTGATCACTTAAGCAAAGCTTTGCATTTCTGGGAACAATCATATGTAGGGTGTCTCAGTTAGAACTATAGAATGTGAGTTGCACGCCATTTGTGTTCTGTCAAAGATAAGGCGTGAATATTTAACAACTGGCATATACAAACCATACGACGTCAACATGCCATGATATCGTTTCCCACCAACTACTCCACCAATCCACAATGTGCACTAAACTGTGCATCTGTGTGGATACACTTCTTTTTCGTGAACAGCATGTGGATTTTCAGCACCCCACAGTCAACAATTTTGTTTGCTGATGTATACATCAATGTGAATATGTGCTTTATCGCTGAACAAAATCTTGTTACACAAATCAGCATCACCTTCTTTTGTTTACAACACCCAATTAACAAATGTATGACGTTGTAAATGGATTGTAACTTTTAATTGTCGTGTAAACTGAGTTCTGTATGCTGACAGATGGAGATCTTTCTTTAAAATCCAATGCATGATGGCTGTTGACAGATTTAATTGTTGTGCAAGACGTCGAATTGATGTATTTAGATACTCCCGTATACTTTCTCTGACTGCAGCATTATTTTCATCTGACCCACTACGACGAGGACCTAGGTGGTGTTGCCTTATAGCAACATAAACCCGTCTCTTCAATCGTTTTTATTAAATTATGAATTATCAACTCTGTATGTGCTTCATTTTGTGTGATTTTTTCTTAATGCAACTGTAAATGAACGCTCACTTTCATAAAACAGTTCTACGCAAACTATTCGTTTTTGAACTTTTAATCGCGGCACGTTGATGTCGAATGGTTTGTAGATGATATTGAGGCCCTACCATTGACAGCACAAATCCTATAGTTCCAACTGAGACATCCTATATTATTGTCCGCAGATTAAAATTTAAAAATAACACAATGTGTAGGAAAATAATTGATTTCAGAGGCGTACTGTACCACAGAGAAAATGTTTATTTTAATACTTTTCCACGTTTCGAAACTCGTTATTATTTGTAAGTATGGCTTTAACAGACTCTTCATAATTGGATTCCGTTCCTTAATTAATTTCTGTGAAGGTGTACTTGCGTATGGACAATCATTAATTGAGAGGCAATCAAGAATTATATTGAACAGTTAATAAAGCTGGAAATGGAAAACGTTAATTAATTTCCGACACGCGAATACATTTTTTAATTTTGTGTCGCAGCTGTACAATTAATGAGTTAATAAATTAACGGAACCAATTAATAATGATATAGCTGGCTGAAATGGGGATTTGTATTTTGAGTTATTACGATAATTGTAAATTAAAATTAAATTAATTGTTTGCCCTCTTTATTTAAATCTGTTTTCTGATTACTACTGTTTTTTCTCGACCTTCAAATTTTCATCTCATTTCTATCTTGGACGTCGCTAAAAAATGTTAAAGTGTATTTGTTGGTTTGAGAATACGACGTACGTTTCTAACATAATTGTATACCCATTACGACGGATATTCAGGAAGTGATAGAATTACTGAATAATTATATTATCCCATATTATGATAATAATCTGACGAATAATGTGATGAGCGTTATTTATAACTTACACTAAATCTAAAGGCCTGGTTACCCAGTGCGAGCTAGCATGCGAGCTGGCCTAGTCAGTTACTGCAGTGCAGCTATTCGCACCGTATGACCGTCTTATATGAGTTACTGTCATGTGCGAGTCGGTCAGTAGTTTGCATCCGAGTTACTTCAACATTTTTTGTTTTTACTTGCCCATCGTCTTCCCTTACCACCTCAAGGCAGCAGCTCGCATGCGACTCGGACGTCAACTCGCACGATTTTACGAAATGTCGGTAGCTCGTATCCTTTTTACATTTTCACACAACGAAATTCATACTTAACTGCAGTCTCTTGAGCATACCTGCTTACCTGTGTCATAACAGCTACTCCCATCGTATGACCGGTCGGGGTAAGTCGAGCTACTATCATGCGAATATACAGTGGCAGTAGCTGTGTACTGTCACGTCAGAAGCTCGTACTGTGTAACCAGGCCTTAAGAAACCGACTCCTTTCATTTAGTAAATTAACTAAATAAATTTTTGGTTGGAGGCGCTGAATAATATCGATGTTCGATTTGTGGCTAGTCCGCATAACTGTATATCATACGTCTAAATTGGTTTAATAATTGATGTATATATTGGAACCTTGTTTAGTTTCTACTAATGAGCCAGTACGTTTTACTAAACATAATTCCCATGTCCTTACTTTTAGCAGATATATGTTTGTGTCAGGTCATTCTACGATCGAAGCGGATACCAAAGTGTTTTGCGCTTTCTCGTTGTGGTATCTGTTCATTATTTATTGTAACTGTAGGGTCATTATCACTGCGCAGAGTGAACGAAATGTGGACTGATTTTGTCTCATTTACTTTCATTTTTTATTTATTGAACCGTCCCTCTATCAGGTTTAGGTTGTATTGTTGATATCGCAAACTGATGTAGCAGCATCGTTAGCTAAAGTAAGTATATGAGGTTGTCAGAGTTGTGATTGGAAGATCAGTCGTATACAAAAGATATAGGATGGGCCGAAGTACATTGCCTTGTAACACCCCTACATTTATAGGGAATAATGATGTTTGCTCATCTTTTTGTTTGATTATGGAGTGCCTGGATGTCAAATATCATTTTAAAATTTGATAATGACGGTAGGGTAAATTAAGTTCTACTTTGTAGAACTGTTCTATAGTTCTGTGCTGTGATCTAAATCTAAATTGGTATTCTGGAATGATATTTTTTTCTACTAGTATTCTCTTCAATCTCAGATTAAAAGTTTTTCTAAAACCTTCGATAATATAGATAAACTGATTGTTCTATAAGATGCCTTCTTTTGTGGTGGTTTTCCTGGTTTGGGCATATATATTACCTGTGCAACTTTTAATTGATTAGGGAAGTATTGTAAGCTAACCATTCTGTTAAAAAGTAGTATAATAATAATAATAAAATTGTAGTCCTTTTTTGGTAATTATTTTAGAACATTTCCTGTAATCAAGTCAAAGCCGGGTGGCTTCTTCAGAGTTGAATCATGGGCAATGCCTCGCTTGACTTGCACATCTTTGTCGTTGTCGTTGTCGTTGTCGTTGTCGTCGTTGTCGCCGGCATTTATTCTTGTTAGCACGATAACTCAACTAAATCGTATCTGATCGATCGGATATTGACTAATTCTGATCGGGGACGACTTGCAGACGACACGTATTGATTTTGAGGTGGATGTGACACCCGACCCTGTCTATAGGTCATGCGAAAGCACGAATGGTGGACTACTTGAGAAATTTTTTTCTTAGCACGATAACTCAACTAAATCCTGTTGGAACAATCGGGTTTTGACTGATTCTGATCGGGGACGTCTCTCAGACGACACGTATTGATTTTAAGGTGGATAGGACACACCCCACTCTGTCCATGGGTTATGAAAAAGCACGATGGTGGACTATTTGAGAAGTTTTTTTTGCTAACACGATAACTCAACTAAATCGTGTCGGAACGATCGGGTTTTGACTGATTCTGATCAAGGACGTCTCCCAGATGACACCTATTGATTTTGAGGTGGATAGGATACACTCCACCATGTTCATGGGTCATGACAAAGCACAATGGTGGACTAATTGAGAATTTTTTTTGTTAGCACGATCACTCAATTAAATCGTATCGGATCGATCGGGTTTCGACTAATTATGGTTAGGGACATCTACCAGATGACATCTATTGACTTTGAGGTGGATAGGATACACTCCATCCTGTCCATGAATCATGAGAAAGCACGATGGTGGACTATTTGAGAAAAATTGAAAAAACTCTTTCTATACCTTATGACGTACTCGTACATCATAACTACAATTTTTATAATGGATATTTGCGCGTGTATTAATTTAGTGACTACGCACGAATCACATGGTACACCACTCACAATTGTTACTAATATGCCACAATTACCAACACGTATGTCTAGCAGCATATATTTCAATCAACTACGTATGGCATAAACAGTTAATAATCTGCGAACAAAATGCAAAATGCAAACCCGATTTGCCGAACAAAATGCAATTAAGAAGTTACGTCTTAGCATTATTGTGTATTTTGATTAATATATCTGTATAATATGTAAATATCTGTCTCAATATACCTGTAAATTTTTTTTTATTTCATTTATTTTGATTTTTATTGAATTTATTTCATCTATTTTGATGGAAATATCACTTCCATTGAATGTTTTTGTGGAGAATCTTTTCATTACTCTGTCATAGGTTGGAGGATTTGTATTGTACTAACTGTTATCCTAAAATGTGTTTTCGGCACGACACTGTTCAAAAATGTCAGTTGATTGATTCATACGATTGTTACCTATGACACACACGCAAGGAATCATTATACAATCCATAGTTACCGGGGCAAATGAACGTGTTTTACTAAAGAATCTGTAATTCAGTGAAAGAATCTGTATTAGAACCTTTCCTTTGAATATTGGATTATTTTTTAATTTTTGTTATACCTCTGGTATCCAGAATATTTAGTAAGTAGATATTTAATATAATCTCTTTAAGATACAAGAATATTCTTAATCCATTTTACATTGTTAATTAAAAAATATTTAAAAAAATATTCTGACAAAAATAACTGTTGGATTTTTTGTTCTTCAACTAAGATAAGAATGCAATTTTCACTTCCATTGAGAATATATTCAATGTGATATCAATCTTATTGAATTGCTACTTAAATACAGCTTAAAAAAATATTATAGCCATTATATTAATATTACAGATTACAATTACTCTATATACAAAATCTTTCCATTAAAACATTAATTAAAAAATAGTTTTGATGTACATACACATATATTCGCAGAGTCAAACAATATCAACTATATCTACGGCGGCATTGGGGGTAATTGTGTAGTGAAATAAAACTAGTGGTTATGTTGTTGCTATGGCTACGTTTAGTTAGAATAAATAAATTAAATAGCAAGCAAGCTAGTACCAAAAGAGGAGAATGCTTCGGGGCGAGATGCGGGAATTGACTGACTTAAACTTATCGTAAAAGCCGATGGCCTGGTGCGGTTAGCCAGCACTGGGATGATAGTATTTTTATCCCTAAGAAACAGATGTGCCCCAGTTCCGAGAACTAGAACTAGAATATATTGTACAAGAGCTTCTACTTTCTAATATTTACACAACTTAAAACTAATATATACGTATACCATCACGGCTGTCAATAGGCGTATGTAGAGCCGCGTGTGTCCACATATCTTATTACAATTAAATTCCCCCACTTATTCCTATTAATACAACCTTAAGCTATACTTGTACCTTCTTGTTATACCTTACTAAATTAAATACATCATCAAATATCCAAATGGTGCTTTATTACAATGTTAATGATTTAGATAGTAATTCTTGGTCAAGCGACTCAGCTAAGGATGCGGGTTTTCAATTAAAAATTCTCCTAGTTAGCTTTAAAGCTTTAAATTTAATAATTTCTTAAAACTTCCTTAATCGGCTTTTGAAGAGTTCCCACTGGTAGATTATTAGTGAATGTGTGGTTACGAAACTTAATGAAATTTGAGACAGCAAGGGCAGTAACTGAAATGAGTTTATAAACGTGTTAAGACTACGGGGCAGAACAAGAAGGATTTGAAAGCTTATCTCTTAAGCTAGATATCCCAGGTAGCTAACAGTAATAGGCTCGCAGCCCTAGTTCTCGTTGGAATACGGTATTCAATTTGCCCGGACTGATTTCATTGTCTGTTTGAAGAAAACTTGTTAGTAAAGTAATCGTAGATGACGCTGAAGGTAATGTTATCCTCACATCGTATTAGAGACTAAGGATATATTTTATAGTATTACTTAAGTTCGAACTACATTACATTCATTACCGAAGTAGAATTAACATTGAAATAACCCAACAAACTGTCAATATAATAAATTAATCTCAAGGCAGCCGCAGCTGTCAAGAACTAATAATTTGATTAGTAGCTATCACAATGAGCAAAACTGGAGATGAAATAAAATGTACACTAAAGAATCTCTAAAAAATCAACATTATAAATTATAGTCTGAAGGATATTGCAGATCATTTTAAATAGGTCATTGAAACATTTCCACTCTTTAGCAGAAACTTTGATAAACTATCGATGATTAGCCAACAGTTATTTACATTATTAGTGGGATAGGGGCATCATTACATCACGAGTGGGAATATTGCCATGGTGAGATCGTAAACCGAGTCATGGTAATCACATGAGTGATGTAATGTGCTCTAGCCCACGTGTGATGTACAATATTTTATCTACGACCGCTTGGATAAGAAGAAGAAATTAAAAACCGATTTGTTACAAAAAACTCAGATTTGACTAATTATAATATCCGTTAAAGGTCACTTAAACATTTACATACCAAATAAAAGTAACATGATGCATGAAATTTGTTAAAACCATAGTAATAATACAATAATTATTTGTTATTATAAATATTACTGGCACATTTTTTGCCAAATTTATACCAGCTGACGTGGTTAGTTGCGCCGCATTGTTATTGCTTATTTCCAACGTTGAATTATTCATGTAACAACTACTCGTCGAGACTTCATCTTCTCCAAAAATCTTCATTACTACTTTCTTTTTATTTTTCTTCGATGTATCAATGTATCCCTCGGCAGCTGTGTTAGATTTCTAACCTCCGTGGCGCTTTCCAGTTAAAAGGTCTGTTCCTGAATCTGCAAGCATGGAAACAGAGGAACGCCTGAAAGAGTGACCAGTGTACTCTTCAAGATGTGATAAATTCAAATATATGGCAATGGTTTTATTTATATTATTTATAATAACAAATAATTATTGTATTGTTTCTAGTTTCAATAAAGTTTTGCTTCTTCGTTTATAATTTTTGAATATTAAAATAAGTTGTGTAATGAGTTCATTATATAACGGTGATGTAATATAGCTCATTACGTAACCTCAAAATAGTTCAATGAACCACACATTACAGCACGGTCGTAGATGAATTTAATTATATCACACAATTATAACATTTAGAAAAAGAAACAGTATCCTTAAATTATATAGAGTACGAAGATAATATCTATATCTATAACTATCAATTACTAAAATAATGGAGGTTGTATAGGGTGTCTCAGTTAGGACTATAGGATTTAAATTGAGCGCCGTTTGTGTACTGTCAAATATAGGGCATCAGTATTATTTTAATGACTGTCATCTACAACCCATACGACAGCGTTCTCCATTTACTGTGACAACATTACCAGGTGCATTTTCAAATAAGTATGGTCTAATTACCCCACCACTCCAAAATACACATCAAACTGTTCATCTTTGTGTACGCGTTTCTTTTTCGCGAACAACATGTGGATTTTCAGTCCCCCAAATTCGACAATTTTGTTTGCTGACGTATCCGTCAAGATGAAAATGTGCTTCATCGCTGAAGAAGAACAAAATTTTGTTGCAAAAATCAGCATCACCTTCTTTTTTTTTCTGACACCCAGTTAACAAATGTACGAAATTGTAAATGGTCTGTAACTTTCAATCATTTTGTCAACTGAATTTTGTTTGTTGACAGATGTAGATCTTTCTTTAAAATCCGATGCGTGGTGGCTTTCAACAGATTCTATTGTTATGCACGATATTGAATTGATGTGTTTGGATACTTTTGCATACTTTCTCTGACTGCAGCAGGATTTTCATCTAACCGACCATGACGAAGACATATTGGTATTGCCTTATCGATAACAGAACTCATCTCTTCAAATTTCTTGATTAAGTTACGAACTGTTAACTTTGTAGGCGCTACATTTTGTCATAATTTTGTGCGAATTCTTCTTAATACAACTGTAAGTGATCACTCACTTTCATAAAACAGTTGCACACAAACTATTCATTGTTGAACTGTTGATCACGGCATATTGACGTAGTGTGGTTTGTAGATGACAGTCGTCGTTAAATATTGACGCCCTGTCTTTGACAGAACACAAGTAGCGCTTAATTCAAATCCTCTAGTTCCAACTTAGACACCCTCTACTTTTTACATCCTGTACAGAAAATGTAGTGTGTGGATTTGTGGTAGAATTGTTGTAGTGTTTTATATTCTTTCCCTACTCATCAGCAGATCTGGTGCAGAGAGTATGTTCTTGTTGCGTTGTTAGTTATTAAAAGGGTGTCGCCTCTTCCATAATTGTAAGGAGGTAACTAGGGGTACTAAAAACTGCAATTAAAATCATAGGTAAAGTGGTAAAAGTGTGTATGAAATACAGATAGCTTCTATGTATTAGAAATCGAAATTTATGTACTTCATCCTATTTACAGTAAGAGTAAGGGTCTCCTAGTAATTTACAACAGTTTCTATCATAGTAACGCTGTTACTTGAAGCTCAGTTTTATTTCTCTCAAAAATCATATCAACATCTGATACAATACTCTTTATAGGAATAATTTAATTTTAAATTACATTTTGTCTTTATCTGAATTTTGCGTATAAAAATTACAATCAGTTTTAATCGTCTCCAGATGATACCAACTTTGTTGTCAAAACGCAAGTCGAGTGTAGTGTATAGTGTTTTGGTGGAAAACTAAGTTAGTGATAAACTTAACTACTGTCAAAGAGAAACAATATCCTTAAGTTGACAAAACAATATGTAAAGTTTGACAATTACCGATATATTATTTCTCTATCTAACTGTCTTACATTCTTAAGATTTTATTCATTTCTTACTTATTTGAAGTAAACCATGGAACACTTGCAGTTTTCCACAGTGTATTATGCTAACGTCCTTTAAAAAGTACCCTAGGGACGCAGCTGCTCGCTAATCAACAAGTGTTCCAGTAGCATACTGGCCTTGTCTCGTAGCGTCGACGAGCGTCTGTTCCTGAGTGAAGCGCCGCGCCGTCTGGCGTCGGGACACCGCATCGATTTAGAGCTTTTACGGTTTACCAGCAGGAGAAGGCCTGCGATTGCGAACACTGTAACGGATTCGAACAGCACCTACACTCTGCAGTTTGGTAAAATCGGAATTTGTAATGGAATTGGTCGCGTGGTAGAGATCAATAGTTCTTCGGTGAAATTTTAAATTTCAGTAATATTATTTTAAACAAGGTATTTTCTAAATTAATATTCAAAATTTCAAAATAGATAGAGTAAGTTGAAATGTGACGAAAACTAAAGTACCTCTGATATGAGCTACAACCCCTTAAAAAGGTGGCTCCGACCCAGGAAACATTTTTATTAAATAACTTCAAAACGATTTAATGTGTAATTGTAAAATCTTGAAAACTGGCTGAAGTTCGTACGTTTAACAATATTTACAAAAAACCTCTCTAAATTACAATCAGTGTTATAAGAGGGTGCTCATGGGTAAATTTCATGAGTAAATTGTTCGAGACGCAACTTTTTCTAATTTCTGATACAAGAAATTGAATATTAGACGTATTTTACATAAAGAATGTGTTGTAATTCGGTAAAATACAATAGTTTCGAGTAAAACAAATTGAGAATTTTTATAACAAACTCTAAGATGCGACTTCTATTAGATATCAAAATAAAAATTTACAATGAAGAAATATATTTTACTTGAAATTGAAAGTATTATCTATAAATTTCTTGGAACACTCGTTTTTATATTTTTTTTAGGTTTTATTGCCTTGTTGTTACCACCACTTTTAACAAAAATAGCTTAGATAAAAATATATAATACGAGTAGTAACATTAAAGAAACAACAATAACAAAACAGGGATATAAATAATATAACAACGAAAGAAAAAAGTGACATAAATAATTAAGAGAAAAATAATGTCCAATTATTTATTTGTCCAATTACTTAATATTAAGAAGTGCCCTCTGTTTTTTATACTCCCGCTAGTCAGTTCATTTAACACGTTATTCATTAACTCAACTGTTCTTCGTTGTTATCAGCTTCTAAATATACTACAAAATGCATGGAATAAATCGAGAGAGCGTGAGAGGCAATTTATTTTGGAAGTTCGCTTAACCACTAGTTGGTTAAAATGTATAGAAGTGACATCGTGTATGTATCACAGGGTACTTATTCTCCTCAAAAGCAGTATTCTCTAAAGACGCATAAAGTCTGATAGATAAGAATTCATGGTATATTATTTTAAATTCCCAAAAATCATGTGATATCCTAATAGATCATTTTCTAATGTAACAACCCAGACATTTATGCTACGGATGTAACATATACATATGTACAGCTCGTCAATAATAGGAACAAGTCTCAAAATTGAGCCATCGGACCGCCCACGAGGTGTGCAGTAAATAGCCTGGTTTTAGTCAATCGAATAGAGACCTTTGCAGAGTGAATAGTTCGATCTGGCCGCGCATAAATTTCATATTTTTCCCTCAGAATGCTGCCTCACTCTTTCTTTTACGCAACCTAGAGAATCTCTCACTTTTTCCTATTCTTGACGAGCCGTACGTAAGTGCACTTCAGTACAAAAAAATGCTTTATGGTTAGCTTCTTCTCAACAGCCTGCGTTCTCATGAGATTAGCCTAAAATTGATAGCATACAAAATATATAAAATTGAACATAAGATATGTACCATATGATAAGGAAATAATGAGACACTTTCGACACTTTCAGATACTGAGACGATTTCAACTTACTATATTAAGTCTCACATTAGTTATGCGTTTGGTCGGTCAGTAGAGTAGTATGCGATAACAATGCTAGCTTAGCAAGATATGTAATTTTTGTCCGACTTGATACTGATAGTCTATTTTGTTCATAGTTTTTTCTACTACTTTACCCATGGAGTGAAGAAGTAGCTCCATTTACGGGATTAAATGGAGCTATTTCTCCATGGCTAAAATAGTAGAGATATGCACATTTATTTCCGTTGTTATAAACTAAAGGAAGATAACAATATATTAATAATAATGCATTTATGCCCAACAGAAATAAACCCAATTCCAGGATAAAGTAAATGTAAATTAAACAATACACTTACTGAAATATTACATGAATATAAATATTGTGTACTAATATACATATCATCAATAAAAAATACATTTAGAAAAAAAATACAATATGATCATTTAAATATAAACCTCTAAAACTCACAATTTATTTAAATTACATTTGTGCAAATGACAACTACTGAATATTTTGTTCAAAATTTCTTGTATTTTCTGAACAAACCAAGATGAACACATATTAAACACTTAAAATAACACATAAATCAATGTGTATTTAATATCGAGGATACCATACAGAAGATATAAAACGTACAATCTTACGTATTTATAGGAACAAATACGTGAATTGTTGGATACAAAAAGTAGTTGTTCCTTTTATCGTCCATGGACAATATTTACGCTTGTAGTTACACAAAATAAGCCTTAAACATATCATGCTCCTTATTAAAGGAAACGTGAAAATGCATTTTACAAAAAGTTTCTGTAATTCTTGCAAGATGTCAGCACAAAAGAAGTTGTGATGGAGCACTGAAGAAGGTGTGAACAAATGATAGAATGTTTGCAAGTAATGATGAAATTCATTACCATTAACATGAGCAATCAATTATATGACAAACCGGCCATACTTAAGTTAACACAGGCATTCATACGACTAGAATAATTGCGGATGATACAATACCCGTTGCACACAACATATAGCTGGCTGTCCTGAAACTATCGAGAGCAAACGATAGGTTTTAAAACACTTTGCTCGACGAAATTGGAACACAAAGAGGTCAAAAGTCGGCAATAAGACGGATATTTCGGAGAGAGCGAGACGGGGAAGTATGTGGAGGGAAGGAATGACTGGCAAAATGTGCCGCATTGCAGCATCCCCTGTCAGGATTTCAGTCATCTCGTTCTCGGGATTTGGATTATCTGTCACAATTATTGAAATTAAAATGTTGAAATCCACTGCAGGCGGACGGGCACGTTTCAGTAAATCGTTTTAATAAGGCAATGAAAATGCTAAGCTTTCAAGATGTCGCTGAGAAGAAAATTGTATATATTTATTCCTAGCATAAATAAATTACTATAATTCTAATCTCTAAATGGATTTATCAAGAATAATACATTAACTATAAAATATTATAAATTAGTCTAAATATTGATAACCGACATAATCGTCTCGGAAAATATTAGAAAGATTTTCGCAAAATTTTCTAATAAAGTATTAAATACAAAAAAAACTTTTATCATAATCAAATAATATTGGCATATAAATAAAATTATTTTAAGGGAGTGAAAATGCTTTCAATTTCTCAATTTTCATTTTCTTTGTTTCACTTTCTCACTTTACATTATCCAAGATTATCGAGTCGTGATATATTGAGTTCCAGCAGTTCAGATTGCCATATATACCATACCAATATACCAACATTGCCATACCAATAATAATGTGTATTTTTTACTGGAACGCTAAAGAACTGTGTTATTCATGGCATTGTCCAAGATCATCGAGTCGTGACTTACTGAATTGCGATACGTCAGATTGCCACAATTACATTATGCAATTGTACCGACCTCGTCACTATCATTATCACTATCACCATCAATCACCTGATGAGTGTTTGTATTTTTTTAATCTGACTATTTTATTATGTTGTAAAGTCTACAAACAAAATTTCATTCATTCATTACATTATGGTATATGGGTTTAGGCCTCATCAGCCACTGATCGCATAGGTAGTCCCTTGACGATCCCCTCTTATCCGGGTCATTATCTAAAAATTCTATCCCATAAAAGGAACAATTTAGGCACGTTCCCCGTCTTATACCTCGCCTCCTCTAGGATAACAGGGGTCCCTAATATAAGGTACCTCTTCTCCTCCAGTGCGGGGCAGGTGTCAAGAAGATGAGTCGAGTTTTTCTCCTCCTCTTTACAATATATGCAAGCCGGGCTGTCAGTCAGCCTCAGCTTGTGCTTATATGCATTCAGAGTACTATGGTGGTGCGTTATGATTCCCACCAGGATTCTGGATTAGTGCCTGTTCAATTTAATGAATTCTTGAGCCCATTTCTCAATCTCTGAGTATTCGATAAAGAATTTGGTTATTCGACAACCCGTTACTCCTCTCTATCTTTTATTGTGCTGGTGTCTTGCCCAGCCATTGTTGCGGTCTCTGATCAGATTCTGACTTATTCTCACTGCAGGTTCTGGTCCATAGAGGTTTTCCCTGGTCTCTAGTCTGACAAGGTCATCTACAATTAGATTTCCCTTAATGCCATTATGTCCAGGTATCTATAAGAGTTCCACTGGTCCCTTCTCTACCACGTGGTTCAATGCTTAATAGCAATTATAGACCAGCTTCGACTTCGTCGTTGCTGAATTCAGAGCTGCCAACGCCGCCCTACTATCCGAGCAGATACATACCTTCTCCTGGGTTCGATTTTGGTCGGCCCCCAGAACACCGTATGTAATTGCAACTAGCTCGGCCTGGAGTGCGGTAGTGTATTTGCCCAGGGGAAAGGTTTTACCTATCCCATCGCATCGCCTATACACACCTGCACCCGCTCTGTTCCCACTATTCGCTCCATTCGTGTACCAGATATCTCCATTGAACGGCAATCCAGCTCGACCCTCCATCCAGTCGGTCTTACTAGTGAGGATGATCTTATATTTCTTGTCAAATAGGAAGTGGATATCCGTACTGTCAGAGGGCATCCATAGGACTCCTTCCTCAGCTAGCTCTGTTGAGAGTCTATTCAGGTCCCTTACCTTCCTATTCATGTTTCCCACCCTGTGCATTGCCTTTACGGCTTCCGCTTTCAGGGTGACATCAAGAGGTGGTATTCCCGTCAATATACCCATCGCCTCGATCGGTGTTGATCTTGGGGCTCCGGTTATACTTCCTAGAATCAATCCTCTTAGCTTGTTAAGTCGATTGGCTTCCGACTTTAAACAGACTCTCTCCCACCAGACCATCCTTGATTCAACTTCATTACCATTTTTTTTTTAACTTTTAGTCAATATTTGTTAAATCGGCTTCGTCAGGGCATTTCTACACTATTTAAGAATGGCCCTTCAAATTTTCAGCTAAGAATACGAGACTCTTAAATTACTTGGATTTATAATTTAAGAGTCTCGTATTCTTAAAGTGACAAAACCTAAGAGGGGGGGTTTTTCGAACGAACAATCTGGACCCCCAGGAAAGTTGTTTGGCCGGTCAATTCCAAATTACAAACCTTCGTATTTTTACGGTTGTTTTCAGTGTTTTGTGCGGTTCTGTGAAAAACCAATTGATCGAGGAAGCCGTTACTCCGTGGTAGTTCATAATTCACAACGGAATTGATAGTACGACGATTCAACTAAGAATTCTTAGTTGAATCATGGTTTTGAAAATGACATAAAATTGTCGCAACTGCAGTCACGTTTCTGTGTAAATATAGTGGTATAAAACTTAGTAGTTGTTTTACTCAATTCCGTTGTTCCGTTGTGAAAAGTTAAAATCATTTCGTCTCGTCATTCGAAAAAATATTCTCGTATATTTATTCGTACAAAAATACAAAAGAGGAGTTTAACACCTGAACATTCTGCAGGAGTTCAATGTAGAGTTAAATGTAGTTTCTAATGTAGAGGAAAGGGAAAAGAGATCTACATCGAGTTCCCAAAGTTCTTCGAGGAAAGTTTTCGTTGTTCTAGTCCGGAGATCCTAAATTTAGTATGCTTGATGAATACAATAAATTCGAAAGTAATTGGGCCTATGGTTTACTAAATATAAATAATCTAAGTGATTTCTTGAGTAGTTTACTCTCACCTAACGTAGATCTGAGTTTATTTCCTGGAAAGAGACTTGGTTTGACAGTGGACGTCATAGCTTCCTGTCTAAATTCACCATTCATAAAAACTATGATAAATTCTCCTACTACTCAATGAGACTGAAGGGAAATCCAATAGTTAATGAGTGTAATATAAGGCTTGATTATACCAGTAAAGTGGTATTGAAAAGGATAGAAGCAATGCGTCCTTTTTTTTGTTGTAATGAATATGCCTCATCCACCTAAAAAGTGGCTACATATTACAAAATCCTTATGCTTGCAACAGACCATAGGCTAGAAGGCCACAATTAAGAAACTGAATAACCTGATAACCCTTCCTATAGTTCAGGCCAATATTAGATTGTAGCCAAAAACTTATCAATAAAACTGTTTCATTTTCTTATCATAATCATTGATTTTTATATCTCAAACTTATTGCATATTGATTTAATGTCTTCATTACAGATCCAATATGCGTACATGAAGTTGAGGTAGTTGAAATTTATTTCAAGGATATAACCAAAAATAGTTCTAGATTAAATAAAGGTATAGGATTTGTTTTAAAATGTGCAAAGAAGATAGAAGTTTAATTTAAGGTGATAAACACAATTTAATTTTTGTCTTTATTTTCAATATCAGGGTTCCCTTAACCGAGCTAATCCAGCTGATAACGCTATTTAGGAGGGTAGTAATTTTTCAGTGTTACATAAATAATAACGTATAATCAGCTTATTATTATTTTACTACTTACTTTATTTTGTTTGAATTATTACGGAGTTACGAAGGTTCTTCGGAGAAGGGAAAGCTTCTGGTACGCTAGTTAACTGCGAATTGTTAAAATTAACTGTTAACTGCCACTAAAAAAATGAGAGGGGCGGAATAAACTTCTGGGTAATTATTTACTGTGGAGTAAAACTCTCAAATTCGGAGCAAATATTGGTTACCCTCTATTTTTGGGAGTGCTGGAAACGAATCTGGCTTCAGTTTTAAGTGGTCACACAGTTTTCGAGAAAGCAAATTTTCAACTTTCCGCGCGTGACCACTTTTCCTTATCAAATAACTTTCACTTTTTTTATTTTAATGCATGATATGTACAGGAAATGTTTTAGCATCCACTTATAGTACTATTAGGTATCTACGTAATGTAAAGTGAATGTTATTTGAGAAGAAAGTGGTGTCGTGCGGAAAGTTGAAAATTCATTTGCTCGAAAACTGTGTCGGGCCAACAAAAACTGAAACCAGATTCGTTTCGAGCACCCCGAAAATAGAGAGTAATCAATATTTGGTGACGATTTGAGAGTTCTCTACAGTAAATAATTACCAGCTCCTGCTTTAATATGAATTTCCGAAGTATCCGAATAAACAGTATACAATGTATAATATACAAATATGTTGCCAAATATTCGACTGATCTATATCCCAGTAACCTGCAATTGATCCACATCCACGCAATCCTGGCACAACACCGAGAAAAAAGTTATAAAAGGTCCCTACACTTACCGAACAGCTACTGGAATCCTCCGCCAGATGGCCCCGCGAGTACTCATTTCTCGTCCAATCGATAGTCCTTATACTCTTCAATCAATTATTTTCCTTGTGGCTCGGTCCGACGCGCGACGCCGACGTCGCGTCCGTCTAAACACTTTAGTCGGCTTGACGCCGAAAATATCGCCTCATCTCCTTTATCGCCCGTTATATCCAAACCTTGTGGTTACAATGATATCCGTGGTGGCATCGTAAATTTTTCTATGTAGGTTAGAAACATGATGAAATTTGGCAGCGGATACTTTTATAATCCTTGAACGTTTTTGTCGTACGGTTTCTGTTATATTATTATTCGAAAAGGCGTTGTAAATAATCTTTGAATGGCAACGCTCGATTACTTTTAAGCCACGAAAATTAACTGAAAATAAAACCGAAAAATTAATTCATGGCGTTACCGAATCCTTGTTGTGGTTGAGCACAATCGGAGGAATGTTGGAATGTAAACCGAATGTATGAGAATTGTATCCTAATTGACATGGATACTTACAGGTATGGCCAGATCTTTTGAGGGTACATTATCCCATAATTACCTCGCACAAGGACTCCGAGTTTCCTGAATTAATCTGGGGATAATCCGATGCCAGCCCCGGATCTAAAGGGGGGTAAACCGGAGTACCTGTCTCGGGCGGCAATTTAAGGGGGCGCCAAATTCATCTTTAAAAAAAAACTTGTTTCACTAAAACGCCTAGCATCCAGAGCGCGTCGTACTATAGACGTTCATTAGCCTTTGAGGCTAATATTCTTCGAAAAACTAATAGAGTTATCGTCGAAAGGCAGAAAGAGAACATAATCATTTTGCGTTCTGGGGTACTAATGCAAAGTTGTATTAAGATTTTGCAAGAAATGAGAGAAAAACCAATAAAATATTGGATCAAAGAAGCTACTTGCATACCTGTATCAGAAAAGTTGGGAATCGTGCCAGTCCACAAAAGTAAACGGATTTCCAGAAGGAAAAAGACAGCACGGCGAAATCTGCCAGGACAAGTCAAAAACACTAAACCCGACTCAGCTGTTTTCCAAAGATATAAAAGAAGTATTTGACAAAATTTTAACCGAAATAGGAGCAAGGGTAGAAATCGGGAAGAACTTCAATAAAAATTTCGTCTTCTTCATTGGCTACGAGTTTGTAAATATGTGCACTGAAGATCTGCAGAAAAATGGAGCCGGTCTAGCTCAAAAATATTCCAAAGATTTAAACGCAGTTGATCTTTGCCAGGAACTCGCCGCATTTAAAAATCAAGCTCCACTTATAATCAGAATCAACAAAAGACAAGTGCATTAGACCTACTGCAACATAAGTACGTGCAAACATGACTTGCAAGAAGCTTTTCCCAATATTACTATAGCTTTAAGAAGATACTGCATATTACCGAAGACATCTGCAAGCTGTGAGAGAAGTTTTAGCAAACTCAAAACCTATCTGCGTTCAACAATGACCCAGGAATGTAATAGACTTTTTCGCAGAAAGAAAAGTTTAAGGTTGATTTCATATTTTGGAAAACGCTGTATGAGATCCAGAGCACTTTATAACTAGTTACTGTATCATTGAAAACAAAGGTAGTAAGTATCAATCAAACAAATCTACATCAATGATTTATATTATAATATAATACAACAGCGATTTCCATTACATCATGATTTTCATTGAAAAATGCCCTGCTTGTATTGATTAAAACACAATCGCACAGTATATTAATTACGGAACAAGTGTTCATATGCACGAATAATTTCATTACTAATTAATCATTGTTTCGTAATAGGCAAAACGTCAGAATGAAACCATAAATAAATTTGTACCGTCCACTCTCATCTGTTACAGCCGCTACATTTAATACACAATGAATGCTGTGACGTTACACGTAAATTAATTACACCGTATGGGCTTGCAAGATGCAACCAAAATGTATATCAAAAATCTAGATGATGGCTTATTGTATTTTACATTAGGCGCATTTGTTTCAATTATACAATGTCTTTAATAATATCAGAAGTGGGATATGTGTGCTTTCGATCATTGTTACTAGAGATAAAGAGTCTTTAATCTTATTTAAATTTAAATAAAAAATAGTTGGGATGTAAAAATGTTATTTTTAATACCCAATCATCATCATCATCATGAGGTCATCA
Organism: Rosalia funebris; assembly: GCA_037954035.1. Classification (NCBI taxonomy): domain Eukaryota; kingdom Metazoa; phylum Arthropoda; class Insecta; order Coleoptera; family Cerambycidae; genus Rosalia; species Rosalia funebris. The sequence continues at coordinate 9,900,092 of JAZFAV010000022.1, forward strand.
GTCCTAAGACTGGTTGGACGCTAACCTCCAGCTTCCCCTATCTTGTGCTAACCTACGCATTTCGCTAATTGTGCTACAATCTGCATCCCTTACTATTTGCGAGCAGTAGTCTAATCTAGGCCTACATCTGCCTTTCTTCACTCCTATTTCTGTCTCCAAAATATCGCGGACTATTCCCCCATGTCTCAGAAAGTGGCCTACCATTCTATCTTTTCTCTTCTTTATGTTTTTCCACATACTTCTTTTCTCGTCGACTTTCTCTAATACTTCTTCGTTTCTAACCCTATCAATCCACGGTATTTTCATCATTCTTCGGTAACACCCCATCTCCACCAAGCTCCACTTGTAATCAGAATCAACAAAAGACAAGTGCATTAGACCTACTGCAACATAAGTATGTGCAAACATGACTTGCAAGAAGATTTTCCCAATATTACTATAGCTTTAATGATATACTGCACATTACCGATGACATCTGCAAGCTGTGAGAGAAGTTTCAGCAAACTCAAAACCTATCTGTGTTCAACAATGATCCAGGAATGTCTATCTGGCCTAACGATCATAGCCATCGAAAATAAAACTGCTTATGAGATGAACTTTGATGAGGTAATAGACGTTTTCGCAGAAAGAAAAGTTCGGCGTGTAAAGCTGTAATAATATTAGGTAGTAAAATTTGCTGGCACTTAAGGATTGAAGGTGTGTGTACAGTCTGCCTTGTGCGTTGCCTACACTGGTTGTATGTATTCTATATTAATGCCATATACAAGGAAAAATTATTAACAAATAATAGAGAGTGTAAATTAATTTGAAGGTTAGCTTTCGTTCTCTTCTCTGCGGCTCTAGTTACTATTTACATATATCTGGTTACTAAACTCATGTCACGTTTCCTTTCTCTGAAGAAGGAACCTTCTTGAATGTCAAAGGAAAGTTTTGTGTAGTCGCATATTTATTTGTTTAATTGTTAGATTAAGTAAGGTTAGTTAGTTTATTTTTCAAAAACAGTTATAATCGACATAGCCCCTCTATAACTAATTTGGTAACAAATTAGACCTGTACTACGCAGTTCTTTTCAATCATTTGAAAAAAGAAATGTAATCATTATCAATAATATATTTCAGATAAGGAAAATAGTGCTTCAAAAAGTGCTGAAATATATTTTACAAGGAATAGCGGTTTATTCGATTTCTGTTAATAAAACTCAGCGTCTGTGGTTCAATAAAATCAAACCATTTAAACTTGATTACCCAATATTAGAATTTTATTGACGACTGAATCGAAAGCAATTAAATTTCAATTCCACTGAACTGGAGAGACGCCTCATATATTTCGAAATGTATATATGTGCTGTCGACCAAATAATAAGAAATGCGAATGTAACAACAGTCTTTTTTTAATTGAGTGTTCAATTTATTTTAATGCAGGCTTTGTGTTTTTTTTTATAAATCTTCTTAATAATTCTCTGTTGTCAATTTCTAGTTTATTTCATTTTGTACATTCGTTTTCCTTTCAGCGAGTAGCTTATTAACAAAAAAAACACGAATAATTTTAATGAATCTTTCTTCCAATGTTTTCTTCCTGGCTGGCGATTTATTTTTATAAATCGCTTTTATGCATTTGTAAAACTTGTTTTTTGTCTTGGTGTTCAAATTATTCCCGCTGTATATTTAGAAAGACCATAATTCGTGTGGATATAGGGTTTGTTTGATCTATATCTTGGCAGAGATCTTTATAGAGTTATATTTCTTTTGTCAGGAAAATTTAAGACATGAAACAGATACTGAACCAAATTGAAGTTGCAATTTTATTTTATTGCAAGTGTATTTCCTTTACAGACAGCTCTGTTGGTATTTTTTTCAATATGAGCTTTTCAAATTATACCAAGTTTTCTGTTTTTTTTTTAAATGTAATGTAAATGATATCTCTCATTTTTTATTTATAATGAGTTTGAAAAAGGTTAGCATTCGTGAATTTTATTGTTTATCTACAATTCTATATATCAGCATACCTTGGTATATTATTATAAATGTTAGTGTAAATAAACTTTATTATTATCATTATTATTTATCAACACTCAATAAATATTATAAAATTCTTGTCATTTCTATGTTACTATATTTATACAAATATTATTATTACGAAACCAAAATATTTTTTTCTATTTTTTATTTAACTTTCAAACAAAAAACGCTCAATCCTCTCAAACCCTCAAAAGCCCTTAACCATCAAAGTACTCTCCAGTGGAACTAGTACACTTGTCTAATATTTTATTCCATTGTTCAAAACATTCTTGAAATTCGTCTTTTGCGACGCCCGACAGCGCCTCCGTCGTTCTCTTCTGCTCCTCAGCAGGCATTCCTTTCGTGTCTCTTTTCATTTGGGGAAATAAAAAGAGTCGCAGAGGCAAGGTCAGATGAATAGGGGGGGTGGGGCAAAGGGGTTATGCCATTTTTGGTAAAAAGTTGAAGAACAGACAGGGCTGTGTGAGGCACGAATTTGGCCACCCTTCTCATCCCCAAATCTTCCGTTAAAATTCGCTGAACTGAACTCCAAGTCACTACAGACAGCTCCACAACTTCATCATTGGTCCATCGTCGATCTTCCAGGATGATTTCGCGGATTTTTTCACCATTTTTATCTGTTCGAGCGGAAGAACGACAAGAGCGAGGTTTGTCACCAATTGACATTTCACCTCTTTTTAAACGGGAAAACCACTCAAATACTTGAGTTTTTCAATAGCATCATGCTTGTAGGCCTTTTTTTAACATTTCAAAAGTTTCTGTGCCAGTTTTTCCAAGCAAGAAGTAAAATTTTACCGTTGAACCCTGTTCGCGAGAATCAGCCATTGCAAAAACGACGAGCACACAAGACAATGTCACTAAAAAATTCACACAAGCCGAGCGGAACCTTCCTTAGTGACAACTTGGCTTACTGACTCGGGAATGTAGCTCTTTACGCTCTTAGTGGCAGAACGCGGTACTACAAAAACTCTGCCCACCACAACATCAGTTCGGTTTCTTTTGGGTGCCCCCTCGTATACTATATCATACACATAGTATAGTAACAAACTAATATGATAATAATAAATGTTTCATAATATCCATATTTACTAAACGGCTGTTTTCATGTGTCTGTCATGAAATTTTTAGGTCGATGTACGAAATGCTTTTTGTTCGAATTTCGGTATTTTGACAAAATCAATATAGTAAATCGACCCTTGCGAACAACATGGTAACTCTTGTTTTTTGATTCGAAGCCTCTAGAGGCATGCTCTGGAGGTGTCTTCGATATGAGTTAGGGGGCGGCGCCTATTGCGATTTGCTTACTCGTTATTTATACTCAGCGGCCAAGACCAAAAAATTTTAGAAAGCTGTAGATTTAAAACAATTTCATGTAGTTTTTGTTTCACTACGCCGAATTTCTTTTGTCGAATATAATCAAATGAAAACGGTAAGAATATATTGACAAACATATTAACGTATATTAAAAAATTTTCAATTTTACCGACGAAATATATTTGGCGATGTTCATTTTTAGTACCTCTATAACATAATATACGCAAATTAAGTAGTCGTGACGTAGAGTCTGAACTTGTAAACAAAAAAGTATAAAAAGACATTAAAAAAAAAAAAGAAAAACATGTTTTGTTTAGACTATGCCTTCATCGCCAAGCATCAACTATTTTGCCAATGCCAACCGAGAAAATCGCGCGTGATTATTCTAAATACGTTCCTTGACAGTTTGTGGTAGGCTTATGAGTAAAATAGCGTTAGACAGCTGATATAAAATAGTGTAGGTATACCTAAGTATTACTTAACTATTGCGCACTAAATTATACACAAAGTGTAATAAAAAGGCGTAGACCTAATTGTGAGTTAAAAGATTATTTTAAAATTGTAACGACATGGATCTGAATTTTCTTCCTTTTATTTATGTTTTGCTGACTTCGATACATCGAAAAAGAATCTTTTGAAGACTACATCCATTGTTATTTGAAAGAAATTTGGACGTTATCTGATTTTTTATGTTGATACCTTATGAGTTTGTATTTTGAAATAAAATGTTTGGAAAACTTGGGTACTTTATTTTGGGAATAGGTACTTTAGACCTATCCATAGGTACTTCACGTGTCATTACGGAAGAAGGAAGAGCATATCTTCATTATTTTAAGTCTTATAACTTTGAAGTTGAGTCTTCGTATTTGAGACTTGGTAAAATCATCTTGGAGGGGGTACTGCTACGTCTTCTAACATTCCCTTAAATTTGGAAGGATGTAAATTTGGCAGTCACAATTTCTGGACCTTTAATGGAACATACGATCAAATAGTACTATATATTGGTACAGACACAATTTGAAGTAGTAGAAAACAACAGAAGACGAGTTTCCACGAACACCGAAAGAACTATTTCTCATCATCATCATCATTGGTGCTACAGCCCTACAAGAGCCTCGACCTTTTCAAGCGTCCTCCATCATTCCTGATGATTTTGTGCTCCTGCTCTCCAGTTGGGGGCATCGATACTTCTGGCATCCTGTGTTACACCATCACCCCTTCTAAGCTTTCGCCTACCTCTCTTCCTGCTTTCTACAGGTTCTATGCTAAGCACTTTTTTAATGGGGTTCGCTTCACTGCCTCGGGCCACATGTCCTGCCCAGCGCAATCTGTTTAGTTTGGCCGCTGTGACAATATCTCTTCCCTTCGCTTTGTTTTTATACAGGTTATATAGCTCGAAATTATACCTGCGCCTCCATGACCCATTTTCGCATACGGCCCCGAAAATGTTTTGCAGTATTTTCCGCTCGAAATAAAGTAGGAAGGTTTCGTCGGCCTTTGCGATGGTCCACGCTTCTGATCCATATAGCAGTACAGGGATTACTAGGGTCTTGTATATTCTCAGCTTTGTTGTTTGTGACAGTCGCTTATTGGAGAAACGCCTGGAAAGGCCATAGTAACATCTGCTTGCCGTTACTATGCGCCGTTTAATTTCTCCCGAGATGTTATTGTTTGGATCGACTTGAGTACCCAGGTGAATTTCCTGACTATTTCTGTACCTCCATATTTGAATGAAACATGGATGAACGAAGATCATGCTGTAGTGAAAATATGACAAGATTACAACATACAGAGTAGACAACACACTATTTCCATAGGATCGCGTGCATTATAAATAAGGACGGCTATTATTCTTATAGTAAATTTAAATAACTTGTTGAAATAGAAGAATATGAAGCTTGGGTACAGTCTTCAGTTCAGTTCAGTTTAAAGTTAGTTTACTAAGAGTACAATAAATTTGAGTTTTATCGAATACTCTACTATCAAAATTTCAAGTCATCCGATGATCCCAGTCATCCGCACTTAGCTTATGTAAAGGTCTAATTTTATAAAAACGGAATGTAGTGGTGGTAGTTTAAGTATTCACAGAACTCCTAGCTACTCTTAACACAACTTTCTAATACTTGTACATCGATTTTAGTCAACTTCTAGAAGTCCAAGTACACCAATTTGCCCAGCCTCGTTGGTCTCAGAACCAGTATCATTTCATTTTCTTACCAGTTCCATTATGTACTTGGTTTTATCAGGAAAATGTTAATTGAACATGCAAGCGGTTTCTTTAGAGCAATCGTTATTGCAATAATACAATTTCAGCAGCTCCTTTCTTTCTTCAAGAGAAACTATTCTTCGGCGATGTATTAAAATAATCTTGATCGCGAAGAGCACAAGACTGAATTAAATATTGGCATAGGAATAAGACCCACTGGGTTATTTTTTATGATAAGAATCACACTATTTTTACGCCAAATAAATTTTGATTCCGTTTTCGTATTATTTTCTTTATTTTATCCTATTCTTAAAGATTAACAAATTAAGTTTAGTTGACATATGCATACTAGGCCATCAAACTGGATTTAAAGGACCCATAGGGAACAGATTCCTTCCTAAAATAGTTTATTTATCAAATACCTTGATTGGGGACTGACTAACCAGTAAAGAAAATAAAATACCGCCATTAATAGTGTCAAGAAACATTTGAAATTGTAAATCACTCCGTCTATGTTTCCATTTAAATATTTTAAGAGAAGATATGATCATTTTCCATTTCAAAACATGCAATGCAATTTCTTTTCTGAAATTAAAACCATGTATGGAATCATTCATTAGTCCCATGAAAATCTGATTTCTAGAAGTGCTAAATATTTTTTTGAAAACAGCGAAATTTTTAGTAATCGGTGTAATTATTCCATAATCTAGATTTAAATAGTTCTTCTAAGCAAAATATATGTATAAAATGATAAATAACTTACACAATATTGTTGAATAATATATATATATATATATATATATATATATATATATATATATATATATATATATATATATATATATATATATTACACAAAAGTTACAAATATATTTATTATACAAGATATTTAAAACCTCCCCACAACATTTGCCTTTTTATCCTTTCCATATCAACGCTTCTGAGAATCTTCACCTTCAATATCGTAGTGGCAAAGTTGTTCACCAAGTTTAGATTGAGAATAAGATGAAGAGTAATGGGACAACTCGGAATCAGACTCATTTGAAGAAGTTACTGCACTATAATATAAATATGAAATAAGTTTAATGAAAATATGGAATAATTATAATGAAAACCATATCAATGGAATCTTAACTTTCGTCTGCATTCTCTCGTGAAATTTTTGGTATCTTTTTCCCTCTCCAGCCTCTCCTTTTCGTGAATATTTTCTGATATTTGGGCATATTTTAACAAATTATAAAAGAAAATCACATTTAGAACACAAATAGAACCCTGCACGTGAAAATGACAACATAAGATGATGGGTAAGGAGAGATAAGAAAGTAATACCATAAAATGACTTGAGCATCTTCCCCATTGGGAATGTTCTGATGAAAACCCTGGGTATTTCTCTTGAACAGGTGTTTCTAGATCGGTAAATACTGGGGTTATCAGAGAATATCGATTTTCATATTACTTTTCCTCACTCCACTATAAGCGGAAAAGTAACGTAATCATGTAAAGAAAAAGTGAAAATATAAAAAAATTTTTTGGTTTTATTTTTCGTTTTTCGGCCTAAGAATAAAAAAAATGGTTTAAAAAATTGTTTGCAGTGTGTGTGTGTCGTCATTGTCGTCGGCATTTATTCTTGTTAGCACGATAACTCAACTAAGTCGTGTCGTATGGATCGGGTATTGACTAATTCTGATAGGGAACGTCTCCCATACGACACCTATTGATTTTGAGGTGGATAGGACACACTCTACCCTGTCCATGGGTCATGAGAAAACACGATGGTGGACTATTTGAGAAATTTGTTTGTTAATACGATAACTCAACTAACTCGTTTCGGATCGATCGAGTTTTGACTGATTCTGATCGAGGACGTCTCCCAGACGACACTTATTGATTTTGATGTAGATAGGACATACTCCACCTTGTCCATGGGTCATGAGAAAGCACGACGGTGGACTATTTGAGGAATTGTTTTTGTTAACACGATAACTCAACTATGTCATATCGGATCGATCGGGTTTTGACTGATTCGGATAGAGGACGTCTCCCAAACGACACTTATTGATTTTGAGGCGGATAGCACACAATCTACCATGTTCATGGGTCATGAGAAAGCACAATGGTGGACTATTTGAGAAATTTGTTTGTTAGCACGATCACTCAATTAAATCGTGTCGGATCGATCGTGTTTCGACTGATTCTGATTAGCGACGTCTACTAGACATCTATTGATTTTGAGATGGATAGGACACACCCCACCCTGTTCAGGGGTCATGAGAAAGTACGAGGGTGAACTATTTGAAAAAAGTAAAACTGTCACCTAAAACACACCTGCATTCTGCATTTATGTCTTGGTTTATTTTATCTCAGCCACTCAATTTCGAGATAGAGTTGTTCTAACTGCGGAAAAGTCCGTTTTAAGGTTTTAAAACTGTTTATTTTAAATGTATCGACGGTTTTATTTATGTTTCGATCAAAACCGGATATAAGAGCGAAGTAAATATGAACTTTTTCAGAAAAACCCTTCTCCTGATTGATTGTATTAACTTGAAGCTTATGCAGTATGTGTAACTATCTAAAATACAAATTTAACCGGTATTTTAACTTGGGATTCTTAAACATATTACTTAGAACCTAAGGAAAAAATATTTAACATTAAAAAATGGGGTATTTTTACAACTATGTGTCACAGGCCACAAAAACTGACGGTATTGTTCCATGGGGCACCCTGTGCACACCAAATTACTGTACTATAATGTACTGAAGCAATTAATGTATAGTAGTGCAGTATTTTTATATGAAAATCATATCCAGGTCAATTTCGACTGTTATATATTCGTATTGAATAACACATCCATGTGAACTGGTGCGTAATACCTGATGCTATCCAATTCCTGCATTCGGCGTAATATAATTCACGAGTTAATCCATTCTGTGGTGTCTACGTCGATAATCGTTCCTACACTTCGCAGCACACGAGATTATAATCATTAGTATTACCATTGTCTCTAAATAAGTAAACCACCAGAGAATTATGATTTGGTTCAACCCAATATATACCCAAAAATACAACGTGGTGATTAGCTGGACTCTTGTAGACAGTGGTTACAAAATTAATACTAAAGCATTTTATGCAATTTCCTCTGTCAGGCTTCTGCTATTTAAATAAAATATGTTTGGATGTGATTTTGAATACGAGTATACGAGTATGTCGAGCGTTACCCTACGTATGTGATGCGATTACAATGATTCCATCAAATTATTTTATTAAACTGTCAGTTTATTTAGAGGATTACAATATGCGATATAATGAGTTTCAGTAGATGTAAAATAATAATATTAGCCTCTTGATATGGTGTAGAATTAATGTCCAAATCTTGTCAAAAAGTTTTTTGAGGTAAACTTAAGCTAAAAACAAATTTGGAAACACAAGGATGAAATAAAAATATAAAATATCAATCCCACAAAGCATACTTCAACGAAATATATCAAAAAACCTTTGTCGCCTTCAAAAATATCATTTTTAGTGGGTATTAGAAATAACATTTTTACATCAAAACTATTTTTCATTTAAATTTAAATAAATTTAAAGACTCTCTATCTCTAGTAACAATGATCGAAAGCACACATATCCCACTTCTGACATTATTAAAGACATTGTATAATTAAAACTAATGCGCCTAATGTAAAATACAATTAGCCCTCATCTAGATTTTTGATATATATTCTGGTTGCATCTTGCAAGCCCATACGGTGTAATTAATTTACGTGTAACGTCACAGCATTCATTGTGCATTAAATGCAGCGGCTGTAACAGATGAGAGTGGACGGTACAAATTTATTTATGGTTTCATTCTGACGTTTTGCATATTACGAAACAATGATTAATTAGTAATGAAATTATTCGTGCATATGAACACTTGTTCCGTAATTAATATACTGTGCGATTGTGTTTTAATCAATACAAGCAGGGCATTGTTCAATGAAAATCGTGATGTAATGGAAATCGCTGTTGTATTATATTATAATATAAATCATTGATGTAGATCTGTTTGCTTGATACTCACTACCTTTGTTTTCAATAATACAATAACTAGTTATAAAGTGCTCTGGATCTCATACAGCGTGTTCCAAAAATATGAAATTAACCTTGAAATATTTGCCTAATACATTAAAAAAAACGTAAACTCACTCGGACTAGTAATTGAAAATTTAATTACTTCAATAGACAGGTGAACAGGTGAGTTCTTGGGTTGTACATATATTTTGATCACTTCAGGGGGTGACTACATATTTGAGGTCAAAAAATTTGCACTTTTTTGAAAGTAGAGACCTTTATGCATCTCTCAGTGTTAGTGTCATAAAGATCTGACGATTAGAAGTGGTCAAGTATTTTTTTCAAAATTGCGAAATGTGCTCATTTTGGGTAAAAAAGTATATTTTTTATTTTTTATTCTGAAAGTAGAGACCTTTCCATGCATCTTTTAGCATTGGTTTAATGCATATCTAATATGTTTTTGAAAATTTCGAAAAGTGTTTATTCAAAATCAAGTAGTATCGCTTAGGAGAGCGATTAGCGGAAAAAGGTATTTCTTTAAATAATCGGGTCTCCTGAAAAATCGTGGTTTTTCAGATTAATGTTCCTTTTATTCAGAGTCTATTCAAAGTATCGTAATTACTATTTTCTTTAAAGATGTAGAATGAAATAAATAACAAACTGAATGAACGGTTTTTTGAAAAAGCTTTTTGTTCATATAAAAAATTGTGAAATATAAAAAAAATCATATGCAGCACAGTACACGTGATAGAAATGAATACTTCTTTAGAATAGATAATGAGAGAGATTAAGAGTAAGAGATTGAAAGAGAGAGAGAAAGAGAGATAGGGAGAGGGATAATTTCAAGAGAAATATAACAATATAAAATTTGTGTAAAATATATTCGGTTTATTCATTATCTACACTATCATCGGCTGGTGGTTCAATTGGTAATACTGGTATGATTGGTTTGTGATAACTAAAATATGAAATATATGTGCGTGATTCGATATTTTCTAGATAACGTGTAAAAATTGCATCTATTGTTGTTCCGGATTTTGTTGTTGATTCTTTGGGATTTATATTTATAAGCAGACCAAATGTTTCTCGAAGAAAGTTAATCAACGTCAAAGAACCATTGGATTCGAAATTTACATTGAAATCTCCCCCGAGAATCAAAGGGATTTTGTCTTCGCCTCTTCCAACTGCATTTACACCTGTGTGGCTGTAAACCAGTAGGGAGCGGTGAATGAAATATATTATATCTTCTAGATTTTAACAAGTTAAACGGTTCAAGGATATTATCAAATAATCACAGAACACAGATGTAAATAACGTAAATAATTACAAAACACAATGATAAATATCCGGTGCACACGCGTGCTGCTTCAGCTGTTAATATATAGCGTCTGGACGTGTACATCTATAACGCGCGCATGCGCGACAATAGGGAGGCGCTGATAGCCTAAACTGATATATATGATGTATAGCTCTCTTTCTCTCTATGTTATATATCTGTGTACTCTGTCTTGTAACGAAGCCTGTGTTTTAGATATACCAAATGTATACCTCTTTTTCTCCTTCTCTCTACGTTATATTCTCTTCTTTATTCTCTCTCGTGTAACGAAATCTGGAAACGTTACATTTTTCCAATTCACTCTCCATTCTCGTCAAATATCAGAACGCCGCCAAAGAAGTATTCACTTCAAAAAGTGACCGAGAAAGTGCCGACTTTGGCAAACGAATAAAACATTTATCTTTGGATAACAAGTAAAATTCTTCATATAACATGATGCTACCATAGTCGATTAGGTGTGTACAATATTTGAGTAAAATTGGTACAGCAGTTTCAGGGATAATCAAATCATCCCTGAAACTGCTGTACCAATTTTACTCAAATATTGTACACACCTAATCGACTATGGTAGCATCATGTTATATGAAGAATTTTACTTGTTATCCAAAGATAAATGTTTTATTCGTTTGCCAAACGGGCTATAACTTGAACAAAAATAGTCGCAGAGTAATTTTAAGAATATCAAATTGAAGCTCCAACTTTTTAAATCTTGAGTTCAAAATTTTGTACCATCAGCAGATTTGAGTAATCATTAGAAAACAATCGCAAAACAAATTTTACAAATTTTAACTTGCCTTTCAAAAGGTCCACGGACTTTAGTAAATTTTTTTTCAGTGATTTAAGCAGTCCAAAAGCTTTGTATGGTGAATTTTTGCTGAGTTATTGTTGTTCACAGCAAAAAAGTCTCGGGAAAAAATTAACTCAGGATCTAAAAACTGGAAACTTCAATTAGATTTTTTTAAAATTGCCCTGCGCCTATTTTTATCCACATTACAGCCCTTTGAAAATCACCTTCAAATTTAGGATTTCTTTACATCCCTTAATTTTTGTTCCTAGTGTATATCAAACTTTAAATGTATTTAAAATTGCTCTGCATGTTTCGTAACGAAGTCAACTTTCTTCAGACAGGCGTTTCAAAGAGTCTATAGGTTCTTGTTTCATATGTTGACAAGCGCCACTAACAACTTCTTTTATCCAAACAATTGGCCTATTATCAATTGCTTTTTATGAAACCATAATTCAAACACTTCTCAAATTGGCAGTAGAAATAAAACTTGTTATCGTCAACTGGTTGACAAATTTTGACAATCAAAAAACGATTGACGGACATCAGTCACGATACCAGAGCCCCGATACTATTCTATGATTATTTTAAAATACATATTTAACTAAAATAATGTAATAATACGATTACATTTCACTAAAACCAATAAAAGGACTCAAACACCATCATATTATTGAAATGAAAATTGTAAATGAGGTTTCACGCGCACCCTTCACATAAGTCGATTCCATTCCAACTAAGATCAAACTGTAAAAAATAACCGATGAATTGAAGTGGGAGATATAAAATTCAATTTCAAAATTAACTATTAAAATTCATGTATTTCAGAATTTATTTAAAAATATAAATATATTGCATAAAAAAAAATTCATCCATTTTTGTGTAAGAATAGACTCGAAAACCATAACCAACGAACAAACTTAATATTACGACATGTGTTGTTCATAAATGCGTAAGGTCTTTTGATGTGTCTGGTTGTAATATTTATTCGCGGGTTACCGTGGGCGTTTTAGTCCACATGATTATATCAAGAATAGATTGTTACGGTCGAAAATAGAGTAACGTTGCACAACACGAATCGTTGGCCTCTTATCCCAATTTATCAATTTTGAAAGTGGAAATTATGTGTGAACTATTTTATGATCGCCCGCCAGTATTTAAATGAAATTTGCAGCTATTAACAGAACGTTCTTGGCGTATAGTGACGTTAATAATATTTTCAGATGGATACATTTACGCTCATTTGTGTTTATAATATACGTTCAATTTGTTTTCATATCTCCTTTTCAACAAGTCATTAATGCATTATAGCATATAGTAATTATGTTTAAGGATCTATTCCGACGATCCACAATACAGCCGAACCCAAGTCACTGGTATTACAGAGCGATAGTTAATAGTTCAAGTTTCTGCAGTAAAATCTCGATGCCTATCACTTAAGAGTAGCCTACGTAATTTAAAAGTTCTGTCAACGTCTATTGTCACAAAAAAGCGGTACGAGAAGTTGTCTATAGTTCATACAAAATAAACAGCAATGCACGTCATCATGTACCTGATGCGTCGGAGACGACTACTGTTGCTAAATTGCCAAAAATACTATAGAACTCAAGGAAATGTCATAAGACTAAGGTTATGTTACAACTAACATTTGTAAAGTAAAATTTTGAGATAATTTTTCATAAACTTCACTTTTTAGGGATGTGTTTATGCACTATGGCCTCAAATAGTGTTTGCAAGAGAAAAAGCTTTTTTGTTATTATTTGTTTTTTTTTTTTGATAAAAGTATATTCTTTAGATATAACAGGTTTTACTTACACCTAAAGAAATAATTCTCATTTCTATGACATACATACAAGAAAAGAAAATGGTATTTGAATTAAAAAATAAACAGTTTTAATACCTTGAAACGGACTCTTCCGCACGTAGAACATCTCTATCTCGAATTTGAGTGGCAGAGAAAAAATTTATCAACACATAAATGCAGAATATGTGTTTTATGCGACAGTTTTACTTTCTTCATTAGCGACTGCTTCATTGCCGTATCAATACGTTTGTAATCGTACGAAACTATTTTTTTTTTTTCATTCATCCGTATATGATACAGGCCGAATATATGTTTTTTTTTTTCGTTCAATGTAAAATCAGCAACGCGTTAAAGGTTTATGTTTAAAATCTCAGAATGAACATAAACATTTACATCGTGCTTTCTCATGATCCATGGACAGGGTTGGTTGTGTCCTATCCACCTCAAAACCAATAAATGTTGTTCGGTAGACGTCCCTAATCAGAATCAGTCGAAACCTAATCGATTCCAACAAGAAATTCCTCAAATAGTCCACCATTGTGCTTTCTCATAACCCATGGGCAGGGTGGGGTGTCCTATCCACCTCAAAATCAATAGATGTCGCCTGGTAGACGTCCCTAATCAGAATCAGTCGAAACCCGATCGATCCAACACGATTTAATTGAACGATTGTGCTAACAAAAAATATTTCTCAAATAGTCTATCATTGTGCTTTCTCATGACCCATCTCCATCTCCATATCCATATCCACTTCAAACTCAACAGGTGTCGTCTAGGAGACGTTCCCGATCAGAATCAGTCAAAACCCGATCGATCTAATATGATTTAGTTGAGTTAGTGTACTAACAAAAAAAATTATTAATGCCGACGACAACGACACACATCATCATTAGGTCATCAGTCCTAAGACTGGTTGGACGCTAACCTCGAGCTTCTCCTATCTTGTGCTATCGCTTTATCGCTTCTTCCATCCCAACTTATTTTACTTCCTAAATAAGTGAAGTATTTAACTTCCTCCAATCTTTCATTATTAATTTGTACTTTCATTTTTGCTCTGCTCTCGCGCCCTCTGCACACTAACACTTTTGTTTTGTTTTTATTCACCCTCATTCCGTATTCCTCTGTCAACACTGCCTCCATTTCGCTCAACGCTGATTTTTAATTCCTCTTTACTACATGCTAATACTGCTATGTGATCCGCGAATCTCAGCATTTTGTGTTTCTGTCCCTGTACTTTAATCCCGAAATCCACTCTATCTTTTACCACATCAATTGCCTCTTCGATGTACAGATTAAAAATTAGTGGTAGCGTACATCCTTGTCTTTCTCCTTTCCTAATACCTACTTCTCCTCTTTCCCCTTCTACTTCTATAACAGCAGTTTACTCTTTATATAGATTGTTTACCACTCTCCTATCTCTATACTTCATTCCCGCGCTCTTTAGTATCTCGAACAATTTTTCCCATTTTACATTATCAAAAGCTTTTTCTTTTTTTCTAAATCTACAAATTCTATATAAGCGTTCTTTCCTTTTTCTATTGTTTTCCCTAACATTACTCTTAGCGCCAGAATAGCTTCGCGAGTTCCCCTATTTCGCCTAAACCCGAATTAGTCTTCTCCTAGTATTTCCTCCGCTCTATTTTCCATCCTCTTCTGCACTATTCTGGTTAAGATTTTTGACGCGTGAGAAGTTAGGCTAATCGTTATAAAGTTCTCGCATTTGTCGGCTCCTTTCTTTTTCGGTATAGTAACGATAATGTTCCTCTTATAATCCTCCGGCATCTCACCCGTTTCGTATATGTATTTTACCAGTTCAAACATCCTATTTACTACTTTCTGTCTCGCACATTTAAAAATTTCCACCTGTATTTTAACTACACCCGGCGCTTTATTGTTCTTTAGCCCCCTTAGTGCTATTTCAAATTCCTCTCTCAATATAGGTTTTCGTACATCTTCCCTATCGATGCTAGATTCTTCCTCTAATATTACTCCTAATTCCTGACCCTCGTATAAATTTCCTAAGTACTGCTTCCATCTATTCGCTTTCTCCTCTCTTCCGATCAGTATGTCCCCCGATTGACTCCTAACGTTTCTACTTATTGGTCCTATATCCCTGAAGTTCCTCTTAATTATTTTGTAAGCCTCATCGGTCTTACCTACTTGGAGCTTATCATCTACTTCTTTGCATTTATCCTCTATCCATTGATTTGTAGAATATTAGGGACAAATTAACCTTCATGCTTTCATCTTTGTTGTTTTAAAATGTCAGTCTGAATGAATGAAGTCCTAATTTAGTAGAAAAAAAATTACTTGTACCCAATGTACCCAAATACAATTTATTTATGACGATGCTTTCAAGATATACCATACGTTATTAAGGAGCACATTACACATCTAAATATACCCACACAGTTATGTTACCGTAGTAACATTTCTGTTGTAAAAAGAGCAAAACAAACAATGATTTCATGCCTGAAATATTTTTATTCCATACCTCCCGGCATACTTTGAATTGGCGCCACGTGTCACATCCTATCATATATATATAGTTTGACACGCCACATTTTATCTGATGCCTTGCCAATCTAAAGTGGTTAATTTTGTATGAGTTCAAGTAAGCGAGGCGCGCCGAGATCTGGCGCCTAAAACAATACCTGTCGCTTTTAATAAAACATACCTTCTGGTAGTATAGTGGAGGTTATTTTTTCCTAGTATTATACAGGGTCCGGCAGTCAATACTGATGGATTTTGGATGGAGCTAGTACCTGGCTAGGGATGTCCTAAGGGGTGGAGTTTAGTCTCCTCCTCTTCTCCGGATGTGGAAGTTTAGTTACAATGGAGGCATGGACCCCTGCACACCGCGCATTTGACGTCGAGGCGTATTTTAAAAATAATGACTCTGTGGTGCTAACACTACGGCAGTTTCAGTTGCATTTCAATGTTCCTCCTCGTAGGCGAATTTCATCTCGGAACACCATTGTTTTGTGGGTTAAAAACTTTCGGGGTACAGCAGCCGGAACATCAAGGCGAAGAGGACCCTTCAGGACGACAAGGTCACCTGCAAATGTTGATGCTAAACAAACTGCTTTTGAACATAGCCTCAGTTGTTCAATTCGTCGTCATGCTCAGACGCTAAGGATGTCCGATAGGAATGTTCGACGGATTCTTCATGAAGACTTAAAATTTCACCCGTACAAGATGGCGATCGTTCCGCGAAGAATTACAGCCGCAAGATTTCGCAAGAAGGTTAGCTTTTGCAGAGACCTTGTTAGAGAGAATCAATGAAGACCCTAAAATGCTCACGTTAACTATGGACCAAGCCCACTTTTACCTTAACGGTTGTGTTAATAAACAAAATTTCTGTTATTGGGCCCCACAAACGCGAAAAATGCGATCCCACCCCAAACCTTGGCAAAAGTAATGACGAATTTCACCAACCAACTCGAGCAGTGCACCAAAAATGGAGGTCATCATTTACTTGACGTCATTTTGCCACATAATGAATTTTCTTAAAACATTTTGGATATATTATAAACTTCCATTTTTACTCTTTCAAATATTTTTTTCCTTCGAAATTCATTGACCTATTTTCCGTCAGTATTGACTGTTGCACCCTGTATTATGGACTCTTATGGAAGCCCTAACAGGATTACTACACCAATCCCCGTGTCAAAAATCAAAGTTGTGTAAATTATGTTTTAGATAATCGATATGATTTTACTTTTGACTGCCATTAACTATTTTTGGATGGAGATGTCAGTCCACAGTTTGCATCGACGTACAAATGTCGTTGCCAAATGTTTCGAATAGTTCTGTTGTTTATCCTAGACACTATTTTCATTTTGTGATAAACAACGCGGCGTTTGTAAAAAAGAATTTGCTGCACCTTTATACCAAACTCTCCAAGGGAAATCATATAGAAGGATATGAGAGAGGACGGTCAGATATATATATATATATATATATATATATATATATATATATATATATATATATATATATATATATATATATATATATATGTATATATGGCATAATAAACTGACGAACAAGTATTACATTTTCATAAAAAAGGGAAGTATGTTTTGATTAAAGTTAATACTAGATTAGGTAATTGTATACAAGAAGTGTTCCTGGGCAAATGCTTACGAAATTTTTCCTACCCCCCTATTTTCGAGGGTACTAGAGACGAATCTGGCCTCAGTTTCATCCGCTCGGACACAGTTTTCGAGAAAATGGATTTTCCACTTTTCCGTAATACATACCACTTTTCTTATCAAATAATTTTTAATAATAATACTTCACACTACGTAGGTAGCTTATATTAATACCAATAGATACTACAACACTTCCTTTACACATATCATATATTAAACCGTCATAAAACCTATTAGAAACTTTCGATGTTTAGTTACTTCAAATGTATACAATGACTTGCAGTTGGCGTCGTCCATTGTAATTCGTACGCCCTCCGTGTCGTTCGATGAAACTACATACATACAGAGAGGCTCCAAAAGCTAACTCTAAATATTAACAACTAAATACGCTGTTATTTTGAAGGATATTAACCTAACCTAACCTAACCTGACTGTCTACTTATTATGGTTAGGTTAGGTTAGGTTAGTATCCTTCAAAATAAGAGCGTATTTAGTTGTTAATATTCAGAGTTAGCTTTTGGAGCCTGTCTGTATGTATGTAGTTTCATCAAATGACACGGAGGGCGTATGAATTACAATGGACGACGCTAACTGTAAGAGATTGTATACATTTGAAGTAACTAAACATCGAAAGTTTCTAATAGGTTTTATGACAGTTTAATATATGATATGTGTAAAGGAAGTGTTGTAGAATCTACTCGTATTAATATTAGCTATCTATGTAGTGTGAAGTGAAAGTTATTTGATAGAAAAAATGGCCTCGTGCGGAAAAGTGGAAAATTCATTTTCTCGAAAACTGTGTCCGAACGGATGAAACTGAAGCCAGATTCGTCTCCAGCACTCTCGAAAATAGGGGGGTAGGAAAAATTTCGTAAACATTTGCCCAGGAACACTTCTTGTATACAATTACCCTAGATTAAATTACTGACACCAATATTATGTACAAATAGTTCCTATAGTCATTTCTATATGTTCTTATAGACCGTCATGATAGTCGAGTTAATTGGAGCGCATTGTGTGTCAAATACAATTACTACTAGCTACCGACAGTCGTGATCGTTGTTCGATTCCAAGTGGTAGTACTAGCAATATCGGTGGGAATGGGTGTATATATGTATTATTTTGTTTCATGGTGGGAATATTTGATTTCCTGCAAAGGAATGAATGCTTTCTACAAATCAGGAAGGAATGAAAAACCAACGGTATTCTAGAAGGGGCTTACTAGCCTTTCACTTTTATTATTTAATTTTTATATGGCATGATCAGACATTCGGACCAGGTTTCAAAAAATAAAACCCGCCACGGATAGGATTCGACATATGCCCTGGACGGGAACCGAACGACAGACAGCGGTTTCGAACGTATTCGTTCTCATCAGTGCCGTACACGGTACACCGGTCCAAGAATCCAGAACAGATATGGAATCCTACCCGTGGCGGGTTTTATTTTTTGAAATCTTGCTGATCGTGCAGAAACACGGGAAAGGGGTCGAGTATCGCTTTTAGGTAGAATTCAATGCCTGAAGGGGCTATAGCCCAAGGAGTAGTTGTTTCCTATAGCGATTATGTAATAACCTTGCTATTCGGGAACTACTTTGCCACCTCTGCCGTTCGGTTCCCATCCGGGACAGATGTTGAATCCTACCCGTGGTGTGTTTTATTTTTGAAACCTTGAGTAATAACTTTTATACTATGAGTTACTGGGGGAAACTTATCTTTAGGAAGCAACTTTTTACTGTCGTGTAAGTTATATGTTACTGAAGTATTTCATCATATATTATGTTAAAGTTATTTAGAAGTTATACTGGTTTTCTTTTAATTAAATACTGTACTCATATATACGTATTGACTTGCATTTCATATTTTTGTCCTATAAACGGATTTCTCTGTTGTGCAATAAAGGCATTATTTTTGTTATTATCATTGGTGAACTACAGATTTACATATTAAAAATAAATGTAACTACCATTAAATTTTCGCCGAAGTCGCAAACTCCCTTGATATAGAAATATCGGTTCCATCAGATTTCATTAGCGTCAAAAGTTAATAAGCTCACGCCACAAGGCACACCCTCCTAATAAAATTAATTCGAAACGATGAAATTACACCCGTCAGTTCGGTAAATAGGATGTATGTAATACCAAGACGATTCGAGACACGTTTCGCGTAATACTAACGATTTTTGCCTACAATACGACATTCACCGCAGTATTACCGTAATTTAGATAACCCATCCGTACTTTATCCGGTGATATTCTCGTCGTCCGCCAAGAATACGTTACAAATGGACGGAATTGTCAACAACGTGGATTCCTATAATAAAAACGGCAGGGCTCAAAGCCTACAGCCCGAGTAGGTGTAATGGGAAGCGGGAGGGACGACGATAATGGGGTAGCTGGCTGATGGCCAGATTTCCACGGTTAATATTTTCACAGGGGTAGTAGTGCATTGCGGATCGGGAAACAATATGCAGTTTATTTCTGAATGAATCGTTGGAGTGATCCGGCTTTAATTTCGGGCCCTTGTAGGGATCGATAAATTTATATCAAGCAAAGAAATAAATAATGACTTATTAAGAAAGAGCTAAAATTTTCTGTATGAATAATTTGTAGTTACTAGTTTATTTATAATATTATATTTTTATTTATAATACTAGTATAACTTGTAGTTACTATTTGTAATACTAGTTTAACTTAAAAAGTGACTATAAAGTAGATATTAATTTTAATTATCTCTATAAAATATCGTTCCTGTCTCTCTCTGTTATATAAGGTGCTACAATAAAAGCACAATATTTGAATTTTAAGTAACATGATTTTCTGTAGCAAAGTATTGAAATATTTATTGATTTGTGGCGACGCGTTAAACTGGCGCATTAGCAAAGATAATGAGTGTGACTCGATAGCTCAGCGGTCAGAGCAACCAACCGGAAATTGAGAGAGCCGGGTTCGATTCCCGGTCAAGGCGTATACACTCTTTATCCTTGCTATCGCCAAAGATTTATACTGTATATACTTATATAAACAACACATCCGATAAATGGCCGTCACGGCTTTGGTCGCACACAAGTACTCTTCTGGGGATATTTTCAATAACGGTTTTGCATAAATATGGCGCTATTTCGTTAATACAGCGTTCACTTTCGGCCTTCAACGCTTGGGTGATCGTGGACTTGTTGACGTAAACCTGACACTTCAGAAAACCCCACAGAAAAGAGATCGCAAGACCATGGCGACCAATTCTGGTCATCAAAATGGGAGATGACACGACCAGGAAATAGTCGTGCAAAACCATCAATATTTCACAGATGGTACGGCAAGTGATACCATCCTGCTGAAACCACATGTCTTCAAGAGCAATATCTTCCAACTAAGGCACAAATAACTGAGTTATCATGTCACGATAACGTACACCATTTACCGTTAATGCCATTTACCATTACTTGCTTCGTTATCAAGAAAAATGATCCAATGATTTCTTCAGACCACAATATACACCAAACAGTGACACGTTGGGGCAGCACGTGTTTTTAATAAATCATTAGTGGATTTTCTAAGCCTCAAATATCATAATATTGCATATTAATGAAGTCATGAAAGTGAAAGTGGACCTCGTCGATGAAGATGATTTTGGCCACCAATTCGGCATCACAATCGACATTGGTGAACTCTCTTCGCTATGCATGGCCTGTTGGCAAAAGTTGTTGAGTCGATTGTACTTTGTAAGCATGGAAATGCAAACCTTTAGTGATGGTGAAGATGCCACTCTTCACCAGCAATATGGTGAGGAGTGGCTGTTGAAATGTCCAATTCTTGTGTACGATGGTTAATGGAGGTCCCTTGACTCTCGACTGCACTCTGAATAACACGTGAACTGTCATGATGTTGTGTTCTGAACGACCACTACAAGCTCGTGTCGAGTGTTTCACATCAATAACTGAAACAGTACTTCCGAATTTTTCGATTATTCGTGTCACAGTTGATAAATTTGGAATATTATTTCTATCGAAAATTGGACGCACTTTACGAATCCTTGCAACAAAACTTTCACCATTTTGATAGTAATGTTTAACAATAAGGACGAGTTATTGTATCATAGCGCTCCATATTTACCAACTCTTATCAGTCTCCTATCAACCTGTCACAATTATTGACCCATCAAAACAGCACAGCCAAAATGGCGCGCCATTCAAGTTTTGCAACACCCTAGGATTTAGTAAATGATCCCTGGTTTCATTACACTTATAATTTTTTATCAGATAGATTATGTACAATAAGTAAAAATTGGAAATAAATAACAAAATCTTCATCTATCATTATAGAGTTCCAAAAGGTAACATATTGGGTCCAGTTTTATTTACCATTTTAAAACACATTTTCCTTTCACGGCTGAGTCTTGAATTTTGTAATTATTATCATTTGTACGTTATTGACACCCGAATGTATTGCTTATTTAATTCCTGATATTTAAATCATACTACTACTGCCCCATTAATACATACCTACATAATTTTTAATACATTTAGTAACCACTCACTCAAAACTCAAAACTAATCCTCGTAAATGGTGTTATGTTATTTGAAAATCTTAAATATAGGCGGATATATAAGTTGCAATATGTATTTATCTCTATGATAATATAATATAATTATTACTGTAACTTATAACATATATAAAAAAAATGTAGTATTTTATAATAAAAAAGGATCGTTCCATTTAAAAATATATAGATGACGTCATACCTCCTACATGAATCACCCTGTATATATTAATTGTATTTTAAAAAATGCGCAACAAAAAATGAAATTTTATGGATTCAAGGGTTTTTCGCAAAAGATATTCCTTGAATTTTTAACGAATTTATTGAGTACTTTACAAAAGCCACTCTATGATGAGTATCTCTATATCTAATTTTATATACATTTGTAAATGAATTAATAACGCAAATATGATTCTGTTTTAAGACAAAAATCAAGGAAGCGATACTTTGTTTGAATGCGATGATAACATTCGCGATAAACAAGAAGTTTGCTAATTATTTCATAATAAATATCTAGTATAAATTAAATACTGTTGTTATTATATGTTTACTTGTTAACATAAGAAGAATTTCCTTGCCAATAAACCTATTAATTAAACATCGATATTTTTCGAAACAAGAAACAGAAAAAAGAACCCTATCCTCTATTGCTTCATGTATTGTAAACAAATGTTCGCTTCTATATTTCCTTTAATATATTGCTTATTTTCTTTTTGTTTCAGGTAAGTAAGAACACTACAAGAAATTATGGAAAACAGATTTCGTGAGTATTACCCATTATTTATTATAACCATTTTCAGTAAAAGTTAAGTGCAGTAGATATTAAATGTAATGCATATTAAATATAATAAATAAGATTGAATTTACTATAAATTATTTCACATAATTATTCATATAAGTATCATATAAGTATAAAAACCTAATTTAACTATTAATCAAGACAACAAGTAAAAGCTAATATATTCACTATTCGCTGAAAAATTCTGTAGGAAATTCTATTCTCAGCGGATGTAGAATTACACTAATGAAATACTGCAAAATATATAGAATTCTGATTTCACATTTTATAATACTCTAGTATAATGCAAATACACGTTTTGATGCAAATACGTTTCTATATGCTATAGGGCTTATTTTGTCTTATATTTTATCATTGCATTGATTGTTGCATCTCCATCAATTGGTATTTGAAATTAAAAATGAAATATGTGTTCTCTAGGTGTATATCTTTATCAGTCATTTTTTGAATACCTTTAAATTTCGTAACTTGTAAGTCGGGATTCGAGAAAGGAACCACCAAACCGCCAAGCTGTTATTAAGTAGTTGCCGAATAGGCAATGCTACTACATAATCGCTATAGGAAACAACTACTTCTCGGGTTAAAGTTCCGCCAGGCATTGAATTATACCTAATAGCGATCTTCGACCCCTTTCTCGTGTTTCTGTACGATCAGTAAGGTTTCAGAAAAGAAGACCCGCGACGGGTAGGATTAAACATATGTCCCGGATGGGAACCGAACGACAGACCAGCGTACCCGGTCACGCACAGCAGCGATGTTTTCAGCAGACCTTGCGCTTCAGTGATGTATGGGTGTTGGCTGATCATTTATCAAACCGGTTGACTCGAATTATTCCACCAAACGTCGAATAGTCGACTCGTCGGGACGGTTGTGGCGATGAAAAAAATCACGTAATACACGAAACGTATCTCGTATGAAGCCCTGATTTTGAAAATAAAATTTGATGATTTGTATACGTTGTTGAACTCTATCATATTCCATGATGATATACCATACGCTGCTGAAAGTTGACAGATATTGCTTTAACAACATGGGCGCTATCACATAGTAAATTTCGATCGTCCTTATTGAAAGACCCTATATATGTAAATATAAAAACAAATAGTATATATCATTTTAATGCAAGGTCTAAATGTAACGTAGCGTGGCGACGAACTGCATTTATTTAGTTCACGGTAGAAGCAATAAACCCTGAACGTTTGATAAACAGACTCCGACACATTCTTGTATAAACAGGTTAATTTAAACTAACAAGCTTTACAAAATACAATGAACGATATTCAGTGAATAAAAATAACCTATTCTGCAGGAATGGAAACTTTTCGGCGTCAAGTGCAGGAAACGCAATTGTTTCAATTATATATTTTACATATGCCCGGCAGAAAATACTGTTTCCAACATTAAAGGGAGGTATTATATGATATGTTTATGAAATATATATAGTTCGCGTTTACATAACGCAAAATAAAAATAAATAGTTTTAAAACTTCAATGCGGACTTTTTCGCATGTAGAACACTTCTATCTCGAAATTGAGTGGCCGAGGACAAATAAACCAACACATCATCATGAGGTCATCAGTCCTAAGACTGGTTGGACGCTAACCTCCAGCTTCTCTTATCTTGTGCTAACCTACGCATTTCGCTAATTGTGCTACAACCTACATCTCTTACTATTTGCGAGCAGTAGTCTAATCTAGGCCTACCTCTGCCTTTCTTCACTCCTATTTCTGCCTCCAAAATATCGCGGACTATTCCCCCATGTCTCAGCACGTGGCCTACCATTCTATCTTTTCTCTTCTTTATGTTTTTCCACATACTTCTTTTCTCGCCGACTTTCTCCAATACTTCTTCGTTTCTAACCTTATCAGTCCATGGTATTTTCATCATTATTCGGTAACACCACATCTCAAAAGCTTCTAATTTCTTCCTACATGCTTCCCCTACCGTCCAGGTTTCGCAACCGTATAGTGCCGTGCTCCATACATATGTTTTCAAAAATTTCTTCTTTGTTTCTAAGTTTATTACCCCCGAGCATAAAAGTGCTTTCTTTTTGTTAAAAGCTATTCGACCCTGCGCTATTCTTTGTTCTATGTCTTTACCGCTTCTTCCATCCCAATTTATTTTACTTCCTAAATAAGTGAAGTCTTTAACTTCCTCCAATCTTTCATTATTAATTTGTACTTTCGTTTTTGCTCTGCTCTCGCGCCCTCTGCACACTAATACTTTAGTTTTGTTATTATTCACCCTCATTCCGTATTCATCTGTCAACACTGCCTCCATTTCGTTCAATGCTGATTCTAATTCCTCCTTACTTGATGCTAATACTGCTATATCATCCGCGAATCTCAGCATTTTTAGTTTCTGTCCCTGTACTTTAATCCCGAAATCCACTCTATCTTTCACCACATTAATCGCCTCTTCTATGTACAGATTAAAAATTAGTGGTGATAGTGTACATCCTTTGATAACCGCTTGGCGGCTTGGTGGTTCCTTTCTCGATTTCCGACTTATATGTTACTGACAGAGATCGTATCGATAAAGATGTATACGCCATAAAGTTCATTCGGCATTTGTCCTGAATCGGCGTACCGTGTGCGGCACTGATATGAACTAACAAGTTCGAAACAGCTGTATGTCGTTCGGTTCCGATCCGGGACAAATGTCGAATCCTACCTGTGGCGGGTTTTATTTTTTGAAACCTTATCTGATCGTGCAGAAACACGAAAAAGGGGTCGAGGATCGCTTCTGGGTATAATTCAATGCCTGGCGGGGCTTTAGCCCGAGGAGTAGTTGTTTCCTAGAGCGATTATGTAATAGCTTTGCTATTCGGGAACTACTTTGATAACCGCTTGGCGACTTGGTGGTTCCTTTCTCGATTTCCGACTTATATGTTACTGACAGAGATCGTATCGATAAAGATGTATACGCCATAAAGTTCATTCGGCATTTGTCCTGAATCGGCGTACCGTGTGCGGCACTGATGAGAACTAACAAGTTCGAAACAGCTGTATGTCGTTCGGTTCCGATCCGGGACAAATGTCGAATCCTACCTGTGGCGGGTTTTATTTTTTTAAAGTTAATTAAGAAACAATTAATCTAATTAATTGATTATTGGAAACCTTAATTATAATTTCCAAAGTATGATAAATTTCTTTACCTTTTCGTAAAAACAATTATAGTTCTTAATATATTAAATTCACTTAATATTTACAGTTTTCAATGAAGTTGTAGTGACAGAAATGAACGACTTACTTGTCCAAAAAGACCATACGATAATAGTCCACTTTTTTGTCCATAGTCCATTTCAACTACCTTATTTCCACAGGACGTCTTCTATAAATCTTACGTATCATACGTAATTGACCTGTTATGACGTTAAAAGAAAAATGATCATAAAATACTAACACTTCCTGTATCATGAAAAATCGTTATTTTACTTGAAGTTAAATAAATATTAATTATAACAGCGCCCTCTAGTCTCAGTCTACGAAAACAACTGAATGTGAACTACATTACTTGAACTTTAATAAATATTAATTATAACAAGGATCATCTAGCCTTAGCTTCCGAAAACAACTGAACTTCACATTTAAAATTCCTCTTAAAACAAACAATAAACACATTGAGTACGCAAATGGCATCACCTTTTCCTATAAATTCTACACCTGATTCTTTACAACCTTTACAAAAACTTTTTTCTATAAAATCCAAAGGATATGGGTATTTAATATAATGAATTATTTAACATGTCGCATAATCTTCCCTCAAACTAATATGATAATAGACTATTAAGATCTATTACAAAATCAAATACGTTAATGACTAATATCTTCTCTGGGAACAGAGAACTTAATTTTTCAAAGATTAGTCAAGTGCGAGCCGTTTTCACTGAAAACTGACCCTCTGAAGGTATTCATTTCAATAGTCGTTTTTAATAAACAAGTCCGATAAACGCAGATATATACCTAGTGTATGCGTTATTAAGATTATCCCTATAAGATTGTTGTTTTTCAAGATATCGGTGTCAAATTTTAGAAATTGCAATAACAACTTTTTTTGTGTATTTATCAAAGTGATCTTATGTTTAAACCTATCTGAGTCTTGTAGTCAAGTCCAGTGGCAGCAGACGTTCTAGCCTATTTCTCCAATCAATAGGGAATGACCCGGTCACTAATTGTAAACAGCAAAAAAGAAATTTGAGCATATAGAAAATAAAATTTCAAGAAACTTACGGCCGCTAGCATAGCCTAAAAAATTCGCAATAGTCAAAAAAACGGTTTTTCGCGAATAAAAAAGAAAGTTGTTCTCAGATTGGAAAAAGTTAAATAAGAAAGTTGTAGATAATGAAAAAATATTTCGATTCAATTTTTGTGAGCTCGAATCGATTCATTACTTTTCGAGTTATATCGAAAAAACCGTTGAAAATTGCTTGTTGAATATTGTTCTTGCTCTAAAAATTACAATATTTGATGAAAACATTTAATAATTTCAGAAACTGTAGTCCTAAGTGAGGCGAAAATGATTGTTTTTGTACAATTCCAAAATTTTTGTTTTCAAAGTTATAGCTGTTTTCGTAAAAAATGTGTTTTCGTAAAACGGCTGTTCCATCGAAACGGATGGTCCTACAGACTTGTTCGAGGGCTTATTTTCTTCGTTAGGAGTTGTACTACAAACACATTTTCAGGAACAATCGTTATTTTTAATTTTCATATATAAAAAATCGCGTTTGAAAATGACGTAATTTTCGTACATCGGTTTTTTGGCAATAAATTCTTGTAATAAAACCGATGTACGAAAATCACGTCATTTTCAAACGCGATTTCTCATATAAAAAATTAAAAAAATTGATTGCTGCTGAAAACATATTTGTAGTACAACTCCTAACGAAGAATATAAGCCCTCGAACAAGTCTGCTGGACCATCCGTTTCGATGGAAAAGCCGTTTTACGAAAACACCTTTTTTTACGAATACAGCTATAACTTTGGAAAAAAAAATATTTTGGAATTGTACAAAAACGATTGTTTTCGTCTCACTTAGGACTACGTTTGCTGAAATTATTAAATGTTTTCACCAAATATTGTTATTTTTAGAGCAAAAACAAAAAAACGCAATTTTCAACGGTTCTTTCGATATATCTCGATAAGTAATGAATCGATTCGAGCTCACAAAAATTGAATCAAAATATTTTTCATTATCAACAACATTCTTATTTAACTTTTTCCAATCCGAGCACAACTTCCTTTTTTATTCGCGAAAAATCGCTTTTTTGACTTTTGCGAATTTTCTAGGTTATGCTAGCGGCCGCCATTTTGAGAGCAAAAAACTGTAAGTTTCTTGAAATTTTATTTTCTATAAATTTTCTTTTGCTGTTTACAATTAGTGACCATTTAACATAGGGGCTCAGACGGATTGATTGGACTATATGCGCTTCATTGATATCGTACACATTTAACTTTTCGCATAGACTGAACTTACACAAACAATCAACTGAAGTTACTCAACATAGTACGTAGAAAAAATAAAATAACAGTTAAAGGAATTATGTTTCCTACACCAAATTTTAAAATTAATCCTCATGAAAACATAAAAACATATCAAGTTATGCTACGTCCATGTCATAGCTTGAAACTTCCTCATCAATCGTGCGTCGATTAACATATTAAGGAAAATATCGTGTTGCATGGTAGCTACCCTTCGGTTTTATTAAATATTTTCAACCATTAAACACATTAATTAAATCATAATAGGCATTATCGATCCTCGTCGTTTTCACGATGTATGCTTTGAAGCACACCAAACTATATTCGTAAATATAGACGTAGCGTTACGTTTAACAAAACGGACAAAGAAAGTAATTGGAGAGAAAAAGTACACGTTTGCATTTAGATAATAGAAAACAGAGGTATTTTTAGAACCGATGTAGAAAATTGAGGTCGTGACTGGAAGGTAACGGGAAATGCTGCCACGGAATGCAAGTTGTAATAAAAGAATTTTATAAAATATGCAAAAAAATGGTGGACTGCATAGTTTGCTAAACAAATTTTAATAATATCTATTTTTTAAGTTCGCAGGGGAGTTATAAATTTCATGAAATTGAGGAATTTATATGGAAAAACTAGGTAGGAATATTAAAGTGTGTGTTTTATTAAAGTTTTATTAAAGTTTGGACACACAGAAAGTAGACTTCCTTCCCCAGAAAGCCTACAGGCAGGCTTGAGTAGAGGAAGGTTACACATATAGACGCGGACAAACACCCAGCCGCGAGGGAAGTGCCAAGTTCCCTCTGCTGAGAATCGAACTCACGCAGGCAATGTGCCCAGTATTTGGCCCAGTTGCCACACTGTTACAAAATACCAAGTTGAGAATGAGAATGAGACCATGTGTCGCCCATCCAAGTCGCACCGAGCATTTCGTTGCTTGATTTCGAATAGCGCAGGTCCGACAATGAACAAAGTACGCTGCCTTATCTTCCGTTTATGAAATCACTTTATGAAATAATGGTGTATCAGATCAAGTAGGCATTGCATGCTCTACGAGTCACAACCAAATAATTTTTCTCTTTAAATATGGAGATATTACGCTATTATTAATAATAGTTGATTCCAGCAGTCTTATAAAATGCCGTAAACCGGGGTTACTTCACCTACTTTTAAATTTAAAGTAAAAACTTCGTGTACTTCTCTATCGGTTGGAGAGGGGGAAAATTTTCTAGGATCGGTGGAGGGCTTGTAAAATTGATTCATCATGTTAAAATATATTTTCGTTGCTTTCTCTTTCTGTAAAAATTCAAAAACTTGTAAACTTATCTGGACAAGAGGGGTAACTTTGCCCACAAGAGAGGCAACTTTGGTTTTCTATTAAAAACTGCCTTCAAAGTCTCTTCCGGGCAATATCACCTTTGTAGGGGGTAAAATAAGCCAAGACAAACATGAGAACAGTTGATTCAAAATTTATTTTGTCACCTCTGAAGTAATAAACTTCATGAGATAAGTTTCGTCGTAGTTCACGTACAGTGGCTCGTTCTCGAGATATATTTTGACATTTTCTGACTGTTAACTCATCTGTGTGGCGTTGAACGAATTAGCTGTTTCAATCTTCTCCTGGCAGGTTACCGCTTTTAAAGTTCCTAACACACTGGCCACATCTTACCAAGTAGTCTCTCACGATTAGTATCACTTCCAAAACACCTAAAGCATCCCCCAGTCAGCACATACAAGAATTTAGTGGAGAATTTTAGACTCTTCAGCTGGAGAAAGTGCAGTTGGGTGACCAACAGACTTTTCTGTGCTTTCCTGTGAATTTATTGCCAATGGTCTTTCTTGGGATGTTGAACTTTGATGCACCTTGCCTTATTAACATCTCTCCGCTAATAATAGCATTCAGAGCTTTTTCAAGATCCTGTTGAGAATAATCCTTGTATTGACGGCGCCCCAACTTCGGTGTGTATTTTCGTGATATTGTTTTGAAATAAAAAGTTAGGTAGGTATCAATCTTTAGGTAGGTAGGTATCAAAATTTAGGTAGGTTTAGCAACTTTGTACTGTGTGCTGTGTTTTTCACCTCCCCCCAATCACCGCGCATACTGATACAGGGTAGGAGGAAGGTATACTACCTAACTATATAGTGCGCACTGCGAATGAAAACTATGTGGCTGAAAACACTACGGTTACCTACTTAAAAATATTCATAGTTCGTCCATACTCAGCCCATTGAGGTTTGGGCAAGATAACCCCAATTTGCCTACAGGTCATTTGGTAACATTGTCCATCAAAACGAACACATGAAAATGAAGGTATTAAAATTCCCCTATCATATTGCTCTAATCATTATTATATGCGACATAAATAGAAGTAATTTAAAAATCTTACCAGCTTTCGTCATTGGCTGATCTGATAAAAGTTGCTTAGGTACTCAAATTATCTGTCTTGGAGTCCCCTTATACAGCTCGCAGTTTCACACTGATAAACTATCACCACATGGAAAAACTTGTGCCGCCCTTGTGCCAACATCCCAACTAGTAACCCTGATTATTTGCTGCGCATCCAGTGACCATTCAAGTAATTAATGTTTGGCGCTCAAACTTTTTTTCAAAAATAAGTAAAGTTACCCCGGTGGGCAAAGTAACTCCAGTTGACGGTATTAATTCTGAGGGACTCATGATTTGATTAAGCTTGTGAATTATATATTATCGTTAGGTATATACATAGGACAGTGCTATAGCCATCTATCTGCTTAATTACAAAGCAATCCTCTTTGCGCGGGGTGTCCAAGACACCACTCATCGTGAATATCTACTTCTACTTTTCTAGTTACCAGCTGAATGGCTTTAATCTATCCTATATATACTTACCATCAAGAAAAGAATATAATAAGACACTTTCGATACATTTGCCTGAAATATAGGCAACAGTGTGTTAACTTTTAAATTATTCACGTTTTGGTCGATAGAGAACGCGACCATTTTGAAACCCAGAACGTAAAGGACTCTAAAATCTAACTCATTGTTACCTATATTTCAGAAAAAGTATCCAAAGTATCTCGTTATATTCTATCTTCATGGTCTATTGACTGGATAAAATCACGGTATGCAGTTTTTATGCCTGATGTTCCCACTGGAGACACACTAGATGAGGCAGGTCTCCTGTATTTATTGAATATATCATTAAACATAACATAAAATATCACGTAAGTTAAATAATCCAACGAATCTAAATCTGACGCTGTTTTGATGCAGTAAGATGTACTAAAAACAAAATGTTCTGCCAAAATCTTGCGAGTTTTCTGTGTACCTTGTGGTATTGACTGGCAGTACTTTATCTCTATAAGAACAGTACTATGTATGTATTTCACAGAATCGGAACTTATTTAATACATACAGCCTACCGAATAGAACACCTTCATTTCACATTCTGGCTAATTATTTCTAATTGTCTATACTAACTGCATGCGATTCCTCCAATTTGTCGAAATATGTTTCGACAAATGGAAATGCGCCTCGTCACTCTGGTTTCTGCAAATGTAAACCTTCATATAAAATAATTTTTAAGTTCCTGAACTACCATGATTTTATGCGAGTGGAAGTGAAGGTGTAAATACAGAATTCATCTTACTGGCCTGCCAGACGTGACAGGGGAGCTCGCCATACACCTGATCGGCGCTGACTGGCTTCCACTGCTGCACAAACTCTTTCCACATTTTCGGGAGTTCTTACCGTTCGCTAAAGTCCCGGAGGTCTCCCAGGTCCCAAAGATCCAGTTGTGCGGAGGTCATTCGCCCACTTCAAAATCGTGTTCCGAGTGGGGACACTAGAGCGCCTTCCAAAATTGAAATGATGTCGGAGTCTGCGTTGCGTAGCGAGAACAGAAAAATAACCGATCTCCATGAACGTGTCGTAAACAAAAACATGATGCTCAAGCGTCCACAGCTTTAAGGTGACTGAAACGGTATCTCCTGACCTTCACATACCAAAATTCCGAAAATATTAGCCTCTCGCTCTGAACTGTCATTTCAAAGACGTCCAAAATCTCTGCTGGACCCTGTAGTTTATTTTCTTAATAGAATGAACATTAGAGTATTGGGCTAATTGGTGTTACATGAATTAATACGTTAATTATTGGAGATATACGCTAATAATGGCATGATAGAAAATGATGTTTTAACAAATGATAATAACGGAGATGTTGAAATCCTTATAAGCATCTTTGATCGTTTCCGGAGTACTTTGATTAATTACTTGCCTTATTCCGTCTAGTTCGTTTGAAATCATCTCAGTTATTTCTCTCTGTTCGATTTTAAATATCTCTAAATAAATAAAATATTCAAACGGAGTAAATGAGGATGACGGGCTACCTCTCCAGTTTACTTCTTATGTACCCACCTATTGGGAAAAGCTTGATTGTAATGGGCTCTCACTTCCAATGCAATATGTGGTGTAACTTCTGGGGAATACGATGGGGGCTCAAGCCAGTTGTCCGACGTGGAGCTGTAAAAGTGTAGCATGCTGCTCCGCAGCCATTACATGAATGAGCGACTTATAGTATCCTCCTATTGAAATGGCTATGATAATGTCTTTCGTACTGTGGTCCGAGGTGACAGACTGGGCCACTATTGGACTGTCATTGTATGCTTCGGTTCGAATCCCAATGGGGAGAGTCTGACACTTCTTCGTGAGCATGAGTATTTGTCCTTGTCTTTGTGTGTAACCTTCCCCTCTGTAGCCTATGGCTTTAGGGGAAGGAGATAAGTCGAATAGTGGACGTGCTTTGTTTTATTCTCAGTTTTAAATTATGAAACACAGAGATAAGCAAATTTATGTTTTGTTTTTATTCTTTTGTTTTTAATTTTCTATCTTAAAATTCATAGTTAGTTCACATTAACTTCGTCATGACCTTCTGTCCTTCTCACTAATTTTCAGTACGTTTTGTGCCACTTATTACAAAAGTAACAATATTATTCCTGTTTCAATGCATCTCGTTGCCAGTGTAATATAGGCACACCAGTTTCTTATCATATTGAATCCTATTATACCTTAGATATAAAGATGTCAGTGTTGGAATCATATGTTACTGTAAAAATAGCAAATGTTTTGTGTCACTCAAATTGTCATAAAAAAGTACCAGTCCAAAATTCTATTTTTAACTGTACCTGCGCAAACATTCACCTTCCTTAGATATTGTATCCATTGTGGATTCTGTGAGGCTCAATACCTATAGTTCTATTTATTTACAGTTCCTTTTGCATTTCTTCGCAGAATTGCGTTCGACGATCAAAAACAACTTCTGATAAGTCTTGAGTCGATGTAACTTTATAAGGGTGAAATATATGTTTGTATAAAACATTAAGTACTGTAGCATGACTGAAATTCGTATCCAAGCCAATCTGATGGGAACTAGAATGTGGATTTTCACTAACTCTTAATAAATGTCAAAATGTGTATCTGCATGGGTTGCTTGGCGACTAGCTCTGAGTAAATCGTGTACATGTCCATATCTTTTATATTTACCTACAACTTTGCTGACAGTAGATTGTGTTATAGGCAAACGATCTTGATGAGCCTCATTAAAGGGAGTCTAGACGTCCACAATGGTTATTCCTTATATCCATAACCATACATCATGATAATAATTTTAGTGCGATCTTTTTCCGAAAGAGAAATTGTTACTAATTTTTTTTTACTTCAAATAACAAAAAATCACAACCATTAATTGCGTTCCCTATCACCCTACGTACGTCACTGTACACAGAACTGAAATATTAAAAGACGACAAATTTAAAATGCCTATTGACTTCATGGAGCGTTTTTGCAAGAAAAAAATATTTTGCGAGATTCTTCACAGTATATGGGCAGCTCTATACCTAAAAGGAACTATGAAAAAAACGCGAAAAAACGAATTATTTTAAGAAATAATCTATTAATATATCTATCACATCCCACCCAGCCAGATGTTGGCCAATTTTTAATCGTAATTTTACGCACACTTGCCTTTTATTCGATATCATACTGTTTTGTACATTCTGTTATTTTATTGTCAATACTGTTTGCGCTAAAGTTTTATGTTGTACATTCATTATTATATGTAATAAAACTGTTTATTACACTATCCCTAATGATTCGGTCCAAACGTATTTTGCTCGAAATAATATAAATCGCTCGTCAAAACACGGTCTGGTGTATCTCATCGCAATAATATTTTCCAATGACTTAAAACTAACAATACTACGTGCGTTATATATTAGTGTCTATGTCTCATACATATAATTTAAGTAAAAAATTCCCATTAATTTTCTCAAAATAAATATTTGATTTGATAAAAAATTAAAATGTTTAAATGGATTAAAAATAGTGAAAATATTCTGAACGGAATAATTTTTAGTAAATTATTTATTTCCTTGACAAAATAAATTATTGGCTATGCGCTCTATGAAGAAATATCGCAAATAAAATACAGTTTCAAACACAGTAAATTTCCATTTACTATTTTCAAAAATAATTTACTATTCCATAGATACGATTTAAGTAAAAGGATGCTATAGTACCTGTTCATGCATAGTAAATGAAAAGTGCTAGTTTAGAAGAATACTTTTTGACTAGGATTATGAAGATTTCACTTTATTGTACAATTTTCTCTACATAAATATCCCAAATTGTGGTTAACGTTATGTATTTTACGCATTACACAAATATCGCAAACTTTATCTAAGCATACTAAACTGTAGCTAATGTAATGTATTTTTTATCTTAAAAATATCTTTGGTACGATTATTTATCTATTTAAAAAATGGACCAGAGAATTTGCAATAAATTTTGCTATAAGAATGAAATAAAGTGCAGCAATGTTTTAGAAATGTTAAATATTGCTTTTGGTGAGTCTGCTATGAGTAAAACAAGGATTCACGAGCGGTATAAGAGTTTCCAAGAGGGCCGTGAAGACATTGACGAAGTTGACGAGCGTCCTGGACCCCCTTGCACATCAACAACTGATGAGAATGTGGAAAAAGTGAAAGAAATTATTATTAACAATTGCCAAATTACAATCAGAGAAGTCGCCAATGATTTTGGCATCAATTGCCTCATGCCAAGAATTTTTTCGGGTGTTTTGGGTATGAAGCGTGTGGCAGCAACATTTGTTCCAGAATTGTTGAATTTCCAACAGAAACAGTGGAGGATGGGAGTTGCTCGGGAGTCGCTAAATAAAGTCAACAAAGACACAGAACTACTGATATGTATCATAACAGGTGATGAAACATGGGTTTACGGATACGACTTTGAAACTAAGACTCAATCGTCCCAGTGAAGGCATTCTGTATCGGCAAGACCAAAAAAGCTCAAGAATTGCCATCGAATGTGAAGGTTACGCTTACTGTGTTTTTCGATTTTTTCTTACCACAAAGATAAACGATAAATAAGGAGTGATACCTGCAGTTCAATGCCGTTTGCGTGAAGCAATTCGAAAAATTGGCGAAATAATTCGTGACTTTTGCATCACAACGCATGCTTGTTCGTGAATTTTTGACCAAAAACAACATTCTAATGATGCCTCAGCCTCCATATTCGCCAGATGTGACTCTATGTAACTTTTTTCTGTTCTCAAAAATAAAGAGAACCTTAAAGGGCCGTCGTCTTGCAAGCATAGATGAGATTAAAGCACATCGCCGAGAGAGCTAAACACTATCCCAAAGATCGAGTTCAGAAGTGTTTCGGGGATTGGAAGAAGCGCTGGCATATGTATATAATGTCTAATGGGGACTATTTTGAAGGGGATAATATTATATTGATATATACGAATAAATAAGTCTTTGCAAAAAACCAAAAATCCCCTTTATTTTTTGAACACACCTCGTAGTTGTTGTCGAAAATTTTTAACTTGATAACTGCATTACGATTTGATATTTAGCAGTAGTCTTGGAAGATAGGGAATGCACATCTTTAGCTCATTAACTATTCGGGGGGAAATTATCGTTAACAAAATAATGAGCTCTCTTTTTCCACGCCTCGAACAATACCCAATCATCCCGATCCGGTTCGTTCCTACCGCCGCCCTATCAAATAAGCCGATCGGAAGGGTAAATGAATAGGCGACGGTTAACTGCACCGTGTCGGCCTCCGTAGATTTTGTTGACCCGGACCCGGGAACGGTATCCGCGATGAGCGCGTCCGCAACGGTACCAGAAGAAACGATGGCGCGCGCAATATGCACCGACCGGCATGGACCGCCAGTCTGGCCTGGCGGTTCGCGCGCGTATTATTGTAATCTCACGTGGCCGAAACTGTCATATCATTAGACACTCTGCCTCACCACGCCCCCGGATATGACTTAAGCGGCCCCCCGCGGCGGCGTTTTCGTTTTTCGAGTTCGTTTGGTGAAATCGACGGCCGCCGTTTTGGCATGCCGGCCGCCCGGTGCCTCGGATTCGCCCGCTTCCGTTCGGTTTGGGTTTATTTTGGATTTGGATTTAGTTCGGTTGTACGCAGGTAACGGCCGATGTGGATGGCAAGAGTAAAGTGCTCACGCCGGGTTTGGAAGAGAAGCTTCATCGCTTCCTAGAGGCGTCTGTACGAATACATTATGAAATAGTTTAGTGGGTTGTGTGCCACACCAAAAGTTATTTCAGAACGTGAGATCAAAACTTGTTATATACCAGATACAAAATTGCAGTGATCTACCCCAAAACTTAAATGTCTAATTTAAAAATTCCAAATTCTTATAATATACAGTGCGCGCGAAACTGGTGATGGGTGTATTGCGATCTTGTAAACTATGAGAGATACAACGAGAACAACGTATAAATAGTAAAATTTCAGACAAATGTATTAGTAATTTAACCCTTAACTATACGCACCGTTAGGAGTTCCTTTTTTCATAATTTTTATTACTATTTAGACTCAATTTTACTTTGATAAGGTATAATTTTGGGTGTAAAAGTGTGACAAATAATAGGCTTCAACATAACAATATTCAAAAGGCTTCAACATAACAATTATTTCAAAAACTGTTAACCAAAATATAGACGTAAAAAAGTCACAAACGAAATTAATTCTCTGGAAGTTAATATAGTATATTCTTTATAGAATTAAACATTTGTAGGTATTAAAGTTTGTAGATAATTAAAGTTAACTAATCTACAAACATTTTAGGTTTCAAGAAACAGCCTTTCAGTTTGAATAAACGTTGAGGTTTCACTTTAGCGGTTGATCTAAACTGATAATTCAAAGAACGAGAGGTGGTGGGGGCACCTTCGTACTCGAAGAAAGAAATTTGGTAAGGATCTGAGAGTTTTACTCTAAAGTAAAATTTTACCATAAAACAGTAAGAAACAACGTCAGAAGAACCTTAAATTATGATTAGAATAAATAAGGTAACGAGGCGTAACATACTGAAATTTAAATTCTTTCTTTACCCTCGATGAAGGGGGACCTGGCCCCCTTCATCGAGGGTTCCAGCCCTTTCCCAGGAAGCTGCAATTTAATTAGCATTTCTTTGAAAAAGCAACTTAGAAATCTATCGTAGGTGTTAAAATTTAACCAAAGAATCATGAATAAAAAAATTAAATAATTCACTTATTGTTAGTCTAATTCTATTTTCTAATATATCAATCACAGCATCCTACGCTATACATCGCATCGGTACCGTGGCATACTTTGACTTTTTAACAAATGAAAATCTTTTATGTTTCACATATTTATAAACATTGTACAAATAAGTACTAAAATTAGTTAGTATTTAGTTTTCAAAGTTATGAACTTGCTCTTCCTTAATCTCTATTCGTTCTTCTGTAGAAATTTTAAGAAAGCGTGGATTATGATTTTGAAAAATTTACATATACTTTTTTTTTAACCAGTCATCCCTTTCTGTGGCTCCGACTCAAACAAAAGGTGCGCTGGTCATACCAGTAATCACTCCTCACGTCCGTTTGGTTAGTGATTACTGGGCCGAGTCGTGTGCCCTGAGTAGACGAAGCGAACCGAGAATTACGGCCTTCTGCATGCGACCGGCTAAGATTTCTGCCGAGTTTCGGCATGCCCCGGTATGCTCTTTAATTCTGAAAGCAGTGTATCTCTCGCTCCACCAAGGGCTCCATATAGTCGTACATATAAGAGGACTAGTATAAGGATATTTTGCTATCTAATGTAATCGTCATAAATTTACAAACTTTGACTCGTCATTTTGTTTATTGCAGAGTTGACCAGTTGATGAATTTTCATGAAAAGAAATATTTTTTATTTTTTTTTTTAACAGGAAGCTATTTTTTGTTATCATATAATAATGTTACACATCGGTGAAAGGTAAAAATTAGCACATCGTGGTTTTTAACTCAAAAATTCGAATATGGTGTCCATTAAAAAAAATAAAATTGATGATGTTTTTAGAAAACTGAAACGTGGGAACCTGAAAAAAATTAAATATTTCGATTCTAGGTAAAGAATGTCCTAATGTGTACTTGCATGTTTCAAGTGTCTTTAAAAATAAAGACGTTATGGCAAATTGTGAAGGCAATATTCAAAATCAGGCAGAATACTTTTCAGAACATCTCAAAAATCAAAAGCAGTAAAACCGTTGCGCAGGCGCCATTAAATTACTAATGTAATTGTCTGACGTCTGTTTAAACCGTTTTTGTGTCTCCCATAGGTTATGAGATTGTAATAGATTAATCACCAATTTCTAGCACACCATATAAATATTCTTCGATTTCTTCACAGTATGACTTCTATATTTCCTAGACTATGACTTCTATGTAGACTTTTCTATGACTTCTATAATCCGTATTTTACTTGTCCTGTATTACCTGAGATTTCATATGGATTTAATTAAAATAAAAAGTATTTACTCTAAGATTTCGGTTTTAATCATGATCAGGAGAGAAATTACAATAAACAACAAATTAATTATAAAATAAATTCCTAAATTATTGAATGGTTAAAATAATTTTATGGTTACTTACAATTTGTTTATGTTCTACAGCGAATATAATTATTTTCTTTCTGTGTATTTTGCCTAAAACTTTGGCGTAACTAAATTGAGATTATTGGAGTTGGCGTATATTTGTTAATGTTATTAATAGATAAACACAGTTTATGTGAAGTAATGTGAGTGATATCTTTGATATCTTGCATTTCGTAAAGCATTTCGTGTATTTCACGTTGGTAGTCAGTTGCTGTTTTTCCTAAAATTCTTATTTTAAGAAAACAAGCAAATTCCTTTACAACATTCGTAACAGTGGTTAGAATAAAAACTATTTGATGTCAATATAATTGGCTGAAAGCCCAAAAAATACAAGACAAGTAAAATATAAGTTGCTCCCATAGAAGTTAACTGATCCTGACCATAGGTCATCCGTTAGAAAATTGGCAATTCGGACTATAAGGTGCTGCGATCCATTTGTGGTTTCCTGTTTCTACGTGTGTCATACAGAGTGTCATACAAAATGTATTACAAAAATTAAAAATGACTGCTCCAATTTGTGCTCCTTATGTTGTTTTTTAAATTAGTTTAGATAAAACTTTAATCTAAAATCTAAAAACTATTTCTCTTTGGATTAATCTTAAAAAAATTGTTCTCTGATATGTGACCAACATTTCCTTATTATTGATCAAGTTAATCTTATGGAATTTACCAGCTCCAAGTTGTAATAGGAAAATTAATTCATGATTAAAATCCATAGTAATAGTCGCCTCAAAAATTAATCAAATGGTTTTATGATAATAAACCAATTTTATAATACTGAATGAGGTTAACGGTTTGCCGTTTGAATAGGTTTTTGTGAGATACATTTACACAGACTATTTACAAAAGATTCATCCTCCGATAGGTCCATGAGATTTGGTTCTAAAATAAAAATTTTAAATGTGAGTTGTGAGCGCAAAACCTCGCTCGTGTAAAATTTTAGCATATCGCAATTTTGATCAATCTCTCGATTACTATGGTCTTGGTTTTTCAGTTTTTGGACTTGAATACATTCGTAAGACTTTGACATATCGTGATTTTGATCAACTGACCAAAATTAACTGTGATAAGTTGATATCAGAACTAAAAATAATTAAACTATCTACACACACGATTTTCAGTGAATAGTTACGTGTGATTATTTGGATTTGTTGGATGGAATGTATTCGAAAATAGTCGGAGTTGTATAAGAAAGATGTAGTAAAGTGTAGTCGATGCATGTGCAGTCGAAAGGCATCATCATCATGAGGTCATCAGTCCTAAGACTGGTTGGACGCTAACCTTCAGCTTCTCCTATCTTGTGCTAACCTACGCATTTCGCTAATTGTGCTACAACCTACATCCCATACTATTTGCGAGCAGTGGTCTAATCTAGGCCTACCTCTGCCTTTTTTCACTCCTATTTCTGCCTCCAAAATATCGCAGACTATTCCCCCACGTCTCAGCAAGTGGCCTACCATTCTATCTCTTCTCTTCTTTATGTTTTTGCACAGTTTTTCTTCGCCGCTTACGACTTTTCTCGCCGACTTTCTCTAATACTTCTTCGCTTTTAACCCTATCAGTCCACGGTATTTTTATCGTTCTTCGATAACACCACATCTCAAAAGCTTCTAATTTCTTCCTACTTGCTTCCCCTACCGTCCAGGTTTCACAGCCGCATAGTGACGTGCTCCATACATATGTTTTCAAAAATCTCTTCCTTGTTTCTAAGTTTATTACCCCCGAGCATAAAAGTGTTTTCTTTTTGTTCAAAGCTACTCGACCCTGCGCTATTCTTTATTTTATATCTTTATCGCTTCTTCCATCCCAATTTACTTTACTTCCTAAATAAGTGAAGTCTTTAACTTCCTCCAATCTTTCATTATTAATTTGTACTTTCGTTTTTGCTCTGCTCTCGCGCCCTCTGCACACTAATACTTTAGTTTTGTTTTTATTCACCCTCATTCCGTATTCCTCTGTCAACACTGTCTCCATTTCGTTCAACACTGATTCTAATTCCTCCTTATTAGATGCTACGATGCTGCTCGTAATACTGCTATATCATCCGCGAATTTCAGCATTTTTAGTTTCTGTCCCTGTACTTTGATCCCGAAATCCACTCTATCTTTTGCCACATTAATCGCCTCTTCGATGTACAGATTAAAAATTAGTGGTGATAGCGTACATCCTTGTCTTACTCCTTCCCTAATATCTACTTCCCTTCTTTCCCCTTCTAATTCTATAACAGCAGTTTGCTCTTTGTATAGATTGTGTACTACTCTTCTATCTCTATACTTCCTTCTCGCGCTCTTTAGTATCTCGAACATTTTTTCCCATCTTACATTGTCAAAAGCTTTTTCTAAATCTACAAATCCTATTTAAGCTTTCTTTCCTTTTTCTATTGTTTTCTCTAACATTACTCTTAGCACCAGAATAGCTTCGCGAGTTCCCCTATTTCGCCTAAACCCGAATTGGTCTTCTCCTAGTACTTCCTACGCTCTATTTTCCATCCTCTTCTGCACTATTCTGATTAAGATTTTTGACGCTTGGGAAGTTATAGAAGGCTAATCGTTCTAAAGTTCTCGCATTTGTCGGCTCCCCTCTTTTTCGGTATAATAACGATAATGTTCCTCTTATAATCCCGTGGCATCTCGTCCGTTTCGTATATGTATTTTACCAGTTCAAACATCCCATTTACTACTTTCTGTCCCGCACATTTCAAAATTTCCGCCTGTATTTTATCTACACCCTGCGCTTTATTGTTCTTTAGCCCCCTTAGTGCTATTTGAAATTCCTCTCTCAATATAGGTTTTCCTACATCTTCCCTATCGATGCTAGATTCTTCCTCTAATATCTATCCTACGTTTCTACTTATTGGTCCCATATCCCTGAAGTTCCTTTTAATTATTTTGTAAGCCTCATCGGTCTTACCTACTTGGAGCTTATCTTCTACTTCTTTGCATTTATCCTCTATCCATTGTTCTTTCACTTTTCTACACTTTCTAATGATTTCCCACTTTATTGACTTATAAGTTTCCTCGTCTCGTCTGTTTTTGTAGCCTCGTCTCTTTTGTATTAAGTTTAAGATTTCATCCGTTATCCAGGGCTTCCTAGCTTCCCTTCTCTCATGTCCTAAAACATCCGTAGCCGCGAAATCTAGATTATTCTTGATACCCTCCCACTCAGTTTCTGCGTTCTTGATTTCGTCATTACTCGCTTTATTTATTAATTGATCTGTTTTCTCCTGGAACTTATCTTTCATATTCTGATCCTGATCGAAAGGTATGATATATATATATATATATATATATATATATATATATATATATATATATATATATATATATATTAGGGATAATATTGGGTTGTACACATCACTGCTAAAGAATCTGCACATAGGTTCACACGGATCAAGGCTACAGTAATCGAGAACATAACCAACATCTCGATATTTGAAAATTTACATTAACGAGCATTCAGAATCAGTGGTTTATAATCTATAGGAAGGCAGGACCGCCTATTTTGCTCTCAAAGTGCACTGTCAATACTCCGCAGCTATTATACAGTCCTTTTAGATGTGCTAAATCAGTGGTTCTCGTGATTTAGATCACGAGAATTTATGGGCAGACAGGACCGCCTGTTTTGCCCTTAATATATTATATCAGTACCGTGATGTCACTCCGCAGCAAATCATAGAGTGCCTTGATTATAAACTTCTAAAGCCCAGGACTAGGCCTGACATAGGCATTTTATTAACAATATATTTTTAATATCGGTTGAATATTTATCATTATTATTAGTATTTACAAATATGTTGTAATCTAAAACTAAGGGTAAATACCGATATTGCTTATATTGTATGTTAATATTTGACAAAGCACATAAGATTTGTAGAAAAAATTTATTATTTTCCATATTTCTCTTTCCCAAAATGATATGTTATCTCTATACTCCAGTGGAAAATTCTTTCTTGTTTATAATTGTAACAGTATCAACAAGATGACCAACTACATGTTGGTCATCTACAATCTTGACAGTCACAGTCAATTTATAAAAGATCGTAGGACATGTTTTATACTATACATGTAATAACCAGCGTTTTTTAAATCAACAAGACATTGAAGGCAATATATTCACTACATCATCTAAAATAGTGGTTAGAGGTCATTGACCTCGAAGTTCTTCCATCGACTTGACTATTGAGACATGAGGCTTATTGAACTTATGAGGCTTAAAAACCTACAAACCTACACGAAAATTACAAAGCACTAGTCCAATTCAATATTACAAAAGGGGTTTACATTTGGTTTATTTTTGAGAAACTTTCTTGCTTTGCATTTTAATCATCAATTTCCTAATCCTTAAGCAACTTTAACCGGGGCATACAACGAACCCCGCGAGACTAAAATTGGTTAACAATAAAGAACATGATCAAACAAGTGACGTGAAGTCTCAAAAAAACGTTTTTTTTTTAAATTACGCCCCAATGAAAGGTTAGAGGCAATAAACTAAAACGAAGTTTCAAGATATTGACTATTGAAGAAAAAGGTCA
The DNA here is from genome assembly GCA_037954035.1 of Rosalia funebris. Classification (NCBI taxonomy): domain Eukaryota; kingdom Metazoa; phylum Arthropoda; class Insecta; order Coleoptera; family Cerambycidae; genus Rosalia; species Rosalia funebris. The sequence continues at coordinate 9,944,073 of JAZFAV010000022.1, forward strand.
AATATTTTCTTTCAGAAAAGATCTAAACTTTTTAATGTTTCCTATACCTTATTTTGACATCCTGTGGAAAGACACAACCACAAACGGCTCGCATCTCCTTATAATTAAAATAGTCAGCCCTTTAGCGAAAAAATGATCATTAAGGTTAGTATTGCAGGTCAAGGATGAGGCAGTGTACTCCGTTCATTGTCGGATCTGCGCTATTGGAAGTCAAGCAACGAATAGCCAGGTGCGACTTGGATGGGTAACACATGGTCTCATTCTCATAGTGCCGCAGTGGTGTTGACTTGGTATTTGGTAACAGGTAACTGAGCCAAATACTGGGCACATTGTCTGCGTGAGTTCGATTCTCACCAGAGAGAACTTGGCACTTCCCTCAGGGCTGGGTGTTTGTCCGCGTTTATATGTGTAACCTTCCCCTACTCAAGCCTGCCTGTAAGCTTTCTGGGGAAGGAAGTCTAGTTTTCGTGTATTCTTTAGGACCTAGGGCATTTTAAATTAGACTTACATTTTTGGGTAGGCCACCTCAATGACTTGGTGGTTTATAAAATAAATAATAAAGAAGCACATACTCCAAATATTGATGGAGTTACTTTATTTTAGTTAATTATAATGATATTTTAAAACACTTTGTTTCCTTAGCAGTAACTTAACGTTACCATAATGTCGATAATTTTCCCTTCATGCTCAAGGTTATTGAAAACTACTAAATAAAATAAAAAGAAATAATATACTTATATATATATAACAAGAAGCTTTATATCTACAGTCTACACAGCTTTATATCTAGTGCGTACAGAATTTTGTGAAGGATTTACTTACCATCGCCCAAAGAATTTCACAAAGTATTTGCCCAATTGCGGAAAGATTAAAATTTTACGTTCTATATATGGTACATCAAAACAGGTTATATAAATTTAAAGGGGATAAATTTAACAGGTCATTATGTAAACTGTTGGGATTTCATTTAATATAGAAATTTATACTTATTAAATTTAATTTAAATCCTTATTTTCTACATGTAATATATACCAAAATTAGATCAGTCTAGAAACTGGTGGTATGATATTAAAAGGGTTGCATTAATTTTGCAAAGTCTAATTGAACGCAATAATTCTCCGCATCGTATCTTAAAGAAACGACCAGTTTGACCTATATATAAAATGCATTGGATCCCGGATATGACAATTAATAATCTCCGCTGTTTTTAAATTTATCAGTTTTATTTCTCCGTTATATAAGGATCTTTACAATTTTGTTTGCAAAAGAAACAGAAGATCAATTTTTCGTGAACACACGATCGACACGATTATACTTTACTTGACACACATTTCGCCAACCAAGTTGACAGGATCAGGAAATGATGGTTGCCTGTTTTATTTGGTGACATCGTAGGTTTCAGTCCGTTCCCAAACAAGTTTTTTGCTATTTAAAACTAGGTTTAAGGTTATGTATGTCATAACTTTTAATTATATGATATAAGTGTTGAAGGCAACAGTAATTGCCTTGAAGATCATTCTTCAACGTTAAGTACTGACACTTTAGTAACTATATGTTGAAAAAGAAAAAGCTCTCGTACAGACAAATTAGAGAGTTCTCGTCATAATTTTTAATATATTTTTTAACATTACCTGCCTTAAGACGAGACTTTGAGACCAATGTTGAATGTGTATCTTGTAGGCATATACGCAATCCATGAAACAGATAAAAACAACATATGGAAGGCAATCTGCAATTATTTTATCGACGATTTTTTTATTTTCTTTCGTTATAATAAAGTAGCCAATATAAAAAATGGTGATTAAACAGAAAACAATCGAAATCTTGTCGCAGTAACTTTGTTTCAGTTTCATCACAAAAGAAAATAAAACCTTGATAATTTCTGTTAATAATTTGAAAATATACGTCTCAATAACATCCCAGGAATAAACCTATTACTGCCAGATAATATTACACTAATAACACAGGCCAACAAAGATTTTGTGATCGGACTTTTCTGACTTTTTAGCTTAGATACATACCATGAACTATAGAAACACTGTTTGTTTTTTGTTTCCATCACGCATCAGTATTTGTAAATGTACATTGTACAATAATTTGTAGTTTTTAAAACCGAGGTTCTATAAAATTAAATTTTAGCTCAATCTTGGCGACGCCCCTGTGTTTAATCAATTTGAAACGTACGCAGAAGTGTGGGGGATTTACCAAAACAGAGTTGGCTGGTGGGGATATTCCGGTTTTATACTATGCGGGTATTGACATAGCCGCTGTAGTACGTTTTTAATGTGTGTACGTTTACTCGTGACATCGGGTCGTGTGTTTTTATTTTGTTTTAAAAATGCCTAGAAGTTGTAATAATACGCCAAACATATTTTATGTCTGTGGCTGTTTTGTTGTAAAAAAATGTAGGCGTAATATTACACCACTATTACAAAAACCAATATTACTCGTACTTTAGAATTAAGTGTGGAGATCAGGATAAACTCTAAGAACCCCATATTGTGTACAAAGTATGTGAAGAATAATTAAGGCATTGGAGCAATGGAACAAGGAAAATTATAGAAAGACATTTTCGTAGGCCGCAAATAAGAAAATTAATGCAGAACCAACAGTTTGAAGAAACAATGACAGAAATTGAAAAAAATCCTTGCGATACTTCTGAATTGTCTTATTGCTTTGATCGCTTTGATTTTCTGCTTTCTGATCGCTTTCTGATTGCTTTGATCGTCTATAAATATTTGATTCATTAATAATGAGTCAAGTTCTTCGAATAAACTCATCAAATAAGTCACATGACTTTTCTGATTTATGTCATGTAGTCTGAAATATATTTTGATAGGATTTCATAAGAATGTTTAATATACCTGACAAAAAACTGGATACTATATCTTTATTCGATGTACAATAATATTTTGCAATCCGAAATTTCATTTGAAACTTGGTCCAGAGTTATATTAACCATGCTGTACATGACGGGTCCAGTTTATGACCCAGTTAACAACGGGGCCTTTGTTAATTGTCCAGCAAAAATTTGTGTTTACCCTTATCATTTAACTTCCGGGACAGAATTCTAACAACTTAATTCCAAAATGTCAAGTTAGTTTCAGAGATAACAGGCGTTATCCCGATAAGTTACTCATATAACTGTAACCCAATTGTATTTAAGACTCATGAGAAAGATGTTTACAGCGTTTAATAAAACTATTAAACTAATAATAATAATTATTATTAAGTTATTAATAGTTTAATAAAACTATTAATAACACTGCTCTTTGCATTCAGTTTGTTGTGTTTAACAACTACCTTATCACTATAATTTTCATTTAGTTTGATTGCCTTTGTTTTAATAATTACATTTTCTATATTATTATACTATGTTTGTAACTTATAAGTCGGGAATCGAGAAATAATATAAGTAAGTGAGTATAAATATAAGTTACAAACATAGATCTTATCGATTTAGATAAAAATCACGGATTTGTTTCGGCATTTGTCCTGGATTGGTGCACCGTGACGGCACTGATGAGAACTAATAACTTCGAAACAGCTGTCTGTCGTTCGGATTTCATCTGGGACAAATGTCGTGGGACAAATCCTACCCGTGGTGGATCCCTTTTCAAAAAAAAATTATTATACTATAGCAACATAACTAACCTAACTCCTTCATATAAGTTTCATGTATGTAAACGTTAAAATGAATAACTTAATTTGAAATTACAATTAAAATATGGCGTATCACTAAAAAAATACACAGTTAATCTATTTTATATTTCTAATTTTGGAATAAAATCCTTCTAGAAAATGCAATATGAAAATAATCCAATAACAGTTTTTGTATAATTCGTCGAGGGTGTTACACCACAATTGCGCCTATTCAATAGACGTTTCCACCAACACCCGCAAATACACGAGGACTTTGTGGCGCGGATACATTTTATATGCGATGCCAACTTCTCAACTGCTTTCTATTGCATCGTAAATTTTAAGCGTCTCGCCAGGAAAGCCTGGTAAAGAGAACAGGGTAGTATTACGTATTTAAGGTAGTTCAATAATATGAGCAGTCCGTATTATTCATAACGTGTCTTTCAATAAGGGAGCTCGATTTTTAAACAAATAAGACAAGTTGTGTGTCAGTGGCGGCTGGTCAGAGGTGGCAGGGTGGGCGTGGTGGAAAATTGCAGTGCAAGTAGGTGCAGCAATCCACTCTTCTAACCGTGGAACTAATAGTTATCGTGGTTATGCCTAGCGTGGTGGCTGCCGCGCAGGGTGAGCAGCCACGCCTTTTCTAAGTCTGGCTAAATTTGTTGAACGGCGTTCGTTATGTTGACTTTGAGGGCATCAAGTGTTAATTGGGGTTTAGTCACTTAGGTCTGCGATTTAAGATAGCCCCAGAGGAAGATGTCTAAAGGCGTTAAATGGCACGATCTTGGTGGCCAGTTCACGTCATCTCTGCATGCGATAACCATGCCCTCAAATCGCTCGTGCAGAATGTCCATCGTGGCATGCGCTATGTGGCCCGTAGTGCCACACCAAACAGTGACTTTCTCGGGATGCATTTGGTGGTGGTGTATCTCGTGTGGATTGGTATCATCCCAAATCCGACAATTTTGCTAGTTCACATATCAATCCAGAGACCAATCAGCGAACACGCGGCGTTGTCTATAGTCATTTACCTTATTTTCCTGGATAAATTTGATCCAAGTCCCGATACGGGTGCAGATCCAAGTCCCGAGGCAATATTCGCCAAGTTGAGATCGCAGAAAGGTCAATCTTTTGTGAACGACGAGAAATTGACTGCCTCTGGTTTTCCCGTACATTCTCACGCACAGCAGCGATGTTTTTAGCAGACCTTGCATTTCGGTGACGTACAGGTTTTGACTGATTTTATCAAACGGGCTGACTCGAATTTGGCTTACATGTCGAATAGTAGACTCGGCGCAGACGAGACGGTTGTGGCGAAGATAAAATTCACGTAATGCAGAGCGTTTCTCGAACGGAACACTGATTTTGCAAATAAAATTTGATGATTTGCACACACTGTTGAACGCTATAACCTTCTACGGTGATTTGCCATTTTAAGGATATCGCTTTAACAATATAGCCGCCATAATCTAAAAAAATTCGAGTGTCGCTATTTAAAAACCCTGTATTTAATGACGTTTCATAATGTTCTCATATTTTAAACTTTATTAAAATCGCGAATTTCTGTACGCTACATTACTTTACGTTTTTTCAAAATAGTGTTTGGCATATATAATTTTATATATTAATAGTACAGAATTGGATTTTTAATATTGCATGAGAAATAAGGCATGGTTTTGGCGAAAGAACAATGTATATATTGTGACCGAATCATTTATTAAACTATGGATGAACGCCAATTTTCTCTAATTTTCGATAACCGATCGATTTTCGATAATAAAGTCGTAGATTACAAATAATCAATGACTCAAAATAAGTAAAACACGTAATTTCTGTGTGACAAAGAAAGAAATGACTCATTAAATTCGATAGTTTTCGGAACAAAAAAATATATATACCGTACTATAGACTTCATGTCACGTGTTTGATGTGGATATGTTATCACTATTTTTAAACAGACATCAGTTATTATTTTTTTCTTTTTAAAATTTATAGATGGTTCTAACTTAAGTATATTTTGTTTCATTATTTGCCAAGGTATATCAGTCAGGCTAACCAAAAATTAACAAACCGCTCAAATATGTATAGTACAGGGTCCTTCAAAAGGAACGCTCGAAATTTGTTATAGCGGCCACGTTGTTAAGAAAACATCTATCAAATTTATTGTCAATTGTTCAATAGTGTATAGCAAATCACCATGGAAAGTTATAGCATTCAAAAACATGTGCAAATCATCAAATTTTATTTTCAAAATCAGTGCTCTGTCCGAGAAACGTTCAGCGAATTTCGTGATTCTTATCCTCGCCACAACCGTCTCGCTGAGTCGACTATTCGACGTCTGGTGGCCAGATTCGAGTCAACGGAGTTGATAAATTGTCAGCCAATACCCGACCGTCACCCAAACGCAAGGTCTGCTAAAAACATCGCTGATGTGCGTGAGAGCGTACGGGGAAAACACAACGCAGTCAATTTCTCGTCGTTCACAAGAATTTGATCCTTCTTGGACTTGGGTCTGCACCCGTATAAAATCCAATTGATCCAGAAACTTAAGGTAATTGACCATAGACAACGCCATGTGTTCGCTAATTGGGCTCTGGAGCAGTTAGGAGTTGACCCAAACTTCGCCAAAGAGATGATCATGAGCGACGAGGCCCATTTTCAGATGAGTGGATATGTGAACAAGCAAAACTATCGGATTTTAGACGATACCAATCCACACGAGAAACAGCAGCACCAAATTCATCCCGAGAAAGTCACCGTTTGGTGCTGATTTTGGTCTGGCGAAATCATCGGTCCGTACTTCTTCCAAAACGGAACCTGCATTGCCATAACTGTCACCATCGAGCACTACAGATCGATGATACGCAACTTCTTGTGGCCTAAACTGGATGATATGGATACCGAAGACATGTGGTTCCAACAAGACGGCGCTACGTGCCAGACAACGCATGCCACGATAGGCATTCTGCACGAGCTATTTGAGGGCATAGTTATCTAGCACAGCGGCGACCTGAACTGGCCACCGAGATCGTGCCATTTAACCTCTTTAGACTTCTTCCTTTAGGGCTATCTTAAGTCGCAGGTCTATGCGAATAAACCGCAAACAATTGATGCCCTCAAAGTCATCATAACGAATACCATCCAGCAAGTTCAGCCAGTTTTATGCGACAAAGTCATCGAAAATTGCACCTCCCGAAAACGTGCCACCAAGCAAAGCCACTGCAGACATTTGAACGACGTTATATTCCATCTTAATGCCATAAAATATTCTTTTAAATAAAAAAACTAGGGTGGATATCTCACACTCAACTTGCTTTACATTTAAAAATCTAGCGTCCTTATTGAAAGACCCTTTAGTTGTAACAAAGTTCAAGGCATTTACTGTCAGATTTAAACCACGCCTTCAGACATATATACTTTGTAATGTGGCAATTACAGCTTATGGCATTAAAGTTTTTAAATGAAACCATATAATGTGGTAAGCCTTTCAGTTATGAGTTTTCTTTATAACGCGTGGTAAATAAAACTACTCATTAAAATAATCTGTAGGGTTGAACAATGCATAATTGTATTCTATTATTGTTGTTTTATATTGACACGATTCATTTGTCGTTCCTGATCATACGAGAAGGAAAAATATAATCAGCAATTACGATAAATTCTTGAAATATAATTTCCCCTGAAATAGTTAATTAATCTTAGAGTTAATTAAGCCCCTAGTTGTGAACTCTATTGACTAATTTATTTAAGCAACCGCCATCACGCCGCTCCATTGGTATTACTTGATTGTAAAATTCTTTAAAGTCAGTGCAATGTGACCTGTAGGATAATAAAATGTAATATCAAAACTGTCAAAGTAGTTCTCATGTAAAAGTTTAAATGAAAATGTGTACTTACCCAGCTTTAATGAGTTAAATATCTTTGAAATCATTCAACCATATCAAATATAAGCAACATGAGTCCTACTTGTATGAATTGAATATCATCAATAAAACGAGAAATGTTTCTATTGAAAAAAAAAGATAGAATGTAGCTAACGGTTGAAGGCAATTACTTACTTTTAGTTTCGCAGAAGAATTATAAGCAATGGAGGAAGACGACAATTTTAAAAAGTAACACAGAATACATACATATAGCGAGGTTCTACGGCCTTGGCCGCTTCTCGCATCTCAACTTCCAGTAGTCCCTATTTTGCCAATCTCTTTCCTGAAGTCCTTTGGCCTCCATAGCTTTTTCTACATCCTCTTTCCAATTTCTAGGTGGTCTTCCTCTTTTTCTGCGTTCTGGTGGTATCCAGCTCCATACTTTTTTGGGCCATCTATTGTTTTCCATGCGTTGAAGGTATCCATACCATATTAGTCGTTTTGTTCCAATTATGTCCAATATATTTTCTTTCACATTCATGATCTCCCATATTCTCTCATTTCTAACGTCGTCTAATTTTGAGATCCTTCCACTTCTTCCCCAGAAGTCCATTTCGAGGGATAGTAATTTCTGGCGGTCTCTTTTGTTCAATTCCCATATTTCGGAGCCATATGTAGAAATACTCTGCACAATAATTTTATATAAGGTGGTTTTAGTTTTCTTGTTAACATTTTTACTCCACAACAGTGAGTTTAGTTGCCGGATTGCTCTTCTTCCCTGTCCTATTTTATTTGAAGTATCCTCGCTGCTCTTCCGTTTGAGGAGAGAGTTATACATAAATATTTAAATGAGGAACAATGTCTTATCATGCAGTTATCTAGATTTAGGTTGCTTTGATCATTTTCTCTGCCTGCTATCATATATTCTGTTTTTTCAGTATTTATGATGAGGCCCCACTTCTCATACTCTTCTTTTAGTTTGCGCAGCATATAGCCTATATCTCCTCTATCTGTAGCCATCACTACTTGATCGTCAGCGAACAATAAAGTGTATAGCACTTCGTCACCGATGGGTATACCCATACTGCCACATTTTCGCTTCCAATGCCTTAGTGCTTCTTCCAAATAAATCTTGAATAACAGCGGAGCCAGTGTACATCTTTGTCTCAGGCCTTTAGATACCTCAAAGTCTTCGGAGACTTCACTATTAACTTTCACTTCACTGGTACATCCGCAATATAGTTTTTTCACCGCGTGTATATAGGCTCTGGAGATATTGCTTTTTTTCATACAAGGCCATAACTTATTTAATGGCACGGTGCCATATGCCTTTTGGAGATCTACAAACGCCATATGGACCGTTCTTCCCCTTTCTATTCTCTTATCTAAGACGTGTTTAATAGTGAATATGCCGTCTATACATAGGCTCATGTATACATGAGTAACACAGAATAAATTTTAATATTGAAACTATTTTAGATTATACAAAAAATGAAACCAAATGAGTACTAAGAAAGTAAACCGAAGTTTCAAAGTGATAAGGTTATAATTTTGTGTCAGCTTTGATACTATACAAGTAAGTAAATCGCAATAATATTGCACCGCCCCCTAGCTCATCGAAGGTACCTCTGGAACATGCCTCTAGAGGCTTCGGATCAAAAAACAAAAGTTACCACGTTGTTCGCAAGGGTCGACTTACTGTATTGACTTTGTCAAAATGCCGAAATTCGAACGAAAAACATTTGGTATATCGACCTAATAATTTCGTGACACACACACACACACACACACACGAAAACAGCCGTTTAGTAAATATAGAAAAACTATTATAAGAAAAGTAATTATGTGATACAGATTTAAGATACTAATTGTAAGTCAAATATAATGAAGCTTCAAATTATACAGTTCATAATATACTGCATGTACGTGCTTCTCTTGTCCATTAGTTTTAGTAACAAACCAATCGGTAGAAATTACTACGCACCAAAAAAATTATGGGCGTATTCTTTTATTTATTCATAGATCGCCCATGTCATCACAATATATATTTGTCTAACATATGTTAGTTAACACGAACAGACAACAGTATAATGAGTTGACGCAAGCTTTCGTAAATAACACGCATTACAATATAAATAACTAACTGTAGCATAAAGACACTACTAGCAACAATCTAACTTAAGTATTCTCTCTTCTAGACCATTATTTAGCAGTATTTGTTCTGTATTAACCTACATAGAAATTTGTTTTGAATTATACCTAGAAGAGATCCTCGACCCCTTTCTCGTGTTTCTGCACGATCAGATAAGGTTTCAAAAAATAAGGCATTGGCAATGCCTGGCGGGGCTTTAGTCCGATTAAATATTGAAGAGCAATTCAAATCCTATAGTTCTAACTGAGACACCCTATACTATCTAGTTTTAATAGGCAGTGGAAAGGGCTGTATAACTACTAGTATAAAGTAATTTTAGTTGTGAAATATTAGTATAAATTACACAGCAACCACCTAGATGAAGATCTCCATTGAACTACATACTCGTAGATGCTGCTGGAGATTCTTATTTCTTCAAATGAAAACGCAAATGAATACGGAGACGTAATGAAAAAGTAGGCTTGTTGACATTTTTAAGGCCTTACACCTGTTACTTTCATCCCACATGATCTACAACTCGACACACTATGAATATTCTTGTGCTTATTTTCAGCATTATTAATAACCCCATCAAACATCTTTTTAAACGGTTGGCAATTGGAACGTGTACTTGGCAGTATTTCCGAGCCTAGCGGTCTCCAAAGCGATTCGATAGACGGTGGCGAACGTGAATAAATATTTGTCTAGGAATCTGCGGAAAGTCCTAGTCGTACGCGCTAATTGTCGAGCGCTATAATAAATCAAGTCGTCGGATCGATCGCTATCTACATGAAGCAGTACTGAGCGGGCCATTTATAGCGAAGCTATGTTGCAAATAGAACAGATTTCGGTGGAGGGTTGCGGTTGGGGATCGCTAAACATAAATTAAAGCGCAACTTCCAGGGAAGAAGGGTATTAGAAAAGTTGCCGCTTTACTTATTTTGACTCGACGGACTACGTGTGTTGGATTAATGATTGTTGGCACGATCTGTACCGACTCTATTTTTTGTACAGTCCGCTTCTAACTTAAAGTTCCTTCTAAAAAAACTAAAATTTTCACGCATACATTAATGTATATACATAATGTTTTAATTAATAAATAGTGATATAATTACCAAAGGTAACGTTGCGATGCCATTTTGGCATTATTTTTAAATGACAACAATGTGCAAGAAACACCTCATTTAAAAACTGCTTCAAATATGTATTCAAGGTGTAGCGACGCGTTAAACTGGCGCATTAGCAAGGATAATAATTGTCCCTCGAAAGCTCAGCGGTCAGAGCAACCAACCGGCAATTGGGAGACCCGGGTTCGATTCCCGGTCAACTTGCTATCGCCAAAGTGGTGACCCCGACGTGATTCGTTCCAGTACATCGAACCTCCCTTACATCTCAAATTCGCGGATTCGATTCCCGTTCTATCCGTCGCCCTATAGTCTGGGGGTACCGAACAACGGTTCGTAAGAATGGTGAACGCGGCCACATCCCGTTAATTGTATCGAGACAAACCATGTCTCTAGGGGGGGGAGTACTGTAGCGACGCGTTAAACTGCCAACATTAGCAGGGATAGCTCAGCGTATGCCTCGATAGCTCAGCGGTCAGAGCAACCAACCGGCAATTGGGAGATCCGGGTTCGATTCTCGGTCAAGGCATGTACTTTTATCCTTCCTATCGCCAAAAAAGATTACTGGAGTGGGTTGGAATCTTTGATGTGAAGATAGCTCTAACGTAGTTTTCAACAAAACACCAAAACACTGCACACTGCACTCGACGCGCGTTTCACCAACAAAGCTGGCATCGTCTGGAGATGATTAAAGCTAATCTTATGCTAACAATTTACCCTATTTATACCTAAATTATTGTTGCAGCTCCGTGAACCCTGAACGTCACAGTTGCGGCTTATTGAGCTCCAACCGTCACGGTTGCGGTCAGATGAGCCGTGAGTAACTAACCAATAAAGAAATAGGCCCTCTGTCACTATTCATACTATTTCTACACTTTTTAATTTCTATACATTCAAATGCATTTAGCTATCTAGTTAGTCGTCATACTAGTATTTGATATATTCCTAATTAAGCTTAAGTTAATATCTATCTTATGGCTGTTCTCGAAGGCAAGTTGGGCAACACTGGACTTATCTGTTCTACCATATTTGAGATGCGCCATGTGCTCTTTGAACCTGGTTTGAATAGATCGTCTGGTCTGCCCAAGATACATTTGATTACAGTCATTACAGCTGATTTCGTGAATCCCCGACCTGTTGTTTGTGTTTATTTTATCTATTGGATTGCCTAAAAGTTGTTTTAATTTAATTCTCGATGAATGAACTACCGTCATCCCTATATCTTTAAAAATCCTACTAATATCATGGGTGAATTGAGGATCGTAAGGAATAGACACTTATTTTTTTGCATGTTCCCTTTCAGTTTGAAAGGTCGAGGAATTTCGAAGTGTTTCTTTAAATTCACGTTTCCTAATCATTTTTTCAACTATATTAACAGAATATCCATTACTATATCCTTGATTAGCGCTTGATATTTTGAGCATTTATTTTAAAATTGTTTAAATATACTATATGGTACTACTTTGTAATTTTATAATTTTGTTATTTATAAATTAAGTTTATGGGTCTTCATGAATCTAGAATTTATTTTAAAAACCTGACTCTTACCTTTTACAAGAAGGCACTGCTTAAAATGTTTCATGGTAGGCCAGTATTAAAGGCAATCGATTTTTAAAAAATTAAAAGACAGACTTTAAAATAAAAATAACGTTTCAATTGATACTTGAAGCAACTCCAAATGGGAAGAAGGGCTTTAACATGCGCATTGTATAAATCTTACAACATAAAAAATAATACCTTTCAGTTTTCCCTATATAAAACCACGTATTATATAGAGTGGCAAAAAGTATGCAAACCTCAAAAAAATCAATACTAATTCAGAACGACATTAATGTTCCAACCATTTAAAACCTTTTATTTTTTAATCTTTGATACATAATTCTTAACCTAACCAAATATATGGTAAGGGGTATTATACATTATAATATGCCTAGAGTTTTATTGGTGACGAGCGGCGTTACAGTCTATCGCGACGGTATCGGCAGTAGGCTGTCTGGTCGATGTTCTTGACCTGTGTGTATGGGTCTTATTATTACTTTTCCACACTCCACTATACGCGAAAAAGTAATGTAATCGTGTAAAGAACAATTGAAAAAACAAATTTTTTTTGGGTTTATTTTTCGCTTTTCGGCCTAAAAGCCAAAAAGATTTTTAAAAAATGTTTGCTGTATGTGTGTCGTTGTCGTTGGCATTTACTCTTGTTAGCACGATAACTCAACTAAATCGTGTCAGATCGATCGGATTTTGACTGATTCTGATTGGGGACGTCTCTCAGACGACACCTAGTGATTTTGAGGTGGATAGAACACACTCTACCATGTACATGGGTCATGAGAAAGTACAATGGTGGACTATTTGAGAAATTTTTTTTTGTTAGCACGATCACTCAATTAAATTGTGTCGGATCGAACGGGTTTCGACTGATTCTCACTAGGGACGTTTACCAGACGACATCTATTGACTTTGAGGTGGATAGGATATAAAAGAAGGTATAGGGACGGTTGGGGAAGAAAGTATAGGGACGGTTGGGCCTGGGAAAATTTCTGGGGTCGTGGGAAAATTGAAATTTGCGTTTTTACCTAATTCACAGAAATTTCAGAGGCGCCAGTGTCTTTGTCGGCATACATCAAAGGGCTGCCGTTCGCAGGCGTTAATTGAATACCGACCGGTGCAGTCGTCGCCATACTCAAAATCCCATCTTCTTATGGAGGTCCATTGTGATCATTTTTGAACCGAACGCTATTATTTGCAGAAATTGCAGAAAACTTAAAAAGTATCCAGTGTTCAAGTAAATTGCAGGTGGTCGAAGTAGATGCTTTAGTATTAACAGAGTCACTATTACTTGCATTGTTCTAAAACCTGATCAACAAACAGAGTAGATTTCTTCCCCCAGGTTTAACCTCTACTGGAGGAAAACTGCATTCTGGACCATATAATATAGGCTTGTATATCCATTTCTAGATTCTGCAATTGTAACTTTTCACTGATACTGTCAATTTATTTAGAGAGCTTCTATTCATTTTTCTTAGGAAATATTACTGAGGTAGTTAAAAGGTTTCAAAAGGTGTAATGTGTTCGCTATTACTAGCATCTCTCAAAAATAATTGTAAAAAGATGAATAATAAAAATATTTTTGGTTTTTTTTCTTATCAATCTCGACAAAACACCCAAAATGTATGCCTCTAGACCAGAATACTTAATACCATGTCCATGGTTCATGAGAAAGCACGATGGTGGACTATTTGGAAAAAGTAAAACTGTCGCATAAATCACATATTCTGCGTTTATGTGTTGGTTTATTTTTTCTCGACCACTCAATTTCGAGATAGAGATGTTCTACGCGCGGAAAAGTTTGTTTTAAGATTCTGTTTATTTTAGTACTGTGATTCTGTTTCTCATTAAGTAACAAAAATGACCAAACACATACCGCCTTTATGCTTTCTTAATAAAATCATTATGATTAAATAACAGAAATATTCTTACATTTCAGTTTTAATAGTCATATTCAGAAAAACTACAATAATTAATAATTCTCTTATGGTTACTTTCAGTCGTATGATAATTGTACACGGTGAGTGCTCTGTTGCTATAAACCCTGCTGTATATTATCTCATTTCAGGATAGTTTTATCTATTATTTTATTATTATCTCATTTCTTATGTATAGTTTTTTATCATTACTCTTATCCATCCGATATATTTTCTCATTGTAGTGGTCTCTTTTCTATCTTCTATGTAACTTGGTAACTATTCTTAAAGTTAGTAAGAACGTTTTATTTCAAATTCAAAGGTGGATCATACTATTTTTTTCACAAAATATAATCTAGAAAATGTATATTAACCTATCCAGTGGAATCTTACAAACTGTAAAGATTAATAAACTCATTTTATTGCTTAAATTTTAAGGCGATAAAATTTGTTGATCACTGAAGTATCACTGAAAATCACCGAACGACAGTAATTATTTATTCGGTTGAAATTATCATAATGAGAAAAAAGGGCTGTATTAACTATGATGTGTTGACTCGACGGGGATGTCTCCCGTTTTGTGAAAAAGTCATATGGTGTCATTCGACTTGCATTTCAAGTGAAGGTTGCGTCGAAGAAAATATGTTTTAATCGAATTGATTAAACAGTACGATGTACGAGCTAAATATAATTCAGAATTTACGTACTATTATGAGCTACTTGTTTATTAAATTCTTACCAGATTATATCTAGGCGGGCACTAGACTTAAATTCGAGGTCAACCAAGTTATTACTATTATTATCCATCATATAGTTGTTACAATTCATCTTCATTAAGTATTCCTTAAATCGTTCTGCCACTTAAGTCTATATGCTTATAAAAAATAAAACGGCGCTCACGAATTTATATAAAATTATATTCCATTAACTCTGATAAATATATCCAAAGGTTTTTATATTTGAAAGAATGTTCCAGATAAATAGAACGCCGGTAAAATAAATAATTTCTTCGTGCAGAAGGTTTATTTTTTTACTAAGCGATACTTAAAACTTGAAACAATAAAATAGAAATGTTTATATCGCCGCTGTTGACATTTTCAATAGCGGTTCATATTGAGGTCAAAAAATATTTACTGTTAAAAGTGTTGTTGCATTACACTATGTTGATAAACCCTAAGTTAAGGTAGTGGTTAAGATTTTCTTCCGATGAAGTGACTGTCGTTATTTCATCAGTGGCGGCTATTCAGGTGAAGTAGGTGAAGTGCCTCTTCACCAAATAAATTGAGACTGGGATTTTTTTTTATATTTTTGGGATGTATAATCATGTCTTTAATATGTACATTCAAATAAACTTTGTTATAAAGAGCCTGTTATATTCTTATGTCAAGCATAATATGCCGCTATGGTACCAGAAACACTGCGTTTACATTGGAACGTCCTTTAAATCTTCAATAGTCCATGCGCGCGTTATCTATAATATAAATAACTCGCAGGTACAGAGATGAAAATCAAGTGCCCTCAAATATGCGCTGTTACAGCGAGTTGCCATGGTAACGTGACGTCATGCAATAGCCCACGTCCATTTAGTCCTTCTTCTCCCTCCACCTAGGTGAAGAGTTTCCCGAGATTTTATAGGATGTCTGCACAATGGACTTGCATCTATTTAATGTACTGAAGCGCGGCCTGTTTTTGAATTTGAGCGATTTAATGAACCTGCGTTGTATTTTCATCATTTTTAGACTTGCCTTTTTGATTTTAATGTGTTGATTGACCAACTGAGTGATCGCATAATTAGTGATTTTTTAACTTTGATAGTGACAATATTAAATGAAACAATAATTTACATTATTTATAATGAATATGAATATATATGATATTATTTGTAATTTGTTGGAAACACCGTTCTGTCATTGGAAAGACGAAGATAAAAGAGACGTTTTACTGGAAGGAAGATCTAGGACTGTTTTATCAATATTCGCCAAAAAAGAGATTAAGAAATCTGGTAAATCTTATAACGTAAATTTCAAATCTGCTTGGTTCGCAAATTATAAATGGTTATGTAGTAGCCCAATGTTAAAAAACTATGTTGCTGGCCCTGTTTACTATTTTCTAATAAACAATTTGTTTGAAACATGAATGGATTTGTAGATATTTTAAATATTACGAGGGCATTATATAAACATAATGATTCTGCCCAGATATTCTATATGATATCCTACAAAAAGAATCATTAGATATTAATTTTTGCGTGCGTCAAATAAAACAGACACGTGAAATATTGAACAAACAGAGAAATGACGACTTTTTTAAGACAATTTTTAATAAGACAAGTAGAACGATGGAATTAGAAATTACAAAACGACAATACGCTGGTCTTTCTAACGAATCTATTAGTACAAGGTATAAAGCACCTTTTTATGAAATATTGGATCATATTTTAATGCAAATAGACGTAAGGTTTGGGGACTGCGAAAAGTTGAAATTTGTTTGTCTCGCTGATACTGCAAAATTTGAACAATATAGGTCGTGTTTCCCTTCTATTCTTTTGAAAATTTGGAACAATTTTATGGAAATATATTTACCATAAACATCAATGACTTAAAAAACGAACTTTGCCTATTATATAGTGATGAAAGTTACAGAACCATACCGCTGCATGAACTGCTCAAAAAACGGAATGAATACAAAGACATTTTTACAGAAACTTACAAACTGTTTTGTATAATTTTACCTATTCCATCAGCAAGTGCGTCAGTGGAAAGAGGCTATTCGTGTCTTAAACGTATAAATGCGTATTCAAGAAGTACCATTGCCCAACTGTTTCTATCGAGAACCATTGCCCAACTGTTTCTATCGAGAAACAATTGTTGCTAGAACTAAAGAAGGATCAGCAATGTTATGAAGATATAATAGATAACTACGCCTCACTAAATGATCGAAGAATTCATTTGATGTAAACAAATTAGATATAGACCTATATATTAGATATAGGTCTATATATATTAGATATAGACCTAACCATAATAAGTAGACAGTTAGATTAGGCTAGGTTATGTTAGGTTCTTTCAAAATAACAGCGTATTTAGTTGTTAATATTCATAATTGACTTTTGGAGCTCCCCGTATACTAATCAGTACATGTGGTTTCATATGGAGGGCGCGCGATTAAATATAATACAATGGACGACAATTGTATCGGAATTGTAAACATTTTAAGGAAATTAGGAAAATCGTAATGAATAATAGGTTTCATGACGGTTTAATATATGATATGGATAAAGGAAGTGTTGTAAGATCTACTGGTATTAATATCAGCTACCTACGTAGTGTGAAGTATTATTATTAAAAATTATTTGATAAGGAAAGTGGCATGTATTGCGGAAAAGTGGAGTATCCATTTTCTCGAAAACTGTGTCCGAGCGGATGAAACTGAAACCAGATTCGTGTTCAGCACCCTCGAAAATAGGGGGGTAGGAAACATTTTGTAAGCATTTTCAAGACTTTATCACTTCTGTATACCTGTAATTACCCATATTTTCAACAATGTAATATATTTAGTTTAATTAAAACTACATGCTATAAATAATTTAACCCACCTTCTCGAATTCGTTTATTTATTTTAACTCTTCTTGAAGATTACATACATACATGAAAGTATTTAAACTATAATATCATTAATTTCCAATGAAGCTGTGGTATAAACGAAATAAAGTGTTTTGAAATACCATTACCAGTACGCGAGGATTGTATAACCGCTAATATCCTCGACATTTTTCAGCAGTCGGCTGTGTTTATTTCGGCGGGTGAACGACCCCCGATTGAGCGAAGACACACAAGAAACCGCATCGGCCGCAATTATCGATATTCATAAATTCAGAGACATCACTTTGCGATCCACATTTAGTCCACGTTATCCTGTTTTCATGTCAGCCGGTCGCGACGTTTGTAAATATTAACAATGCACAAAAATAAACGCGGATGAGAGGAAACCGAAGCCAGCGAATTAAACGGTGTCGTAAAATCTAGTCGTAGCTGAAAAGTGCGCTAAAAATGCCGAACGGTCAACAGGTGCAGTTTGTTATGTGCAATTTGGTGTCGGAGTGGAAAATACCTTAGGGGCACCAGGCGCAAGCAATCTCCTCTAGGTGGATTAAGGAGCAGCCCCTTGATGAGACATGCAGATGATATTAGTTGCTGGAGGGTAAGTTTGTCACGATCTATCGCCGTTATTTATCTTTTTGTGGGTCTTTATATTATTTTCATATAAATAATGTACACTCACAGACAAAAATATTATATATTTTATTTTAAGTCATTTTTTTTTTTTCTTTTTTCCTTTAAAACTTTTTGTGTTCTTTATTGCTAGATACTGGAGTGTTTTACTTATATTATAGTCAAATAAATTATATATTGAAGCATACTACTATTGATATTGCACTGGAGTGTTTTACTTATATGTATTATTGTCAAATACATTACATATTAAAGCTATACAACAGATTCGTAGAGGGGCTAATAAAATGGTCTGAATTTGGTTATCATATTTAATTAGAAAGAGTAAACAATAACGGCAATATAACAATACTTTAAGGCAACATAATACTAATTAATACATAGTATTTCCTCCTCTAGCATGCATCCTTCCAGGCATGCTCCGCAGAAGATCTTTGATGGTTTCTTGCGGAATTTAATTCCATTCTTCTTGTGTAGGAATTCATAATTCTGTAGTTGAGTTAGAAGCTGGATTTAGTACTCGCATATATCGCTTCAGAATGTCCTATATATGTTCTATAGGATTAGGATCATGACTCATTGGTAGCTACTCTAACACTCATTCCTTAATCCCGATATCCTTCGTACTGGATAACTGTTCTAGCGGCATGAGCCTGGGCATTATCATGAATTAGCAAAAGTTGTCGTACCCAATCAAGCCAGCATAAGGCAAAACATCATCTTCAAGCAAGCTAACTAATACCTCCACAAAACATAATAGAACCGCCACCAAAGCTGACGTTTTGTGCAAGATTACATTGTGTAAAACGTTCCCCAGAAAAGTATACACAAGATCTCTTCTGTATACTTGACCACGTCCATCTGGCTTCCATAATTGTATTCTTGTTTCGTCCGTGAAAAGCACTTTTCCCCATTGATGTTAATTCCAATTAGAATGGGTTCTTGCAAATTGTAACCGTCTGGTTTTGTGTCGTGGGAGAAGTCTAGGAACCCTAGCAGGACTTTTCGGGGTTAAACCGACGTCCCTAAGTCTCCTTATTACTGTTTTAATACTTATGTACATTGACTTGTCTTGTAATCAGTAATTCACTTTCAGATTCGGAACTGTAGGTGAGTAATTTTACAAGGATATAATTCTCAAATATTGTTCATCTCTTGGGGTTGTACATCTTTTACGTCCTTGACCAGGCCGTGATTTGAGATTCCCCAGTCTCATTGTATGGTTTTACTATACGAGAAATAGTCGATGGATCAATATGCAAACTCCTCTCAATATCTTCTTCTCTGTAATCCTCGTTGGCTAAAATAATAATTTCAACAGAAACTAACTCGCTTAAATGTGACATCTCAATAACCGAAACTACCTAAACAATAAATGAAGCACTAGAAATGTTATTCTGATAACAACAAACAAAACAGCAGTCGTTGTTAGTCGCCAAGGCACACTATTATATGTTTGTAATTTGTAACATTATTACTTATTCAGCTATAAAGGCTATGTCTAAACATTATTTTATTTGAAATAAATTTCAGTATACTTAAAACACTTTAAGTATACTGTATACTTAAGTATACTTAGCTCCAGTGCAGGGTATCTAGTAATAAAAACAAAAGTTTTAAAGGCAAAAGAATAAAATAAAAAAATTACAAAATAAAATATGCAATACTTTTGTCTGTGAAAAAGAGTAATATGTAAAACAAAAGTAAACAATTATTCTTTATATTAGAATTATAAACATGTAAATGGGTAAACTATAATTTACTATTTCCTTAAAGGACGTGTTTTGAATATGTGAAATTGCAAGCAATTTTTGAAAATAGTTTTCATCCTTAAAATAATTGATAACTTGCGAAGTGTAAGAAGAGAGAAGAAAAGTAAAACAATAAAAGAAATATATAACGATAATTTGCTCTTGGTTAGAAAAATATTTTAATTAGGCAATAAAGACGATTTAAATGAAGCAGAAATGGGAGTGAGTGTCGATGGTGAATGCAGTGGAAATAATTCTATTCCCAAGGCAACAAATTAGATAGTAAAGGAAACTGAATGAGGAAATCAGGAAAGGAAGGAAATGAGAATTGGTATTATAATGAATGCAGGACTGTTGTAGATGAAACGAGAAAAGTCGAAGTGAACTTCATGCAATCACAGTACTGTAGTAGGGATGAAAATACAAAATTCTACAATAAATAAGAAATATACCACAATTAACAACATCATGGAGAAGCGATAAAAGAGAAAACTTGTTAAAAGAGTAGAGTGAAATAATGAGAGAGCGTTTTGAAAATATACTTTCACACAACAAACGACGAATTGGTACTGAACAAGTTGTGTATGACATACTCGTAGTAGAACCCACCTATAAAGAGACAATTAAAGTCACCAAATGATTAAGGAGCCACCTGAGATGGAATTACCGTATAACTACTGAAAGAGGGATGAAACTTATAATGGAAATTAGTTCATAGACTTATTTTGCTGATATGGTCACAGTATTGACCCAGTAGAACAAACAGCAGAAGAATAGACACTTGACATAATATAGCCGATCATGAAACAGCTTGATTGAGGGTTGAAGAATAAAACAGATTGTTTAAATTACAGATGCATTAAATGCGAATACTCGTACTAGATTTTTGGAGATATCTGCGGGTTCAGGTCAAATAATTCCACAAGTAACCAGACCTCTAGGGTACCACAAATCTGCAAAGAACTTATGAATATGATAGCGAAATACTTAGCATTTATGTAAACTTCAAGCAAGCATTACAATCGCCTTAAAGCATCCGCAACAACCGTAAAAATAGATAGAGAGCTTAAATTCTAAAGTGAAATAAGATGAAGATGACTATAAGTGACTTTAAGGTCCACTATATTCTTCCAGTTGACACTAGAAACATACACCAGCAAATTTCAAATGTGCAGCCATACAGGCACAAAGTCACTACAGCTTTGAGCAAATTCCGATGATAGAGTCATAATAAGCTAATATATGATTGAATATAGGAAAGCAGTAGTACAATTGGATGGGGAAGCTCAATTAAAATAATTAGAAATTATTATTATGTTATATGGGTTTGGGCCTCATCAGCCACTGATCGCATGGGTAGTCCCTTGGCGATCCCCTCTTATCCCGGTCATTATCCAAAAATGCTATCCTATAGAAGAAGCAATTTAGGCACATCCCCCGCCTTAAGCCTCGCCTCCTCTAGGATAACAGGGGTTCCTAATATGCATTAAATGCAAATACTCGTACTGGATTTTTGGAGATATCCGCGAGTTCAGGTAAAATAGATCCACAAGTAGCCAGACATCTAGAATACCACAAATGTGCAAAGAACTTATGAATATGATAGCGAAATACTTAGCCTTTATGTAAACTTCAAGCAAGCATTACAATCGCCTTAGAAGCATCCGCAGCAACAGTAAAAGTACATAAAGAGCTTAAATTCCAAAGTAAGATAAGGTGACTATGACTATAAGTGACTTTAAAAGGTGCACTATGTTCTTACATGCACTAGAAAAACATCCACCAGCAAATTTCAAATGAGCGGCCATACAGGCAGGCACAAAGTCACTACAACTTTGAGCAAATTCCGATGATAGAGTCATAATAAGCTAATATATGATTGCGTTTAGGAAAGCAGTAGTACAATAGGATGGCGAAGCTGAATTAAAATAATTAGAAATTATTATGAAATTATTATTATGTTATATGGGTTTGGGCCTCGTCAGCCACTGATCGCATGGGTAGGCCCTTGGCGTTCCCCTCTTATCCCGGTCATTATCCAAAAATGCTATCCTATAGAAGAAGCAATTTAGGCACATCCCCCGCCTTAAGCCTCGCCTCCTCTAGGATAACAGGGGTTCCTAATATAAGGTACCTCTTCTCCTCCAGTGCGGGGTAGATGTAAAGAAGATAAATCGAGGTTTCCTCGTCTTCTTTACAGTATCTTCAGGCCGGGCTGTCAGTCAGCCTCAGCTTGTGCTTATATGCATTGAGGCTACTATGGTGGCCCGTAATGATTCCCACCAGGGTTCTGGCTTTGTACCTGTTTAATTTAATGTATTCTTGGGCCAATTTCTCAATCTCTGACTATTCGATAAATAGTTTGGTTATTCGACCACCCGTAACTCCTCTCCATCTTTCACTGTGCGGGTCTCTTGCCCAGCCATTGATGCGGTTTCTGATAACATTTCGACTTATTCCCACTGCAGGTTCTGGTCTATAGAGGTTTTCCCTGGTCCCTAGTCTGGCAAGGTCATCTGCAATTAGATTTCCCTTAATGCCATTATGCCCAGGTATCCATAAGAGTTCCACCGGTCCCTTCCCTGCCAAGTGGCTCAATGCTTCATAGCAATTATAGACCTGCTTCAACTTTGTCGTTGCTGAATTCAGGGCTGCCAACGCCGGCGCCGTCCTGCTATCCGAGCAGATACATACCTTCTCCTGGGTCCGATTTTGGTCGGCTCCCAGAACACCATATGTAATTGCAACTAACTGGGCCTGGAGTGCGGTAGTGTATTTTCCCGGGGGGAGGTTTTACCTATCCCATCGCGTCGCCTATACACCCCCGCACCCGCTCTCTTCCCATTCTTGGCTCCATCCGTGTACCAGATGTCCATTTGGAAGTAATACAGCTCGATCCTCCATCCAGTTGATCTTACTGGTGAGGGTGATCTTATATTTCTTGTCAAACAGGAAGTGGACATCCGTACTGCCAGAGGGCATCCATAGGAGTCCCTCCTCAGCTAGCTCTCTTGAGAGTCTATTCAGGTAACTTACCTTCCTATTCATGTTTCCCACCCTGTGCATTGCCTTTATGGCTTCCGCTTTCAGGGTAACATCAAGAGGTGGTATCCCCGTCAGTATCCCCATCGCCCCGATTGGTGTTGATCTTAGGGCTTCGGTTATACTTCTTAGAATTAATCCTCTTAGCTTGTTAAGTCGGTTGACTTCCGACTTTAAACAGGCTCTCTCCCACCAGACCAATGTTGCATACGTCAGGCTAAGTTTGAGAATTGCCTCATACATCCATTTCATGGTCTCCGGTTTCAAGCTCCAGCTATTATCAATGGCCTTTCTCAGTTGCTAAATAAAAAATTAGTGAAACAAAAACAAAGCACATGGAATCGAGAAGACCACTACATATTAATTGGACCAACAAAATACGCATAGGAAGATTTAACTTCAAACATGGACGTAATTTTCCTTACCTAGTTTCACAAATAAATAATGAAAATCTAATGGCATACAAAAATTATATAGAGACTCACATTATAAGTGGAAATAGATGCTATGTTGCTCGCTAAACATTACTGAAATTTGAGATATTAAACAGAAGCCTTAGACATAAAATATATAAATCCTTGATAGAGTCTTCAGATGTGTCTATGAAGCAAAGAGAGTATCCAATGCATATTGATATGAATCAATTGAGAGTTTTTGGAAGAAATATTCTACAAAAAGTATGATCTATCTTCTGATTTAGAAGAAAGTCGGCTCATGGAGAATACGAATAATAAACTTGATAACTTGATCAAATGAATCGATATTATTAAGTTCATAATAATCAAAAGAAAACAATTGGTTGAACATATACAAGGAATTCATGTGGATAATGGAAAAACAATCAGAACAGTAATCGTGTTGAAGCCGGTGGGAATACATGTCTCGTAAAAGATGGAGTGAAGGTATAGAGCGCGAAGAGCGAGAAGGTATAGAGCGACAAGATATAAGAGCAATAGGCGTGACAGGGTGGACAAGGGCCGTTTTTGAGAGGACAGAATGGAAGAAAGTAGTTAAGCAGACAACAACCCACATAGGTTGTAAAGTCATAAGAAGAAGACTGTAGATAATGAAGTATTCTCTGCACAATTTTGCAATTTAAAGTTTGTGTAATATGGCTCTAATAAAATTGCCATGGTTTCTTCCCAAGTGTAATGCATGATCTGAAACTTCTTCATTATTTAGTCTAAATCTTTATCTAAACATCGAAATAAAAAGTAATAATCTAGACGTATCAAAGTAAAAGTCAACAAATGCTATAAATATAGTTATATTTTAATCAAGTTAAACAGTGACTACTATGGATTTCAAACGTAAAGAGCCTTTTTCGAAACGTTTCCTTTAAATGCAGTCAATAACGAATTAATTTTGGAATTAATTATACTTTTAGTCAATAAAGGGCTCATCAAATTTTCAAATAAGAACATAATTTACTCTAAAACTAATTAAATATTGTCTATATTTAAGAAAAACGCAATGAAAATGTGTTATTACATTCTTTGATGATAGTAAATTTATACAGTTCATATTATATACTATATATGTATAAACATATAGATTTCAAAAAATAAAATAAAACCCGCCACAGGTAGGATCCACTTCCGACTTATATGTTACTGACATAGATCGAATCGATAAAGATGTATACCCCACAACTTTCATTCGGCATTTGTCCTGGATCGGCGTACCGTGTACGGCACTGATGAAAACTAATAAGTTCGAAACAGCTGTATGTCGTTCGGTTCCAGTCCGGGACAAATATCGAATCCTACCTGTGGCGGGTTTTATTTTTTAAAACCTTATTTGATCGTGCAGAAACACGATAAAGGGGTCGAGGATCGCTTTTAGGTATAATTCAATGCCTGGCGGGGCTTCAGCCCGAGGAGTAGTTGTTTCCTATAGCGATTATGTAATAGCCTTGCTATTCGGGAACTACTTTGATAACTGCTTGGTGGTTTGATAGTTCCTTCCTCAATTTCCGACTTATATGTTACCATTCACATTGTAAAATGTAAAGGCATAATAATCTTGTTACTATTTTTAGAAACACGAGATCTACGACAAACACAAAATCTGCTTATACTGCTTGACAGCTCTTAACAAGTAGTGATGTATTTCTGTTGCTAGGACAACTTTTTTGTTTATAAGCTACCTAGGTTTTTTTTTTTTTTTTAATAAAAATAAAGAAACGTTCATAAACAGTTGTTTATCATTACTATAGTGCCTCAAAAACTTGACAAATACGGTATCATTGGATTGGCATTAGACAGATCATCACAAAATTGTAATAACATATAGTGCGTCTCATTTAAAATTTTGAAATAAATCTCACGTCACCAGAAATGTGCAGATGAAAAAACGTCCTTTTATGCCAAACATGGGCAATGCTATCGACTATTTAACATCGCCAATTTTCAGAATTATTGTTCAAATAGGTTTCGAGATATCGACTGGCCAAAACTTCGATATAAGTATAAGTATAAGAGATAAGAAATACATTGGACAAGGTACTATATCTACCTAGCTGCTATACACATAGATGTTAGTGTGTCTGCCGATATACTCACTACTGGGCATTTAAAATTATGTAAAAAATTATTATTTATTGGACATTTGAGAAGTAATGAAAGTAAACTTACGAAATAATAGAAATATTTTGCATAGAAAATATGTTAGTGCAATTTTTGTTATTCGATTCCTTTAATTTCATTGTTTTCATTTTTTTTAATAGACATCTATAACTTAGTATCTCAATACCTACCACTTATATCTAATTCACTTATGTCACATATACAGTGAAGCATACTTTAGTAACATTGTTTATTTTGTGTTCACATATTTTAGTATTATAACACATTTCGTACCGAATGGCTTGTCCTTTTCCCGCCAGCAATTCAAATCCCTGTTCGAGTCCTATGCCCTTGTGTCAGTGCTGCTTTCGTTTTTCCCACGACTTTGCCCGAACTGGGAAGCAGCGCTGCCGAAATGTATGATAGAGACGTTGAGAGACCAGAATAATAACATACCAAACAAAACAACACATACAGTGTTCCAGGACAACATTATTCCAAGTAAGTCCATTTACCAATCCTTATCTTCCTGCTACGCAGATGGTCCTTCGTCTATATCGGTACAGCAAAAATTCAAACCATAACGCTTCAATTATCACCCAACATATACTTTTTAGTATAATATGTATCATCTAATGGCTGTAATAATATTTAGTACGAGCATCTCTCACCCACAAGGGAATTTTCTCTGTGTATCTTTCAATTTTATTTATGCTGTTTAAATAGCCCAGTCTGTGTAAATATAAATGTAAGATATATTATTATATTACATAAATAAAATTATTTTTATTACTATTATTATTACTCGTTCAATATAGAAGCCATTAGTTAGCAACAAAACTTAGTTTTAGGAAGTGCTCTATAAATATTTATCGAAATTTATATTTAACCACAAAAAAATATTTTTGTAACCGTTAACGAGCGTAAACCTGAAACCGACACGTGTCACGTATGACCGTGAAACTTTCTGGAAGATATAGTATTTGTTATGACTATTCGCGGAGTAGCCACTTCCACGTTTTCCTAACAGCAAAGTAAAGTTGATACATAAGTTTATGTTACTTACAAATAATATTTTTAATTATATATAGATACATATATGAGACATATATTTTCTTTACACTAAGACATCATAACTTATATTAGGCAAAGCTATTCGACCTTATCATATCGAGAAGTCCTATAAACATAGTTCTGAGATATTAAAGAAAAACTGTTTAACTATTTCAACGGTCACTTTTTACTTTTCCGCGCTCAACTATACGAGAGTGAAAAAGTAATGTAATCGTGTAAAGAAAAATGTAAAAAAATTCTTTCTAGCGTGTATTTTTCGTTTTTTGGCCTAAAAACAAAAAAGAAATGGTTTTTACAAAATTCGTATCTGTGTGTGTGTCGTCGTTGTCGTCGGCATTAAAATTTCTTGTTAGCACGATAACTCAACTAAATCGTATCAGATCGATCGAGTTTTTACTGATTCTGATCGGGGACGTCTCCCAGACGACACCTATTGACTTTGGGGTGGATAGAACACACTTTAACATGTTCATGGGTCATGATAAAATACAATGGTGGACTATTTCAGAATTTTTTTTTGTTAGCACGATCACTCAATTCAATCGTGTCAGATCAATCGGGTTTCCACTGATTCTGATTAGTGACGTCTACCAGACGACATTCATTGATTTTGAGGTGGATATGATACACCCCACCCTGTCCATGGGTCATGAGAAAGCACGATGTAAATATTTAGGTTCATTATGAGATTTTAAACATAAATAGTCCCTGCACTATTATGTTATTTAAGACGATCTGAAACTGCATTAATACTAAAAGAATTATTGTTACCCAATTAATTCCCAGTTACACCAGGCTGTCTCGGAACTGCGTATCACTATTTCGTCCTTATTAGGAATCATAAGTGCAAGTATACTGGAATATTGATTGCAGGTGGTAAGGATAGAATCTGACGGCGTTTGCCAACTTCTACATTGATATTAGTTTAGAAAAATAAGAAAATATATTATAGACAGGTACAAAATTAAAAACATCTGCAAACCGTTATGCTCATACCACTTATATACCCCCAGATCGTAAGATATGTAAGGAACTTGACTTTCCTAACCAAACAGTCAGGATGAAAAGTTTCTTGTGGGGTTCTTAGCACACGTTTTCTGGTATCACCTAAACTGATTTAAAATTTGGATTCGTCGCCCCAAATTATCTAGGGCCATTTTTGTAAAGACCAGTGCCTATGTTCTCTGGTCCACCCTAACCGGCTGATTTTCTGTCATTTAGTAATGGATTTTCTTTTGCCTGAAGAGAAAAGAGAGGTGAGTTCAAAAGTAAAATGTAAAGAATCAAACTTTATTTTGTAGAATTTGTAACTGTATCCTATTTTCTTTATTGAGCGTTTAGTTGTGGGTACGGAAATATTTTTTCCAGTGGCTTGCCTCCATAGTACCATAATTTCTTTTGTGCTGGATCGTCGCTTCGTTTTTACATTCCTCTTCCAAGCATGTTGATTTAAGCGCAATATTTGAGATGGTCAACCAGTTTTCTTCCTTATGGCTGTGCATTCAGTTTTTTCATACAAGTTGATAATGCCTTACCCTGTAGATTTAGGCAGCGAATACGTAGCAGATATTTTCCTAGCCGAAATTCCATGTTTATGAATTTTAACAACTGATTGTCGCATATCGAGCAACTGGCCGAACTATTCTAAACCGCGAATTTTTTTTTTTAATGTTCCTGATTAACAAACTTTCATTGACATATCTTAAAGTAGTAATATTTCATCCTAGTTAAGTTGAAAATTTATACTTTGTTTCTGTTACCAATATTTTTCTTTAATAAAATAGTTTTGAGACTGTTATTACTTTTATTTAAATATATTAGTTGTAAAATTATGTCTGGCAGAACTATTATGAGCCTGGACTCGTAATGTACGTCTGGATAAATATGATTTTACTAAGCGAAGAAGATTATCACTGAATCCATATAATTCTAATTTTGAGATTAATATACTATGATTCACCTTGTCAAAGGCCTTCGAAAAATCAAAATACACATCGACTTGACCACTATTGTGTATGTGATTTGCAATTATCTGAGTAAATTCTGCTGCATTTGTACTTGTGGAGCCTTTTTTTACAATCCTGTGTTAATTAAAGTAATTATTTTTCGTATATTAATTCTCTGTCTGCATTTACCATTCCGGTATCGTTATGTAAATAGTTTAATTTCGGATGCAATATATCCTGATCAAACCGCTTTATTCTGGAACATAGCGAAAACTTAAGAAGATAAAATATCATTAGCATACGTAAAAGAGAATAATTATCCTCTTTGGTATTCCAGGAGATTAAACTCAGTATTTAAAACGTTTCGGACGTAAAGTGAAGACACAAAACTACGACTCCACGCCAGCGTCATGCTTCCCAGGGAGATTTATTATACCGTTTATCCTATTCGTCGGATTTACAACCCATAAACATCATTTAAATCAAATCGAAAGTGATAGTGCCGCCAGTTAAGACAAATATACATACGTTTCTCACATGTGCCACGGTACGCGTTTAAACGTTGTGATTTATGTAATTTATTACGGAACTTAAATCCAGCTTCGATTCATTAAACACATGACCGGGTGAGCTAATTGAAAACATAGACCTTGAAACACAGTCTTCAAGGGTAGGAGACGTACCTAGGTATTGTTTTTATACGCGCCAGCTAAAAATATAGCGCCTTTCAATGTCGTGGGGAGACTCTATTTCTTATTTGTTTTGACTGTTATTAATGTACGCATGTCACAATATTAATGATGATATTTTTCTTTTGCTTTCATCATCTCCAAATTAATTACCAGCGAACTGGATTTGTGAAATGTGAATTAATTTAAGAAGTTGGAGGATGTATTTATAACACAATTCTACAAAAAAAAATCCTTGGGTATTTTATGATTTTTTGTTCATTCATCGTACAGCAAAATGATGAGAAAACATCCATATCCCCCTTTCGCTTCCATATCCATATCCCCCATAAGTTCGATTTTACAGTGTCGGTAGTAATAATACAGATATTATTGTTTTCATAGAAACAGTAAACTAGTTATTTTGTATTTACACTCAAAAATGAAAGTGAAGAGGAATTGTTACGTACACGCGGTACGTACCTCCAGACTGCGCCTGCGTCGCAAACAGCAACGTGTTTTGTTGTAGTAAAGTCTAAAGTAGGTTAAAATGAGACTACAGTAAAATGCACAACCTGGCGTTGCGCTGATTGGTCGTTGCGCTGATTGATCAGATCAGATCAGATCAGGGCAACCAAAGTCAATCTGGCGCGTTTCTTGGGGTTTAAGGCTTAAGGTTATGTTTTCACTTTGACAAACTTCCTTAAAACGTTGTTTGTGTACATACACATTTTTGCCATTTCAGAGAGGTTATTTTACAAACCTGTTCGTAAGAACATATTGTTTATATACTAAGACCTTGTTTTAGCAAGAAATCATGGATTCATCTGCATCCGCTTCAACAAACTCTGAAGAAATAATTCCATCAGAAGCATGCCACCTTTGCAGTAAAAAAGTGCACTTGGTAAGAATGTATGAGGAGCCAATGGGTACTAACTCTGTTTTAGATAAAGTTGCAAGGTGTTTGGGAGAATATTCAATTATGGAACCAAGCGAAATCAACGAATTTATCAGAGGGAAGGTAAGAGAGACAAATCAGTTAACAGATGAGGTCCAGGCACAAAGCAAACGAAGTCTTCAATGGGAAAACTTACAACATTTCGTAGAAGGATTAGATGACGAGAATTTCACCGAGTTTATGAAAGAACTGTGTGTAAACTTTAAGAAGATACAAATAAAACTACACAGAAACGAAAAATGGAGAAACAGGAATATTTTTCTTCCAACAAACATCCAAAACTGAGTAAAATATAAATTATTTTAAGTCTTTAATTCATACAATTCTGTACCTAACATACTTATTTTATTATGTGTGTATTTTGCTTTTGTATCTGTATTGAATTTTAATTTCAGGTTTATGATTACTTACAAGAAAGAAGAAATTAAATAATGGACATTATACATCTCATTTAAGATTATTATAAGTTTAAGTTTATTAATAATATGGTAGAATTTGTTAAAAAATTATATATAAATTATATATAAATAGGACAGATTCCTATTTCTAATAGAACGGAAGATACTTAAATATGAAAAATGCAATTATGTCTTTTTGTTTACGATCGGGGCAATTATTATTACGTTTTCATTGCCACTAGGATGCAACTAAGCCATTTTGATTGCAGTTTACATAAACTTATTAATCATAGAACATAAAAACAGTCTCTTTTAAAAAAAGAACAGTCTCTTCTCTCTTAAAATAACAAATCACCTGTGCTTTCATTATATACTGAGCTCAATGTCTATTTTCTCACAATCGCAACCTCCGTCGTGACCAGTTTCCTGACATCCTTCTTCAGCCTCTCATCCTCATTCCTTTCCTGTGGACTCCTTAAAATCTCTTTATACCAACTTAATTCTTGATACTGTTCCTAGCTGTTTCCAAAATAGCTCAGTAACTTCGAATAAATAATCGACAACCAAGAACTCAAACAGCTGATTACTACAGATTACACTCTTGGCCACAAACCTTATCTTTTTTTTTACTACTAAAAACAAGAACTAGTGTAGCCTATTAAAAACAGTATTAGAAGTGCAAAAAAAGATGGATGTCGCTTATTTCGTTTTGATTGACATCTTACAAATTTGTGTGAAAATTATTCCATTTTGAATGAAATCGTGCTCGCTTATTCAAAACTGTTGAAACTTTACTGTAATTGTACCGTTTTGATCGAAATTACGAAAGGTAGTTTTGTTTGAAAATGAGTTCAGATTTATATTAAGTGGGCTAAAAACATCTGAATTAAAAAAAAAGTATTTAGGCCAGAGGCGTAAGTGTACCGTTTTGTTCGCCAGCTCCTCGAATATGAATTGAGCAGTTGACTAATTTATAACGTCCCTGAAATTGAACATAAAGAAATCGACCTCCTTCCTCTAACACTTCAGGTTGTGAAGGGGACAGTTGAAAAAGAGATAATAACAAACACAAATATAAGATAGAAACTAACACAGAGACAAGAACAAACATTTATGCTTAGGAATAGATGCCAAACTTAGTAAGAATCTTCCGCATTATACCAGGCTGTGTATTATTTCGGTACTGTGAAATATCCTCATCTAATCGACAAGGGATGAGAAATTCAGTTAGTAGCAATCAAATCTACAATTTTTGAAATTTATAAAAATTAATGTCGTACTCTTCATTGACAAAGAATAGATCATAAGTCGACAGACATTAGTGGCGTTACATAATTCAAAACGGAATTTTTACACTGAGAAGATAGGTGACGAGTAGGTATAGGGGCAGTTGGGCCTGGGAAAGTTTCTGGGGTCGTGGGAAAATTGAAACTTGCATTTTTACCTAATTCAGAGAAATTTAAGACGCTGGTGTCTTTGTCGGCAAACATCAAAGGGTTGCCGGACGAGGTATATAGGTTTCTGACTGAGATAGTACATTCAGAACACAGAAAAACATTTGCAATCTCCATCTTCTCTGCGACAATATGACGCTTCATAAAACCAACCTGTCAGAGTTTTGCTATAGAACCGTATTTTGACTTATAATCAACCCCTTCCCCTTCTCCTTATTATCCAAATGTATCCCTTGTTCAGCTACTGTTAGGTGGAGGTTACATCAAAGGGCACCAGGTTATTGTTATTTTAACGATTTAAAATGTTCACCATGTGAATCAATTCTCGAAGTAACTAAATTTCTATATTACCTTGGACGTTCAAATTCATGTTGGGAATAACCAAATGGGGTTTCAGGGGTTATGCAAATTGAAAAATGCACAAGAGCAAGGAGGGGTGGCATACTACTCTTCGACAACAGGGATATTATTTGTAATTATGTATATTGTAAACTTCAGTACTACTATGGAGTTACGTGTGGTAACACATTCTTCTTCACGTATGTTTGAATAAGATAATTTATTTGAATAAAATTTATAGTATCTCGATATTGATTAAAACGAAATAACTTAAATATTGCAATTTACGAAATCCATTTCCATAAAAATATTCCCGGCTTTCATATGTCTTGCTGAAATATATATGTTTCTGTTGGAATAATGTTTATATATTTTTAAATACTTGTGTAATAAGAAATAATTCAAACAGGCGCTTTTTGTACAAAATATTCTACAATCTAAATTAAAAGAAGAAACAGCATGATTTTCATTTATTTCTTATAGTCTCGTTATTAATACAGACTGTATAATATTCCTTAAATTGTAAAATTTAATTTTGTATTCAATTTTTACCCTAATTTAATTCAAAATAAAACAGGAGACCAGTTCTCCACGAACATCAAAATATTACAAGTTTCTCAACGAGCGTTTCTCCAACTAAGTTGGCATCATCAGCAGATGATTAGAACTGACCTGCTTTAGTCCAGTTTTAATCGTTTCCCAGTTATGCCAAATTCTTTGGCGAAACGCGCGTGTTCGTGGAAAACTGATCTCCTATTTTTATTGCTGGTCGGAAGGTTCCTAGCCCCTTCCAGCTATCTTCTAATTCAATTTAAGCATGCAGAAATCGACTTCTATTTTCTAAAATCTGAGAGAATATGGATAGGAAAGTCACACATAGAGATAAGGTCAAACACATCCATCCTGAGAAAGAGAGAGAAGGGGGGACGACACACTCTACCATTAAAACTTGATACTAAACATACAATACCAATCCCAATACTATTCCTGGGGTATGTGGGGAACGTATTTTCAAACCACCGACGATTGATAGTCAGTATCCATATTATATTAACCATCCTCAGTTAATTTTCATTCGATATTGCACTGGATGCCTCGATCTGTTTGAGTAACGTAACTTCTACTTGTGCACTTGGGTTCATAAATAATTTCCGGTGATAACATAAGGACAGAATGATTATTATTCCATCCCTATGGAACTTGATAAACGTTTCTTGATTCTTCAAGCATTATGTCCCATAATGTCTCTGTACATCAATGTTTTGATTACATTGATTTTGTTTTGATTAAGTCCTCCTGCATTGTAACGGATAGTGAGGCACAGATGGTTTGCCATAAAGTATAACTCATTGTTTTTATGCGTTTTAATAATACATCCAGGAGAGACGATTTTTCATCTTGTTCATTGAACATCATAACAGGAGATTTGAATTTGATAGAGATGATTAATAACATGGTCATAATACGAATATACGGTAGCCACCATTTGGGTTACTACATACAGCAACATAGAACTGGTTCAAGTGCATTGATAAGCAAATTGGTTTCTGGCGAATATGATAATATACTTGCTCATCCCCATAGCCGATGGTCAACTATGATGAACATTTCTTATTCTTCCTTCTTCTAAAGTAGGTCGATGACCTGTTCCTCTTCGATGAATATCATTGGTACGGTACTATGAGCTGGATATGTTTTTACAGAGGGTAGGCAGCTATAACCTGGCCCTCTGACCCTCCTGTTTCTTCCGGACTTGGGACTGGCAACAGTACTACTGGGCTACTCAATCCACCCAGTAGCATTGCAGGCTGAAACAGCACGCAGTGTTTTCAAGCGGTAATCCATCCAAGTGCTAACTGCGCCCGAGGTTGCTTGACATCGGTGATCGGACGAGGATCGATGTTCAACATGGGATGGCCGTTGCCTATGATGAACATTTCATACCTACATATTTCTTGTGAAACTCTGTATTCCAGAAAGTATATGGTTGTTGAAGATGATCAGTATGTCTCCCTTTATTTTTTTAGACACATATTACTAGTGAATTGATGGACTTGGTACATCATAAAACACTGAGTACCATATGTGGCAGATAAGAAAACAATAGAATATATTTTGAGTACCTGTCGAGCTGCAGAGGAAGCATGGTTCACAAACATTGATAGAAACTATAAATTTTATTAAGAATACCAACTTTACTTACGAAGAAATCACAATACATCTCAAAGTTTAAATATAGTATAATGCAGAGTTTACAAATAGGGCAAGACATTAAGTGGCTGTTGACTCTAAGACATGAAAACACCGCATATTATTTGAACGTAGTTGTCCTATTAATATGACTAATGATGAGTCTTCTGTATTTATATACAGATCAATATTATATCTATTATAGGTGAAGTAATGAGTGAGCAAAGTTCATGACATCATTTTATGACTCTTAAACCTAATTTACCTGTTTAGGGTATATTGTTTATGTTTGATGACTTTGGGTTACTCTCGAACTCTCATCTGAATGTTATAAATCATGTAAACAGGTATTTAATAAAAGTAATGTAACTAAACTGATTAAGCTATGAATGATATCGTATATGCAGGTATGCGTTTTTATAAAAAAATGTGTAACTATAACATACGATATGGATGGGATTCGTTGTATATATACAGTTTGTCCAGAATGTTTCGGATAAAATTGATCAAATTGAATCTCCTCGCATACATCGATTTTCATTTTTAAAACGATACCTTTAGGGGTTGTATTCTGCTCTTCACCACCAACAATCTAAATCTATGCTCCAAGAATCTTAACTTTAAATAAACCACTGAAATGAGGATGTTCTTTTACTCCACTTCATCTGTAAATGCCTTATACAATAAGGATGTATGAGGCATTTACAGCTATTCTCTTAATAAATTAGGCCAAAATTAAATAAATTAGGCCAAAATAGCTATTCTCCCGGCTACACGCCGACGACGAGTGCTGAATCATCTGGCGAAATTTGTCATATTTTGTCTTAACAATTTTAATAGCACTAAAATACACTGATTCGGATTGATCGAAGACAACAAGGAAGATACAAAGCGTCCTCTACCTCAGGACATCTCTAACTGCAGACTGGTTTCAACCTTATGTTGGGTCTCGTCAGTGCAGTATAAGCGTGTTTTAAGTTTAAGTTTTAGTATTTTAAGTTTATTCAGTTTATAAAATTACCATCTGAAAACATTGCAGTGTATTAATGATCTAACTTTAAATTTTCAAATATGAAGATATACTGTGTAACACCTGGTTTTATTCCATCTTTTGTGCCGTATTAAAAAATGAAAATCGATATTTTGTTAATAAACAACAGATATATTAAGAAACAATTCAAATGGGTATCTACACAGATCTAGTAATAGAGGTAAAAACAATTATTATTCGTTTGTATTTGACAAATAAATTGAAAATTATACTTGTCAGTCAGTGCCGTTCGTGTTATACTTGTACCCATTATGATTCGTTATATTACAACTGTTTTTAGTGTTCTGAATTTATCAGAGAAGTAGGGAAATCAAACCCTAATTACTAAATGTAACACTAGAGTAGGTTGGAACGTTTGGTGTGAAGATAATACTGACTTTTCCATGAAACACCAAAACACTATACACTACACTCGACGCGCGTTTCGCCAACAAAGTTGGCATCATGTAGAGATGATTAAAACTGAACTGCATTTTAATCATCTCCAGATGATGCCAACTTCGCTGGTGAAACGCACGTCGAGTGTAGTATATAGTATTTTGTTGTTTTGTGGAAAACTAAGTCAATATTACTAGACGTAACCCCAAACTGGATGTGGAGATGAAAACAGAAACTGTATGTGGAGATAAAACCAAGAAGTCAGTTCGAAGTTTGCGATGTGTTTAACAAAGGTTATAATAAAAAAATAATAGATGATTCGAGACTTTCAGTAATGCCTTAATGAAGTTAACGGAAAGCCT
The DNA here is from genome assembly GCA_037954035.1 of Rosalia funebris. Classification (NCBI taxonomy): domain Eukaryota; kingdom Metazoa; phylum Arthropoda; class Insecta; order Coleoptera; family Cerambycidae; genus Rosalia; species Rosalia funebris. Next base: position 9,980,710 of record JAZFAV010000022.1, read on the forward strand.
ACTTCGAGGAAACCAGTTCAACAAAAGGGCGTCTCCAGATCGTAAAAAAAATAAAAAATTTCTTAAAAAATAAATAAATTTTAAGGTAAGTAAATAAATAAATTTTAAATTAAATAAATAAATTTTAAAGTAAATAAATAAATTTTAAAATAAATAAATTTTACAATAAATAAATAAATTTTTCGCAAAAACAAAAATAAAAATATCTTCATTGAAAGTAAATGAAGTTCAGGAACTCATGCTTCATGAGTTCAACATTTTTTACCATTAGTAGATTAATCATAAGAAAACCATCGGAACAAAATTCAAATTTTTGCTTGCCTTTCAAGCTTTTCTGATAACTTTCTACTCTTTAATTTAATCGATCTGAAAGTATTATACGAGTATAGTGATTTTTCGCTGAGTTATCGTTGTTCAAAGCAAAAAATTTGTTTTGACTTTGGTAATTAATTACTCGGGAAATAATTGTTGTACAGAAAATTTATGTAGGGTTTTAAAAATTGCAAAGTATTCTTTATTTATAATTCGTAGTTATTCGTTTTAGATAAAGAAAATCGGTAAGAATGTTGATTGAAAAGGAGGTAAAAAATTGCGTATTTAGGGATATTCGCTTAACTTGGCATAATTTTTCAAGTACTGGATAGACTAAGAATGTTAACTGTTTCTTTTCAACCTCAAAGTATCCCAAAGAAACCCTGAAAATTTAAAAGCGCTGCGGTTCTTTTCATTGTGTTGAAAGTGGTTGAATTTGTCGTTTTTGCTAAAAATCAATTTAAGGATGAATTTTGTATTTTTTTTTATTTTTTGGGGTTAAAAATGTTTTCTTTAGTAATAATCCATCAATATATGTTCATTATCTATAAATGTTAATTATTTTAAGAACAAGAATGAAAAAAAATATTATTTCCCAAGAATTATTTCCCAAGTGCCAAAAATCAAAATAGACCTTCTTGCTTTGAACGACAATGATTCAGCTAAAAATAATTGTACAAGGCTCTTAGACCATTCACGTTAAAGAGGATAGAATTATCTAAAAAGTCGTATGATCAAATCATTGAAAAGTATTTATTGAAGTCCGTGAACTTTTTGAAAGGCAAACAAAAATTTGTAAAATTTTGTATCCGATGGTTTTCTTATGATTACTCAAAAACTGTACATCGTAAAAAATGTTTAACTCAATATCTAAAAACTAGAAACTTCGAGCTTAAATCCGTTTTTTAAAATTGCTCTGTGACTATTTTTCTCCAACTTACAGCCATATGAAAATCACCTACAAATTTTGGATTTTTTACATCCCTTAATTTTTGTGCCTAGTGTATAATCTAATTTTGTCAGATGGAACAATTTTTTATATCCCTTATTTTTTGTGCCTACTGTTTAATCTAATATTATCAGATGAAACTATATTTTACCTTAATGGCAGTATATAGATAAAATACTGAAATTACATAAATGTTCATTGGATACAAGAGCACCCATACAAGACCACAAAAACTAAATATTTGGGCGACAATAGTAGGCGTTTGGATTTGGGACTACACCTCTTTGAGGCAAATGTAAACGGAGATTACGTAAAAAATGTAGCGATGTATTAACATTTTTTATTGTTCAAATTATTGCCAGATATAATAGTTTTGTATCCATGTGTTAATGCACCCTACTTGGTTCACGAACGTATTTGATTCCAACAATATTGTACTCCTTCACACTTTGTTACAAATATTACAGACTTTAATATTAACTTCAATTCCTCAGTCGGACATGTAGTTGTTAATTTTATTTGCTATATTTTACAAACAGAAAATGTTTACCTTAAATATATAACATTTCCCTTTATTAATATATTTCTTTGTTTCAGGTAAGTTCATGCACTCCACTTAAGCTATTCATGGAGCAACAAAATAAAAGTAAGTATATATAATAAGTATAGCTCATGCATAAAAACGTCTACGTATCCATGGCAACTAACCACTAACATTAAAATAATGTCACAATAGCCATGGCAACTAACACAGTCGAGTACGTAGACAGATCAAACTATCATGTGAAAATGATTATATTGACAACAAACAGAACTATTAGAAGAGAAACTGGGAATTGGGTTAACTTGATATTATGAGTACAGTGGATTTAGTTTAAATTTAAATCACGAAAGACTCGTCACATATACTCTCATGTACCAAAACATATGTAAGACAATAATATTACCAATTATTATTACTTCTAATTTAAAAAAAAACGTCATCTCCGAAGTACCTGAATCGATAAATTAACCACCAACCATCAACCTATTAAAGAACAATTCCTATTCATGCGAGTGAAAAATCCTAGACTGGTAACTGGTACGTGTATTTTTTCCAGATCTGAATGGGAGAGTGCATCAGTATATGTTGGTAGGTCATGTTTTTACCAGCACGGTTACTGCGAGTTCCCATTTAATCCGTAAGAAAATCCATCTGAACTGGTTTTTAGGCATTCTTAAATAATCCAGAGCAGTCATCGCTAACACATTCCCAATGCTGGGGGCACTGTCGATGTTGTATGTGCTTAATTCTATTAGCTCTCGATCTTGGCTTTTGGGACCAAATCATGCTTTATTCCAGTACACTTAAGATATCTGTCTATCTTAATTCTAACTTCTGCCAGCAAATGTCCCCCTCTAAGTTCCTTCTAAGCTATTAAATTCATAAACTGTCGTGAGATGAAGTTTTGTATATGCCCCAATCCATCTGTAAATACCTTAAACATTAAGAACATTACATAGAACTAAAAATACAATGATTTGGATTGCTCGAAAATCACAAGGAAGATACAAAGCGTCCTCTATCTCCGGATACCGCTAACTACAGACCGGTTTCCACCTTATCTTGGGTCTCGTCAGTGTAGTGTAAGCGAGTATGCCTTTGACAAATGAGGCTTCACATCTCAGAGACACCGTTACATTCTACAGTAGTACAACTGTAGAACGTAAACAATGCGCCATCTCTCGGTAATTTTGGAAACAATCCAAATCGAAATAAAACTTTTGTCATCTATAATGGCTAGGAATCATTTATAATACAGTGTTTCCAGCTGGTAGTCTTATAGCTGTCGTGAGATGGAGTTTTGCTTATACTCCAATCCATCTGTAAATTCCTTTTAAACATTCAGGATAAATAAATTAAGTCAAAACAACTATTCCTCCGGCTATATGCCTTCGACTTAAATTTATTCCTGGGTATACTTGTAAAGAAATTATAAAGTCCCTCGTTACTTTGTAATGATTAATTATAATGATATATTAAAACACCGACGTAATGTATTCGGTACATATACAGGGTTTCTTACTAGCTTCTGGTATAAATTTAGAACGGAACTAAAGGCACATCACTCCAGAAACCTAAAACTTTAAATTGTAAAGAAATCCAATAAAAAATAAAAAGCTTCCGATGGCACGCCATTGGGTCATGTTAATGATTTGTTAGGTTTAGAGCAAATACAGCTAGTGCAGTTGACGTTGATATTCCGTGTCATGGCAACTATTCCTTTACGAGTACACTAATCTCTCGCTTTTACTAATTCGCCACAACTTTCTTGCATGTGGAAAGTGAACTAATGTCTTAGTTTGATAGTACTTTTAGATTTAGAAAACCAATTAGAGCAACCATATTAGAACGGAGTATACACTTAGGTATTTTCACAGCGTTATTGTTTTTGTGAAAATAAGTAATCACTTCCACTTACATTTTAAAACACAAGCTTGAGATTATCAGCTTTAAATTGCTAGTATGTTTAAAATTTATTATAGGTTTTTATGTTTGACCTCGCTTAACTGCTCTAAGTTTAATGCAGTAGATGTTAAGACTGTGTTTATTCTATATCTAAGTCGATTTTGACGAAATAAATGAATAACACAATCCAACTGTAGATTAAATAAGCCTAAGAATTCCGTCGGGCTACACTATTTTCATTACATAAACCGAAAAATAACAGTATATCTACGTATTTCTGGTGAGTAAAATCTTACATTTTTATTATTGTTAAGTTTCTGTAGCTATGATGGCGGTCTAGCAAGAAATTGACCAGACAAACTAAACTCGATTTATTTTCGGGACTTAGGTATTTTTTTATTTTCTAGGGCGCTTTAGTTGTTTTTTATTTGCATTAATTACTATTTGAGGTATGTACATAAGTAGTATAGCAAAGCCGGTTCTGGCGCACTCTCGGATTTGTCCGCGGACATTTGATGCGGATGGCATGTGGTCATTGTTGATGTGAAGAACTCTTGGTACAGGTATAGAACAGGTCTGTACAGGTATAAAACAGGTGTGTATCGGTTTAAAACAGGTATGGTGATATTAGGAAAAAAACAAGATGTCATTAAACAGGTTACCATACCTGTTTTAAACCGGTACAGACCTGTTTTACACCTGTACAGACCTGTTTTATACCTGTACCAAGAGTTCTTCACATCAACAATGATCACATGCCATCCGCATCAAATGTCCGCGGACAAATCCGAGAGTGCGCCAGAACCGGCTTTGCTATACTACTTACATATATATAAAATTATGTCAGAAACTATCCTGAAACCCTGTATATAGGGCAAACCAGTCATGATTCAGAAACGATGCAGAGAACAGTTGCGTTCATTTAAATCAAAGTATCGATTCCACACTTTGAAATTACATTTCAAAATCTGAGTCGTCTTGATATTGCACAACTAGGTAGTAATCGTTTTAATTTATGTTTATTAGATATAATAGAAATATTTTTAGAAAATTGATTTTCAATTCAATTTTTGAAAACAGTGATTCAGATTGTTGATAAATCACAAGCAAGATGCAAAGTGTCACCTGTCTCGGGATACTCGGGATATTGATTGATGATCAAGTTTTTACTCCGATTTAGATTGTTCTCGAAACTACCAAGAGATGGCGTTTGGTACGCTCTACTGCGGTGGAACGTAGCAACGTCTACTAGATGCGGGTCTCACCTGTCAAAGGTATACTCGCTTACACTGCGCTGACGAGACTCAAGATAAAGTCGAAACCGGTCTTCAGTTAGCGGTATTCCGAGATAGGTGACACTCTCAATTTTCCTCGTGGTTTTGAAACAATCACTGTATTTTAGTGCTAACTCTGTTAGACAAAATACTGCCAATTTTGTCACTTAATTCAGCGCTCGGCGTTTGGCACATAGCCAGGAGAATATCTGTTTTGACCAAATTTGTTTAGTCCTTATTATAAAAGGCATTTGCAGATGGGTGAAGTATAATAATCTCCTTATTTCAGTAATTGTTATTGATTTGTTATCAACATTAAATTAATGAATTTATGATATTCCTTCTGAATAAGAGCTTGGTTCTGATCTGAATTAGCCTTAAATCAGAATAAATTCTTGACACTAAATCAGCTGTTATTTTCACGATGACAATGTCCCCGTCATAAGTACATTGATATGAAAATTCGTAAAGGGAACATAACAGTGAAATCTTCATGTGCCTCCCAATTGAATATAAAATCTAAAACAGTTTGTTCTAAGTTTTTCAATATTCACGAAACTTTTAAAGTTTGTAATAAAGTAAGTTTCAATTTAAGCTGTGCGTATGTAATGAAATCGGCTATGAGCTACGAGCTTCGCAGAAAGTCAAAAAAATTACTTAATATATTTACCTCACGTTAAATTCATGTTTAAGTCGGAGTATGTAAGACTGAGATAATTGAACGCATTGGTAATTAGTATCTACAGCTTCCCCTTTTTCAAAATCATCTTTGTACAAGACAGATCTGAAAAGAATTAATAAAATATGCGATACAATTAATTGTACATTTTATTCTCAACATTCAAAATAAAACCGGCACATCATCATCAGAAATCATAATAATAATTAGTATAGATTGTCTCAGTTGTAAATATTGAATTTGAATTCCGCGCCATTTATGTTCTGTCAAATACAATATTTAACGACTGTCATCTATAAAGCATACGACGTCAACATACCTGGGTGTCTCATTTAGGAGTGTAGGATATGATTTGTGAATAAATTTAATAATATTTGACAAATTGAGATTTTTTGATTACTTTTCCGCACTTAACTATACCATAGCGGAAAAGTAATGTAATCGTGTAAAGAAAAATGGAACAAAAATTTGTTCTAGCGTTTATTTTTCGTTTTTCGGCCTAAAATCAGAAATAAAATGGTTTTTAAAACATTTTTGTCTGTGTATGTCGTTGTCGTCGGCATTAAAATTTCTTGCTAGCACAATAACTCCACTAAATCGTGTCGGATCGATCGTGTTTTGACTGATTCTGATCGGGGACATCTCCCAGATGACATCTATTGATTTTGAGGTGGACAGAACACACTCTACCATGTTTATGGGTCATGAGAAAGCACAATGGTGGACTATTTAAGAATTTTTTTTAGCACGATCACTGAATTAAATTGTGTCGGATCGATCGGGTTTCGACTGATTCTGATTAGGTACGTCTACCAAATGACATCTATTCATTTTGAGGTGAATAGGACACACCCCAGCCTGTCCATGGGTCATAAGAAAGCACGGTGGTGGACTATTTGAAAAAAGTAAAATTTTCGCATAAAACACATATTCTGCATTTACATATGTGTTGGTGTAATTGTTCTCGGCCAGTCAATTTCGAGCTAGAGATATTCTATGTCCGAAAGAGTCCATTTTAAGGTTTTAAAACTATTTATTCTTCAATATAAAGTGGAGCTGATACTGCTATAAATTTAAAGGAATATTATTCATATAGCCACCTCGATTCATCTGGAATTATGTCATTCGTTTAACAAAATTGTCCATAACACGGTCACATAAAACTGCGTCTATTTCCCGAATAAGACGTTGAATGCTTGATTTGAGGTCATTGATTGTTTCTGGCTGGGTGGCGTCATTTTTCCCTTGGCATATCCTCAAATAAATCTTGCAGATCAATTGATATCAGTATTCCGCAAGACAACATGATCAAGAAATTTAGTATTCATCAGAGTTATGGTTGACGTCAAATTGATGTGTTTAGATACTTCCGTACACTTTCTCTCACTGCAGCAATACATTCATAAGACCGACCACGACGAGAACGTTTTGGTATTGCCTTACCAATAACAGAGCCTGTTTCTTCACATTTCTTTATTAAGTTATGAACTGTTAACTCTGTAGGTGCTTCATTTTGTCCTGATTTTGTGCGAATTTTTCTTAACGCAACTGTAAATAATCGCTCATTTTCATAAAACAGTTGTATACAAATTATCCGTTGTTGAACTGTTTATTTGGAACTGTTCCTAATCCTATAGTTCAAACTGAGACACCCTATGTATACTAACTATAGTAATACTAGAAGAAATCCATTTTAATAGGTATATACGTAGATATACCTTAATTAAGTATATAGGTATTAGGCATAGGTGAATTTAGAGCAATGAGCTTAAAAAGATACAGGGCATGTTTAAAAAACCAACATTGCTGATGACCCTAGGATTACGAAACATCGGAAAATGAAAGTATGATTACGACACTAAAGCTTATTAAAACGTCGTAAGAAGCGGCGTTAATATTTATGACAATGTGGAGGGATACTAAAAGCTAAATTTTAAAAATTGACCGAAAATTTATTCGATTTATCGAAATAATTCAATAGCAAATCTGTATAGTTCATGAAATCTGTAAAGGCTGTTTTGGTAATCTTCTTATTCGGTAACTTTTTCCTTGCCCAATGTCGCATATCTTACCAGTTTAAAGATTCCAATGCAACGCATGCTTATCTTGAACATAGTGTATATCAATGTTCCTGGACAGTTTTCCTGGACTGACCAGAAACCAGCGTTGGCAATGATGACCTGTGCCGCATATTAAAGGGTCTTCCAATAAGGACGCTCGATTTGTAAATGTAAGTTTTGTGTGAGATATTCACTCAATTTGTTCTTATTTGAAAGAATATTTTATGGAATTAAGTATAGAATATAACGTCGTTTAAATGTCTACCGCGGCTTTGCTTGGTGGCACGCATTCGGGAGGTTCAATTTTTGATAACTTTGTCGCATAAACCTGGCTGAATATACTGGATGAAGTTCGTTATGTTGACTTTGAGGGCATCAACTGATTGCGGTTTATTCGCATAGACCTGCGATTTAAGATAGTCCAAAAGGAAAAAGCCTAAAGGCGTTAAATCACATTATCTATATGGCCAGTTCATTTTGCCGCTGCGCGAGATAACCACGTCCTCAAATCGTCCATGCAGAGTGTCCATCGTTGCATGCACTGTGTGGCACGTAGCGCCGTCCTGTTTTAATCACATGTCGTTGGTATCCATATCATCTAATTAAGAACACAAAAAGTTACTTATCGTCGATCTGTAGCTCGCCATTGACGGTTATGGCAATACCAGTTTCGTTTTGGATGAAATACGGACCAATAATTCCACCAAACCAAAATCCGCACCAAACAGTGACTTTCTCGGGATGCATTTGGTGCTGATGCATCTCATGTGTATTTGTATCGTCCCAAATCTGACAATTTTACTTGTTCACATATCCATTCATCCAATAATGGGCCTCGTCGCTAAATATTATTTCTTTGGCGAAATTTGGGTCAACTTCCAAATGCTCCAGAGCCCAATCAGGGAACACCTGATTTTAAGTTAACCTTAAGTTCCTGGATCAGTTAGATTTTATACGGGAGCAGACCCAAGTACCGACGCAAAATTCGCCAAGTTAAAGTCCCAAAAAGACCAAGTTCTTGTGAACAACCAGAAATTGACTGCCTCGGATTTTCCCGTACACGCACAGCAGCGATGTTTTTCGCTGATCTTGCGTTTCGGTGACGTATGGGTGTTGGCTGATTATTTATCAAACCGGTTGACTCGAATTTGGCCATCAAACGTGGAATCGTCGACTCGGCGGGACGGTTGTGGCGAGGATAAAAATCTCGAATGGAACACTGATTTTGAAAATAGAATTTTATGATTTGCATACGTTATTGAACGCTATAACCTACCGCAGTGATTTGCCATACACTACTGAACAACTCACAATGAATTTTACAGATGTTGCTTTAACAACATGGCCGCTATATCCTAACAAATTTCAAGCGTCCCTATTGAAAGACCCTTTAGTAGTGCAGGGGTTTCCCTGATCGCTCGCGTCCTGGCTGACCGAAGCCTGCTAGACTCTAGACTCCGTGCAAAGCAGGAATAAATATTATTCACATTATCCACGCATGGTACAGTGACTCTAAATAAATAAATATTAATGTAATCAATACCACCGTCAACTCGCAACGCGACCAGCCAGACCGAGGGTAAGTCTTCCAGTAAGCCCTATCCACGCAGAAGGCGTCATAATGTTGCCCAAACGGACTGGCGCCTCACCAAAATTGCCATTCTTTTATTTTGACAACTCCTCAGTTACAAACAAAACAAACCTAGCAATAGTGGCAATACGTGTGACCATGCGGACACTCGTCGGTGTCCGGCGACGTTCGCGGGTTCTCGCCACCCCCAAGCACCACTGATACTGCATTGTATCACGGCCACCTCTATGTCACCCGTCGCAATTCTTTTGCTCAACTTCGGCAACTTTAAGGACTCAGTGCGAAGTTTCTGCGTGTTGTGGTCGACGCTCAGCGGGTAATTTTAAGTAGTTCTGTGAGCCTCCGAAGGCCCACGCTCGGTTTTTTGCCGGATAAAGTTCTATCTTATATCGATTTTAAACATGAATTAAGCACACACAAAGAATTGATCGGATGACTTTGGTGGAAGTTCACCCCATTACACCGTCGACTTTATTGTGGATTAATGTGATTAATATTATTATTTGTTTTACGTATTTGTCTGCAGGGATAGAAGGTAAAATATTTTTTTCCGTGCACTATAGAGCGGCCCGAAAATTTATTGACCGTTAGCGTTATCGTCGACGATAGTCGGTCTTGATATTTCACGTTGCCGTGCATTAATTTGATGAAATGGAAATGTTCTGTTCGCTGTCATATTTAAGCCAGGCTATGAAGTATACAGCAATAATTACAATAATATATGCGTTATCGGGCTTCGTTATATCCAAAATGGTTAATAAAAACGCCATTTTATTTACTATTTTTCACAAAATACTTAGAATATGCTATCTATTATCTTTAAGGTAGTTTCTCCGGGCCCACTTTTCTATAGAATTTCATAAAATTTCGTGTACACATAAAGAATAAATTTCCCAAAGGAAATTGTTTAAATTAAACATTTTTCTCGTAGAATAAAGAAGATATTCACCATCAAAGTTGGAACTTTTTGCATGGTTTGAATGTGTCAATTGACTAAAATTTACACATTTTCCATCATAACTTTTAAACTATTCTATACATTTTTTCCAAAAACAACTCATCTATACATTAGTATATTATGAGTATTTTGAATAAAAAAAATCGGTTGTCACCCAATTTGTTTAAAAGATAAACATTTTTAAAATATACCAGTTTAAGCTTTGCCCGGTAAGTCGAGAACTTGTCAATTAGCATCTGGCAACTCAGCACTGTCAGTATCATACATTTTACGAGCCGCCACTTATGTTATCACTGCACCTTTGTCACAAATAATATCTAAAATTGAACTTAGTCCTAAACGACTTTCCTTTTTTATTTTTTCAAGTAAAAGAACGTTTTTACCTTCACAATATCTTAAATTTATGCCAAGTTCACTCAATTCAACAATACGTCGTCCAATGCTTACATTAGTTACACTGTTTACTTTTCGCATGATTAATTTTTGCAATACGTTCAAACGTGAAAAGTAACTTCAAACCTTTCTATATTACTTTCCGCTTTGCAAATTTTTCTTTATCGTTACGCAACTGATCACGACAAAAATTTTCTTTCACGCTCAGAAAAAGTATACACAGTCAGTTTCAGACATACACGATTACAACAGATTAAAATACGACACAACTCAACGTTGCCATGTCTTTAGTTTCAAGTACTAAACATGTAGTTGTGTATATACGTCTGCATGCAATGTCTGAGTATAGCGTACAGTCTCTGAACAGAAATCATCATCATTAGGTCATCAGTCCTAAGACTGGTTGGACGCTAACCTCCAGCTTCTCCTATCTTGTGCTAACCTACGCATTTCGCTAATTGTGCTACAACCTACATCCCTTACTATTTGCGAGCAGTATTGTAATCTAGGCCTACCTCTGCCTTTCTTCACTCCTATTTCTGCCTCCAAAATATCGCGGACTCTTCCCCCATGTCTCAGCAAGTGGCCTACCATTCTATCTCTTCTCTTCTTTAAGTTTTTCCACATACTCCTTTTCTCGCCGACTTTCTCCAATACTTCTTCGTTTCTAACCCTATCAGTCCATGGTATTTTCATCATTCTTCGGTAACACCACATCTCAAAAGCTTCTAATTTCTTCCTACTTACTTCCCCTACCGTCCAGGTTTCGCAGCCGTAAAGTGCCGTGCTCCATACATATGTTTTCAAAAATCTCTTCCTTGTTTCTAAGTTTATTACCCCCGAGCATAAAAGTGCTTTCTTTTTGTTAAAAGCTACTCGACCCTGCGCTATTCTTTGTTTTATGTCTTTATCGCTTCTTCCACCCCAATTTATTTTACTTCCTAAATAAGTGAAGTCTTTAACTTCCTCCAATCTTTCATTATTAATTTGTACTTTCGTATTTGCTCTGCTCTCGCGCCCTCTGCACACTAACACTTTAGTTTTGTTTTTATTCACCCTCATTCCGTATTCCTCTGTCAACACTGCCTCCATTTCGTTCAATGCTGATTCTAGTTCCTCCTTACTAGATGCTAATACTGCTATATCATCCGCGAATCTCAGCATTTTTAGTTTCTGTCCCTATACTTTAATCCCGAAATCCACTCTATCTTTTACCACATTAATCGCCTCTTCGATGTACAGATTAAAAATTAGTGGTGATAGCGTATACCCTTGTCTTACTCCTTTCCTGATACCTACTTCCCTTTTTTCCCCTTCTACTTCTATAACAGCAGTTTGCTCTTTGTATAGATTGTGTACTACTCTCCTATCTCTATACTTCATTCCCGCGCTCTTTAGTATCTCGAACATTTTTTCCCATCTTACGTTATCAAAAGCTTTTTCTAAATCTACAAATCCTATATAAGCGTTCTTTCCTTTTTCTATTGTTTTCTCTAACATTACTCTTAGCGCCAGAATAGCTTCGCGAGTTCCCCTATTTCGCCTAAACCCGAATTGGTCTTCTCCTAGTATTTCCTCCGCTCTAGAACAGAAATAATGAACAGAAATAATGAACAGTAAACTACTGATATTCCAGATATTTTACGTTTACCGGAGAAACTGCCTTAAGCCTAACCAAAAAGCTTTACACATGGGCCGAAAAAAAAATATCTAATATTTCCCAGAAATTCTGAAAGCCGGTGTTACAAAACCTGTTTATAAACATCGTAATTAATTATCGCCCTATTTCATTTATATCAAACATAACCAAAATAAGAGAAAAATATTTGAAAACTAAAATAAATTTCCTGAATAAAAACATCATATAAGATAGTCAATATGACTTTAGAGACGAGAAATCAACACAACATCATATTTATACAATACGTTATACAATTCCTACTCTTTGTATTTTTGTTGATCTCTCTAAAGCATTCCATACGGTCTGTCATAAAAAAATTATTGGAATAAATTACATACTATGGATTGCGAGGTAATGTTTATTATATTCTAAGACGTTTTCCCGACCAGAAATCAGTATATAGCAATCAGAGGATTTTTACCGATGGTGTTCCACAAAGTGCAGTCCTAGGTCCCTTGCTGTTTACTGTCTACATACACAATTTATTTTCTCTAAATACTAAAGATACAGTTCTCAGTTTTTCCGATGATATAATAATACTCTATTAAAAATATACTATTTACATCATATGCATCTGATTTGCCAAATTTGGATCCATTATATATAAACTAAACAACATATGTACCAAAGGCTGACTCTATGAAATATCTGGGCATAATTATCGATCGACACCTAAAAACGTATAAACAAAGTTATGGGTTTACTGCCACGGTTTAAATATTTATTAAAGAGAATATTTAGATATATCCAGTGGCGAAGCGTCCATTAAGGCTAGCTAAATTACACATCATTCCTCGCGTACTCCCGTCTCCCCTCACTGCACGGTGAATCTCAATAAAGTTCGTTAAAACTAAGGCGACGGAGACTTAGCCCAGACAGCGCATACGCATTGCCGGTTACCGGCATGCCGACGCGACGAATGATATGCAATCCTGCCAGCCTCACAGCCCTAGTTGACGCTTCGTCACTGGATATATCTTACCTCAAAACATTTTGTTGAATCTCAAGCATCACATCGTGTTGTAGGATAAGGAGATGTTAATGACTATCACTTAAAAATAACTTAAACATTTTACCAAAAACAATGCTCGAAATAATATACAACAAAAATATATCATATCCAAGTGACAATTGAAAGAAGGTATGCTCCTTGATATGAGACAATTAATTATTAAGCCTGTCTATACTTATTAATATGAAAATAGTAACACAAAGTGACATTAGGGGCAAAAAATATGTACTGAAAATATCAAAATGCGAAAAGTCAATTGAACTACAGGTAATGTAACTACATTGCAGCAACACTTTATAACATTTTTGAGAGACAAAAGATAGAAAAAAATATATAGCGGATTTTACAGTAACTTACAGGTCTTCACTAATATTTATCTCGAGCAAAACATTCAAGAGTACGTAAAACTAAACACGAATTAAAATAGTTCATTCGATTTAATGTCCCAGAAATACCTACAGACAATTATTTCGCCAGTATATACTTCACTGTAGTTTTTCTTACCAAAGAAAGCTAACCTTCGTTTTCAATGACAGACTATGTTAGCAAGATATTTCTTAATTTTGGAAGTGTTGAACGTTAGGATATTTCTTATTAGGTACTTCAAATAAACAGCGACTAGAATTGAAAGAAACTATATATTGTATCGAGAATCTCCTTTTGCAGAAACTCAAACCTATCATTGAGGAAACAGCTTATTACATCTCATCAATTTAGATTTTGTAGCAAGCGCTCAATCATTGATAAAATGCAACGAATCACCGATGTAATCGAGATAGTACTAGAAGAGAAGAATATCTGCGTAAGGATATTCAAAGAGGTGGCCCAAGTATTCGACCGAGTGTGGCACGATGACTATTTGGGAGCTAGAAAAATAGTTTCCACTGCAAATGAGCTAAATTATTATCTCATACATCACTGACTGTCACTTCAGAATCGAACATGGCGAAAAATACTATGACCTCAAGAAGATTGGTGCTGGAGTACCTCAGGGTAACGTCAGTGGACCTGCTCTCTACCTGATATACATCAACGACATCCCACAATGCAACGGAGTAGTCACGGCAACATTCACCGACGACATCGCTCTATTATCTACCCAACAATAAATCCAGTCAGCTACACAAGAACTTTCAAACAGTCGACAATGCCACCAACTGGACAAAGAAACAGTGTGTGAAACTAAAGTCGATTTACGTCAATAAATACAATTACACACAACAATCTCGCATGCGAACGAAGCAAAGTATCTAGGCATGTCTCTAGATGCAAAGTTACGTTGGAAAACATGTGTGAAGAGCAAACGGTCAACTGAACCTCAAACTTAGAAAAATGTATCGTCTTCTCGAACATTATGCTAAGTTATCAGTACACAACAAACTGCTTCTCTACAAATAAATCCCGAAGCTCGAGTGGACTCATACCATCAACCTCTGGGGATGTACCAAGAAATCTAATATCAAAGTCACTTAAACGATTTAGTGTAAATATTTCGCAGCATCGTACAGTCTTGTGCATCTACTGTCAAGACATGCATCGCGACGTGAAGATGTCTATGGTTAAAGATGAGATCAAGAGGTTTGCAGGAAAATATCAGAAAAGACTAGGAAACCACGAAAATGTCCGAAGTAATATTGCTTCTCGACAACAACGAATTTTTTCGACAGCTAAAGAAAATAAGACGTTCTAATTAGTGTAGTGACAGTGCCTAGAAATATCAGTGTCAATAGTGATTCTGGATTTTGAAAATAATGTGCATTTATATCAATTATTTTTTGTTTCATTTTATTCAATCAGTAGCAGTTGTTAATGTGAACTGCACGAAATAAAATGTTTCATTTAAAACAACATAAAACCGTACGAGTCTTACACAAAGTTAAAACAATAAATGAAAGCATTTGAGCTGTTTGATACTAAGTTATCTGTTACTGAGTGCAAGTATTTATGAATATTTTTCTGTAGATTGTATAAAAGAAATATAACATCATATTTTTCTTCACACAATCTGCTTCTAAATGACCATATTTCTCTTTAAATAATTTTTATCCATCCGTCCATTGTACTGAGGATCGATTCGCATAGCATGACGTTGTTTCTTTCCACATGCCATGCATGAAAAGCGTATAATGACATTAACTAAAAAGAAATCATCATTACATTATTGCGAGTAATAACAGGCGGACAATGTGTTTGCGTTTTAACTTCTAATTCGTCGTTCTATACCACGGCACATCTGATTATATTCAACTCGATATCCTTTACAATAAGATATAAAAATGCAGTCAGTAGCTCACAATGTCTTCATAAATAATTCTCTATTCATAAAACTTACGATCGATTTCTGGGTGATCGTATCACAGGCATTCTGTTAAGTTGGCAATGGAATAGCTTTAAACGCACTGTATTTAAATGGCAAACGCTTCATTAAATATGAACCAGTATTTTTGAGGTGAAAGCACTCTGTGGTGATAAATTTAATACTATAATATAATTGACTGAGTATCAACTAGGACAAACAGGTGCAATATAATACTAATTTATGGAAAATAAATCGATTCGATATGTCGCAATACGCTTTTTGTCATATTATAAAGTATTAATGTAACTGTAATCTACTGAGATCGATAATATTCTTCACTATTAAGTTAAAGCCCTATATTTCATTCCTACCACTGTTTATATTGTATCTTAATGCTGCTAATAGTCTACATATTTTGAGTAATCATCTTCAAACTAATTCAAGTGAATCGGTGAACGGAGTGAATGGAACTTAGAGCATTTTGAGGATGATTAATGATTATAGTCTTAACATTAAAGTGTTAAGACTATAGCAGAGATTATAGCCAAAGTTTGGTATAATTAAAATATAGTATTTTTATTTATCAATATGATAGATCAGTAACTTTATGAGTCGGGAATCGAGAAGGAAGCCCCCAAACCGTAAAGCGGTTATCAAATAGTTCCCGAATAGCAAGGCTATTACATAATCGATATAGGAAATAAAAGGCTAAAGCCCCGCCAGGCATTTATTTATACCTAATAGCGATCCTCGACCCCTTTCTCGAGTTTCTGCACGATCAGCAAGGTTTCAGTGAAGAAAACCTGCCACGGGTAGGTAGGTTGTTTCCTATAGCGATTATGTAATAACTTTGCTATTCAGGAACTACTTAATAACAGTTTTGCGGTTTGGTGGTTCCTTTCTCAATTTTCGACTTATAAGTTACTGACATGAAGCGTATCGATTTAGATGAATACTCCACGGATTTCATTCGGCATTTGTCCTGGACCGGCATACCGTTTACAGAACTGATGAAAACTAATAAGTTCGAAACAGCTGCCTGTCGTTCGGTTCCCATTCGGGACAGATGTTGAATCCTACCCGTGAGGGGTTTTCTTTTCTGAAATATGATGGATTATAATAACTAAATTATGAAATTATAATATTATCAATAATATTGTTAATTTCATGAATAGCTATATCTCTTACATATTCAATTATTACTAAATACTAAATAGTGATGTAAATATAAAACCATTATTAACTCTTTTAGATTCTTTGACACTCCTCTGATCTTTACATGTTCATTAAGTACTATTGGTGGTGTTGGTATTACAGTTAACAGATCTTATAATACGCTCTTATTTTTTATTTGAAATGTTCTGTTCTAATAAATAATATCTTACATACTGCCTTTTTAGACTGTTATTATAAATATCGCAAAAGATAATTTGGTAACTCGCCTTTAGGCTAACAGTTGTATATCCAGAATCATTTATAAAAGAAACATATGTCTGAATGTGAATTAATTTGGCATTAATCGGTTTAGAATAAACTATCAATTTATCAGAAAAATAGTGAAGATAATATAGGGCCGTATATCATGATATAAAATATATACGAAAGGAAACGATAAATAAACTAAAAGGTAGGGAAGACCGTGTATTAAAAAAGGCAAGATAGAAAATGAGCAGTGCCGAGAGTGAAATTACCTGCCTCCAATTCGAAATAAGATCAAATTAAAAAAGGCACTACAGAACCTAAACTACCTCCAAAATAATTATTATCATGTAATTACATGATTCTCAGTTACACCGGGATGTCCTGGAATTACACATCGCGATTTCATCCTCATTAGGATTATTGTTGCAAATGTACCAAACTATGCCTGTCACTTTAGGAATAGTAGAGTTTCTATCGAGCCCGCATGAAAAATATATCTAGAAATTTGACAAACGCCATCTGTCTACTACACGATAAAGTGTCACCTATGCGAAGCCTGTTTACTTCTCATTTCTAACGTAAATTACTTCATCTGCGAAGTAATCTACTTCTAAATGTTATGCAAGAATATATGAAACATCGATTTGAAAAACAAGAAGAGGCAATTGATCGAAAGAGAAATAATGTCGTTGTAATATAAAAACATATATTAGAATGAAGATTTAACTGTAAGAAGAAGTTGTAAGGAGTTTTAAGAAAAATTTGGACCAGGTAGACCAGAATAACAGAAGATACAAGTGTTATGGAACGTATTAATAGCACCTTTGACACACATTAAATAACGAAACTCTGAATAAGTAATGAATCACTGCACTGAATAATATTCATAGAAATTAAAGTCTTTAATGTTATTATACATGAATGCAGGGGCGTACATGGATGCGAGTGATGTGTCGCACCCCTTAAAAAATTGGCAAATTAGTGTTATTTAAAAATTCAATCGATTTATTCAATTATTACAATTTTTAATTATTTTAAACCGACCGCAAACATACATTATTTACTTTAAACGCTACCATCAACTTTTTATTTTAAATCAGCCGTGAAGGCGCCCGAAATTATTGGATTACTGTGTTACTTCCTGCAGTGCTAAAATCCGATGGTCCACGTTACATCCAAGCTACGCGTTAGATGGGCGAAAAAGTCAGTGATCTTACGCCTGTCAGCAGTGGAACCTCGAGTGGGTGTTATCGTTATTTCCGGACTCAGTTATGCGATTATGTGGACGCATCTTGGCGACTGTCGCCATAACATAAGTAAGATTTGGAAGCGCTGTTTCAGGTAATTGTGAAAAATTAAAATGAGGAATGGGATCGAGGAACTGTTATTTGTGCTAAAGTGCACGACTTTGATTTAAATTTTTTCTTAGCAGTCTTTTCTGCAATATTTCCACATTCTGAGAGTCTGTTTAAAATTCTACAAGTCAAAAATATAAGATATTAGTTACTGCAATAAAGAGATCGCCGATTTCAAATCACATATTCAAAAAATGAGAAACGAGTTTAGTAACATTTGGGACCGTATAGACAGATTTGTGTTAAAAAATCAACCACCAAGTAAAAGAATGCGTTTGGATTTAATTCCTGAAGAAGATAAGAAAAGCACCTACGCACGATAGTTTTATCAAATTTTGGACGTAATTGCTTTGAATATTAGTGAACGGTTTTGTGAAATTTCTAAACTGAAATTATTAAATCTAGATTCAACACAAATTACTTCATTCATGAAACGTTTTCCTGACGAACTTTTTTCTTCTTTAGTAGATACATATGGAACATTCTTTGACGCAAATTGTTTAAAAAGTGAACTTTCAGTGATTTATAGTGATCCCGATATGAAAAGGAGCACTGTGCTTGAGCTTCACCAATATATTATGTCTCTTCAATTACCTTCTGTTTTCCCAGAGACATAAAAATTGTGTCGTTTAATTTTGACTACTCCTGCCACAAACAGTTCCGCGAAAATAAAATTTTCATGTTTAAAGAGAATAAAGACTTATCTGCGATATTCTCAAAAGCAAGAAAGGCTGTCAGCTTTAGCATTAATAAATACTGAAAGTGCCTTGTTAGAAGATATGAGATCGTCTCCAACATTTGAAGAAACAGTGATAGACGTTTTCGCTGGACAAACAAAAACCGAAGAATTGATCTTCATTTTAAAAATTAGGATATATACCTCAGCATAATCATTTTAGGTTAGTGTCTTTTTTTGTTTTTACTATTTTTATATGGCCTACCATACATCTGACTATACCTCTTCCCCTTATAAGATTTGTATCACATCCCTAGTTTCTTTTCTCACGCTACGCCCCTGCATGAATGAGTGGTGCAACTCAAGCAACGTTAAAAACTAATGATTGCAGTTACTTAGAATACTTCTAAAGTTAAATACTGTTATTAAATGAGGATAATGAATTCCGTGGAACTAAAATATGCTCTTTATAGTAGTAAAACTTCATGGACTACCTAAACGGAATAATGTTATGATGTAGCCAAGATGTAAATTGAGGCAAATAATATGAAACTCAGGGGTTATATATTTTTGTAATGAGACGCAACGAACCGAATGTACATAAAAGTCACAAAGATTTAATAACATATGATGAGATGAAGGTACTAGTCATTGCTACAAATTTACTAGTTATAAATGCAATCTTCCGAAGACTATCAGTTCAGTGGCGGCGCCACGGGTGAGCACGGATAGGCGAGCGCCCAGGCAAAATTCTTTTCGCCTAACCAGTCGCCCAACCTCTTACAACACCACTATATCACATTCGCACATAAAATAATATATTTAACGCCCTCGCCCATCCTAGATATTTCCTGCCTATTTTCTCCTAACAGTAAAATAATGGTGGCACCGCCACTGTGTCAGTCATAAAAACTATTAAATCAGTGGTAGTAATTTTGTGAATAGACCGAGTTTTCTTTATTTTTGTTATTAAAATTCTACGAGGGAAGTAGTTGCTAAGCTGACTTGGCGCACATATGATCAATATTAAATTTTAAGCAACGACCGTTGCGATTGCCACTTGGATAGGTGACTGGTCGACCCGCCTATATTTTCTAAAGGATTGTATGTTAATGGACTCACAGAAGCTACACAAACATAGGATAGATAAATAATCATAGGTATATTGAAAACTGTATAGTTATTTACTAGATGTAGCTATTTCGAAATTTAAAAATTTCATAGTGGCAGAAGTCAACTTCCTTCCTTCAAACTCTTCAAACTACGGAAAAGAAGGTTACCCACAGACAGGATGACAAATACCCATACTCAGAAGGACCAACTCTAGGTTCAATCTGCCACCCTAATGACTTCTTTGTACTAATGACATTGTTGCATATAGAGGTCTATAGGCGAATATCCAGGTCACCTATCAATGGTAGGTGACCTGGTCAATTCAAGCACTTGTTCTCCCCTTTAGACGATGAATGGTAGACTACCATCCATCTTCTAAAGGGGAGAACAAGTGTTTGACTTTTAACAGCTATGGAGATTAATAATTAACAATGAATTATGGAGAAAGAGTTACGAAACAGTTTACGCAAGATAATCAGGGATTAATAAATATATACGTTAGGTGGAACTTCAGAAGATTATAAAAGTAAAACGTACCATTAACTTTAAGTAGCGCCATCTAGCGATTAGCAGCTTAATCTGCTCTACCACCGTAAACAAGGAATTCCTATCCACACATTAGTTCATATTTCTTTTGAGTGAAATGTTATTCCATGTTCGAACATTATATGGTTTCTGAGATAAATATACGTCTTTGAGAGGTGACTTCCGTTACTCCTTTTACTCTTTTAAACCTCTCACCCTGTATAAGGTCAGCTACAATAAAATACATGTCTTTATTTTTTATGTATCATAGTGTATACATAAAATCGGTCGACAAATCGACCTATATACAAAATTGTATCACAATCGAAGAGGGACATTTCCACCACTTTCATAATTTCAATTTCGGTTTCAATTTTATTCGTTATTTTTTTGCATAATATCGTTCCCATCTTTTTTAATGTCACAATAGGCTTCTTCTATTAACCCCTTATAACTAAATAATAAACGAACGAATTTTACTTGGTATCCAACGCCCGATAGCTGCAATAAAATCAAATGATTTATAAAATGTTTTACACCTGGTATTAGGGACAAACAGGCATTGAGTAGGAAGTTGTTTACACCCGTTGTAACCAGCCCTTTGGCTCGTGTAACTTATAATTAAACGCTTTTAGTGCACGACCAGTTTAATCTTGATTATTGATTTCATGATACCGCGTATAACGTGAACCTAGGAATTACCGAAACAATTACCATAATTGCGTGGAAAATTTAAATTCATAATGTGTTTATTGACTCTTATTTTCCATTCTGAATACACTATCAACTCATAAACTGTAATATAATCTACTAATTAATATCCCCACCATGTATCGCATAAGTCTGTAAATCAAATGGAAAAAGTTGTATGTTAATCAATCTTAAATGTTTATATATATTTGACGATAGCAAGGATAAAAAGTGCTTATGCCTTAACCGGGAATCGAACCCGGCTCTCCCAATTGCCGGTTGGTTGCTCTGACCGCTGAGCTATCGAGGCACACTCATTATCCTTGCTAATGCGCCAATTTAACGCGTCGCTAACTGTAGCGATGCGTTAGACCGAGTATAGACCGAGACAAACCTTGTCTCTAGGGGGGGAGTACTCACTCCCCCCCTAGAGACAAGGTTTGTCTCGGTACAATTAACGGAATGTGATCGCGTTCGCCATTCTTACGAACCGTTGCTCGGTAACCCCGGACTATAGGGCAATGGATAGGACGGGAATCGAATTCGCGAGTTTGAGATGTAAGGGATGTTGGATGTACTGTAGCGAATCACATCACGTCGGGGTCACCACTTTGGCGATAGCAAGGATAAAGAGTGCATATGCCTTGACCGGGAATCGAACCCGGGTCTCCCAGTTGCCGGTTGGTTGCTCTGACCTCTGAGCTATCGAGGCATACTCATTATCCCTGCTAATGCGCCAATTTAAAGCGTCGCTACAGTACTCCCCCCCTAGAGACATGGTTTGTCTCGATACAATTAACGGAATGTGACCGCGTTCGCCATTCTTACGTACCGTTGTTCGGTAACCGCCGGACTGTAGGGCGATGGATAGGACGGGAATCGAATCCGCGAATTTGAGATGTAAGGGATGTTGGATGTACTGGAGCCGAATCACATCACGTCGGGGTCACCACTTTGGCGATAGCAAGGATAAAGAGTGCATATGCCTTGACCGGGAATCGAACCCGGCTCTCCCAATTGCCGGTTGGTTGCTGTGACCGCTGAGCTATCGAGGCACATTCATTATCCTTGCTAACGCCAATTTAACGCGTCGCTACATATATATGAGGAGCAGACCTTCAAAAGGAGTTTTATCCAATTTTATAAAAATCGCCTCTTGAATTGAGTATCCTCCTATGCACAGTTAGGCTACCTATCGTGCATTCCTGGACAATCAGAACGCATTGTATCATAGATTATAGCCTTGTAAAACTGCTTGGACTATTAGATAACGTTATGTTCACAGACCGTTGACAAACAAAAAGCTTTTTTGTCCTTTTCATATGATTTTGCTGGAACAAAACGCGTTTTGAATCTCAATTCAAAGTGTGAGTCTTACTCATTTACCCACTTACTTACCAATATAGTATATTGGTTTTGCATAAATTATATAACAAAAGAGTAGATGCAGAGTATGAAGTAAATTACTACTTTTTCTCTAGAATATTCAACAATGCTTTCAATATTGGGTTTGGAAGTCCCGCCTCTGATGTTTATGGATTTTGCGTTAGGCATCAAAATCAAATATCTCCTTGCAAAGAAAAAAAATTAAGTAGAAAAGCTGAAACTTACCCTGAGAGTTCATAAAATGAGAGGTCAGCAGTTTTATAAACTTATGAAAGAAGATACAGAAAATAGCATATCTTTGTGTTTCGATTTGGAACAAGTGCAAGTGTTACCTAAAACACCAGTAGGACATGCATTTTATTTACAACAGCTCTCGTTTTATGCTTTATGCTTTTTATATGACAGACATCGCCTGCAAAACACCAGTTTTCTATACCTGGCTTGCAAGGTATAGAAAAAGGCTTGCAACACCAAGCAGGCATAGGATGTACGGAAGTGGGCTCTGCCTTATACGATTTCCTGAATAAAATGGTATTTCTTGATGGTGTGACTGATGTAAGATTATTTTCCGATGGGTGTGCAGGCCAAAGTAAGAACAAACATATCGTTTACATGCTCATGATCTGGTTATGTAGAAGGGCTCTGCCCAGAGTCAAGTCTATTACAATGTTCTTTCCAATAAGAGGTCATTCATACATGCCCGCTGACACAATTTTCGGTAGAGTCGAAAAGTTGCTCAAAAGTCTCCAGAAAAATATCACGAGGCCTATGTAAAATTTGAACAAGTTAAATATTTAGGAAAGGACTGGAAACTTCTTGACATAAAACACGCTTCGAAGGTTTTGGAAACGATTGAAGGAATTAGCGAAGCGAAACGCATTATAGTTAGAAAAACGAATAAAGGAAGAATAGTAGTGAAACATGAGTTATTTTATCGAAATGATGACCCACAAAAAGTGTTTAACTGTTGCAAATGGGTAAAACTCTTAATAGTGTAGAATTGCTATATTTAACTTTTGGTCATAAAATAAAAGAAAAAAAGTTAAAAAGTCTAAACATTACTGACAGAAATGGCTACAGCAGAATGGTCAAGAGACCCAGAGCTAGAATGGTTAGTTTCAGTTTTCGAGCAGAATGATTCCTTAGGTGACCATGGTTCTGAAGACCTCTTGGTCTTCAGAACCATAGTCACCTAGGTACACGGATCAGATGAAGAGTGTATATCGTCGAGGAAAATGGAGGAGTTAAAGTATGAACAGAATCAAAAATCTGGCATTGTTTTTTCCACTAGGATTTTATTATTAGTTTTTATGGTAAAATACTGATAGTAGGTAAAATAAAAGTTAAAATACAGACTTCGTTCTTGCTAGATAACCAAAAAGACTTAAGTCCCTTCCAGACAAACAAAAAGCATTTAGTCCATTTTTTTTACATTTTTTAGTTAAAATTTCAAATTGATTTTTAATATTCAGTGTACACAGTAAGTGCTATTATAGAGATTGTTTGATATCTGGTTACAACTTCCAAGGCTAACCGTTACAAAACAGCAATCTTTTCCATTTAACCAAATTTCATTTATACGAACAAAAAGCTTTTTGAAAGTCTGTTCCTCATATATGGTTAATATAAAAATCAATGTCAAAGATCGACAATGCCAATAGACTGCTGCAGCCGCAAGAAGAATTGCTAGTAATTCTGTGCACAGAGACTCCAGGCATATGACTTTTCAACAACTCGTTTTATTAATGAGTATTTTGTTAGATTCAAGGGATGCAAGATATACCATACCATTCCTTGCCAAATACGCCAGAGAAGGAAGCGAAGTAATTAAGGGTCTTTCAATAAGAACGCTCGATTTTTAAACGTAAATAAAACAAGTTATGTATGAGACATCCACTCAATTTACGTATTCGGGAGGTCCAATTTTCGATGACTTCGATGGCCACCTTGACAAAGATAGATTTTGATACCTCGGTACAATATAACATTGCAATATGACAAATTGTACTTGGCCTTACATATTTCATGTCCTTTACAAGACGCATCTCGTTAGATGTTTCCTTGGTAAAGTATTCTTCGAATTTATCATATCACAAGAATTCCAGCAGCATAATAAGAAAACGAAGTCCGAAGCAGTTCCTGGAACCGCGAATACGTGAAACAACTGAATAAATTAGACTGTCAGCCAAATTAATCGAACCACTAATGTATCTCTAAAGCGGTTTACATATGTTTTAAATGAATTCTCAGGAATTCATGGTGGTGTGTCGATTCAATCTACATTGCTATTATAAAACTCATTACTGCTTCGTTTTCTAGGTTTAACTTAATTCTGGACGATTTCGCTAGTGATAATAAATACAGTCAACTAATGATTAAAACTATTGCATTAGATGCGCTAACCACTGAGGACTTATAAGGTGTCTTTCAATAAGGTTGCTCGATTATTAAACGTAAATAAAACAAGTTGTGTGTGAGATATAAAACACGTTGTGTGTCAGAGAATTTTTTGAAGTGAATACTTCTTTGGCGGCGTTCTGATATTTGACGAGAATGGAGAGTGACTTGGAAAAGATGTAACGTTTCCAGATTTCGTTACACGAGAGAGAAAGAAGATATAACGTAGAAAGAAGGAGAAAGAGAGCTATACATTTGGTATATCTAAAACACAGGCTTGGTTACAAAATAGAGTACACAGATATATAACATAGAGAGAAAGAGAAAGAGAGCTATACATCATATATATCAGTTTAGGCTATCCGCGTCTCCCTTTTGTGCGGTCCTTCGTCTTCAACGCCCACTCATATGCTAAGTCCAAGGTCTAAGTTGCTTGAAGGGGGAATAGTTTAGGAAGCATCGTACGAGCAAGAGAGAGAGCCACGTATTCATTTAATACTAGACAATAGAAGAAAATATAGTATGACGCGCATGCGCGCGAGTACGTACAACTCTGACGTCACACGGGAGTGGAGCACGAGAGAGGGATATAAACTTAGTACGAAACGATAGAATAGGGTAGATAGATTGCAGCAAATAATATTAGTAAAACAGCTATACCAATCGGATGACGCACATCAACAATCCCGCTTAACAACAACAAAACGATCAACGCGAAACGATCACATTTACCGTTAGTTTGTACTTGTGCGACGACTATTCACAAGTCTCAGGGAAGCACGTATTCTGAAGTTGTTTACGAATATGATAAAAAACATTCGCAATCATTAGTTTACGTTGCTTTATCACGAGTCACTTGTATTGAAGGCTTGTGGATTGTAACGAATGGAGATGACTTTAGATTTTACCATGGTCGACGAGCATCAGTCAGTATGTCTCATTTACAAGATGAATTTCGGAGACTTTCATTAAATATACTGGAAACTGTGGATGAACAAATAATCGATTTTATGACTCGGAGAAGAGGACGTATATACTCTTAATTGTCAGAGCCTACGAGCACATTCCGCAGATTTAACAGACGCTGTCATCCGCAAATCGAATATATTACTTTTGTCCGAAATTTGGTTAAACAACGACGACGATGTTAGCATACCAAGTTTTAATTGCGTCATCAAATATAAGCGACCGAATTTTAGAGCGGCAGGAGTGGCAATCTATCACAATCAACATGATACCGTAAATGTTGTCACACCAAACATGGAAGTGACTGCAAGGCAGTCTCAGTTATATTCATCAACAGTGGCACCAGTTGGCGATGTTTGCATTGCAGAATATCAAACGCTGAATGGAAAAAATATCGTCATCGCAGCCATCTATATCTCACCGAACCAAAATCTAGAAGATATAATATATTTCATTCACCGCTCCCTACTGGTTTGCAGCCGCACAGGTGCAAATGCACTTGGAAGAGGCGAAGACAAAATCCCTTTGATTCTCGGGGGAGGTTTCAATGTAAATTTCGGATCCAATGATTCTTTGACGTTGATTAACTTTCTTCGAGAAACATTTGGTCTGCTTATAAATAACAATCCCAAAGAATCAACAACAAAATCCGGAACAACAATAGATGCAATTTTTACACGTTATCTGGAAAATATCGAATCACGAACATATATTTCATATTTTAGTTATCACAAACCAATCATATTAGTATTACCAATTGAACCACCAGCCAATGATAGTGTAGATAATGAATAAACCGAATATTTTTACACAAATTTTATATTGTTATATTTCTTTTGAAATTATCCCTCTCCCTTTCTCTCTCTCTCTCTCTCTTTCAATCTCTCACTCTTAATCTCTCTCATTCTCTATTTTAAAGAAATATTCACTTCTATCACGTGTACTGTGCTGCACATGATATTTTATTATTTGAAAGAATACTTTATGACATTAAATACGGAATATAACGTCGTTCAAATATCCGCCGCGGCTTTGCCTATTGGCACATATACGGGAGGTCCAATTTTCGATGACTTTGTCACCTAAATTTGGCTGAATTTGCTGGATGGAGTTCGTTATGTTGACTCTGAGGGCATCAATTGTTTGCGATTTGTTCGCATAGACTTAAGATAACCCCAAAAGAAGTAGTGTAAAGGTGTTAGATCACACGATCTTGGTGGCCAGTTCACTTCGCCGCTGCGCGAGATAACCACGCCCTCAAATCGCTCGTGCAGACTCTTCATCGTGGCATGCACTGTGTGACACGTAGCGCCGTCTTGTTGGAACCACATGTCGTCGGTATCCATATCATCCAGTTTAGGCCACAAGAAGTTGTTTATCATCGATCTGTAGCGCTCGCCGTTGACGGCCATGGCAATGCCAATTTCATTTTTAGAGAAGTACGCCAGACCAAAGTCGGCACCAAACAATAACTTTTTCGGGTTGTATTTGGTTGCTGGTGTATCTCGTGTGGATTGGTATCGTTCCAAATCCTACAATTTTGCTTGTTCACATATCCGTTCAAAATTACGTTATGCGTGGAACGTTTCTCGAGCGGAGCACTGATTTTGAAAATAAAATTTGATTATTTACACACGTTGTTTAGCACTATTGTAGTCTTTTGCAATTTGCCATACACTGACAAATAAATTATAATAAATTTGACAGATGTTGCTTCAGCAACGTGGCCGCTATAATTTATAAAAATTCGAGCATTCTGCGCTTCTATAGTCAGTACTCTATACATTATAATCTTTCATCATCATAAGGTCATCAGTCCTAAGACTGGTTGGACGCTAACCTCCAGTTTCTCCTATCTTGTGCTAACCTACGCATTTCGCTAATTGTGCTACAACCTACATCCCTTACTATGTGCGAGCAGTAGTCTAATCTAGGCCTACCTCTGCCTTTCTTCACTCCTATTTCTGCCTCCAAAATATCGAGGACTATTCCCCCATGTCTCAGCAAGTGGCCTACCATTCTATCGCTTCTCTTCTTTATGTTTTTCCACATACTTCTTTTCTCGCCGACTTTCTCCAATACTTCTTCGTTTCTAACCCTATCAGTCCATGGTATTTTCATCATTCTTCGGTAACAGCACATCTCAAGAGCTTCTAATTCCTTCCTACTTGCTTCCCCTACCGTCCAGGTTTTGCAACTGTATAGTGCCGTGCTCCATACATATGTTTTCAAAAATATCTTCCTTGTTTCTAAGTTTATTACCCCCGAGCATAAAAGTGCTTTCTTTTTGTTAAAAGCTACTCGACCCTGCGCTATTCTTTGTTTCATGTCTTTATCGCTTCTTCCATCCCAATTTATTTTACTTCCTAAATAAGTGAAATCTTTAACTTCCTCCAATCTTTCATTATTAATTTGTACT
This sequence comes from Rosalia funebris, assembly GCA_037954035.1. NCBI lineage: Eukaryota > Metazoa > Arthropoda > Insecta > Coleoptera > Cerambycidae > Rosalia > Rosalia funebris. The sequence continues at coordinate 10,009,316 of JAZFAV010000022.1, forward strand.
TTCATTTTTGCTCTGCTCTCGCGCCCTCTGCCTCCATTTCGTTCAATGCTGATTCTAATTTCTCCTTACTAGATGCTAATATTGCTATATCATCCGCGAATCTCAGCATTTTTAGTTTCTGTCTCTGTACTTTAATCCCGAAATCTACTCTATCTTTTACCACATTAATCACCTCTTCGATGTACAGATTAAAAATTAGTGGTAATAGCGTACATCCTTGTCTTACTCCTTTCCTAATGCCTACTTCCCTTTTTTTCCCTTCTACTTCTATAACAGCAGTTTGCTCTTTGTATAGATTGTATACTACTCTTCTATCTCTATACTTCATTCCCGCGCTCTTTAGTATTTCGAACATTTTTTCCCATCTTACGTTATCAAGAGCTTTTTCTAAATCTACAAATCCCATATAAGCGTTCTTTCCTTTTTCTATTGTTTTCTCTAACATTACTCTTAGCGCTAGAATAGCTTCGCGAGTTCCCCTATTTCGCCTAAACCCGAATTGGTCTTCTCCTAGTATTTCCTCCGCTCTATTTTCCATTCTCTTCTTCACTATTCTTGTTAAGATTTTTGACGCATGGGAGGTTAGGCTAATTGTTCTAAACTTCTCGTATTTGTCGGCACCTCTCTTTTTCGGTATAGTAACGATAATGTTCCTCTTATAATCCTCCGGCATTTCGCCCGTTTCGTGTATGTGTTTTACCAGTTCAAACATCCTATTTACTACTTTCTGTCCCGCACATTTCAAAATTTCTGCCTGTATTTTATCTACACCCGGCGCTTTATTGTTCTTTAGCTCCGTTAGTGCTATTTCAAATTCCTCTCTCAATATAGGTTTTCCTACGTCTTCCCTATCGATGCTAGATTCTTCCTCTAATATCTCTCCTAATTCCTGACCCTCGTATAAATTTCGTAAGTACTGCTTCCATTTATCCGCTTTCTCCTCTCTTCCGATCAGTATGTCCCCTGATTGACTCCTAACGTTTCTACTTATTGCTCCTATATCCCTGAAGTTCATCTTAATTATTTTGTAAGCCTCATCGGTCTTACCTACTTGCAGCTTATCTTCTACTGCATTTATCCTCTATCCATTGTTCTTTCACTTTTCTACATTTTCTAATAATTTCCCACTTTATTGCCTTATAAGTTTTTAGTCCTTCCTCGTCTCGTCTGTTTTTGTAGCCTCGTCTCTTTTGCATTATAATCTTTAATAAAGATTAAATTGTGTGTGTAAAGTACTTTATTCTTGAGATTACCTAACAGAAAGAATTCGTAAAGTCTCATAGTATAGGCGACTAAGCAATAGCGGCACTTCGTTTAGCTCATTAATTAGGAAAGGTTTCCCTTAAGTATTTTTATAATTCTGATATAATGGAGTATTTTGGGGTCCTGTATTGACCTCAGGTGTCGTCAGGTGTCATCAGAGTCGTATGATGTTTTAAATTACATTAATTAAATTCATTATTATACTATATTGTTTAAGAAATCTGCACTCCCAGAAAAGTATTATAATCTTAAATAATCGACTATTTATCTATTTGACTGAATTATTGTAGTACGGTATGTCGCAGAGATGGTTTAAGCGCAGTAATTATGCTCGGCCTACATCCTTCATTAAAAAGCTACGCCTACCATAGTATTGCAAGGAATAGTTGTACAGGGAGGGGGTAGTACAGTATCTACAGAGCTACACCAAGTATTATTTAAGTTATATATAAACGATAATTAGTTGATACAATATTATATGGCTTTTTTAGGTCCTGGGCAGGGGCTGGAATTACATGATTCGAAGAGAACAGCAGACCAGTTTTCCACGAATACCAAAAGATTACATGTTTCTCGGCGTGCATTTCGTCAACCAAATTGGCATCATCGGGAGATGAGTAAATCTTTTCTATGATTAGTTTTAATTATCTCCCGATGATGATATCTTAGCTATCGAAACGCGCTTCGAGAAACGGATATTTTTTTGGCGTTAGTGTAAAACTGATTTTCTGTTTTTTTTTAGCTTTTGTAGGATTTATGATTGTAACAATTTGCAATATTTACCATTCTTACTGTTAGCAGTACTCTCTTTTATTACCACAATAAATTTTCTAAGATTTACTTATTTAACTGCTAAATCTATTTGAGATACACCTTACCTAAAACACTATGTATTAAGCATGGAATATAACATGTTATAGATGAATAATTACTGTTTAACACTGTTTTTCATTTGTTTCACTTTATAATACAATAAATCACTATAGTGATCGAAAATAATTGTTTAGAAAGAAACTTTTTCCACAACAGAAATCTAATGTATCAAGTATGATATGTCTTTGAATTCGTGATGAAAAGAGAATAGTTTCTTAGGGATAACAACCACAAGCGAAGTTTAAGTAAAGTTGCACAAAGGAAATGTTCACGCAGAAATGAAAAAAGTCCTTAGCAAAAATGAGAAGAATCTTGATACACGGGATAAATCAGTGGACCCAGTGACGCCCTCTCATGTAATAGATGGGAATGCCATTTTCATTATGGAAATTTTTTCAGTCTTTGCAGTCAAAACGAGGTAATTACTAAATGAATTATTAACTTAATAGTTCAACTTTGCTACTGTATATTTCTAAATTTTGCACTGATACATACAATGTACACTGATACATACAAGAGCAAACTGCTGTTATAGAAGTAGAAGGGGAAAAAAGGGAAGTAGGTATCAGGAAAGGAGTAAGACAAGGATGTACGCTATCACCACTAATTTTTAATCTGTACATCGAAGAGGCGATTAATGTGGTAAAAGATAAAGTGGATTTCGGGATTAAAGTACAAGGACAGAAACTAAAAATGCTGAGATTCGCGGATGATATAGCAGTATTAGCATCTAGTAAGGAGGAATTAGAATCAGCATTGAACGAAATGGAGGCAGTGTTAACAGAGGAATACGGAATGAGGGTAATAAAAACAAAACTAAAGTGTTAGTGTGCAGAGGTCGCGAGAGCAGAGCAAAAACGTAAGTACAAATTTATAATGAAAGATTGGAGGAAGTTAAAGACTTCACTTATTTAGGAAGTAAAATAAATTGGATGGAAGAAGCGATAAAGACATAAAACAAAGAATAGCGCAGGGTCGAGTAGCTTTTAACAAAAAGAAAACACTTTTATGCTCGGGGGTAATAAACTTTGAAACAAGGAAGAGATTTTTGAAAACATATGTATGGAGCACGGCACTATACGGTTGCGAAACCTGGACGGTAGGGGAAGCAAGTAGGAAGAAATTAGAAGCTTTTGAGAAGTGGCGTTACCGAAGAATGATGAAATTACCATGGACTGCTAGGGTTAGAAACGAAGAAGTATTGGAGAAAGTCGGCGAGAAAAGAAGTATGTGGAAAAACATAAAGAAGAGAAGAGATAGAATGGTAGGCCACTTGCTGAGACATGGGGGAATAGTGGCAGAAATAGGAGTGAGGAAAGGCAGAGGTAGGCCTAGATTAGACTACTGCTCGCAAATAGTAAGGGATGTAGGTTGTAGCACAATTAGCGAAATGCGTAGGTTAGCACAAGATAGGAGAAGCTGGAGGTTAGCGTCCAACCAGTCTTAGGACTGATGACCTAATGATGATGACATACAATGTTTTGATCTTTCATTCATTACGCCGACGTAATAGCTGAGTGAACCTTAAATAAGAAACAAAGGCGATATCATATCTACCAATAAACGGGTTAATACAGCTCACATAGATATACGAATATATAAAATATGTATAGCCAAAAAGGAATTATTGATCGCATAGCAGAAAGCGTACAGTGAATTATTTACTGCGTTATATATGTATATATATGCAATTAAATCAAAATCGTTGATTTATAGTCGAGACTGTTGTGAAGATTTAACAAAGAATTTTTAAATTGCAAACAGTAGAATAAATTTGGCCTGATATGAAATAATTTGCGAACTGCTTTATAGTTGCAATCAGAAAAATACTTGGATATATTGTTAAATAACTAAACAGGGATGCACATGAATGAAAAGAAACAATATACAAAGTTTAAGGAAACTTCGCCAAAGCACTGTTCTGATGCTACAATTTTTACCATTATCAGATAGAATCTAAAGGAAAATTCGCTAAGAGAAAAATTTTCATGGATGAAAATTCTTTTGATAGATTCATTTTCGTTTCGTTTTTCAGAACAGATTCATTTTGTAAATGAATTATGCAACAAAATTTTATGTTTCATTAAATAAAACCAAAATTGATGTTTCATTACGTGATAAATAACGAGTTTTCCATTATAAAAAGCTCATATATAATTATTACAATAGTTTATTATTACACAGAGAAAAGGGAATCTTTATAAATAAAAGAATTTAAAAAATATATAATTTAAAAAATTATATATTTTTTAAATTCCTTTTTTTTTAGACTACGATTTTTTTATAATAGAATAGAATAATGTATGGTGTCATTTGAGAAATAATAAAATTCTATTCAATAATACGGGGGTACTTTTGAAATAAATAAATTATTATTTGTGTGAATACAATTAATTTAATGAAAAGTTTCTATTCTTGGTAATATGTTAGGTTTATTTCTTATGTCAAAAAATTAATATCTTGAAAAAATTGTTCTTATAATCATGAGTATATTATTCATTTTAATAAAAACACAAATGTTATTTTCACGCAAACTCGTTTTGATTGGAATGAATAAAACAACTGTCACACAAACTCATTTTGAATGGAATAAAATTTATCGTTTCACTGAATCAAGTAAAATTTGAAGACTGGTTTCAAAGATAATAGATTATATGCAAATAACCTCTTTCTCTATGTGCTTATAATTAGATAAAGTCATACAAAATTTAAAAATTACTTAATTTAAATATTGAATTACATAACTGAAAATAACATTTTTAGTACTTACTTTATACCCTCGTAAAAGTTCTTAAACGATAAGTTTAATATCCCAATATTAGTAATATGTTACTGACAGTATATGTTACTGACATAGATCATATCGATGTAGATGTATACCCCACGGATTTCACTCGGCATTTGTTCTGGATCGGCAGATCGTCAAACCGTGTACGGCACCGATGAGAACTATTAAGTTCGAAACGGCTGTCTTTCGTTCGGTTCCCATCCGGGACAAATGTCGAATCCTACCCGTGGCGGGTTTTATTTTTTGAAATCCCAATATTAGTCATACAGAAATACATATCTTAATTCCTTAATTCTTTACTTCATTAAAATAGTATTTCTGAATTTTATTATTTTTATTACTTATTAAATAAACAAAGTGATAAATATACAAAAATGAACAATATTTTTAAAAACACTTTTAAGTCTCTCTTATATTCTATTCTTTTTTCTTTTTAATGTGGGATATCCTACTATAATTATGTTTGGTAGGGTTTTAAATGTGTTACTATATAATTCATTTTAAAATGGTGTATCTATTAACTCTAACTACTTACATAATTATCTTGAAATTAAAATTAATGAATTTCCGAAGACGATTATCTTTAACCTATGCACACATTTCAATATTATTCCAGTCAATCTTCTGATGATGCCAATTTGATTGGCGATACAAGTAACTTCTCACACGGTGATGATTTTTGGGTATCATTCAAAACTAGTCTCCTTTTTTCATATCTTTCATTACAAGGAATACTTGTTATATTGAATAATTCAAATATTAAATAAATATGAACTGTATCTTGTTCTTATATTAACTGGATTAACTATATCTTATTGGAAGTATTCACGTCCCCATGAAATATTCGATTATAAAATACCTGGCTTCATAGCGTAAACTAATCTGATACCAGCAGAACATTTTCACTTAAATTTCCCACATTTTCACAAGAATATCGTTAACAAAAATATTATACAAAATCGTGCCTAATCTTCTTACGTAAGGCCCCACTGGCACGGAAACTTTAAACTATTTCAGAAAAGTACAGAATTTGCCTTTCAGATATCGTGAGAATGACTGCGAACTTTTTACGTAATTATTTTCGAGTTTTATTCAATAGGACCGTGAAGTTATAGAAACTTTAAAATTAGACCATTCGGTATATTGCTCCACTTGAATACTTAGAAATGTTCGCAACATGCACAGTAAACAGATATAAGATAGAAATTAATCTACGGCAAATGTGATTAACAGAAACGGTCACTGCCTCTGCCCTAGGGGTTAGTCGGGGTTAATACTCTATCGAGGAAACACTAATTAGTTTAATTAATTGAACTATGTGTGAATGTGTTTCTTTTTTTTTTTTTGGTGTAAACCGCAGTGTTGTATTATGTCGCTCTGAAATTATAGTAAATAAATGTGAACGGGTTGGATATCACATACTTAATCCTAGAAGAAAATTTGGTATTTTCAATGCAGTCACAAAAAATAGATCACTTGTTCAAAAGTGCCGAAAATTTTATTTGCTGCTCGATACAAATTTTCCCAACCAAGCTATAGTATCATCAGAAGATGTTTTTCGGACACTTTTAATTATCTCTTGGGTGATGAAACGCGTGTCAAGCGACGTATAAATATTCTTGGTTTATGAAGAGCTGGTCTTATATATTTCTTTTATCACATACTTAAAACAATATAGTGTTCTTATCGCCATCTTGTCCTACCTATTTCTACTACTGTTTTTATTAAATATCTAACTTCCAATATCTAATCTATGGTTTGTATAATGATTTTTTGCGTGTGCGTCATAGGTAACAATCGTATGAATCAATCAACTGACATTTTTGAACAGTGTCGTGCCAAAAACACATTTTAGGATAACAGTTAGTACAATACAAATCCGTCAACCTATGACAGAGTAATGAAAGGGTTCTCCACAAAAACATTCAATTATATTTCCATCAAAATAAATGAAATAAATTCAACAAAGATCAAAATAAATAAAACAAAAATGAAATAAATTTTACAGAAATATTGAGACGCCAATGGCGTGACTTCATAATTGCATTTTGTTCGGCAAATTATTAACTGTCTATGCCATACGTAGTTGATTGAAACATATGTTGCTAGACGTACGTACTGGCAATTGTGGCATTTTAGTAACAATTGCGAGTGGTGTAGCATGTGATCCGTGCGTCGTCACTAAATCGATACACGCGCAAAGATTCATTATACAAATTGTATATAAGTCTACTGCTGTTCATCTATGCTGGCACAGTTTTGATCATTCAAAAAGACGTCATCCAAATTTTGATATTCGCATACTGATCATCATTATCAATCGATAGAGAACAATGATCTACCGTTAGTAGAACTATAAGTAAGACAGTACGTAACTTATTATAGTTCTAGTAAATATTATCTCAGTCAACATTAATAGTTCATCAGTTTCCTTTCAAGATCTGCATCCTGCTTCTAATAATGGTTTGAGTGCTCTAAAAACCAGAGTACTCATGGGAAACGCTAGACATATGAACAATTCCTGATAGGGTTATCTATTATCTCGATTGTGGATCCAACCTTAAGCTTTAAAAAATGAAATTATATAACCGATGGACTTTTTGATATACTGATGTATTGTTTTTCGTCTCCTATATGGACTATAACAACTTTCCATTTATCTCAGAATTATGAAAGGTGCGCTTAAGCCAAGTCAAGCCAAGTAATCCAAGGCCAATATATAAAATAACTTGCAGTACATGTAGATTATGTACTGCTCTAACAATCAAGACACGAACCCGCATCTATGAGAAATCAAGACCACCTAAAAGGAACATCAGTGTAAAGGAATAGTTAGCACTTAGTTAGCATAAAATTTTCAGTAACAAAGATATCTTATTTACTAAGCGGCTTTCGTGTGTGTGTTACGAAATTCCTAAGGTCGATGTACGAAATGCTTTTTGTTCAAATTTCGGCATTTTGACAAAATCAATATAGTAAATCGACCCTTCCAAACAACGTGGTAACATTTGTTTTTTGATCCTAAGCCTCTAGAGACATGCTCCTGAGGTGCCTTCGGTATGAGAGAGGTGGTGGCGCAATACTATTGCGATTGCTTACTCGCAATAGTATTAAGAGTGTGTAATGCAACAGTAGTTATAAGAAAGGAGAATACTATGAAAAATACAAAAGTTACTAAACTCAAAATATTGTACCAAGCAAAGAAGAACTCTACATCAATATTTGAGAGGTCGATAAAGTCATCAAGCTATTAAGAAATCATCAATACCTTTGGAAGCACTAGCATAACTGTTGAAATCGGACCATCACGATTTTATTTATTTATTATTAGGTTTACAGTTTTTAAGTAAGTCATACAGTTTTTAGGTAAGTACCTAAAAACTGTATGACTTACCTAAAAACTGCAAACCTAATAACCCTCTGAGACCAACCATCAACACACTTGGTTTACCGATATACGAACAGACTAGATATATCACAGACAGGCTGTAACCTTATGTAAAATAGACCAGCGATTATATGACGAGTTCGACACACTTATGGTGTGGTTCGACAAAACTTTATTATCGGAGTCGATGTGTCACTGTTTCTCAATGCACCAGCTGATACTACAATTGACGTAATTTCACAGCGACTAGTACTACAGGTTTAAATGAAGACATCCTTTACTTAGCCCAATTATGTTTATCAGTTGCATATTTTCTGTGAAATGGAGAGTTTTGCGATCAGAAGCACACCTATGCGATCACTAACGTCACGGGTAATATTTGTCAATATAGAAATGCTAGAGACCTTCCTAAAGCTACAGAAGTATGAGCCTATCTCGGTCATTGTTTTCCCATAGGTGAATCTGTAAGAGGATGAGACAGAGAAGTCAGCGCGTTCTCCGTATTTCAGATTGTTTAAAATCATACGTCTACTTCAACGGTCCAAATAAAGTTGATGATAGAAAAAAGGGAAAGATTATAAGGTAAAAAGGCGAGGTAATAAGTGAAAAAGACAATAAATGCCTGAGGCAACTTAGTAACCTTGTGTACTTTATGTGAACCTCACATTATTTTGTGATCGGACTTTTTTACTTTTTGGCTTAGTTACTGGTTACTTAATTACTTAGTTACATGGACTATAGAAACACTATTTTTTTGCTTGCATCAGGCACCAGTACTTGTAACTGTACATTGTACCATAAATTGTAGTTTTTAAAACCGAGGTTCTATAAAATTAAATTTTGCCTTAATATTTGCGGCGCCCCTGTGTTTAATCGGTTTGAGACATACACATAAGTGTGGGGGAATTACTGACACAGAGTTGGTCGGTGGGGATATTCTGGTATACTATTCGGGTATTTACATAGTCGCTATAATACATTTTTAATGTGCGTACTGTTACTCGTGAGATCGCGTTGTGTGTTTTTATTTTGTTTTAAATATGCCTAGAAGTTATAAAAATACACCAAATATATTTTATAAACTTAACACCTGATTCAATAAACGTTATTTATGCAATTTGGTTGATTCGCAAGAAATTCTTTTGCGCCACTTCATATTAAATTAGGATTAATGAAACAATACGTAAAAGCTACAGATAAAAATGGGAATTGTTTTAAGTACTTATGTGGCAAATTTCCAGCTCCTTCTGAAGCTAAATTAAAGAAAGGCATTTTTGTAGGACTACAAATAAGAAAATTAATGCAGGACCAACAGTTTGAAGAAACAATGACAGAAATTAAAAAGGAATCTTGGATATGCTTTAAAAATGTAATAGAAATCTTTTTGGGAAATTATAAACATCCGTAGTATGAGCAAATTATCAGCAAAATTCTGGATAAGTTTAAGCAATTTGGTTTTAATATGAACATAAAAACTAATTTTCTGCATTCTCATCTGGAACTCTAGCTACTTTCTAGAAAATGTTGGTGCTGTTAGTGAGGAGCAAGGTGAAAATTTCCATTAAGGCATAAAGAAGTTGGAGAGGAGATACCAGGGTCGATAGAATATGACGATAATCATTTATCAAACCTAAATCAACTTTCAAAATGTCAAAATTTGTAGGCCTATGTAATTATTGTTGAAAAAGATATTAGAATGATCAGTTACCTCGTCGAATACATATTTTTAACCACAAACTCACTAAATTTCATAATAGTAGTACCATTTTTGGTCATCTAATATTTCTCGCTTATCATTTATTAGATCCCCAACAATATTAATCTCATTCAACAATTCATCTGATTTTTCACAATTTATTAACATCCTTATAAAGAATTTAACAGAGCTTTCCTTATTTCTAGGTATTACAATTAATGGTCATTCCTTATTGCAATATTTCACTTAACACTATCAGCTAGGAATACATTATTGTCGTGAAATACTTCACTATATATCTTCTTTGTTCCTCTCTCTCTCTCTCTCTCTCTCTCTCTCTGTCTCTCTTCCTCTCTCTCTGTAACATTACTTATTGCAGTATTACACTTAACACTATCAGCTTGGAATATATTATTGTTGCCAAATACTTCACTGTATGTCTGCTTTGTTCTTTTCTATTCGATTTGTGACTATCTCAAAATTTTCTTAAAATGGTTTATCCAAAGATTCTTGGCATATTTTAAATATATTATGTATAAAGACCAACTGTCCTATTTCGACGATCCTTAAGATGACATTATTTAACGTGAATTTACTCTTGAACCTACTATTATTCTAAAATATCCTACCTTTGTTCAGATTGAAGCTTGTGCTTGATCTTGTTTATTACAAACTTAAAAAGCATCTTAATCCCTCTGGGTATGTATGTTTACTCTAGACTCAAGAATCTCTAAACAACTCCTACCAATTCATTTCGTCTTTGTGACATTAGCCTTGGGAATTATAACATGATTGCCTGACATTCTTCTACAAGTTTCTTGGCATATTTTTACGATTGTCAAATGTATCTAACAAATTTTTCCAATCTTTGCTCCCACATCACTTCGTTTGCCTTACGAAGAAGAAATAAGCCTTAATTAACCTACAATTACAATTTATAAGTAATTCGCAGCGGGTTACTTAACTGGGTCTCGCGGGTGTCCCAGCGAGAGGTAGCCGATTATGTTTGTAATTATTGGGCAAATAAATAACATTTCTACAATAATTTTAGGTTCAACTGTTTATTTAAACTATGCCATTAGGCACGGAATACAATATCTTGTAAGTGGCCGCCTTTGCTTCTCTGCCAGCAGTGGATTCTTTTAATGAAGTTTTCCATCACTTCGCGGCATAGCTGTGGCCCTATGTCCGCAATAACTTCTCTAATGTTATGCAGCTGTTCAATCGTAACGGAATTATTGGTATAGACTTTTCCTTTAACGTAGCCACTTTCCCTAAATTTCGCCATGACGCGTTGAATGGTACGCTTAGCAGGTGCCTCACGACGACCCATAATTTTCTCTCAGTGCCCACAATTGAACCATTACTTTCGTAGTACGCTTTGACAATAAGTATGCGTTGCTGAACAGTATATCGCACCATTTTGTAATGACATGCTCTCCATGTTATAACTACGAACAACTTGCCGCAAGAGGAATGGCGGCAAATTTAAATCAGCTACCTTTCGCTGGGACACCCTATATTACAGTAACTTAACATTAAAAACAGTATGAAAGTATGTTTATTAACTGAAATATCTATCCAAGGTCAAGTATATTATTAATACTGCATTGCTTCAATACGTCGGTATTCATTTTTTTGTCAGAAAGATCTTTTTATTACATCGAACTAGAAATTCTAGCTGAGTTTAATATAGGTATGTGAAACGTCAAGAAGGACTAGTATTACAAAAGAACTTATGAGATATCAAGTGAATATATTCTGTTCGAGATAATATAATCCTGTAAATCATATCGTGACCATTAAAATGGAAGTGACGGGTAATGTGATACGACACAATGAGGATGATCGGTGACACCGAGTGCTGGTGATAATAGCGACACCAGATGCGTAGCTGAGCATGCTCTACGGCAGTGATGGAGGGCCAAGGCGACGCTATCATTCTCCTTAGCACTGATGGCCGCTGTTGCTGGTCTCTACGGATTGGGAGATGAGGCTCGCTTGCCCAGGTAAGTTCCCTAGTTCTGTAGATATGTACCTCTTTCTATAGGATGTCTCAGTTGGAACTGTAGGATTTGAATTACGCGCCATTTATGTTCTGTCAAAAATAGAGTGAGAACCGATCATCTGCAAGCCATACGACGTCAACATGCCTGGATGTGATGAAGTATGGTCCAATTACTCATTTCTTCTTCTTCGAGTGCTTTGACTGTTATCGATCGTTAGCGATCATAGACTGGATCATGTTATCTATCATAACTTTACTAACTGCAGAGCGGAAAAGTTGTACAGTTGTTTTGCTAAACTATTGCCTTAAGTTCTTTAACCAAGACGCTCTCCTTCTTTCGGAGCCTCTCCTACCTTCTATCTTTCCTTGGATTATGGGATGAAGAATTCTATATTTTCCCGGATGTCGCATTATGTACGCAAAATATTCCAACTTTCTCCTCTTTAAGATCGTCGTGATTTCTGTATGTTTGTTCATACGTGTAAGGACTTCGACATTTGTTATTCTATCGGTACATTTTATTTTCAGCATCCGACGATACAACAACATCTCGAATGTATAAGACCTTCGCACCGACGGGGAAGACATAGCATCTCAGACATATTATAAGTGATTTCGGAATAACTTGCTCATTTTAATGAAGGCAGCCCGGGCCTTTCCTATTTTGATCTTGATCTCTCTAGAAGGGTCCCACACTTCATTAATGTCGCTACCCAGAAACTGTGCTCTTTTGACTCTTTCTAATGAGTTTATTATTAAGCCATTAGAGCATTTTTGATTTTCCTAATAATCATATACTTTGATTTCTTTATGTTGAGTTTAAGACCATATTGCTCACAGATATTAACTAAACGATTCATAACTATTTGCAGCCTCGTTACTGGTAAGGATTAAGATGTCGTCAGCGTATCTGACGTTAATATTTTCGCCTTTTATAATGATTCCTTCCTTCACCTCAAGCATTTCTTCTAAAAATATTTCTTCCGAGTACAGATTGAAAAGTAATGGCGATGGAATACATCCCTGTCGAACACGTCCTCTAATTTTTCGCTCAACTGTCCATCCACTGGAACTGCTGCAGTCTGGTTTCAATATAGATTTTTTATTATTTGGGTGTCTTTATCGTCAATTCTGGTTATATTTAAGATAGAAAGCAATTACTCCACCACTCCAAAGTTCGCACCAAACCGTGCATCGCTGTAGATGCATTTCTTTTACATGCACAGCATATGGATTTTCAGCACCCTAAATTCAACAATTTTGTCTTCTGATGTATCCGTCAAGATGAAACATCATTGAACAGAATTTCGTTGCAAAAATCAGCATCACCTTTTTTCTTTTCTGACACCCAATTAACAGATGTACGACGTTGTAAATTGTATGCAACTTTTAATTGTTGTGTCAACTGAATTATGGATCCTAACAGATGCAGATCTTTCTTAAAAATCCTGTGAATGGTGACTCTTAACATATTCAATTGTTATGCACGATGTCAAATGGATGTTTGAATACTCTCGTATACTTTCTCTCACTGCAGCAATAATTTCATCTAATCGACCACGACAAAAACGTATTGGTGTTGCCTTATCAATAACAGAATCCGTTTCTTCAAATTTCTCGATTAAGTTCCGAATTGTTAACTCTGTAGGCGCCCCATTTTGTCCTAATTTGGTGCGAATTTTTCTTAATGCAATTGTAAATAATCACTCATTTTCATAAAACAGTTGTACACAAACTAGTCGTTGTTGAACTAGTAGTCGCGGCATGTTACCATCGTGTGGTTTGTAGATGACAGTCGTTAAATACTGACGCCATATCTTTGATACAATATAAATGGCGCGCACAATTCAAATCCTATAGCTCCAACTAAGACAGGCTTTACTTTTATACATTTATTTATATTAAAAATACAAGAACTCAGTATATTAATTATTATTTGGATTAGTTTCGTTTAATATATTTGCCAAACATGTGTAAAAATTCCTATAATTTTGGTTTGAGATGGGAGAATTCTTGGCCTGTATTTATATATCTGAGTACTCAAAGACCTGTTAGCTATAGGTATGCAAAACGTTTCATACGTTTTAGTTTTACTTAAAATTTATCTATAATGTATCTTATGCTGTTCATATAAATTTTAAAATTAAAAAATAGAAATAAACCTAAACTAACCTATTTTTTTACCAAATACTACCAACATAATAACAGGTGTTGAAACAAAAGTCCAAATCCAAATGCAAGTCCAATACTCTTTTTTAAACAACAGTCGAATGCCACCTCCCGATATATTGACACATTGGCTTGATCTTGTCTATTAGCCACGATTCATGATGAATAGGACGAAGGAAAAATTATATATCAAATGCAATCAAGGACTATTATATGGACCTTGGACAAATCCACACAAAATGTGTCGACATAGAGTAAGAGATTAAATTTTGAATACTTCCATGTTTGAGATCTTTATAACAGAGGTTAGTTGATCAATATAATGCAAAGTTTTACGATCAGAGGGTAACATTCAAACTCCAGAAATAAGGAGTTTATACTCCAACCCATCTGTAAATGCTTTATATAATAAAGACTAAACAAATTAGGTCAAAACAGCTATTCTCCTGGCTATATGCCAAACGCTTTATCTGTCAAAAGTATACTCGTTTACACTGCACTGACGAGACCCAAGAAAGGTCGAAACCGGTCTGCAGTTAACGATACCCTGAGATAGGTGACACCTTGCATCTTTCTTGGTGGTTTTAGAACAATCACTGTATTTTTAGTTCTAACCCTGTTAGACAAAAATACGACAAATTTTGTCATGTAATTCAGTGCTCGGCGTTTAGCATATAACCAGGACAATAGCTATTTTGACCTAATTTGTGTAGTCCATATTATATAAGGCATTTGCAGATGGGTTGGAGTATAAACTCCTTATTTCTGTAGTTTGAGGTTAGTTGATCATAAAAATAATCGAATGTTGTATAAATAAACGTTAACATTAACCTCAGAAACATGAAACTGGGCTCCTTCACGGAAGAAAGGAAGAACAGAGCCACCAGTTATAAAATTGTACCACTTATCTTAAAAATCAAATACATTCCTGGATAAAATTAACGGACCAAGAAAACTCTTCATTATTTCTTATAATTTATCGAAGTTTTAAATCCTTAAATATTTTATGTATGTGGTCTAGGATACCCTCTGTCACTAATGACAAACAATTACAATTGTTTGATAGATGTAAAGTAACATTTTGTAATTGTTTTTTAATATTACATTTAACGCTCTTTAAAGTGATTTGTAAAAGGAAATAAAATCAGTTACGCTAGTGATATTTTTCTTAAATTGAATGTCATAAAGTGCCCTTAGAGTAGAAAAAATGAACTGTTTCATCTTCCACGCAACTTGAGAGAAGATGAAACAGTGAAAGCGGTAACTCTTGTTTGCCGAGAGATGTAGCCAACAATATGTGGCTAATTTGTTAGGTTAGACAGTCAATAATTCAGTCAGTAGACAGTCGAACAGTTAAACATTTCAATGAACTTGAAAGTTACTGTAGAACCCTAGGACAAGGTCGTAAGAAGTCTACAGATGTAGAAAGTGACGGATATCTTTTGCAAGTCGCTTTAGGAAACAAACATTCTACCAGTTTGGAACTAAAAAAATCCCTAGCACTTGGTCGAAACGTAACAGTTTCTGGACGAATGGTCAGGAAAAGGCTTAATGAAGCCGGATTGGACAGTAGAAGATCAGCTATTACACCAATACTTCCCAGAGAACATAAAATTACTAGACTGCGTTTTGCGAAAACCCGTAAATTGAACCATTGACGAATGAAAGTGAGTTTTGTTTTCAGACGAAACAAGAATAAGTTTCAATTCGCTAGATGGATGTCGACGAGTATTGCGGAGGACATGAGAGGGATTTGCTGCCTGGAATATCTCTCCGAGAATCCCATTTTTTTGGTGGATCAATAATGTTCTGGGGAGGAATTTTGTTCGATGGTCACACAGATTTGGTTCCTATATGGGGGAGACTATGCCCTTAGGGCACCCGAACAAGTCGTTCTTGTCGAGTGAGAGAATACTTCTCAGGAAATCATTCACCACTTGACCAATAGCATGCCTAGATGAAAGAAAGTAGTGATAAGAGCTAAAGGAGGATCTACACGCTAGTGAATTCAAATTCTCGCGTTTTAATTTCACCTCCAATGTTTTTTCTAAAGCTTTTCATTAACACAGTTTTTATTGCATTTTACATTATTATTCTTTTCTGTTATTTATTCACATTTTTCTCCGATAATGCCATTCTGATTTGTTAAATATTACTTGAAATCATTTAATTATAATACCATGTCAGAACTATGATTTAAATCTTGACACAATTAAAATAATAATGTGAAGTTTCACTGATCCAAGAGTAAACTCCTGCACAGCATTAACAATGGTTAATATTGCGCAGGAGTTTACTCTTCCCTAACGTTCGACGTCAAATATTATATTATAATAAATATTCTCCTGAGCAATATCGTGCAATTATAATGAGATTCTAGAGATATAGGCCAAGGAAAATATGTAGAGTATATTAACACTATAAAAGCGATTGAAATCTTTGAAATCGTTACTAAATACAAAATTAGTACATAAAATTAAAGGATTGGCTAAGAAAAAGACGTTTACGCATGATTTAAGCTATTTTAGTTCTACCTGATACCACAATATATTTGCCTTAGAAATACTAATGCTATTACATGTAGTAACTATGTCAACTACGAGCCCAAAATCACATGAATTGGCCCGTTAGATATGTTCACGTCCACGCAGTACAAACTGTAAGGTAGGAATAAGCTACGCTAATAAATAAAACAGACTTTATTTGTACTTGAGAAATATAAGAACTCTAAATTGACCCTCAAGTAGTCCTGATTACTTGAGGGCCAATTTAGAATGGAAACAGCGTTTTCCGACATCCAGGATTTCACACGTTTGGCTGTTTGGCAAGTCACACCATCTTGTTGAAAGAGGAATTCCCGGTTAGCTAATTGCAGAGACTCGATTTATGGAAGAAGGCACTGATTTAAAATGACTATGTATTTTTCTGCGTTTGCGGTGCCTTCAACAAAGTGAAGCCTACCAAAGCCATTGGCGGACATACATTCCCACACCATAATTGAAGTGGGAAATTTCACTTTTTGCCGAAGACAGTCTTTGTTGTAAGCCTCGGCATTCGTTCGAATCACCCTACTCCGCGAATCTCCTACACAAGGCTCAGATTTTGATCCGTCACTCCAAATATCTGACCTCCTCTGCTCCACAGTCCAGTTTTTATGTATTTTGGCCCATAGTAAGCGGTTTTTATTCTGTTTTTAAGTGAGTAGGGGTTTTTCTTTTGCCTAATAACGAGAAGAGTTACGTGCATACATTGAAGTATGAAACTAAAGTAAAATTGAATCCAATTTTCTTCAGTGCCCTCGTACAAGTCGATTTAGAACACTGCCTGTCTATCGCTTCACTCCATAGAACTGTTAGAGCACTGCAATTGGCACGAAGATTTTTCTTTATGATGCGTCCGAAAATTCTTAATTCTGCAGCAGTCACTGCGGTTTTTCTAACAACACGTACTTTTCCGACTGCGGAACTCGTAAATTTACACAAATGCACAATGTATTTAACAGTATAATGGGACAATTCAAATTCATTTGCAATTTGGTAGGCACTTTTGCCCGAATGGTGCAGCTTTATCAAAACTTTCCGTAAATCTTGCGATAATGCTTTTTCATGCGCCATTTTGACTCTAACTGTCAACAAGGTCGTTTACAAGATACAAAACACCATCGGCAGAGGTATTGTGATCTAGTTTCATGCAAAATAATGGTTTGTCGCCAATGTTTACGCTTCGACTTCGGTGGCGAAATTTACTCAAATCAGACATTTAAGCACAAATTATATTTTCGAGGGCGATGTCTTTGTTTATTATTATAAGAATTACTCAAATTGATAGGAAAAATATGGCAAATACTTGGCATTAGGAATGAAAAATATCGTAATAGTCTTTTTGTGTTAAAATGTTTATAGATCATTTAACTAAAAAGTCGGTACGGGCGAACACATGTGATTTTGGGCTCGTATAGTACATCTAAGACATGTTGGTTTAAAAGTAAATATGGAGATTTTAAACGCCGACCGATGATTAATAAATGACGACTTTATTGGTGAACTTCGATGGTATGCTCCTCGATTTATCTTAAATAGACTGTATACAATATTCAGAGTGAGAACGAGGCTACCGTTTTCACTCTTTCACGGATAAATCGAAAAGGTCAATAAGCTATAAGATACACTAGAAACGTTTATAAACGCGTTAGCGTCAGACAGACGCAACTGCAAATCACGATCAAGATAAACAGAATCTATAGATATTCGTTCTATTCAAAAGTCGACAAGCCCCTTTCATGGATGGCTCAGCATTAGTAAGTAAAAGTGGAGCAATGTTTTTGTTTTCTCATGTTTAGTGCCCTACACTTCTTCTAACATCTCATCAACTAATTTTGCAATGGTTTCAGCATCCGTTTCTGTCACACAACAGAAACGGATGCTGAATATTCACATGTGACTGCGCTGCCGATATATCGCTCATTTCTCCTATAACTATATTGGCCACTTGCAAGCTGAAGGCATTTGTGGTTTCATCAACAGAGAGCCATAAATATTTATCGTTAACTTCTGTATAAACACCATATTTAACAGGAGCAGTTTGTGGTAGATAATGTTTTCAAATCGTCAATTTTGTGGGCACGTTTACTTTGCCAAATTCCCCAGTATAAACTTGAAGGGTCAATACGATGAATGGTCGGCTGTAGACCTTACGAAAAGATTTGCGGTGAAAAAATGGATGTACAGTAAACACGAACGAAGGACCTTGGATTTTGTACAATTCACAACGTAAGTATATGTATTGGAATTGGTAGGAATTTATTTACCAGTGGATGGCGAGGCATGAAACTCCAAATGGCTGGTGGCTGTCGATTTCTAGTTCTTGATTTATTCTCAACGATGGGGGCCCCGTGAAGAATATCCGTGGCACTAATTTTGAGAATATATGTCGGTCGTATAGTCACTTGTAAAGATTGTTTAGTTTTTGATTTCACTACGATGGTATTTGATTACCATCAATTTAACCAATTTTCTATAAAACGTCGTGTGTCTTTCACAAGCACTGCTCTGTCCAGTAACCGCGGTTTAATGTTTTTCGGAACACCAATGTCTGACAACATCCCATTTACGGGTATACGCTATGCATGTATATATCACAATGAGAACAGCGCAATTCACTACCGTCATTTAACACCAACCCCGGAAATTCCTTTATCTAACGCTGTATTGTGGCAAGGGATGGTTTTGATCGAGACATTTTAAAATCCTTATCGTCAAATTGTCATGCACTGTAACCTTTTTATGTAATACCATACGTAAATTAAAGTACTACGTCAGTTCGGAGTTGTGTGCAAACACACACCACTCTCAAATATCACAGTAACTGATCGGACGGCATCGCGTTATCGGTCATGCTCACATATATTTCCTTTGTTCCGCCCTCGCATACCTTTACTATTAGCACATAGCGAAATGTACATACTTTCCGACAATACTTTCAATATTTCTAGTGAAACAAATAAAGCAGAAGGTAGTAGGCGGTCAATGAATAAATTTTATTTAATGAAAAATTGTTGGTTGATGTCCGACTAATTTAGACAAGCAGTTAATTTACATTACAAAAATATGAGCCAGAGTGTGGACAAGCTACTGACATGAAATGTTTTATTGTATAATTTATTATAAGATTGCGATATTTCTTTACGGTGTTTGTATTTATAATAAATATTTCACAACATGTATAAAGGCCGGGACACACAGAACCGCAACCGTGTAAAGAGGCCCATACATTGTCAATCAAATTGTGCAACGGAGCGATGCTCAACGTTGCGCTGCATAATTACATCATCCATATACTTGGTTAAATTGGCCGACGACTGAAAAATGTTACGCAAAGAAACGCAACACGCATATACATAACACAACGCATTGCTCAAACGTTCCCGTTGCGCAAAAGATTTCAAACATTTTTTAAATTCGTCAAACATTGTCCCCATATATTGTCAAACAAATTGCGCAACGCATGCTGTTCGCAATTATTTGCCAATGTATGGCAGTGTTTGATGCCTTGCAGAAATGTTTGATGAATTTCAAAAATGTTTAAAATCTATTGTACAACGGGGTCAGTGACACGGTGAACCTGTGACCTTGACGACTATTCAGAATAGGGAATTTTGGAGAGAATTTATTGCAATATACATAGATTTACCTGAAGTGTGGAAAAAGTAATATATATCGGCCTTTTCTGTAACCATTCTTTCATCCAAATTCTTTGTTTTCTTCTTCGTTTTCTAGTAACATCGCCACCATCTAGAGCACATGCGATAATAATTGACGCAATAGCACTCGAAGACACGTTTGCCGTACAATTCCCAACTTGTAACTAAAGTTTCAACAAAAATTAACCGATTACAACTGGATGCTTGGATGGTTAATGGTTAACTTGGTTAACTTGTACCAATGGATGATGCAAGTGTGCAACGCAACGTTGTCTATCGCGTTGTTGCGCAATTTATTTGACAACGTATCCTTTCAAACATTTTTAAACTCATCAAACATTTGTGCAACGAATCAAACACTGTCAAATACATTGCCAAATTATTCCGCAACTGCAGGCGTTGCGCAATTTGTTTGACAATGTATGAGCCCCTCAACGGCCGTGTGTTGGACGTCACATGGCGGAGAAGTAAGCAATGGAAAAGTGATACGTAGTCCCCACTTAACCGCACCGGCACCCACCCGACACCACCGCACCGTGCCCGACTAGCTTAGTTTACTTTTTGACGGGTACGGTGGTGCGTTGTATCTATTGAGAATTTTGTTGTTGCTTTCTATTTTATTGCAAATATTTAAAATTTTAAATTAATAATACTCATATATTATTCATACATTAATAATGCATTCATTATATTATTCATTATTATTATTATTAACAATATTAAAATGAATGTTCAAAATTAATTGAAGAGATAAGGAAGTTTCCGGTGCTATATGACCAATCGAACGAAGAATATAGGAACTCTGAATATAAGGAACGAGTGTGGAAAGTAATACTTGTTATGTTATCGTGTTAACCTTGAAGCATTCGCATGAAAATTCTAAATTCTTGCTTTAAAATGCCAAATGCATTTTCAGACAGCCTTCTTGCTCTGCTTAACCGGTAATTAAAACTTCTCTCTTCTCCTTCTCCTCCTACTCCTCTTTTCTCCTCCTCTCTCTTACATATATTTTCTTCCATGCGTTGTAGACCCACATTCTTCTCCGATTTCTGCGATGATATATTCTCCAATTAACATCTTCTTCCTCCAAAACAAGTGCTGCCATCCCTAATTCACTATTTCTAAAACTTCTCAACATTTTGTCAGTATGAAGCGGCCGCGTGGGCTTCAAAAGATACTGAACTGCAATCGTAAGACAGACCGCACGGCCGACATACGGATCAGATGCGGACAAGTGTGGTTTCCCATCACCGTCACCGACAGTAGGCCTATCTGCGTGCTGGCACGGTGCGGACGCGGTGTGGTCATGTGCGTCCCGGCCTTAAGTCCTACTCTCAAATGTCCGCATTCAAATCCGGGGCTTAACCATAAGGTATTATGTAACAATAAATGTCCTTTTTCTACAATTGTTCTTAATCTGTCAGTAACATATAAGTCGGAAATCGAGATAGGAACCACCAAACCGCCAAGCGGTTATCAAAGTAGTTCCCGAATAGCAAAGTTATTACATAATCGCTCTAGGAAACAACTACTCCTCGGGCTAAAGCCCCGCCAGGCATTGAATTATACCCAGAAGCAATCCTCGACCCCTTCCTCGTATTTCCGCACGATCAGATCAGGTTTAAAAAAATAAAACCCGCCACAGGTTGAAACCTGATCTGATCGTACAGAAACACGAGAAAGGGGTCGAGGATCGCTTCTGGGTATAATTCAATGCCTGGCGGGGCTTTAGCCCGAGGAGTAGTTGTTTCCTAGAGCGATTATGTAATAACTTTGCTATTCGGGAACAACCTTGATAACCTCTTGGCGGTTTGGTGGTTCCTTTCTCGATTTCCGACTTATATGTTTCTGACAGAGATCGTATGCATAGAGATGTATACCTCATAGAGTTCATTCGGTATTTGTCCTGGATCGGCATACCGTGTACGGCACTGATGAGAACTAATAAGTTCTAAACAGCTGTATGTCGTTCGGTTCCGATCCGGAAGAGATGTCGAATCCTACCTGTGGCGGGTTTTATTTTTTGAAACCTGATCTGATCGTGCAGAAACACGAGAAAGGGGTCGAGGATCGCTTCTGGGTATAATTCAATGCCTGGCGGGGCTTTAGCCCGAGGAGTAGTTGTTTCCTAGAGCGATTATGTAATAACTTTGCTATTCGGGAACAACCTTGATAACCTCTTGGCGGTTTGGTGGTTCCTTTCTCGATTTCCGACTTATATGTTACTGACAGAGATCGTATCGATAGAGATGTATACCTCATAGAGTTCATTCGCTATTTGTCCTGGATCGGCGTACCGTGTACGGCACTGATGAGAACTAATAAGTTCGAAACAGCTGTATGTCGTTCGGTTCCGATCCGGGACAGATGTCGATTCCTACCTGTGGCGGGTTTTATTTTTTGAAATCTCTTAATCTGTGTCAAATATTAATTACATTCCAACCATGAAGTTCATTAAATTCTATTGTAATATAAAATTGATGAACCTATGCACAATCCTGTTATAGAAGTAGAAGGGGAAAAAAGGGAAGTAGGTATTAGGAAAGGAGTAAGACAAGGATGTACGCTATCACCACTAATTTTTAATCTGTACATCGAAGAGGCGATTAATGTGGTAAAAGATAGAGTGGATTTCGGGATTAAAGTACAGGGACAGAAACTAAAAATGCTGAGATTCGCGGATGATATAGCAGTATTAGCATCTAGTAAGGAGGAATTAGAATCAGCATTGAACGAAATGGAGGCAGTGTTGACAGAGGAATACGGAATGAGGGTGAATAAAAACAAAACTAAAGTGTTAGTGTGCAGAGGGCGCGAGAGCAGAGCAAAAACGAAAGTACAAATTAATAATGAAAGGTTGGAGGAAGTTAAAGACTTCACTTATTTAGGAAGTAAAATAAATTGGGATGGAAGAAGCGATAAAGACATAAAACAAAGAATAGCGCAGGGTCGAGTAGCTTTTAACGAAAAGAAAGCACTTTTATGCTCGGGGGTAATAAACTTAGAAACAAGGAAAGAGATTTTTGAAAACATATGTATGGAGCACGGCACTATACGGCTGCGAAACCTGGACGGTAGGGGAAGCAAGTAGGAAGAAATTAGAAGCTTTTGAGATGTGGTGTTACCGAAGAATGATGAAAATACCATGGACTGATAGGGTTAGAAACGAAGAAGTATTGGAGAAAGTCGGCGAGAAAAGAAGTATGTGGAAAAACTTAAAGAAGAGGAGAGATAGAATGGTAGGCCACTTGCTGAGACATGGGGGAATAGTCCGCGATATTTTGGAGGCAGAAATAGGAGTGAAGAAAGGCAGAGGTAGGCCGAGATTAGACTACTGCTCGCAAATAGTAAGGGATGTAGGTTGTAGCACAATTAGCGAAATGCGTAGGTTAGCACAAGATAGGAGAAGCTGGAGGTTAGCGTCCAACCAGTCTTAGGACTGATGACCTAATGATGATGATGATGCACAATCCATACCATGCCGCTTCGTTATTTCTGATTTTCTTTGTGCTCGATTTGCAATCGCTACAACACTATTTATATCAGTAGACCATTAAAACATCCAATAAATCATATACATGAACCATTTGGTGAGCTATATCTCACTTAAATTTTATACTAAATAAACAGTGTCAATGGGTGACATTTATTAATTGCACATCGTTTTAAATGCGATGTGGAAAATATTGATTTATTTATTTAAGATCAATAATTTCTCACATGTGTAAACCAATATGTAAATATGTTTGTATTCATGATCATCTGTATTAAAGAGAACATCAAACAAAAATTTTGGCTAGCCAATTTTGCTATATTTCCATAGTTAAATGTTCAATAAACAATTTACAGCGAAACTTATTATTCGAATGCATTTGAGTCATAAACTTATTCTTTGCTTTATAAAAACAATTTTTTGTAATGAAAAAAAAAACTCTTTATTGTATTGTTAATTAATATTTACTAGTTAATAATTAATAAATTGTTAACGTAATTGATCACATTTCATTATGCGCACTTTGCGGAAGAGAATCCATATTAACGTCCCTCGAGAACACTTTTACACTCGTTTTTATTTGACTTTATTTGCGCCTCTACGTTTCGCCTAAGAAAAACGTTTCGAACTGCTCTGTGCAACGGTTATACTCAGAATGTCGATGCAAAGAGCTCGGAGGCAGTTGGCCCCTAATAACCGGCTTGTATTATACCTGGAACCCTCTATTAAACATTTTGGGACCTAAAATTCCCGAAGTATAAACTTCGTTTTTCGAATTTTGGCCAGGTTTTCGAAATTCTCGCCCGCTGTGCGTCGCAGAGAATAGCTCTTTGAATTATCAGACGAAATGCATAAAACGCCCTGTATTTTCTTAACTAGCGGTAAACAAATGTTTAATTGTTGGTCTAGACTTGCCTTGAAGTGCTTTATCTGCCATTCGCTATTGCGTATTGCTCGCAAATCACTCTATGTATCTTACTTTAATATCATTCTTTCGGTTTCTCTATTTCTATTTCCCAAAAGTGCCAATTTTGGAGATGTTAGAGAATTCCACGATGTGTTCGATATCTTTACCAAATAACTCTTACTTATAAATACCATATTTTACCCACACCTAACTAAATACAATGCAGCAAAGGGTTCTTATTGTAACATTAATGATTTTCTTTATTATTTCAAGCCCGAACTACAAACCCTAATTAATAGGGCAAACGGTACATTACTGACCATATAATATGCGGCCATTATACTAAATGTGGCTACAACAAAAATAAATAAATGTGTTCGTGCAGTCAGTCTAATAATATTATTGCCATCGATCCGTTTTGTCACTCCCCTGAATTATTTAAAACCGTGTGCGTAATATTCTCGTAGTTACAACTATTACAAATAGCCGTGAATCGAAGGAATTGAATTTTCATTTTTGCAGATTGTGTTTACTTGTGTTAGTATCAGGCAGTAACGAATTTTTTTTATTTGGAGAATTTATTAGCAATCAGAATTACAATACATTGCTACCAATTTTTATTTCAGATGTATACATAAAATTAATAGAAAAATAAACAGTTTTCAAACCATAAAAAGGACTTTTCTGTGCACGTAGAACATCTCTATCTCCAAATTGAGTGACCGAGAAAAAATAAGCCAACACATAAATGCAGAATATATGTTTTATGCGGCAGTTTTGCTTTTTTAAATTTTTCCCAAGTAGTCCACCATCGTGCTTTCTCATGGCCCACGGACAGGGTGAGAGGTATCCTATCCACCTCAAAATCAATAGATGTCATCTGGTAGACATCCCTAATCAAAATCAGTCCAAACCCGATCGATCCGAAACGATTTAATTGAGTGATCGTGCGAACAAATACAATTTCTCAAATAGTCCACCATTGTGCTTTCTCATGACCCATGAACATAGTAGAGTGTGTTCTATCTCAAAATCAATAGGTATCGTCTGACAGACGTCTCCGATCAGAATCTGTCAAAACCCGCTCGATCCGACACTATTTAGTTGCGTTATCGTGTTAACACAAGAAAATTCTCAAATAGTCCACTATTGTGCTTTCTCATGACCCATGGACAGGGTGGAGTGTGTCCTATCCACCTCAATATCAATAGCTGTCGTCTGGGAGACGTCCCCGATCAGAATCAGTCAAAACCCTGTCTATCCGACACTATTTAGTTAAGTTATCATGCTAACAAGAATAAATGCTGACGACAACGACACACACATACACAGACACACACACACACACACACACACACACACACACACACAAAATGATTTTAAAACTATTTTTTTGGTTTTATGCCAAAAAAAACGAAAAATAAACCCTAGAAAAAAAATTTTTACACGATTACATTACTTTTCCGCGTATACTGGAGTGCGGAAAAGTAATAATAAATTAAACCAGAAAAATTATAAAGTTTATCTGTTGGATAACTCTAACGTGGACGGCAGAAGAGGGTGACTCAAGGTGGCTGCGACGGTTAAATGAAATCGAATGAAATTTACTAGTAACATTCCTCACCTGCTCACAAAAATGTTTTGTGATTTTTTTTTGTCGAAACGGTTTCGGTATGTCGTAAAAATGTATTCACTATTCTGATAGCATGTTTTCTGAGCTTTCTCATTCCGCTAATAGTTTTCCATTTTGATAGAAAAATATGCTTTTTTGTCGAAAACGAGGCGTGGAGATTCTTACCTAGTCTCGGTTGTAGATTTTTTGTAGTGTGCCAGGTGTGGCCCCTTTCGAAATGAAAATTATTAATTTTTTTTGCATTTCTTTATCAATTGACACTACATTCAGTCGAAATGTTTATTTGATCATTTGAACTGAAGAGGTAGTACATTTTACAGGATGCAGAATGGACTGTGGTAATTTATTTTTCCGAATTTCTTATATGTATAAAACTAGCCCCTTCCTAAATTCTTCTTTTGAAGTGGTTGAATTAATTGCCCTTAAATTAAAACCTCATAATTTGCCTGAAGAAATTATATCACCTACTTCTCGTAAAATTGTAAAAAGAATGAGCGGTGAATTAGCAGAAATTGTTGTCTCGAAATACTGAAGAAAATACTGCTAAAACTCTTGCAAATTCAAATTTTGCTCTACAAATCGACAAGACAACTGATATTATTTTCGTGTATGGCTTTTGCGACGGAAATGGAAGAGCTGCAAAAAGAGAGTATCAAAGGCGTTTTCCAAATCGCCGTGTACCAGATCATAAAACGTTTTCAGAGGCATGGGAAGATGTTCCCAGAGCTTTTCCACAAGAAGAGTAAATATTATAACATGTGGGAATTAATCCATCCATAAGTGAAAAAAAAATAATAATGTGTTAGCAGTACCTAAGACAAGAGTATGGCGAACATTCAAGAAGGAAAATTTGTATCCATTTCATGTTAAAACAGTTCAACGTCTAGAACACGGCGACGACGTTCCCAGCTTAACGTTTTGTAGATGGATTTTGGCTTAAAGAAGAACAATATCGAGAGTTCTATTCACGGATGAAGCCCAGTTCACACGTGACGGAATTAATAACTGTAGAAATCAGCATGTTTGGGCAACCGAAAATCCACATGCAATGATTTAGAAACATTCCCAATACAGATTTAACATTAATGTGTGGTGTGGTATTTACAATAATCATCTAATAGGGCCCCACATTTTTGAAAGAAGGCTAACTGGTGAGGTTTATTTAAACTTTCTTAGAGATATCTTGCCAGGTTGATTAGAAGGCATCATAATACTAAGGGTTTGTGGTTTCAGCACGATGGTGCTGGAGCCCATTATTCTGCACCGGTCCGGGATCATCTGAAACAGCATTACACCAACAGATGGATTGGTCGCGGAGTTCCGGTAAACTGGCCACCTAAGTCTCCTGATCTTACACCTCTAGATTACTTTTTATTGGGTCAACTCAAGTCAGAGGTGTACAATGAAGAGTCAAATACACGAGAGCAGCTTCTAGAAAAAAATATTACTGTATGTGATAACATTAGAAATAACCAGGAAGTGATTGATAGGTCAGTGAAAAACATATTAAAACATTCTTGAAAATATATTGACGCTGGGGGCATTCATTTTGAAAACCTGTTATAGTTTTAATTACTTGCACCGTTTTTATTTTTTTTTCAACTATTTAAAGTTCTAAATAAATTTATGAAAGAAATGGATATTTTGGATGAAATTAAACTAAAAAAAACTTAAAAACACTGAATGTCAAAACAAAAACCTCTTCTGCGGGGTATTTAGCTAAAATTAGTAAAATAATGATGTTAGCAACTGGATTGTGTTATTTGTAGAATGTCAAATTTGGTCTTTCGATACTTTTGAAAATTTATTGAAGAATAACCATAAACGTGCCATCAAATATTATGACATTATTTCATAAACTGATCCACGGAATTTTTAAAAGTTTACTAACATTTACCACAAAATAATATACAGTGTGATGTTAACGACCCAAAGGCCATATTAAAAAAATGGAGGTCGATCCGTGAATTTTTCCGAAATCACTTAAGCTATTTATTAACCTAAAAGAGTACAATATGTGTACCTAATTTTATCTAAATATGTGCAGTCATTTCAAAAATATGGCGGACTAAAGTTTTGGTCAAGAATCATAAAACACCTCGTATCTCAAAAACGGTTCACATTCAAAGGTAAGTATAGGGTGTTTTGAACTCAGCTAAGTGTGAACTCAGCTACCTTCCATTAGAGTATGGCCGTTTAAATGTGGGACATCCTGTATGTATAGTATAAGTGCTACATTATTATTGTCTTAAAATCAGGCCCGGATTAATAGAAAATGTTTTATTCTATTTTAATATTGTAATACGTCTAATAACATAAAAGTGTTGCACAGGCAAGGGCGGTCGATAATTTATAACGTTTATGATTTTATGAAAAAAGAAAAAGAAGATAAAGATTCCTATTAAGGTAGTACTAGGTGCAAGTCCCCGGGTAGCCGAAGTTACCGGTGTTTCGTTAAGTACTGTCAAAAGAATAATACGTGAACATAAAGCTGGCCCATCCGGTGATCTTTCGTTGCCTAGGAAGAAATTAAATAAGCCAAGTCCTAGATCAACCGTGGATCAGTTTGTTTGTTCACTGTTTTTTGCATCGGGAAACACTCATTACAAAACAATTACCATCATAATTGAAAATAGTGCTGGAACAATTAATTACGTATATCAAATCAAAACCATTAAAATTTCGCCTATTTAGTTAATTATTCCAGGCTATGGGAGTCTAAATACGAATCGTTGTTACTGCATACGGAAGTTAGGTGGTTGTCCAGAGGGTACGTTTTATTCCATGTACTTGAATTAAATAATTAAATAAAGCAATTCTTTGAACAAGATAATAATAATTTTGTTTTATTTGTTGGATAACAAATATAGTTATCAGATAAGGAAGCTAGTTTATAGCTTACTTATCTGATATTGTTGTTATTTTTAATAACATAAATACAGGTATACAATGACCGAAAGAAAATATTCTCCGACAGATAAATTATTGGGATTTCAAAAAAAAAGTACTTTAGGAAAAATAAAGCACAAGAAGGTAGTTTAGAAACGTCTAAGTCAGAAAAGACTATTATAAAATAATTCATAAAATAGTTACTGATCATTTGACAATACTAGAGCAAAGAATTGTTCATTACTTTCCAAATTTAAAAATAAAACAATGTTATTGAATTCGAAATCCATTTGTGATAAACGGCATGTCCGTGTATGAATTAACTTCTAAAAATAAGAAGAAAGAAGATATACTAATTTCAGTGTAGAATAACCGAGATTTAATTTCAAAATATTCAAAAATCAATTAAGTCATTCTGTATTAATCTTAGATACGATTATCTGACAATATCATAAAAAGCTTTAAGTGTATTATTACAATTTGCCACATTTTATTTGCGTGAATTTGGATTTTCGATTTTTTTCGTTTGACCAACATAAAAACGAAAAAAAGAACCAGACTTTTAATGCTGGATCACGAAAATTTTTAGATCATTAAAAGTGTACCTTGACAAAAAGAAAGTTAAGAATCACTGTTCTAAAAAGTGGTCAATCTGGATACCTCTATTCTATATGCTCTACCGTTTATATATTTCTTCCAATCTCGCCAATAATTAAAATCGCATTGCCTTTTTCGTCGTAAGTAAGTGCCATATTATTAGAATCACTGAAAAGTATGCCAATGGAAATTTCTAAATGTAACCACAAAATAAAATTTGGATTAAAAAAACCAAATATGTGAAAATAGATCTATGTGCCTTTTTTGTAATTTCTGCCAGAAAAAACTAACAGTGAGCTTTTACATGGTACCTTTTAGAGTACCTTTTTTAGCTCTCTCCATTCCAAAGTCAAAGTGAAAGATCATCATTATTATTATGAAGAAGTGAATCGATTCTTGAACTGACTAATTGATTATTTCATATTTTATAGTACAATACATTTTATTTAAGTGGTAAATTGAACGTATTCATTTTAATACATTTATAAAATAACTAAGAATTTGATTACAAAAAATAAAAGTTAGTCGTTTTCATGTTTGTCAAAGTAGAAAATTTCTAGTTAAAAGTTACTTCAATGTTTCCATAAATTACTATTTCTTTTATTTTTATTTAATATATACAATTCAATCCATATAATTATAAAAATAATGAGCACACATAACGATTTATACAAAAGATTATTTTCTTTCAGTATTTTGATTCGTAATAAATTTAGTTTTTATGGAAACTGAGTATGTTTGTTTCATGTTTTGTCTAATCCAAGACAGATGGGGGTTTATTATGTTCACACTATATTTCTACTACTATCAAATGTTCATTAAGGTGATTTAATCTTCTCTATTCTCTTAACATAGACATTCACAGCTTCAATAATTAACGTTAAATTTAAGTTTTTTAATTATTCATACGTATATTAAATCTAAAAATCGCCACCTAATACCTTCCTGTCGCCATCAGACTGTATAATTCCCTCAGTAATTCTTTTTCGTCGTTCCTGCAGGACGACGACTGTCTGACTGAAAGTGTATCTCTCAACTAACCTTTCCACACAGGCGTCGGTTAGCGTCGGCGTCGTTCACTATCTTAAACAGTTAAACGCTATTTCCGCCATTGATATGCAGTGCGACGTTGCCACACATATTGATTTGTCTGGGAAGGCAAATTTGCATGGGTAGAGACGCTGATTTACAGTATGAATAAAAAGTTTTGTAAAAAGATAGAAGTAAGAAGTAAGCATTATGATGTGTCGGTGAATGACATATTGATCATGAATGCGTTTTCCGTAGGTATTTATGGTGTTTGTCGTCATAAATACGTATAACTGCATTCATCATTTAATAATATTACGAATTTAAAGAGCACTGAAACATTAAAATTACACTGAAGCAGTTGTGTAATATGTGACGGAAACGGTGGCATGACGCGATCCTTTGATATATTTTTATAAGACATCCAGATAAGAAAATGTACAGTATGATGATAAAGTTTCCCACAGTATTCATTCTGTTTTTAATTTTTTCTTTAAGCTAAGATACGTCAATTATGCTTTTAAATATCAAATATGTTAAAGCTTTTTGTGTATTAATGTATCCCATATTAGGGGTTTCCTATTTATATTTATAAGATAATGGGTGTATTTTGAGAAAAACATAAATAAATAAGAAAATAGTGTGCCTCACCTTTATAAGCACACAGTTGAAGTGAAACTCCTGAATGAGATATTAGGATTTGAGTTTCAAAGCGTTGTGTTTTATAATATTATTAATTTATTGGATCATTTTCTTTTACAAATATCACAAGTGGCTTATGATAACTCAAATGTGTTATGGCTTATGACATAAATATTTGCGTTTCTACTGTGTGTAAATATCGACTAAAAATATCATCTATTGTTGTTCCATGTTTTATTGTTGATGTCGCAGGACCACTCAACAATATCAGATCAAATTTTTCTCTCAAAAAAGTTATAAGAGGTGCTGATGATTCTGCGGCAAAACTTATACTGAAAAACCTAAATTAAGGATTTTAGCTACTTCTGATGAATATGGAAATAGCTTTGGATGGAGAAACGAATTATATATATATATATATATATATATATATATATATATATATATATATATATATATATATATATATATATATATATATGTAAGTAATAATTATTATACATTAATGTGAATTAAAATGTTGTTTCTCTAACTATAACAATTCATTCAAGGTACAGTTCACAAATCACAGATATTGGATATTTATTTAAAATTATCCGATATTATACACACCAATGACTTTAATAGTACATTCCGTATTGCATTCTGACAAAAATACAGTATTAATACGAAAACCAATCCCAGCAATACGTATATTAAGCTTACTTAGTAATTAAAGTACTATTAAAGTAATAGTAAGTGTAATAGCATTCTGAATGAGTATAATCATATTTTTGATTTTGTGTTTGCTAACTTCAAGTGCTCAAATGAAAAATCTGTTTGTCCATTGTTTGAGGAAGATTTGCATCATCCTCCACGGTTAATTAGTTTTAATAATATGTTTAATTCATCTCCGTTACATCAAAAGTTCGCTATTGTTCTAGCAACGCTTTTAATTTAAACAAATCAAACTTTCCTTTACTGTATGAACTACTTTGTCATACTGATTGGTCGTTTCTATCAAGTATAAATGATGTCGAAGATATTTGTTCGCAATTTTATGAGAAACTATATGGCTTATTTGATATGGCGGTACTTAAATACACATCTTATACATGCATTCGACAATTTCGCTATCCGCTTTGGTTTTCAACGAAGGTAATTAATTCACTCCGTACTAAAGCTTAGGTACATAAGTTTAAAACGGGGTATTATCAAGAGTTATTTAGACATCACCGTTTGAACTGTAAACGTCTTATTAACAGGGTGTATAGGGATTTTGTTAGTGATGCAGAACGGTCCCTTTGTCAAGACCGAAAGAAGTTTTGGAATTTTATAAAAAAAAAAGAAGGGATCAGCCTGTATCCCCTCACTAATGCTGTACAATGATATAAAGTTTTCTGATGCCACAGAGATTGTAAATGCGTTAGGTGCTTACTTCAACAGTGTCTTCATTCAGTCTCTTCCAGCTGACTCCGCTCGGTTCCCTGAAGTTAATCCAGGATTATCAATTACTGTCAAGGGAATGGAACACGAGGATGTTCTACAAAGTCTCAAACGATGTAAAGACACCTTCACTATGGGGGTTGATGGAATACCCAGTTTTATTCTTAGAGACTGTGCATATGCACTTACGGAGCCTTTGTCTATCCTATTCAACAACGTTCTGAAACATTCAACCTTTCCATCGCGATGGAAGGAGGCGTTCATTTGTCCCATATTTAAGAAAGGCAATATTAATGATGTGTCAAACTACAGAGGAATCTCATTGCTGTGCAATTTTTCAAAGGTCTTCGAGACGGCGCTGTACAATGTGCTATATGCTTCTACTAAACAGCTTCTATCATCACACCAATATGGATTCATGCAAGGGAGGTCGACTATATCAAATTTGGCTCTGTTCTCGCAATACGTTTCTGAAATCCTGGACAGGGGAGAACAAGTCGACACCATTTATACAGATTGTCAAAAGGCTTTCGACTATATTGATCATAATATCTTACTCCTTAAACTCAGAAGCTTTGGTTTCTCAGATTCATTGTTGGACTTGTTTAGGTCCTATTTGTCCGATAGAAGTTTCACGGTCAGATACCAAAACTTTACTTCTAATTATTTCTCTCCTTCGTCGGGTGTACCTCAAGGGTCGAATGTGGGGCATCTCTGTTCCTGTTCTTTATCAATAATCTTCCTGAAGTTATATCGTGCCAACAGTTATTATTTGCAGATGATTATAAACTTTTTACTGAACTATCTTCACCTTCGGATTGCTTTCATCTCCAGCAATGTATAAATAATATGGCGTCATGGTGTGAGCTACATAGTTTATCCCTAAATTTATCAAAATGCAAAATAATGACTTTTACCAGAAAAGTCAACTTTATTTCTCATGATTATGCGATTAACGACCACATTATTGGTCGAGTTGAGTTGTTTAAGGACCTAGGCATAATATTTGACGCTAAATTTACTTTTGTGGAACATATCAATGATATTGTTTTTGCTGAATTTAGAACTTGTGGCTTCATTTACCGTAATTGTAGGGAGTTTTCCGAGTTACGTGCCCTTAAAGCGTTATTTTTTTTCTCTAGTGAGATCTCGCTTAGAGTATGGTTCTATTATATGGTTTCCTTTATACAATGTCCATTGCCAAAGGTTGGAGGCAATTTAAAAGAGGTATCTTAAATTTTTGCTTTTTTTACTGGATGACGTACATATATCCGCCTCGAGGCTGTTGCCACTTACAACTATTGGACAGATTTAATATTCAATCATTATCTGTTCGACGCAATATCTCACTAATTAAATATTTGTTTAACCTTCTAAATGATGAGGTTGACTGTTCTGAATTGCTTAGTAAGATTAACTTTAGGGTCCCACGTGGTAATGTCAGACAACAAGCGCTTTTATATTGTACTACTCCTAGAATGAATATATTAGCGAAAGCTCCTGTATTCCTTATGTGCTCACTGTACAACAAAATTGCAGCGAATAGCGATATATTTAACGATAGTGTTTGCAATTACGTAGCTAATATAGGTTAAGATGTTCTATGTGATATATTGCATATGTACGTAAATTGGCGCTGTAACTACTTTTTACCGTATCGCTTAGATTTATTAATTGTACTATTTGACATTCTTTCTCTTTTTTGTTATTTTACTTATTTACTGTATATCTAGTTTATTCCTGTAATTGGGATTTTTTCCTGTTGGAAGAAGAAGAATAATAATTAAACACGTAATTACATAAATAAATCTACGTTATTATGAAATAGCATAAATAACAAAGTTAAGCTAGTGCCAGTACACTAGTATTCGATGATTGCATGTCAAATCTATGTAGGAGTATGTTCATTGTGTGAAAAAATGTATGGTCAAAACCTAGTCGAGCTCTAGCGTCTTACTTGTGGTTTTCGAACAATCTGAATCACTTTATTCTAGTGCTAACTCTGTTAGACAAAATACGACAAATTTCGCCATTTAATTCAGTGCTCATCGATGGCATATAGGCAGAAGAATAGCTGTTTTGGCCTAATTTATTAGTCCTTATTATATAAGACATTTGCAGATGGGGGTGTAGTCTCCTTACTTCAGTAGTTTAATTAACGCTTAGTTTATAATATCACCAAAATGTTGCTTTCTTTTCTTATTAAGTTATGTCCCAGAATACTATTGTTTTAGTAAAGACATGCTGCTTAATATTTTGTCGGCATATTTAAATATTGAGAAAGGCAATCTTATTTTGCACAATATATTCCCTTCAAAGTTTGAATGTTACTTGTAACTAACACCTTTTCCGGATTTCTTGTTTATTTTTATACTTATATATCATAATTCATCAGATATAAATACAGCCGGTATTATAATAATCTGTAAACTATTTGTTGATGAGCAAAAACACTTTCAAATATGCCATGAGGGGACTTTAATGATGCATAGGAAACGAATCCAGTATCAGGTAGTTTTCATAAGAAGAAATACCTTAAGAAATGCGTTTTTTTTTTATTCACATTAAGTATGCAACAATTGCAACAAATTTGATAAAGCCGTTACCAAGTAAGTAGCAAAAGAATGTTGGGGCAGGTCTAATTTGTTTCAGATGCACATTTTATCGTCTATGTATTTTGTTATCACCACTGCTAGTATTATGACGTTATCGAGAATTTTTTCAATATCACTACCGTTATCGGATTATACCCTTTAAAATACATTTTATATATGTGGTGCATCAAAGCTTGTGATAGGTTACATGGGAACTGAAATTTATTAATTTAATTTTTATTAGCATGTATTTCCCTTCTTTCATTCTGACACTAATTGTAGAACTACTTTTTTGAGAATTCTATTCTATCTATATATTTTTATTGACGATTCATTAACTGCTGAAAAGTATTTCTTCTCTCACTTTTGTATAGTTCTCTCATATATGGCACTGCATACAAATAATGGACATCTGATAAGGACCCGAGCAATACGAACAGGATGTCGCCTCACCACATTACTTTCGAATTCTGTCGATTACCTAAACACAGATTTCCTAATAGAAGGATTAGTCAAGGATGAGCTATTCAAAAATCCAAGCTCATGACATGACAATGCATTGAACATTACTTTCACACCTATTCTAATGTGTTTACAACAGGCATGGTATCCCTCAAGGGTCTCTCTTGGGTCGTCGACTTTTTATTCTTCATTGAGTTGATTTTCAAAACACTGTCAATATTGGAATCTTATTTCTAGGCACATGATACTCAAATTACTCGTTGATGTAAACATATGTATTCATGTAAATCCACAGAATCTGAAATGATTTATCGAGTAGAAATATCTTAAGAATTTGATGTGCTGGTAAAATAAACATGCATATTAAGAACTTTCATATTCATTTAACTGATATATAAGAAATTTGGATTAAATGCTACACTAGATTAATATTAAATTGCATAATATTTGTCTAGCTATTGCTATAACTAATAAAACACCAACTTATCTTTACAATGGAAATGCATATAGAACAGACGCATTACATACTTCAAATAAGTCTACTGTAATAATTTCAAGATACAAAACTATCAAGTTGTATCAATATATAAAAAACTCCAGTTAATCTCAAGCACTTAATGTATAAACAAACAAAAACATAACTTAGGTGTACCTAAATTATTAAAAGTGAACAATATTGTATTTTGTTATTGAAAATTAGGATATGAGCATATTTGGTATATGCTATTCATGTTTTCTGTATTAATAACGTATATGTTGCAGGTACTGTATGTTTTGTATAATACTATTAATTTACTCATTTGTCACAGACTTGGGTGAAAGAACAGAGGTTTTCTTTCAGAATCCTCTAAACTTCATCTTTGACTTCACTTTATTCTTTACTATCTCTATAAGAAAATGCTCTATTATGAGAAATTGTTATTTCGTGTACACTCCTTGAATATGGATGGCATTACTAAGATAACTCTTGTTACTTCTGATATCTTTAGTTTTCTCGCAGTTTACGGAAATCGCGACCCCACCTGGCAACGTCGCGCGGATTGATACGTAACGCGCATGTGACGTACGCCAGCGAAAGCCGTTAATGAGATAGCCCGACCGGGGTCGCCATCTGGCGATGCTCCGCGCAGAAATTCCTCTGATTGAAGAAAAAGCCGCTTGGCACTGAGCGCAAGGTCAGCTTTTGCTACTGAATAGAAAATTAAGAGGAAAGCGGAATAAAAATAGAATAGGATCGTGTGAATTGTTAAAACTAAGGGGGAGGAATTCGCTGCCGCTTTCGTTCCGTACCTAACTTTATGTATTATTTAGGGGTAGTTTTTATGAGTTATTATGTTTGAATAATTGACTGGCTTATTTTCCGGCCAACCTAAAGAATGGATGTTAAATTTTTTTCTCGATAAAAAATATATGATAGCCAATGTTGCGTCTGTACAGCGAATACGATTGACTTCGCTCTATTTCTTTGCGGAACTGGAGGAAAATAGTTGATCACATAGGGAAAATCTAGTTTTTATTGCATATCTTACCAAATACATTCACGTCTTTAAATATATAAAAATAACATACAAAAGTACTTTTAAATAAATTGTCATATAATTAATTCTCAGTTACACCAGGCTGTCCCGGAGTTGCATATCGCAATTTCATCCTTATTAGGAACCATCAGTGCTATCTTTGGATTTCATCCTTATTAGGAACCATCCCGGACTATGCCTAGCGTAGTCAGAATATTAGTTGACACATTATGTCAACTGTAGCAGGCATATGCGGTTTACCAATTTCGACAAAAATACTATCCAAATACCTAACTTAACCTAACACAAAACCTCCACATTTTTATGCTGCCGAGAGATGAAGTGTGTCCCATCATCACCTATACACTAAACAACGATACAATAATATCTATAGACAAAATAAAAAAAATTAATTCTGACTATTCAAGGGATATAATTTATGATTTAATTATTGACAATTCAAGCCAATCAAATGTGAAAGGATTTGTCTTTACTACTATATCTTAAAGTAACATATTAAATTTACGTCAGGAAAAGAAATTACCCGATAATTTAAACAATATTGACGCTCTAAATAATTACTATATCAATTGTATACCTAAATTACTTGTTGAATGAAATACTATTAATGATCTCTTAAACAATATAAAACAATATTTTGATTAGTTTAAATTAAGTCCATATCTGAGTTTAAACAGCAATCAATAATATATAACATGAAGGCCAATGCATAAGGATAAAACACAGACTATAAATTTTTATATAACCTACATTATGGTACCTTCCCAAATTGCTGGAAACAAGTTTTACTACTACCCTTGCCGAAAGTATTATAAATGAACCAGAAAATATTTTGGATCTTCGGCCAATTATCATATCATCAACGCTGTCAAAAGTTCTGATAGAATTTCAGCAACCTCCAAAAAGAGAGATCATGTAAATAAATTTAATATTAAAATACAATCGAAGTTTTTCCCCATGCAGGGAAAAGCCCTCACTTCTATCGTCAGCTGTGAGACCCATTTATTGCGGATTATATATTGAAGAAGTTAAATAAGAAACTACAATATTATGACTACCAGGTTAATAAATAATTGTCGTATAATACATTCTTAGTTCTTGCAAATTATAAGCACAACCAAGGTCATAGTTTGGCTAGCGATCGAAGCAACAACTACTACAAATTCCT
Organism: Rosalia funebris; assembly: GCA_037954035.1. NCBI lineage: Eukaryota > Metazoa > Arthropoda > Insecta > Coleoptera > Cerambycidae > Rosalia > Rosalia funebris. Next base: position 10,048,077 of record JAZFAV010000022.1, read on the forward strand.
CACTGATGAAGAGTATAATATAAACGCGTATTACAGCGGAATGGTATTTTCTGTTTCTAATTGAGGTCGTTTAAGATTTCAGAGCACAGAATCATATAACTAGGCACCTTTTTCCACTCGTCCACTCGCATTTCCACTCGTACTTTCATTCAGTATTGAATCAAGAATCAGTGTAGTGGTAATACAGGGTGAGGCATAGGAACCTGATGATTTTCGAAATTAAATAAGTTTGAAAATATAATAGTTCTTATTCGGCGTTTTCTATCATGACACCGGTAATTTCATGCCCTTCTATTTTTTGAATAGATTGTCTGTGAAATGAGGTGTGTTATTGTGTACACATTGTTATAATCAACCTCAGATATTTCCTATTACACTCTGTATATTTACGTAAGGAATCGGTGCAACCTCCTTTCTAATTGGTTGATATAAATCTTGAATATTAGAGGATCAAAGAGAAAACACCTTGTTGTTGGAGCAAGTTCATAATAAGTAATTACAAAACATCAGATCTGGAGAACGAGCAGGAATTGTTTTTTAAGGTCCACAGTAATTAAGTCCATATCGCTTACCTCCTGTATGACCACCATTTTATAGGGATGGATGTGAAATTCCTCACGCAAAATTTTACAGAAGTTTCGACTTGCAATTTGTAAGACACTGCTTTATCTCCTGGCTGAAAAACGTGGATTTTGTGGGATTGTTGCTTTCATATTTTCGATAGTATCCGGAATTTGCATTTTAAGAATAGGACTCGGTAGTTTCTTAAACAAAACCACTCTATCGAAAACTATGTACTCATTACTTTATGGCGTTATGACTAGGAACGACATAAAATTTCAAAATACAGCGACAAAATTGTCGCTGAGTTTGAATAACTGATTCACCATTTTTTAAAAACTGTTCTGCCACAAACGCGTAATACTAGCCCACAGCTCCATTTCGGCTGAAACGGTATTAGGTGAGCTTCCCTCTCCCTTACACTGGACATAGTCCATTTACTCAGTCGGTGGCAAACAACAATTTAAAATCGTCAGGTTCCTATGCCCCGCACTGCATTACCATAAATTATTGTTACGCTTTTTGTAATTTATTTCTACATGTTTATTTGCATATGATGACCTTTTAAATACTTAACTGTCATGACAATGAGAATGATATATTCGAATGCAAAGACTATACAAATAAGCACTTTTTTTCAGTTTTACTTTGGTTTAAAATTTCCTTATTTGCGGAAATGCCTATTGCATTTCCTATACTAAATCTCCTGAAATGATCTTAGAAGCCTTAGCGTTAACCCCCTGAATATGCAATTATTCTGAGCTCCCTAAATATGTAAATCAACTGGCCCCGTACCTAGGACTTATCGTCGTCGGTGTCATGTCGTCGTCGCGACGCCGGGGTGTAACTCTTGCAGGTTTACTGCGGCATAGGAGCCGGCGAGGGAATCGCAATCGCATAAACAGGAAACTGTGTCAGTCGGTTTATTATCGCAAGAGGGTTGTTCGAGGACTTTAGGAAGTCGTAGAAATGTCTTGAGACGTTTAACTCTGATGCCAAGAGCAATTCGCAATTCGAGTATTCGGTAGAGCGCACGACGTCGGATGAGACGTTTCGATTGATGATAGAATGTGACTCGGTGAGAAAATACTTATGTTTTTTTATTGCGCCTTGAGCGCCGTCTTGGAAGTTTCTATGCCGAAACAAATAATAGGCAGACGGTTTTCTAGAAAACGGAATGTTGTACAAAATGCGAACAGCAAACTACGAGAAACTGTAATATTGCACTGCATTCGACAAATATTTCACTTGTCAAATTTTCAACATTGGAAGGTTATCATCCACCACTATTTTTTTCACTTTATTTTTCGAATTTAGCGAAGCAGTCTCTTCATTTACGATTAACATCATGGTCTAAATTCAGTTGATTACTCACTATACTATTAATAAAATAACTAAACATACAATAAAGGAGAATAGAAAAGGTATGAGTGATGTGTGATCCATGCGAAGCAATCATTAAGTTAAGGGTTGATTTACAGCATTTCCATAGGCTCTATATAATACAATAACAACTTAGTTAACTTACATATAGCTTATAATTAAAATAATTGCGTGATAAAATAGCCTAATTCTGGAAAAGGTATAACTATTTTCAAATTATTAAGAGAACCGTTACCATTTAAGGGGCATTCACCTCAAAATCCACGAGAAATATATCTTTTTAATTATTTTAAAATATTCTACTGCTTCACAAACAATTTGATACTTATTATTTGGAAGATTTGTCTTCTTCCACAATGATTAAATGATTTTGCTACAATTTCCCATACCAAGTAACATTTTTAAATTATATATTCTTCCGCCAGAATTGATCTCGTATTCGTCAGGATACAAAATATAATGATAAACTTGTAAGTTCTCTGAGAATTTGTACTTTATTCAATACAATACATTACTATACAAAATAAATAATATACAATAATGAATATTCTCCTGCTTTATAACTTAGACAAGTTTCTTCGGCATCATTTAATAACTGTTCCTCTAACTTTGCTTGTGCTTTTGGTTTTTTACCCTGACTCTTTTTTGGTTAGTTCACCAAAAACCGCCCATATTTTATTATGCGTAGCATGTCTTTTCTTTTATCAGGGCTTCTTTGCAAAAGCGGCCAAGTTCTATGCTCAACTCCTAGAATACCCTACACGTAGAAGAAGAAAACAAATACTCGTACAATATACACCTTGTCAAGAATAGGAAAAAGTGTGAGATTATCTGTGTATGCGTAGAAGAAAGAGTGAGGGGGCATTCGGAGGGAAAAGGATGCACTTTACGCGTGTACAGATCGATCTATGTGTACATTCACATTCAATATATATTCATCGATATTCACTCTGCCAATATCGACCGAGTTATTTACTTCGTACCTCGTGGGCTGGCCGATATCGCAGTTTTGAGACTTGTTCCTGTTCTTGACAAGCTGTACATATTACTGTAATTAAATAGCATTTATGTCATACCTAGCAATTCATCCATCGTTGGAGATGCTCAATTCATTTTAGCATCCAAACTTCTAAGGTAGCAGATGTATTTTGGGTACTCCTTCCCATTTGATGTTATTTAGGCATTCACTGGGGTTTTATGTGAGTTATGAGTAAACACGTTAGTTCTGAATGCTTTGTAAACAACGTTTATCATTTTGTAAAAAACAAGAACCGTGTACCACGTCTGCATGGTTTAATTGCGAAATAAACAATGTTCATAATTGAAGGCATTGCTCCCCTATAGCATGTTCTGCCTCATCGTACAGATGCCAATATGACGAGACAGTACCATCAAAATTCATCACAATGATTAAGATGCATTTTTGTTCATGTTAATCGTCTCTGCGTTCTTACCCTATAGTACTTTCTGCCTCATCGTACAGATGATCAGACAGTACCATCAAAATTCATCACAATAATGAACATGCATTTTTGTTCATGTTTATGTTTTGTTCATGTTAATCGTCTCTGCGTCTCTAGTTTCGCAGAAACTGATTCACCTTGATGTATTAAAAGTAGATTTTGATTTGGTTGATTTATCTTAAGACATGATATGCTATTTGGTACAAAGTTACGAGTAAATGTAAAAGAACATGAAAACTAAAAGGCATTCTTAGTATCATAGGAGTAGATTTGTGCAAATAAATTATATGACTGTTTAACTACCAACATTTTCAGTTAGATATCAGTATTCCTGCGGTTTATCCTGAGTTTAAATACATTTTGAGATGTTGTATAAATTTAAATATTGTAACTTGAGATTTGTCGAAACGAAAAGTCTTGTATCAATATATACTTTTATTTTGTACAAATTCTAAACACAATAAAATGTCCTTTGATACTCATATACGCGTATATCACTATCATATTGCAGTTCTTTTATCATATCGGTATTTTACTTAAATATTCTTTTCCTTTCAGGTAAGTCGACATCACTAAATATTGGACCAATACTTGGACATCCCTATTTGCCCAGGCGAAGTAGTGTAAGTTAATAACATTTTTATGACATGTAACTATAATAAGGATTTATATACAAATAACACAATGACGGTCTATTATTGTAGACCATAATAGAATCCTAGAATATACACCCTCTAGTATTTATTAGTCCATTTAAAATATTTCAAGAAATTTATTGGACATATCGAATTAGGATAGAAACGTCTCCCTCTCCCTTCTTCTTCTCATCCTCTTAACATTTTCGTTCCTTCTTTTAAGGATCGTTGCGAATTCATTCTAAAGTTTACGTACTCGCTATATTGTAGTATGGGCACAGGACTTAGTTTCCGTATTATATGTAGTAGTCGGCAACAATATTTCAGGGAATGGCGGAGGTGCCAGTGTGGTCCCAGGTGTTCATATAATTTTGCAATAATTTTGCAATTGGTGTTAAATGGTTCTATGTTGCTACCGTATATTTAATAACATGTAATTATAGCGCACAGATAACTATGTATAATCATTATACAGGGTGTAAATGTTATCTGGAATGAACAAATTCTGTCAAATAATTTCTGAATAAAATCTCAAATATGCAAGATTTCAATAATAATTTCTAAATCGGGTCCATTTTTTATTTTGCCTGCTCGCACTTAGGGAATGATGTTTAGATAGCTTGACCCCAGGGAGTGTAACTGCCCCGAACTTTTCGTTTCACATGACAAATATATGTACAGTAACACATCATCTGGAAGGTCGCATTGAGAGGAAAGCAACGCGCTAAGGAATCAAGTGAATTAAGGTCCAGAGATCTCAGCGGTTACTCTCGGTTACTCTGTGGTTAATCGAATCTCGTTGTGGAATCCATCTATTTGGAAATATCTCTCAAAGTATTAACGAAGGGTTACAGGATAGTGACTTGGAACTACATTTTATTGAAACCATATTCTAGTGTCAAATGATATGGATCTAATTGATTGGAAAATAAATAGAGTTAATAAAGATGAAACTTAATTTTCTTGAAGAGCATTTAGAGATATTGGAGCATCTGGGTTGAAAAATATATAATTCAAGAATCCTGTCACCTATTATTCCAGCCCACACTTTGATTTGTTTTTGTGGGCGTTAGGTATGATTCTTCTGCATCCAGTAAGAGTTGCTGTCAGCTCAATAACGTTATTCGTGTTGATTAGCTTCAGTTTTTAGAGTAAATGTACTGTCATTAGAAAAATCTATTTATTCCAATTCTAGATTAGTATTAGCTCACAAAAAACAATTCTATGATCTAAGTAATCTTCAATAAGTTCCTCAACTATCTGTATTTTGAGCTTCTTTCAATCGTTTCACGTTCTGATTTGACTAACAATAAAATCACAAACTAGTTATCCAGTTGGAGATACGACGGTCTGGATGTTGGTTCTTTAATAATTGAGCAACCTCCCTTTTGAGGTCAGCATCTTTCGTCGTGCCAGATCATCATAAAAATTTCAATTCAATAAAATCACAGATGACACGTGACAAGAACACTAATACAAAGTTGAAATTTGAGGCAAGATCACTTTAAAAAATTTTTTAAACTGAGTTTAAGCAGAGCTTTAAGATAAACCAACAAGACTACATAAAACAATGAAGACAAGTATTGTATATTATCAACGTTAAATCACTTTTCGTGGAATTAACATTTTATAAACGAATTTTATTTTAATTTACACGAACAAATTTAAGTTCAAATTTGAGTATAATACTGAATGCTTATAATTCTGTTGCGACTTTGTAAGCTGCATTTTGTTGATATATGTCTGTAAAAGACTCAGTTTCAAATAACAGTATAAAATTTCAGAAAGCCATCATAAATGTGGTTTTTGTTAAGTGCTGAATCCATGATAAAACATATATCTCTATCAGGTTATAATTAACCTTCAGATTCTCTGTTCTGCGATTTCCCCTATTGTTTTTCTTTCCTATTTTTTATGAAGTGTTTCTTCTTGTCTCTTGTTTATTTCTTGTTTTCTTGTTTTTTTTCTTTGAAGAGTTCCTTCCTGTTTCTTTTTGTTTTCTTCTGCAAAAGATTAATTTAGAGACTGCAATATAAAATTTCAACAAGCCATCTTAAACGTAATTTTTCTTAAGAGCTGAATCCTTGATAAGCCACATAGCTATATCAGCTTACAATTCGTCTTCAGATAACATATTCATTTTTTGTATTACCTGGGAATAAAGAGTTATACAGTATAATAATAAGTTTAAAAAAACCGACTTCTAAAAAAGTAACTTAACTGAAAAGCAAGAAATAAATGTTTGCTACAACAATTTAATACTTATTTGTTGTTTCGTTTAATGTAACTAAGAAATTATTGTTTATTATGTTATTATTATTAATTGTTTTATATGTATAATTTTGAAGTCAGTGCTAAGTAGAACATAAAAAAATATATACCTTGTTACTATAACAACCAGTTCACATTTAAAATTGCCGAGGGTCGGCATTCGCATTACTATTATTGTATGGCACCGACTTCAAAATTATATAAAACATTTGATAATGTTTTATATAATTTGAAACGTATGACGTATTTCGATTGTAAGTGCTTCTGATTAAACATAAACCTCTTAGAGAAGTGAGAAAATCATAAGGTAAAACATTAGACTGTACTTAGACTGTACCTTCTCAGCAGGTATTTATGTCGACGCAGGTGTCGTTTCAGAACAGTCCGACGAGCTTATGAAAGAGCGCGAAATTTCAAGGAAAAAAAATTTTTTGGAAACAAAGTTTTCTACCCCATATTCTGAAAGGCCCACAGAATTTTTTAAGCTAATAAAAACTAGATTTTTTTTTATTTACAGTGGTGTTACATTTTAAATAAACCCCAGCATAACCAAATATCATCAACATAAATAAACATAACATCGGCGCATCCGCCAGATATTTAAAGCCGCTATTTCCCGTTGTCTAGCAAATCAATTGTTTGCCGGATAATCGTATATACTTGAAAGATAAAAATTCAGTGCGCGCTCGCCGGAATCAGGAAAGCATAAAAATACCCCGACAATAATATTAATATTATACGCTTTACAGTCACATGGCCGACATGTACTCCGGCCGAGGACAGGGAGATGAGGAGGCGGGCGCCGTCTCTCTGCCTGCTGTTGCGGTTGTCGGCCGAGATCAGCTGTAGTAGTGCGGGGGTTTTCTATTGATCGCCTCTGCGGCGCGCTCACACAACACTCCTCTCCTGATCAATGATCACTCGCGGCTCCCCCACCGCCCGGTCCTCTATTGCTGCCAACGTTAGGCGCTGCAAATCACCAGAAGAAACATGTGGACGGCGAAATTATAATATTAATGTCAACGGAGCGGCGCAACTGCCTGCCTCTTCGGGAATTATGATGACGTACACAGGCTATCCCGGGGATCGGCACATTGTTTCGAATTTGTAGCCGGTCACGATTCGAGATATCCAATTAGGCATGGGAAGGGTACACGCGAGAGGGTACGGAATGAAGAAGATTCGCGTATGGGGCCAACGTCTATCGATGGATAAATTCTCAAAAACAAATAATACGGGCCGACAACAAAATTAACTTTTTCGTAACCAAAGACCGGACTGAGTGAGGGACACTGAAATTTGAAAATTACTTTATCGTTTTTCAGAATATTCTCCTTTATGATCTATATACTGTTTCATGCGTTTGAACCATTTGTGAAAGCATATTTTCCATTCCGCTTGAGATATCTCTAAACAGGGTTTTTGAACGCATCAACGGCTTCTTCTGCTGACGAAAATCGTTTTCCATGCAATTTATTTTTGACGTTCGGGAACAAAAAGAAGTCATTGGGTGACAAGTCAGGACTGTACGATGGATGACCCATTCATTCGACTTTTTGAGTGTTCAAATATTCGGTTGTTAGATGAGATGTGTTAGAGCTCGCATTGTTATGATGAAGAATGATCCGACGGCGCTTGTTTGTTTTCCTTATTTCACCGAAGGCTTTTGGCAAACAAATAATTATGTTCCATTCAGAATTGACTGTTTTACGTTCCTCTAAAAGCACTATTGCCATATGACCAGGTTTTTTCGAAAAAACAGGCGACTATTTATTTCGAACACCTTTTCTTGGATTTGGTTCATCTTGAAACACCCATACAGTCGACTGCTGTTTACTTTCCGGCTCATATGCATAGATCCATAATTTATCACCTGTTACAATGTTATGTACATATTTTGAAACACCTCCATTGTATTTCTTGAGCATTTGTTTGCACCAGTCGATACGAGCATCTTTTTGAGATTTTTTCAAAGTATATGGAACCTAACGAAAGCAAACCTCTCTTACAGTTAAACGATCATGCAATATTTTATATATGCTAGTCAAACTAATGCCTAAGGTTGCCTCAATCTCACAGTATGTCACATGACGATATTGTCAGTTTTTGCACGGCATCAATGTCTTCTGGCACAACAACTGATTTTGGACGACCTTCACAACTTTCGTCGGTGAGCGAGTGGCGGCTACGATTAAACTCATCATACCAGCGTTTCACAGTGGCAAAGGATGGGGCCTTATCGCCAGATATGGAAGTAAGTTGATCGATGCACTCTTGTCTTTATAATCATTAAATATCGTAATAAATCGTCGTACGAAAATTTTCACGAGTTAAGTCCTTTTTTTTTTCGCTGAAGATACGAATACAATTTTCATATCATTGTAAGCAACACAAATCGCTCTTAAATGATAAAGATATTCTGAAAAAAGTTATGGTCAAAAATGTCAAACTTTCCGCTGGAAACGTCAGGTGGCGTTTGACAACAGCTAGTGTTGCCAAGGCTCAAAATATGAATAGTGCCCCTCTAATCCCGAAGGACTTCTCAATTCCCGACTTATATGTTACTGACATAGATCGTATCGATGTAGATGTATACCCCACGGATTTCATACGGCGTTTATCCTGGATCGGCGTACCGTGTACGGCACTGATGGGAACTAATAAGTTCGAAACAGCTGTCTGTCGTTCAGTTCCCATCCATGACAGATGTCGAATCCTACTTTTCCGGATTTTATTACTTGAAACCTTGTCAGAAAAATAATATTTTCTAGTAATTAAACAGTATAGAAAACTCCAAATACTGTAACATACAACGAAAATGTTTAATCTAAACCCAAATATAAAACTGAAATCAAACACTGAAGATAATTCCATCAAAATTCCGGGGTGATCCAATTTTTTTTCGTCGAGTGTAATATCTCTGCTCTTCTTGGATCAACTTTGAAAGTAAACTGATAAAACTTTCACGTTCTAACGTGTAAACCTATATGAAGAATTTTTGAGACCAATTATCGGCACGCAATTCTCCACGCAAGATTAATGGCATAGTCGACTTAATACGCACGTATACCTTTCAGCACATAAAAAAGTTTAGAAACATAGTCTCGACTTATAAAAAAAACGTAAATTAAAACGTGGTGTTTTATTTCCCGGTGACCAACTGTCGCATTCATGTGCTGTCGAATACAGTATAGATGAATATCATACACAGAGAGACAATCTAGTACAAAATCACTTTGTAGTGCCTTTTTTGATATTCTGGTCGTTTTGCACGCAAAACTTGATTTAAATCGATTATTTGTTGTCGGTGGCATTCAGTATTAACGATTTGGCCATATTTTAGCAGCTCATAATACATCACATCCTTCTGACCCCACTAAACACAGAGCAATTCCTTCCTTCCATAGCGGTTTGGCCTTGCAGCCGATGTCGATGGTTCGCCTGGAGTTACCCACGGTCTTTTATGCTTATAATTCTCGAAATATATCCACTCCTCATCGTCAGTCACAATTCGATGGAGAAATGACTTTCTTTTGTACCTGACGAGCAGCATTTCTCAAATGCTTTTTCCGTTTTATTGCTGGCTTTCATTCAGTTCATGTGGAACCCATTTTCCCATCTTCTGGATCTTTCCCATGGCTTTCAAACGTATGGAGTGGCTTCTCGTGTCACATTTAATTGATCCGCAAGTTCTTGTTGTATTTGAGCGTCATTCTCATCCAACAATGATTGTAATTCTCTATCTTCAAACTGTGGTCTTCCACGTTCTTCGTTTATCACGTCAAAATTGCCACTTGTGAATTTTTAAACCACTCAAAGCACTGTGGTTTACCAAAAGCATACTCACTGTAAGTTTCGACAATAATTCGATGCGATTCTGCAGCAGTTTCCTTCAAATAATAACAGAAGTCAATGCTGTCCGCAAATCGTAGTTTCCAGGTATAAAATTCGACATATTCAACGCTATTAAAACTGATGAAACTTGTACTGTTGTGAGACAAACACCTTTATCAGATGTGAAAATGAAGAAATGGCGCCAATGATCACGGTATGACGGCAACTACTTTAGCAGCTAGGCCATGTATGAGCATATTCCTGTTTCATATTTACATACCTGGTATTAAGCTCTTGCTTATTTCATATATGAACAGAGTATATAGTTAAGAGTGACATTTCATGTGAATTTACTCTGATAAATAAGTCCATTTTGGGGCCATATTGGGGACAAATTGAACTTGGAAGCAAAGTCACGACTTAAGAAGACTAAGAAGAGCTACGGCGGAAAGAAGTAAAAGTTTAAATATCAATTAAGGGTGAGAAAAAGACTCAATAATAGTGCATGCTAGGTTAGGAGAAACAGCTGTAAGAGCGAGAATTGCATGCTGTGTCAGAGATAATAACAGCAAAGAACTTAAGGACTCAGAAACTCCCATTACAGTAAGTTAAGGACAGGCAACCAAACAAACAGATCGGAAGCACAGAGGGCTGCAGATAGCATAGTAAGAAACCATAATAGATGGATTCAGATGAATATCTTACAGACGAAGGGAAGAGAAAGAGAGATGACGTAGACGAATTATTCAAGAGATCGAGAAAGATAAATAGAACACCGATAAAAGGAGAGGAAAGCAAGGATAAAATGGAAAATCAAATAAAGGAAATGGTGTCCCTAATGAGGAATCTAGCGGAGGATATAAAAGAAATTAAAAGTAAACAGCAAAATAATAATGAGGAAACACAGAAATTACAAGAGGAGATCAGGTATCTAAGGAAGGAACAAAGAGAATTTAAGGAAGAAATAAAAGCGTTAAAGGAAACCAATGAAAAAGCAAAGAGGGAGATTGAGGATTTGAAAAAGAAAGTCGAGATAGCAAATGAGAGATTGGAGAAAATGGAGGGGGATAAGAGGAGAAAGAACATAGTCATACAAGGGTTAAGAGGGACTACAAACAATGCTAAAAGGTTAAAGGAGGAAATAGAAGGATTTATTGCGAATTCATTGGGAGTGACCTTAAAAGTGGAAGCGGTTAGAAAATTGAGGGAGGATATGTGCCTAATAGAACTGAACAGTAAAAGGGATAAGAGTATGGTGATGCAATGTAAGAGTAAACTAAGGAATTAAAGTCAGAAAGTGTATATAAATGATGATTTAACGTTAAATGAAAGGAATATTCAAAATACAATTAGGAAACGAGCGAAGGAAGAAGTAGCAAGAGGGAAAACGGTTAAGGTGGGATACCAGAAGATTCATGTGACCAGGAGTTATGGACGTGGAGTAGAAAAGCTGGTAAACTGGAAATGTGTAACAATGAGCAGAGCATACAGGAACAAACACAAGCAAAAAACTAATGATGAAAAAAAGAATAGGGCAGGACAAATTGATGACGAACAAGGCAAAGGATTCAAGGATCAACGATTTTGCAAGAGATAGAATAGGAACATGGAATATTAGAAGCTTAAATGGAAAAGAGAAAGAATTAATCCAGGAAATTAAAAAGTATAAAATGGAAATAGTGGCAATCACAGAAACGAAGAGGAAAGGAGTGGGAGAATTAATAATAGAAGATACGGGCTGTTATACAGTGGAGTAGATGAGAGAAAAAGAGCCGCGGCAGGGGTAGGGTGCCTGGTAAGTCCGAGGTATATGAGGAAACTAGTGAACTGGAAAGCAGTGAGCAAAAGGACAATGAAAGTAACTTTTGCACATTATAATCAGGAGATTTTGGATGTACTAATAGCATATGGACCGGGAGAAAATGAGGCGAAGAAAGAAAAGGAACAGTTTTGGCAAGAACTTCAAATGTTATATGAAGAGTCAGACAACCCCACGATAATTATGGGAGACTTCAATGGAAGAATTGGAAATGAGATTGTAGGGAGACAAGGGGTAATGGGACGTCATGGAGAGATAACAAGTAATGCGAATGGAGAGTATTTAATTGATTTTTGTATACAGAATGGTTTAGTGATACAAAACTCGTTGTATCAGCATAAAGAATGTCATAAATATACTAGGGGGAACCAGGGAGAAATGAGAGATCAGTTATTGACTATATAATAACGGAAGGAATAAATAGGAAAATGATACAGGATGTGAGAGTTTACAGGGGGGCTGAATTATCGACTGACCACTACCTATTAATAGCAAAAATAAAAAATAAAAAAGAAAAGGATGAAGAGAGGATAATGAAGAAAACTGAGAAGAAGGAAATAAAGACGATCAAGATACACAGATTGCAAGACCAAAAAGTAAGAGAAGAGTACATGGAACAGATCAGGAAGGGGATACAAGAAATGGAACAAGAGATAGTGGAAATGAACATAGAAGAGATATGGGAAAAATTTAAAGAAATCATTAAAAAGTCAGGAGCCAAAGCCTGTGGGTTAACCTCAACAGGAGGAATGAAGAAGAGAACAAGTTGGTGGAGTGAAGAAATTAAAAATACCATTAAAACAAAGAAGAGAGCTTGGAAAAACTATCTACATAGAAAGAGTGATGAAGCGTATGAAAGATATAAGGCAGTGAGAAAAATAGCAAAGGATAAAGTCAAATTAGCTAAAGCCAAGGAATGGGAAGAATTTGGGACCAAGATGGAAAAGGACAAAGGGGCAAATCAAAAGCTATTATATAGGGTACTGAAGAACATGAGAAATAAAAGAAGGAAAATCGGGACGAAACAGATCATGGACAGGGAGGGAAGAATAGTAATGGAAGATGATAATATTATGGAAAGATGGAAGGAATATTTCCAAGAGATGTTAGAGGGGGAAGAGATAACAGTGAAGAATGCGGAAGAAAGAACACAAAAGGAAGAGGAAATTGGAAAAGAGAGAAAGAGTAGACAAGAGAATGAAATAAGTGATGGCATTAGCATAGATGTTAAGTTAAGAAGGCAATAGGAAAGTTGAAGAACGGGAAAGCTCCAGGAGTAGATGGAATAAAAGCAGAACTATTGAAGGGAATGGGCGAAGAAGGAATGGCGTTATTACAAAGTATATTAAATAGAGCATGGGTAACACATACAGTACCTAAGGAATGGAGAATTGCAATAATAGTACCTATTTTCAAAAAAGGGAACCAGAAAGACTGTGCAAATTATCGTGGGGTATCGCTACTCTGCACAACATGCAAGGTATATGAGATGATATTGGAAGAAAGATTAAGGAGGGAAGTAGATGGACAGTTGCATGGAGCACAAATATGTTGTGTGGACCTGGAAAAAGCATTCGATAAGGTGGTGAGAGAGAAAATATGGGACATATTAGAGAAAAATGGTACAGCAAAAGAATTTATAGAAGCTGTAAAATCATTATACAGTAAAACGGAAAATATAGTAAGGAAGGACAATATGGAAACCAAAACATTCAGAACCACATAAGGAGTGAGACAGGGGGAAATCTTAGCCCACTGCTCTTTGTCATTTTCATGAATGAAATAATAACAAAAGTAAGCAGAGAAAGTAAGAAGGTGACGGTAGGATACTATAAAATGAAGTCAGTAGAAGTGAGCGAATGTGTGTTTGCAGACGATATTGCAATAGTGGCAGACACGGAAACAAAGTTACAATTTAATGTGGATCTATGGGTGAAAGAGTTGGACAAACAGGGAATGAAAGTAAATGTAAGCAAGACAAAGGTAGTAGTTATAAGCAATAATAAAGAGCGAGAAATGAATATAAAAATAAATAATCAGATAGTGGAACAAGTAAAAAGCCTAAAGTACTTAGGAGTAACCATAGAGGAAGGAGGAAAGCAAGATGAAGAAATAAATAATAGAATAACAACAGCGACAAAGATTTTTCATAGTATGAAAAGGGGGTTCATTAGTAAAGCAGAAATTAGCAATAAAACAAAAATGTCAGTTTATAAAACTGTATATTTGCCGACGCTACTGTACGGATGCGAAACATGGGTGTTGACAGAGAGGCAACTTAAAAAGATACAGGTATTAGAAATGAAGTATCTCAGAAAAGTAGCAAATGTTACGATAATGGATAAAATAAGAAATGAAGAAATAAGGAAAAGATTGGATAGTGAAAGTATCGAGAAGGTCATAGAGAGGGCTCAGCTGAGGTGGTGAGGGCACATGAAAAGATTGAGCGAAGAAAGACAGGTAAGGAAAATATGGGAAGCAAAAGCCATTGGAAAGAGAAAGAAAGGCAGACCAAGGTTGACGTGGGACGGAGAAGTGGCGAGGATAATGAAGACAAGAGGAATCACATGGAAGCAGACTGAAATTACAGCAAGGGACAGGGTTAGATGGAGATTAACGATAAAATAGTGAAGAAAACCGTGAAAGTGTGTAAGCAAATGTGAGTGAAGGGAACTCAGGTGTTCATAATACTTGATAGGATTGGGATGACAAAGAGGAGAAAAGAAGAGCGCATAAGAGAAGTGGTAGTGAAGTGACAAATGATACCACAAACGGAGTGGAGTTTAGATATAGGGATAGAGCAAGATAGGGTGGAATGAAATTGTTAGAAGTTCTTTTAAGTTGTTTAACACGAAATGAGATATTTAGTTAAGTAACTGTGATTGTAGTATTTAGATTATTTGTTTTAAGAAATGTATATTTAGCCTCTACACCTAACGGTAGGAGAGGTATAGATTATATTACATATTATTATTTCATATAATATCATCGCCAGGAGTACCTCAACAATAAAGGTAATGTCTGTTTGCAAGGAAAATCTTATTAGACTTATTTTTTAAATTAAATTTTCAAATTCAACTAAACAAACAGAAGTTGTAGGAATACTTTTAGAAATAAAAGTATGTTAACCATGCCCTGTACACTTACATTAAACTGTTTAATGTGCTCACTAAAACACTAACCATATTACAGTTTTATACAAGGGTCTTGAACTGAAATCAGGGAAATTCGAAATATTAGGTAGGATAAAAATATAGTGGAAGACTTATTCATTACGCAACTTGTTTTATAATGTTCATAAATTTATGAACAGGAGACTTGAACCTATTATGTAATGAATACCTCTGCATATTTTACTTATTTATTGCCTGTTATTTTTTAACTTTTATAATGCCTTATCTGGTTAGCACAAGATAGGAGAAGCTGGAGGTTAGCGTCCAACCAGTCTTAGGACTGATGACCTAATGATGATGAATGCCTTATCTATATGAGGAATTCATTTAATATTTACTTTGATTACTCTCTTAAACTTAAAAACTTGCGAATGTTAGTTTTATATAATTTCTGTAATCTAACATATTGTATTTTTTATTTTTGACACCATATTTACTATTCATTTCATCGCTATTTTCCAAATAAAAACTCTCTTAATCTTGCCGATAAACGCAACAGTCTACCTGAGACTAGCCATAAAAACAAGCCACGATTTGTTTTGAAATTTTTGAAAGTTTGATGAAATAAACTATACATTCTGTGTCTAAGATAGTTAATAAATGTTCTTATTATACTGGAGAACAGTCAACTTGTTGCCAGGAACTTAAGAGTCGATTGTAAGTACATTACTGCCCCTGGTATTGAAAATAGCATTACTTTCTCTTGACCGGCTCTAGTTTCTAAAATAAACATACATGATAAATATCAATGGAAAGTAAGAAAAACAAAATAATATAAGCAATTTCTCGTGTTTTGAATTTTTTGTGTACGAAATCTAACAAGAAAATAAAAAATAATTAATGCAGAAAATATTAAAGATTATAAAAAGGATTTTTGTACGATTTTATTTTATATGTTTGCTGTGAACAGTTCCCCTGTATATTCCAACAGTAATCGGCCGTCAGGTGACGATCCCACCTTCCTTGATACCTGTCTTTCATTATTCAAATATCCTTATATAATCGTCGTTCACTTTGTGTCTCACTATAATGTCCTAAGTTAGAAGGAAATTTGTGTAAGTAACTGTACCAGAAAATGTAATTTAATGTTTAATTGTCTCCCAATTTTTCAAAACATTTTAGCATCTTATGTACTAGTTCTTGGTAGTTATTTGCCTTTTTATTACCCAAACAATTTTGAATTACGGATACATAATTAAACCATGCATCAGATTTTACAGCTTTCATATACGAGGGTTGTCTCAAAAATAAGGCTGCCACATTTTTTTTTAAATAGACAGCATTATTCATTATCAAAGCTATTTACATGGTTGGAAAGCTTGAACGTTAACCTATTTTTCTACAAAATCGCCAGTCCTTTCGATGCATTTTTGTAGACGTTTTTCCAATTTTTGTATCCCCGTGTCATAGAACTCTACCGCCAACCCGTTGAGGTAGCGATTAATCTCTTGTTTGACTTCATCGTCGGTCCGGAAGCGCAAGCCACCCAAGTGTTCCTTCAATTTTGGGAACAGGTGGTAGTCACTAGGGGCTAGATGTGGGCTGTAGGGAGCGTGGGGAATGACAGTCCAGCCAAATTTGCTCAGGAGACACTGGGTTTGGGTCAGTTGTCCTCTCCGATGGTTCTGGATGGTTGGTCTGAGTTTTTTTAGTGTTTCACAATATCTCTCTGAGTTTATTGTTGTCCCAGGAGGCATAAGGTCGATGAGAAATATTCCCTTACGAATCCAAAACACAGTTGCAATGATTTTTCCCGCAGATTTCGTTTGCTTGAACTTTTTCGGTTTAGGCGAACTTGAGTGGTACCATTCGCGTGATTGTTCCTTTTTTTCGGGAGTGAAATCAAACACCCACGTTTCGTCGCCTATGACGATGAAGTACAACAATTTCTCCCTATTGTTGCCATATTGTTGAAGAACTTGACGAGGACAGTCGACGCGTTGCTGCTTGTACGCATTTGTGAGCATTCATCAGACCCACCGCGCGGACACCTTGTGGTACTGCAATTTCAGGACTCAGGTGGCAGATATCTCAGGAATGTGATGAGCCAGTTTACGGATGGTGATCCTCCGATCTTCGAGCAGTAGACTCTAGATTTTTGCGATAGTTTCATCCGAAATCGACGGTCATCCGCTCCGGTCTTCGTCATGGATATCTGTACGACCGTCCGAAAACTCCCTACACCATTTACGGACATATTGTATGATGATACACTGTTCACCATAAACTTCACACAACTGGCGATTAATGTCTATGGGTGTAACTTTTTTGCGTTCAAAAATCGGATCACTGTTGTTAGATTTCACCTAATAATTCTTCCTGCGGAGCTATCGCGATGGGAACCTTACTTTTGAAGCAAGCCTCGTATCTATTAAAATTTGGAACTCTTACAAATTTTCGAATTTGTGAACCGTCAGAAATACCTGCTTTTAATTTTTCAATACTCAGTGCTGGAAATGCTTGGCAAATAATTGTATTTGAAACAATCATTTTACTTGTCCAGCGCTTTTACAAACTGTTTCATTAAACCCACTTTAATGTGAAGCTGCTAGAGTATTATTTTTTCTCTCTTTATTAATGGCTCGTGTACAATGTTGGCTTTTATAACGGTCATGGCGTCTATTAAAGGCCAAACAGTTTGTTGTTATTTTGCACGACTATCCCATGAATAGAGGTGACAAGCATGTTTGGTATATCCAGTTTACTGTTCAAGAAGTATGATGACCATTTTTAAATCGACACCATGAAACCACTGATACCGATAATAAGCAATTTCAGGAGTCTATTATTTCAACAAACGTAGACAGTTGAGCTAAAATGATATAGTGTGAAATTAGGGTCCTCGAGTAATCAGAAAGAGATCTTAAATTTGTGGCAATAAATAACAATTTTTTGTTTGTTCCCCCGGTGTTATTAATAGGCATTTAATTATTCATAAAAGAATATTTACCACTTTTTATTGATATTTGTTGAATGGGTTTCTAGCCCACCAGTTTTATTAATTATGTACATTATAACATGTCTTATTTGTCATAGATTTAATTTCAATTACGGTTTGCATAATGATTATTTGCGTGTGCGTCACAGATAACAATCGTATCCAATCGTAACACATTTTAATATAACAATTAGTACAATACAAATCCGTCAACTTATGACAGAGTAATTAAAAGGTTCTCCACAAAAACATTCAATGGAAGTGATATTTCATTTAAAATATATGAAATAAATTCAACAAAAATTAAATTAAATGAAACAATAAAATAAATTTTACAGAAACATTGAGACGCCAATGAATCAAATTATACAATAAAGCTAAGACATTACTTCACAATTGCATTTTGTTCGGCAAATTATTAACTGTCTGTGACGTACGTAGTTGATTGAAACATATGTCGCTAGACATACGTGCTGGTAATTGTGGCATATTAGTAACAATTGCGAGCGTTGTAGCATATGAACCGTGCGTCGTCACTAAATTGATACACGCTCAAAGATCCATTATACAAATTGTATTTCCTACCATCAATAAGTAAAATCCCATATCGATCATGCCGAACTTGAAACGGACTTAACCATTTCTAGTTCCAGTTTTCTCCACCAAATTTGGCAAAATTTTATTAATTTTAATATAGAATGAATAACTTCAATCAAAGCGTAACATATTTTTCATACATAAAAACACTATCCTCATGTTTTAATCATTTAATGTATACGAGATTTTCGCATTTTACACGCCTTCTGTATATTTTAAAATTAGATATACACTATGAGCTATCCTTACCTAAGTTTCCACTTGGATTAGAATAAGCAAATGTAAATAATTACAAAAAACCGTTTGGTCCCATCATAGATTAACGTCATGAGCAATATATAAGTTCTGAAACAAATAATTACGCACGATTTCTTCTTACGTAGGAATTTCAAACACATTTCATTCGATCTGAAGGAATTTGATGCCTGATTTATAGGCGGCACACTATACATACGTGGAACAAAAATTCATAAATATTTATCAGATATTATTTTTAAACGCAACCCACGAGCTTTTATGTTTTTGAATGAAATAGTAAGTATTTATATTAACCGCCATTATTAGTTAAATATTTATAGAAGCCTTTTGTTTGGCTCCTAGTGTTATGTTGTATCTCGCAAAGAATTTAAATTCTAATTAGAATTAGAATTAGATTAGAATCTTAAATTCTAATTAAAACTATCGACGAATCCGAGAAAATATTTTCGGGACCAAATTACTTATCAACATCCTCGTATATTCCACAATAATCGCTCTACGCAGCATATTTAGGAAAAGATACGTTTACGCTTTATTTAAAGCTATAATAAATGCATTTATTATGGAAGGAATTCACGGATACATTACGGAAGAATAAAAAGAAACATTCCTTATCCTCAAAACATGGAAACACTCTTCTACTTTCTATATTTATTTTACCTACTAAGTTGAAACTGTTAATCGATGATTTAATTTCATAATCTGAAGTAACTTAGTATTTCAACCTGTATCTCATTGTATTCCTTTATGTTGATTTAGAGATCTTGTACATGGAAAATATATCATATCATCGACCGCGACAACCAAATCCTATAGTTTTTACCATATACCAAACTGCCATAAACCCACGGGTTTTCTAGTGACAATCATTAAAAAGCCTTTGTAGTTGCATGTAACTTTACACACAGTCTTTTACACATTTATGGCATCAACTTTGCCATCAACTATTTAAAATATACCACGACCAGCACATAAAACAGAAATAACCTTTTTTTAATTTTTCTCAAGAGCTTTAAGCACGAAACTCATTCTGCCTGACATAAAAATATGCATAGATCAGTATATTAAATGTATTTGTGACAAACCATGGTTCACCAAAGATTGAGTGCAGAGTATTCCTAAAAAATGCTCTTAAACTGAGTATACCCTACTTATGGTTTGTACAATGATTTTTTGTGTGTGCGTCACAGGTGACATTCGTATGAATCAATCAACTGACATTTTTGAACAGTGTCGTGCCGAGAACACATTTTAGGATAACAGTTAGTACTATACAAATCCGTCTACCTATAACAGAGTAATGAAAAGGTTTTCCACAAAAACATTCAATGAAAGTTATATTTCCATCAAAATGAATGAAATAAATTCAACAAAAATCAAAATATATGAAACAAAAATTAAATAAATCTTACATAAATATTGAGACGCCAATGAATCAAATTATACGATAAAGCTAAGACGTGACTTCATAATTGCATTTTATTCGGCGAATTATTAACTGTATATGCCGTACGCAGTTGAACGAAACATATGTCACTATACATATGTACTGGTAATTGTGGCATATTAGTAACAATTACGAGGTATGTAGCATGTGATACGTGCGTCGCGTCGTCACTAAATTGATACACGGACAAAGATTCATTATACAAATTGTAGGCTGAAAGGAACGGATGATTTCGAAAACGACTTATTAGACTAAAAATTAAAATCATATCAGAAAGAAATAAGAGACTTCAACCTCATGAAAAAATCGACCTAAAAAACAAAGAAGTTGCTGGCTGGTTGAGTGCGGAGAATTTTATAAAGAAGTAACTAGAAGTTGTAACACTTATAAATATTGGTTTCTGAGATATATCGAAATATATATTAGTTTTTTTTTGTGAATTAGTTTTACGTCCAAGGAATTTACTTTATCGTCTTTCTCGCTTTCTACTATGAATTTAAAACTAATAGTACTAATATAATTTATACATGAATACCAAATATCTGTACCAAAATTAAAAAAATTGTAAATTTCCAAAGTTAACTAACTACTCTATATTAAACAGCATATTCCGCTACAGCTGACTTTTTTACATAGTATAATAACTATGGCATTTCCTACCATATGAAATATGGGATTTATACAGGATGGGGCATAGGAACCTGATGATGTTTAATTGTTGTTTACCGACGACTGTACAACTGATCATCTCCAGTACGAGGGAGGGGAGAGCTCAACCAATGCCACTTTTGTCGACATGGAGCTGGCGACTAGATTGTGCTTTGTGATATAACAGTTTTTCTAATAGTGAATATGTTATCGAAAATTATTGACAATGTTCATCGCCACATCGTGTGTTATCCAATGATAATTGGTACATGGACAGTGAAGATTCAAATAGATTGCATTTCAACAATTGTAGTACTTCGG
Source organism: Rosalia funebris (assembly GCA_037954035.1). Lineage (NCBI taxonomy): Eukaryota > Metazoa > Arthropoda > Insecta > Coleoptera > Cerambycidae > Rosalia > Rosalia funebris. Next base: position 10,069,425 of record JAZFAV010000022.1, read on the forward strand.
AATTAAGTGTAATAGCTTTCTTTGAAGTAGTATACCTAGAACTAGCAATTACCGGGTCTGAGCATTATTTTCGGAGCTCTCTCTGTGTTCTTCACCAGCAGACCCACTGTCCTTAGTTGGACTTAGTACATACTCGAATAGCTGCTCATTCCTGTCTGACTTCGCGATATTTATCCATTTTTCAAAGAACCACTCTCCTTGGGATTTAGATTTTTGTATTAATGTGAAATATCTATGATGTTGAATAGGTAATAATAGACCAAACGAGTTTCCTAATATTGACCTCATTCAGGGGTCTAAAATAGACACCCCTCTGAAGCCATCAAGCCTTAAAGGGTTTTAAAACCTCATATGTCACATTTGGAAATAAAAATTACCCACATAACCCTAGGCACCACAATTTTTTTGCCTGTTATAATTTTGCTAATAACCCCCTAAAGTGTATACACCGAAAATAACTCTATTTGATTCAGAAGATAGAGAACCAGAAAATAAAGGATAAAATTCAGAAGGTAAATATTTTTATTTTAGCATATCACTCCAACTTTCTTCAAATAGAGCATTTTTACATGATTATTTTTCAACCTACGGCTTTTCTCAGAAAAGTAAGAGTAAACACTAATATGAAAGTTTATACATAATGTGAAGTCATATTTAAAAACTACATTATATTTCCTTTTAAAACAAGGCTCTGGTGATTGCGCCACTGTCTGTCACTTTACTTTTTACTTTTCCGCACTCAATTATACCAGAGTGGAAAAGTAATGTAACCGTCTAAAGAAAAATGGAAAGAGGAAATTTTTCTAGCGTTTATTTTTCATTTTTCGGCCTAAAAACAAAAACAAAATAGGTTTTACTAAATTTGTGCCTGTTAGTGTCGTTTCGTTGGCATTAAAATTTCTTGTTAACACGATAACTCAACTAAATCTTGTCGGATCGATCGGGTTTTGACTGATTCTGATCGGGGACGTCTCCTAGACGATATCTACTGATTTTGAGGTGGATATAACACACTCTACCATGTTCATGGTAGAGTGTACTATGTAAATATTTATGTTCATTCTGAGATTTTAAATATAAACATTTAACGCGTTGATGATTTTGCAATGAACGAAAAAAACATATATTCGGCCTGTATCATATATGAATAAATGAGAAAAAGAATAATTTCGTTCGATCATAAACGTATTGATATGGCACTGAAGCAGTCGCCAATGGAAAAGTAAAACTGTCGCATAAAACACATATTCTGCATTTATGTGTTGGTCTATTTTTTCTCGGCGAATCAGGTTCGAGACAGAGATGTTATATGTGCGGAAGAGTCCGTTTTAAGGTTTTAAAAGTGTTTATCTTCTTCTAAAGCTGGCTAATATTTTTAAAAAAATACATGTTTGTGTCCTTGCACACAATTTTTTGAAAATATTTCTATATTAATCAAATCTACCTGGCCTGGAAACATCGATATTACCAAAATTCCATTCTTTCTTCGATAAGAGCGTATAGGCAAGTGAATTATCGAGACTCGAAAAAAGCTCATACTGCAAGATAACATAAACTTCAACTCAATTATGATTTCAACCCATTCCATAGTATTTACAAACTCTCGTGCCATAGATTTATAGTCTTTATCTTGCTATCTGTGTCTTGTTCCCTAGTCTTTGATTGATAGCTCTACTCCCTAGTCTTTGATATGGATAAAAAACCTTTTTTCATAACTTTGAATCGGTTATAGAATCTCGAAATTATTAGCAAAGTTCAGCGTCATATCCTGTGCCATCCAATGAAATTTGTTTTCTGAAAAACTGAGTCAAGTTTAATAGCTCTCTTTGAAGGAGAATACCTAGAACTGGGAATCACCTGGTCCGATGAGACCCAAGGATATTAATTAAATCTTTATTTGTTGATGTATATGATTATTTTTTGTATATGGAACGGCCTGAAAGTTGTCACATGTTTATTGCGGACTTCTTGGGCTTTTTGTGTTTTCTTCATCAGGAGACCCACGCACGCACACTCGAAATGCCGTTCACTTCGCCATATTTCGCCTAGTTCTAGGCTCTCTCTGTTCCCTAGCCTTTGACAGCTATGACGGTTCTGACTATCGTAACAAACACCCAGCATTTAGTGGAGAATAATTTTCAAATTGACTTTTGTTCATCTAAATCAATCATTCTGCTTACTGTGTGACGGGCTGAGCAACCTGAAATGACCTAAATTCTCCTTACACAATCAAAACCCCACAAACCAAAAACATGACAATATACCGAAACTCGTTCTTGCATTGAAACTAAGACTGCGTGAACTCAGTGGATTCCTGCCTACAAAAGTAGGAATAAGTTGCAGCACTTGCCATGCTCCTGCGACGTCATAAGTTTTACAATTTTTTAAAGAAGTTTGAGATTATAATATGAAGGCAAAATATAAGGAAACAAAGCGTCTTGAAATAAAATATTCACACATAACAACGTTTTTTGTTTTTATTAATCAGGATGAATTGTTTGAACTTTTCAGTCAACGTTCCTTTCACCTGATTAATGTAACTTGGAAGTTATCGTAACCATATATTTACATGATATCGCTTTATTTATTAGTTATTGATAAACCATTCACCGAACTTCTCTGCTATTTATAGAGTAAAACATAAGATCGATCTGAAATTATTTATCTATGAGAACTCTAAAAATATTCTAATTGGAATTTTTTATTAGGAAAACAGTAAAATTCTTAAGTCAATCACTGTAACTACCGAGAAATGCGTATTATTTTCACGGTCGAATTGGAATAATAAATAAAACGACCTGCCTCAGTTTTCGTTTGGTTTCGTCTGTTATTTTGCAAGTTTAAAGTCTGCACACTTTTTAGATCTGGTTTAAAATTTTAGGCTAATAAATTCCAACAACCGAATCATGCAATAATTGTTATTTATTATATTTCTGATCGGATTCGGATTGTATAACGGGGAGGGTAGACAGAGTCGACGTCCACTCAGGTCATCATACCGCGTCCATTGTGCTACTCCACATGAGCTGCCAATTTGTCACCAAACACGCACCTCACCCCCTCGGTCATCCCAGTTTATAAATGTATTAAAATAGTGCACTCGGTGGTAGTCGATGAGGATCAGTCATTTCCGGGCCAGTTCCCCAAACTAGCTCCTGATTTTGTTGAGACTGCAGGTCAAGTCTTTGGAATATGTTCCGCAATCATCATCCACATTGTATCTTCTAAACGTAGGAGGACAATACAACCCATAACATATGAAGAGTACAGGAAAAAAACGATCAGAGTCTATTTTCATCAGAATTTATATAGTAGCGTAATCGCTTAGCTGTACCACTAAACTGTCTCTGAGTATATTCGTCCCAGCTAAAAACAAGCACAGTCGCATTAGATGAATTAAAACTTAAAAGCTATACAATTCAAAACCGACCACAGTCCAAACGTTCCAGCATAAAAACGGTCAGAGTCCACTTCGTCGGGTCTGTACACGCGAGTGGTTGTAAACTGTCACTGTTGTCACTGACTGTCAGTTTTTTTTTCATCTAGTACATTCAGTGTTTGTTTTGACGTGTTAGAAGTTCATCTATTTGAAAATGGAATGTAACGAAGATAGTGATACTGAATTCGTGTCGACAAGGAACATATCAACAAAAAAAACGACCAATAACTGGCCGCGTAACAGATGTTTCTAAACAACTAAGAGCAAAGGGACATACTATAGGTAACAGCTGTCAATGTACGCATTTGAAGTGCTTCGAAAATATTAGTCAGGAAAAAAGAGATGTCCTGATAATGATAGTTTCAACCAGTATGATACTTACAATGACCAGAATAGTTATCTTAGTGGATTAATTTCTGTACTTCCAGTATAGCGAAGTCGAAACAGAAAACCAGAATATGAAGCTCGTTTTAATAGCAGTTACTGTAAATATCGCGTTAGAGTAATTAGGAATGGAAAATCTTCTGATACATAAATATGTTATGAAGCGTTCTTGTCACTACATGGAATAACTAATCGAAGGGGTCAAACAATTAAGAAGGCGCTGCTATTTACTGGGGGATCAAAGCTAGATCAAAGAGGAAAACATCAAAACCGCCCAAAAAAACTTCCTACTGAAACGATAAATTGTGCGATATCGTTTCTCGAATCTCTGAAATGAAGAAACGCGCACTTTAGTTTAAAGAGTACGAGCATAATTTATTTGCCACAAGAGTTAAATATTAGAAAGTTATATGACATGTATTCTTCAACATATACAGAAACTCCTCTTCTATTTTATGAAAAATTTTGAGAAATTTTTTGAACTAAATTCAATATATCGTTTGGGTATACTAGGGGCAACACATGTAGCACATGTGATAAACACAAAATAGATGAGGAAAAATACCAAATTGATATCATATTACATGCTAAGAGTGAAGAACAACTTAATGTGATTAGACAAAAGTTGAAACAATTGCACTATAACATGAAGCTGCACAAAGTGAAAGCTGCCACCTTCTATAAACGTAAACGACAAGCTAGGCTAAAGGCACAAAAAAATGAAATTAATATTATACTTTTGTTTTTGTATCCACATATTTAGTTTTTAATTTGTTAAACGACATTCCGTTAATGTTATGTTTCTTTTTTCAATAAAATATGAGAAAATTTCTTTTTTGTTACTTCTTTACTTTATTATTTCTCCTGTTAAAAGAATATTATCTAGATATTCATATTCAATAACGATCACAGTCCTGAACTGTGATCGTTCTTGCAAAGTAAAGTTTGTATTTAAAAGTGAACTTTTTAGTGTAAATTTAATGTATCCCATAAAAAAATTTGAATACACTAATACTATCAGATAAATAAACGAATAACTATCTGGTACTGAAATGAGTCTCTTCAGTACACGAAATCATGAAAATTACTGTATAAACTTTATTTTGTTTATTCTGTAAAATAAATGTAGTGCATGTGACTATGATCGTTCTTCCCCTGCACTGTTCATATAGTTGCTTGTTTAGCTTGCAATGACCTGTCAACAATCCTATTAGGATTCATAAATTTATGGTCGACAGATGGACATTTGCTAGTTGACTGCAGGACGTTGTTAAAAGTTTATTTGCTTGTCTACAACTGCTTAGTTTCGATCCACCTGTCTCTGCTGCGCTTCACTGTCATTTTTTATTATACACCAAAGAAACTTTAAATAAATCTCCAATAATAACATTATTATTCTTACGTTCGTAAGACTTTCCTACTTTCTGTGATAAGTGAGATTGAGGGTGCAGAACTTTAATTCGGCTTATATAAATTTATTAGATAAAATTATAGTAATAAAGGGCGGAAGTGATATATCAATGTCTGTAGTATACTTACAGGTACCACAATGTGATTACTTATTGACATATGAATTATATATGAAAATGTTTGTACTAAAATGTTTTTAATATACCGGGTGTCCAAAAACTTTAGAAACGGTCAAATATCTTGAGAAATACATATTGGATCCAAAGAATAATAAACACTTCTTTGATAACTGTAAAAGTGCTATCTAATGGTACCAAACACAACCCCCCATCCCCCACCCCTTGGGGTGGGGCGGAGGGCAACTTTTTTTTTCATAATTTGCCTCTCACCATCAGGGTGCTTGTTTTAAGTGAGTTCCCTTGCCATTCATCGCCGAGGCTAGTAGTATAGCAAAACCAGTTCTGGCGCACTCTCGGATTTGTCCGCGGGCATTTGATGCGGATGGCATGTGGTCATTGTTGATCTGAAGAACTCTTGGTACAGGTATAGAACAGGTCTGTACAGGTGTAAAACAGGTCTGTACCGGTTTAAAACAGGTATGGTAACCTGTTTTAAACCGGTACAGACCTGTGTTACACCTGTATAGACCTGTTCTATCCCTGTACCAAGAGTTCTTCAGATCAACAATGACCACATGCCATCCGCATTAAATGTCCGCGGACAAATCCAAGAGTGCGCCAGAACTGGTTTTGCTATACTACTGAGGCTATAACGGCAAAATCCTCTACTGAAGGAGATGTTCAAATTGATGACCTTCAGCTATTTGGTAGTGTCTCAATCGTGCGTACATGTTATCAATTACTTTGTGCAACGTTTCTGGTGTTATCGTATTAGAACACTGTATTATCTTTTCCCTTAATTCATCGATGTCTGCCGGTTTTGTTTTGTACACATTGTTTTTCAAATAGCCCCAATAGTAATAATTTAGAGGAGTCAGATAAGGTGATGTTGGTGGCTACTCAATCGCACCCAATCCAGCGCCCAGGGAAAGTGGTGTTTATTACATTGTGTACAATCAACGCAAAATGACATTGAGCCCCATCCTGCTGAAACAAAACATTGTCTAACGCTATACCAGCAATGCGTTGGATTTCCGATATTATCTGGTTGTTCAAGAAATCGACGTACTTTTGACCTGTCAATATTACCATCCATGAAAAACGGCCCGACAATTCGGTTGCACAATATTCCAGTCCAAACATTAAGTTATGGATATTGTGTATGGGAATCCCTCGTCCAATGAGGATTCTCATCAGACCAATATCGCATATTGTATCTATTGACCTCTCCACTCAATTGAAATGTCACTTCATCAGAAAAGCATGTTCAGAAAGAGAACTGCCCATTTTCGTCATATCGTCTCATCATTTCGTCACAAAACTCTTAGTAAAACAGTTTTAATCAGCTCCAGATGATGCCAACTTTGTTGGTGACGCGCATTGAGTATAGTGTATTTAGTTTTGGTGTTTTATGGAAAATTATGTCAGTATTAATAAAAAATAAGGGTTTCCATTTAGCATTTGAAAATTGCCCTCAACTTTCCCTCCCCCACGGTGGTGGGAGGGTATTCAATTTAACACTATTGGATGGCTGTTTTTAAGTAAATCAACTCGTACTTTATTATTTTTCATTCTTCCGTAGAATATTTTAAGAAATTATGAAAAGGGAAGAATTGCGATTGCGGCGCCATCTGTCACGAATCGAAAAAAACGTTTCAGACAAACTTAACGTAGTTCTTGCCGCAGAGTCCGACTGGGAATGGGTACCCCTATTTTTTATTACAGAGTCTGTAATAAAAAATAGGGGTACCCATTTAATATTTTAAAGTTCCCCCTCCGTCTTATCCCAAGGAGTGGAGAGTCGCAGTTGGTGTCATTGGATAGCGCTTTTAATATTATTAAGTGTTATTTCCTTTTTGGATTCAATATGTATTTCTCGAGATATTTGACCGTTTCCAGACTTTTTGGACACGCGGTAGGATGTGTTTTATGTTGATTAACATAAATATAATATAACATGTAAATATTGAAAAAATAAATTATGTATTTTGTGTTTTATTAAATGTTAGAATCGGTAGAATGTTCACAGAATGAGGAGTATTCTTGATTCGTATAAGCGTTTCTTATATTATTTTAATATATTTTATTTATTTATTTCCAACAGACCAAAAATCGGGTTACAGCCTGCTAGCAGTGGCGGAGCGTGGAGGCACACTACAACAGTCGATATTTACACTAACAAAATATCCTTTCCCATAATTTAAATATTAATAATTTATTAATATTTCTACTTAAATTTAATTAGTGGCTATGGATGTATAAATATTATTTTACTTATCAGAGCATCATGTAATCAATGATCAATGGGATTGATGTCAGCATATGTTACAGTTCACAGCTATACCATTGGCAACAACACTTATAATATTAATTGGAAATTTATTTAATATATACATATATAGGTCTGCGAGAAACGAGAATAAGAAATAGTGGGTGTTCTACTTTCTACTCTAAAATGAAAAATTTTATCTACTTAGCAAGAAAGGAAAATCAGTGTTATGCGTTAGATTACAAATAAATTTAATAGATATAATAAAACGCCGAATTACCATTGACTGAATAATACCATATCGATTTGAAATTAAATTACTCTTAATGCGTCTCCTACGATATATCGTGTTCTCTTCATAAAAATTAAATAAAACTGCTTTGTACCCATTCGATGTTAATTATATGAATCACGTATAGCGGATAATATATTAAGCATCCATATTCTAATCTGGATTTCACATAGGCAAAGTATAAAATTTTCAAGCTAAATATATTATTAATTCTTTTATTAACTAAATATATTATAAGACGTTTTAAAATAATCAGATCTAATATTTTAGTGTATTTAACACTATAACTATATAATATAATCGATTATATAGTTATAGTGTATTTAACACTATAACTAAATAATCTATATATACTGTGAAACTTAGTTTATTATCGAACGAGGTACCTAAACCTTCAATTTCTGAACACGTGTTGAGGAGATTAACACCTATTTGATACTAAAGCTCTATGAACTCTTTTCCTGGAACATCATAATCATACACTTAGGTAAACTTAAGGATACGTAATTCCTAGAACACCAATCATTTACTGTTATAATGTCGTTTGGAAATATATGACAATCTGCAATAGTTCAAATGCTACGAAATATCTTAAGATCGTCCACAAACATCAAATTATTGCTTTGAGTAAAAAATAATCAAATAGTTTATAAAAATGCGAAATAATAGGGGTCCTAAATTTGAGCCTTGAGGCACCCCAGATGTTATTTGGTATGGTTCAGATTTGGCGCCTTCATATTCTATATACTGTTGATTATTAAATAGATACAATTTAAATAACTAAATAGATAACTAGAGTAGTTTACTCGCAAAGCTACTTGAAATTTGTATGGTATTAAAAATAAATCTATTTGTTCAAATGCGTTACTCATGTCCATGTGTATTGTATCATCGGGTACAACTAGAGTTTCTGACACCTACTGCGTAAAGTAACATAAGTTCGTTAAAGTAGGCCTATCTTTTATAAATTCAGGTTAGTTAAGAGATATTTGAAATTTTATTTCCATATATAAGGGTGTCATATAAAGTCATATCTCTAAAGTTAGCAAAATTGCAGAGTATTGAAATAGGCCTGTATGTCTGAAGAAGAGCCAGGTCACCGTTTTTTCGAACAGGGATAATTTTCGCTTTTTCCACATATCTGGAAATTCAATACCCAATGAAATAACAATATCCAGGAATCATATTGAAAATAAATAATTATGTTTATGTAAATATAGCAGCACAATATATAATTATATAGCGAAATACATTATTTACTCTAATTTGCCTTTTAATTTTTAATACTTTATAAATATATCTTTTAGTGATGGAGGGAGCTACATTCATCAAATTCCATTAATTCGATTAATGTCGAGTTCGGGATTTCTTTAAAGCAAATCACTTATTTTTGTTTTAAATAATTACTTTTCTGTGTGTATACATTTAGTTCATTTATTGTCTCACCCGTGCATATTGATATTAATTCAATGATAACTATTAGTCAATTCTTATATCTCAAAATACTACTAAATTTCTGTGTTGATTGTACAATTTACAAAATAAATATATTTCAGTAACAATAAAACAATAAAACTGAAGGCACAGATATATCGCTGAAATGTATGACAATATCAAAATATTCCAAAAACGGTTCACTAGAGGCCTTAGAATACCACGAGTTTTAGGAATTTCTTCCAGAAACTTTCATCTTACTTTTACTAAGGTAAATTTTTGATAATCGACTATACATTTAGAACGACGAAAATACTTTGATAATCTCGTAAATACCCTGTATATTAAAGCCTATTTCAGCTTCAGTCTTGCAAATAAAGTAGGCATGTGTTTATAGGATTTATGTCGGTATAGTTTATCACTGCAGTTTCAAGGAGAAACCAAAAGCGCATGAAATAACCATAATAGTAAATAAAATTGATAAACCAAATGCAACTGTTATGATTTCGAAGACAAAATATAAAGAAAAATTACGCTAATGAACAATATAAAATAAATATTGGCGCAAGTAACTTGAATTGTATATAAAGGTAAAATAAAACGTATAATTTTGTCGAGTGTCATATTAATAAATAAGAAATTGAACAATGTAGAAAGACATCGAGATATATTTCCATTTACTTTTTACGGGCTCCATAATATTCAAATCCGTTCCTGCATAATGTTTAAAGTGGCTCGGGAAGGTAACATTGCCGGATTTTTAGCTAAGAGTAGAGAATAATACGCCACCTCCCACCACTCAGCCATGAGGGCGTGGCCTGAACATTCCTCTGTTTTGACGGACTTCTAGGTCGAGAGTGGCCTCGAAATTTCTTTCTTATAACTCATTCAAGGTTACATACTTTTCCTTAGGATTATAACAATCAATTAAATAGTTACGACCAAATTATCATTATGTATTGATTAACTATCCTGTTACTATACAGGATCGTCCTTTTAAACTTTTTAGTATTAAAAGAATCAGGATTATTTATATGCGTAGTGTATATACATAGAGAATAATACAGGATATGACGCCATCCCTCAATGCTCAGCAATGAGGCGTGGCCTTGACATTCGTCTGTTGTGGCGGGCCTCAAGGTCGAACTTTGAGCCTCGACATTTCTTCTTTATGTCTCATTGAAGGATACATATGTTTTCGTGGGATTATACTTGCTTATTAAAAGGTGCCCAAATTATCATGATGTATTGGCTATTATCAAAACCGCTATTTTTATTATTTTGATTGTAGTACGGTTTAATTCAAAATCTCTAATAGTCATCGTGGGTAACCCGCCTTATAATGAATCATTATATAGTAAAATTAATTTTTGCATTAATTTTTAAATACCTATACATTTCAGTAATGTTTTCCTTATTTCAAAACAGGCTTGAATAATAATGTCTAGTAGAGGTGAGCGGTGAGGCACATTGTTTACCGACTGTTTGATTTTTGTAATAAGGAGTTAATAAGATATCTGTTAATATACAGGGTCTTTTTAATGTTTAAAAAATCCGGATTATTTAATTACTACGTCGAGAACAATACGTGACATAACATTAACCCCCACCACTCAGCTATGGAGGCGTGGCCTTGACATTTATTTATTTCAGCAGCCTTCAAGATCGAGCATGACTTCCAGATGTATTTCTTATAACTCATTCAAGGTTACACATCTTGCCTTAAGATTACATCAGTCCATTAAAGAATGATGTCCAAATTATTATTATATATTGCTTTACTACCATCAAAGTCGCTGTTTCTACTATTTTAATTGTAGTATATTTTAATTTAAAAACTATAGTTACACTGGGTGGCCTTATAATGGATCGTATGGCCTTATGTTCAAATGAATTTTTGCATTAATTTTTAAATACTCATACATTTTTGGTAAGGTTTTCCATTTTTCAAGATTACCTATTGAGTAATAATATCATGTAGATGTGAGACACGTTGTTTACCTAACTTTTGGTTTTTGTAATAAGGGGTTAAAATATCTGTTAATATACTGGGTGGCCTTTTAAAACTTTTTAGCGTTTTATAAAATTCGGGATTATTTAATTGCTACTCCAAAGTACTCTGTCTTTAACTATTTTTATGATGCAATACATAAAAATAGTTAAAAATAGCTAGATAGCTGACTTTAGTTCTTGACGAAAGTTTAGAGTAATTTTGTATTTAATGAAATAATTCAGATATATCTTATTTCCTATCGAAACTTCAGTAAAAGTACTAGAACTTAATAAAAAGATGATTATAAAGGTTATTATAAATAGTAGCATTATAGTATATAGTTCATTTTAATCTGACTCCAAAGGAAAGCTGAGATAAAGGTATGTGTACTATGTATTTAGGTACTACGATGAGCACTATAGAAGTCATATTGATTTTTAGAATATTGACTTTACATATTTTTGTATTTTTATATAAATCTAACCCTTGACTTATTAATTTAAACTATAAGATGTTTGGAAGTTTATCATTAATTCACTTTCTAAAACAACCTGAAAACACTTATGTACGATAAGTCGTTTCCACACGGTATGATGACTTCATAACTTAATTTCTTAATATATGTTAGTCATGTGATAGTATTACTTAGGGATGGCCCATAAAAGGACGTTCAATCGACTGAAGGGAAGAAACAGAAAACAGGATGAGTAAATATCCGATTCATAAGAAAATTTGAAGATAACCTGAATAAAATGTTATCTTATTACATTGGGGCCTTCTCCATATCTGTCTAAGTCATCAAAAAGGCTTGCATTGTACAAGAAACTGAAGAAGCTGCAATTTCAGTAACATATAAGTCGGAAATCGAGAAAGGAACCACCAAACCGTCAAGCGGTTATCAAAGTAGTTCCCGAATAGCAAAGCTATTACGTAATTGCTATAGGAAACAACTACTCCTCGGGCTAAAGCCCTTACAGGCATTGAATTATACCTAGAAGCGATCCTCGAGCCCTTTCTCGTGTTTTTGCACGATCAGATAAGGTTTCAAAAAATAAAACCCGCCACAGGTAGGATTCGACATCTGTCCCGGATCGGAACCGAACGACATACAGCTGTTTAGAACTTATTAGTTCTCATCAGTGCCGTACACGGTACGCCGATCCAGGACAAATGCCGAATGAACTCTATGGGGTATACATCTTTATCGATACGATCTCTGTCAGTAACACATAAGTCGGAAATCGAGAAGGGAACCACCAAACCGCCAAGCGGTTATCAAAGTAGTTCCCGAATAGCAAAGCTATTATATAATCGCTCTAGAAAACAACTACTCCTCGGGCTAAAGTCCCGCCAGGCATTGAATTATACCCAGAAGCGATCCTCGATCCCTTTATCGTGTTTCTGCACGATCAGATAAGGTTTCAAAAATAAAACCCGCCACAGGTAGGATTCGACATCTGTCCCGGATCGGAACCGAACGACATACAGCTGTTTCGAACTTATTAGTTCTCATCAGTGCTGTACACGGTACGCCGATCCCGGACAAATGCCGGCACTGATGAGAACTAATAAGTTCGAAACAGCTGTATGTCGTTCGGTTCCCATCCGGGACAATTGTCGAATCCTACCTGTGGCGGGTTTTATTTTTTTAAACTGCAATTTAAAAAATTATAGAACAGTGAATCTATGTAATATATATATATATATATATATATATATATATATATATATATATATATATAACTTCTATCCACTTTATAGTATTTAAGACATTAATTCGTAGATCACATCAACTCATATCCACTCCAAACCTAACAGTCCGCCCCAGTAAGACTTTAATTTATAATAAGAACTCCTTTCTCATTCTTAATAATAATTAATTATTTTTATTATCTATTACATGTATCACTTATTTGTAGTATTTCTAATGTAATATAATTATGTAACACATGAACACAGAAGTAGTCACTCGAAGAGGTACCCACAAATTCTTTCCTAATATCAGAAATGATTTTAATAAAATCATATTTTTAGTAAATCTGCAAACACGTCTATTATTGAATATTTATATTTTATTAAAATATTTTATAAGTTTCGCCTTCATTTAATTCAAGCGTCTAAATTAACTACGATGAGTAAACAACATGCACTATATGCATTAGCAGCTAATGGTCTAGAGGCCTTGATATCCAATGATATAAATAAAATATACTGACAATCAGTTATCGCTTTGTGTACTCGTAATTTACCGAAACCTCTTTCACACACTTTTTTTTTATAAACATAATTCATATTTGTTTATTGGTGACTTTTTTACTATACTCAATGTCTACTTGTCACATAACAACTCTTATTTGTACAAGTTTATTCGTATATGGTAATATTGAAATTTACCTGCTACATAATCTTTCAGATATTCGAGAGGTGGTCAGTACCATTTTAAAAAGTTAAAGTCCTTGAAATGAAGATTTTCTATTTAAAAAGATGCATTGATAATTAACAAATACGTCCACTCTAACCTAGACTGAAAATTCGGGCGAATATGTATTCTGAGGTCCAGATTAAATAACTTACATAACATGCTGAATATCAGGGATGGGTATATTCGTAATCGTAAATACTAATGTGAATATATTCACAAAAATTGTTTTGTATCCCTATGAATATAAACATATTCATGTACTATTCATTTCATCGCTATTTGCCAAATAAAAAACTGTCTTATTTTGCCGATAAACGGAACAGTCTACCTGAGCCTAGCCATAAAAACAAGCCTCAGTATGTTTTGAGATTTTGATTTGGCAAATAGCGATGAAATAAACTATACACACGTTTGAATACAAATATATTCGTAGTCACACCTGTGAATATGAACTTTTGTGAATACGAATATATTCGTATTTTAATGTTTGAATACAAATATATTTGTATTCGAAGGTGTTAGTGCGAATATATTCGTATTCATGGCTGTGAGTACAAACATATTTCTATTCACGTCCATGAATACGAATATGCTCGTATTTATATCAATGAAGTCGAATGCAGTTGTATTCATGTTATTCGTATATTACCTCTAAGTCTCAAACACAAGTTTATTAACCGTCGGGCAGGAGGAAGCACAAATGCCAGTTTGTGAGGTCCTCTCATTACAAAGTAATGCAGATCAAAATGTTGTGCAGATCAAGTAGGGGTAAATATGAACAAATATATTTTAGAGGATCCAAAAATCTTTCTCACCCGACGTCCTCTCACACTGGTGTGTGCGGGTGTAACAAGACTAACAATAAGAGCCAGGAAATAATTAAATAACTGTAATAAATTAAAAACATAATCATCATCATCATGAGGTCATCAGTCCTAAGACTGGTTGGACGCTAACTTCCAGCTTCTCCTATCCTGTGCTAACCTACGCATTTCGCTAATTGTGATACAACCTACATCTCTTACTATTTGCGAGCAGTAGTCTAATCTAAGCCTACCTCTGCCTTTCTTCGCTCCTATTTCTGCCTCCAACATATCGCGGACTATTCCCCCATGTCTCAGCAAGTGGTCTACCATTCTGTCTCTTCTCTTCTTTATGTTTTTCCGCATACTTCTTTTCTCGCCGACTTTCTCCAAAACTTCTTCGTTTCTAACCCTATTCCACGGTATTTTCATCATTCTTCAGTAACCCCACATCTCAAAAGCTTCTAATTTCTTTCTACTTGCTTCCCCTACCGTCCAGGTTTCGCAACCGTATAGTGCCGTGCTCCATACATACGTTTTCAAAAATCTCTTCCTTGTTTCTAAGTTTATTACCCCCGAGCATAAAAGTGCTTTCTTTTTGTTAAAAGCTACTCGACGCTGCGCTATTCTTTGTTTTATGTCTTTATCGCTTCTTCCATCCCAATTTATTTTACTTCCTAAATAAGTGAAGTCTTTAACTTCCTCCAATCTTTCATTATTAACAGAAATATATTGTTCAAAATAATTATAAAACAAACTTACATTTAAAATTATTGAAATTCTTATACATGTACATATGATAAAATAAATAACACTTCTTTAGGAAAACTGAATTAAAAACTTGAAAAAATGAAAATAACATAAAAAGTGAAATGAAAAACTTAATCATGTGTATTAAATGAGGAATTAGTCTTCATTACAACTCGTAATTCGAATTTTTCATCGCTAATTCTAGGTATTTGATCTTGGCATATTATTATATAGATATCATAAGCCAGTCACACAGTCTTCACACCATGAATACATATATTCGTAGGGATGTATGAATACATCTGTATTTGAGTTCACACCTATAAATACGAATATATTTGTAATTATAGGTGTGAATACGAGTATATTCGTATCTATTATAACACCTTTGAATACAAAAATATTTGTATTTACACTTTTGAATACGAGTATATTCATATTCACATGTGCTCATATTCACAGGTATGACTACGAATATATTAGTATTTAAAAGTATGTACATGAATATATTTGTATTAATATTCATAGAAAACCATTTTTGTGAATACATTCGTATTCATATTTACGATTACGAGTGTACCCATACCTGCTGAATATAGATAATGAAAGAATTAAATATTGGATTTGAGTTAGTAACGATTAAATTTAAACACTCCCTTCTTCACTTCTTAAATCTTTTCTTTATATTTTATATTGATTACACTGTTACCTTGAAATTGATTTAGTTTATGATCATCTTAATCGAGATAATAAACCAAGTCTCGGTTAAATTGAGAGATTATTTTATAGTCGACTATTTCACAAAAATCTATGAAAGTTGTGTATAACTATGAGTATTAATTATATCATAAATTTCAATACAATCTTGTCTTTGGTACGCAATAATTTTATTTTTATTTTTCTTGGCGCATTCGCCAGAATTTCAATTGTTAAGGAAATACCCGTTCTCACAACTAAAGCGTCTTTTGTGGCGAGCCACAACAGAGTCGAACTCGAGTCACTGTTATTAAACCGTGATAGTTCACCGAAAATACGTCATAATGCAATAATAAATATTAATGAATACCCGAATACACTCAAAACGGGAAAAGAAAACGTGTAAATAAAAAAACTTATCACACATGTCTCACTCAGTCGGTCTCGGTTTCCGACTTGCATCGAGATCGATGCCGATAATGAAAGTTTATTACGAGGTGCTTTTCTTGGTTTTCTTCAGTAAAATCTCGACGCCTATCACGTATACAGTGAAAAAGTCCTTTCAACATCTATTATCACCAAAGGATAACACGACAAGTTAACTATATATTAGGAAAGGACTATATTTTAGGAAAGTATGAGAGAACCCTTGATATGTTTATATGTTCATCCCTAAAGGGTACACTCTTTAGATATGGGCATGTTTGTGTCAAACGCCTGTATCCAGGACTTTTCGTAAACACACCTTGCAGTCTTTTTTAATGATAGCACTGCAAGTGTGTTGTGGTTGTTTATTTTTTGTTTAACATCATTTAATACTATAAACAATTCTTGTAACGATATGAATATATTATTAATTTCTTTATTGTAATTGTGTAGTTGTAGTAAATTGTAAGCGTAAGCTGCACTGTGTTTATGGCATTGATTTCACTGGGTCAAACCTAGAGATACCATGTTTTGGTACATCAGAATTCTTATCATAATAAGTTACAGCTTTTAACCAAGTATCCCATCTTGTGATAACCTATTCAGAAGGTAAACATATATTTTGCAGAGCTTCTCCAAACGTGTTTGTCTGTTACAAAACTTTTTTGCACATTCGCTATTATCTTGTTAACTGAAGAGAAACTGTCTCTTATCATTTCTGCTAATCGGTCCATGAGCTGCACATATAGAATATACCTTATTCGGAAAACAGATCTCCTAGTTTTCGCATGCATGTAGAAGTGTCTGTTAGCATTCTTAATACTTTCTGAGAATTATCTTGATCTGAACATACATAATGAAAGCAGTCAGTCACAATATTGACAATTTTCGTGAGGTTGGTTCTGTCCCATATCTCAAAATAAACTAAATGGCTGCATTGACATTGTGCGTGTTTTAACGTAACGTGTAACATTTTTAATTAAATAATTTGCACTGAATTGCTTTCTTTATAATGAAATATATAACATTTTCTCCAACCTGGTTGCGAATATTATAGATAGGAAGATGTACGTCCTCATGTATCTGGTCAAAATATCTATTTCTTAATGTAGTTGGATTCGGGAGTTTTCAATCCATATATTTTTCTAGAAACTGGCGTACTGTGGCGTTCTTTAGTATATGTAACAGGTTATCACTTGCCAAAATGGCTACTGTAGGGTCATAGAAAAATATATAGTCATCGTTATTATGATAGCTAGACGATGCATTGCTTTCTACATGTCTTGTTACATTATTTTTTTAGACTAATTATTCGTTCACACATCACAAAATAGATCATTACTTCTAATATACATGTACATACGCAAACAACCGCGAGTCACTATCAATCCAGGTTTGCAGTAATACTACTTTGGATTTTTTTGTCTCGTGGCATGTTAATTTTTCCGTTAACGTACAAATAAGAACACAGAAAGTAATACACAGGACGTAATCAGCAAGGGCGCGTAAACAGTGAGAATGCTGACGAGATGAAAACAAACCCATAACAGGCCTCTGTGTAACATGCGGTGGCAATGTTTTTTATAGAAATAGGCATCAATCGATTATTAGACCATCTCTGTTGCAGATCACCAGTATAAAATATTTAGTTATAACTGATTTAATAATTTATTAAATTATTAAATCAACCGCTACATTATCGAATTATATGAATAGTAAGGTCAAATACGTTTTTTAGTAAATTTAGAAGATTCGGTTAATTGTAATTAATACAATTTCAATAATTAGTCAATAAGCTATTACTGGATGTGAAATTATTGAATGTGAGTGTAATCAGATATACAGTGAAAGAGGCAAGAAACTCTGCTTTCCCATTTTATAGATACCTACACTGATTTTTATACACATCCCAAGGCTACCACACACAATGTTTATTCTACGTTAAATAATAGTTCCTAAATAATTACATATCTTTTCGTGAATGATCGTCACATTTATAAATTTTGTATTTTTCTCGGTGCATTCACCAAAACCTATAGACATTCGCATGAATTTATGACAATAACAGGGCTTGTTGGCGCATTCGCCAAATATTGTTATCGCTTACTAACAAATGCATTTCAATATACATGATATCCCATGGCCAATTTCTCAACAACTATCTCTGAGACGATTTAAAACTAAGAAAGGGCCTAGTCAATAGTTTTAATTCCTTTGTTTGAAATGCAGGTTCTATACCACAAATATTTAACCATTATATTTGCAGAAAATTTATTGATTTATTGGGAGATTTTAGAAAACGCTTATAGAAGTACAATTAATAACCACCATTCTTTGTATAAAAATGTTTAATCAAACAATTTTTTTGTAATTTGTATATATTGATGTAAATACTACTTAAACAATTGTTTAATATACTGGAGTAGGTTAAAACCTTTGGTGTGAAGATAACACTGACTTAGTTTTCCAGAAAACACAAAAATATCTCCAGATGATTCCAACTTTGTTGCCGAAACGCGCGTCGAGTGTAGTGTATAGTGTTTTGGTGTTTTGTGGAACACTAAGTCAAGTGTTAATCATTTAATATTTAATGTGGAGAGTAAACTGAGTAAAATTTGTTTATATTTTATTTTACCTACTAAAACCCTTCATATAAATTGATACAAATATACTATTATTTATATAATTGTTGGTATTTATAAATTTGTTCAGGAAATAGAATAATTTAACCCACGTAAAGTTATTGGAGCTAATACTTCATTTATTTATATAACATAAAAATATATTTCATTATTTATTATTTTAGTCAATTATAAAAAATAGCATCTACAAACAAAAATCATCTCATGTGGTATAGTCAAGATATCTACAATTTAACGTCATGTAGCTTTTGTTTTATTCACTCCATTTTGGCTTGAATTTAAGTTCTCTTGGTGCCTTGTTGATTCAGAGCATATGTACTATTTGCCAAATAAAAAACTCTCTTATGTTACCGATAAACGGAACAGTCTACCTGAGCCTAGCCATAAAAACAAGCCACGGCATGAGATAAGCGCCGTTTGGGATTTTGACAAATAACGATGAAATAAAGTATATACAGCACTGGCCAATTCCTTAACAAAATTCATAGATCTATATTATGTAAACTATCATATGCCTGCTTTAATAAATGTGAATGAGACATACGTTGGACTTCCCTTTAATAAACATATTACATATTTTTTTAATAAAGTTAAAGAGGATACTAAAGTTTTATAATTTTAATATCATCACGCTCGTAAAATGACTGGAAGATTCATAAATCAAAATAATTATAAACAATTATCCTAAATAAAAAATTGAATCATATTAATCAATCAAATTCATTTTAATGTGATTAATTTTCTCATATTCAATTCATTTTTCAATGTTTAGACCATAATCTTAGAAATTAGATCACTTTTCTTGGCGCATCCACCAGAATTGTAATAGTTACTTTTAATATTACTTTTGCTCGCATACACTTTTGTAATATAGTTTCTTTCCTAATGTAACCTTTAAAAATAGCGTATCTTTACATTTAATAGCTACCTTTAATAGTTACCTTTATAAATGTCCTGATCATAATATTGTGTTATGAAAAAAGCTATGCCATATGATAAAACTTGAACAACATGTAAAACATGTAAAACTCAACACACATGTACCATCAAGAATTATTCTAACGTAACACTTTACAGTCGTTATCCTGTAATATATTTAATAATGAATTAATTTTGTAATAACTATTTTTTTTATTTTAAAGGCCTTATGTTCTCCGTTAACCAAAAGCAGAACTTTAACTCTAAATAACTCTAACTCTAGTAATCCTAAAATAAATGTATTTTAAGGGTTATATCGACGGTTATAGTGACTTTACATTTTTTCTTGATGGCACATACACATATTTTATGTTTTACATACATAGATATATTAATATATTCAATACATTACAAATAATAACTACCATTTAACAGACACTGCATTTTGCAATTTTTTTATAAATTCTAGAAATTTAATAAAAACATTCAGTTCCAATTTATTTCATATACTTCATGTATATTTTCATGTTTTTTTTTTTTTTTGATGAATAATGATATAGGTAATATTAAAAAAACATATACCCCCTAATTGAAGGAATGATCAAAGACATGAAAATAAAGAATGGCCTTATTTAAATAGATTTATATTAGATTAAATAGTTTTTCATATATAATTAGAAACTGAAAAAATAAAGTAACATTTAAATATATAGAAAGTAAAAATCTAAATACAAAATATATATATTTTCAATAAATGTTCGAAACAAGTTCAACCTTTAATCTAGATTAAAATACGGGTCATTTTGTGTGAACCTCCGCCACTTCATTTTACAAGTAGAGGGAAAATAATTACACAATACATCATAAGACAAATTACGTAAAATTGCATGCGAGATAAATTTCTAATGAGAATTTTTGAGGGAAGCCAACATAAGAAGAAAATAATATAAACGCCCCTTTCCGTATCGTCAAAATATGGGAGATATCTCTATGTTTTTAGATTAAATTCTACTTCTAAAATTATCGAAAGAGACACATAAAATACAAAACTAAACAAACATGGCAGACATTTTAATACTTATTTTTTGTTACAACAAACACAATAGAAATCTTTATTGCTAGCAATCCAGTATATCAGTCCATCAATGAGCATAACAAAGCATAAAATATATAAGTTTGCAAATAACCATTTAGAAAAAAATGAAGTTTGACGTGATATATCCTTTTTAAATTATCCTGTGTACATACAGCTTAGTTAAAAAAAAAAGAATCCTGCATGCTTGCTGTAAGTTAGTTTCATTCATTAAGAGCACATCTTCTGAATATTTGTGGAATAAATTAATGTAGGATAGGTTGGAAAGTGTTTTATGCGAACATATTAAAAATAGAGCTTTAATGTAACATTACAACGTATGTAATTTATAACGTAAAAGATCATTGGACTGAAGGCTCATAATAACCATCAAAATACGTGCACCTGCTCAGCTGCCGTCAAATTTCAAGGTAACTTTTACTACACCACTTTATTTTCATGTATTCATTAATTATGAATAGGTATATAATTTGCGACGCATATCAATAGGGCGACGTTAACTGTTCGAGGGCCACAGACGATGCCCGCGTAGCGGGAGTTCGATTAATTCTTATTATAGTCCGTCTTTGAACGTCTATTTTTATTTAGCACGTGAAAAATAAATAAAAACCTCCGCGGCGTGTATGTGTATATGTACGAAATTAAACCGGCGGCGTGTAGCGACTTATCCACATGATCCAGCGGATCCAGGTTGTTTTTTAGCAGTCCGTGCACAATCATGTAGTGCAAATATCGCCAGTAGAGGCGTTCTCGGTGATGCCGTAACTTGGCCGTAGATAGAATGCGTCCGTCGACCGAACGCATCCCGGTTGTCTCGCGTCCGATTGTGTGCCGCTTCGGAAACTTATAAATTATGACAGTTGCAAATCGTCGAACCGTGTCTGACTAATTATTCAGGTGAAAAAAGTAAAATAACCATTTGTGCACGAGCATGTTCGGTGGTGGGCCCTCAGGTTGGTAGCAGTGCGCCGCCGAGCCGACCCGAGGTGCAACGGCGGCGGCCGACGGTGTCGACCGGGCGCAGTCTGTGTGTGATCGCGGCCGAGTGAGAGTGCAGCCCCTGAAGTCCGGCATGGGGCTCGAGGGGGGGGAAGCGGCTCCCCTCTCGTGATCCGCCAACATTTCCCGCTTCGAATTGGTGGAGAAATGGGGGCTGACCCCTGTCCTCAAGCCGAGGCAGGACCCACGGCCCCCCGAAGGCGCCAGGTATGATACACGCCGGCCACTCCCGCCCAGACTCCTTGCGGATGCTGCGGCATCCCCGAATCGCACGCTCGACTACACCGATGACCCTCGCTCTGTAGCTGGCCCCCCAGGTCGGTTTATGTAACGCCCGAGCGGGGTCCTCCGGCCTCGACCTTGTCGCGAGCATCCGAGCCGATCTTTCGCAGTGCGATGTTCCGGCAGGACGGTAGTCGTGTTTACGTGGAATGCTGGAAATCCGCCAGAGATCTTCCTCTGCGGCGGCGAGGTGGGTTTCCTGCCATCTCATTCTTGCCGCATGCATCACGTCAGGCCCTATGACAACTCGCAACCTTCCTCCTATACGTCTATTTCCGTTCACGTACTATATTTACCATGGCCGCGGTATTTTCAGTCAACATAACCCACATCTCTTCAGCCTCGTCAAAATCGAGCGAGTGTCATCGTGTGGTCATGGGCACGTTCCCACTAATTGAGATATTATTAACTCCCTCTCGCCGTATTAGTAAACAATTATTGCCATTTTACAATACGTTTATTGCCATGTCGAAAGCATACGACGTATAACTTACTTCAAAATAATAGAACCTCAAATAAGCCTAAACAATAAAATCTTTGCCTTGTAAACAATTACCCTATCCCTTCATCTGAGGCATCCCCACAACCTCAGATTTTCACGTATCGACACAGTGACATCTAGCGAGTGAATATTCACCGATACGAGCTCTGCAAAATATTGCGCGTATGTCTAATAAAATCAGAAAAATATCACGTGAGAGTGGTAATTAATATCCAGTGGTAGTAAAATAATCATTACTCCATTACCGTCTGGTGAGTGAAACATTACATTCCATCCAGTAATAATTTACTTTCTTTGTTATGTTCCCGTTAAACAAGGATGCAATTTGTTATAGGAGCGCGTAATGAGGCTGATATTTTGATTTGAATAAATATTATCTATACTTCTATATTTAAAATATGTTGTAGATATTTGCGGGGTGTACTTTCTAACATTAAATATAACTATATTCTTTCTTTCAGTATTTTTCAGGAACTCTTTGTCGTATTATAACTCATATTTAAAGGTAATACGAGTGAATTTTCGCGTTCGGTGCTATTTTTAAAACTAATTAGTGGACTAGAATTAGTGTTGCAGTCGAAAAAGGAATGTACTTAGGAGCGCCTTTCTCTAAATTCGTATTTTCACAATGGCACTATAGGTATTTAACCGTTATTGATAACTTTATGTATGCAATAGAATTGTACTAAATGTAAGTAATAAAGTAGATTATTATTTACTCAAAAATGTCTAAAAAAAATACCGAAATTCATAATAGACAGGAAGATTTTCCAAAAAGAAATAAGGGAAAAGTGGAAAATTATACAATCATCGTGAGAACGTATTGTGAAACCAAATTTCAGGCTAGGCATAACGTATTACATAACCCACATTACGTCTTACATAACCTATTTATCTATCATATAACAACGATATAATTGCTTCCATTTCTATGAATGTGAATTAGTGTCTAATAATGAGAACAGTATTAAGGTGGCATCTTACTGAAAGAACTATAATAATTGTCATAAAGTTGGTAAAGTTGGCATTACTTCAAAATATTTATTCTAAATGTTTCAAATCCATTTAACAATACTCTCTTCACTTAGTCCTCACCTTTGAGGTTATGTTATACTAATTAAATTTATTAACAATATTTATATTTACAAGATTTTGCACCTATACTTCTATACCTATACTTACACTTAACCTATGGTATCAGAATACCAAATCCAGTACATATAAAATTGGATTAAATTCGAAGTTTATTTTTGCTAAATTACCACTTCTTTGTGTAGGAAGTGAGATCTTAAATATGAGTTCAATATCATTAAGTTTGGATATTGTTTTTTACGTCTTCATTTTCCCTAAATGCTTTTAAATGATTATTTAAAACGCGTAATAAATTGTGTAATGTGAAAGACCGTGTGTATCGTATCAAATCCAATAATAATTTTTTCTTCATAACGTTTTCTTTTGTCGTGTAGATTACTTAGAGTCTTGGTTAATATTAAAGTAACCAATTGAGCACTTCAAGATATAGTATCACCAAGGGGATAAACATAAAGTTTTTATTGTATTCTGCAAATTCAGCGTTTTATATTTTGCTTCTTCCTTGTTTTCCCTCTTCCGTTTTTCTACTATCTTCTTGTATGTGAAATATCGTAGTTACTAACATAATACATTAAAAATATACATCTTTATACAAGGAATAAAAGGTTTACATAAACTACTATATCAACTATTTAAAACTGTTATTTTTTAACATATTATTTTCATGCTAGAATAACTAATAAATATATAACGTATATATATATATATATATATATATATATATATATATATATATATATATATATATATATATATATATATAAAGATTTTACATTTATATTGGATAAAATAATCACCATTTCTTCATTATGTCGTGAGTGACACATTACAATATGTCTAGTGGTATTTTACTTTTTTTACTATTGTATGTTGGCACTCGATGAGAATACGATATATTGCAAAACTATAATTTTCTGTCAGAATCATAAACCAATGGTCTTTGGAAAATGAATCTGGCGTTGTGTATGTAGATTTGCCATTATACTTCCCTGGAATTTCACTACGTAAACAAAATATTTTACCATATGAAAATACTCTAGTATTAGTTTTCTCATCATATTATTATATTGGAATTAAATAAATCACAGCATTGGCCCCAAATAATGACTACTCTTCTACTATACTTCTCATTGTTTTAGAGTTAAGTTAATTTAAGGAAATAAACGAAAAAACTAATTACGAAAAACAACTACACTTTGTATATTTTGACAATTTGCTTGTTCGCAAATTTGATATTTCCGCAAATTGGAATGTTACGATATATCTGGTATGTGTTACACGTATATTTAATGCATCTTCAGATACGTGTTGATCTACGCGTTTTCCTATCCCTGATAATGATCCCTGATGAAGACGAGACGTCGGATTTTTATTGAAGAGAGAATTATTTTACTTCTGCTTTGATTCCATGCCGTTGTTGAAAAACTCCGATATATTAAATGGAAAATTATAGCTCTTAAATGCATCAAAAATGAGTTAAATTAATTGAATTTCTGTTTAAGATTGTAGGAACCTCTTTCTATTTACTCAAAAATGGAAACCAGTTCCACGAAATAAGTGCCTCCACTTTAGCGCCATCTTCAGAGCATTTAATCAAACAAACAAGACTTAATCAAGATACTGTGCAATGTTCTTGTAGGTAATTGATAGAAGTGAGCTTTGCAAAAATAGTTGCGTGCTTTTATAGAGTAGAATTATTATTTACTTATCAAAGTTAATGAATTTAATGGACGCCTTATACTATTCATGAGTTCCTGAGAGATATTTATGTGACATATATGAAAACTGTATATATGTATTTATTTCTATGCACTCTAGAGAAACCTTAGTAACATAAATAGTTTCTTATACGTACAGGGGAAGATGAATTAGAAAACAATTTGAATACGAACGAGGACTAAATGGAACCTTGAGTCACTCACATATCGTCATCCCCATCGTCCCCATGACGGCCCAAACAATAATGAGTTGAGGTTACTAATTAGTAACCTCAATATATAATTGTTCAATTGCATATTATTTGACAGGTTCTGTAGATGGATTTTCTTACGAATCCAATGACTCTCCAAAGTTTGACTAATCAATTATAATTGATTTAATTTTAATCATAAATATTTTTTTAGATTATAAATACTTCCTGTGGTATACAATAAAAATTACAAGGAAATCTAACGAATCGCAGAAGTGGTATTTATTTTCAGTTCTCAGAAACTGTATTATCGAATATTCCAATGAGAACGAAGAACAATTACACTCACGAAAAAATCTGATAGATAAACACACGCTTACGGCTAGCACTGATATATAACCCTAACAGTTAGTTACTCTGACCAGATCGCCTATAAAGCGGTAAATATATCCCCGAGATAACAGTTAGAGTGTTTTGGTTCATTAACACTGTGTAGATTGTGCCGCCTTGTGCAAATAAAACTGCGTGCTATTTCCGTTAGATGATACCAAACTGTGTTTTCGGAATGTCCCCTAGCTGTAAGATTTGCCAGAAGACCATCGCGCTTGGTTTCGCGGAGAAACGAACGTTTATCAGTTACGAATCTAGTCGCCTGGAATTCGAGCATACCATTTTTAAATCTACGGAAAACAAATTGGCGTAAGTAAATTATATTTTGCGATTTCATAGCTTCGGATGTGATTCGATATCTTATCGGTATTTTTTTTAATTCCCTTTATTTAGCAATCTACCCTAGAGTAGACTGATCTGGCAGCAAATGACTTGAGCAGGTTGATTCCATTGAACCCATCTACATGATACTAATATTACAATTTTTTGGCTAAATCAGTAGCTAATTAATTTAAACTAAACACACTATACACTAATTCAGATTAGTCACGAAATCAGAAGGTGTGATTCTCTTCAGTCGTTTCAGTTTCTCTGTTGGTTTGAATAAATTTTTGGCTAGCACATTGGGATGTTGTAACAGTCTGTCATGGTATTTGCAGCAATATTGAGCTATGACGTCTTTAACAGAGGCAATAGAGATATTTCGTTGAATAATGTAGTTAGGTACACACCTTGGGACATCGAGCATGGGACGTATTACCTTGTTTTGGAATATCTGCAAGATCTCTATGTTCGAGTTACAGGCGGTCCCCAGAGCTGAATGCCATATGACTAAACTGGTTTTAAGATGGCTTTATATAGCAATAATTAGTTCTCAATTGATAATTGCGATGTGCGTCCGATAATTCAGTACATTTGACTCAGTTTAATGCTCAACTCTTTACGTTTTTATACATGTCAGCCAAGTACATAAGTTGCTTATCCAGATGAATATCTAAGTACTAAGTAGTGTTAGTTTGAGGGAGTTCGCAATTGTTGATTTTGACGGGAGGACATGATTTTTCGGCATGTGATATGTATAGATTTGGTTTCATTGACCCACATGCGCCATTTATTGAGCCACTTTTGGATATAATCTAAGATGGTCTCGAAATTTCTTGAAGCAGTTACTGGATCGGTGTGAGATGCAAGTATGGCCATGTCGATGTCGTCAGCATATGTTGCTACCGTTTGTCATATTTGTTGTTGGTAAGTCTGCTGTATAGTACATATCAAATAGAAAACTGGTCCCAATACGCTTCCTTGAGGAACACCAGATAAGATGGAATGTAAATTGTGTTATTTTGTTTAAGAAGGAAGTGGCGATGAGTTAGGTAGGATTTTAAGTGTTAATAGATGGGATGGGATAGGTACGTTTTAAATTTGTGAAAAAGTCCGTTGTTCCACACCTTATCAAATGCTTGTGAAATGCCCAAGAAAGCCATGCCCATTGTTTGCATAAATCCTTTGAAATACTTTTGACAGCAGTGGTAGAAAACTTATTGGTCGATAGGATTTGGCCCTGCTTCAGGATGTTTGCCTGATTTCAAGATTATGAAAATGTGGGCTACTTTTGGGAAATAACTGAGTCGAAACATGATATTATAAATGAAAGTGATTAGTTTATAATACTTTTCTGATCATTCTTGTAGCACTTTACCGGTGATAATATTAAATCCAGGTGCTTTGTTTGTCTATTTCCTTCATAATTGTTGCTTTTATCTCTAATGTTTTGAATTTATGGTGTGGCAGTCGATTTGGAATGGTTCTTCCAGAAAGCCATGTACTTTATTAGATTCTTCGATAGAAATTTTGAATGGAAGTGGCCGAAATACTTGTTGCAGATAACTTGCAAAAACAGAGACTTTTTCCTTCTCGCTTTTTATTCATTTGTATCTATCATCTTTAATGGGAGGATTGTGTTGAATGGACTAATTTAACTTTCTTGTAACCTTTAATATTTTGATTTTTAAATTCCGTCAACATATCTTTCAGTTCCTTCGTTGCTTTGTTATATTTTCTTTTCTACCTTTCAACTCGAGAAAGAGGTACGAGATGTCTTCAGTACAAACCCTCGAAGTGTCGAAGATCCAATTTTCTCTTTTATTAACATATATTTTTCATCTTCTTCCGCAGTAGTTCCAGTAGTGACGTATCAAAGCAATATAAATACTTTGCTTATCTCATTCATGCGCATGTTTTCATGCCTTTAAAATACACAGTAGTTTGCTATACTGTGAATTATTTCAACATCGTAAAACATAAATCCGTAAGAGTTACAAGATTCAATTAGTGACAGTAACCAATGCAATTATATAGAAAATGGTATGCAACTAAATATTCACACAAAATTAGTGAACACGTTAGCCAGACCTGTATATTTCTTTCCTGGAATTCCTGAATACTCTCCTTATCGATTGATGAGGAACTGTATCCAGTTATATTCAGTTGCTGATAGGCGCCAAACCTAGCATCATCTTAGCCTGTTTGCATCCCTAGGTGCATCCCGCCAATGATTTAGTCTTCAACCATTCTCAAACATTGTCAATATGACAATATGACAATATCCGGTTAGCCACCCCATGAATTCCCAGATATCACCCCTCAGGAACATTTCTGTCCAGTCACTGGTAGGCGTTAAACCCAGTAGAAGCTTAGCCTGCCTGCATCTCTGGGTGTTCCGTCAGTAATTGTGTCTTTCAACTTCAGCCATTGCCACATTTCCCTCTTGCTAAGGCAGTGTGCAATCCTGACTGCTGGTTCAGGTCCCATTGAGCCCTCCTTGGTTCATTTCCTGGCCAGCTTATTTACCCCATTGTCTCGGATATTAGCATCATCCGGCACCTAGACCGCCGTCAACTTGTTACTTCTGGCTAGGCTAGTATTGCTACTGCATCTCTGCATTCATTCACCAGCCATAATTTTACTCCTCTAGCGTCTAAAGCATCCAGGGTCGCATGAAACCTCCTAAGTCGACATGAAACATTAAAAAAATAAAGCTAAAGAGCTCTGGAAGATAATTGATATAAGCGGAGATGTATACAAAGGGAACATAAGAATGAACAACGAGAACATAAGATGAAAAACAACCAACACGTTGGTTGTTTTGATTGAAAAAAGGCACTCACATAAGATAGTAGCAATATAAGAACTAGGATTACATTAAAAGTTATGATAATATCCAAATATTGGATAAAAGTTCTCAAAGTCCACGCATTATTAGATAATCAATGGAAGTTACAATGGGAGCAGAACAGAATCGTGATATGTAACGAGGAGCAGGGGACTCCTGGGAATAAGTTAATAGAAAGATCAGCGGAACGTCAAGACGAGTTTGTCTTGACGTCAACAAAATAGGAGTCAACGTAGATAAAAGGGGTGGGCATACGACCAAATAGTTGTGTATCTATTGGATCGCACTTGCAAGTTTAATAAGAACCTCGATATTTCCTTTCTCAAAGACTGCGCTGCTAAACTAAAGTCCGCCAATCTAAACCAATGGCCCCCATTCGAACCCAATACTGCTTTCTGTTACGTCAACTCTCTTAGTTTTCATTAAGACAATCATTCAAGCGCCCGTAGATATTTTAAAATCGAGATCTAATAATACGACTTAATATAAACAAGAGATTTATTTTTGTTACCTTGGAATATTTTTTACCTCGAGGTCAGGTCAATACCGTTATTGTTTAAAATTTAAGTGATGCATATTTTCTGCATCGATGATAGGCGAGAATAGTCCAAGTGGGTGATTTTGGTGTAAACTACATGTCGCTAGGTTATACGTAAATGTAAAACACATTTTCCAGGCTTTTGACGCGTATCTCGAATTCCATTTGTGTTGGAGGCGTGTATATATTTTTAATTCGTAGAAGTTATGTTGGAGAAAAAGTCTTTCGAGTGATTAGCACTTTTTCGAGTTCCCTGGAAATATATTGACGGTATTTCCCGTTGGTTTAAGTCGAATTCCAAAAGAGAAACACGTCAGTGTCATTGACAGACATTAATATACTAAATAGCTTTAATCTGATAAAAAGTGATAATGGAAAATATGTGATGGTATCAATTAATATGAATTAAAAT
Source organism: Rosalia funebris (assembly GCA_037954035.1). Classification (NCBI taxonomy): domain Eukaryota; kingdom Metazoa; phylum Arthropoda; class Insecta; order Coleoptera; family Cerambycidae; genus Rosalia; species Rosalia funebris. The sequence goes on from JAZFAV010000022.1 coordinate 10,099,811, forward strand.
ATTATTTCCCGAAAGATAACAATTCATTCATTTGTGCAAATCACAACTACTAGATATTTGGTTAAGATTATCCATCATAGTAGGCTTTACACACAGGAGGCTTTAGTAATTTACTCGTTTTTTCTTTTTGATAGTAAAACATGGTGTTTATATGAAGACTAACAAGTCTAGAACGTACGTATATTAGAGCCTTACGAGCTATATTAAGTCTGCAAATACGTAGAATGATGATCTAGATCCAGATGAATCTACACTGTTATGAAAAAGACTAAAATAAAAAGGAGATTGAAGGTTAAATTAGTGAGCCTTCTTCTATTCAATGAGGTACATCATGTCTATATACAAGTAATACTTGTATATAGACATAGTCAAACCCCTAATTGGTTAAATTTCATATGAAACCTAAAAATATAAGGAAATGGCTTTACGATAGCAACAATAGAAAAAAATTTGGGTTCCTATTAAGACTAAAAATTTTAGATGTATTAAGGAGATTCCAACGAGTGGTGATGGATAAGGGGATTAGCCCTATGCTCGCCATGTACTAGGAGTCAGTATTCCAACTTATAAACGCAAATTTTTACCCCGTAAATTTCGAAATTAGCACTTGATTATGTCGCTTTCAATGCATATTCTTCCATAAAATCTCGAGAATAACTATATTCCATATAAAAACACAAGCGTTTTTGCAAATTGACAAATTTGTGAATTTGTCATCTGCTAGCACAACACGTGGCAATGCTGCTGTAAAACTAGCGGATTTAGCGTGCCCTCCTTGGCAGCCATGTCGCCATTAAAATTTATCCTAACCACAAAATTCTAGCGCGTTTGCGTTGTAAAGGGCGCTTTGCTTCCAAAAGTCAGTTAAATAAAATCCACGTAACATCTGAAACCGAGAAATTCAATAAGGGCCAAAAACCGATAGTCGAACCAAGAAACAAAAAAAATCGAATGTCTGTGTTGGCGAACCCAGTGGACATCGCACTGTTTCCCTAAGTCATTTGGGACAAATTATGAAGTGCTCCTCGTGTGACTTGTATTTATCCTTCGAAAATACTATATGCGAAGCGAGTTATTATATTTACACAAACTTTTACCCTTATACAAAAAAATAAATCTGTGCACTTTCCAATTATTTGAATAGCCCGCACTTTGCGGCGTTACCATTATGTGGTCAAATCAATCGATGACGCGAAACGCCTCGATCTTTAATTTGTAATATAGTATAAAGCAGATGGTCAGTCCATGCCAGTTACGTCATTGAAAGCTGCAGAATACGATGGATCACTGTAAAAAACAAGGTAGTTCTAATTGTTCCGAAGGAACTTTTCGCGTCATTCGAAAATGTCCCGTTATAAGAACCAATGCATTTTACCTCTTTTACATTTTTTTTTAATCTAAATGGTAAGAATTTCTCAAAAAATTCATGAAACTTCATTTTAAGCTGAAAAATATATTAGCAAAATTTCATTGTGTTTTATAATTTTTCGAAATCCCTTTGGAACCTCTTTAATATAGTCAGAGAACGAGCATATCTAGGTTTGTCATCAAAAAGTACACTTACAAACTTTACATTTCGACAGCGCGATAAGATTCTACTACTAACGGAAAAGTTGTGTTTTAAGTAAATAAATAAACTTTAAATAGGCATCCGCAAGTAATATTCAACAATAATTTTGAATCACCAGCGAAAGAACTATGATTGTTTTGTACAACTAAAGACAACTCATTATTAAAGACAATAGATAAAAGCGGTTCCAAAGAGCATTGAGGCACACCAAGAACCGTAATGAAAGTTTTCGATTTAATGCTATTATACAAAACAAAAATTGCACGTTCGAATAAGTACGACTGCATTAGTTAGCATAAATTACTACTAAATCCAAATATTTCCAATATATGGACTTGCGTTATTTGGATTTCCGTTACCTATTAATTCTTTGATCAACGTATGTGTTAAGAAATTCTTCGAAGAATCTTCTTTACATCAAATAGATTACTACTTTTTATATTATGATATTTGATCAGATTGCTAATTTCTAACCATCGAAGAAGATATATATATATATATATATATATATATATATATATATATATATATATATATATATATATATATATATATATATATATATATATATAGTTTATTTCATCGCTATTTGCCAAATAAAAAATCTCAAAAACTTCCGGTGCCTTGCTTTTATGGCTAGGCTCAGGTAGACTGTTCCGTTTATCGGCAAGATAAGACAGTTTTTTATTTGGAAAATAGCGATGAAATGAATAGTAATAAGTATTACATATACCTTACACATTATAAGTAAGACTAGTAGTGCGACAGGTGGTTCCAATAACGCCCCAGCGTAATAATTATTCACAAGTAAACTAGGAGTTTCTGAGCGCTTCACATGTCTTTTTATTTATAGCCTATTAGTAGATTGGAGAATATCATCTTTTTTCTTGTACAGTTTACGATATCAATACAGATTTCTTTTGTTCTTTTGTCTTTATCTATAAGTATTGATATTGTAATTAAGCGAACAGCATTCGACACTGACAAAATAAACACTGACAAACCAAAAACTACAAAACCGTTTACAGTTTTTTGTAGCATGTCAAACTTCTCTTCGTTAAAAAACACAGACGAAGGGATATAAATATAAAGTGGGATCCTTTTTACTTTCCACAAAAGATATAGAAACATATTAAAATAGTTGTTAAGATTGTCCTGAATTTATGTTAAATAGTATTCAGTTCAGCAAGTATACATGCCTACTTCTAGCCATAGTGAGGAAGAGTTAGAAGCCGTTTATTCGGACATAGAGCAGGTAATAGGATTTGTGAAGGGTCATGATAATTTAATAATAGTAGGAGATTTTAACGCAGTCGTAGGTGAGGGGAAAGAAGGAGAATTTGTAGGTCCTTATGGATTAGGAAACAGAAACGAGAGAGGTAGCAGACTGATAGAATTCTGTGAGAAGCACAAGATGGTAGTCGCGAACACATTGTTCAAGAATCACGTTAGGAGGCGGTACACATGGAAAATGCCAGGAGGGATAGACAGGTATCAGATAGACTACATTCTGGTTAGGAAGAGATTTAGAAATCAAGTAAAAGACTGTAAGACTTATCCAGGAGCAGATGTAGACAGCGACCACAACTTGGTAGTCATGAAAGCTAGATTAAAGTTCAAAAATCTGAAAATCCGGAAGGATAAGAAACGTATAAATGTAGACATATTGAGGGATCAGAATATGAAAGATAAGTTCCAGAATAAAACAGATCAATTAATAAATAAAACGAGTAAGGACGAAATCAAGAACGCAGAAACTGAGTGGGAGGGTATCAAGAATAGTCTAGCTTCCGCGGCTACGGACGTTTTAGGACACGATAAAAGGGAAGCTAGGAAGCCCTGGATAACGAACGAAATCTTAAACTTAATGCAAAAGAGACGAGGCTACAAAAACAGACAAGACGAAGAAGGACTGAAAACTTATAAGTCAATAAAGTGGGAAATCATTAGAAAATGTAGAAAAGCGAAAGAACAATGGATAGAGGATAAATGCAAAGAAGTAGAAGATAAGTTGCAAGTAGGTAAGACCGATGAGGCTTACAAAATAATTAAGAGGAACTACAGGGATATAGGAACAATAAGTAGAAACGTTAGGAGTCAATCGGGGGACATACTGATCGGAAGAGAGGAGAAAGCGGATAGATGGAAGCAGTACTTAGGAAATTTATACGAGGGTCAGGAATTAGGAGAGATATTAGAGGAAGAATCTAGCATCGATAGGGAAGATGTAGGAAAACCTATATTGAGAGAGGAATTTGAAATAGCACTAAGGGGGCTAAAGAATAATAGAGCGCCGGGTGTAGATAAAATACAGGCGGAAATTTTGAAATGTGCGGGACAGAAAGTAGTAAATAGGATGTTTGAACTGGTAAAATACATATATGAAACGGGCGAGATGCCGGAGGATTATAAGAGGAACATTATCGTTACTATACCGAAAAAGAGAGGAGCCGACAAATACGAGAACTTTAGAACGATTAGCCTAACTTCCCATGCGTCAAAAATCTTAACTAGAATAGTGCAGAAGAGGATGGAAAATAGAGCAGAGGAAATACTAGGAGAAGACCAATTCGGCTTTAGGCGAAATAGGGGAACTCGCGAAGCTATTCTGGCGCTAAGAGTAATGTTAGAGAAAACAATAGAAAAAGGAAAGAACGCTTATATAGGATTTGTAGATTTAGAAAAAGCTTTTGATAACGTAAGATGGGAAAAAATGTTCGAAATACTAAAGAGCGCGGGAATGAAGTATAGAGATAGGAGAGTAGTACACAATCTATACAAAGAGCAAACTGCTGTTATAGAAGTAGAAGGGGAAAAAAGGGAAGTAGGTATTAGGAAAGGAGTAAGACAAGGATGTACGCTATCACCACTAATTTTTAATCTGTACATCGAAGAGGCGATTAATGTGGTAAAAGATAGAGTGGATTTCGGGATTAAAGTACAGGGACAGAAACTAAAAATGCTGAGATTCGCGGATGATATAGCAGTATTATCATCTAGTAAGGAGGAATTAGAATCAGCAGTGAACGAAATGGAGGCAGTGTTGACAGAGGAATACGGAATGAGGGTGAATAAAAACAAAACTAAAGTGTTAGTGTGCAGAGGGCGCGAGAGCAGAGCAAAAACGAAAGTACAAATTAATAATGAAAGGTTGGAGGAAGTTAAAGACTTCACTTATTTAGGAAGTAAAATAAATTGGGATGGAAGAAGCGATAAAGACATAAAACAAAGAATAGCGCAGGGTCGAGTAGCTTTTAATAAAAAGAAAGCACTTTTATGCTCGGGGGTAATAAACTTAGAAACAAGGAAGAGATTTTTGAAAACATATGTATGGAGCACGGCACTATACCTTGACACATTTTTCTATCTTCTTTGTATCCTAACACAAACGTTTCTCCTATTTGTACACTAACAGTATAAATATTTATGTTGATGTAGAGAATGTATTAAGATATTCGGCAATCCAAGTCTTAAATAAGTTTTAAATAGGTTCGCAGTTCTGAACTAACAGTGCAGAATTTTCGTCTCGATAATTTCCAAAAAATTATTTTATTACAGCTTTCAGGGAAGCTGTTAGTTTTTTTGTATTTAATTTTAAGTCTATAGTGATGTCTTCTGTTATATGCCGCATTTGCTTCCCAACAACTTTCGAGTATCGAGTTGTTTCACGTTTCCGTTTTGCATAACATCATTTGGAAAATGAATTTTAAGTATTTAAAAAGGTGGCCATTTTGTATGTGGCGTTTCACAAAATTTTTCACAAAAAATTTCGACTTTTCGATGTTGCAGCAATCAGAGGCAAATATTTCACATTTAATTTTTCGGTAGCAAATTCTTATCTTACGAACCAACCTTGGGTCTAAACAAGTATGCATGCCTTAGCTACTACACCACATACAAATAAAACAATATATTTTATGAATCCACCCTTTACTCCTAGTAACATCGCTATCACACACAGCTATTTACAGTAATAAAATAACCTACTGACTGTACTGATTTGTAATTCATTGCATACTCGTATACCAACTCCTTTTACGTTTAATTGTATTTTAAGTTTTCTTTATTTTATATACTCTTATATCTTGACAACAAGAATTTACTGTTGCTATAATAATGACTCCATTTAGAAAACACAGCTTTAAATAAACGTAATGTGACCGATACATAAAGTAGCTTATAAACTTCAGTCACTGTAATTGATAATCTCGGAGGATCTCTAAACATATTTCCACTCGTATCAGTTACAAGTGTGTCTCTCTGGCAAACATTCAAACAGGATGCAGTTCATAAATCCGTTACTAAGACTCGAGATTGATACAATTATTTGTATCAAAGTAAGCAAACGTTTTATGACGGGATATATGGAGGATACGAGTATATAAGAATATTTCTGAGAGTTCCGATGTTTATTGGAATTAATAATCCAAACCATCATATGTATTTTTAATAAAACTGGAATATGAACCTTCATGCTCAAGTTCTTCTAGCAAATTGTCTTCAAAGAGATTAAAAAATAGTTTTCAATTAAAATAGCTAGTAATTGTACAGTATAATACTATATTATCAGAATAAAGTGTGAAGTGTAATAAAATGCACTTAAACTCGAATTTATTAGGTTGTAAACACTATTGTATTTGGCGGATAACATAATCACTGTAACATGTCATTTCAAACATTTTTCGAGGTGTGAAGCATTATTTATAACTTAATATAAATGAATTTGTACATAAATTTTAGTAATTTTTATATACCATATATAGCACAAGATAGGAGAAGCTGGAGGTTAGCGTCCAACCAGTCTTAGGACTGATGACCTAATGATGATGATATACCATATATGATATTATTATTTGTTAGCTGATTCTTGAGTATAATTTTTATTCCAAAATCTAATACATTTATTTGTTATAATAAGGTTATGTATATAACACATGATATTAAATTCGGAATTATTATAGAAAACATTTTAAAATTTGTTATATCATAGCCTATAGTGATAATTGAAATATAAATTGACCCAGATCATACACAGCATTCATTCAGTTACAGAGAAATTGCAATGTTGCTTTCAAGAGTTTGTATATATTGTATAATATGAAATATTTAATAAAAGTCGCCCGTATACATATGTAGGCCAAATTTTTGTGAACGCTTTTAATTGTCAGATCCTGATTTGTTAAATATATCCCAAGGGATTATGTCTAAAGTTAATGCACAGTACAGGGACTTAGAACGATAAACTTCAAAAATGGAATCTCATTAGATGGAGGACGATGTGAAAGAAGATATTTTATTCAAGTATTCAAGATAGTCTAACATCAAATTCGCCCGAATTACTCTAGAGGATAACATCAGCCTTACAACGGCTTTGAAGTATCTCCAAAAATAATTACATCCCCGTAGACAGACATCACTGTGAAGTAGCATTTTTTCAGCACCAATAGAAGATAATCCAGATCGTAGAACTCATTTCTCCAAATAAATAATGAACAAACTGGATAGAACTGATGCAGCTCGTGGTTCCATTATTATTTTTGAAAAATGAATCAGCAAAACTGATTGATCAGCGCATATTTGCCTTCAAATTTTTGAGCTTTTTCTCGAGAAAGTTAAGCAGGAGTTTTACTACTGATTAGGTTATTATCAACAAGTGAATAAATGACATTTTTAATACTTAATTTTAATTTAATACATTTAAGGAAACAATAGCGTTCAAATTTGTTCGACTATGTCAGTTTATTAGTTCCTATAATTAATCAATCAGTTAATATTGTAAGTATCATAAATCGTCAAACTTAGCAGAAAATTAAGGAGAACCCAATAATATAGAAAATTTCAAGGTGTTTCATTAAAAAAAATCTCTCTTACTATTGTACTGTATTTGCATGAATCATCCATATGTTTAAGGAATTAACTACCAAAATGTCCACCTAAGACGGTCACTCATAAACCCAAATAAGAGTCTATCAGTTCTTCTTTGTTTCCAGATGGAGAAACTGGAATTTTGTGCCGACGTTTCGTCATTAATTATAGGTGACTTCCTTAGGGCAGTCATCAGGACAATAGTTGAGCCATGATAAAGAAACTAATCATCACGCACAGCAGTAACCAAAGCAGTAGACTTAGCTCAGCTTTTGCCAAGAACACTGTCCTGAGGAAGTCATCTATTTGTACAATAGATGACAGACCACTAGTACCAGTTGTGCACAGGAGACTAAGAAGGACTCATCGAACCAGTACATAATCGTCAATGAGAAAATCAATCATTAAAAACTCATATCTGACATGCTGCTAATTTTTACGAAGAAGATGAAGTGTTCGTTTATTAACATATGATGAGAACCCTAGAATTTTAGGTAAAATAAAACTATAATAATAGCCTGTCCAACTCCTTTAAGTAAGATGATTCAAATTATTCTTTCATATTAGGACGTATATTTCTATTTCATCTTCTTCGTGCTGGTCTCATCAAAGTGATCTCATGAAATAACAAACATAAACAACTATAATAAGTTATCTATAAGCTAAATAAATATTCAATCATCATCATCATCATGAGGTCATCAGTCCTAGGACTGGTTGCACGCTAACCTCCAGCTTCTCCTATCTTGTGCTAACCTACGCATTTCGCTAATTGTGCTACAACCTACATCCCTTACTATTTGCGAGCAGTAGTCTAATCTAGGCCTACCTCTGCCTTTCTTCACTTCTATTTCTGCCTCCAAAATATCGCGGACAATTCCCCCATGTCTCAGCAAGTGGCCTACCATTCTATCCCTTCTCTTCTTTATGTTTTTCCACATACTTCTTTTCTCGCCGACTTTCTCCAATACTTCTTCGTTTCTAACCCTATCAATCCACGGTATTTTCATCATTCTTTAGTAACACCACATCTCAAAAGCTTCTAATTTCTTCCTACTTGCTTCCCCTACCGTCCAGGTTTCGCAACCGTATAGTGCCATGCTCCATACATATGTTTTCAAAAATCTGTTCCTTGTTTCTAAGTTTATTACCCCCGAGCATAAAAGTGCTTTCTTTTTGTTAAAAGCTACTCAACCCTGCGCTATTCTTTGTTTTATGTCTTTATCGCTTCTTCCATCCCAATTTATTTTACTTCCTAAATAAGTGAAGTCTTTAACTTCCTCCAATCTTTCATTATTAATTTGTACTTTCGTTTTTGCTCTGTTCTCGCGCCCTCTGTGAGATATTCAATATATATTAATATATATATATATATATATATATATATATATATATATATATATATATATATATATATATATATATATATATTCAAACAATATATTAAAAAATTCTTTTCACTCAATGTTATCCTTTCTCATAGTTTTTGTGTATTTGGAAATCAATTTTGAAACACAATTGGTGGAGAAATTGTCAAATGTCTATGTAATAATATCTCCACCAGATCGAGGACATGCGTATGAAATGATATGAATGTGTAATCAATATGTATCAAAATTCCAGAGCTATTCTATCTTTATCGACAGGTACCATATTTTTCTTTTCCTACAAATCAATTTTGGCACTACTACTCATAAAAATGATGCAGGTAGACTAACCGTTCAAAGAAGAGGTAACGTGACTTTCGAAAACCTTTGAAACCTTTTATACGTCTGTCTCAAGAAATTGAAGTTTCTTATAAAAATATGCCAAACGATTGTAAAGGAACACATAAAGAGTTTCAGGATATTTTCTGGCATAACCTTAGTAAGGTAGTGACCCCACTAACAGACGCTTGAAACTTAAATTAGAGACGGTACTTAGTACTTAAAAAAACAAAAATCCGCATGTCCCATACGACAGAACGCCACTGGGTCGGACCAATAAATTGTTCAGAGCGAATACAACTAGCGTAGTTGACGTTGATAGTCCGAGTCCGTTCGACTATTAATTTACACCAATTTCTTTCTTTCACTAATCGCTACAGATTTACTGAAAGAGGGAATTTTGGTATGTAAGAAGTGGAATTTTAAACAAGTATCTTATTTTGAATGAAATTTCAAAAAATAAAACCTGCCACGGGCAGGATTCGACATATGTCCTGCATGGGAACCGAACGACTGACAGTTGTTTCGAACTTATTAGTTCTCATCAGTGCCGTACACGATACGCCGATTCAGGATAAATGCCGAATGAAATCTGTGAGGTATATATATATATATATATATATATATATATATATATATATATATATATATATATATATATATATATATATATATATATATATATATATATATATATATATATATATATATATATATATATATATATATATATATATATATATATATATATATATCTATATATCAGTGCCAGCACTGATGAGAACAGCATATGTGCTTATTTCTGGTGAATGCAATCTATTATTTTTAATATTACTATATTTGAGTGGTTTGCATAAAGTTATGACAGAAACTATCTTGAAACCCTGTATGGCATACGATCATCTACATCCTGTTTGTCAGCCCCCAGATGTTTTGCATACAATCAGTATTTTTTTTTTTTAGTAATATAGTGACCGTCAGTTTTCGATACAATATTTTTCAAAAGTAATAGTTCTTGTGTTTATAATTTAATGTTTTTTTTCAATGGAAAAAGTCTTTAGAGTGTTTACAGCTGTATCAAAATATTATATTTCAGTGAGAACTATATTTTTCAGTTAGTTGGTTACTAATTATCCTATACAGTTTTCGTGCGCACCGTGTAGCTCACGATTTCGTTAACCCTCAATGTAAGCCATTCATCATCAACGTAAATGGATACTCACAATCTGCTTCCTGCTGTTTTACGTTGGTGAAAAGTCATTTGTATAATAGCGTGACTTATACATTCTTTGGTATTCTTCTGCACGTCAGATTACAGATTAAAATTTGACCTAGAGATAAGGAATTTTGTGCTGCTACTCAGGAAGCTTATCACGATGTATAGAGAATATTTCAGCGATGGCATGAGTATTCTTAAAAATGTTAGACAATGATAGTGGCGTTAATGATTAATGCTTTCATGTGATTCGAGGTTTTCTCTGTAGAACCAGGTAACACGCCCCCTACTTAAATACACTAGGCACAAAAATTAAGGGATGTAAACGAATCCTAAATTAATTGTTTTACCTACAGAAATCTTTGAGTAATCATAAGAAAACCATCGGAAATGAAAATTCCAAATTCTTGCTTGCCTTTCAAAAGGTTCATGGATTTCAATAATTTTTTTAGTGATTTTATCTTTTTTTTTACATAATTCTGTGCTTTATTTTATTTTTTAATTTGAGTGGTCTGAAAATTTTGTTCCATGATCTTTTGCTGGGTTATCATTGTTCAAAGCGGAAAAGTCAGTTTTGACTTTGGTAATTATTTACTCCGGAAATAATGATCGCGTAGAAAATTCATGCAGGGTTTTCAAAATCGCAGAGTATTCTTTACAAGTCGTAGTTATTGGTTTTTGATAAAAAAAAATCGGTGCCAGATTGTTTATTGAAAAAGGAGTAAAAAATTGCGTATTTAGGATATTCGGTTAACTTTGCAAATAATGTATAGACTAATTTATGTTTAATAATGTATAGACTAATAATGTAATGTTAACTGTATTTTTTCAACCTCAATGTATCCCAAAGAAGCCCTGAAAATTCCAAAGCGCTGCAATTTTTTTCTATTGTTTTCGGAATGATTGAATTCGTCGTTTTTGCTAAAAATCAATTTAAGGGTGAATTTGTCATTTTTTGTGGTCGATAATATCTTTCTTAGCAAAAATACAGATTTTTTACAGAAAACTGTTACTTATTGTAAGAAGAGAGAAAAAAAAACTTATTTCCCTAGTAATTAACTACCAAAGTCAAAACTGACTTTTCTGCTTTGAACAATTATAACTCGAACTAAAGCGAAATATCATCATACTAGGCGTTTAGGCTACTCAAATTAAAGAGAATAAAAATATCTAAAGGTTTTTAGGATTAAATTACTGAAAACAATTTATTCAAGTCCATGGATTTTTGAAAAGCAAGCAAAAACATGGATTTTTCCGGTAATTTTCTTATGATTACTCAAGAACTGCTGATGGTAAAAAATTTTAAACTCAATCTGAATGATCTGAAAACTGTAAACTTAGAGCTTCAATTTGCTTTGTTTTAAATTGCTCTGCAGCTATTTTCTTCTAAGTTACAACCCTTTCAAAATCACTTGTCATTAAATATTAAAAAGCAATCCAAATTTTACAGTTGTTACTATGTGCTTTCGAATGTTGTCAAACGGGTAATAGAGATTTACTTGCTTCAAATAAAACATTATGAAACAATCTTGGATCATATTCTACTGACTCTAACAATAAACATAAACACTATAAACGTTTCATTACAAATTAAAGTACTTAATATTGGTAATAATTGCGTTAATCAGCAAAGCTTTCTTGAACTACAAAAATAGAATCTTTGAAATATGTCCATCACGATTCACAATAAATGACAAGAAGGTGAAAATTTGAAATGATAAACAACTGTTAATTCCAATCATTACAAATTCAAAACAAAAGTAACACAAAGAATCTTGTGATATTACCATTTTTACTGTTCCCATTAACTTGTTGAATTTTATTTATAATTAAACCAAGTCGTTACAAAATATATCCTGTAATAAGTTGCGGTTTTTTCCTTTATTTATTTTTTCACGAGGTTGTGGACCAGTTTTATGGGATAAGTTACTGTAAATAAGAGTAACCGATATCCCATTCAACAGTTCCCAGCGTTTCAAATTAAAAGGCTAAATTTAATAGTCTCTTTCAGTTTTCTTCTGTAATACCTGCAAAATTATTTAGTTCTTGTTTATTCAGATACGCATTCAACTTACAAAAAAAACTGTACAGCTAAATTAAATTGTTAATATCCATATAACTTTTTCAATTAAAGTGAGAAAGTTATGTTCATTCTGTTTTATACTCTTGAACTATAATTGATTATTCATGTTAACAACATATAAGCAATTATTTTCAAATATAAAAAGTGAAATGTAGGATATTTTTGAAGGAGAAATGGAAAATATAAAAGAAAATGTAAAAAAATAACAGTAAAGAATCAGCATCAAACTAAATTCCATTCCAATCGTTAAATTAAAAAAATAAGATGTTTCTGTGGTGAATCAGACAAAAGTTAACTATAAGAATGAGATAAAAATAAACAGTTTCTATTCTTGGGTCAGCTGAAGATCATTTTCAAAAATCTAAACTATACGAGGAGTACCTAATTTCTTACAAAAATTATGTTTTTCTACAATATTGTAATTTTATAACACATTTTCACGATATTATAAAACATTTTTTATCGATTCAAGCAATAATGTGGGACAGTAACAAGTGCAAGGTTTTCTTCTTGGAAACCGTTTATTATTGCTATTATATTCCTGCAGGGGTAGTGGAAGCGTTTCATATGTCATGAAGTTGTACGCAACCACGTTATAAGAGTATGGGTTACAGAAAAAATTTAAAGTGATATGTGCATTAAATCTTGATCTTTCAAATATGTCAGAAGTTAGTATCTCAGTAAAATGGAACAGAATTTTGTCTTCGGGTACCTATGAAGCACGTATCGGGTATCTATATTCAAATTTTATGTGACATTTCCAAGTTGCGATATTATTTTATTTTCTGTATTAAATATAAAAATGTCTCAAAAACGGACTCTAAAAAGAATCGGTAGGAAAGTCTGTAGGAATATTTTCATTAAAATATGTAGGTACAGTATTGAGAATAATCTTTACTTAAACTTAAATAGAAGATCACAACTGATATAAGTTTTTTATTGACAACACGGAATTTTCATAAGAAAAGTAAAATGAAGTTCATACATACTCATCGGCTAGAAAATTTAAAATATCTTTGAAACTTCAAAGAGTAATAAGGAGAAGAATAAAAATAATTTTGGTCATGAAACTAAAAACGTCAGTGCATTCACTCTAGGTATAAAATAATAATAAATTATACTGGGGAACAGGCAACTTGTTGCCAGTTGTGATGCCATTTGTTGAAAATGGCATTACTTTTTATTGACTGGCTCTAGTTTCTGAAATAAAGATACATTATAAATATTAATGCAAAATGAGAAAAACGAAATGAAATAAGCAATTGCCCTTATTTTAATTTTTTTTATATATGAAATCTAAGAAGAAAATAAATAACGATGAATGCAAAAAATGCTAAAAATTATAAAAAATATTTTTGTACCATTTTCTTTTATATCTTGCTGTGAACTCCAGACTCTCCAGACTCCCTCTGCAGACTCCAACAGTAATCGGCTATCATGTGACGATCCCACCTTCCTTGATATCTTTCTTCCATTATTCGGATATCCTGGTGAAACCGTACACTTTGTGCCTCAATGTAATCTCCTAAGTTAAAAGTAAATTTGTCTAGGTGACCATACAAAATATGTAATTTTATGCCCATATTGGCTCACAATTTTTCAGAATATTTTAACATCTTATGTACTAATTCTTAATAGTTATTTGCCTTGTGATTACCCAAAGAATTTTCAATTACAGATGGATAACTAAACCCTGCATCAGATTCTATAAGGGTCATATATCTGTTAAAAGTTTAATCTTTTGCCAGTTTTCTAATTTGTCGACCATCAAAAATCCTTGCTTTTAATTTTTCCATACTCGATGCTGAACATACTTGGCAAATATATCTGAAACAATCATCTGACTTATTTAAGCTTTTATAAACTGTTTCATTAAACCCAGTTTGATGTGAAGAGGTGGCAGGATTATTTTTTCTCTCTTTATTAATGGATCGTGAACAATATTGGTTTTTCCAATGATCATAGCGTGTCTTAAAGGGCAAACAATTTGCTGGCAATGCTTTTCTTCTGCAGGACTATGCCTTAAACAGAGGTGATAAGGATATTTGGTGTATCTACTTTGCTGTCCAAGAAATATGGTGACCATTTTTTAAATCACACAAACAAGCCACTAATGCTGCAACTAAGCAATTTCAGGAGTTTCCACTATTTTAACAAACGTAGTCAATTTAACCAAAAAAAAAGATGTGTGAAATTAGGGTCCTCGAGTATTCAGAAACCAATCTTAAATTTGTGGCAACATAATTTTTTCATTTCCCAGAGTTATTATTATTACAGTTTTAAAAATCAAAATTTAATACTAATAAAGTTTTATTAACAAAAGAACTCAAATTAGAGAAACTATTATAATTTATCTTATGCGATTCGTCGTACTATCAGAAACATTTCACCGCATTTCTATTTCATAGCTAATTGTTTGAATAATTGGCAACACCTTTCGCTTCAATCAATAAAAATTTTAATCTTCTGCAAGGTGGAAAATTACCAAAATAGAAGAATAGTACCGAAATTATATTGGCGTTATTTACCTTAGAAACTAAGATAGAAGCAGCGAAAGCTTTTAGTATATCATTAACATTAACTGTGGTAATTAAAGGAGCGAACAATTTGCAGTTTTAACCTTGAATAGATGAAAAGTAAACAAAACCCAGTGACGTTTGAATCCGTCAGTAGTAGACCTATCGTTAACTTACAGAGATTACAGTGTGGCGATGTATCGTGTTGTGTGAAAAGTTAATTATACTGCTAGTAACATAATCATGAATTGAAATTCAAGATTGGGTGGAGCCATTTAGTTTCGGAATTAATATATTCAATACGGTATTCAATAAAATTTACGAATTTATTCATTGATTATAATCATGGGCGACTTTATAGATGCAAATTTTTTTAAGGGAGGTTCTCCTGAAGCGACCCAAACATTACATGATTTTTTTAATATCTTTTTCATAGAAAGAAGTAAATAAAGTACTCAAAATATTTTATACATATTTATCAAGTATTCAGGTGTACAAGAAAATGTTTTTATTAAAACCAATGACACGGTAACTAGTTATATGCTCGGTAATGTGCCCGTCCCAAAAAAGGTGTCCAATCGGTGGGAACAGTAGCACTTGTAAAAATCATCTGAAATCAAAATTTAAAAAAAAATTATAAAATATATGATATTTGTTGGAGCTGATACCAATAAAAAAAATCGAAAATTAACAAAACGGCGGTCCTGCGAACTTTCGGTACCGATTTTTCACTTATTGTTCGCTCCTTAAAGTTTTATAAAAATAACAGCGAAATCAATGTTTTCTTAGGTATAATCTCCAATAAATTTAATTTATTTTAAAATTAAAAAAAATCAAAACAATCCGTCAATTAGTTTTGAGTTACAGTTTCAACCAGTTTAAAAAACATGGTCTCGAGAAAACCGCTTGTTCGACTGACGCTATATCCATCGACATTAACGCATAGAGAGGCAAACTATCTAAAATTATATCATATACTCTGACATAATATGGTGGCACTTGGGGTAACTATACTTACCATAAAATGTTAATATAGGCGCGCATTTCAAAAATATTAGGATAAAATATGCTCTACTGCGCGAACTCTATTTTTGCGTAATTTTTCGTAAAACAATGGGTTCCATCATTATGCAATATCTTTTTTATAAAATTGTTTTCGGCCAAATCGTTTTAGGAACATATTCTACATATAATAAGGTATCAGAAAATGCAAGAAAATCTATTTTTTGGTCGAGTTTGAGGAGAACCTCCCCTTAAAGTTAGTGAATCAATACAGAAAGTTGTGTTCTATGTTGTATGTGCTACCTGGTAGCAATATGGTGGGAAACATGGTTGCATGTCACTGCTTTCAACGTATTTGAGGCAATTCGACGAACCGTTTTGAACTTACAATAGAGTGCCTGGAATATTCGTAAATTTAAGAGTATAATTCTCGGGTATTCTGATAGCTTATATTTATAAAAATCATGTTTTCATGATTACAATATCCATATTGACACTAGAACAAGCTATAACCGAAGCATATACTTCTACATCAGAATTACAGATCATCCCCGGCGTTAGACCATTTTGCGCAACGTCTATTGTAGAAAAGTGAAAACATTTCTGTCAAGAATTCTGCCTTCAGGTAAGAGGTATCAGTTCATAGAAGATACTAGTGAATTTAAATGTGGTTGGAACCGCCCTTTACTAAACTCTTTTTAAAAGATGAAATACTACAATGTCTACCTTTGTACAATATATCATAGAATATTTCAAATTTTCAGCGCCTACTTTCAACTTTTTTCGAGATCAAAACTACCAAAATATAGTAAGCGAATTGTTTATAAAAATTAGGATTAATAATTCGGAAAAGTTGTGCAGAAGTTATAGCAAGACAGTTAACGAAATGTTTCAAGAAATACTAAAGCAAGGTTTAGTTGTAACTACTAGAATTTAAATTTTTATTTATTTCATTGGGATCACCTTTATAACATGAACGTTCATATAAATTATCACTTAATGTATGGCTATTATGACTTTATTATCGTGCCTCCTTGCTATATCTAGTGTATGTATTGCCCGTTTTAAATTTCTAGATGTTTCTGGATGTGTTCCTTCCCTGTCACTGTTATGAATCTGTTATACATATCTACATTTCATAAACTTTCCATAAAAAATTACGTTTAATTTCATTTCACAGTACACTTTCCTTATACATTTTATGATTTATTGCCTATAAATTAAAGTTACTTTTCGGAATTCAACTGAGGGCCTTTACACATAAAATAAATAAATTAGCTGATGTATAGCCAGCAGATTCCATTGCTGGCTATATAAGTTAAGACAATTTTTATCAATAATAAACATAGCTGTGTATTCCATGACCAAGGAATTATTTTTATCATCAGTGTTCTATATTTTATCCAATTATTTATCAGTGGTGATCGATGTAGTACACTGTATATCAGTTAGCAAATCCCTGCTTGATACACCTATGGCTGATGTATTCAGATGACAATCATTAAAATTTTATTCTAGTTTCACTCATTAATCATCTTCACCAGGTATCATGAAAAACGAACATCAGTTGACTCGACGTTCTATATTGGTGGTATACTGGAGTATGTTGCAACCTTTGGTGTGAAGATAACACTAACTTAGTTTTCCACGAAACACTATACACCACACTCGACGCGCGTTTTGCCAACAAAGTTAGCATCATCTGGAGATAATTAAAACTATGCTGATTATAAATCTTATGCTAACAATGTGTGCTATTTATACCTAAATTATTGCTGCGGCTCAATGAGTCCTGACCGTCACGGTTGCGGCTCACTAAACTAGAACCATCACAGCTGCGGCCCAGTGAGCCGCGAGTAACTAACCAATAAAGTGGACTATGTGGAATAGGTCCTCTGTCACTACTCATACTATTTTTACACTTTTCAATTTCTAAACTTTCAAATGCATCTAGCTATCTAGTATTTGTTACATTCCTAATTAATCTTAAGTTGCTAATACCTATCTTATAGTTGTTCTCGAGGCCAGGTTGAGCAACACTGGACTTATCTGTTCTATCATATTGGAGATGCGCCGTGTGCTCCTTGAACCTGGTTTGAATAGATCGTCTGGTCTGTCCAACGTACCTTTGATTACAGTCATTACAGCTGATTTTGTAATTCCCCTACCTGTCATGTGTGTTAATTTTGTCTTTATGTAATAACTGTAATCAATTACTTTCTCTTTGTGGTACATTTATTCTCTTATTGGTGCATTTACACGTTCCAAAAATATTAGGGATCTTGCTCTTGTGCTATGATGATCAACTATCTTTCTCTGAGCATATCAACCATGTGGCTCTTAATTGATATGAAACCCTTAGTTTCTTTATTGGAAATACATCATTTAGTAACACTATTACGTTAAAATGTTTATATATTTTGCATTAGTTCATTCGAAATTAGAATATTGTAGCCTTCTTTGGTATCCTCACTATCTAGGTCATATGAATCAACTTGAAAATATTCAACAGCGTTTCTTAGAGAGTATTTGTTAAGAGTAGAGTAAGAGGTTACGACCATACTCTGATTTTACAAATATTTGGCATCCAGTCACTGAACTCTAGAAGAGAGCTTACTAGCTTCCTATTGTTATTTTAACTTTTCTTTAACCATAATAGTATACATGATAACCGAATTGCCAAGCATATTTAGTATACACATACCTAGACCTGGCTCTCGAGAGAAAAGCATTTTTTGTTGCCAAACTGCAAGAACCAACAAGCGCTGTTAAAATCTTCAGTGTTTGCAATATCAAAAAAATTTAACATAAAACCTAGAGTATTTATGATTTGAGCAATTATACTTATAATGAGTTACTTTAGTGAAACAACAACCTTTTACTGTCTTGTGATTTATATGTTACTGAAGTATATTCCATCATATATTTATAGGTTATGTTTTTCATTATATTTTTTTAGTTACATACTGTGCACATATACATATACGTATGTATTGATTTATATTACATATTTATGTCCTGTAAATGAATTCCTTCTGTCGGATAATAAAGGTATTATTATTATTATATATTGCACAGCTGATTAAATCCTACATAATTGGATGTATGACACAAACAACTATCGAGAAAATAAAATGCATGATTTAGTGTAGGACGCACATCGCTTACCAATTTTGCTCCAACGCGAGGTTAAAACCATACAATTTCCACCCCTTAGCCATAACATAACAGCTAACTCCATCATTTTTTACTAATAAAATAACTCCCCAATTTAACAAGGAACCTATTACGTCGTGTGATCTCAACTTGAAGTCTCCTTCCTGCCTCCTCGGTGATCGTAAAGTGGCAGAAGTTGCGTAGAGTAAAAATTAAATACACGTGGCCTTACCCACGTGGATGATCTTGTGTATTGGATCAATACTCAGACACGCTTACGCCCAATACGTAACGGGCGAAGAAAGTATTGCGGCGTGAAATCCAAGTTTTTAACTGAATTCCGTCTATTTCTGATTTGGACGTCATCGTGTTTGTTGATGTTGGGATAGTTTATACAGTTTTACAGTAGATAATAAAATTTCATTTACACGTTACGTCGGATGAAGTTCAGACGTAAGGCTAAATATTTTGGTGCGATGGAGAACACTCCGATATGCAATGAAAACAGGCTGTAAAACGTACGATAATAAAGCGATTTAAAAGTTATTTAGTAGTCCAGTGTATACCAGGTGTTCCAAGATGTCGCTTACACTCAATATCTCCGGTACTTGAAGAGATAAAAATATGAACCAAAGGCTATATATTTTTAGTTGTTTATTCAAAAAGAATAAATAGAAAAGTTACAATACAGTACTGATAATTGTTTAACATGTAACCAGTTAATAATACGGGTCTTCTTCTGACGTATCTAAATTAAGAAAAAAAAAATTCTTTCTTCTTCTCCTTCTTATAGTGCATCTCCTGTCGGATTCTAAACTTTATTGACGGCAGCTCGAAATAATGGATAGTTGTTACAACCAAACCAGTCTCTTAGATTTTTAAGCCAGGACACACGGCGTCTACCAATATTCCTCGTCCCCTTAATTTTTCATTTTTAGTTTTCATCATCTCCAGATGATGCCAACTTTATTGGCGAAACGCGCGTCGAAGGTAGTGTATAGTGTTTTGGTGTTTTCTGGAAAACTAAGTCAGTGTTATCTTCACACCAAAGGTTCCGACCTACTCCAGTATTAATTTTTCCTTGAGCTGTCAGTTGGAGAAGTATATTTGTGACCTACCACTATGTGGCCTAAGTATTGAAGCTTCCTCTTCTTTATGGTATTAATTATTTCGCACTATTTTTGCATTTTATTTCTATCTCTAAGGTATTAGTAATCCTATCTGTCCGAGGTATACACTACATTCTGCGACATCGCCATATCTCGAAGGCTTGGAATATGTCCATCTGATTCTTTTTGAGAAAGTCCATGTTTCTACTTTATAGAAAAGTGTGGAGAACACGTAACAATGCAGCATCCTCAATCTATATCTTATATTAATATCCCTACTTGTGGAAAACTTTTTCAATTTAATAAATATTGATCTGGCCATTTCTATTCGCACACTTATCTCTTTTGTTTGATCACCCGATTCTTCTATGTAGGTTTCTAGGTATCTACATGTCTTCACATTTTCTATGACTCGCTACTGTCAGGTTTATCTAGTTTGGATTCTATCGAAATTTGGTAACCACCATTATCTTCGTTTGACAAAAATCTATTTCTGGACCATATTCCTTACATCGATCATTTAGTTTTCCTGAAAGGTGTTATATGTCTCTAAGATTGCTGATATAGATGAGTACTGCTCGTCAAGAATAGGAACAAATCTCAAAAATTCTGATCGAACCGTCGACGAGGTGCGCTGTAAATAGCCAAATGCTGCCCTCATTCTTTCTTCCACGCATACCTAGAGAATCTCACACTTTTTCGTATTATTAACAAGTAGTATGTTGTTTATGTAGTTGATCTATAGATGATTTAGGATATAGACAACTCAGTTATACCGAGAGCACTTTATGGAACGTAGTAATACTGCGTAGTAATGACTTTTTTAAATATGGAATAGAAAATGTATACGTGGTTCGTTCCTAAACTGCAGAGGAAACTGCAATCAACGCAACTGCAATCAACTGCAAGTGCAATCAATGTTCTGGCATAGCTTGGCATAAACCCACAAATTTCTATTCGAGCGACATCTGAAGAGATTGGAGTGGGTAAAAGCGTTGTACATAGGACATTGAAAGATGGTACCATCAACTCCGCTTAGTGTACAGATTTCTAGTGTCCGTTTAGTGTTAGGAAATTCAGCATCGCAAGACACTGCCGAGAAGGAAAATAAATTAAAGGGATGAAAAATTCGTGTGTGTGCTCCCTTGATTCTCTTTCTCTTCTTCGATGGCTAGTGGGATCTTCCAATGTTCAGAGTTACTGGAGGACTGCTTGATTTACTAAGTATACATCAAGAATTGTTACCGTTAAGTGGTTATTTAAGGAATCCATTGATCGAAATCACCACCTACAGTTTATCGGTTTAATTCAAGTTATAATGCCGAACGATCCAGGGGTTATAGGTCAAATTTGAATACTAATAATCGCTTCCTGGTGTTGTAAATAAGTGTAAAGCCATTATTGATCAAACCAAAACATCAGTGGATTCAAAAAATGCAAACTTCAAACAGTTGGGGTATAATTGTTTGGTGCGTATGATTTATTGGTCATTTAATTAGGCCATACTTTTATTAAGGTAAATTAATAGGTCAGATTTTTTCTTATTAATATATTTCCGAGACTTATGGAAGGTATTCCTCTAACACTGGAATTTTATAATATGGCAACGTGCTCCTCTTCATAATCAAATCATCACTAAGTATTTAAATAACGTATTTTAATATACAGAAATTGGTATATTGGTATAGTAAGAGTCCGACTAATAAACCTGTAAGATCCCAGACCTTACGCTATTAGATTTCTTCTTGACGAATTATCTCAAAAGTCTTCGGAACGGTTGTCGATGTATTATACCAGCTATCATTCGAGTTGTCTGCACCAAGGAACTGTTACGACATTTTGAAGCTTATATGGCAAGAGGTGATTGCTAACATTTACCACAATTTCAGTTCAATCGTTACTGAACTTCTATATTTACTATCTTTACTATTTTTAGGATATTTACGATCTTTACTATCTTTATAGCATTTACTATTTTTACTAACTTTACTATCTTTACTTTCTTTATTACCTTTACTGTCTTTACTATCTTTGCTCTCTTTTCTTTCTTTACTATCTTTACTACCTTTACTATATTTACTATCTGTACTATATTTACCATCTTTAGTTTATTATAACAGATACGTGTTTGCTTTTATCTTCATATAATTATTAATCACTTAACTGTACTTTTACACACTTAAATTAGTTGAGGGTGATTTCGCAACGATTGAAATATCAAATAAATAGTTTTAACTGCTTAGAATGGACTTTTCCGCACGTAGAACATGTCTATCTCGAAATTGAGTGGCCGAGAAAAAATAAACCAGCACATAAATGCAGAATATGTGTTTTATGCGGCAGTTTTACTTTTTTCAATTTTTCTCAAATAGTCCACCATCGTGCTTTCTCATGACCCATGGACAGGGTGGGGTGTGTCTTATCCACCTCAAAAACAGTAGGTGTCGTCTGGGAGACGTCCCCGATCAGAATCAGTCAAAACTCGATCGATCCGACACGATTTAGTTGAGTTATCGTGCTAACAAAAATAAATGCCGACGATAACGACAACGACACACACACACCAAATGGTTTAAAACCCTTTTTTAGTTTTTCTTTTCAGGCCGAAAAACGAAAAATAAACCCTAGAAAACAAAAATTTTTGTACACGATTACATTACTTTTCCGCGTATAGTGGAGTGCGGAAAAGGAAAACGTCTTGGTCGAAAAAGTATAATAAAGAAGAATAATAAATATTTTAAATTGGATAGTTCACTTTCCTACATTTTTAAATAACAAAGACGTTGACTCCAAAATACATTATTGTATGCCCAATAATAAATTCGTTATTTTATCTTCAGTATATTATAAGAAATTCTATCTTTATAATTTTCAAAACTTAATAATAGTCAGTGGTTTGGTGTAAGGCAAATGAAGGCAATTTACTAGACATAAAGCTGATAGTAAATGAGATAGTTAGTCTACAAAGACTGAGTAGCAGAATACCAATATAACCAAATAGGAAGTAACTCTAAATAAGATTATGTAACAATATATACTTTATTCCAACATCCTCTGGTCAGATGAGTGATGGTTTGAAACCTAACGCTCCGATATCTTTTACATTTTACTCATAATATACAGATATTTATTAATCATAGAACCTTCAGAACAAATCTACGTAGATTCGTACACGTATTTCTAGTTATTACGTTCGTATTTCTAGCCTACAGAACGCTGAAGAAGGCTATGCTGAAATTGTTCAGGACTGTTTAATAAAATTTATTACGTAATTGAGGAACTAATATCGCACCATAACTACTTACAATTTAACAGAAAGAATTACCTGATTTACATAGAGTAAAATATACCATTTAATACATTCACAGAACCTAGCCCCGTATCTTTCATAATTTGTAACTTTTAATGCTGCTGAAGCTACTCCTCGTGAACATGCTAAGGTGATGAGTTTGGGACGCCGATCCGTTGCCAACTGAAACAGCACTGTTGCTATACATACCACAGCTGTGATACATGAAGTTTTATGTATGATATAAAACATCCTACAGAAACTAATAGGCATCTAAATTAAGTGCCTGACAAACAACTCAATGGTCTATGAATATCATACCATATAGTCAACTAACCGTTCCCGTTTCATGATGCTCAAGTGAATTAATATTCTCATTACTGACATCGTGTTGCAATTAATTTAGAAATAATTTACACATTAATTAATATTTCGATCCTCGACTTATTTAAAATTTGACTTAGTTCTGAAAGTACAGAGATGCAACTCAATGGAAACAAAGCGTTATTGAATCAACTTCACAACTAGACACACTCCTTGGAATATCAAAAACTGTAGTTATGTTCTCAAATTTGTATAAAGATTGATACAGCTAGATAGTGAGCAAGTAAATTTTATAATAAATTCATTCAAAATTAGGGCAATTTTCATATATAGCCGAACCTAAAAAGAATATATCACGTCAGTGTATATTTATTTAATATATTTCTTTAAAGGGCTACCTCTATTTTACTTTTCCGCACTCCACTATAAGCGGAAAAGTAATGTAATCGTGTAAAAAAATTGTTTTCTAGGGTTTATTTTTCGTTTTTCGGTCTAAAAACAAAAAAACACTGTTACTGTTCTTTTTAAACCATTTTGTGTGTCGTTCTCGTTGTCGTCGGCATTTATTCTTGTTAGCAAGACCACTGAACTAAATCGTGTCGGCTCGATCGGGTTTTGACTGATTCTGATTGGGGACGTCTTCCAGATGACACCTATTGATTTTGACGTGGATAGAGCACACCCCATCCTGTTCATGGGTGGTGAGAAAGCACGATGGTGGACTATTTGAAAATTTTTTTTGTTACCACGACTACTCAACTAAATCGTGTCAGATCGATCGGGTTTTCACTGATTTTGATCAGGTACGTCTCCCAGATGACACCTATTGATTTTGAGTTGGATAGGATACTCCACACCCTGTCCATGGATCATGAGAAATCACGATGGTGGACTCTTTGAGAATTTTTTTTGTTAACACGATAACTTAACTAAATCGTGTGGGATCGATCGGGTTTTAACTGATTCTGATCGTGGACGTCTCCCAGACGACACCTAGTGATTTTGAGGTGGATAGAACACACTCTACCATGTTCATGGGTCATTAGAAAGCACCATGGTGAACTATTTGAGATTATTGTTTTTGTTAGCACCATCGACTGATTCTGATTAGGGACGTCTACCAAAGGACATCTATTGATTTTGAGGTGGATAGGACACACCCCATCGTGTCCATGGGTCATGAGAAAGCACAATGGTGGACTATTTGAAAAAGTAAAACTGTGGCATAAAACATATGCTGCATTTATGTGTTGGTTTATTTTTTCTCGGCCACTCAATTTCGAGATAGAGATGTTCTACGTGCGTAAAAGTCCGTTTTAAGGCTTTAAGACTGTTTATTTCATCTCAAAATACTACATAATATTCTGATATTGCTGCATTTTACATAGCGTTCCTGAATATTCCAAAATAAAACTTACAAAATTGTAGAATTGGGGATGTCGCTAGGCATTTGGTGGAATATTTTTGACTAGTAAATGAGAGAAAACACTTGTTACGTTTCACAGAAATTTCAAACTGTATTCTAAACAATTGTTTTGGCTTTTATGTCATCCTCAAAGAGCAACAAGTGTTTACTGAAATAATTGTTAGAAGTATTGCTTGAAATGTTTGCGAAACCTACGAAGTGTTTTCTTTCATTTACTAAAACTCACAGATATAAATCCTCGACATTGTAACTGGTTCAGTAAGAACCTTACATTAGATACATGGATCGATGCATCTTATGTCCTAAGACAAGATTTAGGTAGGACGGTTTTGGGTAGAAATTATAGATAGTGGATTACTAGACTTTATTGAAGAGAATTTAGTTGCCACCTGCCATCTAGAATCTCTGTAGTGCCTACTTTAGGGGTTTTGTATGAGAATAACGCCAACTGTGACCTAACCAAGAAATAACGCCTGCTTGGTGAGAAAGATAGGACATATTCAGCTCATCAAGCATAGGAACAAGTCTCAAAACTGCGATATTGGACCGCCCACGAGGTGTGCAGTACCTAAACAGCTTGGTCTTTACCCAGTCGCATTGAGACCTTTGCAGAGTGAATATCGATAAATATATGTATATGTACACACAGAGATTGATCTGACCGCGCGTAAAGTGCATCCTTCTCCCTCCGAATGATGCCTCACTCTTCTGCACATATCTAGAGAATCTCACACTTTTTCCTATTGATGAGCAGTACACGGTTTGACATCTGCAACATTCTAGGTGAGGTTAGGTTAGTAATTAGGTTGGAGATAAAGGAACAATTAAATGGCCTTCCAAATCTCTAAAACAACACAACAATATGATATATATTTCATTGATATGTTCTGAACATAATATTATCATGACACCATCTGCCATATTGGAGCGTTTTAAAATTTCCAAATAAACTCGATGTAAATAATATTAATAAATACTCCATCCATAAAGCTTCATCACCATGTCACCATATCACCATATAAAAAAATGACGAAAACTTAACTAACCCATTTGATCTTGTATACACACGTGTATATAAATGTAACCTGCCTTTTAAGCCAGCACCACCATACGCCCGACGTTGGTATGCGTAGTAGTACGAATCTTTCACGAATCTTTCTTTCAATCTTACATCGAACGGTGTATTATTTCAATGTCATGAAACATAAATAAGAAACAATTGAGAAAAGTAGTTAGTAATAATGATGAATTCAGTTATATAAAAGGTGCAACCGTAACCCAACTGCAACAATACTTCGCATTTAGTTTGTACCTTTATTTTTACAACAGCGAAGTTTAGCTTAGTGCTATGCGTCCACCTAACCGCGAATATTCACTGGAATAGATACTGACATCCAGGTGACTGATATGAAAATCGAACCCACGCGCCATCCGGTCCGGCAATTTAAACCATCTCGAAGCAATTACCGGCGTCGTTACCCCAGATAATTCCAAAGAACTGGTAGACTTTCCGTTAGGTAATTATGGGCATTTACCCTCAGAAAATCTCGCCGTCGAATCAAAGGGCAAGTAGTCATATAAAAGAGTTACCCACTACACCACTTGACTGACAATTTTAACAGAATACATGAATATTTAGTATTGGCGGTATAATTATATTCTTGGGTCCAGTTTCAGGAACACTTTGGAAGGCAAACAGGATCAGGAACAGGAAAAATTTGACACCTCTCCTTACGCATGGGTGAATTTTTTCTTGACTGAACTTTTCCAACTACATCCTTTATCCTTTCTTTCTTTAGAAGAGTCTTTAGAAGAAAAAAATTATGTGTGTCCAAACTGTTGAATAGGTGGATACCCTGTTTTCTTACGTCAAACATGATTGATTAACATTGCGATGCAGCTTTTCTAAATGTGTCTTATTAAGAGGTATCCACAATGTTTACATTTAACATTGATGTTTCTATATCGACCCTCCAAACGAAATGAGGACCGATATTGACTAGCGGTTGAAAAACAACCGTCACAAATTCTTCATAAACAAAGAGTGAAACATAAGCGCATATCGAGATGGATTTTGACAGCGTTATGTTGCTGCATTACAGCAACAAACAATGCGAGAGAAATTGTTACAAGGAAGCGATATATTCAGTCTCTGGTTAACGTGGTGCAGGATTTGACTGTTACAGAGGGACATTAACAAAGTTCTTCTCCATCATAATGTCAGATCCTATAGTGCTCGTATTATATTACGGCCTTTAATGTAGGAGCATATTTTGACTTAGAACCCGTCTCCTCATTCTCCAAATATTAGCCTGCTACACTATCGCTGTTTCTGCGCCTTAAATCACGTGTGTTTCTTTTGTAGATCTCTTATAAATCATATTATATATATATATATATATATATATATATATATATATATATATATATATATATATATATATATATATATATATATATATATACATATATATATATATATATAAATCACTTTTTTACAATGACTCACCGTCACCTATGTTTCTTTCGTAGATCTCTTGGAAATCATATTCTTTTGATTACAATCGCACTTCTTATTTCTGTATGGTTTTTATTTTAGCCGTATTTATTACCATGAAACAGAATAATCTGTATCACGCAGTCAATGAATAAGGTTTTATTGCCCGTGTAATATTGTGTCTGTGTACATAAAACTTGGTTTTGCCTTTGATCAACGGGCAGATATTATTGTACGTTTTTGGATGCCGTTTTAGATCTAAATCAAAACCATATTTTGTGGCTGTGTGGACCACATATTCATATAAATTATCCCGGTATTCAGCCATCCGTTTTAAACCAATTTGATGCTTTTACAGCCTTATTTCGTATCGCATCCATGTTTTAACGCAACCTCATAAATTTGTTCCTAATTCGATACCGATAAAAATAGATGTTTTATGATTGTATCTTTGCATGAAGTTTTATTTTATTTTCGAGCACTGTGACGCCTATTAGTAATTAGTAGATGCTTATGAAATATAAACAAAATATATTGGATTTGGGCCAGTAAAATTGATGGCCAGTAAATACTGATAAATCACGGTATTCGTCATCGAGTTGTCCTCTGTTTGAATCTGTACACTTCCCTTCTCCGTGAATTTTTCCTGAACTCCAGGAGTTCCTCCAGGGTCTAATCTTTAGCCTCTTCTATTTGATATCTTTATCAATGAAACTCTGGATATCTATTTCTTTTATATACGTTTTTTTAAATACAGGGTCCGGCAGGAACGTATGGAAGATTTGAACGGGGCGCCAAGCAAGGTGGGGTGAACCTAATGTTTTCGGAATAGGTAGTATCTACTGGTCACGAGATGCCATTTTAGTTGCCATGGAGCCGTGGTCTATTGAGCATCGTGTGTTTGTTTACAACACTTTCATTGAAACGGGTCGTTCTGTCATTCAAACACAGACGATTCCGAAATCATTTTAACGTTGGCCATCACGGTCGTGTTCCGAAGTTTGAAACGATCATGAAGTGAGTGAATAGCTTTCAAAGAACTGGATCTTTGAGACCTGGAACTGCGCGAAGAGGTGATCGAACGGTAAGGACCCCGGAAAATATTAAAAGGGTGCGTCAAGCAGTTGAAGCCAGCCCTCGTCGATCAGCCGTACGTCAGGCTCGGGCTCTACGGATGTCAGACCACTGAGTTCGCCGAATTTTACACCTCAACTTGCATTTTCATCCGTATAAGATGATGGTTGTTCAAGAATTGCAGCAAAACGACTACGGCAGACGGATGAGGTTTGCAGAAGCGATGTTGCAAATCTTGACAGATGACATTGTTTTGATAATGATTGACGAAGCCCACTTTCATTTGTCAGGGGTGGTTAATAAACAAAACTTCCGTTATTGGGCCTCTAAAAACCCGCAAGAGCTCCATGAACGACCTCTCCACAACGAAAGGGTAACTGTTTGGTGTGGAATTAGTCGAAACTTCATTATTGATCCATACTTTTTTCGTGAAAACGGTCGGACCGTCACTGTCAACACAGATCGTTACCTACAGATGTTGCGTGATTATTTTCTGTCAGAACTGAGAAGACGACGTATCAACCTGAATACTGTATGGTTTTAACAAGATGGGGCGACTTGCCATACATCAAGAGCAACAATGGGTTTTTTAAGAAACACATTCCCTGGACGTCTGATTTCATTGCGAGGAGATGTGGAGTTGCCCCCTCGATCACCGGACCTATCACCATATGATTACTTTTTATGGGGCTATCTCAAAGTACGAGTGTACATAAACAAACCACGTACACTCGAAGCCCTAAGTGGGACAATAACCCAAGAGATTCGAGCAGTTCCACGTGAAATGCTTCAGAGGAGTATGCAGAACTTCTCACGTCTTCAGGAGTATTTCGACAAAAATGGACGGCACTTAACTGACGTTATTTTTGGTACCTAATCAAATTTTTTTTTCTTACTCTTAACTGGTTTTGTAATAGCAACATCTAAGGTACACATTCAAAAAATAGAATTTGAGTTTAGGTAAAAAATGAGTGAGTTACAGTTTTTTCAAGTCTTCCATACCTCCCTGCCGAACCCTGTATAATATATTGTTCGAAGCTATGAACAATTTAGACATCAACCAGTGGAGAAGCGTCAGTTTCCGGGGTCAGACGATAATTGTTTTCCTCTTACCCTATTTTATAAATTGACGACGTTATTTTATGTGTTGAAGTAGACCTTTGACTTTAAGTAACCTTATGAAAAATAATCATGTGGAATCAAATCGGGATAACCGGCTGGCCACTCAATTTTTCGGCGTTCATATAGCGTTGGAAATAGATTAATTTAGGCTCCTGAGGTCCCCTGAGCCTCAATTAAGTGCAGCCCAAATGTTTATTATTAATATTGTATTAATTATAGATCTCCAAGACCCACTGTGGATTTTCTCTGTCCCAATACCTACTGCTCTATTTGCTGTGTGCATAAACATTATTTTATCACAACAATGAAGGTTATTTTATAAATCATAGAGATGTATTTATATTGACCTCGGAAATTTTCAATCATCGAACAGGATGACTTCTGATAATTTTTAGAACTAAATGAGTTTTATGTAAGTATGTCCTTTTTCTTTTGTGAATACACAATAATAAGGTTTCACTGATTATTAATAATTGACAACAATTCCACTTGTATCCAAATATTTCGACATTCTTTTCGTCATCCAGTCCATCATCCTTCCTACCAAATATAGCAGGAAAAATTATGTAATTTTCAACCAAATATGAGATCAAATCTAATAGATGAGTCAGTTTTATCTAGTCATTCTATTGAATTGAATGTCATGATTATGCATAGTTGTTAACCTAATTGGTAAAAACAATTTAGGGTTCCTTGACTCCATATAGTTCAAAGCATACAATGAAATTTAAAATTTAATTTGTTTTTTAATCTATACATTCATGTAATTCAAAGGATCTGACATTGCTAAATTCTGAATTATCGCTAAATACAGAATTGTTTAGCATATAATACTTAACTAACACAAATACAGCTAAATATTGAAACCACATTCAAATAAGGTACCACACACTCCAATTTCATTAAAAACACTCTCAAGCAATCGTGTTAAGTATGTCACAACCTTATAACGAGTGTCCCAGCGAGAGATAGCCGATTATGTTTGTAACTAGTAGTGTTGTAGTAGGTGTAGTTTGTAATTTTGGGTTCAATTGTTTACTTAAACTATGCCATTAGACATGAAATACAATGTCTTGTAAGTGGTCGCCTCTGCTTCTCTGGCAGCAGTGGATTCTTTTAATGAAGCCTTCCATCATTTCGCGGCATAGCTGTGGCCATATATCCGCAATAACTTCGCTAATGTTATTTTTCAGCTGTTCAATCGTAACGGGATTATTGGCATAGACTTATCCTTTAACGTAGTCCCACAGGAAAAAGTCTAATGGGGTCAATTCACAAGAGCGTTGAATGGTCCGCTTAGCAGGTACCTCACGACGACCCATAATTGCACGTAATTTCATTTCAGTGTCCACAATTGAACCATTAGTTTCGTAGTACGCTTTGACAATAAGTATGCGTTGCTCAACAGTATAGCGCTCCATTTTGTAATGGCATACTCTTCACGTAATAACTACGAAGCATCAACTTCCAAGACTTGCCTCAAGAGTAATGGCGACAAGTTTAAATCGGCTACCTCTCGCTGGGACATCCTGTATAAGGTACATACCCTGAATTTATGAAATCTGGAACATCATCTTTATTTTTTGTTATCACATAATCAGCATGAAAGACTGTTATATATGTTTCAAATTACTCTCCAACCCATCTGCTCTGATAACTCTGTTAGACAAAAATACGACAACTTTTGTCATGTAATTCAGCGCTCGGCGTTTGACATATAGCCAGAAGAATAGCTGTTTTGACCTAATTTGTTTAGTCCTTATTATATAAGGCATTTGCAGATGGGTTGAAGTATAAACTCCTTATTTCTGTTGTTTGAATGTTACCCTCTGGTAGTAAAACTTTGCATTATATTGATGATCTCAAGTTTTTACTTCGATTTAGATTGTTTGAAACTACCAAGAGATGGCGCTTGGTACGTTCTACTGCGGTGGAACGTAGCAA
The DNA here is from genome assembly GCA_037954035.1 of Rosalia funebris. Lineage (NCBI taxonomy): Eukaryota > Metazoa > Arthropoda > Insecta > Coleoptera > Cerambycidae > Rosalia > Rosalia funebris. Next base: position 10,131,710 of record JAZFAV010000022.1, read on the forward strand.
CGTCTACTAGATGTGAGCTTTATCTGTCGAAAGTACTCGTTTACACTGCATTGACGAGACCCAAGATAGATAGGTCGAAACCGGTGTGCAGTTAACGATATCCTGAGATAGGTGCCACTTTGCATATATCTTGGTGGTTTTGGAACAATCACTGTATTTGTAGTGTTAACTCTGCTGGACAAAAATACGACAAATTTTGTCATGTAATTCAGCGCTCAGCGTTTGGCATATAGCCAGGAGAATAGCTGTTTTGACCTAATTTGTTTAGTCCCTATTATATAAGGCATTTGCAAATGGGTTGGAGCATAAACTCCCTATTTCTGTAGTACAAAATTAATTAACAATATACAATAGCTTCGAATATATTAACAAATCCTGATCGTTTATAGGAAAGGTAGGAAATCAAATCAGAATCATCCAAGATGTGAAAGGACTGTAGAATTGAAATATTGAAGAAATCGTCAAAGTGGTGAAAAGTTTTTTAATAAATCAAAAGTTAGCCTCTGATATTGCAAATTAAGCAAGAACAATAGAAACCATAAGTTTGCGTAAGGATTTCGGGATGATGAAAGTGTCAGGAGGTTGCTCACGGTAAAACCAAAAATTTATGAAGATCACTCAGCTTTGATCTTTGTCCCAGGATGAATACCTTACAAAAAGAATCCACAACACTGGAAAAGACAAATGTACAACGTTTGTCAGAGAAACCAGCGCCTACAATATTTAGGACACTGAAGGAAGTCGTTTACTCCAGAAATTGCTTGAACTAATATTTTCTTTGGGATTGTTAAAATTATTCAATTCATATTTATTGGGAAAAAATAATGTGTGATATGTGCCAATATGCTGTGGTCATGAGTCGGTTGATATCTGACCTTGCAATATCTGGCGTTCTTCAGGGATCTAATCTAGGTCCTCTGTCATTAAAATGTTTCTAGATATAGAGTTGCGCATGATGGTGATCGCTTATTCCTACTAATAATTGAAAATAATATGAAATCGTGTGTAGTAGTAATGTCCTCATCATACTATTGTGAGAATATCTGTATATAATAGAGGCCTACAAATTTTGATATTTTGACAGTTGATTTGGGTTTGATTTTCTAAAGTTGAGTTGGGTTTTGATAAATGATTATAAGTGAGTTACTTACGCTGATTTCATATCTACTTTCCGTTTTTCCCCTCACGTAAGATATTTGATCGACTGAATAATCACAATAAATTAAAAACTAAAGGAAAAATTACATTTTAATAAACATTAAAAGACATAGTAAAAAGCAACAACAAAAATAGTCTTGAGTCTCTAATTTATTTTTTTTCCTTGAAAATCTCCCCTTTTTAAAAAAAACTTTGTTGTGTGTTTTCTCTTGTGTAATCATTCGTTGGATGTTTTTTTTCAGCATTCAGCAGTAATCTGCCATCATCGCCACATCCCATCGACAATGGCACCTCGTTTCCATTTCCTTTATGTCTTGATGGAATCTTTCACATTGCTCCTGACTAACAGCACCAAGATTTTCTGGAAAGTAGTCTAGATGAGCATGCAGAAAATGAATTCTTAATGTTCATATTACAACCAAGTTGCTTAACCATACAAAATTAAATCCTTTGCTGATTAGATTTTCACTTTATATTTGTTTAACATAACAATAGTTTCGCCAACACAGTTGGTTGAGTACGTGGACTATATACTCAATAGTTTATGTACTCAACATCTGAAGAAGCCACTGTATTGGCGAAACAATTGTTATGTTAAACAAATAAAAAGTGAAAATCTAACCATCAAATGTTTTAATTTTGTATAAATATGGATTTTCATCAAGTAACGGCCCAATCAATTGAGAGCAAGTTGCTTAAACTTATCCAGCATTTTGTTGACAATTTCTTCATATTGCAGATGTTTATAATTTTCTAAAACAATTCTGTTTCATTTTTAAAGCATATCCAAGATTCCTTTTCAATTTCTGTCATTGTTGCCTCAAACTGTTGGTCCTGCATTAATTTTCTTATTTGTGGACAAAAATGCTTTCCTTTAATTTTGATTCAGAAAGAGCTGTAAATTTACCACATAAGTACTTGAAACAATTCCCATTGTTATCTATAGCTTTTACATATTGCTTCAATAATCCTAATTTAATATGAAGTAGCAGCAAAAGATTTTTTTGCGGATCAACCAAATTTGTATAAATAACGCTTTTAGAACCAGGTGTTAAGTTTATAATAAAATATATTTGGTGTATTTTTACAACTTTTAGGCATTTTGAAAATAAAATAAAAGCACATGACGCGATGTCACGAGAGAACGGACACACTTAAAAACGTACTACAGCGACTACGTAAATACCCGAATAGTATAAAACCGGAATATCCCCACCAGCCAACTCTGATTCGGCAAATTCCGTACGTTTCAAACCGATTAAACACAGGGGCGTCGCAAATATTGAAGCAAAATTTAATTTTATAGAACCTCGGTTTCAAAAACAACAAATAATTGTACAATGTACATTTACAAATACTGATGCGTGATGGAAACAAGAAAATAGTGTTCTTGAAGTTTTAAATGTAACACTTGCCTCGTTCAGCCATATTCTCCAAACAGAGGTATTCCTACTGTTAATTAGGACAAGATTTATCTTGAGAGATCGTATCTTGACAGGAATCAATGCACAGCTGACCGGATATTGGAAACTTATTCATCCTATGTTTACTTTCTGAGTTATTGCTACACAAATTAATCCTTCTATTTGTTTACTAACACTTGTTTATACATTAGCATGCCTTTCTGAAACAAGCTATGGGCTTTAAGATCGCTAACAAAATTCTTGATTTATTATTTTTGTCCTTTGAAAGATGTACTGTGTGCCGGCTTGGTACAGAAGACCCAGCTTATATTCTGAGTGCACCAGACATAGTCCGGTATATTTGTACTGATGATTCCTACTAAGAATTATTAAATCGCTATATGCAGTTCCGGGACAGCCTGGTGTAACTGAAAATAATTAAACAAATTTAAAAATAAATAATATATCTGACGGAATTCTGAAGACATGAAGGATAAATAAACGTATTTCCTTATCAGAAATAACTTTTGACTTTATTTTAATTATTGTCGTAACCATAATTCGGGTTGTATTATGTCACAATAATTAATATATTTTTTTTATTATTTATATTAAAGTTTTTAGTATGCATTTATATGTTTTATGGCATATTCTGAAAACAATGCGAACACACTAGAGATATTTATACTTTTTTGAATAGTTTTATGTTCCCAAGAATAAAATTCATTGAACATGATGCTTGAATTAAAATTTAATTAATATAAAATGATTGAAGCTGTCAGTCATGTCATGTATTCAACAAATAAAAGCTCTTTATGTTCATTTATTCATGACGTCCGTTTGACGTTACCCAGTTTTTGAAAATACCGTTGTTATAAAAGCCTATATCTACAACTATTAGTTCGATTTTTTTGTATTGCACAGGATGGATAAAAAATAGGACACATTTTTCTTAAATAAAACCGATTTTCTTATATTTAAAAATATATTATCCGTAAATTCTCCGTCCAAAGTACGAGCCAATTCGATCTACGCAGCCGACGCATTATTTATTTTTCGTATAATAGTTTCAACATCCAATTTTGCGGAATTTCGAATAAATATTTACTTAATGCATATAGCGCAGAGTAGATTTATTCCGTACGCGAAATGTGCTCTTAAGAACTGACAGTAAAATATTATGTTTAGATTAATTTATGACGGACAAGTGGAGGAGAGTTTAATGGACTAGCGAATTTTATTTCGAGAAGCATTTTGTCGTACTGCTGATGCCTTTCATTGATTGTAATGGCGAGAACTGAAGCCAAGTATAGACGCATAGTAGTATTATAAAATTCAATCGCTGCATCACTTCCAAAGTAGTTGTTAATATTTATTTTTCTGCTTTAAATGAAGCTGTTGTGAAATAACAGGATATACACTAGGCACAAAAATTAAGGCATGTAAGGAAAATTTAATTTTTATGTGATTTTCAAAGGGCTGTAACTTGGAGAAAAATAGTCGTAAAACAATTTTAAAAAGAGAAAATGAAAGCTCCAAATTTCTAGTCTTCAGATCTCAAAATTTTTTTCAACTGAAATTTTTGAGTAGCCATAAGAAAGCCATCGGAAAAAATTAAAATTTTGGCTTTCATTTCAAGAAATCCGCGGACTTTAATAAATTGTTTTTAATGATTTTATCACAATAATAATAGTTTTTAGATAATTCTATCCTCTTTAATTTGAGTGATCTAAAATCGCTCATCCTGTACAAAGGGAACAGGATGAGCGAAACTCGATGTCTCGGCTCTATTATAAGAAAAGGAAAAACGATAGAAAAAATCTGAAAAGAGGTTCTTAAATGGAATTGAGCAAAGTCCATTTTAAGCCAAATCTGCATGTTTTCCATATTTGAAAACTGAAGTAATATCCTGAAAATATTTTTCTCAGAAACATACCTATATTTTGGCATATTTAAAATGAGCTAATGTTTGTGAACAAATTTTGTAAAGAAATAAATTTGCTATATTTTTCCGTTAAACAATTATAAGCAAATTTGTTAAAAAAAAGTATTATCAAAAATTCGCAATCGTCACGATTTAAAAAAATCGCCTTTGGATATAAATAGCAAAGTCGCATTTATCAATAATTAATCTAGTGGTTAACAAATATTGTTTTGTTGTCATTTGACTTTGAAAAATGTTCACGCACAAGGAAAAGATATGTTATTAGTTTACGGGGAATCTCAAAAGAACCCTAGAAGAGCAGTTCAGTTATTCGCCCAGAGATACCCTGAGCGTGCTATTCCAAACTTAAAAATATTTTCAATATTGGAATGCAATTTACGTGCAAATAACGAGGCATTTTTTTCTCGAAAGGGAAGAAAAATTGTTAAAATGGTTAATTCTGACAATACTGTTGCTACTGTTTTGCAGTATTTTGAAGACCATCCAAGGAATTCAATTCGACAAGCCTGTCATGGGTTGAATTTGAGTTGGCGGTTTCTTCAGCATGTGTTGTGGACAGACGAAAATCGGTTTGTTAGTAACGGTAAGCCCAATAAAAGAAATGAACATTTTTGGGCTACTGAAATTCCACATTTTGTCAATCCGATTGAAAACCAAGGACACTTCGAAATTAACATTTGGCCTGGTATTATTAATGAGCATTTGATTATTCCATATTTTTGCGAAGGAATTTTAAATACTGAGTAATATTTGCAGTTTCTTCAAGAACAGCTTTCTGTGCTTCTCGAAAATGTGCCATTACAGCTGCGAGCAAACATGTGTTTCCAGCATAACGGAGCTCTACCGCATAAAGCAAGAATTATTGTCCAACAATATTTAAATGAAACTTACGGAAAAAATTAGATGGGTATAAATGGACCAATACAGTGGGCGCCTAAATCACCGGACTTGACACCACTAGACTTATTGTGGGGAACATTCTATTAATCTGTTAACAGCAACTCTGTTAGATCACCATCTGTTAACTTGGAACATTTAAAAGAAAAAATCAGAAATGCTTGCGATGAACTATCTAGAGAAATGTTTCGTAAGGCTTCAATGAAGAGAAGTAAGGCAGAGACTGGATAAGTGTTTAGAACTAGGAGGTGGTCACATTGAGAATTTGTTATAGTGATATATATAGCCTATATACTTTGTTTCTTTCTGTGGTAAGTAATAGTTGTAATATATTATGTGTCTTGTTATGTTAAATTAATACTCACCTAAATAATACTAATTAATAATATTTAATTATTGACAGATGCGACTTTGGAATTTGTTTCCAAATACTACTTGTTTAAATCGTGACGATTGCGAATTTTTGATAATACTTTTTTTCACAAATTTGCTTATAATTCTTTAACGGAAAGAAATAGCAAATTTCTTTCTTTACAAAATTTGTTTAGAAAAAACAGCTCTTTTTAAATATGCCAGAACATAGGTATGTTTCTGGGAAAAAATAACTCGATGACGTCATTACTTCAGTTTCCAAATATGGAAAAATATGTAAATTCAGCTTAAAATGGACCTTACTCAATCCCCTTTAATAACCTCTTTTCAGATTTTTTCTATCGCTTTTCCTTTTCTTATAATAGAGCTGAGACGTCGAGTTTCGCTCACTGTGCAATGATTTTTCGTTGAATTATTGTTGTTCAAAGCAAAAAACTCAGTTTTGAATTTGGTATTTTCACTAATTCAGGTAGGGTTTTAAAAACTAAAAAGTATTTTTATCAATCGTAGATATTAGTTTTTAATTTAAAAAATTTAGGTGCGAAAATGTTGATTGAAAAAGAGGAAAAAAATTGCGTATTTAGGGATATTCTCTTAACTTAGCATAACTTTGCATAATAATGAATAGACTAAGGATGTTGATTATTTCTCTTCAACCTTAGAGTACCCTAAAGAAACCCTGAACATTTCACAACGTTGCGATTTTTGTTTTCAATGGAATTCATTCGGAATTATTGAATCGCTTTTGCAAAAAATCAATTTAAGGATGAATTTTTCATTTTTTATTAATTTTTTGAGGTTGAAAATGTTTTTTAGCAATAATCCATTTTTTTATCAAAAAATGTTAATTAATTGTAAAAAAAATAAAAGAACGTTTTAAAAAAACTGATGTATTTGTTTTAAACGACGCTAACTCAGCGAAAAATCATCATACAAGGCTTCTAGATCGCTCAAATTAAAGAGGATAAAATTATCTAAAACCCTTTATAATGAAATCACTGAAAAATTTCCGTGGACCATGAACCTTTTGAAAAGCAAGCAAAAATTTGGAAAAAAATTTCCAATAGTTTTCTTATGATTACACAAAAACTGCTGATGAAAAAATGTTAAGCTCAATATCTGAAAACTGGAAACTTTGAGCTTTCAAACTTTATATTGCAGCCCTTTGAAAATATCCTAAAAATTTAGGATTCTTTTATATCCCTTAATTTTTGTGCTTAGTGTATAGCTTAATCTAGTAAGCTTTAACTGTTTCTTAAAAAATATATTAAGGGAATTCCTGACAACATTTGTACATCGTGAATAGAGATATTTAAAGCAAAACAATTAGCAAAATAATTAATTTCTATTCGATATATTAATGAGATTTTTTTTAGGCAGAAACAATTGTCTGTATATGTTTTTTAAATTATAATAAACATATGGTTTTGCTTAATATTTAATTAGTGCTATTAATACCCTTAGTATTTATCTATGGTAATTTAATTTACACAAGTTAATTTACTTAATATTTACCTTACAATATTAATTTTATTAAATATAATGTACACTTCATGTATTATATACGAGTATATACAGCCAGAGCCACCGAAATATTGACGGTAAGATGCTGTAGTGTAATTTTAACTTTAGATCGTGGGCGTACGTTAATTTGTCAGATTTGATAGTCCTACAGTTGTCAAGGATGAGACTGTTAAACGTCAACAATAGCTTAAAAAAATAAAGAACAAAGTAAAAAAGATGCCAAGACACTTAATCGAGTCGCAAAAAGCGAGAGCTATAGCTAAGTCGGAAAAACACTGGAGTAGTTGCTGTGATTTGTACGTCAGTAAAAGTCGTATATTTTATGTAAAAAGACAGCTGGCAAGAAGAACAAAAACTACAAGTGCCTATCAGGCAAGGTGTCGGTAAGATCTCCAGTAAGAATGGGAACAATACTCTGGTCGAATTTATTCATCAGAATCCTTTCACCACCGCTGTAAAGGCTCGGAAGAAATAGTTTTCCAAGAATCTATACGAACAGCACAGATACGTTTAGATGAATTGGGATCATCATCCCAGAAACTCAATAAAAACAGGAAATCAGGTTTCAATGAACACCAAAATATTACGCGTTCCTCAACACGCGTTTCGCCAACCAAGCTGGCATCATCGGGAGATGAGTAAAACTGAAAAAACTCGTTAAAACTATTTTAGTCATCTGCCGATTATGTCAACTTGCTTAGCGGAATTCGTTAGCGTAAAGAATTGTGCAATTCTTCGGTGGTCATCTAAAACTTGTCTCCTGTTTTTGTTGCTGCATTGAATATTCCAACCCATTCCCAGGATCAGAAGCTCAAGGTTTACGAAGTATTACACGCTGCGTCCCAAAACCAGACTAGTTTTCTATTAATGAGGGGCTTGGATGAGTCTATTGGAAAATGAATGAACGACTAACGACGCACAGAAACGTGGGAGAATGTAATATTGCCAACAGTGAGGCAATATTTATATGCCCAGAATATCTAATAAAAAGTGTTATGGCGGTTGATGGATATGCAACAAAATATTAACGTAGAAAGAACTACGAATATCTGACACGATAGGCATGTAGTCTCCCGTTAATATAAGACTGGAAAGTCTACCATCATTTATATAACTATTTTGACAATTATTTCATTTATACTAGACATATTTTATTTATTTATTCATTAAATTTCTTCGAAAATCACATTATATTCACATCCATTATCTACACAACAATTTTGAGAATTATTTCATTTACACTAGAGTATTTATTTATTCAGTAAATTTCTTCGATAATCACATTATATTATATACAACACAAACCCATAAAAGAACAATTTTAGGGTCTATTTGCATACAATATGACGAAAATGATTTTTCGAAGAAATCTGTTATTTATATTTCAAGTGCAAGGTATCTCTATGGAAACATTGCTGATAATTTTCAAAAAATAAAACCCGCAACGGGTAGGATTCGACATCTGTTCCGGATGGGAACCGAGCGACAGACCTCAGTTCTCATCAGTGACGTACAGGGTACGCCGATCCAGGACAAATGCCGAATGAAGTCCGTGGGGTATACATCTACATCGATACGATCTATGTTAGTAACATATAAGTCGGGAATAAATAAAGGAACTACCAAACCGCCAAGCGGTTTATCAAGTAATTCCCGACTAGCAAGGCTATTACATAATCGCTATAGCAGACAAGTACTCCTCAGGCTAAAGCCTCGCCAGGCATTGAGTTAAACCTAAAAGCAATTCTCGATCCCTTTCTCGTGTTTCTGCACGATCAGACAAGGTTCCAAAAAGTAAAACCCGTCGTTCGGTTCCCATCCGGGACAGATGTCAAATCCTACCCGTGGCGGATATTATTTTTTGAAACCTTGTCTGAGCGTGCAGATACACGAGAAAGGGGTCGAGGATCACTTTTAGGTATAATTCAATGCCTGGCGTGGCTTCAGCCCGAGAAGTAGTTGTTTCCTATAGCGATTATGTAATAGCTTTGCTATTCGAGTACAACTTGCTTATATGTTATTGCTGATAATATTCATTCTGGAATTTCATTCTGAAAAAGTAATACCTTTTATAATAAATAAACTTGCAAAAATAAAATCCAGAACTACTGAATCGAACAAATCTGTATTCAGTACAAGAAATGGTTTACATTAGCATTTTTTTAATATGTTCTTAAACTAAAGTTTTATTATACTAAAATTAGTGTCCGATCGAAACACGATTTTCCATTGGAGCCGTAACCGAAACCGAAACCGAAACTGATGTAGTTAAGTTAAAATTCAGTAAAATTTTCATCATACCTTGAAATATAGTGGTTTTCGTAGCATTGTAACAGATTATTCGCTGAGATTAAATAAAACTTAAAAGAGTTCAATTTATTAGAAAATCACTTTATTTTCGGAATGCAATGTAGGCACAAAATTATTTGGAGAAAACCTCATAAAATTACAACTTATAAATAAATAGTCTTTTCAATAAGTATTTGTTACTAACAGGTTCTTTTATAATGTATGCTATTTTCTTAAAATAATATTCATATTTTCTTAATTCTTTAATAAGTCTTAATTCTACAAATTAAATTAATGAGATCTTGCATTTGGCACCTTTATACAAAATAATTAACAAACAAAGAAAACTAAAAAAAAACAACTATATATATATAAATATGTTCCGAACATTACCCGACATGAACGCTAGTTTTGATTTCGAATTTTTGACCGAAACCGAAAGTGCTGTCGAAACCGGCATTTTTAACCGAAACTGGCCGAAACCGGAACGGAAACCGAAACTTCGGTTAGTCATTAATTAAAATACTTAAATTAGGGATACAATAAGAAACACTAAAATACATTTAATTACGTCAATCAAGGACTTAATACGACAGTGATGCCTACTCCACCACTCCTTTCACAGTTCGTTTGAATTCCATTTATGTATTTTATTGACAATAGCATGCTAATTTTTTATTAACCTTTATTCTAAAAAAAGTTCACACCGTTTCTTCAGAAGAATCTAATGACTCGAATTATTTCTACGTAACATTAGATAAGTACTCTTCATAATCTTCTGGCTAAATACTAACTAAACTGGCTGTCATCTGTAAGGAAGTACTGTTGTTTCATGTAAACAACTTTCAATTAAATGGCGGATGCGCCGTTGTTATTTTAGCGTTTTGGAATATTACAAAGAACCTTATTTGAATATTTATTACTGTTGCTGTATCTTTATTATGTCTCTATCACCGTTGTCAAGTAATCACATAGTTCGAAATGAAGAGAGGGAGGGAAGAGAGCAAGTAACAACAAAACAAAAGAATTAAAAACAGCAAAAACTTCAAGCTTCATTCGCCATGTAACAGTATCCAAAATAATGAACAGATTGTGTCCAAATATTTTCATATATTTAGCATTACACAGTATTTTTCTCTATAAATTACTAACCGTCCAATATGAATTTCCCTTTTTTCAATATCGATAATTTGATATAAATCGGTACCTCAAGCATTCTTTTCACAAAACTAAAATTCTTTTGACACTATTACAGCATCCATTCGCAGAATATATAGTCTAAAATTATCTTGCCAATAAAATGTACCAGCGTGATACTTTTTAGTATCTTAAAATAAATAATTTTTATTATATATAATAATACCTTTAAATTGCAATATGGCAGAAATCACAGCGTACATATTATTCATATTCAAAAATATCACTATAGGTTATATTTTTATAAAATAATGTACCTAAATGTACCTAAAGGTACATTTTTTAATAAAAGATATTAAATTTGTTCTGACGAATAAACACTTTTTACGACCTCCAAAAATGAAATCTAGAATTACTGAATCGGACAAACTTTTTTTAAAAAATTTAATGTTAAAATGCTTACTACATTTCAATCCTAAATTTCTAAATTGATACAAAAAAAAATTTAAATAAATACTCCAATCAAAACAACAGTAGTAGTAAATATATTCAATGATTTCAATACAGGAACACCTAAAAACTATTTAAATAAAGTCGTATGCAACAACATTTCAAAATATTTAAAAATCAGATTGGCACCTTCTCCATTTATTCAAAAATTATTTACTAGTTACTGCAGGGTATTTTACTTTTCCACACTCCACTATACGCGGAAAAGTAATGTAATTGTGTAAAGAAAAAGTGAAAAACTAAATTTTTTTTGGGTTTATTTTTCGTTTTTTGGTCTAAAAACCAAAACAAAAATGGTTTTTAAAAAAATGCTGTGTGTGCGTCATCGTTGTCGTGGGCATTTATTCTTGTTAGCACGATAACTCAATTAAATCGTGTCGGATCGATCGGGTTTTGACTGATTCTGATTGGGGACGTCTCCCAGATGACAGCTGTTGATTTTGAGGTGGATAGAACACACTCTACCATGTACATGGGTCATGAGAAAGTACAATGGTGGACTATTTGAGAAATTTTTTTTGTTAGCATGATCATTTAATTAAATCGTGTGGGATCGATCGGGTTTCGACTGATTATGATTACGGACGTCTACCAGACGACATCTATTGATTTTGAGGTGGATAGGACACACCCCACCCTGTTCATGAGTCATGAGAAAGCACGATGGTGGACTATTTGAAAAAAGTAAAACTGTCGCATAAAACAGATATTCTACATTTATGTGTTGGTTTAGTTTTTCTCGGCCACTCAATGTCGAGACAGAGATGTTCTACATGCAGAAAAATCCGTTTTAAGGTTTTAAAACTGTTTATTTATTTTCTACTTGAGAACTATTTTAGTCGGTATTTAGGTCAGGTCATCACTGTTGCTTTTGAAAAACGGTGACATTTTCTAGAATTTCTAAAATTCCTCTATTTTTTCAGAAACTCATTCCTAGTTTAATAAAGGAATGAGTTTGTTACTATTTATAAAATTCGTAGGTTACAAACACTAATCTTCATTTTACTTTTATAATTACCCTCTCACTTAAATTCGCTATTTGTGTTTCTTTGAACTACTGTAAACAAATTTATGATATTATCAAGTGAAAGGCAATCTTATCAAGTAAAAGGAACGTCCCTTATAATTAATAGAGAAAGTAGCATCTCTTTCTTGAATTCACTATAAAATTTAGATTCATAATAATTATTTGCAAAGCAGTTTTTCAAAATAACTACTGATAGTAGAAAGTAGCCCTGTAGAAAGGGAGAACCTATGAGAAATATAGATATGGTCACGATTCTGTCAAATGGGGAAAATGAAAATAAAACTATATATTTTTGCTAGGGAGTTAACAAAACCTAGCTCTTAAATTTGTTCTCCTACTAATTTCTTTACTATTGTGTGGATCTATAACGTTTTCAGAACATGAATATTTTTAGTAAATGAAAGAAAATACTTTCAGGTTTCACAAAAATTGCAGACTATATTTCTAGCAATTGTTTCGGCTTTATGCCATTCTCAAATGGTAACAAACTTTTACTAAATCTAGTAAGTGTAAAATTCAGTCTATATAGGCAGGAAGCAACATCTAGTGATTTTATACTACGGCTGCTTTTATTATTGATGAAATTCCAAAATATCTGTTTGATCTTCATGTACTTATTATTTTTTTTCTTAAATATTGTCTTTTCGAAGTGATAACTTCTTATGGGAGGGTAAACCGCTTCGTTACGTAACGAGTTACAACGCCAGTCTGTCTGGCTTCCCGTTCTCTCACGCAAACGGCAGCGGTAGGCAGGCTCCTCCTCTCTCACTCTAACCCACAGCGCTAGCCGTATTTCGGACAGACGCTTCCCCCTCTCTCGCACGATCTCAAGCTCTATCTCCTCCTCTCTGCGTGCTTTCGCTGTCTACATCTACGTGCATGTGCATGTGTGCGTTGCTGCTGCTGCGGGGCCGCCTCTATGATTTAGTAATTAGTAAATTTAGTAATTAGTAAATTTAGTAATTTTACAGCATATCATAGTAAAAAAATAATTATACACGTTCTGATAAACATAATTAAAAAAAATATATATTATAAAATTCCGTTAATTTTAACCGGAGATTTTAATGTTAATTTTGCTGCTGATCGAGCTAAAAATTTAGTATCGTTCCTACAATCAAAATTACAATTAAATATGATTAATAAGCCAGAAGAAGCTGCAACAAGTCATGGAACTGTACTTGATGCAGTCTTTGCAAGATTTTTAGATGACATACAATGTAAAAATTTCGTTGCTTATTATAGCTACCATAAGCCAATTGTTACTTTTATAGGATTAAATAATGATACTAATAATGTACATACACAAAATTCTAATGTACATATTCAAGAATTGTAACTAAGAATAAAATATATTTTATAATCAATAAAAGATTTAATTAATAAATAACCTTTCCTTACATTATCATATTAATATACATAAAACTTAAGTAATAACTTAAGCTTTTCTTAAGTTAAACAATTTCAATATCAAATAGTTCAACTTAGATTAGTTTAAGTTATCACTTCTGTCGGGCGTCCCGTGACGCACACGTTTTTTTTAATTTTTAATCCTTCTAATAAATCTAATCTGCCTTTACGTGCATTGTGTAAAATGTTTATTTTTTGGTAGTCCGAAAAATGATTGTTTGCTATACAATGCTCTGCAAAACTAGTGCATTTTTTATTATTTAAAATAGATTTTTTGTGTTTATCATAACGCTTTTCTATAGAACGACCTGATTTATTGATATAAATAGCGCCACAATCATTACAATCTATTTCATAAACGCCACTTTTTTGTGATTTGTCAACTTTTTCTAATTTATTATTTACTAATAAGAAGCCTAAATTATTTTTATTTACACATATAGGTTTTCTTAATCTATTGCATATATTTTACACAATGAACGTAAAGGCAGAAGCTTAGATTTATGATAAGTATTACAAATAAACGAGTAAGTTTAAGAAAGAAGTAATAACCAATGACAAGAATAAAAGCAGCCATAGTATAAAATCATCACATCTTATTACCTGCCTATATAGATTGAATTTTATACTTATTAGGTTTAGTGAAAATTTGTCACTCTTTGAGAATGGCATAAAAGCCGATACAATTGTTAGAAATATATTTTAAAATTTTTGTGAAACCTACCAAATATTTTCATTCATCTGATAGTCAAAAATGTTTCACCAAGTGTCCAGCTACCTCTCCATTTCTACAATCAATATTTTTATAAAATCAACTGAATTAAACCATGTTTCTGGATGTTAGCTTTTCTATGTCACTTAGTATATTTCTATCCTAATTAACACGTAAAAATTACAATGCGCTACTCTACTTCTTTAATTCTTATTATCTACTTATCTTAACAATCATTAATTTAATTTTTTTGACGTAATTAATCGCCGCGGAACCATCACTCATCGAAAGACAATATACAGATTTCCCTTGTGACACTTCCGGGGAAAATTATCCCGCCCTAAACAGTTGCAGCGCCGTCACTTGAAGCGTTCAATTAATCGTGACGAAAACTTATGTCTTAATAGTGGAGCGAAATCACGAAACTTATAGGTATTATTAATGGCTGCTAATTATGGACCGCATGCTCGCATCGGCATTATTATTAGTAATATTTCATAATTAAATTTTATTATAAGAGTTAACTGTGCGGGTCACGGCGGAACTGTGAATGTTAATTCACTAATGTCGGATAATTACGCGAGATCGCATGATTTACGACGAAACAATAAATATTGAGCGATTCAGTATTATACAGGGTGCTCCGCTTGAATGAGGATTCCCCGATTAATGATATCATTTTACGTACCTAGTTTTAACATTTCGTCGGGCGCAGTATCAATCTAGACACATTAAGGCGCAATGCATCTGAGAGATCCCATAATCAAATCTTACATAATCTAGATTTTAACGAGGTGTAGACTTAATTTAACGCTTATTTTGATTAATACAATACAATAATAAATATTTCACACTAGTTTTTAATCGCGATAATTAAATTTACATAAATAACTTATTTAATGTTATAAGACAATAAATTTAAGAAATATTTACACGACAACAAACTATTGACAAGTTTTTTCTGGTTTATGGGCAAAACACGAAAATAAATTAGTATTGAACAATATTTTGAATACATAAAACAAACCACCTATTTTTTCATGTAAAAGTCATAAAGTTATATATAAAAAATATTGGACGTGAATTATGCACTAAAAGAATCGACACCATATCGAGAAAGAGCGGTTTGGAGGTAAGAATCTATAAGGCAGTTCTAGTTAATATTCGTAATACACAAGAAAGGCCAAACAAAAAAGTGACTGCCGGATCTTACAGATCGGTTGCGCCCGACGAAGGGTTAAGACTAAAAATTTGCCATAGCTCGATTATAGTGTTTTGCAAAACAAGTTTTGAATATAGTGCAGGACCAATGCGCACGGCTCGTGTACCAAATATTTGGTCTTCTTCCATTTCTCTAAATATTTGGTCTTCTTCCAAAAATTCAATATCCCCCAGGTCGATTCTTCTTAGCTTGCTTATATCCAAGAAAAATAGCCCAAACGCGGAGTGTCTTCTCCATTCCAGAGCCGGACACTGGCATAGCACATGTTCGGAAGTCTCCACCTCTCCCCCACACCATCTGCATTCCTTGTTGGCGCTCAAGCCAATCCTGCTAAGATGGTAGTCAAGATGACAGTGTCCTCTTAATAACCCCATGAGTTCCCAGACACTCCCTGTCACCCCTTAGGAGCTTTGCTGTCCAGTGTAGGATATTTTCATGCTGTCCTAGGTCATCAAGAAAACGGGCCAGCCCAGGATTCATTTGCGGAAACTGATATGCCTATTTCGCCTCCTCCATTCACTTCGATAGGTCGCTTCAGCAGCCGCAGCATGACCACCAGGTCCAAGAGGGGGAACCCAGTAAGAGCCTCCAATGCTGTCGTTCGTTGGTGTGGTCCACATGGGTATCACCTTTCACGCATACCAAATTTACAAATTCTGTAAAAGGTTCCTATAACTGTGACTAGTGTTGGGATCTATTTTTATGTTTTATTTTAATGAACATTTCGAAGTTTATGTCATCTATTATCTACTATTACTATTATTTATACATAATTTATCCCTTCTATAAGCTACATAACGTCCAATAACAACTACAGCCTACAAATTGCAATCTAGGGTTAGTAGCTGATCCTTTTGCAGTACTTTCTTTTATTTCTTCGAAGCCTAATATTGAAATTTTATTCTCTATATTCGTAGTTATCCAGATATTTACTCTATTAATGTCCTGTTTTATATTCATTCTACTCCTCGGGATTGGTTACATGATTGAAACCATTATGAAGAAGATTTATGTCTGTGAGATAATTCCTCAAAATCTTCCAGGAAAATATCCTCTAAAAATTATTTTAGGTTTACTGCTTCTCGTTGTTCTGTAAATTTCCTATAAGAAACTTAGTACCTCTTTCTTAAAGTTAAAGATAAAAAATTCAGTGAGATTTCAGCAGCCTTTTCTGATATATCGGGAGGAGTATATTAAACCTTATTCACTTATCATCTTAAACACTATTTTTATTTATAATTTTTAATTTAACTGATCATAATGCAAATAAGAATATAATTTGAATCATAATTAATTATATAGTGTATAATATATGTAACAAAAAGATACCTCCTTGGATACAGTAGTATAGATTTCCCAATTTATAGAATATGTAAGATATTAAATATATATTTTATGGCATCCTAAAGGAATCACTTGCTTAAGAAGCATGGTAATATGGTTGGTACCGCAATCACTTATCGATTGTTTTAAATATTTGTTAAGAGAAATCATATATTTCCTGTAAACAATATTTGTATGAAGTTTTGTAAACACCAAGATAATAAGATAACAATCTTAATAGCATATTGTTATGATTACTCAAACTATCTAATGAAATGAGAAGTGTATAAAAAAAAACTTAAAACTTCACAAGAATATAAATTCAAAACACCAACCGAGAGGCCTTATTCAACTCAGATACACTGAAACAATAAATCACTTGCCTGATTCGATAAGGAGTATGTGAAAAATGTATTTATAAGTTTTTTGTATATGTAATATTACTTCAATGTTTTTTAAATTACATATATTAAGTAGAAGGAATAAAATAGTATTTAAAGTTCTTATCGTTTCTCAAGTCAGAATCGGCGGATTCGATTCTAGACACAGCTCAATATCTACGTATAGGTACATTTAAAGTATTTTTGGATTAAAAGAAAATTCTTTTCTATTTTTCTTGTATTTATTCTATTCTATTCTATTTTTCTTTAAAATTTCGGGAAGACAACACTGTTATCGCTTTTGTCCAAATCTATGTACGTACACGTATTTAAACAGGGCTTTAAAAAACTATACTACGTAATAGATTTGTAAGTTTTCCATAATATTAATAAAAGTGGCTATAGCTCTATTAATTTTCCTCTGAACTAATATTTTCTAACCCGAATTATTTTTAAGTTAGAGCTAATATGAAAAAGATAAAATTACTTTAATTTACGAAACATAGAGTTTCTAAAACACCACAAAACATATTGAGTAGTTATTTAGTTTGAAATAATATTTTAAACTATATTTTATCAACTAATACTTTATTACTTTTCCGCACAAGTGGAAAAATAATGTAATCGTGTAAAGAAGAAATGAAAAAACAAAATTTTTTTTGGGGTTTATTTTTTGTTTTTCGGTCTAAAAACCAAAAAAAGGGTTTTTTAAATTTTTTGCTGTGTGTATGTCGTTGTTGTCGTCCTTGTCATCGGTATTTATTCTTGTTAGCACGATAACCTAACTAAATCGTGTCGGATCGATCGGGTTTTAACTGATTCTGATCGGGAACATCTCCCAGACGACACCTATTGATTTTGGGGTGGATAGAACACACTCTGCCATGTTAATGGGTCATGAGAAAGCATAATGGTGGACTATTTGAGAAATTTGTTTGTTAAGACGATCACTCAATTAAATCGTATCGGATCGATCGGGTTTCGACTGATTCTGATTAGGGACGTCTATCAGACGACATCTATTGATTTTGAGATGGATAGGACACACCTCACCCTGTTCATGGGTCATGAGAAAGCACGATGGTGGATTATTTGAAAAAAGTAAAACTATCGCATAAAACACATATTCTGCATTTAGGTGTTGGTTTATTTTGTTTTTTTTCGGCCACTTAATTTCGAAATAGAGATGTTCTACGTGCGGAGGAGTCCGTTTTAAGGTTTTAAAACTGATTACTTTTTTATGTGTTAATCTTCGCGTTTGTGGAACAACAATTAATAAGATTTCAGTTCCTCTACTATCATTTATAACGTTCAGAATATTTATTATTATTTATAACCCTTTTATATATTTTTTTAATCTATCAGAGTTTATTCGCTGTTTTATTTACACCAGGTATACGTTTTCTTAACCAAGGAGACCGTTATTCAATTTTATTAAATTTGATCTATACCTAAACAGAGCACATTATGACCAAAAATAACCTGAGAGGAATTTTTAAACTTGACCTCCTGAAAGAAAACATCATGACGAGCTCCAAAATGTGATCATACCTTTTCAATTAAATCATTCACATTATATTTTATCTTGGCAAGCTTCGTTGCCTTTATATATGAGCGAGATTTACAACAAAGAATCGACCGGAATTCCATTTAAAAATAGTGCCGTGCTCAACGATTATTATTAATACAGTTGAATATATTTCCATTGTCGTAACATATTGCGACTGTTACTTTAACTATACAATAAGTTAATATTTTTCGTTGTGAACATACCGTAAACCGGGGCTACTTAGACATAGTTTGAAAAGTTTTTCTTGGTTTTATAAAAAATTAAGACGTTGTGTGAGTTCGAGCTCACTATAGCTTATGAAACCATAAGAACCTTTGGCTTTAAAATCTGTGAGAAATGACGCTCCTTGGACCCCCAGTTTTTTATATTTTTTATTTAAAAAGGTGTCTAAGTAACCTTTAGTCCGGGATTACTTTGACGTAGCATTGTTTTTGAATAGAAGTCAAAGTTAAAAATAGTTCGGGTTTATTTGACATCTTTTAAACCAATAATATATATTATTTCACGTTTTTATAATCGTTTAAAGGGCAAAACATAATAAAAAGTCTTTGAATAAAAAAAATCAGATATTTATTTAAACAATTTCTTACTCACTAATAGGACTTTGGTTACAACTTTATAATCAGTCTTGTGTCAAACAGTCATTACAAATAACTAACAGTCTTATTATTATTTTACAATCTCTTAGAAACATTTAAACTTAATCAATTTTTATAAAAATAAGAAATAAAAAGTAGAAAATTAACCTGAATCTTCACATCGCTCACACTCGTAAATCAATTTTTTACGCTATTGTTTTTTCACGGGAGCGAATACCCCGACATCATATGCTAGGGGTTGTAGCATATGAGTTGAATTTGGTGAAGAGTTGTGAAATAAAAGTTATTAGCTAGTACAACTTTTATGACTTCGGGCGCAAAGTGAGGGGCTACCACCCCTCCGTCTTCTCTGCGTTCTTGTCTTGCGCGAAATTGAAGGTCAAACACACAGAAACGTTCTGTGTCAATGTAGCCCCAAGAACTGTCAAAGTTACCCGCAAAGTCAAAGTAACCCCGGTAAACGATGCACAAAGATATATTGACCACCACTCTCAAAAGTTAAAGCCTTTTCGCTCTGCTTCTGTCGCATTATTTTCCTTTAAATAATTCAGTAAAGCCTTCATAGTTTATTATTTTTGGAATATCTACACTATACTTATACTACTTCAATATGAATCCAAAAAATTCAAGCCTCCATACAACCGTGGTCGTTACTTCTTCAGTAGACTCTTCTCTTTCCACACTTCGAATCATTCTTATCGATCGTTACTACGTATGAACTGCTTATCTTATACTAATTAATAAATTCACTGACATATATGACTGATTTTAGTAATGATTAGATTCTTATGGTCTGGGTTGTTCTAATTCGGTCAAGTAGATGTGGTGTATACTAATTTCTCGAAGATTTTTAACAAGGTGAATCATAATATACTAATATCAAATTTATAATTATATTGATTCAATAGTCATTTTCTTCACTTAGTAAAATCGTACTTATCCAGACTTACATTATTTATTTCATATAATGACTTTAAATCCAAGATCTTCTTAGGGTTCTCTGAAGTACCTCAAGGCTCAAATTTGAAACCATTATTCTTTATATTATTTATTAACTATTTGTATCTAACGCTTATGTTCCATCATCTTCTTTTTACCGATTACTTAATAATTTTTAAATATAACCTGCTTAGATGATCACTTATCGACCAAAAACTTATCGACCTTGCTGTACCATGGCATTCGGAGAAGAAACTATCAATAAACATAGATAAATGTAAAGATTACTCATATACCTTAAAGAATCAGCCACTAATATACGATTATTCGCTCGGTGGGGCAGTTTTAATATTTTACTGAAAATATTAAGAATGTTGTCGTGTACTTCGATGATAAACTATCCTTTTCTGAACATATTAACCATGTGGCTCTTAATGTATACAAAATCCTTGATTTCGTGATTAGAAACACGTCGCTTAATAACACTGCCACCTTAAAATGTTTCGAACACCGAAAGGTTGAGCTATTATTAAAACTGATCAGTTTTAATCATCTCCTCATGACGTTAACTTGCTTGGCGAAGCGCGCGTTTAGATACATGTATTCTCTCAGTATTCGTGGAAAACTGGTTTCTTGTTTTTATTGCTGCATCAAAGGGTGTAGCCCCTTCCCAGGATCTCATAATATTCAGTTGAAAATTTTTTACAGTTCTAACAACCAATTAAATTTCGTTATTTCTTGTCATGTGACACAAATTACTCAACCATTTTAACATTACACTGAAAATTTTTTACAGTTCCAACCAATTAAATTTCGTTATTTCTTGTCATGTGACACAAATCACTCAACCATTTTAACATTACACTGAAAATTTTTTGCAGTTCTAACAACCAATTAAATTTCGTTATTTCTTGTCATGTGACACAAATAACAACCACTTTAACATTACACGGATAACACCATTCAGGGAAATTTTCAGTTACTATGACAACAAAATTATTTATTAACATTTTCTGACCGAATATCCCTCTGACATTGACAAATGCCTCACAATTTTATGACAATCTCAAGCAACGTGCTTTCGATTGTCATAAAATTATCTCGTACATTATCAATGTCCTAGGGATATTATAGCTGATAACACCATCCAGGGAAATTTTCAATCACTATGACAACAAAATTATTTAACTTTGACAACTTCATAATAACTGCCAAATAAATTTCAAAATGTTACGTTTTGGCAATGCCAATTCTCAATCTATAAACGCACTAATCAAAGAAAGAATTCCAATAAATACCACAAAAAGTCAAAAATATACATAGGGAATATTTATGGAGTTTTACCATGAACGAAAATATGAATTAAATGAGCATAGAAACGTAGAAGAACTGGCATTGATACTGAAAGATTGAGCGGTCAATATGAGGAAGAAAAATGGAACAGAATTCAAAGAAATAACAGTAAAAACTATATGGAACACGCTTTCGTGCTTTCAATTGTTATAAAACTATCTCGTACATTATCAATGTCCTAGGGATATTATAGCTGAAAATTCAATGATTTCTAAATCAGTCTCAGATGTTAAAAACTCTGAACAATTATCTTCAATAACTATAAACGAAATCGTTATGTTATAACAGAAACCTAAATCATGTTTGTAAAGGAGAGACTATTGGGAAGTACATCTAAGTTGTTACCGAGAATGGACGAATATTAAATTAACTTACAACTTACAACTATTTTCGTTTGTCACTGTTGGGAAATTTACTTCCAACGCTACTTTTATCATATTTTTTATTTTTAGCTATCGTCTTTTCGCGGAACAGAATTCTATAGATTATATGAATATTAGTGTAATCTAAAAATAACAGTGTTTACATTTCTATTTATAATATAGTGGGATTCAGAAAGTATGTTGATTCCGATGTAATACATCAGAAAAATAAAAGTAACTAGAGTTTAATTCAAATGATTTAATTAATTTTTCAAATATTATTCGTTATAATTTATCCACTAAAATTAGTGGCTTATTATACAAATAACTTCATTATGTATAAGTTATAATAATTTATATAGTTTTTATTGTTCACAATTTCTACTGCCAATTTCATAACATAATGTCATTTAGTTTCAAGAACTTTATACATAAGGCTTACTGGTGAATAATGCAGTGGCAAGAGAAAAATGACGAAGAAATTTCATTCTTATGACATAATTTTAAAAAACCCTTCTCGAAATCCGCCATAGCTAAAGCTCCCTCGGTTGCCAAACTTACCATTTTAAATACTGGTATTTTATCAGACACAGTAACATAATTTAGATGAAAAAACAGGTCCTGTCTAGTAGTATGCCCATTTCGTAGAATAATCTTTAAATATTCTTCTTCAATCATAAAATCAGTAAAAACCATCTTCACCCAAACAGCCATCTGAGCGGTATCAACCACATATGTAGACTTATTTAGTTGCAGGAAAAAATAACTGCAGTTATGTAAGTCACATTTTAATTGTAAAAAGGTAATATTTCGCATTAGTTCTACTCATCTTAGCACAGTATTAGGAGAACTTACATCAATTTTATGACGTACACTATTTTTATTTTTTTAAGCAAATAATGAATCAGCAGCTGTTTTAAGACACAAAATTTATCATTTCGCCATCTTAATGAGGTTTCTTCTTTCATACAATCTACGACACGTAGTAGAATTCTTCGATTACAGCCTTATTTTTGACAACTGTTTTTAAAAATATTGACAATTCCCCAATTAACTGATTTTTAATTCTCAGCTTTTCATTTCTGGTGGTAGAATGTAAAGGAAATGATTCTTAAAAGTGGAATAGCCAATTTTCAGATAACTGATGATTCAATATTCCCAGAGGTTAACAACGTAGGTAGAATCGTTACGTAGCAAACATATATTTTTGGCTTCTGTAAAGAAGTATTGGTCCTCCCACGCCCGAATAGAAATTTGTCTTAACTTTTTTACTACGCCTTGCCTTAATTCTTGTGAATTATATTAGCTGTGACTATTCGCATGCCAGTAGACTTCGTGTAGGCCTGTCGGATCGTCCCGTGATCTTACAGATTCCCTCTAAAACAGCACAGATTATTCTCGAACGATCTACGCTATGTTGGGCCAGTAGATTTTCTTGGCGGTCCAGCGAGTTCTAATATATTGACATTAGCATCCAATCGCGAGCAAATGCTGTAACTTCTAATTATTACGAGAATGTAGTATCAGAAAAATTGTGGGATTATTTTTATAGCAAGGAATGAGAATAATGGGAGTTTATACAGGGTCTTTCAATAGGGATGCTCGAAATTTGCTAGGCTGTAGCGGCCATGTTATTAAAGCAACATATGCCAAATTTATTGTGAATTATTCACTAGTATATGGCAAATTACCATGGAAGATTATAGCGTTCAACATTGTGTGCACATTACATGATTTTTATTCTCGCCAGAACCGTCGGCGGGACGGGGATTCGATGTTTGGTGGCCAAATTCGAATCAACCGGTTTGATAAATAATCAGTCAATACTCGTATGTCACCGAAACGCAAGATCTGCTGAAAGCATCGCTTCTGTGCGTGAGAGTGTACGGTAAAACCCGAGGCAGTCAATTTCTCATCGTTCACAAGAACTTCGCCTTTGTGCGACTTCAACTTGGCGAATTTTGCGTCGGGCCTTGGGTCCGCACCCGTATATAATCCAACTGACCCAGGAACTTAAGATAAAGGACCATAGACAACGCCGTGTGTTCGCTGATTGGGCTCTGGACCAGTTAGAAGTTGACCCAAATTTCGTTAGAAAAATCTTTATCGACGAGGTCCATTTTTGGATGAATGGATATGTAAAAAAGCAGAATTTTTGGATTTGAAACGATACCAATCCACGCGAGATACATCAATACCAAATTCATCCCAAGAAATTCACTGTTTGGTACGGATTTTGGTCTATCGGGGTCATCACTCCGTACTTCTTCCAAAACGAAACTGGCATTGCCATAACCATCAACGGCGAGCGCTACAGATCTATGATAAGCAACTTCTTGTGGCCTAAACTAGATGATATGGATACCGACCACGTGTGGTTCCAACAGGACGGCGCTACGTGCCACACAGCGCATGCCTCAATGTATCTTCTGCGTAAGGTATTTGAGGGCATGGTCACAGAGATCGTGCGATTTAACGCCTTTAGACTTCTTGCTTTGGGGCTATCTTAAATCGCAGGTCTATGGGAATAAACCGTAAACAGCTGATGTCCTCAAAATCAACATAATGAACGTCATCCAGCAAATTCTGCTAAATTTATGCGACAAAGTTATTGAAGATTGGACTTAGTTGGACATACTTAATGCCATAAAATATTCTTTCAAATAAAAAAAAAATGAATGGATATCTCACACAACTTGTTTTATTTATGTTTAAATATCCAGCTTCCTTATTGAAAGATCCTATTTATTACGAGAATTTAGTATCAGGAAAATTGTGAGGTTATTTTTATAGCAAGGAATGCTCATCCCTTGTACAATGAAACATGATGAATTTGTTCAACAATGAAAATTTATGGATGGACGGAACTATGAATTACGAATTTCTGTAGTTCTTAAGTGTTTTAGGATATACATGTGAGCTACCGTAACTGTCTGTGCGAGCTACTGGTAGTTCGCGATCGATAGGTTGATGACCTCTGATATAGAATATTATCGGTATTCCACATCTGAATGCAGTAGACTAATGTTTCCATCATATACCTACCTGAAACAGCATTACTATTTATTTCATCGCTATTTGCCAAATAAAAAACCCTCTTATCTTGCCGATAAGTGGAACAGTCTACCTGAGCCTAGGCATAAAAACAGACCATGGTATGTTTTGAGATTTTTTATTTGTCAAATAGCGATGAAATAAACTATACATGCATCAATATAATTCAAAGTTTTACTACGCAGAGGGTAATATTCAAACTATAGATATAAGGAGTTTATACTCCAACTCAACTCCTTATTTCTGTAGTTTGAATATTACTCTCTGCGTAGTAAAACTTTATATTATATTGATGATCTCAAGTTTTTACTTCGATTTAGACTGTTCAAAACTACCAAGAGATGGCGTTTGGTACGTTCTACTGCGGTGGAACGTAGTAACTTCTACTAGATGTGAGCTTCATCTGTCGAAGGTATATTCGTTTACACTGCACTGACGAGACCCAAGATAGAAAGGTCGAAACTGGTCTGCAGTTAACGATATCTTGAGATAGGTGACACTTTGTATCTTTCTTGGTGGTTTTAGAACAATCACTGTATTTTTAGTGCTAACTCTGTTAGACAAAAATACGACAAATTTTGTCATATAATTCAGCGCTAGGCGTTTGGCATATAGCCAGGAGAATAGCTGTTTTGACCTAATTTGGTTAGTCCTTATATAAAGCATTTGCAGATAGGTTGGAATATAAGCTCCTTATTTCTGTAGTTTTTTATACATGCATATTTGCGCGAGGGTTTACAAAAAATTGCGAATATCAATATTCCCCGAGAAAAATAATTCATCCTAAGCAAATCGGCATAATTTGATTAAATAATTTTTAATACACCCTAGGTATAAAGACCAGGCCATGTCGAGTAATAAAATACGCCGTAAAATTACTGAAATATAGATTTGTTTTAATGAATAAATTATTAATAGTCCATGATCCAACGAATTTATCTTATTGGAATTTATTTTCGAACAAGAAGCGTTATTTATTGCATAAAATTTTACGACGATAATAAAACTTCTATCAAAATTAAAAGCAATAATTCGCTCTCTGGAAATACATCTTTATGAAAAAGAGATCCGCGCTTCGATGGAGATAAGCGAGAAACAAAACTTGGGGAGAAGAGATATTTTTATGGCGTATGTAAATATCTAACCGGATTTGTTCGAAATTATATAAACTTGCGTGCATAGAAATCGGCCCACTGTCGATTTTAACTACATTTTTTTTTTTAGAAATTATTCATCAGATCAATAAAAACAAAATTCTGTTTGAAAGACATTTTAATATGGTTTAATATGAAGTTAAATTTATTAAATTTTTTTTGGTTTCTTAAGATTAACACAGTAAATTTAATACATAAAGCAAATTAACTTTTTTTATTACTAAAAGAAGTGTGGTTATTGACACTTATCTAAATTAACACTTAATTTTTAATAATTCGTCTGACCCCTTCTTACTCTAATAACATATCTCATACGATTAGGAATAGATCTAATCGGGTTCGCTATTGTTTCTTGTGGGATGTTAAGCCACTCTTCTTTTACTGCAACAATAAGCTCAGGGATCGAGGTTGACGCACTAAGTCGAATTCTTCGTTTTAACTCATCCCCATAAATGTTCGATCGGGTTTAGGTCGGGACTGCATGGTGGCCACTCCATAACCCGAAATCCATCTTCTGTAGTGTACTCTTGCACGATTCTTGCGGTGTGCAGCCTCGCATTGTCATGCATAAAAATAAATTCCTCTCCAATGTAGCCAACGTATGGTACCACATGAACTGCTAAAATCTTCTCGATGTACCTAGCACCTGTTAAACCTCATCTCCCGTGACCACGGTCGCTCCTTCGGATGAAAGAAAGGTCGGTTCGTGTTCCATAGAAATTGCACCCCAGATCATGCAAGAACCACCTCCATAAGCAGTCCGTTCTTCAACGCAGCATTCTACAAATTGCTCTCCTAGTCTTCGATACATTTTTCTTCTTCTGTCGCTACCATAGAGGCACATCCTGGTCTCATCTGAGAATAGAATAGACCCCCACTGTTCCAATGTCCAATTCAGATGATCCCGTGCAAAAAGCAGGTGTGCTTGACGATGAGCTGGAGTAAGTTTTGGACCACTCGCAGGTGTTTTAAGGCTCAGGTTACTTTCCTGCAATATTTGTCTTACTGTCCACTGACTAATAGCCACTCCTCATATTTCGCGGAGCTGTTGTTGCACTTGAACCACATTAAGGCGACGATTTCTTAATGTTGTTGACACAATAAAGCGGTCATCACGAGCCGTTGCAAATCGCTTTATGCCTGTTCGCTTCATAGCATTAGCACACTCTTCGAACCGCTACGCTTGTCATATCCAGTTGACCAACAGCTCGTTGGCTAAATCCATTTTCGATTAAGGCAATTACTTAGGCTGTTTTTTTGTGATGTAATATGCATTAAACTAACACACTTGAAAACTAGTCAAATTATGAAAAACGAATAATGTGCAAATTTCAATTCCAAGGGTAATAATTTCAATCTGTCACAAGTTTGTTATTTTCGTTATAACCACCACATAAATACGTTTCATTTGTTTACTGGTTGCTGCGCATATAAACGATAAAGCACTCTTCTTTAAAAAATTTACCTCATATTAAAGCATATTGAATTGTCTTTCAAACAGCATTTTGTTTTTTGTGATCTAATGAATAGTTTCCAAAAAAAAAATGTAGTTAAAGTCACAAGTTGACAGTGGACCTATTTCTATGCACGCAAGTTTATATGTTTATTAACATTTATCTCTTTGACAAATATGTGGATCTACAGATCTATATAAATACAGAATTGTGATAAATGCACAATATTAATAATTTTGTTGTCCAACGAATTTTTGAAAAACTACTAAATATATGTCAATTTTTTTTTAAAGGACATTGACTGTTGCCAATCTTTTCTCTCATATTTTATATTTGAGCCGTTATGTCACTTTTTTCACTCGGGAACTCGGGAAAGTTTCGGGAACTCCTTCCGAAATTTTTTTTAGCATAACGGTAGCCTATATTATGGGTTTCCTGTTTACCTTTTATGAGACAGAGCAAATATGAATTTATTTTTGATAGAAAATTTAAAGTTACAATACAATTACAAAAATGTTTCAAAGCTAATAGAATTTTCAATTAGAATCCATTGTCTTAGACCCTCTAAATTATTTTGTCTACTAAACTAGATTTTAAGTTACTCCTCAAAAAAGCCAAATTGTAGAAACGGTTGCCATTCAGTTCAAGACGAGGAAGATCTGCGTCTTGTTGACACCTTTTGGTGTCAACAAGAGAACAATCTTTGGGGGGCAACATCGTCATCCTCACTATTGAGATAAAAAACTACTAAAGCTGGAACTAATTGGAAACGTAGAAATTCTACATATCTAAAATCAGTTAAAATTTCTTTAAAGAAGTAAGGCAAGATTCCTCTGTAGTTGCAAGACATTTTTCATCCTTCAAATTTAGATATAACATCCCCTATCCTATCAATAGTAAACAGAAAGCACGTCGTTATACTTTAGAAATTCATTTTCATAAAACAGGGACGGCTTCAATTAAAACGAAATACTTATCTAAGTTCTACACAAGTTAAAATGGAAATTGTTGAAATCAACATCACCATCTTAAACAGTCGTTAAACTTCTTCTCTTCCTATGAAGCCGACGTATTCAATATCATCCTCAGGATATTGAAATACATAATCGACCTGCATTACGAGCTTTAAGGAGAAGCCGACGTTTCGATATATTTAAGATCCTCAGGGAATTAAGATACATAAATCAATCAAATATAGTGGTTGCCCAAGCATTTTTATCTTATCTATTCCTTTGTTTACATTGGTTAGTGCTCCGAAAGTGGGATAAAAAAATCGAAACGTCACGATTTTGAGAAATATAAAAAATCGAAACGTCACGATTTTGAGAAATATATATTTTTCTGAAACGCAATACATTGTATACAAGCTATTTATATATATACTCTAAACACAAAGTCTTTTATTGAAATTCAAACAGTTACTATATGTCGTCTCAAATAAATCTATGTATTTATGTTGCATTCGATATACATGCATAGATGATCAACAACTAGCTAATAAATAATATCCTAAATATAAAACAATCACGGCACGGCCAGATGATTACAATCCATAGGCAGTTTTAACCATCTCCTTTTTTGGCAAAATGCGCATCCAATGACTTATAATTATTGGATATTTTGTGAAAACACAGTGAACTGTTTTTATTGCTACATCGGAGGTTCCAATTCTCTGCCATGAAACGCCTGCACGATAAAAAAATTAAAATAGATTTTGGAATAGTTCTGATTTTCAATTTATGCTTAAAAACTGACAGTAACATATAAGTCGGAAATCGAGAAAGGAACCACCAAACCGCCAAGCGGTTATCAAAGCAGTTCCCGAATAGCAAAGCTATTACATAATCGCTCTAGGAAACAACTACTCCTCGGGCTAAAGCCCCGCCAGGCATTGAATTATACCTACAAGCGATCCTCAACCCCGCATTCTCGTGTTTCCGCACGATCAGATAAGGTTACAAAAAATAAAACCCGTACGGGTCAGATGTAGAATCCTACCTGTGGCGGGTTCTATTGTTTGAAAACTTAAAAACTGACATAAATGTGTGATATGAAAAGAGTTATACGTTTTTTAAAGCTTCCGTTGACGTCGTGTTTTGTTAGATACATTCGCTCTATAAGATGGGGCAAGTAGTTCCATCCTTTATACTCAATGAAATACATCAAGGATAAGTTATTCTACTCCAAACTACCTGAGAATGTGCTAATAACTTTCTGTTTTATCCGAGTTATCGATGTACATATATCGGAAACTCCAAAAATCAAACTCTTGTCTGCAACTCAAAAACAAAAGGCAATGTCTGCCTCTAGTCTTCATAGAACTTTCCAATGAAAAGGAAAATCAATGATGAGGGGCAGTTTCTCATACCTATCTCATCTATATGGTGTCTCAATTGGCACTATGTTGAATGCCATTAGTATTTTGTCAAAAATAGGGTGTGAATATTTAATATCTGTCATCTACAAACTATACGATAGCATTACTACAGTGGCGGCTCGTGGTGATTTGTCATGGATGGGCAACAACTATTAGTAGGTTATATAGTGCAAAATAATGAAGTAAAATATAGTAAAAAAAACTTTCACTCATCACTCTATGTTAGTCACTATACAAGTATATGTTAATATTTAAAATTCTTTCAGCTTTCAAGTTGAAATTTCCCTCACGTTCGCCATGGTATAAATACTAAATAAGTACAATCTGTACTAAATAAACACAAATGTAAAGTACCAACATCCAGAGACAGACCGCCGCATTAATTATTTATTGTAATTATTGTTAAAGAACCGTTAAAATTTTGAAAATCCTAACCTACGGAGTACAGACCTCGCTGAGATAAACAACGTTCTACAACGTCTCTGAAAACTGAACTCGGAAGTATGGAATCGGACTGATCGGAGATTCTCGATTCCTTCCCCGCTTTACCGAAGGATTTTTCAGCAAGGTGGTCTAGCCCACTCGTGTCACGTCACAGCTTAGTCGAGAATCGAGTAAGCTGTGCCCGTGTTTCAAATTGTTTCATGTAGTTTACACGTGTATAATTTTGTTTTTATGTCTTCAAATCAATCAAATCATTCGTAATTCTATTAATTAATTAATTCTATTCATGTGTTTACTGTTTATTTAATTTTATATCCCAGATTCCCATGTTTCTATATTATTGTGAAATAATTAAAACTTTCAAGGGATGTTGAAAGCATACCTATGTCAATAATATCAATATTAATTTTAAAACTAATCTTGGTAGACACTTATTTACTTGTATTTATTTATTAAAGCAATAAATATAATTTTTTATTTGTGCAAGGCGCTTGCGCTGTCTCGTATGTACAAAGCCAGAAAGGCAAAGGGCGTGGCTGATCACCCGGCCCGGCACCCACCATACTAGGCATAACCACGATAACTATTAGTTCCCCGGTTAGAAGAGTGAATTGCTGCATTTACTTGCTGCAATTTTCCATCACGGTTGCGCTGTTAGTATTAGTATATATAATCAAAACTTTTCATTGTATTATTGTTGTTATGTAATATGTAATGTAATGTAATAATATATTTAATTACATAATTATATCTTCACTAATTTCTATAAACGATAAATAACGCACTTTAGAACTGTGTGTTCCTATTCTTCTAGGAAACAGCTGGGTGGGCACTGGGTACCAAAGACTGCTTCTCTGTGGATACATTTCTTCTTCGTGAATAGCATGTGGATTTTCAGCACCCCAAATCCAACAATTTCGTTTGCTGACGTATCCGTCAAGATGAAGATGATCATCGCTGAACAGAATTTTGTTGCAGAAATCAGGATCACCCTCTTTCTTAACACTCAATTAACAAACATACGATGTCATAAATGGCCTATAACTTTTAATTATTGTGTCAAATGAATTTTGTATGACTACAAATGTAGACCTTTGTTTAAAATCCGATGCGTGATGACTCTTGACAGATTCAGTTGTTGTGCACGACGTTGAATTAATGTGTTTGGGTACAACAATATTTTTATGTGACCGACTACGACGAGGATGTATTGGTGTGGCCTTATCAATAACAAAACTCGTGTCTTCGAATTTCTTGATTAAGTTACAAACTGTTCACTCTGTAGGTGCTTCATTTTGTCCTAATTTTGTGCGAATTTTTGGTAATGCAACAGTAAATGATCGCTCACTATCATAAAACAGTTGTACACAAACTATTTGTTGTTGAACTCTTAATCATAGCATGTTGGTGTCGCGTGGTTTGTAGATTTCAGTCGTTACATATTGACGCCCTATCTTTGCCAGAACACAAATGACGCGCAATTCAAATCATATGGCTCCCACGGAGACGCCCTATATAACTATAGTTCCTATAAAAATATAAGTTTACTCCTCCTATAACCAACTTGAGTGATGTCCCTCGTATATTATATTTTTTGTTTATGTATTACTATTCTATTCATAACAATAAATGTTATAAACTATAGTTATCGAGCCGAGATAAAAATAAGAAGAGTCAACTTTGAGTCAGCTTATTAGAAAGTATATATCCTATTGTAATATTTTGATATGCAGTTATAATAATGAGGTCTGCGAGCTAAATTTATGCTACATGCAAAAACGATTCGTGTATTATTTTACCGTAATTAATTTCATGAATAAAACTCTTGTATTCTATTATCATCTATTTTTTATAATCAACCAAATATATTTAAACACGTAAGCAATAAGATAACAAAAACATTAAAATAATAAAAAAATTTAAAGAAAAGTCAATGACGAACATACTAACATACACGTACTAATGAGACAACTATAGCACGCCTATTATTAGACAATATAATGGGCACTACAAATTTTACACAGTTTGTATCACAAATTGGAGAGTAGTAAAAACATCATAAATTTAATTGTTATTCACTGAAATTAAATTAGAATGTCTTCAAGTAAAACAAACCGATTCGAAGGATACGAAAACAGTAAGCGTTTCGAGTAAGTTGTTATTTCCCGTCTATTTTAGAAATCCGATATAGAACGAAATGCATTTGAAGTCTGTGAATGTGGAATCATTCGATATGTAGATTTTCTTAGTTGCGTTGTAATTACAAAATATATTTGCTTAAGAAATGTAAAGAGGAAATAATTTCAAATATATTTATATTAAATAAGAACAGACAATATGGTATGTGAAATAAAGGGTCTTTCAATAAGGGCTCGATTTGTAAACGTAAATAAAGCAAGTTGTATCTGAGATATTTACTCAGTTCTTTCTTTATTTGAAATAACATTTTATGGCATTAGTTACGTAATATAACGTCATTCAGATGTCCACCGCGGTTTTGCATGGTGGCACGTATTCAGGAGGTCCAATTTTCGATGACTTTGTCGCGTAAATCTGACTGAATTTGCTGGATGGTGTTCGTTATGGTAACATTGAGAGCATACCATAAAATTGTTTACGGCTCATTCGTATAGATCTGCGATTTAATATAGCCCCAGAGGAATAAGTCTAAAAGTGTTAAATCGCACGATCTCAGTGGCCAGTTCACGTCGCCACTGCGCGAGATAACCATTCCCTCGAATCGCTCATGCATAATATCCATCGTGGTATGCACTGTGTGGCACGTAGCGCCGTCCTGTTGGAACCACATGTCGGCGGTATCCATATCATCCAGTTTAGACCACAAGAAGTTGCTTATCATTTATCTGTAGCGCTCGCCGTTGACGGTTATGGCAATGACAGTTTCATTTTGGAAGACGTACGGACCGATGATTCAGCCAAACCAAGATCCACACCAGACAGTGACTTTCTCGGAATGTATTTGGTGCTAGTGTATCTCATGTGGATTAGTATCGTCCAAAATTAGACAATTTTGCTTCTTCATATATCCATTTGTCCAAGAATGGGCCTCGTCGCTAAAGATGATTTTTTGGCGAAATTTGGGTCAACTTGCAACTACTCCAGAGCCCAATCAGCGAACACACTGCGTTGTCTATAGCCATTTGCCTTATGTTCCTGAGTTACTTGGATTTTATGTGGGTGCAGATGCAAGTCCCGGCGCAAAATTCGCCAATTTGAAGTCGCAGAAAGATCAAGTTCTTATGAGCGACGAAAAATTGACTGCCTCGTGTCTTCTCGTACACTCTCATGCACAGCAGCGATATTTTCAGCAGACCTTGCGTTTCAATGACGTACGGTTGTTGATTGATTATTTATCAAACGGGTTGACTCGAATTTGGCCACCAAGCGTCAAATCGGCGGGAGGGTTGTGGCGAAAATAAAAATCATGTAATGCGCGGAACGTTTCTCGAACGGAGCACTGATTTTGGAAATAAAATTTGATGATTTGTACATGTTGTTAAACGCTATGACCTTCCATAGTAATTTGGCATACACTACTAAAGAATTCACAGTGAATTTGATAGATGTTGCTTTAACAACATGGTCGCTATAACCTAACAAATTTCGAGCGTCCCTATTGAAAGACCCTGTATATACTTTAGAAAAAACCCATCATCAGGTCTATAAACTATTTTTGTAAACAATTTTATTTGAATTTAAGGTACTCTTTTCTGATGCGTGTATATTTTTATTAAATCTGTTTTCGTTTCGAGTCAAATAAATTTCACGGTAATGTCTAAATAATTGCTAGGTATGTTTTTTCTATTCAATATTATTACTACTGATATACTTGTATTTTTGGGTTACTGAAAGTATTCACTATGAGAGTTTCATAATATACACGAATGTAGATTTCTAAACTCTATTTAGTATTCCCTATGTTTATTCTATATGTCATAATTATGTATCTGTTTTACAAATATTTCACTCATTCGCTACGATTATTCCACAATACATTCTATAAGTATCAATTACGTGTTACTAGTTTTATTAATGGTGGCATTCAGGGGCGTATCGTGAGAAAATAATCTAGGGATGTGATGAAAATTGTATAAAGGGAAGAGGTATAGTCAGATGTATGGTAGGCCATATGAAAATGATGAAAATAAAAAAGACACTAACCTAAAACGATTATGCCGAGGTATGTATCCTAATTTTTAAAATGAAAATCAATTCTTCGGTTTTTGTTTGTCCAGCGAAAACGTCTATCATTGTTTCTTCAAATGTTGGAGACGATCTCATATCTTCTAACTTCAATATTTATTAATGCTAATGCTGACAAATCTTTCTTGCTTTTGAGAATTTCGCAGATAAGTCTTTATTCTCTTTAAACATGAAAATGATCTTTCCGTGGAACTGCTTGTGGCAGGAATAGTCAAAATTAAACAACACAATTTTGATGACTCCGGGAAAACAGAAGTTAATTGAAGGGACATAATATATTGGTGAAGCTCAAACATAGTGCTCTTTTTCATATCGGGATCACTATAAATCACTGAAAGTTCATTTTTTAAACGATTTGCGTCAAAGAATGTTCCATACGTATCTACTACAGAAGAAAAAAGTTCGTCAGAAAAACGTTTCACGAATGAAGTAAATTGTGTGGAATCTAGATTTAAGAATTTCAGTTTAGAAATTTCACTAAACCGTTCACTAATGCTCAAACCAGAATTTCATGAAACAATCGTGCATAGGTGCTTTTCTTATCTTCTTCAGGAATTAAATCCAAACGCATTCTTTTACTTGGTGGTTGATTTTCTAATACAAATCTGTCCATACGGTCCCAAATCTCACAAAACTCGTTTCCCATTTTTTGAATATGTAATTTGAAATCGGCGATCTTTTTATTGCCGTAACTAATATCTGCTATTTTTGTCTGTAGAATTTTAAACAGACTCTCGGAATGTGGGAATATTGCAGAAAACACTGCTAAGAAAAAATTAAAATCAAAGTCGCGCAATAAAGTTAAAAGGCCTCTAGCACAAATAACAGTTTCTCGATCTCATCCCTCATTTTCATTTTCCACAATTACCTGAAACAGCGCTTCCAAATCTTCCTTATGTTATGGCGACAGTCGCCAAGATGCGTTCACATAATCGCATAACTGAGCCCGAAAATAACGACAACACCCACTCGAGGTACCACTGTTGGTTGGGTAAGATCACTGTCCTTTTCGCCCATCTAACACGTGGTTTGGATCTAACGTAGACCATCGTATTTCAGTACGTACTACAGCAAGTAACACGGGAGTCCTATAATTCCGGGCGCCTTCACGGCCGATTTAAAATAAAAAAGTTGATGGTAACGTTTAAAGTAAATAATGTATATTTGCGGTCGATTTACAATAATTAACAAATTGTAATAATTGAATAAATCGATTGAACTTTTAAATAACACTAATTTGCCAATTTTTCAAGGGATGCGATGCATCACTCGCATCTATGCACGCTACGTCCCTGGTGGCATTGTTTAATAGGTATTATAATATTCTTTATCTTTACCATTGTTTCAAAACTATAACTGTCTGATAAGTTTAAGTTATTAAAATGCAATTATTCTTCGTAACTAACTTACCACTAATAAAGTCTGTTATTACATAGAATTTTAGATTATATCAAGAATTCAGTGACTTACACCAATCGTTTTTAATTTATCTTCAACATACATGTACGCCAATGCCTATCGCCTCGATTTGAATGGAGCTAATATTTTGCAATTTCGAAAATAACACAGGCAACAAAGATTTTGTGAACGGTCTTTTTTGACTTTTTGGCTTAGCTATACCATGAACTTCAGAAACACTGTTATTTTGTTTTCATCACGCACCAGTATTTGTAAATGTACATTGTAGGTACAATAATTTGTGGTTTTTAAAAACCGAGGTTCTATAAAATTAAATTTTGCCTCAATCTTTGGGGCGGATTCATAATTATAGAATGAGGAGTCAGACTCTTTGGTATTCCTTCGTGCTTTAGTCATATCTGGTTCCAGGGAATTACACAAGGATCATCTTTGAACCCCAGACTCTTCATTACCTTTACAAATTATTTAAGTATATTTTACAATTATATCAATATTCTGTTAAGGGTAGTGGTCTTTTGGTGAGAGGTATTCGCTGTGTGCAAAGTATGGGGTGGGGTAAAGAAGTCGTTGGCAGTGCTTGCAGTGGACACAAATTGCATTAAAGTTGGCTGTCAGTAGTAGGTTGTCAAATCATATGTGTGTTTACAAGAATCTAGGAATGGGCCATTATACTTGCTGTGTTGTAAATTACAGTAATACCGGAAGAAATAGTAAATGCAAAGAGTCTCCAGAACTAAGACGAGTTTTGGACGAAGCTGGAAGCAAGTGGGGATAGTTATGCCACCTTTTCTACAGGACAAAAGTGAATTTTCTAGAGACGAAACTCAAGAAACTTACAATATTGCCCGTTTCAGAATTCAAGTCGAGAGAATAATACAAAGACTAAGAAATTATCAGAATTTAAATAAAATTGCGACTTATCTATTATCAACCACGTTGATTCCAGTGTACATATTTATTGTGTATTTAGTAAATTTACAACCCTCAATAATTAAAGAAATAATTAATCTTTTCCAGTAAAACTTCGTTTTTTATGTATCACATTATTCCTACCAGCACCAGTACTTTCCAAATACCACGCTTGTAAATAATGTTCAAAATAAAAAATTTCAACTACATAATATTGCATGTTTTATGAAACCTTCATCCCTTTATTGAAATAAAGCGCTTGCTAAGGTCGTTTGTCCACAAAAATTGATGCAGTGCAATTAAATTTAATGGGATTTTGCGTGCAATTTTAATATTCCCAATTTAATCGGAATTTCGGACAGACACATGAAGACACAGACAGACAGCCTACAAAACGCTACTCGACGCTGATGTCGCGCACATAGCGAATAGATCGTGAAATGGTACCCCCCTATCCGTTCAAATTTTAAAACGAAAACTCTTGAACAGCACCAGTTTTGCGTTTAAGTTAATCAAATATTCGTAGAAATAATTTTCAAAATTGTCAAAATCTCTAAATCTACGCGTTTAACCATTTCACTCAACTGATATGTAAGAAATTAATGTTGTAACTCTTCATTTATTTATTGCCACTTGTAAAATTCATTTAGTTACTATAATTTACTTGAATTAGTTCAATAAAATAAATTTTGAATTCATGAACACGTCGTATATTTAATTATTTATTTTATTTTGCTTTTTGAAGATTGTCTGCTCGGGGATATCGCCCTCTATCAATTTTTAAGTATTTTAGACAAAATGCTTAAGGTATTAGATCTTCGACAAAATATATTAGACGTCTCCAACTGACTTCCGTGTTCCCGTGACAAATTACATTGTTATTATCATCTGGATCTTTGATTCATAGAAGAGGATCGTCTCAAGCGTCCCGTGGAAATTTAGTGTGTAAGATAATATTTATATTGCAGGTAAATATCAGGCCCTCAGCAAGCGGTTATATTTACGATCGTCGGTTCTTGTTAAATATCCATTTGCCCCAGGTCCTTATCTACGGAACGGCATCAAATTTGGCGTCGCAGGAATTTTCTGTGATTCATAATTTCCTCCGTGCAGGAATTTATTGACGGAATATATCGATAGTCCTTAACTGATTACGATCTCGGAAGCTGAAGAGTTCTCCACGTAAGGAAATGGCTGCCCTTTATTATTACAATAGCCCGCTCCTCTTTCTTTGCGATATACAATATTAGCTGTTTGTTATACGCAGAAGTCTTTTGTATGCCAAGGAAATACTTTCGATTCACTTCAATGTGTATGCCTTATATTATCTAAAAACATTAGAAATAATAATAATAATAATAATTCCTTAATTGCCCAACAGATAAATCCATTAATAGGACAAATAATACAAAAAAATACATACAAATGTTTACAGTATATAACTAAAGAAAAAAAGGGTTAATCTCTAAATAACTTTGATACAAATAAGCAATCGATTACTTCAGTAGCATATAATTTACAGGACAGTGAAAAGTTGTTTCCCTACAGACAGTAACTCATTATGAGTCATCTTCATGAGGTCATCAGTCCTAAGACTGGTTGGACGCTAACCTCCAGCTTCTCCTATCTTGTGCTAACCTACGCATTTCGCTAATTGTGCTACAACCTACATCCCTTACTATTTGCGAGCAGTAGTCTAATCTATGCCTACCTCTGCCTTTCTTCACTTCTATTTCTGCCTCCAAAATATTGCGACTATTTCCCCATGCCTCAGCAAGTAGCCTATCATTCTATCTCTTCTCTTCTTTATGTTTTTCCACATACTTTTTCTCGCCGACTTTCTCTAATACTTCTTCGTTTCTAACCCTATCAGTCCACGGTATTTTCATCATTCTTCGGTAACACCACATCTCAAAAGCTTCTAATTTCTTCCTACTTGCTTCCCCTACCATCCAGGTTTCGCAACCGTATAGTGTCCTGCTCCATACATACGTTTTCAAAAATCTCTTCCTTGTTTCTAAGTTTATTACCCCCGGGCATAAAAGTGCTTTCTTTTTGTTAAAAGCTACTCGACCCTGCGCTATCTTTGTACTTTACTCCCGAAATCCACTCTATGTTTTACCACATTAATCGCCTCTTCGATGTAGATTAAAAATTAGTGGTGATAGAGTACATCCTTGTCTTACTCCTTTCCTACCTACTTCCCTTGTTTCTCCTTCTACTTCTATAACAGCAGTTTGCTCTATGTATAGATTGTGTACTACTCTCCTATCTCTATACTTCATTCCCGCGATCTTTAGTATCTCGAACATTTTTTCCCATCTTACATTATCAAAAGCTTTTTCTAAATCTACAAATCCTATCTAAGCGTTCTTTCCTTTTTCTATTGTTTTCCCTAACATTACTCTTAGCGCCAGAATAGCTTCGCGAGTTCCCCTATTTCGCCTAAACCCGAATTGGTATTCTCCTAGTATTTCCTCCGCTCTATTTTCCATCCTCTTCTGCACTATTCTGGTTAAGATTTTTGACGCGTGGGAAGTTAGGCTAATCGTTCTAAAGTTCTCGCATTTGTCGGCTCCTCTTTTTTTCGGTATAGCAACGATAATGTTCCTCTTATAATCCTCCGACATCTCGCCCGTTTCGTATATGTATTTTACCAGTTCAAACATCCTATTTACTACTTTCTGTCCCACACATTTCAAAATTTCTGCCTGTATTTTATCTACATCCGGCGCTTTATTTTTCTTTAGCCCCCTTAGTGCTATTTCAAATTCCTCTCTCAATATAGGTTTTCCTACATCTTCCCAATCGATGCCAGATTCTTCCTCTAATATCTCTCCTAATTCCTGACCCTCGTATAAATTTCCTAAGTACTGCTTTCATCTATCCGCTTTCTCCTCTCTTCCGATCATTATGAGTACAATTGTTGAAATCGCAATTGCTAAATATTACATTAAAATTCTGAGACACAACAAACACTGGTGACTTTAACAGCAGATTAGTTCTTGCAGGCTGGCAATAAGACATACTTTCTTTTCGAGAGCCTAGTCTAGGTATATGTATATTGAACATGCTTAACAATGCGGGTGCATCTATACTACTGTGGAACATTTTACATAAAAATGAGAGGCTGGTAAGTACCCTTCTAGTGTTCAATGACTGGATATCAAATCTTTGCAGAAGCAGAGTATGGTCGTAACCTCTTACTGGATAATAATTGTCTATGCGAAATGATAGATACTTCAAGAAGCGCCGTTGAACATTTTCAAGTTGATTAATGTGATTTATATATCGAGGATACCAAATAAGGTTATTTTAATTTTGAACGAACTAATGCACAATATACTGATTTTCAGATAATCGTGTTATTAAATAATGTCGTGTTTCTAATGACAAAACCAAGGGTTTTATATGCATTAACAGCCACATGATTAATATGCCCAGAGAACGATAATTTATCATCAAAGTACACACCAAGATAATATTTTCGCAACGTGTTAAAACTGTACTACCAAAAGAATAGTCAAATACTAGTGGTTGCTTCTTTAACGTCTAGGAGCAAACTTTACATTTATCTATGTTTATTGATAGTCTATTCTTAGAACACCATCACACAACAAGGTCTATGCATTTTTGCAACTTCAATTGATCATCTAAGCAGACTATATTTAAATATAATTCTAAATCATCGGCAAAAAGAAGATGATGTGATATAAGCATTTGAGATAAATCGTTAATAAATAAGATAAAGAATAATGGTCCTAAATTTGAGCCTTGAGGTACTCCAGAGGACGCTATGGAGGTCTTGGATTTAAAACCATTGTATGAAACAAATAATATACGTTTAGATGTATAAGATTTTACTAAGTGAAGAAGGTTAGTACTGAATTCATATAATTCTAATTTTGAGATTAATATATTATGATAAGGGCCTTCGAAGAATCAACAATATACACCACATCCACTTGACCAAAATACTTGGTATGATAAAAAATAAATTAATTAATATATACTTTTAGTTCTAAGACAGTTATATTTTACATAAAAATAGGACAGTACTATAGCCGTCTCCCTACTAAATAGCAAAGTAACCGTGTGTCGGATATCGAAGAGACCGATGATTATAGTGCATAGCATGGGCACCGTTACCTATGGGCAAGGGGGGGGCGCTTGCCCCCCCCCTGGATTTTTGGAACATAAAAATAATCTACTTTCATTGCCCGCTACTTTAAACTCGCCATATATGTGTTATATAAGAATATATTAATGCATTGTACAGTATTGTCGTTTCTGTTTTTTTTTTCTGCATTATATATTCACATTATGCTGTTTTTTTGTTTATTCGCGCAAATACCTAACCTTAACCTACCTTCTACAAAATATTTTTGTCCCCCCTGAAAAATGTCCTAACGGCGCCCATGGTGCATAGGCCTAAACTGATTTGGCTCTATCTCTATAGTATATTCGTATCCGAAAAGCAGCGCGTGTAAATAATGATCAACGCGCGATCGCCTCGTGACTTGCTGAAATCTGCAATTCTATTGATCAAATGGCCATAAACTGCGGGAAGCAATCGTTTCGGTTTTGGTATAGGTGCGTACTGTTAGAAGTGCACCATTTTATGTAAATTAAAATTTTAAATAGCGTAACTTCTTGACCGATTGTACACTTTATATAAATATACTTTCAGACTATTTCAAACAACAGTGTGGCATACCAAGGCTTTGATTTGATAATATATTCCATTGATTGATAAATATATTGAAGTAATAGTCTCTTCTCACTGCAAAACTGGTAACAAATAACAATCACTTGCTTCTGTATACACTTACTGAACCTCGGATTCGAATCGACTATAGTGATTTTCCAACTATGTCAGTTATTCCGCAAGGCTCAACTCTGAGACCGCCGCTGTTCAACATTTCGATTAATAACATCATTAATTATATGAATGTACCTCATTTGTTATGAACTCATCTGATATAATAATTTATTTATGAATAAGGCAGCCTCGGGACTATCATTCAGCAATGCTACACAATCTACGGTATGAGAAATAGTGATTACCACTTAATATAAATACGAGTAATTAAATCGCAATAATATTGCGCCGCCCCGTCGTTCATATTGAAGGCACCTCCGGAGCATGCCTCTAGAGGCTTCGGATCAAAAAAAAAAAAGTTACCACGTTGTTCGCAAGGGTCGATTTGCTGTACTGATTTTGTCAGAATGCCGAAATTCGAACGAAGAGCATTTCGTACATCGACCTAAAAATTTCGAGACGCGCACACGAAAACAGCCGCGTAGTAAATATAGATGTCTAGAGACATACTGTTAGTGTAGATC
Organism: Rosalia funebris; assembly: GCA_037954035.1. Taxonomy (NCBI): domain Eukaryota; kingdom Metazoa; phylum Arthropoda; class Insecta; order Coleoptera; family Cerambycidae; genus Rosalia; species Rosalia funebris. The sequence goes on from JAZFAV010000022.1 coordinate 10,174,223, forward strand.
CCATTATCTGTTCATATTAACATTTTATTCATTTATTTAATTCAATATCTCCAACTTGTTGGTTCAATAGGTTATGTAAAATGTATCCGATTTTATGATTTCGTATTCTTAATTTGTTGCTCTCTTTTTTATAACATTCATGTTCTTGTATGTGAATTGTTTGTGCAAAAATCAAATATATGTTGATACAACTCACATTTCTTTATCACATAAAAAACATTACGTGCTACATAATTGTCAAGGTGATTTCATGATCAACAGGGTCTCCTTGGAACAAAATCACATTTGCATCTCTGACAAACAAAACATTAAACATGTTCAGCAGTGAATAGCTAAAAAATCAATTTTCTTGTTATTCTGAGCTATTTTGACGTATTATTTTGATATTAATTATCCCAAATATTCTATTCTTAAAAAATAAATCTTCATTATCATAATAATATGATTTCAGTCGTTAATAATACTGATTATTATGTATTAATTCTGATTAGATTATTATTGGTATTCAATAAATTTAATAAACGTGTTGGTCAAAACGATATAGTAGTTGTTTGTACGTATTTAAGTAGATATATTAACTTGATATGGCTTAAGAATTAACTCAATAATGAAAACAAAATTGATTACAGCTATATAAAATTAAGACGAATTATATACACTATACCTAATTTGAAACTGTAATAGCTACTGCCATCCTTATATTAGATCCATCTCTATACTCCCTGTTTATACGTCACAATGCATTCTGCAAATTAATGCCAGTCAAGAGCTATTATGGGTTTTTTCTTTATTTTTAGAACGCAGTCATAAAAAACACATTAACCTAGGAAAATACATTAGTCGATTGGTTCAAGTTTAGAGACCCGAACTATAAAAATATTATCTAATACAATCGATTATATTTTATGTTTATTGTTGCATTTATATTATTAGAAGTTAAAAAGAGACGAGTAAAAATAAGATTATTCATCTATTTCTGTTTATATACAATAATTTAATGCTGATTTATATACAATATGACATTTCTCAGTTTGATTTAATAGTGAGCGGTTCGGCTGTAAAATCTGTTAAGTAACATTTTACTGTTTTGGAGATATTTAACGATTTAGATAAGATTATAAAATTAAAATCAGTTTTATAAAATTTATGCAATTTTTTTACACGAGTATGTCGCAGAAATTTCTTAGGCAATCAAATTTAATTAAAACAAAATATAATGATTTTTTTGTGTCACTGGTCCTAAAAGATATGTAAAGAATTGTTAGTTAACATGTTTGACGCCAGAATTAGCGACAATAAAATTAACATTCTAATCAAAGAGATAAAGACTGAAACTTGAAAAAAGATACTCTTTTCCTTTACCTCTGTATGATCTGTAACTCTCGCCACTATCTTTGAGTAGTTTAATTTTATTTTGCAATGGCAAACCTTGTTTTCTCTTCTTTCCCCTTCGAGGTTGTTCATTGTCCTGAAATGAATGTATGTAAAATCCGTCACGTACAGGTTTACTTGACAGGTACAAACTTAACATAGCAACAGCATAGTTTTTATGTAAAATATGTTAAGTGCAGCACAAAACAGATTTTACGTGAACTCGTGCCAATAATCATACTTTACCAACCTCAAAATGCTTCCGATTTTCTACTGAAGAGTCAGTATTTGAATAATCTGGATCAGCATCTGAATCATCAGTCGTGCTTAGGATGTCACTATCAGAAATAGTTTCCTCCATAATCACAAAGATATATGAAAATTTATGTCACTGTTAACTACAGGATGCATCAACGTGTGCACATAACAGGTTTTATTTGAAGAATACCTTCGAAAGTATCACTTGCCAGCAGCGCCACCAACTAGCACCGCGCCACTTAAACCACTGGCGCGAAATTTAAGCTGTTAGTCTGAAGACTTAGTCACTTAACATGTTCTACATGCAAAAAAACAATTTATTTTGGATATGTCACTTGACAGGTTTTACAGCCGAACCCCTCACGTGTATCAAAGATATATAAATTTTTAAAGGATGCAAAAAACGTATTTATCCTAATTATAATAATAGTTCTTTCTAGAAGCAGAGTATGGTCGTAACCCCTTGTAGGTTAATAATTGTCTATGCGCAATGAGAAATTCTTTAAGAAACCCCGTTGAAGATTTTCAAGTTAATTCATGTGATTTAGATACCGGGGATACCAATTACCTACAATATTCTAATTTTGAATGAATTAACGCAAAATATAAACATTTTAAGGAAGCAGTGTTATTAAATGAAGTCCTGTTTTTAATTATGAAACCAAGGGTTTTATATGCATTAAGAGCCACTTAGTGGCTCACGACGATATCACAACGATAGTTTATCGTCAAAGTACACACCAATATCCTTAATACTTTCAGAACGTGTTAAAATTTTACCACCAAGAGAATAGAAATTTATATTAGTGGTTGGTTCTTTAAAGTATATGAGAAAACTTTACATTATATGTTTGATAGTTTGTTCTCCGAACACCACGATACAACAAGGTCGGTGAGTTTTTGCAACCTCAAGTGATCGCCTAAGCAGGTCATATTTAAAAATAATTTTAAGGCATTGGCAAAAGGAAAATAATACGACATAAACATTAGAAATATCAATCATTAATACAAGCGATGAAGAATACTGGTCCCAAATTTGAGCCTTGAAGTACACCACTGGACACTAAGAGTTTCAGATTTAAAACCATTATATGCATCAAATATTATACGTCTGTATTAATAGGCTTTGACTAAGTGAAGAGTATTACTGAATCCATATAATTCTAATCTGAAGACATTGTCAAAGACCTTCAAAAAATCAGTATACACCACATCTAGTGACGAAGGTCGTACATTATTTTATCGTAATTAAATATATTATTGTAGTAGACTTAAGTGTTTATTTACTGCCACTGTATTCTAAATTTCTAACCCCTAATCATCAACAGCTAGCAATATAACCATGTGTAACCATTATATGTGGTGGTGGATACCAAACAAATAAATTAAACTTGAAACAAAATATCCACACAAATTATAGTTGTATTTGGCGCCTTCGCCATTTTTAAAAATGCTAGTTAAGAAGCCATCAAGAAAAGAGTTTTATGCCCATTATATTGATTCCAAAAAAAAAACAACAGCTACAAAGAGCAATCGAATATAATAAAAACACTTACCAAAACATCACCCCATGATTAGAACTAGTAAAGAACTACAACAAACAATTATGTCCATCTCAAATACCTCCTGAGTATGGAATTTTGTTTAAACTTCACACAAATTTTAATTCAACCACTAGCATGTGACGTTACATATCCCGAAAATTATTCTAATAGGGTTATAGCCATTATAATACAATAATTAGTGTACTAACAACTTATATAAAAATATTTAAGATATATAACTGAACGGAAATAATTCCCGGAAACGGAATATTAAAGGAATTCCCCCAATTTACCTAGAATATGGTTGAAAATACGGTTGGCAAACACATCAGGCCTGACGCAGAGCTAGTAAAAGTCTCAACGTCCAAAAAATTGATAGGTAACCTATCGTAATCTCCTACTCGTATAGTGGAGGCTGTGACAATGTCATCCATACTATTATCCAACATAGCGGACTGTGCCAATACTGCTGGCGCCACTGTATGCTTGGGTACGAGCCCTAACGCGAAGAATTTGCCACTTGTCCTTGAACGTGGTATGTTTGTCCTCGTTTCTATGTGTAACCTTCACCTCTGCACCCCGAGGCTTTAGAGGAAGCAAATCGAGTTCTGTGTATCTAAACTTTTTATATGCAACATTAGAAGCACATGAATGTAGAGTTTGGTAATTGCAACCCTAATACTGTAAATATTATAATTATGCGCTACTAAAAAAGAAGTTACCTACTACAGATATCTATCATAATTGTCTTACTTAAACCCAGACTTGATCTAGCTTTAAGGAAGCTCTAGATTGCCTTTAAGGAAATCTAGAGCTGTCTTAAAATTAGGTCAAGTATCAATATAAGTAAATGTTAGGAGTTACAGATAATTACTCATCTGGGGTTTAGAAATCCATGTGTTATCATAATAGATAAGTATTATTGTCCAAAAAAGTTCGTTCGGTTTTTTCTTATTAAGTATTTATTATTAACATTATAGTTATTACAATTTTAATCGATACGAATATGTGTAGTTTATTTCATCGCTATTTGCCAAATAAAAAATCTTAAAACAATACCGTGACCTGTTTTTATGACTAGGCTCAGGTAGACTTCCGTTTATCGGCAAGATAAGAGAGTTTTTTATTTGGCAAATAGCGATGAAATGAATAGTATGTTCCTCCATTTTCAATAACTTTCTCCCATCTCTTAGTAAGCTTCATAATACCATTTTCATAAAAAATCCGAGATTTGCTCGCAGATATACGTTTTTAAATGATTTATGACTCCCTCGTCATTGGCAAATGTTAAGTTTCATAAACTGTTATCCATGGAGCGGAATAGGTGAAAATCCGAGGACGCGAGGCCTGGAAAATACGGTGGATGGGATAAGACATCCCAGTCTAACTCCAACAATTTCCACCAGGTCTGCAGAGAAATGTGAAGTGGAGCGTTGTCGTGATGGAAGACCACCTTCTTACGATTTACAAGTCCTAGGCGACTTTCCTGCATGGATTGGCTCAATTAATGTAGTTGTTCACAGTAAACGTCCGTTTATTGTGAACATGTGAATATTGTAAATTTATTGTTTCGTTCCTCGAGAGTAGCTCAAAATAAGTGATTCCTTTGAAATCCCACCAGACGGACACCAAAACTTTCCTGGGGTGAAGCCCTGCCTTTGATGTAGATTGAAAAGGTTCACCGGATTTTCCCCACGATCTTCTTCGACTGACGTTATCGCAAATGATCCACTTTTCATCTCCAGTAACCGTACTTCTTAAAAATGGATCGCTACGTTGACGAATCCTTAATATACCGCAGATGTTGATGCGATCCATTAAATTGGATTCGCTGAGTTCGTGGTGAACCCTAACATCGAGTCTACTGACAATCCCAAGTTGTTTAAGGTGACTCTGTACACTACATTTTGACGTTTTGATTTTTTCTGTAAGCTCACGTGTGGTTTGGCGAGGATTTGCCTCAACTAAGGCTCGTAAATGCTCGGGAACGACTTCTTTATGTCGGCCCGACCTTGGGGCGTCCGTGAGGAAAAAATCGCCAGATCTAAATCTACTGAACTACTTTTGATACGTTCGATCTTGAATAACATTTTTGCCGTACACAGAACACAATTTGCGGCAAGTTTCAGCGGCTCTTTTGCGTTTTTTAAAATAGAAAAGCATCACGTGCCTAAAGTGATCGGTTTCACTCATTTTCAATTAAGATCACACACAACAATAATAAAACAAGTTCACGAGCATAACGGCAGTAAACAATAGAGAGGTTCAAGGCTAAAGCTGTGCACATGACATCATACGCCGTGCCATAAGTGGCTAACACGGAAAACCGAATAAACTTTTTGGACAAAACAATATTTGTAAATTATTCTTACATAGAACATTGCACACTGAAATTTGCACGATATCCTCATATCCTTCTGTAACGAATTCGTGGTAAAATCTGGCACATGATACATTCAATATTTAAGAATATGATTGTTTTATTTGAATACATTAACAATTCTTGGCAAATATAAGCATACTTATTCAAACAAATTGATCTCAATATAATCTCAAAATAACTAGTAACATAATTTCGGTTGCAAATAATTTTATTATTGGGATTTCTCGAACTTCATCTGATACGTATCATAACATCATTGTTTCTCATATATTGTTCATACAAACACATCCCACGTGCATAATATTTACGTAGGTTCCACCTTCGGATATCATTTATTCTTATTATAATATTAATAATAGGATTCCGATAGGTTTCGTAAATAGATAATAACGTAAATTAATAATTACAAAACGATCACGGTAATGTATATAATACTCCTCGTAACTATTAATTTAGAATAACTATTTAATACGAAAACACTAACTCTTATTACATAATTATTTAATAAGAGTTTAAACACAAAAACAGACATCCTTCCCCTAAAACCTCAAACAACGGAGAAGAAGGTAACATAGAGACGAGTTCAAATAAACTCCCTCAACACTCAGACCACTATACGACACGGAGATCTTTATAGGTGAATTCGGCAAGTCACCCATCTATGTTACAGACAGTATAATAGGCGTTTGTCTCTTTTCACTACAGTCCAGATACTGGACTGACTGAATTTCTATCGTATTAACAATGCTCCTACTAAATTCTAAAAAGCGCGATGAATAATGATTTAATATTAACTAACACTTTTGTTGATGATTTCTTGGGCAATTTTTTTTAGATGGAAGAAAAGATAATAAGATAATTATATTATTAGACATTAATATATAATTATATTAATAATTATATTAATATATATTAACATATAAGTTATTAGACATATATTTAAATATAATACAAAAAATTATTATCAAAGAATATTAAAAAATGGCGACACTGGAGCCATTCTCTCGAGACAGTTAAGGCGCTCTGCTGCACGCAGTGTAACTGGTGCAAATTTGAATCTGGAAAAAGAATTCACTTAATCTACATGTTTATAGTTAGTAAAATATGTAACGGGTTTTGAAAATATTGATTTTCGTGTAATTAGTGAGGATCTAAATAAGAAACGTTAAATTTTCGACAAGAAAGGGTAATGATTTGTTAATAAATAATGTTTAAATGAAAAATCCAACTGTTAAATATTTTCACCATTACTCTGCTATCCCAGGACCATAAAACTGCCCTTCTATATTTAAACATTCTTCTTCATTCTTGTTCCTCGAACATTTTATGTTAAAACGTGCCTCTTTCTCTGCATCTGTCAAAGACATCTCGGCGTGCTTGATCCGCTTAACATCGGCTTCTACACAAAAATTGTATGATTGGACGCCAATATTCATCTCCAAACCTTTCATGATTGGAAGAATATTAGTCAGAACATCATTAATATATTAGTCGCCATATTCAAGACTTGAATAAGATTTGGAGTCAATTTCCGAACAGTGGCATTGAAAACATTGATAGCAGTGAAAACTTTCATTGCTATTTTGCATATAGCGTCCCAAGCAGCAGTTTAGCACCTCAGCAGGTATTAATTTGACGCAGGTGTCGTTTCGTAGTAGTCCGATGCGCTTGGGAAGAGCGCGAAATTTCAAGGAAAAACATTTTTTACAAAAAACATTTTCTGCCCCATATTTTGGTTGAGGCAAGGGCGAAAGAATATTTTAGGCTAATAAAAAACTCGATTTCTTGAAAAATTTACAGTGATGTTACCTCTGAATCTGCTCAATATTAGTTTCCCAATAATTTTGGACATGATTGGCAATAGACTTACAGGGCGATATAATGTGACCTGTTCTGATGATTTTTCTGCTTTCAGTATTAATATAATTTCTGATGTATTCCATTGAGATGGGAAACGACCTATTTTTAAAATTGTACTGAAGACATGTAGGTATATTATAGCTTTGTTCGTCAATTTTTATGGTAATGTTGTAATAGTAACGGCGCCAGTTATTATGCCATTCCCTTGTGCCTTCTTTGGATTCAGTTCTTTAGTTATCACATCTATTTCAGAAATATTTACTGCCTTTATTCGAAGGGTCTAGTTCATATGGCGTTTCCAATTCTTCGAGGATTTCAGCTTCTTCTGGTATCATCTCATGGAAAGGGTGGTTGGAAAGCTTTAGTTAGGTGTTCTGCGAAGATATCTGCTTTTTCTCTATCGTCCTTTGCCCATTTAGCATCAATTCTTCTTATAGGAGGAATGTGTTCTTTGGGTTTGTTGAATTTACTAGTAGCTTTCCATAATGAGTATTTAATGGCTTGTGTAGGAGATAGCTGTTCTAGGTATTGACTAAGGCTTTGATTATTTTCTTCAGAAATTAATTCTTTCGTATATTTCGTTCAGGATTGCTTTATCATGGGGATATTTTGTTTTCATCCAACGTTTCCGCAACTTCCTTTTTTCTACGATGGTTTCCTCAACTTCTTGAGATTAGTTTGATAAATTGATTTTAATTAGGTCTTCAATTTTTTACATAAAAATTATGCTGAATAATAGAAATGTTTAGTCAAAGTGTTTAACAGATTCCTAATACTAGATATCCGTGTAGGAGAAAAATATTATTTTTCAATGTAACCGTATTTTACAATGTTAAGTTTAACACCCTAGTTTATAAAAAGTAAATAGGAAACCCCTAATATCGGGGATTTGTACTCAGAATACTTTAAAGAATTCATTTACATAGGCATGAGGGGTTGCAATTTAAAAAGTCAACTACTCAACTATAAAATCTGAAAAATACAAAATTATTATTATCTTCTGTTAAAATGTTGATGATCATTCAACTATCAGATTCCAAAAGGGAGTGGTTGGGCTCAACTACTCATATTTAATACTATTTGAAGCAGAGATCTGGAAACGTTCAAAAATATAAAAATATATAGACGTAGATGGAGGAAAATGGAGGTATTAAATTTGAGTGGTTGTAATATCTATTTCATTCTCAAATGTAGCCATTCCCTTACTCCGAAGCCCAACCTTTTTCTTTTAAAATCTTATATAGCTCTATCAGAAGAAACTTCGAAGTGGACTTCGTCAATGAACGTGTTTCTACAAAAAATAAGGTTGACGGTTTTGACGGAGTTTTTAAAAACAATAATTTAAAAATAAAATTATAAATATCGTTCAAAACGTTATGCCATATCCTAACACTATATGTTCCTTTTCATTGTTTCAATTTATCTCCAGAGATTATGTCCAACTGTATTATTTAGTGCACGTCAGCAAATATTCGAATTTCACCAGATCCCAAACGCAAATAATGCATTGTGTGAAACCGAATATTCGTTTATCTGATGGCCGATACAAATACACGTACATATCACGAAAATAAGTTCGTTACCGAATTACAGTAATAATAATAGTACTTATCAAACGCAATCGTTCCCCTTTTGTGGCCTGACAGGCCGCCATTGGCCTGTCGCCGGGGACAAAATAAATCCACCATATGGCGTACATATTACATACATAGGAGGTGTGTTCCAGAAATAACGGGAATTTTCGTTCTTTGGAAAGAATTTTATTTATTCGTTTACATCAATGTTATCCCCCTCAAAATAACCCCCTGGCATAAGTGTATTAGATAAATACACTTATGCCAGCGCTTCTTCTAATCCCCGAAACGCTTCTGGATCTTTGGATAGTGTTGGGATAGTGTTGGTATAGTAACTCTCTCAGCAACGCGCTTTTAATCTCATCTAAGCTTGAAAAACAACGCCCTTTAAGTCTCTCTTTATTTTTGGGAACAGAAAGGTCACATGGAGCCTTATCTGGCGAATATGGAGGCTGGGGAATCATTACAGTGTTGTTTTGGCCAAAAATTCACGAACAAGCAATGAAGTGTGAGCAGGTGCATTATCATAATGCAAAAGCCATAAATTGTTTCGCAAAAAATCCTGGCGTTTTCTCGGATTGCTTCACGCAAACGGCGTTGAAATTGTAAGTAGCACTCCTTGTTGATAGTTTAACCTTGTGGCAAGAAGTCATGGTGGACTATGCCTTTAAAATCTAAGAACACATTGAGCATAACCTGCACATTCGACCGCACATGTCGAGTTTTTTTTGGTCTTGGTGATCCAGAATATCTCCACTGGGACGATTGAGCTTTAGTTTCTACGTCATATCCATGAACCCATGTTTCATCACCAGTTATGATGCGTTTCAGTAGTTCTGCATCGTTGTTGACGGTTTTTGTTCGAAACTCAACAATTTTGGAGCAAATTTTACTACCACAAGTTTCGTACTCAAAATATGCAAAAAAATTTCATGGCATGCGCCAATTGACATGCCAATACCATCAACGACTTCTCTGATTGTGATTCGGCGATGGTTCATAATCATTTATTTCACTCCACGTTTTCATCGATTGTTGATGTGTTGGGGCGTCCAGGGTGCTCGTCATCTTCAACGCCTTCACAGCCTTCTTGGAAACGTTTTAGCACTCGTAGATCTTTGTTTTACTCATAGTAGGCTCACCAACAACCATATTTAACATTTCTAAAACATTGCTGCACTGTATTCCATTCTTACAGCAAAATTTAATGCAAATTCTCCGATGCATTTAAAAAATAAATAAATAATCGCCGATTGTACCCAAACACATGTAACCTTTTCGACAGTTCACAATAGACTAAATATCCAATATGGCTGTACAATGTTCAAATACTTTTCAGACATGTTTACCAACACAAGAACGAAGAAATCACGCGAATCGGTCTAATAGGCTTCGGACATTAAGGTCCAAAGCCATCTGATGGCGCTTTAGTGAATCTTCGTAGACACGAGTTTTAACATTTACAGTGCTCTTTTTATTTCAATTTCAAAAAATTGTATTGTAAACAGTGAATACTTGCTATTTTTGAAAGATGTGAGTTATATTGTTAATTTTGTGAATAACTCACTTCATTAGTTTCAGCAGTACCACGGCAAACATCTTCACACAAGACTTCGCTATGATCTTTATTTTTTGTGAAAGAACCTACATGTGATTCAATCATTTCGGTACTTCTTCTTAGGATTCTTTGGAAACGACTTTCTGTTTGCCGATCAATCCGCAATTGAGTATGGGATTTCAATTGCATCGGTATTTCAGGTCTTCCACGTACATTGATTGATGACACAGTGTTCGGGCGTAGCTTTCTTCGCTTGTTTTATGGTTTCCTGATATAGTATTAAATTATTGAACTGTTATAAATATACAATAAATAATAACCTACTTACTCAAGGGAAAATTGTCTCTACTTTTAAAATTCAAACTGCATATCGAAATCCCTTTCGACGTGTTTCTTATATTGGTTGCTACTTCCCACGGCGAAATTAGAGTTTTATTTTGTGGAAAACTATGTAAGCTGACGGTAAATATTTCGGCTCGACAATGTGCCAAGGAGCAACGTTGCTTGTAGGTTTTGTCCATATTTATTTATGAAGTTCGACACTGCAACAATGGACTAGGTTAGGTTTCATGAGATTCACTGAAAATTATAAAAAGCGCCATTTTATAATAAAGTTTACTTCGTAAAAAATTAACAATAAACACATCTTTCAAAAATTGCAACTATTCACTTTACAATACAATGTGTACAATACAATTTTTTGAAATTCAAATAAAAAAACCATTGTAAATGTTAAAACTCGTGTCTACGAAGATTCACTAAAACGCCACCAGATGACTATGGACCTTAATGTCCGAAGCCTATACAACCTGCAAAATTACAGAATTCCCATTACTTTTTAAACACACGTCGTACTTATATGTACGTATCGCAGAAGAAATTCTGCGTGTGTGGATGCGTTCTATTGTCAAGTGGATAACGTGTCGAACGATGACGTCAGAGATGTTGTTGGCCGACCAACGATCTGTCCCCTACCGCACTCATCCAGTGACGTCAGTGCCGAAAAGTAGGTCGCTGTTGGGGGCACATCCCGCGGACAAATTCCGTCATGCGATCCACGACCTCACATCTTGACTATTTCTAATTTTAGAACGCGGTGCATCAAGTGATTCCTACCTCGCGCAATTCCAGTATGTTTATTTTATAATTAGCTCGAATTCGTACCTTGTCACGCGTCTTTTTACCCGTCCAGACGAGCCGGAGCCGAAGCGGGTGGGTGCGATTCGAAACTCTGTTACCTCCTGTTAATCTCAAAAACGATCCGCTTGATCCTGAACACGGCAGATAACTAATCGAAATGGCCAATAATTGTCGCCTCTGAAAATTGTATATTCTAGTGTATACTTTTTATCATAACAATGAAGAATATGCAACACCCAGATGTAATTGCAGATTGTTACGGAACTCTATATAGGGTGTTTGGCGATAGCAAGGATAAAAGTGCATTTTGCCTCGACCGGGAATCGAACCCGGCTCTCCCAATTTCCGGTTAGTTGCTCTGACCGCTGAGCTATCGAGGCACACTCATTATCCTTGCTAATGCGCCAGATTAATGCGTCACTACAGTACTCCCTCCCTAGAGACATGGTTTGTCTCGATACAATTTAACGGAATGTGACCGCGTTCGCCATTCTTACGAACCGTTGTTCGGTAACCCCCGGACTGTAGGGCGATGGATAGGACGGGAATCGAATCCGCGAATTTGAGATGTAAGGGAGGTTGCATATACTGGAATTAAACACATCACGTTGGGGTCACCACTTTGGCGTTAGCAAGGATAAAGAGTGCATTTTGCCTCGACCGGGAATCGAACCCGGCTCTCCCAATTTCCGGTTAGTTGCTCTGACCGCTGAGCTATCGAGGCACACTCATTATCCTTGCTAATGCACCAGTTTAATGCGTCACTACAGGTGGCAACTCTGTACAGATTTTGCAACTCGATGCGGAGGAGTTCAATAAAAATTCCTGAAATAAGTCGATTTTTTATTTTTGTCCATGCCTAAGAGGTAACAATCTTTAGTTATTTTCATCGTGGGGGGTGTAATCACCCGCAGATATATATATATATATTTTTTTCAAATATAAGGATATGTTACGTGACACACAGTGGCGGCTCGTGGTGATTTGTCATGGGTGGACAACAACTAACTATTAGTAGGTTATATAGTGCAAAATAATGAAGTAAAATATAGTAAAAAAAAACTTTGATTCATCACTCTATGTTAGTCACTGTACAAATATATGTTAAGATTTAAAACTCTTTCAGCTTTCAAGTTGAAAATGCATAGCACTAAAATTGGATAAAGCTAGTACAGACTCTTATGAATGCTGTACAGAAATTCACGTTCTAACAAAAAGTTAACAATATCAGTATTAGCATTTACTATTTCTCTCACGTTGCCATGGTATAAATACTAAATAAATACAATACTAAACAAACACAAATGTAAAGTACCAACTTCCACAGACAGACTGCCGCACTAATTTATTGTAATTATTGTTAAAGAACCGTTAAAATTTTGAAAACCCTAACCTACAGAGTATAGAACTCGCTGAGATAAACAACGTTCTACGGCTCTGAAAACTGAACTCGGAAATCAGATTCATCGGAGATTCTCGATTCCTTCCCCGCTTTGCCGAAAGTTTCTACAGCAGGGTGGTCCAGCCCACCCGTGTCACAGCTTACTCGAGACTTTATGTCTTCAAATCATTCGTAATTTTTTAATTAATTAATTCTATTCATGTGTTTACTGTTTATTTAATTTTGTATTCCAGATTCCCATGTTTCCATATTATTGTGAAATAATTTAAACGTTCAAGGGATGTTGAAAGTATACCTATGTCAATAATATCAATATTAATTTTAAAACTAATCTTGGTAGACACTTATTTACTTGTATTTATTTATTAAAGCAATAAATATAATTTTTTATTTGTGCGAGGCACTTGCGCTGTCTCATATGTACAAAGCCAGAAAGGCAAAAGGCGTGGCTGCCCACCCGGCCCGGTGGGCTATTAGTCCACGGGTCCACGGTTAGAAGAGTGAATTGCTGCACTTACTTGCACTGCAATTTTCCACCACGGTTGCGCTGTTAGTATTAATAATATATATTAATACTAACAGCGCAACCGTCAGAAACTTTCATTGTATTATTATATTATAATATATTTAATTAATTACATATTACATAATTATATCTTCAGTAATTTCTATAAACGATAAATAACGAACTTTGGAACTGTGTTCTACTTCTTCTAGGAAACAGCTGGGTGGGCACTGCCCACCCTGCCACCCCTGACCAGTCGCCACTGGTGACACATTATTTGAAAGCCCGCATCGGGGGGATTAGAACATAGACGTCATTTTCAAGATTTTTCGATATTTCAATTTCGATTATTTATACATTTTTCATATTAATGATTATATTAATGATCATTTCGTGGTAAGATAATCTCCTGGAAAAAATAATGCATCGGTGGAATTTCACATTATTACTTTTATATTTTCGAAGATTTAAATCATAGTACCTACGTGACATTATAATTAACCTATTTTTGTTGGTTTTTTTTGAATTTGTTTATGATATTCTACTTAGTTAGAGTTAATATAAACCTGTTACAATATTTTAGTCGAAATTGTTTTGATTGTTTTTGTGTTACAGTATGTTCCAGTAATGGAACACCGAGCCTACCGAGCCGAGCCTGGCTTAAATGCGACAGTAATACTGCATTCATTTCTATAAAATGAAAATCATATAAACATATCTGGAATAATGACTTATTTCAAATTATTTGATAAACAATGAAATCAACAAACATGGAAGTCTTTACAACACCCTTCCGTAAATTTACCCCACATTTTTCGCCTTGCTTGGTCGATTTTTTTACATACTGCGCATCTATTTTGCTTTACGGCAGGTATCATCCAGTAATCCATACGATCAAATCTTATTTCTTCTAATACCCTGCTTGCTATTTCCTTTGATATTTTGGTTGTCCTCCACCAACTATAGGAGTACCATACTTCCGGAGATATACCTCAACAATATGTCTTCTAAATGCAAGATGGTCCATATCACTATTAGCATTTCTTCGGTGGACTTGCCAAGCATTATGAATACTTACATCGACAGAGAAGGCAAATACTGCTTACTACCACTTCTTTGATCGGATAGAAATTCTGTATCTGTCGATGTTTTCATGCATCCGATCAACATCACCCATGTACTTGCATGTGGAACAAGGGGCGCATTTTAGCGAACTTTCAGCAAGTCTTTTTCAGCAAGTTTACCATTGTCCGCAAGTGTACTTCTTTATTTGCTCAAATTTATTCCATTCCTCCGTATTGCATTCACTACTGTCGGATTATATGTTTCTGTATCACACTCCCATAGCATTCTCCATTTTGGAGTATCTATATAACCTGACAATAGTAATATTGCAATGTAGCACTTTAGGTTCCCAATACTTATTTCGAAATTGTGATCACCTGTGGATTGGGCATAGATTATAAACATATTTCGCAAAAATGACCATATTTCATCATCAAAAAATAATTCTAAACATCCTACTGGGTCAGATGTTGCCGTACTTTGTCTTTTAGGAGTAAAGTAAGTGTTGCAAAGTTGGGTGTAATATCCTTTTTTATCCATTGTTTTTTCACAACTCTATTCTTTTAATTTCCTTCCTTAGCTCGGAAAGAGGTATATTGTATTCTTCATCTTCACTTTCCTTCACAATGTTACCATCTATTCAATGAATTGTTGCAGTAGCTTCTGTTTGGAGCTGGCGTCCACTAAGATGATTTATTTGCCAATTTTCATCCTCATCTCCACTATCCTCTTCACTATCATCCCCGTCATTTGAAGGAGTTTTAAGGATATCAGCCTGCCCTAATGTCCTAACATTAAAATTTCCCATTAGATACATGTGACTGCCCTGTGTCCCAACAATGGATTTTATTATAAATATAATTTTTGTTTTAGTTTCATTTGAAAGTATAATGCGTTTTAAGTAGTTCACATATACATGAGAATAATATCTATTGCACATAAATAAAAAATATAATAAAATGGTAATGTAAGTACAAGGCTTACCGCTTTGATGACATTATAGTGGTTAATAAGTACAAAATTAAATAGATCACAAACTGCACCGTAAAGATCGCCATCTCATGTGCAACTAATTAGAGACTTCCTAGACTACCCTCTAACAAATCGTAACTTGCAGAGTGGACATGGTTTGCTCATCCTGGAATAACAACCAATAATTGATAATGTTCCAATATTGGAACAACGGGCAAAAATGAGTTAAACGATTTCAACTAATGTTTAATAAATTAGAGTGGTATTATTGAGAAAAAAACATGAATAAATAACAGAAGGGAACAATAATGTCAAATGCAATGTAAGTCAGTAGATCCTCCTCTAGCTCTTATCACTGCTTCTATTTGTCTGGGAATGCTATTGATAAAGTGATGAATGGTTTCCTGCGAAATATTCTCCCATTCGACAATAACGACTTGTTCGAGTTCCCTAAGAGTCATATTGTATGTGGCTCCTAATTGATCGTTTTAGTGCATCGCATAGATGCTATACGGGGCTTCTTGGTGGTCAGTTCAGAGTTGAATTATTCAGAAATCGAAGGTAGTCCAGTACCTCTCTAACAATGTAGGGTCGAGCGTTATCCTGCAACAAAATGAAAGTGTCCCCGACAAACGGGGTAAATATCATCACATATTGTTCCACAATGGTTTCTACGTATAAATTTGCATTCGTGGATCTCTCCCGTAGGCATGTCGATTTAAAATCGATTAATCGAATAATCGATTTTTTCGATCCATCTGAAACACTGGATCGATTCAGTGAATCAATTACTAACCCCATCGAATCGAGCCGATTCACGTTATAATAATAAAAAATTGGTCAGTATAATGTCAAGTATTTAAATAGTTACAAAACACATTTATTTTTAAAAATACTAAGTACATAATATAATTTACTTATAGGATTTCTTAGAAGCCTCTAATTGATAATTATTGAACATATCTCCAAATTCAGCGCATCCAAAAACGGTGCAAATAGAGGGATGAGAGATACGATTCGATTAATCGAGAATCGATCTTTTAATGCTCGATTTAATCGAGAATCGATTCTACTGCGTTCGATTCGTATCGAATCGAAAATCGATTTTTTTTAAGAATGAATCGATATGCCTACTCTTCCGTATAAGAACCAAATCCATGCTACCATCGTATCAAATTCCTCCCCAGAACATTATTGATCCACCAAAAAATATGATTCTCGGAGAAATATTACAGTCAGCAAACCTTTCTCTTCTGGCCTGCGTCAGACTCGTTTACGTCCATCTGGTAAATTAGGACTTACTCTTATTTCGTCTGACAACAAAAACTCGTGTCCAGTCGTCAATGGTCCAATTTACGTGTTCTCTTGCCAAAACAGTCTAGTAACTCTATGTTCTTTGGTCAACAGTAGTGCAATAGCTGGTTTTCTATCATCTAATTCTCCTTCATTAAGCCTTCTCCTGACCGTTCATCCTGAAGTTGCTACATTTCAAGCTGGTGCTAGGACTCTGCTTAGCTCTAAACTGGAAGAATACACCTTTCTTAAGGCGGCTTGAACAAAGTTTTTCATTCACTTGCCCAGATATTAAAAAAAAACTCTCTTGTAATTGCATTTATTATATTTTACAAATCACTTTAAACAACTTAAATGTATTATTAACAAACAAAATGTTAATTTACATCTGTAAAGCAATTACTTATCAGTAGTGATAAAGGATATCCTATTATCAGTAGTCTTATTATCAAATAGTTTATCAGTAGTAGCAGAGGATATCCCAGTTAACCTACATAAAATGTTTAAGGATTTAAAACTTATAAGGCGGAAAATTATAAGAAATAATGAAAAGTTTTGCTGGTACGTTAGTTATGTCCAGGAGTGTATATGGAATGTCCTTTTCAAAATATGCGCCACTGCTTGCAGAATCCCCCTAAATTTAATTTTCATAATGCTAAGCGTTTTTGAGATATCGCCTATGTAAGACGTCGTCGGCCATCTTGTATAATAGCTGTCATCCTCAAAATGGTCCCTCTCCGATTGGCCAGAAGCATAACTCTAAATGGTATTCATTATTGCCGATGTTTCATGGGAATATATCAAAAGTACATTATCTCCCAATTGCATACAGCTATTTTCTCTTAATTAAAATATCTCTACCGAAAGCGAGACCTGCGCCAACAAAAACATATTCTAACTTTTACCACTCCATTTAAATTTATAAACTTGTGTATTTCCAGCTAGATGTAAATAGTTTTTGTTATAAATCATCGTCATTTCGACAACAATAAATGAAATTGCTGTACACCGATATATTACTGCTTCCGAAGATAACATTTAACAAGGAGACTTCGTTTAATCTCCTACAAGATCACTAGGACGAGATATCCATGAAAATTAGTTGTTCATGCTTCTGCACTTATGAATACTTATTGATCCTCTTGTCTGAAAATTTCACTTAGTACTACACACACTAGTACCCTTAACTTAGATTACTGATAAGGCATGTAGTTGGTAGAAGAGCATTTAGTTTTAAGTACACACTGGATTTGCAGGAAACAGAACTCCCTTTTGCGTTTTCAAAGACATACGATATGCTACATACAAAGCTTGATCAAATAGAAAATATGAAAGCTGATAGATTTCCAAAATATTTAGTTTTCCGTCGGGCACAGTATGAATCCAAACACATTCGGGCGCAATGCATCTGAGAGATCCTATAATCAAATCGTACACACTTCAGATTTAATGAGATGGAGACTGACTTAAACGCTTATTTTAATTAATACAATGTAATAATAAATATTTCACACTAGTTTTTAATCGCACTAATTAAATTTACATAAAGGAACTCATTTTAATGTTGTGTAGCAATAGATTTGGAAGATTTTTATAGGAGAACCAGCTACTGACAAGTTTAAGTCTCTGTTTTAAGGACAAAACACAAACATAAATTCGTATTGAACATTATTTTGAATACAGAAAACAAACCACCTGTTTTTTCATGTAAAAGTCATAAAGTTTTATACGAGAAAAATATGTGAATTTCAAAGAAAAGTTATAGGTAACTGCCTATTTTAAGTGTAAAGAATTATAAATCCCCTTCATCATTTTAGCATGTTCCAAATAAAAATAGACGTCACATTGTTGGTAACGATATTTAGTATAAACCAATAATGTAACACCCAGATGTGTTAATTTTGAATAATAATACCATAAAAAACCAGAGTAATTAAGTAAGTGTAGATATCCCAAAAAAATTATTAATTGAAACGCATTCTTTCCCTACGAGAAAAACTCTCCTACTTGTACAATTTAAAACCGTTTAATTTGAATACTGAACAACACACAGTGTCAAATGCATAGCAGCGGTTCACAAAGGAAGTCTTAGAAACGAGTGCTTATGTAGATCCAAGGATGCACCTCGGTTGATTAGGTAATCTTTTGTTCCGCTTGCACCCTATTCCTGGCAATCAGTTAGTAGTTAAGCGTAGATAGAAGTGACAGTGAGTTTTAATAAGGTGCTCTTGGGGGAGAAACGAATTTCTCGTCACGTCGATTGTGTACGAAGATATTGCTATAGTAGAGGATTGGGGAGCTTGGTTTTATAATGACCGCCTTTGACACGGAAAAAATAAATATATTATAGATATCACGTATGTGTGCATATAGGGAGCTGCACATAAGTTTGATGCAGCGGGTAATACTTTCCAAGCAACGCTAATAAGCAATTTGCATGAAACTTCTATACACCTAAAAATATATTTTTTCTGTCATATAATAAGTACTTAAAAAGAATATTATAGTCATTTTTCATGAAAATCTGTAGTTTTTGCATAATTAATAAAATTAATTCACTCATTCATGTAAACAAAGTCGCGTGTTCGAAAACGCTAGTCTGATTGGTCCACGTCACTGTATGGGGAAGTATCCCAATCGTCACTGTTTTGATTTGGTTTAGTGCTAACAGTTTGTAAAATCTGTAACAAGTGCGTTTTATAAAGTGCCTAACGGTATGGAGCCGATAAAACACAAATTTTATAAGTATTGCATCGTGCCAATGTGTACAAATACTACGGTATCAACGCCCGAAAAATTCTGCTCGGTTCCCAAAGAGGAAAGAATGAGGAAGAAATGGTGCGTAGCAATCAATGAAAAGGGACGAAAAGAAACATATAAAGCAATCAAGTTCGACGCCGCTATATTGTTGCGAGGATCATTTTATTGTGAGTACCTAATAACATTGATTTGTTTTAGATGTATTTGTACATAACCCCACTGTTACGTTGTATGCTGTTTTCATATTACTTGCCGCATGGAATATTTAGAAAATGTTTGTTTTGGAGGTGATTAGATATGGATACTTAAATAAGATTTACATTTGAATCTTTTTTACAGTTGGAAGAAGACATGGAAAATTATTGGTAATACAGACTGGCTGGAAATGTACAGAGGTTAAGTTTGAAAAAGGGCATTCTACCTCATATTTTCAGCTGCCAGACAGAACCAGTACCTGAGCGACATACTGGGGGCTATAGTCTACACACAATTGTTCAATATTAATAATAATATATAGATTCGCACACCGAAGAAGGAATATTTAACGAAATTACACTAAACGCCCATCTATCTCTCAACAAAATAATATACAGTGACGTCACGCGACAGCCATTTGCATTTCTTGTGTTTACGCGCGCCGATAATAATTTCAAATTTAATTTATTTATTTTGTGTCTATTATTGCACAAAAAGTGGTAAATTTAACGTAGGATGGATTTAAAGACCTATAGAATGTTTTGACAACATAATTAAAAATTATGCAAATTGCCTATTACATAGATCCTCATTACTGGCGAATCATAATCCATTACTTTTGTCTTTAAAATAGATAGAATATTATATTTATCATTTGCCATATTGATCTACATACCTTATCGAAAGAAAAATATTTTCTATTTCAAAATATGAGGTTATTATTTAACTGGAAATATATAGGGTGTCTCATTTGGAACTATAGAATTTTAATTGCGCGCCATTTGGGTTTTGTCAAAGATAGGGTCTACAAACCATACGACGTCAATATACCTTTAATAGCATTACCAGCTTTATTTTCAAAGAATCCATGTAGAATATAGTCCAATTCTTCCATCACTTCAAACTGTCCATTTCTGTGGACATATGTCTTGTTCATGAACAGCAAGTGGATTTTCAGCACCCCAAATTCGACAATTTTGTTTGCTGATGTATCCGTCACCTTCTTTCTTTTCTAGCCCCCAATTAACAAATATACGACGTTGTAAATGGTATGTACCGTTTAATTGTTGTGTTAACTGAATTTTATATGCTGAAAGATGGCAGATATTTCTTTAAAATCTGATGCGTGGTGGCTCTTAACAGATTCAATTGTTATGCATGACTTCAAATTAATGTGTTTGAATATTTCTGTACACTTTCTCTCATTGTAGCAATATCTTCATCTGACCGACCACGACAAGGACGTATTACTGTTGCCTTATTAATAACAAAACCCGTCTCTTTAAAGTAAAGTAAAGGTCTTAATTAAGTAGCGAACTGTTAACTGTAGGTGCTTTATTTTGTCCTAATTTTGTGCCAATTTTTCTTAATGCATCTGTAAATAATCGGTCGCTTTCATAAAACAGTTGTACACAAACTATTTGTTGTTGAATTGTTCGATGAATCGCGCCATTTTGACATCGTATGGTTTGTATATGGCAATCGTTAAGTATTGATGCCGTGTATAACAGAACACAAATGGCGCGCAATTAAAATTCTGTAGTTTCAACTGAGACACCCTATATATACAGTGAGCAAGTAAAGGTTTGCAGGTAAAAAATGCTTGCACATATCTATTATGTTTTTTCGATACTCATAATTTTTTTTGTATGCGTTTATCTTTTTTCCGTCATTACTGCTGGAGTATGACGTTATCGACAGTATTTTTTGACATGAAACACCCTTATAAATAATTTCACTTAAGGGAACACTTTTTTGAAAGTATGTAGCATCAAATTTTATAGTAGGTTACTTAACAATCATTTTGATAGACAACAAATATGTTAGCAAATTAATCAGAACAGTGTTATGAAAAATAACAATTACTACAAGCACCATTGAGTGTTAAAATTGTCTATTATTGACCTCTTGACACAAGTCGAAACTGAAATTCTTGTAAAACTTTGTTTAGCGTTTCAATGTTAATTAATCTTACTTCGTTCCGAATTCCAGCTTAATACCTCAGTTGCATTCAGACCATTAAAAATGAAAGACAACTCCAGAAAAAGTAGTCCAGTGAATTTAGATTCAAAAATGTATCTGATGACATAATAGTTCCACATTAAATAATAATCTACATACGCAGGGTTCGCGCTAACGCGCCATTGCGTTGCTACCATATTGAATGTTTTAGAATTCAGATATTTTCATTATTTGAAAACAATGCCACAAGTAAGGAAATTATGTTCTGTTGTAACAACTCAAAATACTTTTCAGTCGTTAATGCACTATCGATATATACATTTCAGTAATGCACCATCGATAAAAACATCCTAAAATCATGATGCCAACATATCCTGTATCCTTCTATTATTCAGTGGAGATTTTCAGGAGTACAATGCCAACAATTCTGCCTATTCACTGATCAATTTAAACAAAAAATATCCTAGTCAGGGAAAATAACCTGGTATTGGAACTGGATATTATTATTATATCTCTCCCATCATTGACTCTTCTATTCTGCGATTTAAATCATTTTCCTAATCCTCGTTGGTGCCACTATTCTATTTCAGGCATTTCAAAACAAATGCAAGATCATTGCAAGCTCTTGTGCGATTTCCTGTAATGAGGATTTTAGTCCACAACTAATTATATCTATAACGGTGTGTACTCTAGAACAGCATGTGTATAATTGTCTCTAACAGTACCAATATTTGTAAATTTCGCTCTTGTTTCCCTTGCATGTGAGGGTTTAATGGGCCTTTGGGGGTACTTATTATTAAATAACTCACAATACTCAGTTTGTAGTCATGTCCTAGGAGTCTCCATAGCCAATAATCAGTAACATTTCTGTTCGTCGTATGTCACTTAACCGCGACACACTTTGGCGCAAAATAAAATCAATATGAACATTTAGAAACTGCAAAATAGTGGGATTTTAAAACAAGAAGTAGCTACCACTATTATTGAAACGAAAGAATGGAAAAACATAGTATTAAAAATCAGTAAATTAATTAATCATCTGAAAATAGTTGTATCTAATCTACCACAATATTTGACACAACAAACTTAAAGAATCTTGCTCTATTGAATGGTGCAATTAGATAAGGGTATTGCCATTTAACGATTTTCTGGCATTTGATCCAATTTTTATTTTCTCACTTTCTTAGTAGGTATATAATAACTGTGATGATATAATACAAGTAACAACCCAGAAGAATTAAACTCTTCCGGGTTGTATTTTATAACATTTCACTGTTCATCCTATCAGCTTCTTCGGAAAGAAAATGTTGTCATAATATATAACGTAAGAGACAGTTGTTTGGAAGTGTATATTTCTGGTCCCTAATATGCCATTGTAGAATATTAAAATACGTATATTCTTTGTTTACAAATAATAGTATCTTTAAATCTTTATTTAAAACTGGTTTTATTAATTTTTAAATCCTTAAAAAAGATTTACAAAATATAAAATAGTTTTCTACTATTGCAAACATCTATTATTGGCCTGGTCTATATAAAACGGATCCCCTAAATGGTCAGATACTTTGGTAATATAGAACCATCAGCTCTTAAATACGCTAGAAGAGATAGGAGACAGAATCGTATTTGGTAGGTTTTTTTATTGATTCTTACTTGTAAGGTTTAATATTTATTACCCTATTTTTTATAAAACATATTTTTATTACAGAACTTATATCACAAGTATAACCGATACCCGAGAGAGTGAATTATTTTAATTACATAGGTAATAAGAATTGTGCTCAGTAATACAATATACGATTAGAAATTATACGATATAATAATGGCAATGACTATTTAAAAAAATCAACCCATGTAAATAACGAAGACAGTAATCAAAACGATTAATAAATTCTTTTTGAATATCGTCAATAACTTCAGGAGGTTGCAAAACCTTGTATTTCATTATTAATTCTTGCTTTTAAATCTTCTAAATTCCCCGGCGTATACTTTGCTTTTTAAGTATCTCCACAAGAAGTTATCCAGGGGTGTCAAATCTGGCGAACTGGGTGGCCACTCACTCGCTCCCTTCTCCTTATTCAACCATTCGGAAACACCTCATCTAAATAAGTGCCAACTGGTGCTGCATAACGGGGAGATGGACCATCTTGTTAAAAGCAAAAGTCATTTTTCTTAAGATCAGGTTCCCCTGCATGTAGATATAAGCAATTAATGCAGGAATAAGGTTGTCTCGAAGAAAATCCAAATATCTTGCACCAGTTAAGTTCTTCTTTTTCTTTTTTCTATCCTGTTCTAGTTCATTCCTGGACATACGCCTCGTCCATGTTTTTCTACCGCTATCTATCCTAAGCACTCAAAATCCAGTTCTTGCCGACTTTCCTTTGGACACCATCCCTCCATCTTGTTTGGGGGCTCCCGACACTCCGCCTAGTTTCTCTGGATCTCCACTGCATTATGGTCTTCGTTCACTTGATGTCATCCCTGGCGGTGTGCCATGCCTAGCGCCATTTATTGGCGGCGATACTCTCTATAACATTAACGACTCTTGTTCTCTCTCTTATGATCTCGTTTCTGACTCGATCCCTGAAGCTCGGTCCCTAGCATCGGACGTTCCATTGCCCGTTGACACACCCTGAGTCGGTTCGCCCTGTTTTGTGTTAGGGTTATAGTCCGGAGACCGTAGGTAATGACAGATAAAATGCAGGCTTCGAATACTTTTCGCTTCAGGTTGGTGGGCATATGCGGTTTTCTGAGGATGTAATCGAATTTTCCAAAAGCCTGGTGATTTCTGCTGTCTGGTTTTCCTTGTTAAATCATTTTATTCCTAAACAGAACAACCAGACCAGGCTAGGCTCTCCATCCCACCGCCTGAAAATCGATAGCTAACACGTCAACCAGATGTCGGTAAGACGACAAACAGCGTTGTTGTAATGGCAAAATAATCGCAGCTCAGACGTCTGCAGCCAATTATATATACTCTTTAAATAAAGCAGTTGAAGGCGAATGCAATCGGAGCCTGAAGTAGATCGGCGTTCTTCGGCAGATCCGAAGACGCCTTCGCATTGAATAAGCCGTGATATTACTGGGGATATTGGGTTATATACCTATTGTGATGATCAATTTGAAACATTAAATATCGAGTCAATGTTAAAATATTTTGTGGAATATGAATTTCGAGAAATATTTCCTGAGGTTTTTAAACTTATTGTTTTAATTCCAGCAACAAGTACATCGGTTGAAAGACATTTTTATTGTTTAAAACGTATTAAAACGGATAGTCGGAACTCTATGAAGAATGAACGTTTATCGTCGCTTGCACTTATTTCAATTGAAAAGGAATTATTTAGCACACTTCAGAAATCTGATGACTTCACGGAAAATATAATTAACAAATTTTCATTAATTAAAGATAGGCGCATTAATTTAAATTATAAAAAGTAGTAGGTATCCACTTTATAATTGTCAGTCAATAATGGCGATGGTTAAGGAAGGCCGTGAGGGGAGGAGGAGGCCTATACCCTAAAGCGCCCTAAAATAATGTATTATTGCCAACCCAATTTACATAATATAGGTATAATACTCAATAAATATATTTCGTTTATTCCAATTTATTTATACCCACAATAACTATTATTATTCACGAATAACAAAGAGGTATTAAGTTCAAGAAATCCTTGTGAAAGTCTATATTTTTGTATAAATGAAATTCAATCATTGAAATTCTGAAGTACCAGGAAAACGCGTGACCTTGAAAATTTTAAAAATTTTCGTCTGCGGCGCTATTTTTAAGGGTTGATGAAGCTCATACGCCGCTATCGCCTACCCTAATATGGATACCACGAACCGCCACTGATGTGGTCTATCGTACTGTACCCCTTCCTAAATCCGGTTTGCTCTACAGTTTGGTAGAAGTCGAGCTTGTTTGTAAGACGGTTGGTGAGTATTTCTGTAAGGAGCTTGTATAACCCAGAGAGGAGGCTATTCGACCAGTAATTCTCGATGTTCGTAGAATCGCCTTTCTTGAACAGGGTGGCGGAATCTTTCCTTCTTCCATTCACTTGTTGAGGAGAATAAATAGAGTTTCTCTTCCAGTCGTCGGTATCTGACTCGACACTTGGTGTTCTCAGCGAGCCTTACGATTTCTCATCGATTCCATTGCCACTAACTTTAGTATTTTGACATTGCACAACGGTTTTTCTTCATTTTTTATCTAACCTATACTGATGTAATTATGCTCTGTAATGTAATTATGACCATACAATATGTAAATAATCTGTAATAATGACCATATAGTGTGTAAAAAATGTGCTGTTTCACATTCCGAAAACAAAAAGGGGAGCACAATTAAAAAAAATTGTACATATTAATTATATCTTAGAAAATGCACAATAAAAAATAAAATCTTATGGGATCAAAATTTTTTCTAAAAGTTATTCGTTGAATTTTTAACGAATATATTCATTACTTTACGAAATCTGTGCACAATAAAAACACATTAATCTTAGGGATATCATTATGTATTAATTAATAGTTACTTTATACCCTTCATTTTATTATTTTATTTTATATTTAGAAAACCACAATGACCGCATATCCACCAAATCCTATATAATTGTAATTGTCTAAAATTGTATAAAAGGAAAAAATGCCTATTTAAAAATGTAAAAATATACAGAGTGATCCATTTAAAAAGCTGCGAATGACGTTATATCCTTATAAAATAGAGTATATGTTAGAAATAAATTAAAGCACCACTGAATAGGTTTAGACAATTACAAAATGTTTTTTTTTTCAGAATATTACTTTTCTGCACTCAACTATAACAGAGCGGAAAAGTAATATAATCGTGTAAAAAAAATGGAAAAAAATATTTCTAGCGTTTATTTTTCATTTCTCAGCCTAAAAACAAAAAAAAAATAGATTTTACAAAATTTGTGTCTGTGTGTGTCGTTGTCGTCAGCATTAAAATTTCTTGTTAGCACGATAACTCAACTAAATCGTGTCGGATCGATCGGGTTTTGACTGATTCCGATCGGGGACGTCTCCCAGACGATACCCATTGATTTTGAGGTAGATAGAACACACTGTACCATATTCATGGGTCATGAGAAAGCACAGTGGTGGACTATTTGAGAAATTCTTTTTGTTGGACGATCACTCAATTAAATTATGTCGCATCGATCGGGCTTCGACTGATTCTGATTAAGAACGTCTACCATATGACATCTATTGATTTTGAGGTGGATAGGACAGACCCCACCCTGTCCATGGGTCATGAGAAAGCACGATGTCAATGTTATGTTCATTCTGAGATTTTAAGTATAAACATTTAACGCGTTGCTGATTTTGCATTGAACGAAACAAACATATATTCAGCCTGTATCATATACGAATGAATGAGAAGAAAAAGTAATTTCGTTCGATCACAAACGTATTGATACGGCACTTAAGCAGTTGCCAATGAAAAAAGTAAAACTGTCGCATAAAACACGTATTCTGCATTTATGTGTTGGTTAATTTTTTTTCTACGGTTGCTTAGGAAATAATCAAAAGCACACTAAAAACGCAACTGTAAAACGGCATTTTACGCACGCTGTACGCAAAACGCCGTGGAGTAGTGATAGCGTTTTTTCTTAGCATTCTCTGCTACCTTGTTAGTTAATGCAGGTGTTGATTTACTGATCTTCAAACGTCATGGTGGATGGCGCTCTAGCACTGTGGCGGAAGGCTACATAGTTGAATCCATTCAAGGAAAAGTCAAAATGTCCAATAAAATTGTAAATTCGTTAAACTCCGTAGATTCAGAGGTACATGTTGATGTTCTACCACAAAATGAAATGCCATTTTCTTCAAAAGCAAACAATAACACATCTATTGTAAAAAAATTGATCAATCAGCACAAAGAAATGCCAGGAATTCGTTTAGAAAATTGCAGTAATTTTACTATTAATTGCAACTTCAAATAGGTATTGTTTGTAAGAAGATTATTATTGCCTATTTTTAAATAAATTATCATTAACTGTTAATAATGATGTTTATTGCTAATACTGATAATAGTAAGTAAATATTTATTAAAATTAAATAACTGTTGTATTATTATGTTAAAAAATCATCGTTTTGAAAGCAAAACTTAAACAAGGAAAAGATATACATCCTTCGAATGTGATTTAAGTGCAACCGTAGAAAAAGTATAGTATAAAACACGTACGAAAATCATTTTTCATACTTGTGAGACTTATTGCCACAAACCGTCTCACTGCGAAAAATGTCCTTTTCGACACTTATTGTACAATATACTATTCTCGGCCACTCAAGTTCGAGATAGAGATGTTCTACGTACGGAAAAGTCCGTTTTAAGGTTTTATAACTGTTTATTTTTAAATCTTATAGTTTACCCATAAATCAGATGTACGACATATTTTCCCAACCCTGTATAAATATCGTATTAAATATCCTAGACTTTCAATTGCACATTCCCTATTTCTCGCCATACATTTTATCATTATATCGAAAAACTTATCAAAACACATTTACGTTCTTTCGCTTCAGTCTTCTTTTTTCCGGCCTAAGCGATGTCGTTCTTAGCCTTATTTTATCGGTTGGCTGGCTCCATATTCAATTAAATATTTTAATAATATGACAAAGTGCTGTGAAGTCGCCCTTCATACCGTGTGCCCCAAAACAACGAAACGGTAATTAAACATATTACTTCCTATTGTGGTGGAAATCTCTTCCTGTCTATCGCACACTTAAACGATTATTTTGTTTATAAATATACTTTGTGGCGAGGGCATGGCTGTTGTCGGTGCAAATATCAAAACTGTGCTGTAGTTCAACAACGCGTAAGTTGTGTTAATTACGTTAATTAAGTATGGTTGTTAAAACAGCTGACGTGCGTTTAGACGAAGCAGTTGAATTATTAAATCCACTTCCTGGTTATGTAAGTAATTATCGGGACGTAAGGATGGAGGTTTGAAAAATGGGAAGCATGTGTTTATCTTAGTTATGGCAGTTATAAACGGGGGAAGCTATGAAATGAAGTGATTCTCTAAAATCGGGGTTGGAATCAGATTCCTCCCTATTTGTGAAAACGCTAAACAATATTGGACAGAATATTAGGATACGTATAAGGAAGAAAGTGTGAACGTTTAGAATATGAACCGAAATAATATATGCCCTATTATATTAACAATGACATAATATTATAATCAGTGGCGTTACATGGGTCCGGTCCCAGTAGTACCATGGCATGTAAGGTTGGCAAAATGGTAGAAAATATACGAGCCCAGGCTCATGATAGTTCGGCCAGGTATAATTTTATAACTGATATATTTAAATATAAGTAATATCACTCTCAAATCTATATTATTAAAGAAAAATATTGGTAACATAAACAAAATATATACTTTTAACTTAAATACGATGAAATATTAGTACGTTATGATGTCAGTGATAAATTTGTTAATAGAAGACGTCGTTGTTGTTACATCGCCTTTATTAACAATAACAGTTTTAATTCTTAATTCTGGCAGGCATTGTATCTACCAGCTTAGAGTACTCTTCAGGAAATGTGCTGTCCCAAATTTCTTGTTTCTATTGGCGACAGGTCTGCAATGTTAGAGGGCCATTCTATAACAGGGACATCATGTTCTGTAAACCAAGCTTTGACAGATATTGCTGTGTGATACGTAGCACCACCCTGCTGGAAAATGTACTGCGGGATATCGTCTTGACATATTAGTGTTGACGGTAATAAACTGTCAAACATTTTTTGTATCTTTCTGCTATCATAGTACTATTTAGGAAATGAAGAGGGCGTAGGAAACAAGTTTTCCTACGCCCATACCACTCATACAACCCCAGATCATAAGAGACGCAGGGAACTTCACTTTCCTAACCAAATTGTCGGAATGATAAGTTTCTTGCGGAATTCTTAGCACACGTTTTCTGGTATCGCCCAAACATATCTCTAATTTTGACTCGTTACTCCAAATTACCTGATGCCATTGTTGTAAAGTCCAGTGCCTGTGTTCTCTGGCCCACCGTGACCGATTAATTTTCTGTCATTTAGTTAATAATGGCTTTTCTTTTGCCTGAAGGAGAAACCGGTAAGTTTAGGGTAAAATGTAAAGAATCAAACTTTACCTTGTAGAGTTTCTATCCTATTTTCTTTATTGGGTGTTTAGTTGTGGATATAGAAATATATTTTCCAATGGCTTGTCTCCATAATACTATAATTTCTTTTGCACTGGATCGTTGGTTTGTTGTTACAATGCTCTTAAGAATATATTGATTTAAGCATGAAATTTGAGATGGTCGACCAGTTTTCTTCCTTTGGGCTGTGAATTAAGTTTTTTTATACGTTGATAATGCCTTGCATTGTAGATTTAGGCAGCGAATATGTAGCAGATATTTTCCGAGCCAAAATTCCCTGTTCATGAGCATTAACAATTAATTTTCGCATATCGTCACTTAATGCCATGCCACGTGCCATTTTTCAAAGAAAATTTTAGCAAATGCGTCCAAAACACACATTATAAAATCCGTTTCACTTTAACAACAGTTGAGATTCTATTTTGTTTTAAAACGCTACAAACGTTTAGCCTATTATGTATTTCAGCAACTGGCCAAATTATTCTAAACCGCGAATCTTAATGTTTTTTATTAACAAACTTGTCATTGATACATCATAATGTGGTAATATTTCATCGTATTTAAGTTAAAAGTTTGTACTTTGTTCCTGTTACCAATATTTTGCTTTAATCAAATAATTTTGAGAGTTTTATTACTTTTATTTAAATATATTATTTGTAAAATTATGCCTGGTCGAACTATTATGAGTCTGGGCTCGTATATCTTACAATTACGTCGGTAAATCAACTCGTGTATAAAGACCTACAAAACGACATAGTTTGTTACTTTCTGAACACCCACATGGTGATGTGGGTGTTCAAAAAGGAACTGAATTGAACTTGAATTTATCGTACTATTAAAATTTCCTGCAAACTTAACAGATCTTCTAACTCGATGTTGGATGTATTTAAATCGAGTGTTGCCTTACCTAACCATTTCATTTCCTTTCTTTATTGGTAATTTATTGTGTTATTAGTCAATAGAAAATCAACTAAATTCATGTTTAAGCATTTACAGTTATCACTAACGATTCCAACAAGTTACACTGTAAATAAAAAAGTCAACCAAGAGATACGGTCACCTATTTAAAGTGCGTCATCGAATTTAATTAAATGCCTTTGCTATCCAACTACCAACAAAGCGTACTTTACCAAGCTCAGCGAGTAAGTACGACTAAGCACAATTAACTCCATGGCCAATTAAGTATGTGCTAAGGACACATGTTGCCCTTACCTTACGTTACCTGCTGCCGGGACCGCTGCGTCCCAATACGCAAGTCTTCAACGTTTTAAAATATCAGACTACGGTAACCTGATAAAGTCTAACGCGTAGAATTGATATTGTAAAAATACTTTATAGAATAAAGGTGTAACATGATTATATTTTTTATAAAGTTTACAACCAATGTATTACAAAATTAACTGAAACAATTTTTTTTTCTCAAAAATTGTACATGTCCCTAATTGCCAGCCGCCACTGATTATTATATATACCCAATGTATAAAAAGATAACATACGTTTATCTATTCACAAATAGATATATTGCTGCAATATTATTGCCTGAAACAAAAATAGAGTTTTCCTAAATACAAACTGCTGGCTATTGCTGTTTCCTATCGTTTTTCGGTAATATACTATCAAAGTTACCGTCAAATGTAAAACCTGCTCTCAGAATGTTCACAGACGTTATAATATTATTTAAAACACAAATATTATAAACTCATTTCATAAGAGCCATCTTCCACATTTATAATCAATAAAATTAAACTGTATTAAAAGACTTTATATTTTTATAGTGAAATTAACTCCTTTGCGAAATTTCTTTGTTATTTTATTAGCCAAGAAACACGACAACCATTCTTAAACGGAAAATTTCAACTATCAATGGCTTCGTTATAGGACCCATTGCAGCATTTAAAATTCGTTTAAAATATTCAAACTACTCCATGTTATCTGAAGAATTCTTCTATGTATAGTATCTCATCTCGTGGATTATTTAAAGTGACAAAGTAGTGAAGACATTACCAGAAATAAATTGTAACTTTGTGACACGTGGCACCATCCTGCTAGAAAATGTACTGCGCGTCAGTGCCTTGTCATATTGGTATTGACGGCAATAGACTATCAAAATTTGTTTATATTTGTCTACTGTCACAGTAGCATTTAGGAAATGCAATTGTCCTATGCCGATGCCACTCGTACGAGTATACCCCCAGATCGTAAGAGACGCAGGGAACTTCACTTTCCTAACCAAACAGTCAGGATGATAAGTTTCCTGCGGGATTCTTAGCACACGTTTTCTGGTATCACCCAAACAGATTTCAAATTTGGATTCGTTACCTATGTTTTCCAATGGCTTGCGTCCATAGCACCATTAATTTCTTTTGCACTGGATTTTGTTGGTTTGTTGTTACAATGCTCTACAATGTAAAAAGTTGCTACGGACTACAAAGTTACTGTCAAATGTAAAAATCGCTCTCAGACTGTTCGCAGACGTTATAATATTATTTAAAACAAAAATATTGTAAACTTATTTCATAAGAGCCATCTTCCGCATTTATAATCAATAAAATGAAACTGTATTAAAAGACTTTATATTTTTATAGTGAAATTAACTCGTTTGCAAAATTGCTTTGTTATTTTATTAGCCAAGAAACTCGGCAACCATTCTTAAACGGAACATTTGAATTATTAATGACTTCGTTATAAAACCCATTGCAAATTTAGAATTCGTCTAAAATACTCGAACTACTCCATATCATCTGAGGAATTCTTTCATGTATAGTATCTCATCTCGTAAATTATTTAAAGTGACAAAGTAGTGAAGACATTACCAGAAATAAACTGTAATAAAGTATAATCTAAGAAAGTATCATAAGAGTTTATTTCTCTCTTAAACTAAATAATTTTTTTAACTGTGAGAATATCTCCAATTTTTATATTGTGCACTTCCTTAATACAACGGTCAAAATTAAAAAAATTATTTTCAAAGAGTCGTGCCTATCCACCTCTAAGAAGGTATGCTAAGAGTCTCTCTTAATTTAAATGATTTTTTTGACTGAGAATATTTCCAATTTTTATATTCTGCACTGCACTTCTTTAATATAACTCAAAATTAAGAAAATTATTTTCAATTATCATAAGATTTTATTTTTCTCTTACACTGAATGATTTTTTAACTGTAAGAATATTTCCAATTTTTATATTCTATAGCGATCAAAATTAAGAAAATTATTTTCAAAGAGTCGTGCCTATCCACCTCTAAGAAAGTATGATAAGAGTTTCTCTTAAACTGAATTTTTTTTTTTGACAGAATATTTCCAATTTTTATATTTCGCACTTCACTTCTTGAATATAACGGTCAAAATTAATAAAGATACTTGAAATGGGCCTGCCTCGGGGATGTTGCCATTCCTTCATTAACTTCTATCCACATCTAAGGAAGTATCATAAGAGTAATCGAGTACTTTCGTTGCAGGTCGCTGCCCAAGCTCAGCAGCCAGGAAGAGGACGGGCACACCCCCCACTCCCAGTTCACTGGTGTAGCCCACTTCGAGCCCATCCCGCACGACCACGACTTTTGTGAGAGGGTTGTGATAAACGTAAGTTCCGATCGGCCCCAGCGCCGACCCGAGCTTAATCCTATTCCTTTATGTGACAGGTCAGCGGCCTCCGGTTCGAGACGCAGCTGAGGACGCTCAACCAGTTCCCCGACACGCTGCTGGGCGATCCGGCGCGCCGTATCCGCTACTTCGACCCACTTCGCAATGAATACTTCTTCGATAGAAACCGGCCCTCCTTCGACGCCATCCTGTATTACTACCAGAGTGGCGGCAGGCTGCGAAGGCCCGTCAACGTGCCGCTGGACGTCTTCTCCGAGGAGATCAAGTTCTATGAGCTGGGAGAGCTGGCCATCAACAAGTTTCGGGAGGACGAGGGCTTCATCAAGGAGGAGGAGAAGCCGCTGCCTTCGCATGAGTTCCAACGCAACGTGTGGCTGCTATTCGAGTATCCCGAGTCCTCGCAGGCGGCCCGAGTTGTCGCTATCATATCAGTGTTCGTTATTCTGCTGTCCATCGTTATCTTCTGCTTGGAGACGCTGCCAGAGTTCAAGCACTATAAGGTGTTCAATACGACCACCAACGGCACCAAGATAGAGGAGGACGAAGTGCCCGACATCACGGACCCGTTCTTCCTCATAGAGACCATCTGCATCATCTGGTTCACGTTCGAGTTGTCCGTGCGCTTCCTGGCGTGCCCCAACAAGCTGCACTTTTTCCGAGACGTCATGAACTTTATCGACATCATCGCCATCATTCCGTACTTTATAACGTTGGCCACCGTGGTGGCGGAGGAGGAGGATACGTTGAACTTGCCGCGTGCGCCTGTCAGTCCGCAAGATAAAAGCACCAATCAGGCCATGTCGCTGGCCATCCTCCGTGTCATTCGGCTCGTGCGAGTCTTCCGAATCTTCAAACTCAGCCGGCATAGCAAAGGACTGCAAATTCTCGGACGCACGCTAAAGGCTAGCATGCGCGAGTTAGGCTTACTAATTTTCTTCCTGTTTATAGGTTGGTATCCCAAAGTTCTTGTTCGTTACTACTATCGTAGCGTTCTGTTGTGTGGCGAATGTAGGTCGAATGGTGTAGTCATAAGAGTTGTATTCGAAACGGGGTACTGCGGACTTGGCGTGGTTAAAGGAGGAACGATGGCATGACGGAAACCCTCTTTCTACAACTATTTCTTTACTCAACAGTTATTGCTTAAGGTTCAGTATGAAACGATTCACATGGGATGAATGTCAAAGGTAAGTTTATTTGCATTATGTATAATGAAGCAAATAAATTTATAACGAACTTTGTCAGAAGGTTACCGAAAACCGCTCGTTTGAAAAGCATTTACCTAAGATAAAAAATTAAACTACCATTAATTGAACTGAAAACCTTGAAATATATGAAGTTGATATGATTAAGTGCGTAATTAATTGTCGAAGTTATTGAGATATTTAACATTGATTGCTACAATTATCCAGAATATTATATTTGGATTCAGATCTAAGTAGGGAACTAACTATTGATCTCAAAAACCACTACTACCTCCTACGCATCTACTATGGCTGCTCCATAATTATGTAGGACACCGTAACCAGTCATGTTCTCTATTATAGAGGTACATGGGCTAGTATATTCATGTAGTTATCAATCTGTTTGTTCTTCTCCAAAAAAAGTCTCTGTTCTTCTCCAGTCTCAGTAAAGATACACCATTTATTTGTAATGACACATGAGACTTATACATCTGTAAGTATTTTTATCGTAACATAGGCCCACAAAAAAATAAAAGTTGTGTCCGCTTAAGGAATAAACCATACTTATTTTTTGTATTTTTTCCTACTGAACACGAATCTATATAGTCAGAATTAGGGGTTACTGATCAAACTTCTAAGAGAAACCATAAAACCGAGAAAAATTTTAATCAATTGATTTTTCTATGTGACGGTACTATTTTTATATTGATTTTCGCCTACGCATACGTTTGTCTTCAAATGATCTATATAGCGGATTTATGTTTTGTTTATTTCCTTTTTTTTTTGGTTTCTCTCTGCAGGACAGCGCGCCTTCGCTGGCTTCGATGCCACGAAAATGTAGACCAAACGAATCACTCTACACATCCCATTTTCAGAGCAGTTGTCATCGCCGTCCACTCAGTGGTAGCAGGTTTCTGACAGTGCTTGTACCGATCGTGTAAACAACAAAAACTTGAACGACAAAAATAACGCAAAAATCTGTTTTCAGCGTAAATTTGTGCTCTATCAAAACTATGTGGTTATAACAGCTTCTTCGCCATATAGAAGTCAGCATATCACGAGATCCATGGTTTCTAATGCTATTTGCTTATAGAAATTCTCCTTAAAGATAAAAAATTCATTACAACTATAAGTGATCAAGAAAAAGCTGAGTGATCATCATGGTTGAGTTTTAAAGAAGTATTAACTAAATCTGGAGGTAATAATAAAGATGCTGATTACAAAAATATTGTGGCAAATATTGGTTTTTATGGTCTATCTTAGAAATTTGATCAGTAACTCCTAATTCTGATTTTAGTTGGTGTTCATCGGGAAATAATATAAAAAATAAGTATGGTTTATGCCTTGGCACACACAACATCTATTTTTTGTGGGCCTGTGATAATCAGTCGACAGAGGCAGTAAAAGGTGTTTTCATTTTTTCCTAAATTTTCAAAATTATAGAGTTCTAAAATAAAAAATATGTGTACAAATTAGAATTTAAATGCCTATGACTACAAAAATTCTACAGAAATTTAGAAATTATGAGATGGCGATTTTTTCATAGATACCAAGTTGTCAATAAAAATTTCTATTTTATTTTAAGGGACATTAAAAAAAAATTTCATGTTGGGGGTATATAGTTATGTTTTAAGAGAAACTATGGATAGCAGCTCTCTCTCTACCAGATTGTGACCACTTTAAATGTCATCAAACTCTAGATCGCCACTGCATAATATATTTACTACGTACTACGTATAGAATCTACACTAATGGACCTTGACATAATCTACAACATACAATTAAATTATCCATTAAGACCATCTGTCATTAGGGTGAATATTACGCCCTTCACAAGTAGAAACCTGCCTTTCTCATAATCAGTCTTTGACGTAACCTTTCTACTGTACTGCCCGTCAAAAATAGGTGCAAGTCTTAAAACTGCGAAATCGAATCTCCCACGAGGTGCGCAGTAAATAGCCTGGTCTAAGTAAATAGCCGAATGCCGCCCTCGCCCTTTCATCTACGCATACATAGAGAAATCTCACACTTTTTCCTATCATTGACGAGCAGTGCATTACTTAATTCTGACCTTGAGGTACGTTCTAGGTGTATAGTTTATTTCATCGCTATTTACCAAATAAAAAATCCCAAACGGCTCTTATCTCATACCGTGGCCTGTTTTATGGTTAGGCTCAGGTAGATTGTTCCATTTATCGGCAAAATAAGAGAGTTTTTATTTGGCAAATAGCGATGAAATGAATAGTACATAGTTTATTCGGAAGAAACTCAAATCTCTGTGACCTACACAGATCTCTATTGTCTCCAGTCTAATACCAAAAACAAGCTTTGTAACATCGTCCAACATCAAGGTCTACTAACTTCATTATTTTCATAAGGTTGACCTGTTTATTCCACGTGAAAGGCACACGTTTTTTTTTTTTATATCATCAACCGTATGCCAATATATAAAAGTGATATGTACATATTTGGTTTGGTTCCAAAAGAAATACCTGCTGAGATAAGGTGAAGCACTTTATGATCGACATATCTTAATTCTTTAACATGAAATATACGGTGTCTGTTAGCCTATTCACCTTTGTTCGTTTGTCTCGAATACATCCCTATCATTCACAATATCAATTGTTTGTTATCATTACTAGGCCCAAAATGGCTCATTTAAGCAAACAGAAATTATAATAAGAGAAAATGTAGTAAATTAAATAAGACTATATATTTAAATTTGCATTTCTCTATTATTTATATATATATATATATATATATATATATATATATATATATATATATATATATATATATATATAGATAATGTTCTTTATCTGTTGTCATACTTGAGACAGAAACTTTATCCAGCAGTTATTTCTGCAAGATAACATGGAAGGCTATTAACTCCGAGGGCAATATCGAGCTTCTTTATGTAACATTAAAGAAACCATCGTAGTACTATACATAGAAGCTTCATACTTCCGACCAATCACCATTTAATTCCTTTTATGGGTGTAAGTAAATGTTTCCAGCAATCTGCCTCAAATCACTGCTAAATTTTGGGCACTCCAAAACGTTCATATGTATTACTGTATGAATATTTTTATTTTATCTAAGTATTATCGTTGTATGATAGATTATAAGGAAATTCTTTTAAGATGATCGATATTTCAGTTTAAAACAAAGTTAGAGACATTCACGAAATAACAAATTTATTTTATAGTTTACAAGCGTAATGTTATTATCTTCTATTATTTACTGTTATTTGTCAGAAAATAACAATAAATGCGCACTTTTTAAATAATATTTTTTAATTTAACGTACCTCGTGTGTGTCCAAAGAGTAGAAGAATATAGTATTATATCTAAAATTTTCGAGGACGCATTAATTCCTGAATTAATATATTATTTTTGAACCAATATATCTGAAGCAATAAGACATAATTGACAGACCCACGAAATTATGAAAATCAATTTTGATATAGATATTTCTTATCGATATTCTATAGGTGCACTGCATATATTAAAATAACTTACATTTGAAAATTTTTCAAATTTTATACCCAAATTTTCGTGATTTTATACTTTTTTAAAGTTCATTTTTCTCTAACTACAAAATTTCTTCACAAATTTTGTAGAAATATAAGATAAATCAACCCACAATAAAATTAAAAACCATTTAATGCACACTTTTTTGTTAAAATTCAAGATTACCTATGCTTCAAGCGGCTTTATCTCATTCTTTCATTCGGAAAACTTGTCGAGTTAACGCATAACCATTTGACCTAAAGCATTATCGTCTTGCTTGTAGACGCAGAGCCAGCCAGTACTAGCACATTTCTCGACACCTGAGCAACCAAATTATGGTTCAATCACAAATCTCTCTGTATAGATAAGCCAAGCTACCAAAAAACCTTTAAAATATTATTTTACCATATTTTGCCGAAATACGCCAAAACTCAAACCGCGGAAAATTGTAAACCATTTAATACAGGCTTTTTGTTAACGAATCAGGATCTGTTGTAAAAACATTGCTTCAAACTACTTTATCTCACTCGTCCCTTTTGGGCCTAAAGCAATATGGTCTTACAGAAGAAACATGAAGCTGGGCTTAATGAAGAAACTGAACAATATTAGAGCATTGCTCTACGCCTGAACCAAATTGTGGTTCAGTCATAAATTTCTAGATAGATAAAAAAAGCCATTAGCAAAGAAGTTCTCAACATGTTCTATCTCGTGAATGGAAAATCATCTCTGAAATACCATGTTAAAAGTATAGTTCTTAAAAATTATTTTCATATTCATATGTTATATGTAGTTTAGTGAAAAGTTTACACCTAATTAAAAAAAAAATCACACACAAGAGTAGTTACATGGCATCTAGATTTTCTCTAACAAAACCTGATAAGTCTATCAGGACTATCATATAAAAAAACTCATTTTTAAAGACATTATATTCCTTGAGGGTCACCTATAGGAGTTTGGATTTAGACATATTTGAAATACCAATAAATTCATTGATTGAAGAAATAGTGATAGCAAATTTTAACGAATTTGATTGACTGAATTGCCTGGTTCACCAGATTTAATACCTCTTGACCTTTTCTATGTATAGGATATTTAAGATGTTACGTAAGATATTTAGAGCGTATTACACTGTATTACTAAACGAAATCGGTGGAAAACTAAGGAATTTAATATACGAGTATACATGTATGTATTAGTATAATTACAAAAGTATTTGAAAAGTAAGAACTACGTTTCGACTATTCGATTGTCAAAATGCTCAGAGAGCGCATTGAGACCACTCGGTCAAAAAAGTTGCCTTAGAGAAACTTTTTCGAAAGTACTTTTTTAAAGTCGACATTTATTTAATTGATCATTTCATTAAACGGTTTATCAACATAAAATATTGTTTACTTTGTCGAAAATTCACTAAATTACCATATTAAATAAGTGAAATATTTACAGTTTTCATGAAATTAATTTTAATTAAACTCAGATATCGATTATTAGAATTTAAAAGACAAGTCGGCGTTAGTAGATAATTAAAATGCTTTTCAAATGAGATATCACGTGACTAGTTACACGTGCACTATACAAGGTGGTGATAATGTTCGCACAATGTTCATAATTCGCAAAATAGTATGCGACGATCTGGATCATCCTCATTCAACTCTTCGTACTGAAGGTACTTTATAACGGTGGAACTTATCTTTATTTGAAAATTTTCCAATGTAAAGCAATCGAGATGATTTCTTAAAGCCAATACTTTAGTAAAAGTGTAAGGATATTCTTCAACTTCAAACAATATGTTTAATTTATTGTTCAATTATTTAAGATCTGCCTTATCGATATAAATATTTTATCCCACCAGTTTTCACAAAATTTTTGAAAATTTCCGGATCGTCTATCATGATATTCTTGACTGAACAACTGCCGAGGCTCCTCATAAGATCTCACACTGTCACCATGTTCAACCATAATTAACACTTCAATTTCTCACATTTAGTTAAACGACCTATTTCTATTTATACTTTATTGATTGTTAAATGCACTATTTAAGAACTTTGCCTCACAAAGTCAATTTGACAGTAACCGTAGTAGACTAATTAATCACCTTAGTGATCTGATATTTATTCGACAGTTTTACTCTAAAATAGTTTTGTTACTTTTTATCTATAGACAATAAATGTTTTATGAAATATTAATTTACCCTTTTCAGTCACAAACTGACTTTATTTAAAATTCCAATTTTGAAAATAAAACTAGTAAACGATACGATACTAATATTTAGTGAAAATATCTACCAGATCCCTGATACGAGATACCTCTGTAGTCGCTAAAAAAATTATTTTCAATGCAACCGTATTTTATAATTTCAAGTTTACCACCCACTATCATAATAAATAGAAAATAGAAAATCCCTAATATGGAGTACCGTTGTATTCCGAAACCCTAAAGAAATTCATTTTTATTAACCAACGAGGGTGTTGCAATTTAAAAAAATACTACGTGAAAAATGACACTTCATACTTTAGTACAAATTCAGTACAAGTTTGAGGTATTTCAGAGTTTGTCAAAATATTATTTAATAATAAAACTAGCAATATTGTGCAAAACTTTATCATCATACTGCATATCATGGTACCACCACTATCCTATTACGAATTGACCATAAAACTCTCTCAAATTGATAGTAGAAGTAACTGAATTTTCTTTTAATAACTAACTAGTAAAATACTTGACCTTCGGCATACCGCGAATAAAATTTGTAACGGGTCTTTCAATAGGGACGCTGGAAATTTGTTGTGAATGGTTCAGTAATGTATGGCAAATCAACATGGAAGGTTGTAGCGTTCAACGTGTGCAAATCATTAAATTTTATTTTCAAAACCAGTGCCCCGTTCGAGAAACGCCCACGTATTACGTTATTTTTATCCCCGCCACAACCATCACCAGTCGACTATTCGACGTTTGGTGGCCAAATTCGAGTCAACCGGTTTGACAATTAATCAACCATACGTCACAGAAACGCAAGGCCTGCTAAAGACATTGCTCCTGTGTGTGAGAGTGTCCGGGAAAACTCGAGGCGGTCAATTTCTCGCTATTCACAAAAACTTGGCCTTTCTGAGACTTTAACTTGGCGAATTTTGCGTCGGGACTTGGGTCTGCACCAATATAAAATACAACTGACCCAGGAAGTTAAGGTGAACGACCAGAGACTACACCGAGTGTTCGCTAATTGAGTTCTGGAGAAGTTGGAAATTGATCCAAATTCACAAAACAACCATCTTTAGCGATGAGGCCCATTTTTGGATGAATAGATATGTGAACAAGCAAAATTTTCGGATTTGAGACGATACCAATCCACACGAGATACACCAGCATCAAGTGCATCCCCAGTCACTGTTTGGTGCGGATTTTGGTCTGGCGGAATCATCGGTCCGTATTTCTTCTTCCAAAACGAAACTGGCATTGCCATAATCGTCAACGACGAGCACTATAGGTCAATGATAAATAAACAACTTCTTGTAGCTTAAACTGTATGATATATATATATATATATATATATATATATATATATATATATATATATATATATATATATATCGATGACATATGGTTCCAACAGGACGGCGCTACGTGCCATATAGCGCATGCCACGATGGACATTCTGCACGAGCGATTTGAAGGCATGGTTATCTCGCGCAGCGACGACGTGAACTATCCACCGAGGTCGTGCGATTTAACGCCTTTAGACTTCTTCCTTTGGGGCTATCTTAAATCGCTGTTCTATGCGAATAAACCGCAAATAATTGATGCCCTCAAAGTTAACATAGCGAACGCCATCCAGCAAATTCGGCCAAGTTTATGTGACAGAGTCATCGAAAATTGGACCTCCCGAATGAATACGTGCCACCAAGCAAAGCCACGGCGGACATTTGAGCGACGTTGTATTCCATACTCAATGCCGTAAAATATTCTTTCAGATAAAAAAAAATTGAGAGAGGATATCTCACATACAACTTGTTTTATTTACATTTAAAATCGAGCGTCCTTATTGAAAAACCCTTTACCTCTAGTGTCTGTGATAGATTAACTTCCGCATGTTTGTCAATATCACCATATGAATAATTATTATTAATATTGTCAAATGTGCACATCGAGTTATGGGTGTTAAGCCATCTTCCTCTTTGTTTTAACCACGCCGGGTCCACGAGGATACGTGACCCCAATCACTAAACGCCAAGTGTGAATGTTGATGCAAACTAAATATTCTGCCGTTATCTTTTGCATACGTATGAGTAGTAGGTGTGCCAACTGACGACGACGACATGGCCCGTTCGGCCCTCTTCCTTTGTGTGTTGCAGGTGTTGTCCTGTTCTCCAGCATAGTGTACTTCGCCGAGGCCGGCACCGAGCAGTCCTTCTTCAAGTCGATCCCCGACGCCTTCTGGTGGGCCGTGGTCACAATGACGACCGTCGGTTACGGCGACATGAGGTACAGTGTCACACAGAGCCACACTCACCCCTCCTCCTCCTTGCAGGTGTCGTGCTCTTCTCTAGTGCCGTCTACTTCGCCGAGGCGGGCTCCGAGAATTCCTTCTTCAAGTCTATCCCAGACGCGTTCTGGTGGGCAGTGGTCACCATGACGACCGTGGGCTACGGCGACATGACGTATGATGTACACACCTAATTCAGATTTAGTTGCCTCCACCGTAGCTCTTTACACCGTGACACAATGAGATTCGAGACCACCAGAAAATTCTTTGCTCCGAGGACGCGTCCGGTCAATCTAGACGACACAATCCAGCCCCCAAAAGACCTCTCTTGATGTCGTGACGCTCGATGTGTGCTCGATGTTGCTTCTCTATCCGAAATGAGGAACAAAGAATTTTCTAAAGTTTAGAGATCAGATTCACGCGTTATCTAGTTAATACTATTTGTTAAATATACACGCGGGGACACGAAATATCCAGCGCGCAAAACTGCACCCTCGCGGAAGACAAATCTAAGCTCGTGGATCGGCTTGGACGAGTTGGTCTACTTGCACACGTGGAGGGTGACGTTTTCCGCTACACAGCTTTGCTTAACCACGCGTGTATATTTAAGAAATTCTATTAAAGTAGTGAATAGACTTGAGATGCTGAAAAAGTTTCTCCCGCATGTGCTGCAACTCCCACACCCTCTTCCCTTGCGCTCGACCCGCACACTTTCAGACACAGTCTCTTTCCTGCTCGTGTTTGTGTTGCTTCTTTGCGATAAATCAATTGCCTGTTCGCTCGTGGTGGCGCCCGGCGTCGTTTTTAACCCCGTCGTTTTTCTCTGTCCGCAGGCCTGTGGGAGTCTGGGGCAAGATCGTCGGCTCGCTGTGCGCGATCGCTGGTGTCCTGACCATTGCTCTGCCAGTGCCTGTAATAGTATCGAATTTCAATTACTTCTACCACCGCGAGACCGACCAGGAGGAGATGCAGTCGCAGAACTTCAACCATGTGACCAGCTGCCCATATCTGCCAGGCACTTTAGGCCAACACATGAAGAAGAGCTCGTTGAGTGAGTCCTCCAGCGATCTGGTGGAATTGGAGGAGGGCCTGCTGGTGACGCGCGACCAGCTGGCCCAGAAGCAGAACTGCAACCCGCGCCACAACAACAACATCAACGCCATGAGCATCGAGACTGACGTTTGACTACGAGGTAAGAAGCTCACCCTTTTTTATCCGACCCAATCAGAAATCACAAAACACCGAAATAATTAAGTAACATTTTTAATTACATCCCGATTGTTCCAACTTGATTGACAAAACTTGCTTCACGTATAGTATAGCGGTTCGTCGTTTTATAGAAAAACTTTTTTTAACTATATTACGCCCTATAAATAGAGCTTAATGAATAGAACTTATGAAAGCAATGAGTATGATGCGACCTAATACACTAGATGCGAGGGGCACTATTTATATTTTGAGCCTAATATCATGGATAACTACTTTATCGTTTTTCAAAATATTCTCCTTCAGGATCTATACATTTTTGCATGCGTTCGAACCATTTGTCAAAGCATTTTTTCCATTTCGCTTGAGATATCTCCAAAACATGGTTTTTGAACGCATCAAGGGCTTCTTCTGCCGACGAAAATCGATGTCCAT
Source organism: Rosalia funebris (assembly GCA_037954035.1). NCBI lineage: Eukaryota > Metazoa > Arthropoda > Insecta > Coleoptera > Cerambycidae > Rosalia > Rosalia funebris. Next base: position 10,218,632 of record JAZFAV010000022.1, read on the forward strand.
GCAATTTATTTTTGACATTCGGAAGCAAAAAAAGTCATTGGGAGCGAAATCAGGACTGTACGATGGATGACCCACTAATTCGATGTTTTGAGTGTTCAAACATTCGGTTGTTAGACGAGATGTGTGAGAGCTCGCATTGTGACGATGAAGAATGAACTTACGGCGCTTGTTTGTTTTCCATATTTCGCCGAACACTTCCGGCAAACAAGTAGCTGTATACCATTCAGAATTGACCGTTTACGTTCCTCTAAAGTCACTGTTGCCACATGACCAGTTTTTCCGAAAAAACAGGCGACCATTTGTTTCAGTGTTTCGAACGTGAACAACTTTTGTTAGATTAGGTTCATCTTGAAACATACAGTCGACTGCTGTTTACTTTTCGTATAGATTCACGATTCGTCACAATATCCAATGTTATATACGTCTTTTTAAGCACCGCCAGCGCCATTGTATTTCTTGAGCATTTGTTTGCACTAATCGACCCGAGCATCTTTTTGAGATTTATTCAAATTATGTGGAATCCAACGGGAGCAAACTTTTTTTACAGCTAAATAATCATGTAATATTTTATATATGCTAGTCGTACAAATACCTAAGGTTACCTCAATTTCACAGTATATCACATGACGATTTTGCATTATCAGTTTTTGCACAGCACCAATGTTTTCTGACACAACAACTGATTTTGGACGACCTTCACGACTTTCGTCGGTGAGCGAATGGCGGCCACGATTAAACTCGTTACACCAGCATTTCACAGTGGCAAAGAATGGGGCTTTATCGCTAAGAGTGGAATTAAGTTGATCTATCCAATCTTGCTTTGATAATCCACGTCGAAAGTCGTAATAAGTCATCGCACGAACATTATAACGAGTTAATTCCATTTTTTTTGCTGAGACACAATTTTCAAATCACTATAAACAACACAAATCGCGCTTAAATGATAAAATGTTGTGTGAAGAATGCTGTGGTCAAAAATGTCAAAATTTCCATTAGAAACGTCAGATGGTGTCTGACAACACTTAGGCTTGTGTTGCCAAGGCTCAAAATATAGATAGTGCCCCTCTTAATTTCAAATATACCAGATATTTACGGTATATTCTAAGTATTTTTAATAGGGGGTCGGTCTTGAAAAGGAAGTCGGTTAACAAGTCGTGGGTAAGTTCATCTTGGTAAAAGTTGCTTAAATATGACAGAAAAACTTGGGTCGTCATTTTATATAAAACGACTTGAAATTTATAGAAAACCGTTTTTAAGTAAATTAAATTAAGCTCTATAGATAGAGCTTAACGAACAAAACTTCTGAAAACAATAAGTATTGTGCGTTTTAAGACGCCGGATGAGTCCAAATATACCCGGATATATTCCAAGTATTTTTAATATGAAGTCGATCTTGGTAAAGTGGGTTAACAAAAATTTACCATAGTAAATAGTTACCTTAGTAACACTTCTAGCATAAACAAATAAAAATTGTTTTATATAATTTTGAAGTCGGTGCCATACAATATTGGTAACGAGTAAGAAAATCGCAATAATATTGCGCCGCCCCTTCGCTCATATCGAAGGCACCTCTAGAGCATACTTCTAGAGGCTTCGGATCAAAAAACAAAAGTTATCACGTTGTTCGCAGGGGTCGATTTATTTTATTGAATTTGTCAAAATGCCGAAATTCGAACGAAAAGCATTTCGTACATCGACCTAAAAATTTCGTGACACACACACGAAAACAGCCGTTTAGTAAATATAGAAGATTGGAATGCCTGCTCTCGGCAATTTTAAATGTAAACTCGTTATTATAGTAGTAAGGTATATATTTGTTTATGTTTTACTTGGCACCGACTTCAAAATTGTATAAACCAATTAATAATAATTACATAATAAATAATAATTTCTTAATTACATTAAGCGGAACAACAAATAAGTATGTCCTAGAAAACATTTATTTCTTGCTTTTAAGTTAAGTTACTTTTTTCTTTAAAGTCGATTTTTTTAAACTTATTATTTTACAATTTTAAGTGATGGGTAAACCTACTAAGGATACTTTGCGAATGAGAAAGCGATGGCTACTTGAATAAGGAGTTCCGTTGTGTATCTTCGAAGTCCAAGGTCCAATACCAATGAAATCGAGGTGGGACCACCTTGGAGCTATACTGAACCCAACGCAAAAAGAATAATTAAAATCAGTTCGTAAACACAAAAGTTATACCCGAACATACATAAAAAAATATATATATAACTACAGACGAATTGAGAACCTCCTCATTTCTTTGAAGTCGGTTAATAAAATTAAAAAATAAAAATTACGCCCAAACGTGCCGTTGTTATTGTTATTATGACGGGGGAAAGAATATCCCTTCCTAACTCGTAGATGTTACAATCGACGTAATATTCGGCCGCCTACATTATCAGTTATCGCCGGCTAAATATGAGTAATACGGCCGATTCGTAATGCGAGTTTTGTATCGAGGGCGCCGCCGCCGCCGCCGCTGTGCGTCTCCATGGCGACCGGTGATGCGCCTCCAACGCTCGATACGAGAGGTGCAAAACCACCCCTGCCCCGACCCTGGCCCTGGACCACCACCATCCGACAATGCAGCACCATGAGGTCATGCAGCATTCGAGTCACTGTTACAGAACAAGACTTCGCTATCATTCAGAAGTAGCAGCGATGTTTAATCAATAGATGGATGTTTAATAGGCGTAGACGGCGACGCGGGGAATGACAGACGCGTCTTTTGGTTGTTTTAATGGAACGTATGCCTTCGCGATACGCCCATTCATGATCCGTTTAGCCATACGAATCATGAATCGAGCGACAGCCGAGACGTGAAACAAACCTAATATATACCTTAAGGCAGGCCATACATCAAGGAAACTAGAAACGTGAAATATGAAATCTGAAACATGAAATACGAAACAGAAAGTTTGTGCTTCATCGATGCACAAACCAGAATCAAATTAAATTAATTTGTTTCAGTTAGAAATGGACACCGATGATAGTTTGGACGACGCAGTAGTTGGGGTTGTAACCATATAATTATTATCAAAACACAAAAATAAATCAAAACGAAAGAAACGACGTTACTGGGTACATCCGTATAACTACGTAAATCTTAAACATGGTTCTCATATAGTGTCAAAAAAATTAAGTGAGCATCCGGACAAATTTCAGTCTTTTTATTGAATGTCTGTACAGACATTTAGTAGATTAGTTTCCCTTGTCGGGTCTCACATAATTAAAAAGGATACAAATTTTAGACTGGCTTTGGGAGTTGAAGAAAAGTTGTTAATTATACTGAGGTAAGTAAAAACTAAAGTTGATATCTAATATTATATTGTAATTTAACTAGGTTACAAAACTTAAAATAATACTTCATTCATAAACAACAGCACGAACAAGGTCCGTATATTGTTTATCATTATTACTTGAATACTGCAAGTTGCTGTCATAGGAAGACACTGATACTGCCTCGGATACTGAAGAAGAATAAGGGGATGGAAAAGGAACCGGGACATGTTGTACAGTATTACGTACAGAGTCTTCATTTAGAATGTCATCAAAAAGAGCAAAAACTCGTTGTTTGAATGGTCTCTTTTGAGCATCATTTAGTTTTTTTAAGTCAGGAAGTAAGCTTCTCAGGAAAAGTAGGTCGGCGTCTTCTTGGTCAGACGATTCTTTCTTTTTTGTGTTTGCATTATATTTATTACTCAAGGCAGTCAGACATTGTACAGCTGAGTTTTCCCACTTTTCAGTATTTTTTTGTATTTTGCGTTTCTTGGAAGAGGATCCCTGCGGAGTTTTTTCTGACAACTCAGATGACACGGAGGAAACAGGATAACTTTCCACTAAGTCTGAAGTCGATGTTTTATTAACTTTTTGACTTTGACTTTCTTCAATATTCTTCTGTGAAATATTTGAAATATTTACATTATTCTCTTCATCAGTAACAGTTTGACTTTCCTCCAGTTGAAAATTACTGTCACAAACCTCATCTTCATCAGAATCCGCAGTTCCAGTTTGATGTCGACTTTTCGTATATGGCATCAAATACTTCATTGCGTCTTCTAAATAGAAGGGTTTCTTCTTTCTTCCAGAACTGCCACTTGGTTTCTTGCTTTCTCTTAGATATCTTAAGAGGCTAATTCGTAACATTCTCCGCCTCTTTTTACATTCATCCACTCAAACAAAACAAAATAAATTTCTTAGATCTATCCCATGTGGGTTTATTTTTAATTAGGTGTGTCCGAAGAATATGTGGGGGAGGGGGGAAAAAGTCTAAATTCCACAATTCTATTTGAATTAAAATTTTTATTAAAATTTAAATTCGTGACGACTATTTTTTTGTAATGACCTGAAGATGGGCTTCACTTACGCCCTAGTCGTCACGAATTTAAATTTTAATAAAAATTGTAATTCAAATAGAATTGTGGGATTAAGACTTTTTCCCCCCTCCCCCACGTGTTATTCGGACACACCTAATTAAAACCAAATAAATACACTAACAATTACAAAAATATAGTAGAATTTAGTTATAAACAGTGATAATACTTCTACATGAAAAAAAAACTAAGAATATTTTTTCTGTTACAGATTTCTTGTTACAGGTTGTTAATTTCGAGCGCTATCCTTTTACTTTATGAAAGGAGAGACTACCATAGGATATGTAGTAAACGTAACATGTAAAACTATTTGGAAATATCTCAAAAAAGAATATATGCCTTTACCGTCAGAAAATATGTGGTTGGAAATTGCTAGGAGATATAAAGAACTATGGAATATGCCCAACTGTATAGGTAGTATAGACGGCAAACATATACGGATCCAAGCTCCACCGAAATGTGACTCTGCTTACTACAATTATAAATCGTATAATTCAATTGTTTTAATGGCAATTGCTGATTCTGATTCTATTTTTACTATGATATCTGTAGGCGATTATGGAAGAAACAGCGACGGTGCAGTGTTTACAAATTCACGGATTGGTAGCCTACTCAATGAAAATAAGTTAAATATTCCACCGGCCAGATCACTCCCTTGCGATAATGGTGGTCCTTTTCCAATGTTTTTCGTTGCAGACGAAGCATTTGCATTAAGACAAGAAATAATGAAGCCATACCCACAATGAATCTTAAATAATGAGAGAAGAATTTTTAACTATCGTCTTTCAAGAGCGAGAAAAAGTGTTGAGTGTGCTTTCGGCATGCTCTGTTCAAAATTTAGAGTCTTTCATTCACCAATAGCATGCAATGTTGACAAAGCTGAGAATATTGTAAAAGCTGCATGTGTTTTGCACAATTTTATTAGAAAACACGATGGAGTTTTAGTATCACCAGATACTTCCTTGCAATTACCACAAAACCTTATAAATAATCCATCACAATTATGTGGTCGACCAATAACCGCAGGACTTCAATTAAGGGATATATTATGTCAATACTTTGTAAAACCAGAAGTGGCTTTACCATGGCAAAATACAGTATGCGTTTAATACAGATTTTTCAGTTAAAATGTATTCGAAATGTATTCAGGCAGTATTTTAATAAATAGTATTTTATTATTTTATACAGTATTTTAATAAAATATATTTTACAACACTCACCTGTACATTTTACTTCAGCACCTGTTGCCACGCTTTTTCCTTGAAGTTTCTATTAGAATACTTCTCCAACTTGTAATTATAAAGAACCTCATGTTTTTCAATAACTGACACAAACACTACATTAAATTCTTCGTCGTCTTTCATTTTGAAACTGATCAAATATTGCCTGCAACGCGAAATAACGAGCAACAAGAAACAAAAATAAGAACAGAACCTATTTCATGTAAACACATTTCTACAGGATTCGCTTCGCTATGACATCACATGAAACACATTTTGCTGATGTGCGTATTCTCATTTACAGCAATATGTACTTATTTTATGAAACATGTTTCATGTTTCTCATTTCACATTTCATGTTTCATGTTTCCTTGATGTGTGGCCGGCCTTACGGCAATGTGTACTTATTTTATGAAACGTGTTTCATGTTTCTCGTTTCACATTTCATGTTTCCTTGATGTGTGGCCGGCCTAACAAGTAAATCATGTTGGAACAAGCTTGCTATTTTTCAAATAATATGCCCGTTTAATGGAATACTTTTTGTATTACCTGTACTGTAACATGTAACACTTGCATTATATTTTCTTAATGTAAATAAAACTTCCCAATTTATTTGAAAGTGTCCATGACTACCGAATTTTCTTGTTTTATTTGCTGTGCGTGTGAATAAATAGTAGAAGTCAGATTACTACTTTCAAATATATTTTTTCAAAGGTTTAAATCATAGTGGGTACCTACATGATATTATAATTAAATAATTTCAACTAATGTTTACCAAATTAGAACGAGATTATCATTGAAAAACATGAATAAATAACAGAAAGGATTAATAATGTCAAATGCAATGAAAACGGTGTTACTGAAAAATTCGGTGTTAAAAAAAAACTGGAGGTGAAATTAAACTGTAAGAATTTGAATTCAGTAGCGTGTAGATCCTCCTCTAGCTCTTATCACTGCTTCCATTCGTCTGGGCGTACTATTGTTCAAGTGATGAATGATTTCCTGAGAAATATTCTGTCATTCGACAAAAACGACTTGTTCGAATTCACTAAGGGTCATACTACAAGTATGTGGAGCCTAACTGGTCGTTTCAATGCACCCCATAGATACTCTATGGGATGAATATCTGGGCTCTTTGATGGCCAGTCCATAGTTGGAATATTTACAAATGCAATCCAGTGCCTCTAAGAGGCCGAGCGTTACCCTGATTAAAATGAAATTGTCCTCGACAAATGGGCCAAATGGCATCGCATGTTCTTCTATGATGTTTTCTACATAAAAATGTGCATTCATGGATTTTCCCCGTATCGGAACTAAGTCCGTGTGACCATCGAAACGAATTCCTCCCCAGAACATTATTGATCCATCAAAAAATGTGATCATCTGGAAGATATTACAGGCAGCAAACTTCTCTCCTGGCCTCCGCCAGATTTGTTGACGTCCATCTGAATTAAGACTTACTCCTGTATCGTCTGAAAACAAAATTAACTTTCAGTCGTCAATAGTCCAACTTACGTATTCTCCTGCAAAACACAGTCTAGTAACCATGTTCTCTGGTGAGCAGTGGTGCAATAGCCAGCCTTCTACTATCCAATCCTCCTTATTAAGCCTTCTCCTGACCGCTCATCCAGAAATTGCTAAATTTCGGGCTGCTGCTAGGTATCTACTTACCTCTAAAACTGGTAGAATGTCTGTTTCTTGAACCGACTTACGTAAGATATCGCTCATCTCTTGCATCTGTAGACTTCTTATGACCTTATCCTGGTGTTCTACAGTAACTTCCAAGTCCATTAGAATGTTCAACTGTTCGACTAATTGTTGTCTAGCTCCTAATAAATTAGCCACAGATCGTTGGTTACGTCCCCCTTAACCATATTTACCGCTTTCACTGCTTCATCTTTTAAGGCATTACATTTTAAAAAGGCATTAAATTTTAAAAAGATCACTAGCCTAACTAAATGTATTGCCTTTTACAAATTACTTTAAACAGCGCTAAATTTATTATGAACGAACAATTATAAAATCTTACTTTACATATGAAAAACAACTGCAATTGTCTATCAGAAGTGACAGAGGATATCTTAGGCTACATACATGCATAAAATGTTTAAGGATTTAAAACTTCGAGGAATTATAAGGAATAATGAAATGTTTTACTGATGCGTTAATTTTATCCAGAACTGTATGTACTAAAAATAAGCATTCGTTTTACAAAAAAACTAAAAATATAAATAGATAATAATATGAACATCTTAATTTCGTATATGTTAACTTAATTCAGGAATTTTCACTTAACATCAAGTGAATAATATTTGAAATATTACTAAACCCAAACCAAGAAGTGCAAAGAGTGCAATGACCTAAAAAGCTGATAGGCTTTTCTTATATGTTCTACATTAATTCGGTAATATTAAATTTAATTGCAATTTATAATCAAAATTAAACAAGAAATGTTACAATTCAATTTTATAATGCCTATCTGCGACATAGCACATGTAAATTTATGTAATGTTTATTAAATATAAAAAGATGAATAAATTTCGTTGTATTAAGTCCTCATTACGAAGATATTCTGCAAAAATGGCAACGTCCGTCGTACTCCAATATTTGCAGGTGTTGTCGTCCTCTTTGTTTCTCTCAGTTGAAGAATGTTATTTATTTCACTCCTTTAGCCTGTAATTTATACGCAAGCTGTAATTCTATACAACAGCTGATGACCATTGGCGACACACAAGGGCAAAATTTATTAAGGTTATATTAATTCAATATATATTCACAATACAACATAGGACTATTTAGTTAATTTAATGATATGTGATTTTGTTATTATTTAAATTATTGATTGTGTTATAAGTGTCGTAAAGATATAGTTTTGTGATTTCTTGCAAACGTGATACGTGTGAATTAAGATTCTGGTGCATACAGTATATGAAGGTATTAAATATAATAATATTGATAGTGTAATAATAATTTCTATTCTGTTATGCCCCATGGTCGGGGAAAATGGGGTATGCTATAGACCATCCAACCCTCGGTTGACTCTGAATATAAGCACCCACAATATATGCAAATACAGTCATCGTCATCATCTACGTCTTGGGATGAACCGGTATCCGAGACGGTTTTCTTTTTTGTGGCCCGTTATTGGTTTCTTCCTTTCAGGCTTCTTTTTTCGACTTTTTGCTTATCATTATCAGTCTTCTCTGTCTTCTGAGAACATTCTGTAAGTGTTGCAGTTTTACTACGTTCATTTTCTAGGGTATTACTATGAGATTTTCTGGGTTTATTAAAAAAAAAGGTCCTTGTAGTCTGAATTTGTCTGTCAGGGTTATTTTCTTCAACAAAGGATGCAGAAGTCGGATCAAACTTGAACTAAGTCTTGTAAGCATAGGATGATTTTCCTATTCAGATATGTTCCTAAACTCAGGAGAATACCTCTGAGTCAAACGTAGTTAGGCTAAGCACCCCCTTCAACTTCTTCCCGTAGCAAGAAGTGAACGGCCCTTATTGGGTTGCTTCTGAAATAGCTGACGTCAAAGGTCCAAGCTAAGATGTTGATGCGGTAGGTGGATTATTGACCACATGTCAATCCTCAGATGCACGAGTCTCGGTGTTTGTTGTTTCTGCATGTGTAAAGATAACCTATCGTTTAAGTACACATAGTTTAAATAAAACACATCGTTAGGATATCATTATCGTTTAAAAGGGACACTCTATAATATGGAAGATATTATTTGAATACACGCCACTCAAATGTTTGTGATTTGTAGGCACAATTAATTAAAATAAAATGTTCCGAAATAACAAAATTGTCTGTTAAAAACAGTCGTTTGGAAATACACTGATTGTGAGTGGTCCCCTAGTATAATGAAACATTACATTTGCAAACGATTTTTTAATTATATAAGCTCGTAACAGCGGGCGAGTGTACTTAATTTCATTTCGTGCTACTTTTATGAGTTTAAAATTACTGCAGAAATGGAAAAATCTAAAATAATTGTAATCAGTTATATTCATACGAACTACATTTTCGTGATTATTTAACAGCAATAATTTTGTGTTGAAGTTTTCGATCGATTTATGCATTAAATCGTTCTTCCTCTATTTAATAATTTGGGGGAAAATAATTAGGCTGCATTTTTACTGCATAAAGGCAAAAAAGTTACTGATGCGAAACTAAAGAACCCTTACCAAAACAAACAATTAAAAAGAGGTTCCAAAATTGGAGAATTAAAGTTGCATGTGGGTATTTTTTAAGGTGGGGCAGAGTAACTTGCTTATTTAGAAATTCAATTTAAAATAAAGTAATGTATATATGTATATTAAATTATTTGAACAGCATCAAATGCAACACTTAAATTTTATCTTTACACATCTTTAAAGATGATATCAGGCAGGTGGCGTCCATTATTCTCAATACACTGTGTTAATCAAACTCGGAAGTTTCGTTCAACTCTTTTCAACATATCGGCGAGTATATTGGCGACAGATTGACGAATGTTATCCTTCAGGTGAGCCAGGGTCCTAGGAAGAAAAGATGGAAGTGAGCAGGCGACAGGAAGTTGTTCGAAGTGAATCTCAAAGAAAATAAGTCTACACTCAAGAAAACAAGTGTATCGTAAGACATGCCAAGAAGCGCCTCACATGCATTTTCTCGAGCAACAAAATCGCGTGGATGAAGTTCCTGCACCACATCCAATTTGTAGGGATGAAATTTTAGTTATTCATGATGGATTAACCTCACAAAATGAGCAGACAAGCCAACAGTAACTGCATGTTTGCTGACAGAGCGCTGAGGGAATCGCAAAACAGAAAGCCTTACCATGCCAATGTTTTGGGGTGACCTTGTTGTTTGTGGAAGCCCAGGTTTTTTTTCTTCAGATCACCAGTTTCCCTGTAGTTGTTTACCCATGAAACAATCGACTGCCGGCCAGGAACACGACCACGGGGCGCAATATTGAAATGAGTACGAAATGCATGTTGCGTGGCGATGATTGAGTGACCGTTAGAAAAGTATGCCTCGACAGCGAACGCGCGCTCCACCTTCGTCCACTCCATGATGCCAACTAAACAACTTTACGTCCCACCCTCGCAAATGTGCCTATCCCCGGCTTCCTAGAAGCAACCACCGCTTCAGGGCGCCAATTTTAAATAAGCAAGTTGCTCTGCCTCACCTTGTATCTATCTTAAACTAGACCTCTTGATAAGGTAGCCATATTGAATTTTTAAATTATACTCTGGATCATGCGATATGTGACTGGCTACTTTACTAACTCTAAAAAAAAAAAGAAACTAGAGCTAAAGTGTTATAGTGTTATAAAAATAGAAACTGCAGATTTAAAAGTATATCTCTATCGGCACAAAATTATTTGGCTAGTAAAGAAGCTCCACACTTGTGAAATTTCTGAAATTCGATCGTCAATTCTCAAGTGAACAATTAACGATTACTATTTAAATTTCAGATTGTATGACCGTATACATATATATCTAGAAAAACAACATTTTCGAAAACTAAATCCATTGTAGTCGCTTCAAATAAGCGAAAATATTCTGTAAGTCTAGTTTCAAAATAACATCCAGTTTAATTTATATACAAAGTGTAAGAAGTATCACTGCCATTAGCTTAACACTTGATAGTTTGGACATAAACAAAAAGTTATATAATATTGATATTAAGGTAAGTTTAAAATTAGCATAATTGTCTAATTTTTCGCTTAATTTTCATACATATTTTAAAAAGTAACATACATTGAAAGATACAAAATTAAATGTAACAAATTAATATTTTTCTTATTAATACCGTGTGATGAATTTTAAAACAGAGATTCGAAATGTCTTTCAGTTTGTTGTATAGAGATTTGATAAGAGATTTGAGAACTTAAATCAATTTATTTTATAATATTTTCAATATTGAACAAAGTATCCTATACTTACTCTGATAGTGGATATCTATTTTACCAGCATATAATTAATGATGGACGTTCAATATTTTATTTTATTACATACCTACAAAGTCGCAACGTATTAGGCCTTTTATGAGCATTTTTATTCGTCAAATATACATGTATGTACATCATAGCTATTACAATAAACGTTAATAAAATAAATTAAAGAATAATTTGATCGCCACTTCGAGATTGATAGATATAAGAGATGGAAATTATAATAGAAGTGCAATATTTTACAGAAAATTCTATTTTTCGTCAAAATATACTGTATGAAGAATTGTTAAAGTATAATTTATAATAATCAGTATGTTACAATTAACCACAGTACAAAATTTGTTTCTACAAATGTTGTTTTTTTTTTAATATTCTGTTCTGGACTATGGATATTACATTTTTCAGATTATTTATCAAAAAAATTCTTCCCGTCTCTTTATCAATAGCAAAATCTTCTTCTGACTTTTTTTGTACTATTTTTACATTAGTTGCCATGTTTTTTAGACAGTTGTATGGAACTGAAACGAAATATACTTCAACTCCGCTTATTATTTTTTTTATAATGTAAATCTTAAACAAGTAGAAAAACAAATTTCCAGGAAATCTATTTGGAAAATTCTTTATATATAAATATTTTATTAAACGGTTCATATAAATATTTTTTTATTAGAACGATCTAGCAGTTTGCCTGATTTGTCTGTGGGAATTCTATTTATTTCCACGAAAATCAATCAATAATATTTTGAATAGAATTTGTTTTAAAAAAATATTTTTTGTCAAATTTATATCTCGCAAATGATAATTAATAACTTGAATTGATTATTTATTTATAGAAGATATATTTATAGAAGAAAATATATTTTGGGATATTACTGTCTTTGAAACGTACGCATGCAATTCTTTCAATATTTTAAAATAAAATTATACTGCCAAAAGTATATATTTTGTACACTCTTATCGGATATATTTAATTTACCACATCCATGGAATTAATGCTCATAACTTTTTTATGTATTTTATGAAAATTGCTTTTAATCGTAATCTGGGTATTTTTTTTCGAACGTTGCTGTTAAAATCTCTGAAAGTCCATACCTATATTAGTTTCTCGACTTAATAAAGTAAATAAATCGTGGTTAATTTCGTAGGCGTATATCTAAACCTTAGTTGACAAATACCATAAAAGTATTACGTCCTTTTAATCCGAAAAAAATAAATTAAGAAGAAGTTTAGCGCGTCGTATAATCAAAGCATCGCATACAATGGCGAAAGTATCGAAAATTCGAATTTTTGAAGTGTCTGACAAAGCGATTGTTTACTTAAATGAAACAATCCGTCGGCATAACTGTAAGTATTCGTCCCAAGAACATCTTCATTGGATCCAAAAATTGTAAATAAATGTACGTGCTGCAATTATAAAAACTCGTCCTTTGAACTAAGGCTCTACTAACTATTTGACTGCTGCTAGACATTTCTACGTATCGACTTTCAACGATATTCAGCTCCTCGTTGTTTTGATATTAGTTTCCAATCATTTCTTGACTTACTCTCCCTGGCAGATGGTTATAGCGACGCCGACGGGGGCCAACTGAATGACCACCACGTTCACCTCATTTGATCCCCTTGGATTTTTTCCTGCGGAATCACAGATTTATTATAATAGACCAAATAGTTTCGAGAATCTGAATCAGCAAATTCTAAATGAAATAGCAAGTAACAGCCCGGAAGTTATTGCTCAACACAAAATGCTTACACTCGTACCGGGCAGTCACATTGTAAATGGAGGACATTTCAGAATTAGTGAATCACTCAAATGTCGCTCACACTGTTTCGCCACATGGTGGAAGAATTGTCATGTTGACAAAAGTAAAAGTGAAAGGGTAACTAAAATATATTTAGGAAGCGTACTCAGTTAGTCTTGACATCTAACCATGGAATGGTTACATGTCAATGGCATAAATGCATAGTTCTATCACTTACACAATTTGTTTTATTTCATTTCAAAGATCGAGCGCTGAAAATGAAAAACCCTATACTAAATCATCATTTCACTTAAGTTACTTAAGACTAGTAAATTTTTGTTAAGCTACTGTAGCGACGCATTAAATTGGCGCATTAGCAGGGATAATGAGTGTGCCTCGATAGCTCAGCGGTCAGAGCAACCAACCGGAAATTGGGAGAGCCGGGTTCGATTCCCGGTCAAGGCATAAGCACTCTTTATCCTTGCTATCGCCAAAGTGGTGACCCCGACGTGATGTGATTCGTTCCAGTACATCCAACCTCCCTTACATCTCAAATTCGCGGATTCGATTCCCGTCCTATCCATCGCCCTACAGTCCGGGGGTTACCGAACAACGGTTCGTAAGAATGGCGAACGCGGCCACATTCCGTTAATTGTATCGAGACAAACCATGTCTCCACGGAGGGAGTACTGTAGCGACCCATTAAATTAGCGCATTAGCAGGGATAATGAGTGTGCCTCGATAGCTCAGCGGTCAGAGCAACCAACCGGAAATTGGGAGAGCCGGGTTCGATTCCCGGTCAAGGCATAAGCACTCTTTATCCTTGCTATCGCCAAACTACCCATTTTTTTCTCGACCGACGAAATATTGTGAAATTGTAATTGGGTGTAGATAAAATGTTGTTCAATGGTTAATATACATATAGTGTAAAGACGTTTTGTCTTTTGTTTCCAGTGACGGACGCGCTGCGCCCGCGGCTGCTTAGCGTTTCCAGTTGCTGTCTACTTTGCCGCCGCTATCGCGATAGGCACCGCCCGCCGTCCCCAACAGTGCCATCATCTTCTGCAGCAGCTAGCCCATCACCAGCAGCACCGGCAGCAACCCCGATGACGAGAAGAAGAAATTCTGTGCCACCTCCACCATCGACGACATCGACGAGATCACCAGCACCGCCGCCGACATCACCATCAGCCAGCAGAACGTCGACCATCATAATAACAACAACCCGCGAGTGTTTGTGCGCAGTGCTCCGGACGCTTCCTGAACTGTTACATCAAATTCATAGGACTTTTTCTCGGTACTTTTGTATTACCATAACGATTGTTTTTGGGTGAGATATCCTGCCAAACATATAACATAATTACTACATAATAATGAATACCTATAAATAATAATAAATGATTTCTAATAATAATGATAACGTAATAAATATTGAGTAAACAACGCTGTCATCGGCCGTCAGCAGCAGCGCGGCCGATCGGCCGCCAGCGGGGCGGCGCGTCGCGATGCGATGAATGCTGTGTAGTGCTCACACCGAACTCTTTATTAGTTCTCGGCACTGTTTTAAGTGCTTGTATTTTTGGGCTGTGTGAAGCTTAATACCTAGGAGTGGATTAGCTTTAGCCCTTGTTACATATCCACCCGCGTAGACGGACAGACCGGGCGCGTGCGGTCGCAGAGCGCCCGCGGCCCCTTCTAGCTTCGGGGCCCGCGCGCCGCTCTACGTTCGCCGGCCGGGCCGCGAGGACCAGCACCCGCCCGGCCCTCGCAATATATCACTATTTAAATCGAATTCGAATGCTAATAATCATTACTGTGTAGATAATCAATAATCAAAACACCGAACAATGATTTATTTCTTTGTATCAGGCGGTATACTTGTGTATGTTAATGTTATTATTGTTGTTTCGTTCGTTTGCGGCTGCGGGTCGCGGGGGACTCCCCCCGGCCACTCTCGCGGCCTCCGGCCGACACACACCAACCGTGCGCGTCCGACCAGACGCCGCTCATTGTCATTTATTTGTGAATCAGTATGAATCTAGTCATGTTTGTTACAATTTAAAATATTTTATAAATGTTGATTAATATACGACATTCCTATTTCATTCCCACGTCTTTCATTTCACCGCCCACTTCGCCAGTTATCTCCGCATGTATTTTAATAATGGGACTTCCGAATGAAATGAATATTCCGATTATCAAAATATTCGAATTATTGGTGAATGTAAGTAAATTGATAATTCAATTATTCCGAATTCATTAGGTATACCAGTAAGTCCTTTCAATTATGGTGTGTATAATGACTCTTTGCGTGTGCGTCACGGGTAACAATCGTATGAATCAATCAACTGACATTTTTGAACAGTGTCGTGCCGACAACACATTTTAGGATAACAGTTAGTACAATACAAATCTGTCAACCTATGACAGAGTAGTGAAAAGGTTCTCCACAAAAACATTCAATGGAAGTGATATTTCCATCAAAATAAATAAAATAAATTCAACAAAAATCAAGATAAATGAAACAAAAATAAAATAAATTTTATAGTAGTATTGAGACGCCAATGAATCAAATTATACAATAAAGCTAAGACGTGACTTCATAATTGTATTTTGTTCGGCAAATTATTAACTATCTATGCCGTACGTAGTTGATTGAAACATATGTCGCTAGACATACGTGCTAGTAATTGTGGAATATTAGTAACAATTGAGTGGTGTAGTAACATGTGATCCGTGTGTTGTCACTAAATTGATACACGCGCAAAGATTCATTATACAAATAGTATATTAAGGTGTAGTGTCAATCCCATTGTACCAGAAACTGCTGTTTATTAATCTATGTAATAGTAGGCGAACGGTAAAGTGTAAATTAGCGCTGTTGGCTTCTTTATTGTATTTGTCGTCGTCTGTCAAATGTTTATGTATAAGTAATTATTTCCGATTTGGAATTACCGGAATGGAAAGCGAATTTAAGACAAAAAAAATATTATAGTAAGACACTCATTATTACATACGAAACAGCAGCAGTAGTACATGAAATTCCTTCAGAATTACACTTTTACCATTTAGTTAGATAGTTTACAATTTCTATGCATTGTAAAACATGATAATAACCACATATTTATATACATACAATAACATTGCCGTTTAGAACTAGTGTAATTCACACCTTTTATCCTGGTTGAGGTACAGCTTGTCAAGAAAAGGAGCAAGTCTCAAAACTGCGATATCGGACCGTCCACGAGATGCGCAGTAAATAGCCTTGTTTTTACTGTCGCATTGAGACTTTTGCAGAGTGAATATCGATTGTGTATGAATGTACACGGAGTACAATCTAGCCGCGCGTAATGTGCATCCTTTGCCCTCCGAATCCTGCCTCACTCCTTTTTCTACGCATCACAGAGAATCTCACACTTTTCCCTATTCTTGACAAGCTATAAGCTACACTAATGATATTTACAGCAACAAATACAAAGATGTCCGTAATGCACCGGAATTACGCAAATGATTAGCTTTTTCCTCTTCGGTGTAATTGGGGTCTACACTAACGCTGCAAACGAAATAACCTAATTACACTTTGTCATCCAGTAGTCCAGTACTGAAGTGCTCGCTATTATTTAGTTTTCCATCCTTGAGAATTGGTGAATGACTTTAATGTTTATAAAATGAAAAATAGCCCTGCTTTATTCACATTTATAGAATGAAGATGAGAGGAATAGAATAATTAATTTTTGTCTGACATAATTGATTCATAGCAAAATGGAAATTGAATTATCTGACTTTACTTATCAAGAATATTGGTTTATTATTATTATTATAAACAATAAATGTCAACAGAAAACTTAGAAGGATGATTCTGGAATCAGAATAATGGAAATAAAATACGCTTAATGAGAACATCTTTGAAATTAACACTGACTTAGTTTTCCACAAAACACGAAACAATTATGGAAAACTAAGTCAGTGTTATTTTCATACCAAAGGTTTCAACCTATCCAGTATCATATTTGAAATTCTACTCGAATCTTAATTTAAGCAATGAAATAATATTGAAAAATGAAAACTATAGCATTATGACAAAAGCAAATACATTTATCAATACTAACAAAAATATTTTCCAATATAAATATAATACAATTGCTATTTAACATTCGAAATATTAAGTACCTAAATACGATTGAGAATTATTATAATTTCGATTACATAAATCATCGCCAACATTTCAAATATAGAAATAATGATGGACATAATCGGACATGTCCATTAATATATTTTCCGAATATTTTAACAATTTATCCGATATTGTGAAGTTAACATATTTTTTTGTCCGGCATCGTACATTTTATAATCTCGCTGTTAACTAATATGGTCAATATCGTCAATATGATAGTTAAATGCACTAAAGTACATTTCTATATATATTGTGGTGCAGACTCGCTAAAGTGGTAGAATCGTTATTTTATGAATTGTAGGAAAGTATAAATTTGCATTAGGTTTCAAAACGACCATAATACAGATGTAAAGTACTATGAAAATAGAGTTATAACATACTTCAACGCTTTTTGCTGATTCAAAGAGCTTTTAAAGAAGCGAAGACTTCAAATGGAAAATATCGAAAAAAAAAATAGAATTAGAAAATTATTAAACAAGGATATTTAGGATTTCTAGTAAGTAATATTAACCTTCGCATTTGTGCTTTTTTTTTTCATGATAATTAGTGCAACACTAAATCTTTAGATCAAGTAACATTATGTTATATGGACTTCTTTTATGTATTTTCAAAAGAAATTGATTATGGAACACTATGGATTGCAAACTATAGCAAACTTTAATGCACTATGTGTATAAAATAATGTAATATACTATAAAAGTCATAGAAAGATCGAGTTTCTAGGTTAGGTATCGAACTACTCGCTCTTCTGACATTTACAAAATTTGAGATATAAAGATCGGATCTACGTAAACCATATAATTTTTAAATAGTTTTCAAAAAGAAATTTATGGGACAAAAATAGATTTGAATGAAAATATATTCCATTAGGTGCAACGTACCCTGTATATTTAAGTGTGCCACAAAATAGTCTAATTTTACTAAAATGTATACAATGTACGAGTATGCAAATGATACACACGTCGACACTGTGAAAAGTATCAAACAATTAATGTGTCCATAAAAGGTCAATCCTGTCATTTCAAGTACAAGTATTCTTACTCACCTCCTTTGGTTTTTGTTGTTTTCTTCTCTTGTTTGTGTACCTAGATTTCAAATCATCAGAGAAATACATCATCAGATTGTTTTATACCCCTTTTCTCAAATTCAGGATTGTTATCTTTTATCAACAATATACAGAGCTGGTAACTACAAACACTAAATGTGATTATTTATGTGGGATAGAAAAGGAAAGAAATTTAAAAACTAATGTTGGAGAAAAAAAAAACAGCTTTTATCTATGTTGTTGCCACTAACAAATTTTGCTAAGATGCTACTGGTATTTTTAAACAATGGACGAATGGGGATGGATGTGGTAACCGAGGGAGTAGTTAGGTTATGGGAGTGGTCGCAATCTAAGATGCATAGTTTTGTAGTTGTATGACACTAGAGAATATTTTTCATTATTTGTGCCTTTGTATTGGCAAGGCAAACCAGTATTCAACCGCATTTGTAAACTTTTTTAAAATCGTAGACTATACAACCAAAGAAAACTACGATTACTAAGTGGTAGTATGGAAATAAATACTACTTCGGAAGTTGTCGCGCAATTTTCTTTTTTCCTGACATTACATTTTGTTTTATTTATTTACATAATTTGATATACTTATCCATAGAATATTTTCATCATTTATGTAATGACTAGTTTAATTATGCTTTAATTAAAAATACTGATATAAAACAGCCACCCATGGTTATTTGACTATTATTATAACAATATATCAAATAACTTATATCAACTGATTTGAATTATTTGGTCCTCATTTAAAAGAAGTAATACGAATGAAAGAGCATAAACGAATTCAATTACAAAAAACGGTGGGCGAGTTGCCTAAATAAGTGAAATAAACAAGTACTAATCTCGATCATGCATTTATCTAGTGATACTTTTCTACATTAGAAATTTAATTCATAAGATATGGTATATTCGGATACAGGATTTGTATCTTTATAGGGTTGTAAAAACATAATAAGCGTCATGAAGCATGGTGGTATGATTGGCTTGTACTGTATATACAGGTTGTATTGTATACATGAGAAATGGGTTTCCCATTTCTCTTCTTTTCTGCCACACATAAGTAATCCACTCGAGATTTGTAGTTGCCAGATTTGTATATGAAGAACAACATTACGTGTAATCCCAATTTAATGAAATAGTCACTTTTAATTTTATTGCTTACCTTATTTACTGAAATATAAATAAAGTTTATTTCATAATTCAATTGAGAAAGATTTGCTTAGTTTGACTTCTCAACATGTCTTCTATTTTCCCTTGCAAAGTACAATAAAAGGCAAACATTTTATTATCTCGACTTCTTTCACATGCAAGTTACTTGTTTTTCAGTCAAAACACCTCTTGTAACTAAGAAAAGTTTATTACTAATCTCTAAAGTGATAGGAGAGCGTTACTTTATGCATTGTAGGAAAATATTAATTTGCATTAGGTTTAAAAACGACGAAAATACAAATGTAAAGTACTATGAAAATAGAGTTATAATATACTTCAATGCTTTTTGCTGTTTCAAATACTTTAAAGAAGCGAAGACTTTAAGTCGAAAATATCGAAAAAAAATTTAAATATTAGAAAATTATTAAACAAGGATAGGTATTTAGGGTAATTATACAGAAGTGATAGTCTTGAAAATGCTTACCAAATTTTTCCTACCCCCCCCCCCTATTTTCGAGGGTGCTGAACACGAATCTGGTTTCAGTTTCATCCGCTCGGACGCAGTTTTCGAGAAAATGGATTTTCCACTTTTCCGCAATACGTGCCACTTTCCTTATCAAATAATTTAATGGTGAACGGAACATTACATGTAATTCCAATTTAATGAAATATTCACTTTTCATTTTATTGCTTACCTTATTTACTGAAATATAAATAAATTTTATTTCATAATTCAATTGAGAACGATTTGTTTAGTTTGACTTCTCAACGTGTCTTCTATTTACCCTTGCAAAGTACAATAAAAGGCAAACATTTTATTATCTCGACTTCTTTCACATGCAAGTTACTTGTTTTTCAGTCAAAACACCTTTTGTAACTAAGAAAAGTTTATTACTAATCTCTAAAGTGATAGGAGAGCGTTACTTTATGCATTGTAGGAAAATATTAATTTGCATTAGGTTTAAAAACGACGAAAATACAAATGTAAAGTACTATGAAAATAGAGTTATAATATACTTCAATGCTTTTTGCTGTTTCAAATACTTTAAAGAAGCGAAGACTTTAAGCCGAAAATATCGAAAAAAAATTTAAATATTAGAAAATTATTAAACAAGGATAGGTATTTAGGGTAATTATACAGAAGTGATAGTCTTGAAAATGCTTACCAAATTTTTCCTACCCCCCCCCCCCCTATTTTCGAGGGTGCTGAACACGAATCTGGTTTCAGTTTCATCCGCTCGGACGCAGTTTTCGAGAAAATGGATTTTCCACTTTTCCGCAATACGTGCCACTTTCCTTATCAAATAATTTAATGGTGAACGGAACATTACATGTAATTCCAATTTAATGAAATATTCACTTTTCATTTTATTGCTTACCTTATTTACTGAAATATAAATAAAGTTTATTTCATAATTCAATTGAGAACGATTTGTTTAGTTTGACTTCTCAACGTGTCTTCTATTTACCCTTGCAAAGTACAATAAAAGGCAAACATTTTATTATCTCGACTTCTTTCACATGCAAGTTACTTGTTTTTCAGTCAAAACACCTTTTGTAACTAAGAAAAGTTTATTACTAATCTCTAAAGTGATAGGAGAGCGTTACTTTATGCATTGTAGGAAAATATTAATTTGCATTAGGTTTAAAAACGACGAAAATACAAATGTAAAGTACTATGAAAATAGAGTTATAATATACTTCAATGCTTTTTGCTGTTTCAAATACTTTAAAGAAGCGAAGACTTTAAGCCGAAAATATCGAAAAAAAATTTAAATATTAGAAAATTATTAAACAAGGATAGGTATTTAGGGTAATTATACAGAAGTGATAGTCTTGAAAATGCTTACCAAATTTTTCCTACCCCCCCCCCCCCTATTTTCGAGGGTGCTGAACACGAATCTGGTTTCAGTTTCATCCGCTCGGACGCATAATGGATTTTCCACTTTTCCGCAATACGTGCCACTTTCCTTATCAAATAATTTAATGGTGAACGGAACATTACATGTAATTCCAATTTAATGAAATATTCACTTTTCATTTTATTGCTTACCTTATTTACTGAAATATAAATAAAGTTTATTTCATAATTCAATTGAGAACGATTTGTTTAGTTTGACTTCTCAACGTGTCTTCTATTTACCCTTGCAAAGTACAATAAAAGGCAAACATTTTATTATCTCGACTTCTTTCACATGCAAGTTACTTGTTTTTCAGTCAAAACACCTTTTGTAACTAAGAAAAGTTTATTACTAATCTCTAAAGTGATAGGAGAGCGTTACTTTATGCATTGTAGGAAAATATTAATTTGCATTAGGTTTAAAAACGACGAAAATACAAATGTAAAGTACTATGAAAATAGAGTTATAATATACTTCAATGCTTTTTGCTGTTTCAAATACTTTAAAGAAGCGAAGACTTTAAGTCGAAAATATCGAAAAAAAATTTAAATATTAGAAAATTATTAAACAAGGATAGGTATTTAGGGTAATTATACAGAAGTGATAGTCTTGAAAATGCTTACCAAATTTTTCCTACCCCCCCCCCTATTTTCGAGGGTGCTGAACACGAATCTGGTTTCAGTTTCATCCGCTCGGACGCAGTTTTCGAGAAAATGGATTTTCCACTTTTCCGCAATACGTGCCACTTTCCTTATCAAATAATTTAATGGTGAACGGAACATTACATGTAATTCCAATTTAATGAAATATTCACTTTTCATTTTATTGCTTACCTTATTTACTGAAATATAAATAAAGTTTATTTCATAATTCAATTGAGAACGATTTGTTTAGTTTGACTTCTCAACGTGTCTTCTATTTACCCTTGCAAAGTACAATAAAAGGCAAACATTTTATTATCTCGACTTCTTTCACATGCAAGTTACTTGTTTTTCAGTCAAAACACCTTTTGTAACTAAGAAAAGTTTATTACTAATCTCTAAAGTGATAGGAGAGCGTTACTTTATGCATTGTAGGAAAATATTAATTTGCATTAGGTTTAAAAACGACGAAAATACAAATGTAAAGTACTATGAAAATAGAGTTATAATATACTTCAATGCTTTTTGCTGTTTCAAATACTTTAAAGAAGCGAAGACTTTAAGTCGAAAATATCGAAAAAAAATTTAAATATTAGAAAATTATTAAACAAGGATAGGTATTTAGGGTAATTATACAGAAGTGATAGTCTTGAAAATGCTTACCAAATTTTTCCTACCCCCCCCCCCTATTTTCGAGGGTGCTGAACACGAATCTGGTTTCAGTTTCATCCGCTCGGACGCAGTTTTCGAGAAAATGGATTTTCCACTTTTCCGCAATACGTGCCACTTTCCTTATCAAATAATTTAATGGTGAACGGAACATTACATGTAATTCCAATTTAATGAAATATTCACTTTTCATTTTATTGCTTACCTTATTTACTGAAATATAAATAAATTTTATTTCATAATTCAATTGAGAAAGAGATTTGTTTAGTTTGATTTCTCAACATGTCTTCTATTTTCCCTTCCAAAGTATAATAAAAGGGAAACATTTTATTACCTCGACTTTTTTCGCTCGCAAGTTATTTGTTTTCCAGTCAAAACACCTTTTGTAACTAAGAAAAGTTTATTACTAATCAATCACATTTAACAAAATGGAAACTGATGAAAATCACATGGACTAAAAATAACTAATGAATTGATCACAATGTATAATCTAATTTATTACAGTTATGAATTGTCTATAATGAAAAAACCCAAGTTATACTTGACTTTATTAAAATTATGAATTGTCTATAATGAAAATCCAAGTTATACTTGACTTTCTAAAATTTCAGTATATGGACGACATAACACATAAAAGTATAAAATAAATGGTACTTCCATAAACCTAAGGGATGTCCTACTATAAAATAAATTAAGAGAGTTTAATTGTGAAGGGCTCCCTGATACTAACAGCAGGTTTGCGAATAGTTAGAGATCGTTGTTCACCATCATAGGTCGTCTCTAATGGGACGGTGCCCAAACCTAAAAGTAGAAAGAGAAATGGTATATCGGTTGTGATAATTAAATATATTTCTCATAATTCCCGTATTGTATATACGAGCTCTAACTACTATATATTGGGACAAGCTTTTATTTTTGATATAATAGAATGACTTAACAAAATGACTGAAGTACTTTATTCTTTTAAATGCAATATACTCGTATTCTACAATATTTTCAGGTTTCGAGTGTCCAATCAGTTTTGATAATAAGATGAACAACTCGATTTTGTCAGCGGGGCATTGGCACCGTATATGTGCGCACATGGGGACGGTGACTTGGTGAATCAGCATCTCTGTTTCCATTGACTTTCGCAGTAGTTGTTAAACATACATGTGTTTAGTGATGCACTGTGCATTTTAATAGAAATGTTTTTGCGTTGCAAAGTGCTAATTTGTTATGAACAATGTACGTAGGGCTAAAAAACAACTTACGTTAATCAAGGAAATTTATATACAGAGTTACAGACTTAAAATATGATGGTTGAAAAATATGTTTAGTTTACAATAAACCTTTATTGTGCTGGCACAAAACGATCTACAGGAGACATGTAAACAATCCACAGTTTGGGAGAAATATTGTCTCAGATCTCTTGCAGTTTTGTCCGCAATTCAAAAGTGGTGTGTTGGGGATTATTTCTTAAATATACTGTTTCATCTTATGCCGTACAGTTTCTACCATATTCAGATTTGGACTGCTGAATGGGGGAGATCAAACTTTTATATTGTCATCTACCAAACTATTGTTTGATAGATGTTGACATATGACAAAGCTCCATTCTTCTGAAAGATAAAATTTCCATTCCCAAATAATTTCTATACATTTTGACATTTACAGTGTCATCTATAAATTTTAAAATGGCTTAGCCCATCATGCATGCAATGTCATGCAGCCTCGAATTATAATGTCCATTGGTAACTTGCCAGTTTCAGGCCAGTAGCCCTTTTAAACAGGTTATATGGAAGGTTTCTGCTTTATTCTGTATTATTGATTTATGGTGATATCCAACGCACATATCAAATTTTGATTCATCATCACTGAATATTGTTTTAATTCAGTTATTTTCTGTCTACAAGGGTACAAGGGAGTTCTCAAGAGTTTATAGATATTATTGGGCATTTACAGTGCCATCTGTAAATTGTTAAATGACTTAGCCCCTGGCCGGCATGCAGCCCCAAACCATAATGTCCAGTTACAACATGTCCTTCTGAAATATTTTATTTCAATACAATATAATTATTTTATTTCAATTATTTTCTGTCTAGAGGTAAAAGGGAATTCTCAAGAATTTCTAGATATATTTGGGCATTTACAGCCCCATTTATATATCTTTAAAGTATTTAACCCCTAGCCAACATGCAGCCCCAAACTATAATCCCCAATTACAACATGCCAATCTTTCTGAAATAGTCTATATCAAAAGCTTCTATCCAAAGAAGTTTGAATTTAGCCTATTTGTATCGGTTTCTCTTTTGGTCCTCTGTCAATACGTCTTTTCTTTAGCCTTAAATAAGACTTTTTACCAATATATAAGAAACAGATGAACCATACAAAACTAAAGCTATGTTATAAAATCCCAGATTATATTTAGAAATGTATTTTTGGCAAAATTCCCTATAAATATTTAATCAGTTCAATTGTTCCTTGTTCCATTGGAGTTATTTCTCGAACGATACTTCTCATTGATTTGCTGATACTGGAATTAATTTAATTTCTTTGAGAAATTTAATTACGATTAAATTTCTTTCGACTTTTTGTCTCCCTAAACTTTTAACACGACCACCAGCATCTTCAGATTCGCTATAATATAAACTATGGTCTTCGGACTAACTAGAGAGATTTTACGCACTATCTATACTCCGGTTTCAAAATAGTGGGCAGTAAGGTATAGAACACTATTTTTATACGCTGGTAATACGGTTCAACAATTCTCATGTCTGTTTTACTTGTAAATTGTAAATACCGCTCCCTGCACTGAGGTCTCTGCTATCTTTAGTCGCGCGCAGACAGATGGCACGCGCCTTATCTCTCTTGTTTGCCTATTATAGCAGGCAAACAAAGAGCGAATTACTTACTGCCTACAATTTTGAAACCAGAGTATATCTATGTATTAGTGAATGATAACTTCATGTAAATTCTGGTCTGTAGTATGTCCAGGTCCCATTAAGCCGATTGAATCACAGAAGATTTAAATATTTTAACAAATTCACTTCCTAATGATGATGTCACTTACAAATAGTCAAGAAACTAACATGACATTAACAGATCAGTTTTCCACGAACACCGAAAGATTACGTTTCTCGACGCGCATTTTACGTCAAGAAATGTGTCGTTTTAATCATCTCTCGATGATGCCAACTTGATTGGCGAAACATTCTGTTTTTGTTGCTGCATCAAAGGTCCCAATCTCTTCCCAGGATTAATATGACATTTACTACAAAGCTATTCTATATTGAAATATTTTATAATGCGAAATATATTTGTGCTTGTTCTAATATTTGGTTGTCAACAAATTTTAATGTCTGATGATAGAATAAGTGATTAAACCAATTGAGTTAAAGTCCCGAAAATGTTTTAAAATGGTATAGAATGTATTGGTGTTTCTCGTTAAAATAATAAATTAAATACTTGTCATTTTCAGAAGTATACTATCGTTTAAGAAATAAGAGCTTGTCCCAACATATACTTGTTTAGGCTCGTATGATGATAACCACTTGTGGAATTATTTTTGCCAAACTAATATACTAGATGCTTGAGAATGAGAAATTCTTGGACGAGTCCATTCTTAATATAAAAAAAAACGCCTTCTAAACGGAATTGAAAAAAAAATAAAATATATCAAGTAAATCATGTAAATGGTGTACAAGAAAAACGTTGTTATTAAATGGAACACCCTGTATATTTTTAAATTACTGAATTATTTCTGGCGATCTGATTTCAATAACCTATAATATTTATGGCTTAACTAATAAACGGATCCGATCCGATAGGACTTGAACCTTGACGAAGTTCTAGTGCAAACTGGAACGGGTGGGTCGGCTTGCGCGTTTTAATGATTTAAGGAGCCGTACCATAGGTTTAACCATAGTGGGGGGGTCCTTATTGAAAAACCAGACTAAGACAAGTCCCTGAAGGAGGGCAGCAGCTCTTTCAGTAGTCATAGTGGCAGAAACCGTGGGGGTTGGTATGGTGCTATGACACACACGACTGCGATGTGGAAGGCAAGAGGAAACCACCACATTATAATCCTCAGAACAGCTAGCAGAAAGATTATCCTAAATTAATGATGGCGTCTCCTGGGACAAAAAACTCCGGAGGTAAAATAGTCCTCCGTTCGGATCTCCGGGTGAGGACTGTTCCGGGAGACGTGATCGAGTGCAATAATAATAAGAAGTGTAGCATTTCACGAGTCGGAGCGTGGAATGTCAGAAGCATGAGACAGGCAGGGAAGCTAGAAAATCTGAAGATAGAAATGGATAGGTTAGGATTAGATATAGTAGGTATAAGTGAGATGCGCTGGCCGGAAGTAGGAGATTTTTGGAGCGGTGACTATAGGGTAATACACACAGGATCGGTAAATGGAAACGCGGGAGTAGGGATCGTTATGCGGAAGAACGCAGGACAGTGTGTAGATAGCTACCTACAATACAGCGAGAGAGTAATGATGGTTAGGTTAGATTCGAAGCCAGTGGAAACAGTAATAGTGCAAGTATACATGCCTACTTCTAACCACAGCGAGGAAGAGTTAGAAGCCGTTTATTCGGACATAGAGCAGGTAATAGGATTTGTGAAGAGTCATGAAAATTTAATAATAGTAGGAGATTTTAACGCAGTCGTAGGTGAGGGGAAAGGAGGAGAATTTGTAGGGCCTTATGGATTAGGAAACAGAAACGAGAGAGGTAGCAGACTGATAGAATTCTGTGAGAAGCACAAGATGGTAGTCGCGAACACATTGTTCAAGAATCACGTTAGGAGGCGGTACACCTGGAAAATGCCAGGAGGGATAGACAGGTATCAGATAGACTACATTCTGGTTAGGAAGAGATTTAGAAATCAAGTAAAAGACTGTAAGAGTTATCCAGGAGCAGATGTAGACAGCAATCACAACTTGGTAGTCATGAAAGCTACATTAAAGTTCAAAAATCTGAAAACCCGGAAGGATAAGAAACGTATAAATGTAGACATATTGAGGGATCAGAATATGAAAGATAAGTTCCAGGAGAAAACAGATCAATTAATAAATAAAACGAGTAAGGACGAAATCAAGAACGCAGAAACTGAGTGGGAGGGTATCAAGAATAGTCTAGCTTCCGCGGCTACGGACGTTTTAGGACACGATAAAAGGGAAGCTAGGAAGCCCTGGATAACGGACGAAATCTTAAACTTAATGCAAAAGAGACGAGGCTACAAAAACAGACGAGACGAAGAAGGACTGAAAACGTATAAGGCAATAAAGTGGGAAATCATTAGAAAATGTAGAAAAGCGAAAGAACAATGGATAAAGGAGAAATGCAAAGAAGTAGAAGATAAGTTGCAAGTAGGTAAGACCGATGAGGCTTACAAAATAATTAAGAGGAACTTCAGGGATGTAGGAACAATAAGTAGAAATGTTAGGAGTCAATCGGGGGACATACTGATAGGAAGAGAGGAGAAAGCGGATAGATGGAAGCAGTACTTAGGAAATTTATACGAGGGTCAGGAATTAGGAGAGATATTAGAGGAAGAATCTAGCATCGATAGGGAAGATGTAGGAAAACCTATATTCAGAGA
Organism: Rosalia funebris; assembly: GCA_037954035.1. NCBI lineage: Eukaryota > Metazoa > Arthropoda > Insecta > Coleoptera > Cerambycidae > Rosalia > Rosalia funebris. Next base: position 10,247,093 of record JAZFAV010000022.1, read on the forward strand.
GAGGAATTTGAAATAGCACTAAGGGGGCTAAAGAATAATAGAGCGCCGGGTGTAGATAAAATACAGGCGGAAATTTTGAAATGTGCGGGACAGAAAGTAGTAAATAGGATGTTTGAACTGGTAAAATACATATACGAAACGGGCGAGATGCCGGAGGATTATAAGAGGAATATTATCGTTACTATACCGAAAAAGAGAGGAGCCGACAAATGCGAGCACTTTAGAACGATTAGCCTAACTTCCCATGCGTCAAAAATCTTAACTAGAATAGTGCAGAAGAGGATGGAAAATAGAGCGGAGGAGATACTAGGAGAAGACCAATTCGGGTTTAGGCGAAATAGGGGAACTCGCGAAGCTATTCTGGCGCTAAGAGTAATGTTAGAGAAAACAATAGAAAAAGGAAAGAACGCTTATATAGGATTTGTAGATTTAGAAAAAGCTTTTGATAACGTAAGATGGGAAAAAATGTTCGAGATACTAAAGAGCGCGGGAATGAAGTATAGAGATAGGAGAGTAGTACACAATCTATACATAGAGCAAACTGCTGTTATAGAAGTAGAAGGGGAAGAAAGGGAAGTAGGTATTAGGAAAGGAGTAAGACAAGGATGTACGCTATCACCACTAATTTTTAATCTGTACATCGAAGAGGCGATTAATGTGGTAAAAGATAGAGTGGATTTCGGGATTAAAGTACAGGGACAGAAACTAAAAATGCTGAGATTCGCGGATGATATAGCAGTATTAGCATCTAGTAAGGAGGAACTAGAATCAGCATTGAACGAAATGGAGGCAGTGTTGACAGAGGAATACGGAATGAGGATGAATAAAAACAAAACTAAAGTGTTAGTGTGCAGGGGGCGCGAGAGCAGAACAAAAATGAAAGTACAAATTAATAATGAAAGATTGGAGGAAGTTAAAGACTTCACTTATTTAGGAAGTAAAATAAATTGGGATGGAAGAAGCGATAAAGATATAAAACAAAGAATAGCGCAGGGTCGAGTAGCTTTTAACAAAAAGAAAGCACTTTTATGCTCGGGGGTAATAAACTTAGAAACAAGGAAGAGATTTTTGAAAACATATGTATGGAGCACGGCACTATACGGCTGCGAAACCTGGACGGTAGGGGAAGCAAGTAGGAAGAAATTAGAAGCTTTTGAGATGTGGTGTTACCGAAGAATGATGAAAATACCATGGACTGATAGGGTTAGAAACGAAGAAGTATTGGAGAAAGTCGGCGAGAAAAGAAGTATGTGGAAAAACATAAAGAAGAGAAGAGATAGAATGGTAGGCCACTTGCTGAGACATGGGGGAATAGTCCGCGATATTTTGGAGGCAGAAATAGGGGTGAAGAAAGGCAGAGATTAGACTACTGCTCGCAAATAGTAAGGGATGTAGGTTGTAGCACAATTAGCGATATACGTAGGTTAGCACAAGACAGGAGAAGCTGGAGGTTAGCGTCCAACCAGTCTTAGGACTGATGACCTAATGATGATGAACTAATAAACAAATGGTTAAATAGATTAAATGGTTAAATGCAAAAGTGGGAAAGTGGTGAATATTCTTCAAACCAGGATAATTTTATTCGCTTAGTTTTGTAAATAAAATAAACTAATAACTTCTGTTAAATTGAAACACATAATTTTTGTACCTACAGTATTTGGTAAATAAAGAAAATAAATTATTTAAAGCTGGCAAAAATAAGCTGCCCCCACATCCTTTTAGATAAACCACAAAATATACTTACTTTTACTGGTAATTTTGGCAACGGTGGTTCCACTCGGAGGCCCCAAAATTATGACCCGTTCGATCCATTCCTTTGTTGGAAAATCGGTTTTATCGATAAGCCTGAAAATTTAAATAACAACTGAAGACTTAATTCAATAATTGCTTGCCGATTCCAGACAAATTTTAATTGCATTATCGAATTCAGCTATCGGAATTTTTATACCATCACATTTTAATCGATCACTTACGTGCCAGTTAAAGTGTTATCCTCAAAAGCAAAATGTATGTACAAATATTTTTTATTCCTGTAATCGTAACTCTCGTTATCGTCCACATAGAGCGTACCAGTCGCCGATTTCTACAACAAAGTAAAATGAAAATCTGTAACCCCAAACTAACGACCGATTAATTTTACCTTACTATCTAAGGCAACATATAAAGTGAACGGATCGTTGTGCATTAACGACGACGCTCTCCTAGGCCTGTCTTTCCTCGGTATGATGCTGCCACCTCTATAGAATGCTACATTCTATTTAAAAAACAAGTATGAGAAAAAAAATTGCAGACCAGTAACGAAAATGTACCTTGTCTAAAGAGACGGGGATGTTGTAATTGCCAGTGCCTTGATACAGCTTGAAATCCTCAATGTCATACCAGTATTCCGAAGGACCACCAGGTAGGTATACACTAACGGTGGAAACGCCTGGTTCTGATATGGCACGTGCTAATATGGAACTGCCTATGATAATAGAACACAATGTAATAAAAGAGAAGTTAAACAAACAGTAGAGCAGATTATTATGATGTAATTTTCGACGATTTTTACATACAGGGTATGAGAAGTATAACTGCTATTATTTTCGTAGTTGACAATAGGTTCTCAATCCAACCGTTTTCCAGATATCATTTTTTAAATTATCAAAGTTGTGCGCGCGAGTTTTCCTTTTTTTTTATCAGAAAAACACTGGCAAAATTGCGTTTTAACAAAGACACGTTTATTTTCCTTTAGGTTTATATTAAAATAAAAAGATGACAAGTGAAACCGTATAATTACAAGTGAGAAACTGAACTGAACTGTATCTACTCTGGGCTTAAGTATAAATCTTATCTAAACGACAAGGGTTGTTTACGCATTCCGATGTAACGGCCTCATGCGTGTTCCCATATCGATGTGAAACGTCCTATGTTGATGCTAATATAATTATATATACACTATAACCTACCACAATAAGTTCGTTAGTAATAAAAATGGATCGTTGCGGCTGAAGTTGATGACTAGGCTTTGTCTTGAGTTTAACAATTTATTGATCTAACGGCTGCTCTAAATCCAACGGTCAATGATACTAGGTGACATTAATAAGCAATAGCATAAAAAATACGTTGAGGATTGCACAAAAGTAGACCCGATATTTGGCATAACTTGGCAACATTTCACTAAATCGTGTCCGGATTTATCATGCAGTCACAAAGTAACCTATTGATTTTGATCCACTCTATGAAAGTATTTTCATAGAGTAGTTTTCATAGTAGTAAATGAGTTTTCCTGTACATGTTGAAAAATACCGGAATTTTATCTTATCTGATGTGCAGTCTGAAAAATTCGTTGTCGAAAGTGACTTTCATCTTGAAGTTCCTGCGTGTACACTAAATTTTTCATGTGGCCCCAAAAATAAAAATCTACTGGATTTAAGTCTGGTGACCGAGTCGGTTAAGTACGGGGCCCATTTCTTCTAATCCATCGGTTGTGAAAGTTTTTATTAAAATAATGGAGTACCTGGCCAAACGTGCGAGCTGGGGTGCAATAAATAGCTATTATAATTTTTATATATTTTAGTGTATTCAATCAAAATATATCACTGTTTAATTTTAATACATTTTATTTTATTTTGCAATATTTTTTGAATTAAATTATTTTTAAGGAATGAAATTTGAACAATATGAAGAACAATTTGGTTGATATCAAGAATAAAAAATATAAAATACTGCTTTATCTTAAATAAAAATTATTAAAGACAAAAGTCTTATATGACAGACAGAAATTATAATTTAAGAAAAAAAAACACCAATGACTACATAGACAACAACAAAGAGCATTAATACTACTTTTAATAGTAGTAACAACTTCATAAATTCATATTTTCATTCAGCTATTTTCTAATAATTCTTTACAAGTAAATTTACTTATTTTTGATATATCAGGTTGGGCAAAAAATAATTTCGAAAAGTGTTTTTCATGTTTTTCAAAGGGAATTTATTCATATAAATTTTACACACTAATCACTGATATATGTGCCGTTTTGATCGATGACCTATTGCCACTTTTCTGGTAAAACCATAATTCCGTCTCTGTAGAACTTCTGAGATTTCTGGGCGAAGAACTGCACCAAGTGATTTTCACAAGGCTTTTTTGAAGCCAGTTTGACACCATTAAGAGAGTTCTGCAGAGACCGAAACAAATGGTAGTCGGACGGGGCAAGGTCCGGGCTATACGGTGGATGCATCAAAACTTTCCAGCCAAGGTCTCTCAATTTTTGCCGAGTCACTAAAGATATGTTTGGTCTAGCGTTGTCGTAATAGAAGACAACGCCTTTCCTATTGATCAATTCTGGCCGTTTTTGTTTAATCGCCTGCTTCAATGGCATTAGTTGTTGACAGTAGAGTCGAAATAATGGTTTGGCCAAGTTCGAGCAGCTCATGATGAACAATTCCTTTCCAATTCCACCAAATACTCAGCATAACCTTCCTAGGCATCAATACGGGCTTTCTAACCATTTGTGAAATCTCCAGGCTTCGACCACGATCTCTTTCACACATTATCGTCGTACGTGATCCACTTTTCATGGCGTATAATCATTCGTTTCAAAAATTGCTCGATTTCGTTTAGTTTCAGCAGCGATTCACAAATGGAAACGCGGTTCATTAAATGTTGCTCTGTTAATTCATGTGGAACCCAAGTATAGAGCCTCTTTCGATATCCAGCCTTATGTAAGTGGTTCAAAATTGTTTTATGATCAATGTTTAGTTCCGTAGCGATGTCGCGAGATGAAATATGTCGGTCTACCTCGATTTTTTCCAAAACTTCATGGACTGTTTCAATGATTGACCGGCCAGGGCGAGGTTCATCTTTAACATCGAAATTTATGGAACGAAAACGAGCAAACCAATTCTGCCACTGTGCCACAATTTGCGATGAGCTGTGCTGAATTTTACCTTTTTCGGAAGTAAAAAAGCAAAATATGCCGAAAATTACCTTCTGGAATCTCCATTTTCAACGCGCAATAACTTTTGACTGCATAAACGAATAACGCCACATTTATATCCAAACTGTTCTGTGGACTGTTACCTTTGACACGCGCTATAGTATGGCTGCATTCAATAAGTCTTGCTAGAGATATGCGACCTTAAAGTCATCTATTGGGAAAAACCATAATTATTTTTCCCCAACCCAATATGACATTTACGGTGTTGTTTTTACTGTCAATTTTAAAAGAACAGTTTTAGGCAATTTTACTTAACGTGTTAATATTAAAATTGCCCACTCTAGTAACATATTTAATATATAATTTATTTTTGCTTAATTTCAAGAAAACTTTCAAAATTTGTTGGAATATTAAAAGTTTTTTTAACATTAAACATAAAAATAATGTACATTAAACATCTTACTAGAGTGAACAATTTTGGTGCAGACTCCAATGGCGCCCACAACGCTCATCGCGCTGGCTGTTTGCGCCGAATGATCGTCGGCCTTTAGTTGCCGCTGGCTCTTTCTGCAGTCAATATGCGTCGTCAATATCGCTCAATCGTATATTAATTATTAATTAATAATTATTGCATTACTGTGTTATTTGCACATTATCAATTGGTGCATAATTGTAATTATGCACTAATTAATAATTATATTGAATATAATGCAAAGTTTTACTTCGCAGAGGGTAATTTTCAAACTACTGAAATAAGGAGATTATACTCCACCCATCTACAGAAATGCCTGATATAATAAGGACTAAACAATTAAGTAAAACAGCTCTTCTCCTGGCTATATGCCAAACGCTGAGCGCTGTATTAAATGACCAGTTTCGACCTTATCTTGGGTCTCGTCAGTGCAGTGTAAGCAAGTATACCTTCGACAGATGAGGCTCATTCAACAGATTACTTCGACAAATGAGGACAGATGAGGAGATGGTACGTTCTACTGCGGTGGAACGTAGCAACGTCTACTAAATGTGAGCATCATCTGTCGAAGGTATACTCGTTTACACTGCACTGACGAGACCCAAGATAAGGTCGAAACCGGTCTGTAGTTAGCGATATCCTGAGATAGGTGACACTTTGCATCTTCCTTGTGGTTTTGGAACAATCTGAATCACTGTATTGTAGTGCTAACTCTGTTAAACAAAATACGGCAAAGTTTGTCATTTAATTCAGCGCTCGGCGTTTGGCATATAGCCAGGAGAATAGCTGTTTTGACCTAATTTGTTTAGGCCTTATTATATAAGGCATTTTTGTAGATGGGTGGAATAAAATGTCCTTATTTCAGTAGTTTTTTTAAGTATATCGAACATAGAGCTAATAAACCACCATCTTCTAACACCACAAAAAAAGTTTCTTGGCGACTTTATTAACTTTTTATAAATGATATAGGATGCTGCAAAAATAGCATGTTTAATTTGTGGTACACCTTTGATCTGCTTGAACAAGAGCAACTTACATCTAACAAAACTGGGATAAAACAAAACTACCCAGTTCATTAGATTTAACTTTCATGCTGGCTGCCTCTAATACACCATTTTGTGTAATGGTGTATTAAATAACCAATTGGCAATTACCAAGTCAGACTACATTGTAAAATGAGGTACCATTTCGTGTGAAGTAATGGAAAACAGAATTAAATCTGATATACAAAATAAAAAAAAATTGGGTTGTGAGAAGACGCACAATTTAAAAAAAAATAAGTCGTTAATGTTATAGCACATACACTGGGACCTCATAAACCACCACATTCGTTTTTACTATATAGCTAGCACATGCTTATGGTACGGTACCATAAGCATGTGCTAGCTATATAGTAAAAATGAATATAAATATAGTTCGGGTACCATTGGTACCCGAACTATATTTTTCACTGTAATGATTACAAAATCTTATGAAAATCTTACAAGTAAACTCCAAAAAAAAAAATAATTGGAAATGTTCCCATCAATTTTTCATAATTATCTTCCTAAGTCACCGGATAATATAAATTACACTTCGACATTTAATAAAAATGTTCTCATAAACAAAAAAAACTACCAGAATTTATCTCACTTACCCACAAGAAGTTCATTATCGATATCAACTACATTCTCATCCTCTGGATATTGATAGAAAAGTGGCCTAATAACAGGCTCCCCAGTAACTTCGTGTTCCCAAAATAAGGTGTACCACAACGGAAGATGAACATATCTTAACCTTAGAGCAGCCCTTATTCTGTTACGTACATCTTCACTGAATAAGTACGGTTCTCTGCGTCTCGTATCAATGTGAGCGTGGGATCTCAGGAACGGTAACCAAACAGCTGTCTAAACCATAAATTTGTGGTTAGACAGATTAGAAAGATGAAAATTATTGTTCTTCTTACTTGGTACCACCTCTGAAGCAGTTCCGTATCGGGGTTGTTGAAGAAGCCTCCGATGTCGGCCCCGCAGAAGCTGATACCGCCAAGGGCTTCAGCGAGACACATGGGGAAACTGATGGCTAAATGAGACCATTCGGCAGCGTTATCTCCTGTCCACAACGCGACATATCTCTGTGAACCGGCAAAGTGGCCCCTTGTAAGGATGAAGGGTCTCCTGTTGCTCGCCCTTTGAAGTAAGCCTTGGAAAGTTGCTATAGTCTAAAAGAATGCATATTTTTTTTTATATTCGTAGAATAACTAAATGTGGTAAAAAATAATTGTCATAGTCAAAAAATGATGTACAGTACAACCTCTTTAATCCGGACACCTCCTTGTCAGACCTTATCCGGATTATCGAATCATTCGGATTAATGAATATATTATAATAAAAATATACTTTTTTGTTCTAAATATTGTGTATTAAATATTTCTATGTATTATAACAAGATATAGATATATGTACACTATAAGAAACAAAACTTATTGTATGAACAGGAAATGTAATATACATATATGTATGTACATGTATGTATGTATACCGTTCTTTCATTTTTTTAACTAGACAGCAAGTCAATCGGTCGATTTCGTATAATGTGTAGGGAGGAGATGCGGACGGTCCCCTCCCTACACATGCCCTGCTTCAGGTGTCCAGTGTCGATAATTAGCGGCGTTACGACAGTCACGTTCTACACGTGAGGGAGTGTACATCGTATTTGTAACGGGGAAAAACTTTTACGTGGGAAGTGATGTTGATGGGTTTACTGTTAAAAGATGATCAAGGTATTTAAAGAAAAAATATCTTGGCCATATTTAACAGCAAACTATAATCTTTTTTGCATTATTTTTATAATTGGTTTTACATTAAAAAAAGTGCCTTCTAATAAAACGTTTAAAAATAAATAGATTCTCTTAAAATAATTAAAAATAAAATACAAACTCTTAAAACTTAAAAAATATCCCCTTGAATAAGAAAAAAAAACTAAAGAAAATTTTCGAAGATGCCTCCGTCTTGCGCCAAACAATAACCCAACCTGTCGTAAAATTCTAAACGAACATTGGTCAGCATAAGAGGGCTAATAGTTTGAAATAAATTTTCAATATTAGCCCTCAGTTGATTTAAATTATTAGCTCTTTCATGAGGATGCCCGTATAACTTTGATTTAATATACCCCCATAAGAAAAAATCATTAGGAGCCAAGTCTGGCGATCTTGGTGGCCATTGAATTACGCCTCTCGTAGATATAATTCTTTGGGGGAATATCGTATTCAAATAGTCAATGACTATTCTTGAGTTATGGGCCGGACACCCATCGTGCTGGAACCAAACGTTGTCAAAATTGGGGTTAATGTTTGGCAATGCAGGAACAATTTGGTTTTCAAGAAGATTCAAATAAGTCTCCCCATTTAAATTTCCATCAATAAAGAATGGTCCAATAATATCATTCCCATAAATACCAGCCCAAACATTCAATTTTTCGGGATATTGTGTCCTTGTATTTAACAGGCGATACTGATTTTCAATAGCCCAATACCGTAGAATTGATGGATTGTGCCTACCATGTAACGGAAACGTGGATTCATCGGTGAACACGATGTTATAAATAAAATTGTCATCCGCATTTGCACGTTCCATTACCGTGTTACAAAATTCCATTCTACGGTACTGGGCTTCATCGGAAATTTCTTGATGGGCTTCGTATTTATAGGAATGATATTTATTTTTCTTTAAAATTTTGTGAATTTTACCCACACTAAAACCAGTCTCCTCGGAAATTTTTGGGATAGAAATATTTGAATCTTCTTTTACCATTGCACACACCATTAATTCCTAAAATAAAAGAATATAGAATTTTTGTCTGCAGTGGTGAAAAAATGTGTAATTTTCGTCTGTTTCTTATTTTTTATTGTTGCATCTTGGACTTGGACTCGTATTTCCTGCAAAAAAACGATTCGATGTTCAGGAATATTATTTTGGGTTGCCCAAACAGTACAGGTGTTGAAAGCTGAGACGGCATCGCCATCCTTCACTACAGATGGAATTACGGAAATATCGTCGTGAGAATTACCGTCAGAATCAGAATCTCCATCAATTGCTTGAATGATGTCAATTTCTATTAGTTCATCGCTGATTGCTTTGTCATGTACTACCCACTCTTCAATTTATGCTCTCATTAAACTCTGGTTAAGCTTCTTAGAACACAAGTAGGTAATTTCTTCCAGTTCAATTTCGATCTCTGTAGGTTTTAGCTGTGATTTGTCTGGCTAATCTAGCTAATGGAATTTCGTCTTCATCACTACCACAAAAATTGTTTTCAGGTATCTCAGGCGGTAATATTTTACTACAGGATTTTTTAATTGTTAGTTATTATTATTCAGTGACTGTGAAGCAACACAATCAGAAGCAATAGTTTTTTTGAGCAATTGTTTTGCGGTAGAAAAATTTTATAACCTATATAATATGCTGATCCATTGGCTGTATCAATGGCGTGCAGTTTGGAGGAAGGAAAACCACAGAAATCTTATTATCGTTGCTGGACAATTGAGTGGGTGTCCAAATGCATTGTCCAAGATTAAAATTGCCTCTGGACTAAGGTTGAGCTCCTTCATTTTGCACCTTACTGATGGAACAAACTCATTGTGGAACCAGTCAGTAACAATATCTCTGGTTACCCAAGTTTTTCGTTGACCTTTGTATGAAACAGGAATTTCAACGTTTCTAAATGCACGAAGTTTCATACATTTACTGAGGACCAACAATTTTAGCTTATGAGACCCAGGTTTTAGCTGGTAAAACTCTCCAGAAAAGTCCACTTTCATCGGCATTGTAAATCTGATGAAGTGAGATTTTTTTCTTTTATTAATGTTGCAAGCTTTTCCACAAATGACAATACTGCATCGTAATCGCTAGATAATGATTCTTCGCAAACTATTAACGGCATGCGGTAGTGCGATCCGAGAGTGGCGACGAGTCTCGTTCGGATTATCGAGGCAGCGTTCGGACTATCATTTCATGATTTGGTCATTCGGACTATCATGTGTTCGGTTTAACATGTGTTCGGATTAACGTGTGTTCGGTTTAATGAAGTTACACTGTATTGCTAAACATATACAAGAGTCTACACAGGAAAAAAGGAGGGACAAAAAGTAATTATGAATAATTAATGCAGAACATACATGCATCAAACTGATAAATGAAAAAATAATACTCACATGTGCCAGAGCATATTCATTGTGCACGTCTCTATGTTCCCAACCACCGTAATGGAGACAATCTTTGGGCATAGTAACTTCTGGGCCGTTAAATACCGACGGTTCATTCATATCATTCCATATGTGCACATCATTAGTTGTGCCTTTAAATCTATCTGTTGCATAAAGACCCTTATAATAATCAACCACCTTTGGATCATAGAAATCTAAATAGCTGCTAGAACCTGGCCAACACCATCCTAAAAAAAAAAAAATTGGATTTAAATCAGAAGGGACTTTTTAGGGGTGGAAATATGCAGTATTATTGTCCTTGAGGGATTATAATAAAATAGTTACCCTCATATACGCTTCCGTCTTTATTTTTCACGTAATAATCGTTGGCTAACGCGTCCTCATGTAGGAAATAACCGGATTCCCTCTTTATGTGAGGATCGATGATGACTACCAACTTTCTGCCGGTAGCAGTTAGATTGTTGATCATGACATCTGGATGGGCGAACTTAATAGGATCCCAGGTGAAGTACTTCTTGCCATCCGTATACTCTATGTCCAGCCACATTACGTCTATAGGTATATCGTTAGAATCGAAATTCTCTACTACATTTGTCACGTCGTCTTCGTCGTTGTAGTTCCATCGACATTGATGGTATGCCAATGTGAAATACTAGAATGTAATAAAAAAAATATGTGAGCTAAAATACGCCTATGGAATAATAATATAAATGATATACGCAAGTAAGAATACAATTGTCTTTTTGTATGTATATTTTTTCTTGGAACCCAGTGCATTGAAAAGCAAGAAGGTGAGTTACAGCACAGAATTAATTTTGACAATTGTGGCTCAAACAAAAATTTGTCATACCCTCATATTCAAACATTTTGTGAACATAAATGATATATTTCTTGCAAATTTTGCTATGGTGGAAGTGCCTTATTGTTCAGAACATTTTCATAATATTTTTAGAAACGACTGCGTCTAAAAATTTTGAAGGTAAAACATGCAAAAGACTGCAAATATTCATTCTGAATTGATCATGACATCTGGATGGGTGAACCGATCTTCTTGTTGAACCTATTCAGTGTTATCTTCACACCAAAGGTTCCAAGCCACTCCAGTATTCTGAATTTATATTATCTTTCATATTGATATAAAAGGAAAATTCAAATTAAATTTGATGTAAACTAAAATTGGATTAGATGTCTCAATTTTAATTTCGTATGTTCATGCGGACACGGTATTTTATACAAAATGTGCAAAAAATAAATGTAAAGCGATGTCGCAACACTGTAACGCAATCAAGTCCATCTGGGTACTTCCCCAGTCGTATGTGTTATTCCCCGCCGGCATACGTGAAACTAATGTTTGTGGTCATTTAACATTTTAGTTTGTGGCGGGCATATACAATAGAGAAAAACATGTCTGGAAATCGTAGAATGTTGCCTTCAAGAGAAAATTGATATTATAAGGAGAAACTTGGTAAGAGATTTGTCAAGATGCTTTCATATAGGAAAGACGCAACCAGCTGGAAATGTTAAAAATAGAAATGAGTTATTAAGCATATGTCATTCCAATGCCAAGAGAGATGTAAAACAGAGTTATTTAAAGCCAATGGGTTTACAGATAGACACATTTTGCTATGGTTGGCTCGTAAAAGCAACAAAAAAAGGAATTCTGCTATCGGGTGAATTTAACCTTCCGTCAGGCGCAGTATAAATCCCAACACATTCGGGCGCAATGCATCTGAGAGATCCCATAATCAAATCTTACACAATTTAGATTTTAGTCCTGCATCGGGCGCAGCCGACTTGTGAAATCCGGCAGTCATTTTTTTCTTTGTCTTTTCATGTATATTATGAATATTAACTCAAACTCTCTCATAGCTTTCTAGCTCCAAACCACTCTTCTCAATATGGCGTAGATTTTTTTTTTTTTTTAGTGCATTCCCTGAACTTGTATGGAGCACCTAGATCTGTCAGATACATTGCGCCTGATTACATCATTATTTTCACTTTTATATTTTGTTAGATCTCTTTTACTATTTAAATTAATAATATTTTTTTGGATCTCTACACTTACTTATTCTAACTTTTTATGGTATTATTATTCAAAATTAACACATTTGAGTATCAAATTAGTGGTTGACACTAAATATTGTTACCAACAATGTGTTCATTTTTGTTTGGAATATGCTAAAATGATGAAGGGGATTTATAATTCTTTACACTTAAAATAGGCAGTTACTATTCTTTATAAATTTTCTTTGTTATTCACGTCCAATATTTTTTTATATACAACTTTTTACTTTTACATGAAAAAATAGGTAGTTTGTTTTCTGTATTCAAAATATTGTGCAATACTAATTTGTGTTTTTGTCCTTAAAACAGAAAAAGCCTGTCAATAACTGGGTTCTCCTATAAAAATATTCAAAATTTATTGTTGTACAACATGAAATGAGTTCCTTTATGTAAATTTAATTAGTGCGATTAAAAACTAGTGTGAAATATTTATTATTGTATTGTATTAATTAGAACAAGCGTTTTGAGTCTCCATGAATTTATGAACAACGCTCATAAAGATCGATTTTTAATATAAAAAATGTCGCTAAACAAAATTTTAAGTATACATAGTGATCCACATAAATGCAGTACAAAAGAAATGTTTAACGGAATATAATTTTTATAGTGCTTAATTTTGGCGCAATAAATTGAATTTAAAACTTCTACACACACACAACATACAAATGGACGTTTTGAATATTTATTTTAATTCAATAATTTAATGGTCAAATCATTCAGTTGGACCACAAACGTTGCAGATTGTTAAAACCAACTCATCAAGAATTCAATGATATACAGATATATGGGGTGTTCTATTTAAAAAAGACTAAAAATTCTGTACATTTAAAACTTAATTTTAAAGATGTATGTATCATAATTTTCATTTTGTACAAAAATAAAAAAAATTGTGCCAGTTTTTTTTTTAAGTGAATACTTATTTGGCGGCGTTCTGATATTTGACGAAAATGGAGAGTGAATTGGAAAAAATGTAACGTTTCGAGATTTCGTTACACGAGAGAGAAAAAAGATATAGCGTAGAGAGAAGGAGAAAGAGAGCTATACATTTGGTATACCTAAAACACAGGCTTCGTTACAAGACAGAGTACACAGATATATAACGTAGAGAGAAAGAGAAAGATAGCTATACATCATATATATCAGTTTAGGCTATCCGCGTCTCCCTTTTGTGCGGTCCTTCGTCTTTAACGCCCACTCATATGCTAAGTCCAAGGTCTAAGTTGCTTGAAGGGGGAATAGTTTAGGAAGCATCGTACGAGCAAGAGAGAGAGCCACGTATTCATTGAATACTAGGCAATAGAAGAAAATATAGTATGACGCGCATGCGCGCGAGTACGTACAACTCTGACGCCACACGGGAGTGGAGCAAGAGAGAGCGATATACTCAGTACGAAGCGATAGAATAGGATAGATTGTCGCGCATGCGCGCGTTATAGATGTACGCGTCCAGACGCTATATATTAACAGCTGAAGCAGCACGCGTGTGTACCGAATATTTATCATTGTGTTTTGTAATTATTGAATTTTGCAATCATATCAGTATTACCAATTGAACCACCAGCCGATAACAGTGTAGATAATGAACAAACCGAATATTTTTTACAAATTTTATATTGTTATATTTCTTTTGAAATTATCCCTCTTCCCTTTCTCTCTCTCTCTCTCTCTCTCTCTTTCAATCCCTCACTCTTAATCTCTCTCATTATCTATTCTAAAGAAGTATTCACTTCTATCACGTGTACTGTGCTGCACAATTTTTTTTTTTTTTTTTTGGTTTTTCTTCCTCCAAAATCTTAGAATGACAACATATTGTCACTATGGAGGAAATTTAAAAAAATGAGTCAATTATTTTATTTAATTACCATCTTTAACTGACAGCAATAAAAAAACTGAACAGAAAACCATTTCAAATATACATCCATCTGTATAATATAAAAAATTAACCTGGATATTAATAACTATCACAATTCTAAATTACCTGTGGCAATGGAGCAACCCCAGTAAGAGAAGCGTACTGTTTAACGACATCCTTTGGCTTAGGCCCCATAAGTACAAATAAATCTACAATGCCACTTTCGCTCATGAAATGAGCTTCTACGCTATTTTCCGTTTTAGATCCAGAGACGAGGTTAACCAAAGATGACATAACATTGCCATCTTTACTGTTACTCACATCGACCCAGGTTTCAGCAGCATTGTGCCAAAATACCCCAACAGTATGTTTCGGTCTAAAAAAAAAAAAAAACAATTCAACAAACCAAAAACAAGAAAAATTCTTGCACTCCTTTTTTTATTTTGCATCAAAAACATGATAATTAATATTTTTACTAATTTTATACAAAATATAATGTACAAGGAAAACTTCTTGACTCACGAATGGGCATAGAGTACTGGCACAGCGCCATAAATGGCCATAGTGGAATCTACTTCATATTCAAAGACATCCAAGTTATACAATCTGTAGGGGTCTACCCCACCGGACGCAGTAGTTCGCAATGCCAGTTTGTCAGCATGTTCAGGCAATCCATAGGCCCGTAATGCTTCGGGGAATGTAATGTCAACACCCACCGCAGATGGGCCTCTCGGTTTGCTATCATGGTGCGATTTAAAGTTCTCTTCCCAAGCACCGGGATCTTCATTATTTTGTGGTGC
The DNA here is from genome assembly GCA_037954035.1 of Rosalia funebris. Classification (NCBI taxonomy): domain Eukaryota; kingdom Metazoa; phylum Arthropoda; class Insecta; order Coleoptera; family Cerambycidae; genus Rosalia; species Rosalia funebris. Next base: position 10,262,409 of record JAZFAV010000022.1, read on the forward strand.
TTCTTCTTCTCCAGTACTACAGCAAAATGTTATCAATTGAAATACATTATTACCATCATGTATGTCATTAATAAATATTTAGTTAATACAAGTTTGTTTAACTTTTATATATTTTCAATACCGTGAACACCCCCAATAATATGAAAAACCTCCAGTATTATTGTCGTCACACTATTAATTAAACTCAGTGTATTCACACAAGGCTTGAAAAACGCGTCAATCAACAATGACAAGCAATTATTAATGAGAAAATAAATTATAATTCATAACACACGTTCATAAATAATGTTTTGTGTAACATTATTTTTTTAGTTACTTCCTAAAGAATATTTTTAGACACTTTATATATGTAAAAAAGTTGTACTCTAGTCACTGTACTCTGTACTTGAGTCCAGATTCACTTTACTGGAAGGTTAAAATAAAACCAAACAAACATATATGAGGAATATGTTATGCAATTAACAAGGTCTGATTTCCAAACGTTAAGTTTTTTTCAAACCTCTAATACTTATATGATTTTAACAAATAAAATTAATGCATGATAGGATAAAGTACATAAAATAATTCATAAAAGGAAAAATCAGCTTTTTTAAATCTCTTAATTAAATAAATTGTTACAGAGTATGTATTTACAATTTACTTCAAATTCTTATTGTTATAATTGTATCCATTACAAAGAAGTTTGATTATATATAATATGAATCAAAGTTCCTGAATTTGAAATATTCAATTAAAAATGTTGCATCACAAATAAAAAGGTTTCTATAACATATCTAAAGACCAAGAAAAATAAAAGTCAGCTTTTTGGTTGACACATTTTTTAGTGTTCTTCAGAACACAAAAACCAGAAGAGTTACTTCCGGTTTCCTTTAAGGAAAGAATGGTTGAGTTCTGAATCAGCTATAAGTACTTTATGAAAAAGCTATAAGATTATTTTTTATAATCTTGGACATGCCTTCAAATAATTATAGTATATTAAGCAATTTTATATAAACTATATTTAAGCCAGAATATACATTAATATAAAAATTTAATGGTAAAATAAATATATTCCTATTATTTAGAATCACCTATCTACTACGATTTTCATTGTTTAATATATAAAAAGGATTACAAAAAACATTTTCTTTTTCAAAGTTAAGTTAAGAAAAAACACCGTATTAATCAACAGTGGCTGGTGAATTTAATACCATACTTATAACGTAACATGGGACCTCCATATCATATTTTCGGAAATGACTATAATGCCCATATAAAAAAAACTGCAAATAACTTGTTTTTCCTTACAGGTAAAATACTTCAAATTTTTTTACGAGTATTTCACCACTAAGAAATTCTGTACAGGCCTACTACTGAACTCACAAAATATAGTATAGACTCCATAATGCATCATTAAGATATGATAATCCAACCTGCTGTCATTGTATTTAATTAAGAATTTTTGCCTCTTACAAATAATGTAACCAAGTTATGAACAAGCAAAAACTTATTTTCCTAGGTTTATTTAATAGACTAAAATATTTTTTAACCTAACACTAACCTTATCAAATGTACAATATCTTTTTATCTTTAAAGCTTAGAAAGGTAATTTATAAACAAATTTGCCAGATTTATCACGAAAAAGACTTAAAAATAGTAGACTTATCTTATCAATGTGAGTATATTAGTATGTATTTAATATTTAACCAGTCGTTTCTAGCAACGTGTCCTTTATATTGTTATTTAAAGTGCACATTAAACACTAGCACCAACAATCAAAAAGAAATTATTCACAATATGGGACCAATGCTTCTGGACAAATAAAAAAGTAGTGTTGAAAATACTTTTGGCACAAAGAAAATAAGAAAATTCAAGTACTTTTTGCTAAAAGAATACTCACATGCTTTTTCAAATTAAATTGTTTTTGAAAAAAATATGTATAATCTTACTTTAATTTGATATCTAGTTACTGCAGTTAAAACCACTGTATTTTTAAAAATTTGGTACCGAATATTTCACAATTTACAAAAGAGTACATAAAAATTCATATTTGAAGATGTATTATTAGAGAATATTACAAAATTGGAAATGTATGAAATGTACTGATCTTTATCATTGTCAATTGTAGGTTACAAAAAGTTAAAACATTTTTCTAAACAAGAAAAGGCAGTAACAGTAATAATTTCAATAAAAAATAAGTATAGGCTGTTTATTTCTATTTCTCTTGCCTATTTGAAGTATTTTTTTAATACTTATAATTACAAATTACCTTTTAAATATTTAAGATGATTCTTTTTATTTTGATTTCATCATACACAGTTGACTCTTTTGTGTATTAGACTTTATGTACTTACATTTCTGGGGCCTTTGTCCTATACTGTTCAAAGGTAAACAATCCTCTCGCATTGACCACACTAACCAACACATCATTCTTTAAAAATTCTACTTTAAGTGGTTTTGAATAAATCGCTGCTTTATTATCACCAGACTGAACTACTATGACATCTTTATTTCTTTCCAAAACTTCAAGCCTGAAAAGTGAAAATATTAATAGAACACTTCTTGCATCAACAATATGTTACTTACTTTGCCACTTGAGGTTCTGCCTTTAACGCATACTGGGGTCGATACCTTGGATGTAGAGACTTAATCTCATCAACTTGCAAACGGAAAATATTACCCGTAATAGCTGTGAGCGAAAACTTAAATTCGACACCACCTTCTGTGTTAACTAATTTGGCTTCTACCGAGTTATCTGATACTTGAAGGGAATCCAAGTCTAATTCATATTTACTCTCATCAGGCTTAACACCCCTTAATCGCCTAAAAAAAAAATTTGTATGAATTGACAGAAAACATCTAGAATTAGAATAGAAAATTCACCTGCAAAAGCTGCTTTGATCACAAGACTTAAAATTGCTTTTGTCTACTGCTAGAACCAATCCTATCAAATACAATGACAGAATTGACAGAGAAAGCCTAAAAAAATTATATATTTCTAATCCATCTGTAACGTGTTCTTAGAAACAACATAGTTTCTTCACAAAACGCTGATAAAAACAAATTCATATAACATTAATTTTAATTAATTTACCTGAAAATTAACGCCATGTTGGCACTGCAAAATACAAAATTTCCTGTCTAACCTCAAATTGTTTTTATAAATGCCGACACCGAAAGAGGCCGCCTAACAGTAGGACACTCCCACTACCAAATTGATTGGTTCCTTCAATTCGATTATTAAATTGTGATTAGTCCACGTTAGTAATTAAATGACGTATCTTATGTTCATTCGTTTCATGTGCAGTGTGAGAACAGGCATTTGTTTCCGTGGTCCCCGGTAATTATGTTCGAATATCTACATTGCAATATGTTGGGTGATCGCAATTACAGAACTTGTTTTGTGGGATCTGTGGTGTGGCACAATATATTGTAGAACGTGCACATAGGATAAAAAGTGTATTAATTGATCTGTGATAAACACAACAATTTTATTTATAACCTATAAAATTTTATTTTGGTGCTTAACAGAAGTCAAGTTTCAACCACTAGTAAAGTGTCTAGACTGTTTAGATCTAACCTACAGTTGTTTAGTGCTATTTATAGAATTTTGAACACACTTATTTAGAAAAATGGAAGAATTACTGAACCATAAAGAAACAGAATGGTTATTTTATGATTTATATAAATATAATGGCAAAAATGGTGAGTTGTGTCAGCAACAAAGAAGAGAGAAATTCCTGGAAGAACAAAAGCAGAAAAGACACCAAATTACGGATAAACATCGTCATCTATGTGAAGTATTTTTTAAAGAAGTAGATATAGCGGAGAGAATGGAGTGTGATCCTATAAAGACACCTACAAAGAAAAAAATAAATTTTGAACTTATGGAGTCCGAATGGTTCACAGAAATCCCAAATGATTTAGAGGAAAACTGGTTCGTTAAGTTTTGCCCTCAGGGCTTTCGCATTTTGCTTGTAGCCCGAAACCGCATCACAATAGGGTATAATAAGCAAGGACGTATAGTCTTAAAAATAAAAAGCACCTTCCCAGGTGGAGGTAACGATGGGCCAAACGGGATTACAATTTTAGATTGTATTTATAATAAATCTCTTAAAACCATTTTTGTGTTAGATTGTTTATTCTGGAATTCATTGTCGATGCTAGAAAGTGAAGTCAACTTTAGATTTTTTTGGTTGAAAACCAAATTTGAAGAAAATCCAATGTTAGTTAAGTATCTTCAATATAATTTTATGCTATTAGAATATGTGCCAGCACAAAGGCCATTAATTCAAGACCACATGTTTAATCTCCTACCAGTTGGAAATCATCATCTTCCTTATGACGGTGTAGTATTTTATCATAAAGAATCTCATTATGTCTTTGGATATACCCCATTAGTAGGATGGTTAGCTTCGTATATGCTTCCAGAGAAGCTACATATAGATGTAGCTCCAAGAAATATGACTAAAAAACCCAAAGATTATGTTAATATGGAAATGCATCTCGAGACATTAAAAAACAAAAAGAACAAATGCAAAGAAAAATGTCTAACAGATGTGGAAGCAGAAATGGATGTTCAATAATCTATTTCAGCTAGTTTTAATTTGTTTACTGATTGTTAATGTTGCATGTTGTAGCCAAAAGTTATTTATATTGTGTATGGGGCAAAATTGTGTAAAAACTTTACATATTTTTAGAACTTTTAAATTTTTCAAACCTTGTCAATTATAAACAAGGTTTAGTGATCCGTTTAACTCAATAATTTTAAATTAGTAATAAATCTTTTCTCAATTAAAATTTCAGATATCTTCTATCTATCCATTCAGCATAAAATGGATAATTAATTTTTCAAATATCTGGATATTTCTGTAATATATAAAATGTCACTTCCAGTATCCGTAAATATTATTTAAAAAACCTAAATCAAATAAAAACTTTTGTAAGCTTAAACCTAATGTAAGTAAATGATTTTACGAATGTTTAAATCTAAATTGTAATATGTATTTAGTATGCATGTAAAATATGGAAATGTTTTTTTTATATATATGTATAAATACTAGGCTTAAGATAAATGACTGACTTATATGCTTGTTAATTTATTTAAGAAGTATTTTAGTTTATTTTTACACATGTATTTAAAATGACAAATTTGAACATATGTGAACACATTCAATATTTTCACTTTCAAGAAAAAATGTTCTTGTACTTTAAAATTGTTACTGTTAAAAATTGTGTATTGTTTACATTAAAAAAATATATATTTTAAATGTGTTAAACCTGAATTTCGGTTTTCCATTTTTTCCTATCCAGTTGAATTATTATTATTATTAACCTGGAATATTTCATTGCAGTTATGGAATGTACTAATTTTTGTTCGGTGAGAAGTACTGGGAATAAATAGTGATGCATGACGCAATTACTTTTAAGAAGTTTTACATAACTGAAAATCTAAAAAATTTAACACAGAGAGCACATGCTGTTTATGAATGAAGTAGCAAAAATGATTACAGTGAATGGAAAGTCAAAAATAAGATAGATGAAGTAAAAGTTGCACCCCTGAGAGGATAAAATTGGGGGTTGGTTAAAGGGTTAAGATTACATTTTAATTTTTTCTATAAAATGGAGAATATTGGAGACAAAATTGAGTAAACTACTAATAAAACATCTTGTAATTTTCTTAGTCAACCATTCTCTCACTTTAGAGAGGGATTAAAGCCAATCTCTTTCCAATATGTAATTAGAATTTTTTTATATGAAGGAAATTAGTTGATTAAAAATTTGCATCGGGAAGATTGTTCTATTCCATGTCTCTTGTATTCTACTTTTGTAATTGTATTGATCATTTTTTAATAAAAAAAAAATAAATAAAATACGTCGACATTCATTAAAGGGGTATGTATATGCGAAGATTTTGTAAAATTAAATAGTAGGCAGCTGTCTTAACCCTTTCGCTGCTTAAAGCGCATATACGCGCGAAAAATAAATGGGTCCACTATGCTCCAAGTGCATTGACGCGCTCGTCGTACCTAAATTGGGCCATGCTGCAAAGACAATTTAACACGCGTGTACACCCTCCTAACGTGTAATTGGTCATGATGTAATGTACACCACCACTAAAAATGAGATTATTCTAATATGGGCGTGGCCACCTGCCACCTTCCTGAATTCCAGTGGATTACTGGATTAGTCTACATTTAGCATTCAAACAGGTGTTTGTACTAGTTTGTTCCTAAATAGTAAATAATATTCGTATAATGGCGCGACGTTATCTCAGACAAGGAATTGGAGGAAATTCTTACAAGAAGTGACAGTGAGGACGATTATTTATGTGACTCCGATGATGGACGGGATTCAGATGATGATAATGAATATGAAAGTCCTAGAAACCACACTCATGTTCTGGATGATATTAGGGATTTTATAGCAGATATTACAGATCCTTTGCCGACCCACCCAGAACCTGCCGATTTCGATGCATTGGCGGAAGACGGTGTTTTATCATCACAAGAGGACGCAAATGATGCATATGACACTCCAGACAGTCATGAATTTGTCTGGAGTACTAATAAAGATTTTACGCCGGAAATACATGTTTTTGGCAATACTAATTCCGGTTGTAAAATTCAAAACAATACTGACAATACATTCAAAGCCTGAGTCCCTAATTGCATGAAATACGTTCGCGTAACTGAACACGTGACCGTATTTACTAAAATGATTGGTCGAGATGTCGCCATCTTTTTTCTATTTGATATTTAAGACGAATCACTGTTAGTTAATGCATTCACGTGCTCAGTTATGCGGCCGTATTTTATGCAAGTTGGGACTTAGGCTGACACTAAAATGGACTAGTGTGCTCCAAGCGTGTATATGCGCAAGCAGCCAATTTATTGCGCCTGACGCGAGAGTTCCGTGAAAACGTATTGCGCAGCGAAAGGGTTAATAACACATGTTATCTATATTTACTAAACGGCTGCTTTCGTGTGTCGCGAAATTTTTAGGTCGATGTACGAAATGCTTTTCGTTCGAATTTCGGCATTTTGATAAAATCAATATAGTAAATTGACCCTTGCGAACAACGTAGTAACTCTCGTTTTTTGATCCGAAGCCTCTAGCTAGAGGCATGCTCCGGAGGTGCCTTCGATATGAGCATATTAATAGGATACATTTTGTTAACAAATAATTAGTAGCAATTGAATAGTTAATTATAGCGAATAATATTTCAGTCACTGACAAATATGTTAATATGCGTCAAGCATTTTGAACATCTTATTTTTTTTTACTAAAAAACTCAGTTTAATCACAAGATTACAAAAGATGTGGAATAAATCACTCTTAGTGAAAAGAATTTTTAACTAATTTCCTTCATATAAAAAAATTCTAATACAATATTGAAAAGGCGTCGACTCCTTCATTCCTTTCTAAAGTGACAGAATAGAATGACAAAAAAAAATGACAAGATGTCGTTCATCAGTACAATACTCATATCTAATTTTGTGTCTTCAGCATGCTTCATCTCATAGGAAATTAAAATGCAACTTTCAGCCCCCACTTTTTAGTCAGTATTTTTCCTCAGGGGTGGAGCTTTCATATGTCTTATTTTTTACTCTCCATTTAGTGGAATCATATTTGCTACTTTATTTAAAAACAACCTGTATATAAATTTTTATATAACAGACAAGGAAGAATATTCCAATATGTATTGCCCTGTATATATAGTGTCATTCAAAAACAAATTAAAAATATTCCAAAATTTTTTTGAGGCCTTTTTTTTAATTGCAAATGATTTTGGTTGTTAAAAACCGGTATGCCAAAAATGAGCTTCTGATTATTACATAGCTTTGCTACTATACCAAAGCTAGTTACAGTGATGATAACCCCAATTTAAGTATGTTAAAAATAACAGTATTTATTATGTCTATACACCAGTGGCGGATCTACGGGGGGGGGGGGTTCGGGTTCAACCCCCACCCCCCCCCCCCGTGAGGATCGTGGTACTGTTCTTACTTATTCTTGGAAAAGGCACAAGGTAATAGTAACAATTTGTATAATTGTTACCAAAATAATTATTAGAGCACTAAAATATGTATTTAGTAGAGTATTATTATTTTTTTACATTAGTGAACAACAATATTTTTTCATAATGTCTAAATATGTTGGTGAAGGTGTATAATTTCTTATATTGAACATACAAATGTTCTATGAAAATCTATTTTGACATGAAATATGAATAAATGTTATAATTTCATGAAGAGTTCTTTCTCACCAACTATTTCTCTATAATCTTCTTGGTCTTTTAAAAAATTCTTAGTATTTCATCCGCAGACAACGAAATATAAAAAACGAAATATAAAAAAACTATATAACAAAATAGATTTTAACATTGTACATGTAATAAAAAATAATTTTCAACACTATTTTATTATTTTTGACACCATAAAATGATAATCGCGATATTCTAAAAAAAAGTAACCGAATTTCAAAATCCAAAACCCCCCCATGGTAAAATTCTAGATCCGCCACTGCTATACACCTAAACATTATAAAGTAATTAGTTATGCCTATATTAACTAGAATATAATATACTGTTGGCTACTATCACACTCAAGTTAAATAAATATTTTTTAAAGAAATATAGTGGTTAAAATTAAAGTGTTTGGAATTCAAGAAAAATACATTCTGCTAACAAAATATACTTTATTTAATTCTTACCTATAAGCCCTTTTTTAAATCGATTTCTGGAATCTCAGAAATATTTAAACAACCCCCAATTTCTGGATCCATTCTTAAGTAATATTTTAGGAGGTTAAGGACATTACTGTTTAAAAAAATATTACAATTGATGTGTTTCAAATGCTCCATTTGTATATTTTGTTGGTGAAGCTTAATAGTTCTTAGTAAATCCTATTTACTAAGTCTTAAGTCTCCCATTTAATTCGGTATGTATTTACAAATTATTAAATTGTATTTACTGCCTTATTGCAATAGTGAAATGAGAGATCTGGCTATATTAAATTTTAGAATATTTTACAATACTAAATAAATTAGGGAATACAATTAAAACCAATTTCAATTCAGTGCTTTATTGTCAAATATAAGAATACAAAATATGAATACAAATCTGCAAACATAAAACACAAACACTACATGATCCGATCTATTTGGTTACTTAAAAATGTGATTCAATGATTAAGGTGTCACACGTTTAGGGTCACGAGGGAACATAGATGTTTTTCTAATGTTGTCTAGACCCAAGTACAACATGACAACTCTTTCCAAGCCTATGCCGCCGCCAGCATGCGGAGAACAGCCATATTTAAATGCATCAATGTAGGAGGCAATTTTAGATATATCTAAAATATAAAATAAGACCACATTGTACAAGCAAGAAAGAATATAATACACATGCGATACATTCCCCTAAAATATAGACTATAGAGATTGATAGAATTTTCAGATGTAGAGCATAATTAACTCTAAATGAATTGTTGCCTATATTACCGATGAACATTATCAAAAGTGGCTCAATATATTTTTTCTCAATGGTACACGGCGCTAGGCAACGACAGAAATCTTCAGTTACTGTCTCTGATTATATGATTATATGATCTCACATGATATTTAGTATCTTATTTGTTTTTACAATTCTCCCAGTTTTACTTAAGCATAAGACATGTAATATTTTGTTTTTTTATAATATATAATTTTACCAATAGGTAAATTATTGAATAATTCTCCTAAAGGATGGACCGAAACAAATTATTTTCCCTCAATTTCTTTTAAATTTTTTTTTTTCAGTAGATAATAAAAATAGCCCAATGATGTACTGGAAAAGAACAAACTTAAGTTATACTGTGGTACTAATTAGCTTAGGGTGTATTTAGTTATGCTACGTTTTCTTCATCGATCTCTACCAAGGTCGATGTACCAAAGAAAATTTCCAGGATAGAAAATAACAAATATTGGTGTTATAAATATTTTCCATACACACTTATGATACACATTGCAGAAATGCATTTCACACTTATTTCTAATTGTAAAATTGTTACTGTCCTATAAAGTGTGCTGTCAGACATGTTAAATTTTTGATCTTGTGGAATATTGTGTGGAAACTTTATTCCTTATTTTCTTCTAGAAGAAAATTATTATTATTTATTGGTTATGTATGTATATTATTATATAGTTACCAGAGATGCTAATTCGATTTTTATACTCTATAGTTAAAAAAAGAATCCAGATAATATGATCAGTTATTTGAGAATAAAAAATGCATTACATTCTATGTTGCATGCCTAATATAAAAACATGTGTTAAAATGAGTAGTTATTATATTAATCAGTTGTATTTGTTATTGTAAATGGATATGAAAGTATCCTTCAACTTTTCAAATAGCTTGTAAAAATTAAAAGCATTTTTAAATATTTTTTATATAAATTTTTAATGCAAAAATGTTAAACATGTTTTGGTCTGGAACAATCAAGAGACATATCTCGATCTAAAAATGATCATTTCCTTCATTATTTCCAAGTTTCCTTCAATGAACTATAACATGAGTGGCAAACAAATAAATCAATTTTGTTTTTGAAAATATTTCAATTCACTATAGGCTTCGGACATTAAGGTCCAAAGCCATTTGGTGGTGCTTTAGTGAATCTTGGTAGACACGAGTTTAAACATTTAGTGTTTTTTTTTTTATTTGAATTTCAAAAAATTGTATTGTAAAGTGAATAGTTACTATTGTTGAAAGATGTGTTATATTGTTGATTTTTCACGAACTAAACTTTATTATGAAATGGCGCTTTTTATAATTTTGAGCAATTCTCATGAAACCTAACCTAGTCCACTGTTGCAGTGTCAAACTTCATACAAGTAAATATGGACAAAAATTACAAGCAACGTTGTTCCTTGGCACGTTGTTGAGCCGAAATATCTAATACCATCAGCTTATACATTTTCCACAAAATAAAAATCCAATTTCGCCGTGGGAAGTAGTAACCAATATAAGAAACACGTCGAGGAGGATTTCGATATGCAGTTTTGCATTTTAAAAATACAGACTATTTTTCCTTGAGAAGTAGGTTATTATTTATTGTATGTTTATAACAGCTCAATAATTTAATACTATTTCAGGAAAACATAAAACAAGCGGAAGAAAGCTACGTCCGAACACTGTGCCATCAATCAATGTACGTGGAAGACCTGAAATACCGATGCAATTGAAATCCAATACTCCATTGCAGATTAATCGGCAAACAGAAAGTCGTTTCCAAAGAATCCTAAGAAGAAGTACCGAAATGATTGTATCACATGTAGGTTCTTGCACAAAAAATAAAGATCATAGCGAAGTCTTGTGTGAAGATGTTTGCCATGGTACTGCTGAAACTAATAAAGTGAGTTATTTTTCTTAGGATTCTTTGGATTCTACAAAATTACGAAAATTTTGAAAATTTTCAAGGTCACGCATTTTCCTGATACTTCAGAATTTTTATGTAAAATCCGTTTATACAAAAATATAGACTTTCACAAGAAATATTTTTGGAATTTAATACCGTTTTGAAGAACATTCATGTTTGCCGTCATATTCTTTGGTTAAGAGAAAAGGCTTGTAAGGTGAATTTTCTACCAGAGGGTCTATAACACTTAAAATATTTTCCGAAAGAGTTTCAGCGTCACATTTTGTAGGTTTCAGGTATGTCCAAAAACGTTCAATCGGTTCACCATCGAGAATATATCTTAAAACTACCACTGGCTGAGTTTTTGCAGATACATCAGTTGTTTCGTCTGTCATAACTGCCAAAAATGAAGGTTTGTTAATTTCTTTAATTATTTCTTCATGATATACTTTTAATATACAGTTTAAAAGATCATTTTGTATTTCTTTAGAGGTTCCTTTAAATACTGAAGCATTTTGTAGATGCTCGCTTAAAGTTACATCAAGCTTAGCAGAAAAATTTATCAAACCACGAAATATCCCCGGGTTTTGAGAGGTTTCAGCTTCGTCATGTCCTCGCAGCGCCAGTTCAAAGGCCCCACAAAACTTTATGCAGTTTATAATTTTTGACAAAACTTCTCTTTTTTGTCACATTATCATTATGCTTTTGCGCATTTATCCAATAAGCTAAATCTAGCTGCGCTTTAATATTAGTTGTTCCTAATAAAGCTAATTCCATTGTATTATGTAGCTGACTTTTGGAGTTGTCGTGCTTTTTTATTTTTTCAGTTAAGTGCACCAAATCTGTCACCCCTACCTCCGTCCATGCTTTATCACCGCCAAAAAGTAAACAAGGAAAACAAAATAACGCATTTTTTTTGTTGCACCCACAAATCCAATTGTTCTTCGAATAAATGTCTCTATTAAATTGACGTTTACATGCTTTTCCGCGGCTAACACCTGCAGTCTCAATAACAATATCGGGCAATGGCCTACCATTGTTTTTTAAATCAATTTTTTCTTCATAAGAGTATTTAAAAAATCGCTTCACATGAACTAAAATTATAAACTAAATCCATTGTCACTATCACAGTATATAAATATTAATAATTAGTACAATAAATCACTACAGAAATTCACAAAACAGTATTTAAAATCTCAAATTAACACGAAATACGAAATAGGTACGATTTACGCCCGCCTGAGGAGTAGGAAGGAGTAAATATTCACTGATGTTGCCTTAGTTGGAAAAAATACAGCTCACTGACCGTGTAAATTTGCGCATTTACGAGCGCCAAGTGTGGATTATCGCGGGAGTTGAGAGGGAGGACGGGTGTGCCGAGCCGTGCTGAGAACTACCTCGTGTGGCCCAGTTCAATGTACCGCGACGCGCTCGCGTAGAGACCCAGATAATTCATCTGGTCTACTACTCAATAGAGGACGGCGGGCAGAATGCGACTTTAACACAATAATTTGGTTAGCTGCACCAACTAACCAAATTATTTTATTAATAAATTGTAGTAATTATTATGTCGCGAAAATTTACAAATATCTAATTTTTTTGGCAGTTCTGCAGCTCTGCAGCACCTATACACCAGCCGCCCCTGTATATAACATATAAATGTCATGAGTAAGAAGTTAAGGATCTAACGATAGCAAAGTGTAGTTAAAATTTTCAAGACATTACAACAAGTAGAAAGAAGTAAAGGGAAGAAAAGTCAATATATTGTGATTCTATTTTCTGTCTCCAGCAAGAGTTTTAGTTCTCTAAAAACGTTGAAATTGTTTTTTGAGTAATACCATTCACAAATTGGTAAATGGCAGTATTAATAATTCTTACATGACCTGTTTTTGAACTTTTATATAAGTAATATTTGAATAACTAATAGTATTAATGTGCATGACTAATTATATAGAATATAAAAACGTTTGAAAGGGAATACAATTGTAGTTCAACTGTAATCATAATTAATTTGTTCGATCATAGTTAAATTAAACAATACCAAAACCAAACAACAGACCACTCACCTATACCATGGAATTTTGCACGTTCTGTAAGCAATTCTGGATCATGTATACGTTGGGCTCCACTAAGAATTTCCTCTCCCCTCATAAACATATCGTAGGAATTAGATACACGTGGATTTAAAGGATCAGGCATGGTGTAAAAGGGCCTAACTGCCAAAGGATACTTGTCCAGGATATAAAAGTCAGTATCGTATTTGGCTTTGACTAGTCGACCTAGTAATTTTTCCGCTGGAGTACTTAAATCGTCATCTTCTCCAACTTCTACACCAACTTCGGCAAGCATTTTACGCGCCTGGGGGTATTGCAAGACTAATGGTGGTTCTAAGAATGTGAAAGGCTCTGCTGGATATTGCTGCCCAACTAGAGCCACCTCAGTACTATACCTAAAAAAAAATTAGCCAGTATAATTTGTGACAAATAATAGCCAACTTACTGGTCACGTAATCCTTTAAATATTTCAGTGAACACATCTCCAATGGTAAGCATAACTTCGTGATAATGGTACTGGAAGGCCATCTCCAAATCCAAACCTGTAAACTCGGTCAAGTGCCTGTGAGTGTTAGAGTCCTCAGCCCTAAAGACTGCGCCTACTGTAAACACTTTTTCAAAATCGGCTGCGATAGCCATCTGCTTATACAGTTGTGGGCTTTGCGCCAAATACGCAGAACCTACAGGAAATGTGGTTTACGAAATTATAATTTGGACAATATTAAAATTTACCCTTAAAATAACTAACTGTGAAGACATTAGCTCCTCCTTCAGACGCAGCGGGAATAATTTTTGGCGTGTGAATTTCTATGAACCCTCTTTTAGTCAATATGTCACGAAATAGTCGACAGACGCCAGCCTCTAGTCTGAATATAGCCTGGTTGGTTGATGTTCTTAAGTCCAGTATTCTATTATCAAGTCTTGTGTCTTGGTTTACTCTAATATTCAAACCTTCTTCATCCTAAATGTGGTTCAAAGCAAATATTTTTACTAAAGAAAAATATATGTAAATTCTCCATGTTAAATGAAGATAATGAAATAATATATTTAATACCAGGAACAAAATTCATATAATTTAATTCTTCATATTTGGCTTTCTGCCTTTTTGTGTTCCTTTCATTTATTATGCAAAAAATGGTAATTCAATGACACAACAGATTACTTTATAATATAGAAGAGATTTTATGGATTCCAAAAATAAATAGAGCAAGTAAAGAACCTACGGTTTAACAATATCAGAAGTAGAAGATTTATTAAAGGAATCAAGCTATATAATATGACATGATAATGAATTCATTCAGCTCCAAATATTAAAACATGGGATGATTGTAAATGAACATGTAAACACATTTACAATTTTTATTGGTAATATCGAAGATGTAAATTTTGTCAGTTTATTTAGAAAATAATCCTCTTTTTCATCATCTGCATCATATCAATTATTATATTATTGTTATTTATTAACTGAAGATTCTGTTTGCAACTTTTATAATATGAAAATACCATTCGAGGCAATATATTGGCCTAAATACCATAGAAAGTACACCTCATAAAGCAAGATTGGAACAAAAGTTTTGTGATGAAATGTAAAAACATCGTTAATATTTATAATCATGGTAAAACATATTATGATTAAATGATTGATTAAGCCGTATTGTTCTAATGTTAATTTAGAACTTTCTTTTTAAAGAATTATTTTTTCTGCACATTAAAATCAACTTTTCCTGAAGCTAATTTTGTTTCTAAATGTAGAAATTTAATTTCGACTATTGCCTGCTAATTAAAACTAAGCTTTGTATGTTCCTATCTGATAATTCTTGTATTTAATAAAATAATTTCATCAATTTCTTAATAATGTAACTTCTAACAAATAACTTGTCATATTTTCATAGGACTGGTAAGGACATTTTTGAACAACTATTATTTTAACCACTTGAAGTATTAAATATATACACCTGTACATTTTTTATGCTCATCAGTCAATAGGGGAGTGTTGGGCTTGAAAATAACCAATCGTTATAAGGTTTAAGGTACACCTGTATGAAAGCATAAACAAAAATTATGCACATATTACTCTTACGCAACAATGCCCTATTTAGTAATAATATCAATTTATTTAGTCGATAAACTTGTTTATAGAAGTGCTTTAATACATATAATTAACTCTAGAATTATTTATCCTAGGCATCTCTTATCCATCTTATCAGGTATATGTTTATCTATATAATAAACAAGCCTTTACTAAATATGTTTCTTTTATTATTCTACTAACGTAAATATTTTAATGACATTCAAATAAGACTCATTTCTCTTTTAAATTTTTGAAGTTTACAATCTCTTTTAGTTTTAATTTAAGGTAATTAATAAGTTTTCAGAAGTATAGCTTTATGTAAATAAGAAATTGCCTTACCTCTGGCTTCTCTGGTCTACTAGCATCTTCAATTTGTAGAGGAAGTTGAGGAACTGATGCCGAGACTACCCACAGTTGTAAAGCCACTAACTCTACTTCCCTCTGAGTACATCCAGCAACTCCAGACGGAGCTTCAGCCACTTTAGCCTCTAGATCTACTATACTCTCTTTCGGAATACTAAAATAATTTTTGTATGCATACTTTTAACAAATATGACAAAACGATTATAGTATTTACTTGCTAGAGAATTTTACCATAGATTTAGAAATAGTGTCTGATACATTGACCAATACTTGGACAGTATATTCTCGTTGTCGAAGGACAATGAAGCACTGTTTACCCCTTGCCCTCACAGTATGCAATCTTGCACGAACCCAAACTAGTGCATTAGATAATGATTTATTCAGTTCTTTGATATAAGTGAACTTCCGCTGAACTGCTGTAGGGTCTGAACGAATGAGTGGTAAATTCCCATATCTTCCTGCCGATACATCACCTAAACATAATTAAGTTCAACTACGATCAAAGAAAATAGGTTCGATTACACTTACCTTCATCCAGCACAGATTCATTTTGGGAAATAGCACCTTTGTGTTCTGCTTTTTTGGCCGCTTTCTCTGTTTTTTTTGCCTCTTTCTTTTGTGCTTTTTTACTTTCCGGTTTTTCAGCACCTTCTGAGGGTGGTTTATTATCAACCATATTTACTGAAATCGGAATAAGGAAGTATTATCACAAATACAAATTTATTGCACCATATGTTTGTCTCTTACCTTTTCCCTAAAAAGTGTGAAAGGAAAAACGTATTGTATAACAAATTAACAGTGTAATAGTTAATAATTAAACTTAACGAATATTCCAATAAAACTAAAAATCAAATCACGCCGTGCTCCACTACACGTCCGTCTAAAAATAGCGGTTTAAAGGTTAGAGTATTTTCTGTCAAAAGTGACAACACACTGACGATCTTAGCATAGATCTTTTGTCACGAGCGTCTCGCGACTCGCGACAGTAATAATCTTGGCTGCGGTGACGTAATCTTATGAATACAAGCAAGAAAAACCACCCTTGTAGAGGTATCCTATATACGTTACTGCTTTAATCTAAGCTGCTAGATTTGGAGAATGTGATCATTCTCTCAAAATAAAAAATAACCAAACTTGCGATCAATTAAATTAAGTGTAAGTATGATCAAATCTCGTGTGAATATTTACGTTATTGTTAGTTATTCAACAGACCATCCCTAATATAAATTTCTTCTGCCAGGGTAGGTTTTTTAATTTCATTTATCCTTTTATTTATTGTACAAAATAGACGCACGTGCTGTTCAATTTTTTTATTATTTATTATCCTCAGTAGTTTCTAGATCAACAGATTTTGTTTAACTTGTCAATGACTTTATCAACATTTTTCAATATATCCCGATGCTCGTCTTCGGTTAAAGATGCAGTATCACATAGGCCTATTACTAATTCAGCTCTTTTTATTAAATCATTTTGCAAAGACATGCGTAAACGTCACCACAGCCAAGACCATTACTGTCGCGAGACGCTCGTCTTTTGTCACAGGTTTGTCCTCTGTGTCTTTTGTCGAGACCCTCAGGACAAGAATTCAAGCGTATGGGTCAGAAACATCTGTATTTACTGAAATTAGACTTTTTTTATTGTCACAAGATAAATTCTTATATATCTAATTACTTATATTTATATCTAATTGCTGAATGATTTATTATTCAGTAATTCGTAAGTTGTTGTATACTACTTTTGTATACATTTTTTCGATTTTACATTTAATCGGCGAAGAAAATGAATAGGAAACGTCACGCCGTTTGCATCATATGACCTGTATATATTTTTAAAAGTTAGAAATTGTAAGCTTTCATCAAAAACAATATACAAGCATTATGACACATTTTAATTGAGAATTCACTTATCGGCATTTAAGGATAACGGTTTTCTAAAAATTTTGAGATATAGTTATAGTTTAAATATTATATTATAGGTACCTATTACGTTTTTATTATCTGATTTAGATTTTCAAGACACTTAAAGTTAAATACAGATGTAAGCGTAAGCTTAGATGTGGTGTATTTTTATATGGCCAAAGCAAAGCAGTTTCAAACAATATGATATGCTCAAAACAAGAGAAAGAAAACTATGTTCAGTATATCTTAGCTATTTATTTTAATTTTTTCGTATTTTCTGGCAATTCTGTAGCTTTAATTCATATTCTTAATCTTCTATAGATCTTCCATCGTAAAGCCTAAACATTCAAGTTTTCTCTACCTTTAAAATGAAAATAAAAAAATTCTAATGTCTGGGGAATTAATCTGGTACTAATGGTGCTATTGTATCCACAATTATGTATATAGAAATAATGTTGGTAGTACTTATCACCATGTCAGTGGTGTCATCTGTCATTTTTTGTTATATTTTGTGATGATTATTTTCGTGGTGTAAATGGTTACGCATATAAAGTATATTCAGTATTAATACGAAAAATATTTATTCTCTTGAAAAATTCAACTTCGAAAAAGCAAACTTGTACGATTAAAATGGAGGTGGAAACAGGTACTATTTATTAATACTCTATTTGCTTTAGCTAATTTCCTTGTGTGTATGCCATTCCAGAAGGATCCGAAATAAATGAGTTAAAGTCTGGGAAACAAATTGCATCACCTAGTGGAAGTCATAGATCACGTTCACCATCTGCTGAATCTAATCATTCAGCGAAAAGTGCTTCATCGCCAGCTCGATCTCACTCGGGCTCGAGATCCCGCTCAGGATCACCACAACTAAATGGAAATACATCTCCAAGGAAATCGCGCTCTCGTTCACGGTCTCATGGTGACTCCAGACCACAAAGTCCGGACAGTAATAGAGCTTCTAGATCACGATCTAGATCTGGCTCAGCTCATTCACGATCAAAATCTCGTAGCAAATCGCGGTCTAGATCTCGTTCAGCTACTTCAAATCGTTCTCTGTCTGGCTCGGTACGATCACGCAGCGGAAGTCATAGAGTTTCCAGATCAAAGTCAAGGTCACGTTCAGGTATTTTCATCAATTCTATTTTAGTTATAATGCTTCAGCTCTCTAGAAAACTTGAGAAACTACTTAGTTATTCAGCATACAGTTTGTTCTTAATCTAAAGAATCAATGAAAATTTTCAGCCAATATTAATGACTGTAGATTGTCTTCGAACTAGATGTGTTTCATCTTCATAGATCTATTCATGTGGAGTTACAAAGCATGTAACTTGCCTTTTAGAACTTCATTTAATTATATTTCAATGTTTTTAGGTTCAAGAAAGTCACGTTCAAGATCTCGTTCTGGCTCAGCTCAACAAGTGTCAGGTTTGAGGAAGGGTTCTAGATCAAAATCAGGTTCTAGAAAGGATTCTAGATCGAGATCAGGTTCTAGAAAGAGTTCAAGATCAAGATCAGGTTCTAGAAAATCAAGATCAAGGTCAGGATCTAGAAAATCAAGATCAAGGTCAGGTTCTGCCAGACCTGCACCTGGCTCTAGAAAAGGGTCAAGATCTAGATCAAGGTCTGGCTCAAATAGGGGTTCTAGATCCAGGTCTAGATCAGCTAAGTCAAGATCTAGATCAGCCTCGGGCTCGAGAAAAAGTTCAAAATCTCGATCAAGGTCTGGCTCGAAAAAATCCATGTCTAGATCCCGTTCAGCTTCACCTAAAGTCGGTTCTAGATCCAGATCAGGCTCTAGAAAGTCCAAGTCACGATCACCTAGAAAATCAAGATCTCGGTCACGATCTGGATCAGTTAAAGCTGGTTCAAGGTCAAGATCTAGATCTGGTTCCAGAAAATCTAGGCCCAGGTCACATTCAGGTTCTAGAAAATCAAGGTCCAGGTCACATTCAGGTTCTAGAAAATCAAGGTCACGTTCAGGATCGGCAAAGTCGGCGGCTTCTAGGAAATCAAGAAGTGGATCAAGAAGATCAGGTGAGGTTCACATATTAAACCCTCTGGTATGAAAATTAATAAAACTTATTTGTAGGTTCTAGGAGGTCTAAATCGGGATCTGGAAGATCGAGATCTAGATCAGGATCGCAAAGATCACGTTCAGCTTCAGTTAGATCCAGATCTGGATCAAGAAGATCAAGATCAGGATCCAGAAGATCAAGATCGAGCTCTGGAAGATCAAGGTCGAGATCAAGAAGATCAAGATCAGGTTCGAGAAGATCCCGATCAGGTTCTAGAAGGTCTAGATCGGGTTCAAAAAGATCAAGATCCGGCTCAAGGAGGTCAAGATCAAGGTCAAGAAAATCTCATTCTGGTTCCAGGCGTTCCCGTTCAGGGTCTGCCGTATCAGGATCCAGGTCTAGGTCCCGATCTAGATCACAATCAGGATCCAGAAAATCAAGATCACGCTCCGGATCCAGGTCAAGATCAAGGTCAGGATCAGCAAAATCGAGATCAAGATCAAGATCGGGTTCAGCCAAATCAAGGTCTAGATCTAGGTCAAAATCAGGATCTAGGTCTGGAGATGAGAGTAAAGTTAGTCGAAAACGTCGTTTACTCTCTGATTCTGAGGATGAAGGCGAGGAAAAACATACAGCAAAGAAAGCACTTACGAGTGACAATGAGGAAGAAGCGGGTCCTTCAGATTTGCAGAAGGAGGGTGCTCCTGAAGAAGAAGAAAAAGCACCCGCCCAAGAAGAATATGATTCTGATGAGGGAGTTGATGATAGAAGAATGTACGTCGGTCCATCTTTCTATTTACAATTTTCTATACTTTTTTTTTTATTTTAGGAGTCACGATGACAATAATGGCTTATCAGACT
Organism: Rosalia funebris; assembly: GCA_037954035.1. Taxonomy (NCBI): domain Eukaryota; kingdom Metazoa; phylum Arthropoda; class Insecta; order Coleoptera; family Cerambycidae; genus Rosalia; species Rosalia funebris. Next base: position 10,283,049 of record JAZFAV010000022.1, read on the forward strand.
TTGACGCGATGTTGGCAAGGAAACGAGAGGAACAGACCAAGAGGAGAAGAAGAAAGGATATCGACATTATCAACGATAACGATGATATAATTGCAGGTCTGCTCGCGGATATGAGAAGTGCAGCAGAGGTAATTTATTTTTACGGTATATACAAAAAGGTGTTTCATTGATATTTATCATATTTATAGGAAGATAGAAGACTGAATCAACAATCCAAGCCGGCCACGAAGAAAATAGGAATGCTGGCCAAAGTTATGTCTCAGTTGAAGAAACACGATTTGCAGCTGGCTTTCATAGAACACAATGTGCTGAGTGTATTGACGGATTGGTTAGCTCCTATGCCCGATCGTTCGATGCCTTCCTTACAAGTTAGAGAGGCCCTGCTTAAACTCCTCGCCGAGGTAAGTGAATCTCAGTTTATATTATTATTTAGAAAGATCCAATTATACGACTTAATATAGTTAGAATATGTTTTCCCTATATTTCCATTATCTTCTTCAGTTTAAATCCAAAGACCGTCTTCAGATTTATTCTGAAGAAATGATAGGGTCACCAGAACTTCATGACAAGTTTGATGGTGACCATGGCGTAACCCCAAAAAATATACTTCATTGACAGTGATTAAAGTTGTTTGTGGACATCTGTTTAATAATATCTATCAAGTTACTTATAGATTCATTACATGCCAAGGAATTGCACTATCAGGGCAAGTATCTTTCAAAGACATAGAAATTATATAGAAAACTTGAAAGTGGCATCGCAGAATGATTTCCATGTAATTGGGTTGATTTCTATGTTTTTTGTCGCGGTATGAACCTTACTATATTGTGGTTAATTCTTATTCCCCAGATTCCTTATAAAGGGTGGTCCAACCAAAACGCACGATGTTAATTGTAAATAAAACAAAAAGTTTTCAGAGAATTATCTTAATATTTTTTATTATGATTGAAGGATCTATGACAATTATGTGTGAAACAAAATATCGGCCAAATGCTCGCCACGGCTTCGGTGGCATACCTCTATCCGATGGTCCATATTTTCAATGACTCTGAGACATAATTGAGGTTCAATGTCGTTAATGTGCCGAATTATCTCATCCTTTAGCTCTTGAATTGTTCTTGTCTTATTGACGTACACTTTTTCTTTTAAATATCCCCAAAGAAAGAAGTCCAACGGTGTCAAATCACATGATCGTGGCGGCCAATTAACATCGCCACGACGTGAGATAACACGGCCATTGAATTTCTCGCGCAAAAGTGCCATTGTTTCGTTGGCTGTGTGGCAAGTGGCACCATCCTGTTGGAACCACATATTGTCCAGGTCCATATCCTCAATTTCTGGCCACAAGAAGTCCGTTATCATCTCTCGATAGCGAACACCATTCACGGTAACTGCTTGGCCGACCTCATTTTCGAAGAAGTACGACCCGATGACGCCGCCAGCCCATAAACCGCACCAAACAGTCACTCTTTGTGGATGCATCGGCTTTTCAACAATCACTCGTGGATTCTCATTTTCCCAAATGCGGCAATTCTGCTTGTTAACGAATCCACTGAGGGGAAAGTGTGCCTCGTCGCTGAAGATGATTTTCTTTGTAAAGTCACCATTCACTTCTGTCTGTTCAACCAACCACTCGGCATATTGACGACGCTTGAAATGGTCAGTAGGCTTCAGCTCTTGAGTCAATTGAACCTTGTAAGCGTGTAAATTCAAGTCTTTATTCAAAATTCGCATCAGTGATGTTCGTGAGATGTTCAATTGTTAGGCACGACGACGAGTCGAGGTTGACGGCTCTTCTGCTACACCATCGCGAACAACAGCAATGTTTTCCGCAGAACGAACTGGGCGAGCATGCACAGGTGTTTTCACATTTCGTACAGACCCGGTTTGCTGAAATTTACGCACAATTCTCCCGATTGTGGACACATTTGGTCGATTATTCTGGCCAAAAAAGTCGCGAAGTGCACGAAATGCATTTTGATTTGAACGCCCATTTTCGTAAAAGGCTTCAACAATCTTAACGCGCTGCTCAATTGTGTACCTCTCCATGGTTGAATTTGTCCAACACTGAAACAAAGAAATGTCAAATTAAGTTGGGCAAAAAACTTGACGTTAAGGTGTGACTCACAATTAACATCGTGCATTATGATTGGGCCACCCTTTATAAAGTTTGGTATCACTTTGAGGAAATATAAAGGATTCTCAGAATCTATTTTACTTATCACCCAAACTGGGCTAGGTGGAAATACTGTTCTTGTTAAAGAATAGAACCGTGTTACTTGTAACAGAAACTTCTGTTTGTTTAAATAGTGGCTGGCATAAGCGGAACCTTACAATATACCGAGAGGAACTCCTCTCGCTAACGCTTTATGTAATGAGTTTGCATGAACAGAACCCTGTAATATGCCGAAAGAAACTCCCCTCTTTATTAATTGCTACTATAAAATTAATTTGTATCGCATTTAATCATTCTGACCAATTATTAAATAAAATAAAAATAATTTCGGTAAAATATTATAAGGAAAATTATTTTAATAAAATAATGAAGGATCGAAAAATACCATGTGATCGTATAGCCCGAGTGTGGGGCGTTTCAGTCCCAAAACTTATAGTTGTTAAAAATGTCTTCTTGAGTGTTTATACAGGATGTCCGCTGTTAGAATATAGTTATTTTTAGTCGAAATAACCGAAATAAGAACAAAAACCTTATAAATTATTAATATTAAGAGACTTATTAGAAACTTAAATACTGTTTTATTATTTATAATTACTTTGTGTATTATCTACAATTTTATTACCATTAATTTGAATACAATATTGATGCAGAAATAATAATATAACTTTATTCATCATTTAAAAATGTACAAATCCAAGTGTTGCTTAAAGAGTGCTTCATACCTAACTAAAATTAAGATACATAAATTATTCCCGATACAATAAAAAGTGTTAATTCTTATTTATGTATCATCATCATTAGGTCATCAGTCCTAAGACTGGTTGGACGCTAACCTCCAGCTTCTCCTATCTTGTGCTAACCTACGCATTTCGCTAATTGTGCTACAACCTACATCCCTTACTATTTGCGAGCAGTAGTCTAATCTAGGCCTACCTCTGCCTTTCTTCACTCCTATTTCTGCCTCCAAAATATCGCGGACTATTCCCCCATGTCTCAGCAAGTGGCCTACCATTCTATCTCTTCTCTTCTTTAAGTTTTTCCACATACTCCTTTTCTCGCCGACTTTCTCCAATACTTCTTCGTTTCTAACCCTATCAGTCCATGGTATTTTCATCATTCTTCGGTAACACCACATCTCAAAAGCTTCTAATTTCTTCCTACTTGCTTCCCCTACCGTCCAGGTTTCGCAACCGTATAGTGCCGTGCTCCATACATATGTTTTCAAAAATCTCTTCCTTGTTTCTAAGTTTATTACCCCCGAGCATAAAAGTGCTTTCTTTTCGTTAAAAGCTACTCGACCCTGCGCTATTCTTTGTTTTATGTCTTTATCGCTTCTTCCATCCCAAGTTATTTTACTTCCTAAATAAGTGAAGTCTTTAACTTCCTCCAATCTTTCATTATTAATTTGTACTTTCGTTTTTGCTCTGCTCTCGCGCCCTCTGCACACTAACACTTTAGTTTTGTTTTTATTCACCCTCATTCCGTATTCCTCTGTCAACACTGCCTCCATTTCGTTCAATGCTGATTCTAGTTCCTCCTTACTAGATGCTAATACTGCTATATCATCCGCGAATCTCAGCATTTTTAGTTTCTGTCCCTGTACTTTAATCCCGAAATCCACTCTATCTTTTACCACATTAATCGCCTCTTCGATGTACAGATTAAAAATTAGTGGTGATAGCGTACATCCTTGTCTTACTCCTTTCCTAATACCCACTTCCCTTTCTTCCCCTTCTACTTCCATAACAGCAGTTTGCTCTATGTATAGATTGTGTACTACTCTCCTATCTCTATACTTCATTCCCGCGCTCTTTAGTATCTCGAACATTTTTTCCCATCTTACGTTATCAAAAGCTTTTTCTAAATCTACAAATCCTATATAAGCGTTCTTTCCTTTTTCTATTGTTTTCTCTAACATTACTCTTAGCGCCAGAATAGCTTCGCGAGTTCCCCTATTTCGCCTAAACCCGAATTGGTCTTCTCCTAGTATTTCCTCCGCTCTATTTTCCATCCTCTTCTGCACTATTCTAGTTAAGATTTTTGACGCATGGGAGGTTAGGCTAATCGTTCTAAAATTCTCGCATTTGTCGGCTCCTCTCTTTTTCGGTATAGTAACGATAATGTTCCTCTTATAATCCTCCGGCATCTTGCCCGTTTCGTATATATATTTTACCAGTTCAAACATCCTATTTACTACTTTCTGTCCCGCACATTTCAAAATTTCCGCCTGTATTTTATCTACACCCGGCGCTCTATTATTCTTTAGCCCCCTTAGTGCTATTTCAAATTCCTCTCTCAATATAGGTTTTCCTACATCTTCCCTATCGATGCTAGATTCTTCCTCTAATATCTCTCCTAATTCCTGACCCTCGTATAAATTTCCTAAGTACTGCTTCCATCTATCCGCTTTCTCCTCTCTTCCTATCAGTATGTCCCCCGATTGACTCCTAACATTTCTACTTATTGTTCCTACATCCCTGAAGTTCCTCTTAATTATTTTGTAAGCCTCATCGGTCTTACCTACTTGCAACTTATCTTCTACTTCTTTGCATTTCTCCTCTATCCATTGTTCTTTCGCTTTTCTACATTTTCTAATGATTTCCCACTTTATTGCCTTATACGTTTTCAGTCCTTCTTCGTCTCGTCTGTTTTTGTAGCCTCGTCTCTTTTGCATTAAGTTTAAGATTTCGTCCGTTATCCAGGGCTTCCTAGCTTCCCTTTTATCGTGTCCTAAAACGTCCGTAGCCGCGGAAGCTAGACTATTCTTGATACCCTCCCACTCAGTTTCTGCGTTCTTGATTTCGTCCTTACTCGTTTTATTTATTAATTGATCTGTTTTCTCCTGGAACTTATCTTTCATATTCTGATCCCTCAATATGTCTACATTTATACGTTTCTTATCCTTCCGGGTTTTCAGATTTTTGAACTTTAATCTAGCTTTCATGACTACCAAGTTGTGATCGCTGTCTACATCTGCTCCTGGATAACTCTTACAGTCTTTTACTTGATTTCTAAATCTCTTCCTAACCAGAATGTAGTCTATCTGATACCTGTCTATCCCTCCTGGCATTTTCCATGTGTACCGCCTCCTAACGTGATTCTTGAACAATGTGTTCGCGACTACCATCTTGTGCTTCTCACAGAATTCTATCAGTCTGCTACCTCTCTCGTTTCTGTTTCCTAATCCATAAGGCCCTACAAATTCTCCTTCTTTCCCCTCACCTACGACTGCGTTAAAATCTCCTACTATTATTAAATTTTCATGACCCTTCACAAATCCTATTACCTGCTCTATGTCCGAATAAACGGCTTCTAACTCTTCCTCGCTGTGGTTAGAAGTAGGCATGTATACTTGCACTATTACTGTTTCCACTGGCTTCGAATCTAACCTAACCATCATTACTCTCTCGCTGTATTGTAGGTAGCTATCTACACACTGTCCTGCGTTCTTCCGCATAACGATCCCTACTCCCGCGTTTCCATTTACCGATCCTGTGTGTATTACCCTATAGTCACCGCTCCAAAAATCTCCTACTTCCGGCCAGCGCATCTCACTTATACCTACTATATCTAATCCTAACCTATCCATTTCTATCTTCAGATTTTCTAGCTTCCCTGCCTGTCTCATGCTTCTGACATTCCACGCTCCGACTCGTGAAATGCTACACTTCTTATTATTATTGCACTCGATCACGTCTCCCGGAACAGTCCTCACCCGGAGATCCGAACGGAGGACTATTTTACCTCCGGAGTTTTTTGTCCCAGGAGACGCCATCATTAATTTAGGATAAGCTTTCTGCTAGCTGTTCTGAGGATTATAATGTGGTGGTTTCCTCTTGCCTTCCACATCGCAGTCGTGTGTGTCATAGCACCATACCAACCCTCACGGTTTCTGCCACTATGACTACTGAAAGAGCTGCTGCCCTCCTTCAGGGACTTGTCTTAGTCTGGTTTTTCAATAAGGACCCCCCCACTATGGTTAAACCTATGGTACGGCTCCTTAAATCATTAAAACGCGCAAGCCGACCCACCCGTTCCAGTTTGCACTAGAACTTCGTCAAGGTTCAAGTCCTATCGGATCGGTATTTATGTATAAGTTTTTAAAATTAATTTCTTGTTTTTATTTGCTATATTAAATATTCATTAACTTGGGTTAGAAGTTATTTTTTTAGTTGGTCAATTAGAACTAGCACTATTCGGTAGCCTTTCCCTTCTAAAGTTCACAACACTCACCATCTTTTTAAACTGTGGTTTATATATTGTGCAAAAGTTAATCCATATTTTTTCCTTGTATAAGTATTTTTTTATAAATGATAATGGGCATCTGAAATTGAGGGGATTCAAAAGCAATATGTTTTTTGAAGATTCGAATTTCCTCAAATTATATAACCGTTATTTTTTATAATTTTTTTTTCTGGAGTATATTGATTCTTAAATATAACAAACAACATGGAGATGGTGTCAATTTTAGGCACAAAGATGCAATGTATAATAAATAAATAAATAATATATACTTCTGTGATTATTAACACTAACTTAGTTTTCCACAAAATACTATACACTACACTCGACGCGCGTTTCGCCAACAAAGTTGGCATCATTTGGAGATGATTAAAACTCAAACTTATCATATGTGATTATTGTCATCTAATTTTTTTTTATTATGTTTTGAAACCTCAAATAGGAGACGAAACAACAGGAAATCAGATTTTGTTGATTCTGTCAATAGAATCAACAAAAAGAAATTACATTTCCATGGTTTTTATTAAATTCTAGAATCAATAAATTCAAGAAAAGTACATAACTTCTAAAATCTCTATTTACTAAATGGCTGTTTTCGTGTGTGTCACGAAATCTTTAGGTCAATGTATGAAATACTTTTCGTTCGAATTTTGGCATTTTGACAAAATCAATATAGTAAATCGACCCTTGCGAACAACTATTGTTTTTTGATCCGAAGCCGTTAGAGGCATGCTATGGTGGTGCCTTCGATATGAGCGAGGGGGCAGCGCAATATTATTGCGATTTGCTTACTCGTTCCTTTAATAAAATGAAAAATCTTCCATTAAAATACAGATTTAATATATTAAGAATCTATTATTATTATTATGTTATCTGGGTTTGGGCCTCATCAGCCACTGATCACATGGGTAGTCTCTTGGCGATCCCCTCTTATCCGGGGTATTATCCAAAAAAAGCTATCCCATAAAAGGAGCAATTTAGGCTCGTGCCCCGCCTTAAGCCTCGCCTCCTCTAGGATAACAGGAGTTCCTAATATAAGGTACCTCTTCTCCTCCAGTGCGGGGCAGGTGTAAAGAAGATGAATCGACGTTTCCTCGTCTTCTTTGCAGTATCTGCAGGCCGGGCTGTCAGTCAGCCTCAGCTTGTGCTTATATGCATTCAGGCTACTACTATGGTGGCTCGTTATGATTCCCACCAGTGTTTTGGCTTTGTGTCTGTTCAATTGAATGAATTCTTGGGCCCATTTCTCAATATCTGAGTATTTGATGAAGAGTGGTTATTCGACATCCCGTTACTCCTCTCCCTCTTTTATTGTGCTGGTCTCTTGCCCAGCCATTGATGCGGTCTCTGATCAGATTCTGACTTATTCCCACTCAGATTCTGTTCCATAGAAGTTTTCCCTGGTCCCTATTCTGGCAAGGTCATCTGCAATTAGATTTCCCTTAGTGCCATTATGCCCAGGTATCCATAAGAGTTCCACCGATCCCTTCCCTGCTAAGTAGTTCAATGCTTCATAGCAATTATAGACCAGCTTCGACTTTGTCATTGCTGAATTCAGGGCTGCCAATGCCGCCCTGCTATCCGAGCAGATACATACCTTCTCCTGAGTCCGATTTTGGTCGGCCCCCAGAACACCGTAATGTAATTGCAACTAGCTTGGCCTGGAGTGCGGTAGTGTTTTTGCCCAGGGGGAAAGTTTTACTTATCCCATCGCGTCGCCTATACACCCCCGCGCCCACTCAGTTCCCACTCTTGGCCCCATCCGTGTATCACATGTCTCCATTGAGCGGTAATCCAGCTCGACCCTCCATCCAGTCGGTCTTACTGGTGAGGGTAATCTTATATTTCTTGTCAAACAGGAAGTGGAAGTGGACACCCGTACTGTCAGACGGCATCCATAGGAGTCCCTCCTCAGCTAGCTCTCTTGAGAGTCTATTCAGGTCTCTTACCTTCCTATTCACCACCCTGTGCATTGCCTTTACGGCTTCCGCTTTCAGGGTGACATCAAGAGGTGGTATCCCCGTCAGTATCCCCATCGCCTCGATCGGTGTTGATCTTGGGGCTCCGGTTATACTTCTTAGAATCAATCCTCTGTGCTTGTTAAGTTAGTTGGCTTCCGACTTTAAACAGGTTCTCTCCCACCAGACCAGTGCTGCATACGTCAGTCTGGGTTTGAGAATTGCCTCATACATCTCTTAAGAATCTATGTTACATAAAAAGTACAGGGGGTCTTGAAGTATTAAAATTACCATTTCTATTCAGTCTTGAGTAAGAAGCAATAAAATTATATATTTTAAAAATTATATAGTTTCCATTAACATCGGAACATACATGCTACATTGTTAGTCTAGAGTTGTATGCCTGTTCCATGTTTGTTATTTTCTGAAAATTGATAACTAAAAAAAAGTTCAAAGTAACTTGTATCTCAACTGAATATTGTATTGAGCTCTAGTAAGGGTAATATCTCATTGTTAATTGCTTCACAATAATTTACCACTTGTTCAAAAGTGAAATTAGGGGCATCCATTTCTGCTATTTTACTAAATTTTTACATTCTTCATATCAATACCATTTTTTTTTATTATCAATACCAAAATTCTCTCAAAGTTTTTATAGATAATTACTTAGCTAAGCTTTCCTAATTTTTTTGCTCATGTTTTCTCACACAATTAAATTTCACAGAATTAAAACAAATATTCTCAAATCTTCTATTTCTGATACCTCAATTACCTGAAAAGTTAATTTTTAAAAGTAAATCCATGAATTAATTATAAAATTTCTTGTTACATCATTAAATTATTTTTTCTTACCTTGAACTGTATAATTAAGAAAAATGGAATCATTTTTAAAACCATTATGGATGGCTTAATATTCCTCAGATTATGTGCATTTCAGTTTCCCAGAGTAGATCAGTCCACACTGAAACACTCTGGCATTGGAAAGGCTGTGATGTACCTATATAAGCACCCGAAAGAAACTAAGGAAAATAGGGAGAGGGCAGGCAGATTGATCAGCGAATGGGCCAGACCTATTTTCAACTTGTCGACAGACTTTAAAGGTAACGTGACAAATTGGTGGTAACAAATTGAAATGTAACTAACCATATTTGGGACAATAAGGATAACTCTCATTCTTTTAGCCTTGAGCCGAGAGGAACGTATGCAAAGGGATTACGAACAAATGGGCAGCAAGAGACGTAAGACAGACGAAGAAACGTTCGCACAAGAGAAGAAAGAACTCACAAAAGCGTTGAATTCAGAGGGAAAGTAAGTTACTTCGATCGTCTTTGGCATGCAGCCATAATAAATTATACTTTTTTTTTTTTTAGACCACTCAGGCCAGGCGAAAAAGGATGGGTAGCCAGGGCACGCGTGCCAGTACCTTCCAATAAAGATTATTTAGTAAGGCCGAAATGGCAGTCTGAAGTAGATATTAGTAGAGTAAGTATAATATTTTGCATACTTTATATTGCATTCACATAATTGTCCTGTAGGTAACAGTAATTAGTATATGATAGATGATGGTTCGTTTAATAAAATTTCATAACTATTTGCCACAAATATTTTCAATTATATCAATGTTTATGAAATTTTATATTCATCGTAGTTTGATTTATTGTATATATTTTTTATCAAATATTTGGCGCCAAGAATATGAATGAGTGGTTAATATTCTATGCAGGTAATCATGCCATTCTTTATAAATCTTACAGGTTTGAAAAATATTTTGTAAGTTGTGAATATACTGTATAAATAAAATTGTAAGATGTCTCTCGAGACGCAAAAAGGCATTTTTTAATAAAAGGTTAACTGAAATTGAAAATCAGTCAGTTAGTAAATCGCGGAAAATTTAGAAGTCAAGAGGTTTAATAATTATTATTGAGCCAGAATTATAAAAAAAAGTTATCTGTACATTTCTGGATTTTAGCTATATGTATGTTATATACAAATAATTAGAATTCTCTTAAATTCAAGCACTTGATGGAATGTAGAGGGTTCAAGTTAGAAAATTGCATCTGTACTTACTTTCCCATTGATCATTAATTGAAAGACTTTAAAAAACGAGATCTGTTCCAAAAAGCATCTAAACATTATATAATAGTCAACACATTTTGCTAGACATTTTGAGATCATTAAAATCTTAAAGATCCCCTAATTATTAAGTACTTCACAGATAAGAACCTCAAGCGCTGAATCCATAGATTATGCCTATGGACCCTCCAATTAAGATACATTTGATCAAGTTATATTAACCCAGTCAAATTAGACAAATCGGTGGAAAAAGAATCCTAGAGTTTTGGAAATGGTTTTAAATGCGTCCTTTAGACTTGAGTTAACGTGTGCAAAAAGTCCCCGAGAGTAGGGGATGAGCTCGAGGAGGGGGAGGGGTTTAAATGTTCCTTTTTTTAGTTTTTCGCTTCTATCTCGCAAACTATCACTCCTACAGAAAAATATTTTATATACAAAATTGAAGCTGATAAAATTACGTATTTTTGTCCTTGGACTAACCTGTTAAAAGTTACAGGGCTGACAAAAGTAACAGTATTTCAAAAATTGTGCGTTATTCGCATTTAAAACCAAATTACAGTCTACAATTGTCTTGTACATTAATATTGATGATTCTAATTACATTATGAGTGAATTTAATTGTAGCCCGTAAGTAAATCGAATGTATTGGATCAAAGGATAGTTCATTCTAGGGTGTCAAGGGGGTCTTCAGGGTCGTCCTCATATGCTGAATTCTCATCTTCAACTGGAGGGCCATTGGTGCACGCAAAAAAAGATTTACAAAATCTGAAAAATAACTTTGTTATTAACTAAAAATCGTTCAGTGTTTTTACTTCTTTTAAAAGGTAGTCCAACCAAAACGCACGATGTTAATTGTAAATAAAACAAAAAGTTTTCAGAGAATTATCCTAATATTTTTTATTATGATAGAAGGATCTATGACAATTATGTGTGAAACAAAATATCGGCCAAATGCTCGGTGGCATACCTCTATCCGATGGTCCATATTTTCAATGACTCTGAGACATAATTGAGGTTCAATGTCGTTAATGTGCCGAATTATCTCATCCTTTAGCTCTTGAATTGTTCTTGGCTTATTGACGTACACTTTTTCTTTTAAATATCCCCAAAGAAAGAAGTCCAACGGTGTCAAATCACATGATCGTGGCGGCCAATTAACATCGCCACGACGTGAGATAACACGGCCATTGAATTTCTCGCGCAAAAGTGCCATTGTTTCGTTGGCTGTGTGGCAAGTGGCACCATCCTGTTGGAACCACATATTGTCCAGGTCCATATCCTCAATTTCTGGCCACAAGAAGTCCGTTATCATCTCTCGATAGCGAACACCATTCACGGTAACTACTTGGCCGACCTCATTTTCGAAGAAGTACGACCCGATGACGCCGCCAGCCCATAAACCGCACCAAACAGTCACTCTTTGTGGATGCATCGGTTTTTCAACAATCACTCGTGGATTCTCATTTGCCCAAATGCGGCAATTCTGCTTGTTAACGAATCCACTGAGGTGAAAGTGTGTCTCGTCGCTGAAGATGATTTTCTTTGTAAAGTTACCATTCACTTCTGTCTGTTCAACCAACCATTCGGCGTATTTACGACGCTTGAAATGGTCAGTAGGCTGCAGCTTTTGAGTCAATTGAACCTTGTAAGCGTGTAAATTCAAATCTTTATTCAAAATTCGCATCAGTGATGTTCGTGAGATGTTCAATTGTTGGGCACGACGCGACGACGAGTCGAGGTTGACAGCTCTTCTGCTACACTATCGCGAACAACAGCAATGTTTTCCGCAGAACGAATTCGAGCATGCACAGGTGTTTTCACATTTCCTACAGACCCGGTTTGCTGAAATTTGCGCACAATTCTCCCGATTGTGGACACATTTGGTCGATTATGCTGACCAAAAAAGTCACGAAGTGCACGAAATGCATTTTGATTTGAACGCCCATTTTCGTAAAAGGCTTCAACAATCTTAACGCGCTTCTCAATTGTGTACCTCTCCATGGTTGAATTTGTCAAACACTGAAACAAAGAAATGTCAAATTAAGTTGGGCAAGAAACTTGACGTTAAGGTGTGACTCACAATTAATATCGTGCATTATGGTTGGACCACCCTTTACTTATTTATTTGGTTACTTACTTATTTGGTTTTCAAACATCATAACTTGGTTTAAACTATGAGTACAAAAAGAAATTCTATAATTTTCTTACTATTTTATGTAAATTCTTGGTTTTCCCTGTATATCAAAATATATTTCGATATTCAACTTAATTTACAGTTGTTTATCTGTTTTAGACCACAAAGAAAGGACTAAACAGGTTTGAAAAACATTATAAGAACTTCTTAGACGGTAAAAGACTAAAGCAGACTAGACGAGCTGTGGAGATTTCAATAGAAGGGAGAAATATGGCCTTGTAATATATATTTTTAGTATATTATTTTATAAATCGTAAGTTATTGTATAGTTTGTTATTTAAATGACTATCGCAATATAAGAGATGAATGAAATATTATCTTTCTGAGTCAATACATTAGTTTTTAATCTTGTTATTATACAAAATACATTTTGTAATAACGCAGATTTTGCCAGATTTGTTACTAACCATTATCACGTAAGATAACTGACATGTATAATGAGATAAGCTGTATATTACATTTTATTTTTTTTTCATTTTGGTTAGTCTCGTGATGTGTTTCGGACATGTGATATGGACAAAATTTTCATTCATCTCATTTTTTTATTTTCTTTTTACGCTGTGAAATATATCAGATTTCTCGGCAAATATGTATGTTTTAGTGTAACGTTTAAGTTCCAGTTTGTGATTTCTCTTTCAGTCTGACTGTGTAAAAAGATTATAACATAGCCATCTTTATACGAATACTGTATGTATTAATATCATAAATAAATGTTATATTCCTTATGTAATGTTATTTAATTATTACGTTCAATCATCACATTTTTTTTATATACCTTATTAGCAATCAGGTATGATACAATGATTAAGCTAATGTGTCGACTTGTAAAGGGTCTGTCAATAAGGACGCTCGATTTTTAAACATAAATAAAACGAGTTGTGTGTGAGATCCACTCAATTTTTTTTTATTTCAAAGAATATTTTATGGCATTAAGTATGGAATGTAGTGTCGTTCAAAGGTCCGCCTCGGCTTTGCTTGGTGGCATGTATTCGGGGGGTCCAATTTTCGATGACTGTCGCATAAATCTGGCGTGAATTTCGTTCTGTGAACTTTGAGGGCATCACTTATTTGCGATTTATTCGCATAGACCTGTGATTTAAGATAGCCCCAAAGGAAGAAGTTTAAAGGCTTTAAATCGCACGATCTCGGTGACCAGTTAATGTCGCGGCTGAGCGAGATAACCATGCCTTCAAATTGCTCATACAGAATGTCCATCGTGGCATGCGCTGTGTGACACGTAACGTCGTCCTGTTGGGACCACATGTCGATATCCATATCCAGTTTAAGCCACAAGAAGTTGCTTATCGATCTGTAGCCGTTGATGGTTATGGCAATGCCAGTTTCGTTTTGGAAAAGGTACGGACCGATGATTCCGCCAGACCAAAATCCGCACCGAACACTGACATTCTCGGGATGCATTTGGTTCTGGTGTATCATGGGTGGATTGGTATCAACCCAAATCCGACAATTTTGCTTGTTCACATATCCCAATCAGCAAACACTCGGCGTTGTCTATGGTCGTTTACCTTAAGTTCCTGGGTCAGTTGGTTTTTATACGGGTATAGACCAAGTCCCGACGCAAAATTTGCCAAGTTGAAGTCGCAGAAAGACTAAGTTCTTGTGAACGACGAGAAATTGACTGTCTTTGGTTTTCCCGTACACTCTTACGCACAGCAACGATGTTTTCAGCAGACCTTGCGTTTTGGGTGTTGGCTGATTATTTATCAAACCGGTTGACTCGAATTTGGTCACCAAACGTCGAATAGCAGTGGCGGCTGGTCAGGGGTGGCAGGGTGGACAGTGCCCATCTAGCTGTTTCCTAGAAGAAGAGGAATACACAGTTTCAAAGTTCGTTATTTATCGTTTATAGAAATTAGTGAAGATATAATTATGTAATATGTAATTAATTAAATACATTACATATTGCATAAGAACAATAATACAATGAGAAGTTCTGATTATATATGTTACGGTAAAAGTACGAACACGGTGAATGTGTACATTGTCCGGTCAAAGTACATCATCATCAGTGTCAAACATCATCCAAATCGACAAGGCAAGCAAAAGTATACATTTTCCGGCGAATCTGTACATTTGTCGTTATACGTACTCTTACCGTAACATATATACTAATAGATACTAACAGCGCAACCGTGGTGGAAAATTGCAGTGCAATACGGCAAATTTTGTCATATAATTCAGCGCTCGGCGTTTGGCATATAGCCAGGAGAATAGCTGTTTTGACCTAATTTGTTTAGTCCTTATTATATAAGGCATTTGCAGATGGGTTGGAGTATAAACTCCTTATTTCTGCAGTTTGAATATTACCCTGTGCGGAGTAAAACTTTGCATTATACAGAAGTAGTTTACTTTCGAAAATATGATTTCTTATTTCAATATACTTGAAGTATATATATATATATATATATATATATATATATATATATATATATATATATATATATATATATATATATACTAAAATCGTTGATATGAAAGTAATTTAGAAATAAACAAAATTAAATTGATTTTTTTTAGTTCGGACACTCTGTAATTCAGAAGTTACGGTTTTAGGACTTTAATTAATTAAAGTACTTTAATTAAAATACTTAATTTTAGCCATAGAATACATTCATGGATTCTTTGCACGCACGTACACGATACGCTCTGTATATCAAAACATGTAAAATACACCTTTTCCATTGTCGAATTTTTACCAGAGAAGAAATAGCGCAAAATTAATCAGTAATCCGCTTAAACAATTTTTCCTTTACAATGTTATGAAGTATGTATTCACGTTTATTTAAACAGCATAGAGATCCAAGAGGCGATATCTGTCGTGTTACCTCGTTACCTCTTAGTCTTTCCTGACAACTATAAGATTTGACAATAAGATATAAGTTGACAATCGAGAAAGGAACTACCAAACCGCAAGGCGATTATCAAGTAGTAGCAAGGTTATTACATAATCGCTATAGGAAACAACTACTCCTTGGGATAAAGTCCCACCAGGCATTGAATTATACCTAAAAGCGATCCTCGATCCCTTTCTCATGCTTCTGCATGAGAAGACAAGATTTCAGAAGAGAAAACCCGCCACTAGTAGGATTCAACATTTGTCCCGGATGGAAACCGAACGACAGACAGCTTTTAGGTATAATTCAATGTCTGTCGGCTCTTTAGCGATTATGTAATAGCCTTCTTATTCGTGAACTACTTGATAACCGCCCTGCGGTTTGGCAGTTCATTTCTCGATTTCCGACTTATATGTTACTGACATAGATTGTATCGATAAAGATGTATACCCCACCAATTTCATTCGGCATTTGTCCTGGATCGGCGTACCATATACGGCACTGATGAGAACTAATATGTTCGAAACAGTTGTCTGTCGTTCGCTTCCCATCCGAGGGGGATGTTGAATCCTACCCGTGGCGGTTTTTTTTCTGAAATATAAGATTTTAGTATACTTAAATGAGCTTATATGACGATAAAATAATTTCGATTGATTCCAGACACAAAAATTTAACCTAGGCCAAAGCTAACCAACGAACAAACCGCTGGAAAAATGTCTACTCTCACTGATGTACAACTAATTTTTATAAAGCGTTTTTGATGTCGAAAAAATCTGACGCTCTGTAAAAAACATCCAAAATCTTGTCCATTAAATTTAACTTACTACAATGATATCGAAAATATAGTGAATAGTTTTCTTTGCATGATACTTAGATCAAACCATCAAAAATAATTTAATGAGACACTTTCAATAAGTTCCTCTGACATATAGGCTATAACGAATTCATTTAATTAAGGCTATAATGAGTTAATTACGTTTTTGGTCTTAGAATAGTCATATTCTACATTGACAAAAAGATAATGAACTATAAAATAAATTTATTATTGCCTATATTTCAGGGCAATATATCGAGTGTCCCATTATATTAATTTTTGTTGGTACTTGTACAAATGATAATTTGTAAAGAATTTGCAATTTCTTGACCCCGTAGTTTTAAAAGATTTTAGATATACGACGAATATTTCCAGCAAATAAATTGGCGGAGGTGCCCTGTTTAATGAACATGGATGGTTATACTCGAGTGTTCATAATTATTTTAAAATCCTTTTGAATTATTCTTAATCCACATACAAGCATTATATATGGTTATTTGCCAACAGTGCTAGGAGATAACAAAGATGATTGTATCACTTCCAGTTCTTTAAAAATTGTTTGCTGGGTTGTAGTAGATTTTATTTGAGTATTTTTCACTGTTGCTATATTTTTATTTTGTAAACTCTTATTATCTAACTATGTATAATCGTTATATATAATGATGAGGGGTTGGAAGGAATGACAAAACCAACAAATAGATTTGCTGTTCGCAATAACCTTGAGTAGAATAAACCACCTACACATTAAAATAATGCCAGCACCTCCGCCATTTATTGAAAAACTATTGGTGAAATTATATTAGTGTCCTAGATGCAAAACCCGACAAGTCACCCTTTCCTCAAAAATAATATTGTTATGGCAATAGATTAAAAATGTAAATGCCGACATAGTCCAAGGGAATTTTTACAACAAATACCAACAATTCAAAAGTAATTTGAGTTTAATATTTCATCTCAGATGCAAAATCTGACATATCCCTTGCGGTCTTAGATGCAAAGGCAGACATTTTTAATGAACCAATACAAGCTAAATATTTAATCACGTGATGCATTTTAATGTGTATATTTTGTCAGTTGAATAACATGTGAGTGATTGATGTGGGGCACAAAACAAAAATTCTACTATCATTGGTATGTTGAGTTATTGGTTACATCAAGTTCCTCCACATGTAGAGAAAATAGGGTTGCTCTTTCTGGTTGTTGGGCATTCTTATATTCCTTCCGATCGCATTTTTGGTCGAATTGAAAAAATCTATAAGAAAATAGAAGTTATTCATCTAAAAGAGTACATCAGTATGATCAAAAAGTTTGCTACTGTTCACGAAATTGAAAAAGACTTTGTAATCAGGGATTGAAGACGTGAAACTCAAAATGTTTTAAAATAACCCGGATATTGACGCTTTAAATTTCAACCTTCAAAAAGGATAATCATTGTTAAAAAAAATTACTTAATTAAACTTTAATTAACACACCTCTTGTAAGCGAATGAAAATATTATGAGAATATTTAAAAGCTTATGTAAAAGAGAAAAAATATCTCGCAAATGGGACCAAAGGAATTGAAAATTGGAGTTCTGATTAATAAAGACAAGAAAAAAAGTATAGCGAAACTGTTAGAGAAAGACTATGGGAAGGAATGGGAAAAAGATGCCTCAATATTTTTTCGAGCTTTCCAAAATGTTTGAGATGGAGGACAAACAGTCGAAGAAGAGGGTAACTGCGAAGAAGAATCAATTAATTTTGGTATTTGAAAATGTATTTTGTGTTATAATATAACGATAATAATGAGAAATAAAATTCATTTTCAAAAGTTACATACATTTTTTTTGGAACATTTCAAACAGAATTAGGTGCAAAAATCGACACGTCCATTTTATTTCCCCATTTTGAGGGTCATATGGATGCTTCTGATTTCTAAACTATGATTTGTTATCATTTAAAAACAATAATACTGCATTCAATTGAATAAAAATGTTTCCAATTTTTATTAATTATCTCATATTATGTTTGGATGGACTTGCCGGGTTTTGCATCTAGGCGACTGATATACAGAAATTTATAAATTGAAAGATTATTTATGAAGCCTTTACTTAAACTATCACACATGTGTTTACGTGAGATAAAAAGAAACATGTCATGAAAAACAGGTGCGTGACTGTAAAAAATTTCCACAAATATTCTACAGCCCCTGCTGCGAAGAACAGCTTGCGACCTGTCCCCCAAGTTACACACTTCTTAAAATATTACGTCTTCAATACCATTTATCTGACGCAAAGATGTCAAGAGTTTAAGAACTGATTGCCATGTAATCAACCTTTTGAAGTATGGAAACAGCTATAGTCTGAAGGGCTAAATCTAGAGTTTAAGGGGGTTCATTTCAACGTAAAATACAGAGCAGATGTTATGACAAAATTCGGGCTTTACTGAACGTGACATTGTCATAGAGAAGAAGGACGTTGTTAATATTCTTCTGTGTCTCGAAATCCTGTATCATTATAATCAGAAACTGAAGACACCAATACGTAATAAAAAGAAACATGTCATGAAAAATAGGTGCGTAACTGTAAAAAATTTCCACATAAATATTGTATAGCCCCTGCTGCGAAGAACAGCTTGCGATCTGTCCCCCAAGTTGCACACTTCTTGAAATATTGCGTCTTGAATATCATTTATCTGACGCAAAAATGTCAACAGTTTAAGAACTGATTGCCATGTAATCAACCTTTTGAAGTATGGAAACAGCTATATTCTGAAGGGCTAATATCTGGAGTTTAAGGGAGTTAATTTCAACATAAAATACAGAGCAGATATTATGAGAAAATTCCGAGTTACTGAACGTGACATTGTCATAGAGAAGAAGGACCTTGTTAATATTCTTCTGTGTCTCAAAATCCTAAATCATGATAATCAGAAACTGAAGACACCAATACGTAACGTCAGCAAAACTTTTCGTGACCATTAATATTCCTTTAAATTCTACTCTTTATCAATAAGGAATTTGTGGCGGTTGCTCTCCTATCCTTATTGAACAGATCCCCAACCGTCTTTAACCATCATTTCTTTGCATTAAATGTCGTGGGTATTTTCTTTATAAAAATAGATTCTGGGAGGCTATGCTCTGGCATTATATGCCTCAGAGTATGATAGATATGTTAGCTACAATGAGCTTGAATGTCAATAGATTTAAAAGGTTGATAACCTTTATACACCCATTACTTTAACTCGACATCACATAGAGTGAAAAGATCATGGTAACATCGATCAAATTTATTTCAAATCAATACAATTCAGTGCGATCAAAAATACAAGCCATTAACGAATTTTAAGCATGGCAGCAATTTGAAGCTGATAGTTTCAAGCCTGTGGTTTAAAATGTGGCAGAAAATGATTTTTTTTTTACACAAAAAAAAATTAATGATGCAAAAGTACCTGAAATCTGCACTGCCATCTAATGTGGCTGCTTTAACTAGCTAAGTAATATCAAAATAAGATACTAGATTAAAAATCTACTTTCCACATGCCGAAAACAGCTGTCGCGATTAGTGAAAGAGAGAGATTAGTGTAAAGCTATAGTCGACAAGAAATGGGATATCAACATCACCTGCGCTAGCTGTATTCGCCTTAAATTTAACAATTTATTGACCCAACCCAGTAGCACGCTCTCGTAGGGGACATGTTTTTTATTTTTCATTGGATTTCATTGCAATTACATACAGATACAGAGACAAGGCCTCTAGTAGTGAGACAACAATCCTGCTAAAGTTATGCTAGATAATATCTTGAAAATTAGATAATATCTTGTGTAATTAGAATAATAAAAATTGTCATTTATTTATTTTTGAAAAAATTGCATAAAACCACCACAAATTGCAACAAAATTGTTTTCACCATAATAATATATTCAATTGTATATACATTTATAACTAAAAGCTTCCACTTTTACTTTTTTTTGCATGAACATTCAACAAGCGAAGAGAATGTACATTCAGCTCTTACTGATAAGAATACGTTTCAAGCCTTAGAACCTGCGCATTCGCCCCTTTTCAAACAATAATTTATCGCGCAATTGTAACCATAATTAATTATAGCTTTAAAAATAGTACGTTTCTCTATATTCGAGGAGAAGGGTGGGGCAACATATCACATGAATAAATATCTGTGTAAATATGATCTGTGTAATTTTTATAAGTGTTTACTACTTCTAATAGTTTTAGTATAGTTTAGGTAGGTGAATAATTTAAAAATAAGTGTAACATAATTCGTCGCTTTACAAGAAAGAAAAAATACCGTGCCGTCACTCTTCCCGCACGGCTAACGTAAGCAGAATTAATCGCGGTAATGCATTATTGACAGCATAATATATTTTGATATATGGATCGCTATCATGACAGGATGGACCAGTTATAAAACGGCATTAACATGGAGTGCAATGCAGTGTATTTAAGTACATGAAGTTATTGGATTTCGAGGCGTAATTAACCACGGACCGAGCCCTTTTCCTCTTTTATAACTTTCCTCGATAACAGGTTTTTATCCATTATTTCAGACGCCAATTTTATGGGTGCGACGATGAAAATCATGTCAAGGTGGTAGTAATAATGTCTTATTTCTATATTTACCCCAATTTTACGTCAAGGCATTGGGTATTACTTAAATCTGTGGATGAGGTATCTCAATCTTGCATTCTCATGACGGATGATATACGAATAAGATATCAGAACGTTGGTCCACACATGATGGTTAAAACAAGACAAGACACTTCCGTATTTCAGCTTCTACTACAGTGTATCAAGTATCGTAGTTTACTAAGACAATGAAAATGATCTTGATCATATATGGTCATGGATTTTAAAATAATTATTGGAGCTATACTCCAGTTTCAAAATAGTGGGCAGTACGGTATAGAACACTATTTTTCTGAGCTGGTAATACGATTCAACAATTCTCGTGTCTGTTTTACTTGTAAATTGTAAATACCGCTCCCTGCACTGTGATCTCTGCTATCTTTAGTCAGTTTAGTCTGCTATCATTTAGTTTTCTGTTTTCTATTTTGTTTTTCTCCAAGTCTAATTCGCTGATTGTCGTACATCTTTAATCTGTGTTCGTTGGTATCTATTCTGGGTTTTCTTGTTCCCTGGGTAATCTAACTCTTTTTGTATCACTTGTTGGAACGGCTTAGTTTAGATGGCGACTTTGATTGAATACTTTAGTACAATTTTACTGTACTTCAAGTTGTTGGGATTCACAATTCAGGACTCACCACTGAAGTTTTCTCGTTGGAGTTGTTGTGAGATTTATTCTCGACTTTGTGTTGGATTCTGTAGAACCTGACCTGTAAGTTTCTTTATGGTTTCTTCACATTAATGTTTAATATGCGTTTTCTTTTTTATCATTAGAACTTGCGTCTAATCTCCCATAATGTTGAGATTCTGGGCTACTTATTAAGACGCCCCACATCTAGAATAAGTAGACTAATTTTTGGAAGTCTTTTTCTAACTTTAATTAAAATTTCAGAGCTTTTTTTTATTACTTTTTTTATTCCTTATATTTTGTTAGTATTCTCTTTTTAATTACTTTTTAGTACGTTTTATTTCCTTTTATTTCCTCTTCTTCCTTTTCATTCTATTTTATTCCTTTTTCGTTTTTTCTGTTCTCTTGTCTCTCTTTTTTTTTTGGTACCTTATTTCGTCGTGCGAGTGTTCTCCGATTGTTCAACCAGAACTGAGAATACAATTTGAAAGATTGCGCCTTTCCGGCGACTTCATTTTGAGGAGAACATATACAGGGAGGAAAAAAGTTTGCATTCGTCGACATCGCCGGATCGAATGTAGACGCCACCTTGTGTCACCTTATCTGCCATCCACACTTGAAATGTAACCCATCTTTATTTTCTCCAACAGTTAACAATTTTATTATTTTTCTTGTTTAGTGCACTATATTGCAATGTTTTTTTTTATTTTGCTTGAACGGAACTATTATATATACATATTTATTTTTTTTTGTAAATTATGATTCTTTTTTTTTTGTTTGATGTGAACTATTATATCCCCCAAGTGACCACTTGGGGGATATAAAATAAAATACTTGTAGATATTTTTTGTTGTTTCTTATTATATACATTTTTTAGGATTAAATTGGCACTCTACGACGATCGAGATATACATGTTTGAATTTTGATTGCGAGAATAGATGATTGTCAATTATTTCGTGGTCTTAGTTTTAATAGATTACTAGTAACCGGTTCTCTATTAATTTAAATGATAGCCTGAGCTTCATTTCGTCGTCGACGAAATCGCAGGTCGTTTCTTATGGTTTGCGTCCAGGTTACTGGGGGTCGTCCACAGACTCGCTTTCCCTCGTCTATGGAGAGCATTTGTTTAGTCATTTGTTATCCTCACGTACCAACATAGGTGAGATTGTCGGAAATGTATGTAAAATTCCCCGGATGTATTCATTTCTTATTTTGTCTAAATGCGTGACACCGCCAGACCAGAGAAGCATCTTCATTTTAGTAACATCCATTTTCTGTTTGTCTATCTTTCTTATCGGCCAGCATTCAGGACCATAGAGAAGAGCGGGCCTTACTGCCCTTTTATAAACATAAGCCTTGATTTTTATTGATAAACGGGGATCGCATAAGATGCCTGTAAGTGATCTCGATTTTAGCCACCCATTCTGAATTTTGTTTTGGATACCCTTTTCCGTACAGGCTCTTGATATGGTTATGGATCCGAAATATTTAAACTCTTCAGCTCTTTTCAGTAGGGTGCTTTAGACGGAAGGACTTGAAAAGCCTCCTGCATTGGTCCCGGAAGAATTGCAAATACATATACTCGATCTATTGTCTGTTGACTCTTAACCCTCTTTTTCCGAATATTCTGAAATACGATGAAACGCTCAAAAGGCAATAAATCGCAAAGAAGTAAAATATATTCTGAAATTAGATATTTTTCCGAACACAATGCAACAAAAACCATTTTGGGTCTTTTTAGTGCAAAATTATCTACAATTATGACAAAAAAAGTTGTTTTTTTTATTACTTGACAAAATAAATTGGTTTCTGTTTTTAACCTGATGGTGGGAAATATAGTACATGCCCATTTTGTTCAATACTTCAAGGGGAAAATATAGGTGCAACTTTAACATCGACAAGAATAACATTATTAGTGATGACAAGCTGCAAGAAGAGATTGATATTAGGCTAGTTAACTTTTACACTAACCGGTCGAACATAGAAAATTGTACAATCTATTGCTTTTTGTCCAACTATTTTAGCCATTTTGTCCACTGTATGGTGGTCATGATCATCGTAGTTAAGTTCTTCGACTTAATAAATTTTGACTAATAAGTGATTTTCTTTTTTATATGTATAACCAACATAACTAACAATCAAAAAATAAATCACCCATCAATTTGATGTGGTTAATACAATTTTACAAAATTCAGGTTTCAAAAAATGCACGTTAAAAGTCTTACAGTCCCTTACAGTGTCTCTAGAATTATTGTAGGTCAATTTTATGTATATGTACATATATATATATATATATATATATATATATATATATATATATATATATATATATATATATATATATATATATATATATATATATATATATATATGTACTAATTATTAATAGACTTATTTTGGTTTATTAAAGATTAAAGATCATTAACGATTTAAAGATAAATCATTAAAGATTAATCTGTGAAAATTGAATACCAAAATGATGGCTAGGTAGTCATGTTCGAAGTGAATGAGTTGAAATCATCTTCATAAGCAACAAAACTATAAAATATATAAGAAGCAAGAATGTAAACATTTAGAGATATTGTCAAAAAAGGGAATATTATTTAAATTAAAATAAGCATAAAAAAATAGTAAATTATTCAAATATGTAATTATTTTATTTAGTTAAATTAATATAAAAAAGAAATACAATTTTAATATTAGAACATTGAAAATTTCTTGCTAATCTAAATTATAACGAAATTACAAATAAGTTGAGGGAACCCAATTAAGATCAGGAATTTTAGTAATACTGTAAATAATGCAGTTTTGAGGAAAAGTGAGGAAATGGCTAGGGGGACAAGGTGCGAGTGCTCGAGGCGAGGGCAGTTAGTTAGTTAGTAGCAGAGTGGTTAAAAAGACATCTCCCTAGCCATGAATAAAAGAGTTCAGCTGATAATTATGTAAGTATAATTTATTTGTTTGTAGTTTTAGGAAGTTGGGAATCTTTTCTCTTTAATTCCTTTGTTTACATTTTAATATCTTTTTATAAACAATTTATTTTAATAAATGTTATTTTTTTTACTTATCTTTTGACTGACCTTTGCTACACCCCTAGCGTGCGTATACGATCTACCAGAAAGGCGGTATACCAATATTGTATAACAATATTAACGAAATAAGTTGAAGATAATAGAGGACCCAATATACTTACTGCGGTACACCCCTTTTCATTTTTATCAAATCCGGGTGTATATTATTACCACCCGTTGAGTTCTAACTCTTAAGTAGCTGAAATCTTCAGCAATCTTATTCAAACTAAAAGACTTTCACATTAAATCATTTCTCGACAGTATGAGCAGCCTTACTGAGAGTAATCTAACTAGTAATTTTCATAATCTATTGTAATAGCAATACATTATTGAGTATTCCTTCCTCTCTCTATTAAAGGTATAACATATAGCTTGGGAATGCGTTCCAAGAAGTAAAATCATTGTTAGTGAAATTACTTTAAAACAAAATGGTGCACAATTAATAAAATCTAATGATACACAATGACTTGGTGGTATTTGTAACAGTATCAAAGGAGCGGTGAAATAAAGACACCAAAAGATTCAAAACTCAAATTAATCTTCAATCTCCATAAAATTAATCTTCAATCTCCATAAATATATTTTGCATATTTTAACAGTTAATTGGGCTCAACTTGATTTATTATATTGACCTATTTATTGTATATTCCATCAGCTTTAAGCTCGATGAATATAGAAAAGTTGGTTTGTAATGCTAAGCATCTATTATAATAAACAATAAGGGCAACTCATTTTTTTTTTGGTTGAAGAAGCACCTTTGAATAGCTACTCAAAAGTACCACGCACTATGAAGTAAATAAAAAATACAAGCCTATTGTGTGTCTCTTTTTTGTTAGCAAAGTAATTTAAAATGTATTTTCATTGATTTTCGATAATGGTAGAACGGGTAAAATTGGAATGTTCAGCTTTGTATAATAAATTATATTTTCTATATAAAAGAGGTTAAATTTTTATTAGGCTTTTTATGATTCAAGGCCCAAATTATTATAAAGGTTTATATGTACAGGGTGCAAAGTTATATGAAAAATTTTACAAGAAAGAAACAAACAAAAGCGAACGAAGTCTTCCTCAACTCCCAAAGCTTTTTTTATAGCTAGAGTCTTCACTCTAATCATCTTCCTTATAAAAAATAAAGTTGACATTATCCAAGAATCTAATGCAGCAAATCAATTATGATTAAAATTTAAGGACAATTGAAAATAACGTATCTGTTTACTTCGCCAATATTAATTGATAGGCGTAATGGCCTTGATGGGTTTTGTCGGCAAGTCGAGCGAGATCACCGCTCTTTATTCACCCATCGTGTAGACCGGGATAGTCATACGAAGGTAGGCCGAAGTTTGCTTCCGCTTTCGCGTGTCTCTACGCGAGAGGCAAGTGCCGCCTGCAAATAAGACCCGCGCGACTGACAGCGGTTCACTCCCCCCGACCTCCTTTGGCCCTGACGCCTTTAAGTCCTGCTGGCAAGGACTTCTTCTGAGCTTTTTCTTTTCTTAATCTTTGGCCGCCTTGTTTTGCCGCATCGCTTCGCCAGCGTCAGTCCCCAGGAGGTGTCTTGTCGTGAATGCCGTGACCAGCACGACGCCCGGGAATTGGGTCATATCAGGCGATCTTCCACGACAGTTTGGATGAACCGCGTCACTTGGATCGCCGTCAGGAGAGTGAGTCTTGTTACTCGGGATTGGTTCTTTTCTATTAGAAAAGGATCCCAGGGTTTGAAGTCAGATGTGTCTGAGAGAGAAGTGGTGTGTCTTTCCTGTAATAGAAAATGGTTGAAGGATCGTAGGGCCCCCTGACATAAAAATAGGTTAGTGAAGCAATAGGGCTGTAATAAAAAGTTATGTTTAACCTTCAAAGAGTGTTTATGAGGTTATACTACCTGGATCTTCGGTCTCTTGTGTCTTCCTGGTCTTCCTGGGTTGTAGTCCGAAGCTGCTCGGATGAGGGGGTTGTCATGAGCACCTGCTTGATCGTAGAGTTTCCGAGCCCTGGCTCGGATTTTCTCCGTCACAGTGGTCAAGTCTAGGTCTCCCTGGATGTCGATGTTCCTCACGTACCACGAGGTGTCTACGGCACTGCGGAGGGCGATATTTTCGACGGCCTGAATCCTCTTCATGTGTGTCTGAGCTGCGTAGCCCCAAGCTGTCGATGTATACATCAGTTGGGGCTGAAGGACTTGCCGGATGAGGAGAAGCTTGCTCCTGAGCTTCGGCAGGCTGTTGTTTCCCGTCATCGTCCAGAGTCTGGCCGCGGTAGCTTTGGCGCGTCCCGTCACCTCTCCATATCAACGACTTGTCCATGACAAGGTACTTGGTCTTGTCCCACCATTAGATATCCTCGCTGTTGAAGCTCACATGTCCTTTCGGGGTTTCCCGCGCCTACTTGAAAAGTACTGCCGTGCTTTTCTCTGCGTTAACGGCTACCTTCCACTTGTTTTTACTTTTACCGTGGTGTCATAATTATATTTTTGTTACTATTACATTATTGTGTTACTATTATATTTTATAGTAATAATATTTTCAAGTGAAGACAAAATTTTCATTAAAACATCCAGAAAATCAGGAAAATGGGAAATAATTTTTATGATATGAAACTGAAACAATTAAAGGACTTAAAAATGATGGCGCTATCGATTGATATCACTACGTTAGTGGTATTCAAGTGAATGCTATACTATTAAGCTTAAAATAGCTTTATAATATCGAATTCATTTCTGAATAATATTAATCGGGAAAAGCAAAAGACCAGTTCTCTATGAATACCGAAAGATTATACGTTATTTGACACGTGGTTCACCAACCTAGTTGGCATCATCAGTAAGAAGTTAAGAGTACTAATTTTCACCAACAACCTGCTGTTAGTACCCATATCCGCACCGGGTATCCAAAGTGAAACGCCTCTGGAACAGAGACAGAAACTCAAAGTTACTAATGTAACACAAATAGTAATAAAACGGAGAATATCATATTGAGATGAACACAAATTGCTTTCAGAAAAATAATTTGGATTCAAAAAAAGAGTCTCTGCAGGAGGTGCAATTGTAAATTTAACCAATTATATATACCAAGGACTTGACTGATAATGATTAGACTATCTATATTTTTAGATTTAGCCAAGGCACTCAACATAGTTTGTCATGAAAACCTAGTTGAAGCTATTGAAGACCTAGAATTTAGAGTAGTAGTTTTAGAACTCATTAGAGAATACTTGAACACTAGAATGCAGTATGTCAAAATTGAACCACATCGTAATGACCAATGTGCAATACGTAATGGCGTTCCTCAAGGTACCGTGTCAGGTCCTATTTCTTCACCATATAAATATCCACCATATACGTATATAAATGGTCCCCTTGCGTTAAACACATAGTGACATCATATCTCTTGCAGACGATATGGTATTGACATATAAAGCTAAAAGTGTATAAGGGATATGTTTGTAAACAAAATAAAAACAAATTGGAGAAACCACACAAAATCGTGTGATACGCGGTCTGACTGAAAGGTATAAGACCACAACGATGTGACCGCCTCTGATTGGTTGTACTTGCTAGCCAATCAGTGACCACGTCGTAATCAGCAAAGGATAAAATCTCCCGAGCCTCCAAAGTTCCCCGCCTCCACAAGAAGACCGAAGAGCTGAAAGTCATTCCCGACGAGCAGTTCGCCTATAGACCACGACACTCGACGGAGCTACAAGTGCTGCGACTGGTAGAATACATTACGGAGGGGTTCAATCGGAAGAACGTGACTGCAGCGATGTTCCTAGACGTCCCCAAGGCCTTCGACAGAGTGTGGCACGACGGACCTCTAGTCAAGATGTTAGACATGGGTTACTCGACGGGCCTGGTGAAGCTGATCAAGTTCAACCTGAGAGGAAGGCATTTCCGAGCCAGAGTAAGGACCTCTGTATCAGACTACAGGACCATGGAGGCCGGAATACCGCAGGGCGCGTTGCTGTCACCCCGTCTCTTCAACATCTTCACCTCAGACCTGCCAGGGACGGAGCGCACAGCCACTGCGTTGTACGCAGACGACACGGCGATCGCCGCGAAGTTGAGTTGAGGGCACGCACGGCAACAATATACCTGCAGCAAGCTACCGAGGAACTAGCCGACTGGTGCAACAAATAGAAGGTGGCCATCAACGGCGAGAAAAGCACGGCGGTGATTTTCAAAAAGACACGGGAAACCCCGGATGGATACGTGAATTTCAACGAAGAGGACATCCAGTGGCGAGACAAGACCAAGTATCTTATAGTCGTCATGGACAAGTCCCTAACACGGAAAGACCACATCCACCAGGCGAAGGGGTCCCCCAAAGCTACCGCTGCCAAACTTTGGACGATAACAGGAAACAAGAGCCAGCTGAACTTCAGGAACAAGCTGCTTCTTCATCCGACAAGTTCTTCAGCCCCAACTGATGTACGCATCGACAGCTTGCGGCTTCTCTGCTCAGACACACCTGAAGAAGATTCAGGCCGTTAAGAATGTCACCCTCCGCCGTGCTGTGGATGCACCGTGCTACATGAGGAACGCTGACATCCGGCGTGACCCGGACTTCACCACCGTGATGTAGAAAATTCGAGCCAGGGCTCGGAAGCTCTACGATCAGGCAGGTGCCCATGATAGCCCTCTCATCCGAGCGGCCTCGGACTACAACCCAGAAGAACCAAGAAGGCAGAAGCGACCCAAGATCCAGGTAATATAACGGAACAGACCCCCTCTACAGATCAAAGCAAAACTTTTATTACAGCCGAGCCCTATAGCTCAACTAACTATTTATATGTCAGGGGCCCTATTGCCCCTTTAATTATTTTCTGTTTTAGGACAGACACACGACCTTCCCTCCACACAGCTGACTCCTAACTCTGGGATCCTTCTCGAACTGAGAAGGACCCCTCCCGAGTAACAAGACTCACATCCTGACGGCGATCCAAGTTGCGCGGTTAGTCCACATTGTTGTGGAAGATCGCCTGACATGACTTAAATTCCCAGGCGCCGCGCTGGTCGCGGCGCCCACGACGAGACACTCCCCGGGGAGCTGACGCTGGCGAAGCGATGCAGCAAAACAAGGCGACCAACGACAAAGAAAGAGCCGAGAAAAAGTCCCTGCCAGCGGTACTAAAGGTGTCAGAACCAAAGAAGGCCGAGGGGAGCGAACCGCTACCAGTAGCGCGGGTCTCATTTGCGGGCGGCACTTGCCTCTCGCGTAGAAATTCGCGAAAGCGGAAGCAAAGCTCGGCCCACCTTCGTATGACGGTCCCGGTCTACGCGATTGCCGAGTAAAGAGCGGTAATATCGCTCGACTTGTTGCAAACCCATCAAGGCCATTACGCCTGCCAATGAATATTCGTGTGTTCCAGAGTTCAGTCGAATAAAGAGCATTTCGCACCGGTTGGCCCAACACCTCAGATCATCATCAGGTTATCTCAGGTCATCATCAGGTGTCAGGGCTGGATGCTCGTCAGAGTTCTCATTCGATCGCTACAAGATATGCCTACAAGACTACTTTTTGACAACAGAAAATATTGAAGTTTTATTTCACATAATATTTGTTAGTTTTGTCGATGCACTAGGTAGGGCCCGAGTAAGTAAAAATGGTTCAACAAATAATAATCCTTTGAAAAACAGAAGAAATAGTTTTAATAGTGAATGAATAACATCAGTCATAACAAACCTTTACGTTAGGTCCTAGACAACATACTGCAAGATTCAGTCAGCAGGAATTGTACGATAATATTAATTGGTACATCAATTAATATTTGGAACATGAACCTCAATAAAGCCTTAAATTTCCCCGCAAGCGATAAACCTTTAAGTGATTTTTTATAATTACTTCATAAGTATTTTATTTTAGGATTTCTATTACTTTTTGATGTTCTGTATTTAAATGTTTGAATACACAATAACACTAACGGGTGTGCCCTTCTAAAATTTCCCTGATATCCTTCTACCATTCAAACTATTTGTTTACGTTTATGGATGAATAAAACTCGTAGTATAATGGTATCTGGGACGGCAAGTTGAATGGCCAAGGACATAAACTACTACGCATATTTAAGTAAATAACAGATAGTTCGCACCTTTACAATGTTTTTTTTACACCTAAATATTTTGGTTGGCGCAGAAGTATATTCACAGGTTTATAATGCGTATACAAATAATACTAAACTACGTAATTTACCCGAATATTCGAGGTTCTACGTCGATAATCTTGAAAAAAGTATAATAAAATTGATAATTGGTATTTTTTAAATTCGTTCCACGTGCTGATAAAATTGATATATTATTGTATAGAATGTATTTAGACATCGAGGATAGATATAACAACAACAAAAATAAAAATATACAATCACGTAGTGGAACGATAAACTAATACCAAATAAAAATTACTGTAAAAATTATGAGAGCGCAATTTCCTTATTACAAAACTCGTACTGCAAATGTATAAATAATTAAATATTAAAATCAAATTAATTAGTTAATTAACGTTAGAATTAGTATTTTTATATTAAGCCACGTCGAAAACAGGAAGACATTAAAATTTTATTTTTACGGATATCGATTTTTTATAGGCACCTTAAATAATGTATGAATAATATAATTGTATATTGAATTATTATATATTGAAATAATCGATAGAAATAAAATCTAGCACACTTGACGTGTATAGCACTGGACGTCCGGTAGTGCATTTCAATATATGTGAGAGCATCCAAAATTCGTCAAGAGATAAACAGTTTTAAACCTTAAAACGGACATTTTCGCATCTCTATTTTGAAATTGAGTGGCCAAGAAAAAATAAACCAACACATAAATGCAGAATATATGTTTTATGCGACAGTTTTACTATTTTTCAATTTTTCTTAAATAGTCCACCATTGTGCCTTCTCATGACCCATGGACAGGGTGGGGTGTGTCCTACACACCTAAAAATCAGTAGATGTCATCTGCTAGACGTCCCTAACCAGAATCAGGGGAAACCCGATCGATCCGACACAATTTAATTGAGTGATCGTTATAATAAAACCAATTTCTCGAATAGTCCACAATCGTGCTTTCTCATGACCCATGTACAGGGTGGGGTGTGTCCTATCCAACTCAAAGTCAATAGATGTCGTCTGGTAGATGTCCCTAATCAGAATCAGTCGAAACCCGATCGATCCGATACGATTTAATTGAGTGATAATGCTTACAAAAACAATTTCTCAATTAGTCCACCATTGTGCTTTCTCATGACCCATGAACACGGTAGAGTGCGTTTATCACTTCAAAATCAATAGGTACTGCCTGGGAGACATCCTCGATCAGACCCAGCCAAAACCCGATCGATCGGACACGATTTAGTTGATTTATCGTGCTAACAAGAATAAATGCCGACGACAACGACAACGCCACACACATACACAAAATGGTTCTTGTCTGGGTGTCTGTCATAGTCGTCGTTGTCGTTGGCATTAAAATTTCTTGTTAGCATGATCAACTCAACTAAATCGTGTCGGATGGATCGGGTTTTGACTGATTCTGATCGGGAACGTCTCCCAGACGACATCTATTGATTTTGAGGTGGATAGGACACACCCCACCCTGTCCATGGGTCATGAGAAAACACGACGGTGGACTATTTGAGAATTTTTTTTTGTTAACACGATAACTCAACTAAATCATGTCAGGTCGATCGGGTATTGACTAATTCTGATCGGGGACGTCTCCCAGAGGACACCTATTGATTTTGAGATGGATAGAACACACTCTACCATGTTCATGGGTCATGATAAGGCAGAATGGTGGACTATTTGAGAAATTTTTTTGTTAGCACGGTCACTCAATTATATCGTGTCGGATCGATCGGGTTTCGACTGATTCTGATTAGGGACATCTACCAGAGAACATCCATTGATTTTGAGGTGAATAGGACAAACCCCACCCTGTCCATGGGTCATGAGAAAGCACGATGGTGGACTATTTGAGATAAATTGAAAAAAGTAAAACTGTCGCATAAAACACATATTCTGCATTTATGTGTTGGTTTATTTTTTCTCGGCCACCCAATTTCGAGATAGAGATTATCTACGTGAGGAAAAGTCCGTTTTAAGGTTTTAAAACTGTTTATTTTATAATTAACAAGGGTTAACTCAAAAATTCACATCTAGAGTGTCCTACCGCAGGAAGAGCCCCATGTTCACAACCTCTTCATTTACATATGACGTCTAAGATCCTGTGATATATAAATGGATACATCACAAGTGTGTACTTATCGAGAGCAATAATATCAGTAGGGGCACTAACAAAACTATTTTTAAATTCCACATGTACCTATCGTCGTAGGAAAGGAAATTATAATTAACCGTGTATTTTAGGGCATTCTAAGTGAGTGATTTATCTTACAAAGGTGTTTCAAAACGTTTAATTCGAGTACGTTAAGACAAGACGTAACTCTATTTTTAAAAAAAGCCAGGCACTCTCTGTTCGGAAAGTAGGGGAACAGGAAGTGATTACATACATCGAAATTGTTCTTTTATCTCCAGTTGTTTTGATGAACGAAATGTATTTCCTGTCAGTAGAAATTTTGTTAATAATGTTATTTAGGATCACTTGATTTTTTCAAGCTTATCCACCCTGACGTATTATTCGCGAAATTTCATACATTGAAGTGTGTAAATATCCTGAAACACAATACATCTGTACAGTTTGTATAATGGATCTTTGCGCGTGTATCAATTTAGTGATGACACACGGCTCACATGCTACACCACTCGCAATTGTTACTAGTATGCCACAATTACGTATGTCTAGCGACATATGTTTCAGTCAACTACGTACGGCATAGACAGTTAATAATTTGCCGAACAAAATGCAATTATGAAGTCACGTCTTAGCTTTATTATATAATGTGATTCATTGGCGTCTCAATATTTCTGTAAAATTTATTTCACTTTTGTTTCATTTATTTTGATATTTGTTGAATTTATTTAATTTATTTTGATGGAAATATCACTTCCATTGAATGTTTTTGTGGAGAACATTTTCATTGCTCTGTCATAGGTTGACGGATTTGTATTGTACTAACTGTTACCCTAGAATACATATGTTTTCGGCACGACACTGTTCAGAAATATCAGTTGATTGATTCATACGATTGTTTACCTGTAACGCACACGCAAAGAATCATACAAACTATACGAAACATTTATTGTTTTATTATTAGCTGATTAATTTTATGAAAAACTCTAAAATACGTCAACCTTATTTTGGTTCTTGAATCCCGATCAGTTACACGAATAATCAGCGTCAAGCAGTTCTTAAGGCGTTACTTCTGCAGAAAATTTGACTCTGTTCAATATGATGTTTCGTTCCAGCTTCAGTAGTTCTTTAACCAAATAATGATGATGATATTTCTTACTAAAGAATTTGATTTGAACGAAAAAGAGCTCTTCCTCATTTTGGTGTTTGCGTTTGTTGACGATTTTTTCCGAGTGACGATACTTGGATCCCTGAAAAATGGACAGGACAATCAACTGAATAGCCATCATATTCACCTGATTTGACCCTCTTGAATTTCTCCTTGTGAAAACGGATCTATTTTTATCAGCCAACTAATTTGAAGGATCTAAAGCGACGAATTCGAATTGAAAGGTTTGTGATAACGTTTTGGTGGCGGATATCTTGAACCAGTTTAAATTTTTTGTTAAAAAAAAACTCCTATTTCCCTTGTTTCTATTTTTCTTTAACTAGTTTGTATTTTATAAACGGTAAACAGGAAATCTCTAGCATGGGATACCATTATACTCGAAAAGCTTTATGGACCTGGTTTTAGGGTTTAAGCTTGTTTTTGTTAAATAAGGTAAACGGTTGCAGTTTATGTAAATACCTTGGGGTGATTAGTAAAAATGAGTTTGTAGAATTGTTTGTGAGTCCTACAAATATAATTTTCACTCTAAGCTATTATCGCATAATGGATAACTTTAAAGAATCAGGTTAAAGTCCCTACAACTTAACTGCTACATTGAAACTACTTTAAAGTTCTAAGATTTTCTGAGTGACAAATAAATAACACCGTCAACACTTGGAAGTACTCTGATTTGATGAGGAACTATCATTCAATACTATTCATTTTATCGCTATTTGCCAAATAAAAATCTCTCTTATCTTACCGATAAACGGGACAGTCTACCTGAGCCTAGCCATAAAAACAAGCCACGGTATGATTTGAGATTTTTTATTTGGCAAATAGCGATGAAATAAACTATACACATTACAACAGTTATTGAAGAGAAAATAAAACTATATTACTATAATTATATATAGTTTTAATAGACAGTGGTAAAAACTATAAATCCAATAATGTTATGGCTTAGGGATTTTAAGTGTAATGTAGTAAATAATTAGTGAAAATCACGTAATAATTACCCACTGGTGGAGTAACTTAAATGGCTGCTGGGAGTTTCTAAGATAATTAATTGACTATAAATTTGTAAACGGTAATGGTCACGTAATCGCATCCAATTTTGTTTATAAAAAAGATGATAAGCTAACTAGATTTGAGTACCTCCTGGTATATTTGCTTAAAACCTCACAATCTCCCTGTTAGTTTTCCGATATATTTTTTCTTTAAATTTAATTTATTCCAATACTTAAATAAAATATTTACGACCTTTGTTTTACTAAATGTTTATTTCACGATCATAATACATGTATGTATACTTCCATAATAATGAATATAGTCGTTTTATTTAGTTTTCAATGAAATAAAATACAAACCTCCTAGGTTTTACAAATGTAGATGTTTTTACAAAATATATCTCATTACTTTTTTATATTGTCGTTTATTAGCTGGTATTATTGCTATTAATTTTTACTACAACTACACCGAGATTAATTTCAATAATCATCCTAATTACAAAAATAGCAATGTAAAGGTGTAAGTCATACATACGTATTATTATAGAAATAATATATTGTAATAATAATATTACTATTGTTATTCATTTAGATATCTGGGGAGTATTTCTATAAAAATGTTTTTGTATAACTCTTAGTTGAATACGGCAATATGCCCAGAGGCCATAAGCGTTTATTGTGACAAAAAAATTACATGTAGAATATAACTCCAGCGACTGATCTTTAATTACGCTAAATTCTAAATCTAGAGTTTATCTCTAGTTTAGTTTATCTTGTTTACTTTATCTCTATCTGGCTATGTGAGTCAAAATTTTGGGCAGGGGCATGTTTGCTTTTCCTAAAAATATTTTTGGTGGTTAATTTTCATGAAATACTCTGCTATTAAAGAAATAATTAAACGAATGAATTCAACGATTTATTTTATTGCAAATAATTTCTATACCATACCATACCATAGCTGTCTTCCAGTTCAGAAAAGATCGTAAAGGCTTTACGCTGTACTCGGTGTAATGATTTACAATTAGCATATATGCAAAATTAGGCTTTATCTATCTCCTATTTTACAGGGCACTGACCGCAATGCTTCCGGGTTACCGGACTTATGTAAGCGGTTATCCCGATATCCAGAAAATATTGCAGCAAAATTGCCTTTAAGGTGCATCTGTTTAACATCGTCAGACCTGTAATTATTCTATCAAAAAGATAGGGTCTTCAGCTGTTTCAGTCGCTAGTTTAAGTGGAATAATTATATGGAGCTATAAATTTGTCTAAATAGAAAATATATTTTTCTACTACAAGGAAATTGTCAAAATAATTATGTATATTCTACCTTCGTAATATATTCTAGAACAAGGAACTTTACGGTGTGTACATTTACTTATTAATTTTATCTTCAATCATGCATTGCACTCAATGGGTGAGCATTGGGCGAGAACTGAATAATTTTTTTGACTGGATTTAATCATTCGCAGTTAATTTAACGTTTCAATATGTTTTAAGAAATTATAAATAGCTCTATATTCTACAGAGTACATCATGGAGAATGTGATTAATATCGCCTTCTGTATATTTGTATTATTTTATATAAATATATTATTAATTTATTTTAGATAAAAATAAATTATCTTGTTATTTTAAATAAAATCAAATCAATAACTCCATATCTTGTTTTTATTATAGAATGGTATTAGAATCAATAAAAAATATGTAACGCAAATTATGATAGATTAACAAAATAGAATATGTTCTATTTGAAACACATGATCAATTTGTCAAAATTGAGAAAGTTCGATTTCATTCTCTAGATATTCTGTACATTATACCCTATACATTATTTTTAACAAATAACGCATTTATGCAAACCCTCTTTGCCAAACTTTCAGTTTCATATTAGTTGTACTTTGATTGAGGCAAAATTTAGAAATAAGGCTATTCAATAAATGGAAGATGAGCAGAAGAGAAGTTATGGAATGGCCAGCTAGATCTCCGGATCTAACTTCCGCTGGATATTAAATTTTTCTTCTAAAATACGAGCCATGTAATTAAAATCATTCAAAAGTACTATACACTTCATCGCTATTTCCCAAATAAAAAACTGTTATCTTGCCGATGAACGGAACAGTCTACCTGTGCCTAGCCATAAAACAAGCCACGGTATGTTTTGAGATTTTTTATTTGGCAAATAGCGATGAAATAAACTATACGTAAAACAAACTTCTAACTGTAAACACAAAATAAAATTCAGATACATAAAAATGTCTAAGCAACTTTACGTAATGTTTGTCAAAAAAAAAAACCCTTTCTAGAAGAAAAGAGAAGAAAAGCATTTGGCTTTTACAGGGACGTATTGCCTAAAGAGTTTGTTGGTATGCCAATATTGAATTTTAAATATTGTTTTATCGATTTATTCAAAAATCAAAAGACAGCTGTAAAAATAAAAACAACGTTCGATTAGGTATTTGAAACAGGTATTCCAAATAAAGTATTACTTGCATACTGTTGCTATTTAAAAATTTTTTTAAAGAGGCCTTCTGATTATATCACTATTTTATACTATATTATAATACAGATTATATACTATAACAAAAATACTATTTTTACATTTTAATGTAGGTATGCCAATTTTCGTTCTCTTAGGTCTTTCAGTTCCAAAGTTGAAGGGAGAGGGAGTTCAGACGCGCATTTTATATATAAGTTTTGATATCCATTATTTATTCTTATACGACTTCAATAAATAATCCACTTCAGACAGATTTTTTTACAGCAAGTTATGTAAAATTAAATTCCTTTTTTTCTAATATAGGCATTATGGGGGTTTAAGTAACAAAGTTTTGAAATATTTGCGATTTTATTAGAAATTCAAGAATTTTTAGTGAAGATTTTATCAAATTAGCCATGATTAGAAACAATCAGTAATGTCAGTCATTCTCTTATATCAAAAAATGCCACCGCGTTTAAATTACACCCACAAAGACTTTTTGAATTTTTTTATTATTTATGGAGAATATGATAAATATCAAGAACTTCTAGCACATCTGCTACTCGATATCCACAAAAACGGAAAATAACACTAAACACTGTAATATGTCTATTAATTGGATTGAAGACGCTTTGCATAAACTAAAATAGATAAGATAAAAATCAACTAAAAACATGATTCCGTTCTAATTCAATAATTGTTCAAAATTGCGCCCTCGAACCTCCACACATTCTTTGCACCTTCGGATTAGTTCTTCATGGGTAGCTCTTCTAATTGAATCCTGTGATAAGTATTGAAATGTATTTCTTACTCTTTGCATACAATCTTCAATAGTTGTTAATGGGCTCTCATAAACTTTATCTTTAATAGTTCCTTAAATAAAATAATCTAAAATTGATAAATCGGGCGAGCGAGGAGGCCATAGGAAAGGTCCATTATTGGCGATCCATTGATCGTAAAAAGTTTCTTGTAAAAAATTATTTATCAAGTACGCGTTATGTGGGGGAGCACTATTGTGCCGATAATAAATGTTTCTATGTTCGGCGAGAGGTAAATTTTCTAAATAGTTATTATTCAAATTTTGTAAAATATTTAGATATCTTTCACCTAAAAAAAAAAAAAAAAACAAAAACAAAAAAATTAACTATACGTATTAGCAGAAGAAGAAATCTTTATAACTTACTGTTTAAATTCTCCTGATAAAATTCTAATACCACCACTCTATCGTTTCTTATGGCACAGTAAACATTAAACTATCAACGTTCTTGAAAATTTCGCTCCCTGAACACATGAGGATTCGAGAGTCACTCCAAGAATGCGAATTGTGTGGATTAAAAAGTTAAGTTTTAGTAAATTTTGCTTCAGTTGACCATATAATATTTCTCAAATAAGAATCGTCGCCTACAGACCTTATTAGAATAAATTCACAAAAATTTTCTGTTCTTAGGAAATCTGTTTCTTTTAATCGTTGAACTATTTGGAACGCAAACAGGTGAAATTTATGTTTAATTAAGATTCTGTGAATTGAATCTTTGCATAGTCCCGATTCCAAAGCAGCTTGTCTTAATGACATTATTGGAAATGCACTAAAATACCCCAGAATTGCTATTTCAATGTTTTCGTCATCAACAATAGGCTTCCGCTTTTGAATTCTTGCCTTGACAGAGCCATCGTTTTTAAAATTATCCACTTTGCGTTTCACAGTGTTTGGTGACGCTTTCCGTTTTTGTGGATAGCGAGTAGCAAATGTGCTACAAGTTCTTGACATTACTTTATCACATTCTCCATAAATAACAATCAAATTCAAAAATTCTTCGTGGGTGTAATTTAAACGCGGTGGCATTTTTTGACATAAGAGAATGACTGACATTACTGATTGTTTCTAATTATGGCTAATTTGATAACATTTTTACTAAAAATTCTTGAATTTCTAAGAAAATCGCAAATACTTCAAAAATTTGTGACTTAAACCCCCACAATACCTATATTAGAAAAAAAGGAATTTAATTTTACATAACTTGATGTAAAAAAAATAGGGTATTCCGTTTGAACTAAACAAGTTTTCGCGATTTGAAGTTTACAAAATGTAACGTCAAAAATGGAACACTTGGTATACTATTACTGAATGTAATTCAATTGTGGAGTGCATCTCTCCTTGTGTTCTTTCTACATGCCAAGAAGCAAATTAGTATCTTTTACACGAAGAAAGTTTTAAATGTTACTGTAAACCATTACACCTGTCAAAAATTTTTTTAAATGTCAAATATCCCTAAAACGGCTGGGTTTAGGCATAGGGTATCGTACATATTTTTAACTCATAATTTCATGCTATTTTCTAAAACCCTAAAAT
The DNA here is from genome assembly GCA_037954035.1 of Rosalia funebris. Lineage (NCBI taxonomy): Eukaryota > Metazoa > Arthropoda > Insecta > Coleoptera > Cerambycidae > Rosalia > Rosalia funebris. The sequence continues at coordinate 10,322,910 of JAZFAV010000022.1, forward strand.
ATATAGGGTGTTCCATTTAAAATAAGCAAGTTGGTATCGACTTCCGGTATAACCGGAAGTGCCAGATACATGTAATTATTTTAGTTAAATTGTCCACACTGCTATTAGTATCTTCTCAAATTTTCAATATTCTCTGGTGCGTACTTTTCCCTATATCAATGGATGAAGTTCCTGGTGAGACACCTCGTATAGAGATTATTAGAGTAAACACTAAAACGTGTTATTGGACCAGTCCTATTTAAAATGCACCGGAGTTTGTATTTACTATTTACTTACAATTTCAAAAAACAACGTACCGATTGTTCATTGATACTTCTTGACCGTGACCCGTTTCTTTGTTTGTAATAAAAACAAATCTAATTTTCCACTAAATTAATCACAACAGTACATTTGTTGTATCCAATTATTAATTACAGAAATAACGATTTACCTGATTGTTATGGTAAGCCACATGTCATGGTAAATGAGAAAATAATCTGCAATAACCTCGGCGCCGGCGATGCAATGGTCTTCTAGTACAGCCTGATTTAGTTTTTAGTTTATTGTACGTTTGGTGTTTCTTCAAACAAATTAAACGCCTATGTAGAAATATTATAGAGTATCAAAAATCCTATGCAAATAAAGTATCAAAAACAGATCCAGCATACAGATATAGAACACAATTGATAGAATGTGAGATTTGGGGAATATTATTTTAGAACGGAAATGTCGCCCAGATTTTGTTCAAATTCGATATATGAGTGGACGATCATCAAAAAGAATTCTATATACTATCTATCTTAGAAGCAAAATGCATCTAAACTAAGCATATGACAGTCAAAAAATGTTTTAATTAAATTTTGTAGTTGGAAAGCGTTGCACAAAGAACAAATTTATGTTACATTAATCTTGTACAGGGATTATCAATAGTAGTGGCGGCTCGTGAGATTTACAACTGAGGGGGCAATAAATAAATATTAATTTATATATATTTTTAACAGTGTTTCAAGCCAGGTTTTAAATATCAGAATAAAATTATTAAATTAGGTACATACCTATTTAGCTTTAATTAATTTTCTTGAAAACAAAATCCATACGCCTTTCTTACGTTGGGCGAAATGGTTGGTTGGGTTCATTGAAATTTGTGGTTGACGTTATTAGTTTTTTTTTTTAATTGAACACATTGCTAATGCACATAGTCTACTGTCTTTCATGATATTTCTGGAAAATGTTTTTATTCTGTTTAAAGTAGAAGAACATTGCTCACTCTCGGCTGTCGTCATTGGCATTGTACACAAAATTTTTAATAATTTTACAGTCTCTACAAACGAAGATGTTAAGTTATTTTCATAAAAACATTGTATTAATGTTAAGGCACTCGCAGGAGTTGCAAAATCTGGTCTACTATAAAGCACTATTAGTTCATATTTAAATGCAATTGGATCCAAATCAGAAATGTTAATAGCTTTCTGAAATTCGGTTTCGTTAAAAGGTATATGGAAAACAACTGAGGTTGAAGAAGATGAGCTATAGAGAAGTAATCACTAAACATAAGCCGGTCATCAATATGAAAAATAATAACATCACACGCTTCTTTAGCAACCATTGCATGTTTGTCTTCAAAACGCTGCTTTTTACGGTGGGAAGGTCTCTCGTGGTCTTCATTATCACTGTTTTCATTTTCTCGGTAAACCAATCCGCTAAATCGTACATACTTTTATTAAATTTTCTCGTATAACTTTTGGCTCCTGATATATTCTGGAAAATTGTCATATTCGGCCGAAGACATCCCAAATCTTTCATTTGGACCTTTGTCTCGTACGTGAACTCATCGTTATCTATTAATTTTAAAATATTGTCTACTAAATTATTCATCACGAATAAATAGTCCCATAAACTCGTAAACAGCAATAATTGAAAGTATGCAGTAGATTTAAGAATATATGTAGCGCGACACACGACCACCACAACACACTCTCTGAAAGCCGCTTGGCTTGAGGCAACTTGGTTTTAGCCCAAAGGATGACGTAATTCGACGGGCTTTAGCTGCATGCGCTACGCTTCTCTCCTCCGAACATCCCGAGTGACGCGGAACTACTTCGTAGGTTACCCCGCTGTACACTCGCTGTAACCAGTAGTACACCCTCGTTCACATATTGCACGGTTCCAGCAAAGCGGCCAATTAAAATTAAATTTCAATTAAAATAATTATAAAAAAATGGAACTTCAATTGGCATAATGATAAAATTTATGCAGAACCTGAATTAAATTATTAATAAAATATAGAACTTTAAGAACTTAGGAACTTTAGTTGGGGGGGGGGGCACTGCCCTGTTGCCCTCCAAGCACCAGCCACCACTGCTCAATAGCGTTCAATAGGGACGCTCGAAATGTGATACGTAATAGCGGACCATGTTGTTAAATCAACATCTGTCAAATTTATTGTTAATTATTCAGTAGTGTATGGCAAATCACCATGGAACGTTGAACAACGTGTGCAAATCATTAAATTTTATTTTTAAAATCGGTGCTCCGTTCGAGAAGCATTTCGCGCATTACGATTTTTATCCTCGCCACAACCGTTGCGCCGAGTCAACTATTCAACGTTTGGTGGCCAAATTCGAGTCAACCGGATTAATGAATAATCAGCCAACACCCGTACGTCACCGAAATTCAAGGTCTGCTGAAAACATCGCTGCTGTGCATAAGGGTGTACGGGAAAACCCGAGACAGTCAATTTCTCGTCGTTCACAAGAACATGGCTTTTCCGCCATTTCAATATGGCGAATTTTGCGTCGGTACTTAGGCCTGCATCCGTATAAAATTCAACTGACTCAGGAACTTTAGGTAAAAGACCATAGAAAACACCATGTGTTCGATGATTGGGCTCTGGAGTAGTTGTAAGTTGACCCAAATTTCGCCAAAGAAATTATCTTTAGCGACGAGGCCCATTTCTGAATGAATGGATATGTGAACAAGCATAATTGTCCGATTTGGGACGATACTTCCTTTCCTTTAAAACTCTTTTATTCTTTCTACTTTCTACATCTACAATGATAATAATAGTATGTTTAACAACATATATACATATACATAAGGTACACATGTTCGTTGGCGTCGTCTTCTTTCCGAAACAGAGAGGAAGTAATGGCGTTGCCCCGTCGCTGTTCTGACTGGCCGCACATTTATCATTTTTGTTATTGTTTATATTCTTCCCTGTTCCCGCCAATACAGGGATTTATCTGTTTATTTTTAACGCTGTTATTTAGATATTAAATTTTATTTATTTATTTTTTTCTGTTCTTATTTTTGTTTTACGTGTTTTGTCAGGGAAGAAATAGAAAAACCTGCTCCAGATAATTTTTCGTTTGACTTTCGATTGCTACTTGTCTTAATTTATAAAGTATCCTGCTTCACGCCCGTCATCCACACTGTGCATTTCTGCTACCGTGTGTTGAGCAGGTCGTCGGCAGGTATCTTTGAGTCTGTTTAAGTTTACATTGATATTTTATTCTATTATTCTACGGAAAATGCTATCTCTCGCTCAGTTTCTTCGCGAATACAGTTTTATGTATAGTTCTGAATACCGAGCTTCTGACAGCTTCCGTAATTTCTAATTCTTGCTTCTTTAAACCTCCGTTATTATTCGTTCTTGTCATAATTACTCGTGTTAATGTTTTGTTATATTTCTAAATTTTCGTGTAGGTATTTATATGTATGTGATGTTCCTAAGTTTATTGTTGTTAGTTGGTTCGTTATTTCAGTGTTGTGAATCTGTGTTATGTAAAATTTATTAGGTATTCGTTCTATGTGTTGTTTTATATATTGAGTGACGCACAATGCCCAGCCGGCAAGCCAAGATCCACTACAGAAATGATCCTGTAGTGAATCACAGGACGATACCAATCCACACGAGATAAACCAGTACCAAATGCATCGTGAGAAAGTCACTGTTTGGTGAGGATTTTCTTGTGGCCTTAAGTGGATGATATGGATACCGACGACATGTGGTTCCAACAGGATGGCGTTACGTGCCACACAGCGTATGCCACGATGGACATTCTGCACGAGCGATTCGAGGGCTTGGTCGTCTCGCGCAGCGGCGACGCGGACTGGTCACCGAGATAGCGCGATTTAACGCATTTAGACTTCTTTCTTTGGGGCTATCGGCTGCTGTATTAAATCGCAGGTCTATGCGAATAAATCGCAAACAGTTGATGCCCTAAAAGTCAACAGAACGAACGCCATCCAGCAAGTTTAACCAGATTTATGCGACAGTCAACAAAAATTAGACCTCCCGAATATGTGCCACCAAGCAAAGCCGTAGCGGATATTTGAACGGCGTTATATTCCATACTGAATGTCATAAAATATTCTTTAAAATAAAAAAAACATTCGTGAATATCTCACACACAACTTATTTACGTTTAAAAAGTGAACGTCCTTATTTAAAGGACGTACCCTATATATACCATGTATTCTACACTATATTGAATAAATTTCCGCCCCTCGTCTGAAATATTTTCCATCTTAAACCATTTTCGAATCGTTAAGGAAACTCTAAAACGTGATTCATTCCAGAGTTTTGTGCTAAAAAACCAAAATAAACAGCAGCTATTTATAGAGGTGGCTCAGCTCAATTTCTCTGTTCTATTGGTTGACTCAAATCACTGACGAAGAACCATTTGTAACTATGTATTATATTCTGAATGAAACGAAATTCCAAAGAAGTAATTTTAATTTTATGCGGAAGAGAATATTTGCTAGAGTTTTAATTTACTTTTATCAAAAAGCGAGCTGTATTTCTAAGAATATTATTAAAGGACCTAATAATGATTTGCATAATTACCTTAAAGGCTTGGAAATGATTTTCATTTTTGATTTAATCGCATGCAAACATTAAAAAACATCAGACGAACGCTGGCTTGTAGTAGAATTCGAAGAAGTCTTATACCACTTACAGAGGTGACAGCTATCAAAAGAAACATACACAATACAGGCAATCATCCTTCACATTGGCCTACTGCCAATACTATTTACATTTTTTTTAAGCGAACTGTAAATGGGGTTACTAAATATTCATAGAAAAAATATATATCGTTGCGGTACACGCATCATTGGCGGAAAATTGGTTAATTGTATAAATTAACGGGTGAGTATTTTTACGGAGATCATTATTGTTGTGCAATTCATGGTAGTATTATAGACTTTAATGTCAGTGTTCTAGTTGGTCGTTTCTTGAGCAAAATATATAATGATTGCTGAATTACGTGGACAAAATAGTTGGCAACACTTGTACGTGATGGAAAACAATTTTCATTAAATAATAATAATAATAATGTTTTATCAGAAGGATCAATTTACAGGACAAAGTGCGGAATACATATATAACTATAACTAAATAATTAAGTAACTAAATATACACATTTATAAAATTAAATAAAATATATATGTATAACTAAAAACAAAAAGTAACTAAATAACTTTAAACATAAATAAGTAATGACTCATGGAGTACTACTATAACTTTAAACATAAATAAATAATGCAGTAATAATTGGGTACAGGGTAAAGGACCAGATAATGTATGAGTATACTTAATTTTCTTTTTCTGGTTCTCAATTTTCTTTAAACATACTGGACATTTATTGTCATATACAGGGTACTTCACGGTGAGTGGCCTATTAGACGTTTTGGAGAAACTACAAACAATTTGGTACTGAAAGTTTGCATGTGGGGGTTTTTATCGATTCTCTATCCAATAAAAGTAATACCAAATATGTAACATTTCCGGTTATACCGGAAGTTGGTAACAACATCGTTATTTTAAATAGCATACTATATTTTTTATACCATATTCGAATTCCACTTCTTATTTTGGGTTAACTACCAATATCATTCCCTATCCCTAAAGCTAACAGATTTTTAGATATTTCGATTTTAATAAAATATTATGCGAAAACTAATCTGTGCATAGAAATTAATAACTTTAGCTATGGTAGGTTTCATCAACCAATTATTTTCCCAAATATTAAAGAGATATGGAGCTTATTTATTTATAAATTAAAAATGCTCCAAAATATACAGGGTGTCGAAAACAGGGTCTCAAAAATTGACAACTTCGACCTTCAATAAGTGGCTTATTTCAAATGGAACATATTGTATTTCATAGGTCCATTCGCTTCTTTATTTGATTACCTTTCGATCTATATGGGTATTTCCTATACCTAAACTATACTGTTCTTGAGTTATTTGGATACACTGTTGAATTAACATCAACATTGAGCATACTGTGCCATGAAGAATAAATTTAAATAGAATAAATTAAAATTATTTTATTTAAAATGGCTCGGACTGATTAAAAATGCGTGATAATCTTAAAATTAAATAAATTGGCTGTAAATCATCCAAATTTATTGGATAACTTTGGAAATTATTGGTATCAACATGACGCTGCTTCTGTTCACTTTACCCGAGAGGTATCAAACATTTTAAACGATATACCTGTATTTGAAGATGGGTGGATTTGACGACGCGGTCCCTGCATCCCTGGACATGGCCCGCTAGAAATTCGGATTCACCCCGCTTAATTTATATCTTTGGGGAAAGATGAAAACCAAAGTGTATTAGACGTCCGTCAATTTACGATAAGAATTTGAAATCAGAGCAAGGAGGGCGTTTGAAGAATTAAACGTTAATGAATTTCGGCGAGCATACACTAGCTTAGTCTATAGCACTATATACATAGTGTTATAACGTATAAAAATGTTTGAACGTTACTTAGTGGATAACATTCCGAGAAGTTGCTAGTTTAGAAGATGTGCTCGTTTTATTACTCATAATGTACATGACTGGTGTTACATTTAATCAGCTCGTTAATTTTTCATAATAATTTTTAATAATAAGTAGTTTAAGAAAAGGTAACAATTTTGTTTTTATTACCGTTTTCAACTTCAACTTAAAACTATTTTTATTTCTGTTGTATTATTTTTGTTACATTTGTTCTAGGTATTGAATTTTATTGTGTTGCTTTCAATAGCTCGCAGACCGCTTTTCTTTTTCACTTAGTGTAAAAAAATAAATCAGTTCATGTACTGTTGTTTTCTTGTCTCTCTCTCTCTCTCTCTGTCTGTCTGATTTTGGATTACCACCTCCCGAGTAAAGCTTATGTCCTCCTCCTAGCAGTAAATTTTAATGTATCCATTATAATACGTACCTATGTATTTTTGCTACATTTTACTTTTTCTATTTCTAGAGTTACTGGTACTTGTTCAAACGCCCAAATTCAATAATAAGTTTAATATTTTTGCCATCGTTAAAATCAATATGCATTTTTAAGTCCGTGTCATTTTAAATAAAATTATTTTAATATATTCCATTTTACTTTGTTCTTCATGGCACACTATGCTCTATGTTGATATTAATTCAACAATGTTGCTAAATAACTCTAAATAAATCAAGAACAGTACAATTTAGGTATATGAAATGCCTATATAGGTTGAAAGGTAATCAAGTAAAGGAAGCGAATGGGGTTATGAAATACAGTATGTTCTATTTGAAATAAGCCACTTATTGAAGGTCGAAGTTGTCAATGTTTGACCTCCTGTTTTGGACACTCTGTGTATTTTGGATCATTTTTTATTTATACATAAATAAACTCCATATATCTTTAATATGTCAGAAAATAATTGGTTAATGAAACATACTTTAGCGAAAATTATTAATTTCTATGCACGGATTAGTTTTCGCATAAGATCTTATTTTAATGATTTAAGGAGCCGTACCATAGGTTTAACCATAGTGGGGGGGTCCTTATTGAAAAACCAGACTAAGACAAGTCCCTGAAGAAGGGCAGCAGCTCTTTCAGTAGTCATAGTGGCAGAAACCGTGGGGGTTGGTATGGTGCTATGACACACACGACTGCGATGTGGAAGGCAAGAGGAAACCACCACATTATAATCCTCAGAACAGCTAGCAGAAAGCTTATCCTAAATTAATGATGGCGTCTCCTGGGACAAAAAACTCCGGAGGTAAAATAGTCCTCCGTTCGGATCTCCGGGTGAGGACTGTTCCGGGAGACGTGATCGAGTGCAATCATAATAAGAAGTGTAGCATTTCACGAGTCGGAGCGTGGAATGTCAGAAGCATGAGACAGGCAGGGAAGCTAGAAAATCTGAAGATAGAAATGGATAGGTTAGGATTAGATATAGTAGGTATAAGTGAGATGCGCTGGCCGGAAGTAGGAGATTTTTGGAGCGGTGACTATAGGGTAATACACACAGGATCGGTAAATGGAAACGCGGGAGTAGGGATCGTTATGCGGAAGAACGCAGGACAGTGTGTAGATAGCTACCTACAATACAGCGAGAGAGTAATGATGGTTAGGTTAGATTCGAAGCCAGTGGAAACAGTAATAGTGCAAGTATACATGCCTACTTCTAACCACAGCGAGGAAGAGTTAGAAGCCGTTTATTCGGACATAGAGCAGGTAATAAGATTTGTGAAGGGTCATGAAAATTTAATAATAGTAGGAGATTTTAACGCAGTCGTAGGTGAGGGGAAAGAAGGAGAATTTGTAGGGCCTTATGGATTAGGAAACAGAAACGAGAGAGGTAGCAGACTGATAGAATTCTGTGAGAAGCACAAGATGGTAGTCGCGAACACATTGTTCAAGAATCACGTTAGGAGGCGGTACACATGGAAAATGCCAGGAGGGATAGACAGGTATCAGATAGACTACATTCTGGTTAGGAAGAGATTTAGAAATCAAGTAAAAGACTGTAAGAGTTATCCAGGAGCAGATGTAGACAGCGATCACAACTTGGTAGTCATGAAAGCTAGATTAAAGTTCAAAAATCTGAAAACCCGGAAGGATAAGAAACGTATAAATGTAGACATATTGAGGGATCAGAATATGAAAGATAAGTTCCAGGAGAAAACAGATCAATTAATAAATAAAACGAGTAAGGACGAAATCAAGAACGCAGAAACTGAGTGGGAGGGTATCAAGAATAGTCTAGCTTCCGCGGCTACGGACGTTTTAGGACACGATAAAAGGGAAGCTAGGAAGCCCTGGATAACGGACGAAATCTTAAACTTAATGCAAAAGAGACGAGGCTACAAAAACAGACGAGACGAAGAAGGACTGAAAACGTATAAGGCAATAAAGTGGGAAATCATTAGAAAATGTAGAAAAGCGAAAGAACAATGGATAGAGGAGAAATGCAAAGAAGTAGAAGATAAGTTGCAAGTAGGTAAGACCGATGAGGCTTACAAAATAATTAAGAGGAACTTCAGGGATGTAGGAACAATAAGTAGAAATGTTAGGAGTCAATCGGGGGACATACTGATAGGAAGAGAGGAGAAAGCGGATAGATGGAAGCAGTACTTAGGAAATTTATACGAGGGTCAGGAATTAGGAGAGATATTAGAGGAAGAATCTAGCATCGATAGGGAAGATGTAGGAAAACCTATATTGAGAGAGGAATTTGAAATAGCACTAAGGGGGCTAAAGAATAATAGAGCGCCGGGTGTAGATAAAATACAGGCGGAAATTTTGAAATGTGCGGGACAGAAAGTAGTAAATAGGATGTTTGAACTGGTAAAATACATATACGAAACGGGCGAGATGCCGGAGGATTATAAGAGGAACATTATCGTTACTATACCGAAAAAGAGAGGAGCCGACAAATGCGAGAACTTTAGAACGATTAGCCTAACTTCCCATGCGTCAAAAATCTTAACTAGAATAGTGCAGAAGAGGATGGAAAATAGAGCGGAGGAAATACTAGGAGAAGACCAATTCGGGTTTAGGCGAAATAGGGGAACTCGCGAAGCTATTCTGGCGCTAAGAGTAATGTTAGAGAAAACAATAGAAAAAGGAAAGAACGCTTATATAGGATTTGTAGATTTAGAAAAAGCTTTTGATAACGTAAGATGGGAAAAAATGTTCGAGATACTAAAGAGCGCGGGAATGAAGTATAGAGATAGGAGAGTAGTACACAATCTATACATAGAGCAAACTGCTGTTATAGAAGTAGAAGGGGAAGAAAGGGAAGTAGGTATTAGGAAAGGAGTAAGACAAGGATGTACGCTATCACCACTAATTTTTAATCTGTACATTGAAGAGGCGATTAATGTGGTAAAAGATAGAGTAGATTTCGGGATTAAAGTACAGGGACAGAAACTAAAAATGCTGAGATTCGCGGATGATATAGCAGTATTAGCATCTAGTAAGGAGGAACTAGAATCAGCATTGAACGAAATGGAGGCAGTGTTGACAGAGGAATACGGAATGAGGGTGAATAAAAACAAAACTAAAGTGTTAGTGTGCAGAGGGCGCGAGAGCAGAGCAAAAACGAAAGTACAAATTAATAATGAAAGATTGGAGGAAGTTAAAGACTTCACTTATTTAGGAAGTAAAATAAATTGGGATGGAAGAAGCGATAAAGACATAAAACAAAGAATAGCGCAGGGTCGAGTAGCTTTTAACAAAAAGAAAGCACTTTTATGCTCGGGGGTAATAAACTTAGAAACAAGGAAGAGATTTTTGAAAACATATGTATGGAGCACGACACTTTACGGCTGCGAAACCTGGACGGTAGGGGAAGCAAGTAGGAAGAAATTAGAAGCTTTTGAGATGTGGTGTTACCGAAGAATGATGAAAATACCATGGACTGATAGGGTTAGAAACGAAGAAGTATTGGAGAAAGTCGGCGAGAAAAGGAGTATGTGGAATAACTTAAAGAAGAGAAGAGATAGAATGGTAGGCCACTTGCTGAGACATGGGGGAATAGTCCGCGATATTTTGGAGGCAGAAATAGGAGTGAAGAAAGGCAGAGGTAGGCCTAGATTAGACTACTGCTCGCAAATAGTAAGGGATGTAGGTTGTAGCACAATTAGCGAAATGCGTAGGTTAGCACAAGATAGGAGAAGCTGGAGGTTAGCGTCCAACCAGTCTTAGGACTGATGACCTAATGATGATGAAGATCTTATTAAAATCAAAATATCTAAAAAACTATTAGCTTTGGGGATAGGGAATAATATTGAGAGTTACCCTAGAATAAAGAGTGAAATTCGAATCTGGTATCCAAATATGGTATGCCATTTAAAATAAGGATGTTGCTACCAACTTCTGGTATAACCGAAAGTGTTACATACTTGGCACTATTTTCATTAAATAGAGCATCGCTAATAACCCCCACATAAACATTTTCAGTTCCAAATTATTTGTAGTCTCTCGAAAACGTCTAATAGGCCACTCACTGTGAAGTACCCTGTATAAAATGATTTACATCAATACCTGTTTTTAATTTTTGTTTAGCCTCAATACAATTTAAACATTTAAAGTTATTTTCCATGCAGGATTCGGTAGTATGGTCTGATGCGGTGCACTTTAAATATTTGCCTGGATTTGCACAATTATCAGCGTGACGGTCAATACTACCACATTTGGAACACCTGAAAACGCCTACATATTCGAAGACTACACTTAGCCCAGTCAACAAAAAAATAATTTTTTTGCACAATTTTCTTAAATGTTTCAGGATCACACTGAATGATAACCATAAAGTTGGTTTTCATCTTCTATACATCTTTTTTTGTAGTTCACATTCATTATGTAAAATTGAAGTATTTTACTTTATTAATTTAAGTAATTTATCATCATGTTTTCCCCTATGTCTACGACTTTAATACAAAGACTTTTTAAATCTTTGATTAAAATTATGAAATCCTTGATTTCATAATTTCTATGCGGTTTCTTTTCTGCACCTTCTCTTATAATTTCTCTTTCTTTATTGGTTTTACATTTTATTACAACTCCTCCGTGTTTAATATTCTTTATCTCTTTTATTCCGACGTTTAACGTCGGGATAAAAGAGATAAACAATTCGGCCACTCAATTTCGAGATAGAGATATACCACATGCGGAAAAGTCCGTTTTAAGGTTTTAAAACTGTTTATTTTTAAAATGACCTATATCTCTTACGACATAGGGTTGTTAATTTTCAAAATCTCTGGTAATCTTAGCAGCAAAGTCAATATAAACTACGGAATATCCATAAAACCATTTAACACCGTTACAATTAATAATTGTATCAAACCGTCCACCTGCCATATTAATACTGGAGTGGGTGGGAACCTTTGGTGTGAAGATGGCCCTGACGTACTTTTCCAGTAAACACTAAAACACTATACACTACACTCGATGCGCGTTTTGCCAACAAAGTTGGCATCATCTGGGGATGATTAAAACTCCTCCTAAAACTCCTAACTAAAGTTTTAATCATCTCCAGATGATGCCAACTTTGTTGGCGAAACGCGCGTCGAGTATAGTGTATAGTGTTTTTGTGTTTTGTTGACAATTACGTCAGTGCTGCCATATTAAGACATTTGGGATGAATATAATTTGAGCACAGTCCTGAACATTTTAAATTACCTTCGTTGTCTGCTACTTCCTTATCACATTTAAAACAAGCTAAATTTGCCATATTGAAAATATGTTATTCATTGATATTTGTTCTTGAAACTAGACCTGTACTGGAGTGTATTGTCACAAAAAGTTATCGCTTTCTACCACTTTATATCTACAACAAGTTTAATAACTAGTTCAATTTCTCAATTACATCAATAAAAATTGCTTAATCAAAGCCAATTGTCAATGCAACAGAAAGTTCCCATATTTCATTAAATTAAATGCACCTATTAAATGCAAGCACCATTAAATCTTTATAATTTTTCACAATTTAACAAAATCAAATAGCACTCACTATAATATTATTCTCCACTAAGAATGAAGGAATATAATGAACAACTAATATGCATGGTATCCTACTTAAAGCGAGAACCCATAACTATTAATATACATTTTTTTTTATAGAGAAATACATGACACTTCAATTTTTGATTAGTCAAATTTTGACAAAATCCGTTTGTATGATAATTGCTAGTTATGATATTCGATACCGAACTTGAAGGACCACCTGCAGACGCAGGGATAATTGGTACGGATAATAAGTAAATAACGGGACTTACTTTGATAGGATACGTTGGCTTGCCCGGAATTCACACGATATCTTACTGTCTGTAGTTGATATGATTCTCTTCTGTCAACACCTACGATCCAGCTTGGCCGCACTAAACTATGAGCATGGGCGGCACTCGTACATGGGCGTAGGGTAGGATACATGGAATGGGATGGCAGGTAGGAAGGAACATAGTTCGGTACGGAACACCGTTACTGTCACTGACACCCCTCTTGCAAATACCCTCTTACAATGGGGAAGATTGTTTTCCCCATGTCAATGACAATGATGTTTTGCTGCAGAACAGTATCATGTCTTTGAAATAACCCCAGTATTCTCCAGACACTAACCTCCCGAACTACGGATGTTTCTATATTTTAAAGCGCGAATTAAATAAACATTTAGTTCTGTGAAGGGTCTGGAACCACCGATGCTGCAACAAAAACAAGAGACCAGTTTACCATGAACACTGAAAGGTAACAAGTGTCTCGATGTGCGTGTCGCCAAACAAATTGGCATCATCTGGAGATAATTAAAACATATTGTAATATTTAAACTATCTCCTGTTGATGATTTTGTGCTTATTGGTCTTCTAATTTTAGCAATCGATTATCGAATTGGCTGGATTTCCGCCCCACATTAGAAATTCAAATTCAAAATTCCCATCTTGCTTTAGGAGATTCATAAAATAGGTAGTGATGGCTAGTTATTCTTGATCAGTAGGAGTTAGTAGGATTTGTAGTTATATGTATAGCTTATTTCATCGCTATCTGCCAAATAAAAAATCTCAAAAAATACCGTGGCTTATTTCTATGGCTAGGCTCAGGTAGACTGTTCCACTTATCGGCAAGATAAGAGATTTTCTTATTTGGCAAATAGCGATGAAATGAATAGTAAGTTTCATATTGTTAATGTCTAACTGCATTTAATAACTGCATATTAATACAGATAAACGGTCAGACAATTATAAATGTTGTTATATCCAATGAAAACTGAAGAAATATTTTTACCTGCTAACATAATTAACAAAAAACACCTGTTACTATATTAAAATCTACGGCTCATTTGTTCTACCTCACTAATCACTTTTTTAGTACGAATATTAAGTCGGTCAGTTCTTACCACCGATACCCAGATAAAGTGTAATTACCTTTAATAAGGTATTAATAATATTTATCTCTGTCAATGACTTATTAATTATTATTAAATTTTTTATTTTTGATTTCTGTACCTTGGCATCATTTTATGCACATAGTGCAGTATACACAGTCTTTTGAATGAAAACAATTATCTATATATATTATTAAAATCTTGGGCACGTGCTCACTATAAATTTGTATTACAATTTTTTTCAGCAGTTTTGAGTGGTGTGATTAATTACTTGAAATATTTTTCTCCCTATATTTGGTAACGCTCCGCAAAGTACGCAAAGAAACAAATTTCCCAACCACTTAAACATAACATGAATGTAACATATAAGTCGGAAATCGATAAAGGAACTACCAAACCGGCAAGCGGTTATCAAAATAGTTCCCGAATAGCAAGGCTATTACATAATCGCTATAGGAAACAACTACTTCTCGGGCTGAAGCCCACCCAGACATTGAATTATACCTACAAGCGATCCTCGACCCCTTTCTCGCGTTTCTGCACGATCAGATAAGATTTCAAAAAATAAAACCCGCCAGAGGTAGGATTCGACGTTTGTCCCAGATTGGAACCGAACGACATATAGGTGTTTCGAACTTATTATTTCCCATCAGTGCCGTATACGGTACGCCGATCCAGGACAAATGCCGAATGAAATTTGTGAGGTATACATCTTTATCGATACGATCTATGTCAGTAACATATAATCCTACCCGTGGCGGGTTTTATTTTTTGAAACCTTGTCTGATCGTGCATAAACACGAGAAAGGGGACGAGGGTCGCTTTTATGTATAATTCAATGCCTGGCGGGGCTTTAGCCCGAGGAGTAGTTGTTTCCTATAGCGATTATGTAATAGCCTTGCTATTCGGGAACTACTTTGATAACCACTTGGCGGTTTGGTAGTTGCTTTTTCGATTTCCGACTTACATGTTACTGACACAGATTGTATCGATAACGATGTATACCCCACAAATTTCGTTCGGCAGTTGTCCTGGATCGGCGTACTGTGTACGGCACTGATGAGAACTAATAAGTTCGAAATAGCTGTATGTCGTTCAGTTCCAATCTGGGACAAATGTCGAATCATACCTGTGGCGGGTTTTATTTTTTGAAATAACATGAGTGGTATTTTTGTTTTATATATTTCGGTTGTCAACAAGGAGATGCCATAGTTTGAGATTTTTATTTTTATTTCAGATCAGCCTTCGTATTGTGATCTATAATCATATACCCAAGCTGTTAATTTACCAAAGATATAGAGTCTAATAGCCTGGCTTGGTTAACTGTTTTCTGCCTACTCTTCGGTTCGAACCGGGGAGTAGATAGTTTGAAATGTCGGTAAGAACAAGTAACGAAGTCTGAGGAGTTTGTAAATTGAGGTCCCGGCGGCAAGTTATATACCTGACCCTAAACAAAAACCACTTTTCTTTCCCACTACTTGAAAATGGTTCCAAAATTGAAGCCATAACATCGAACGTACCTTGCTATCAGATGCTGTTCCACCCAAATTCCAGATACTTCCAGATACTGCTCATCAATAATAGGAAAAAGTATGAAACTTCTCTATGTATGCGTAGAAGAAAGAGTGAGGGCAACATTTTTCTATTTAGTTAGACGAGACTATTTACTGCGCACCTCGTGAGCGGTCCGATAGAGACTTGCTCCTATTCTTGATGAGCAGTACATTCTTCTTACCCCGGAAACCTAATCGAACATCGAAAGTAATTATGTTGTTATGTACTGTTATTACAAAGCCCATGATACATGGACGAAATGATGGACGATGGTCTGTTTAATAGACGATGGTCTAATGGACGAAAAACCAACAAGCAATGACAAAACTTAGACAAGTGCAGAGAGCTACTTGTTTAAACATCTACTTGGAGCTTATAAGAACAGAACAATGGAGGTGGTAATTCTGTCTACAACCACTATTAAGGCAGGTGGCTCTGGCTACCATTTATTGCTAGGATATCGGTGTTTGAATTAAAAATGTCGCTTTTGTCTTTGATCATCGATATCTTAGGAATTAACAATCAGACAATCGTACATCGAAGGATGGTTTTGAAAACTTAAATAAAACCTCTATAACTGACGAATGTTGTTTTTGAGGATAAACATGTTTTACCTTCGTTATTTATTTAAAAAATGTACATAAAACTTACTCTTTTTGACTTTTAAAAAAATCTACCGCCACTTTGTAAAAATTGAGGAAAATACTAATGTTGATAGGATTTATTTTTAGCTTATAGCTTACTATTATATTTTAGTTTACTCCCAATAGCCCTGTAAATTTTCAAATTGATCCATCGAACCGTATTTTCCCGAATGATTAAAGTTTTGAAAATAATTAAAGGAGGTTTGAAGCATCATTTAACGATTAGCAAGATGGAATAAATTGTTCTTTACTTTGCTTACAATTTCGCATTTAATACTCATTAAATTTAAAAAAAAATAAAAAAATAAAAAAAATCATTTACATTTCAAAATTTTTTTCCTAATTTTTTTTCATTAATCGATTTCCACTTCAGAAGTTATGTTGTTGTAGAGGTACTGCTACTTTCTTGATGTAGCGTCTGTTGTTCGGTTCGCCGGTTCCGGCACCTTTGATCCCGCTATTTGTAGCTCCCTCGATGTAGCGTCTGGCACTTGCCATAATTTTATGAACTAAAATTAAATCCAAAATGATTTGATGAGTATTGTAAGCGAAATTGTAAGCAAAGTAAAGAGAAACAATTTTTTTCGATCTTGTAATAATATTGTTTTTTTATTCTTTTCAAAACTTTGATCGTTCGAGAAAAAAATGGTTCAACAAAACAATTTAAAAATTTTAAAGGCTATTGAGAGTATAATAAGCTAAAAAACCTGGCAACATTCGTCTGTTCCTTAATATTCTCAAAGTGGATTTTTTAATTTACTAATAGCAAAACAATCGACTCAGCAACATGCTTCAAATTTGAGAGAATATGTACCCTCTCCAGTACCATTCGAAGTAAAGTTCAATGAACTGTTTGAAAGTTTAAAAACAGTTGTTTCAAATGATACCACTTTGATTGGAATCGGACCTGTTCTGACAAAGTTATGAGCCGAGCAACATGTATAACACAAAAGAGTTGAAACGGAAAGGGTGAATAAGAAACGAAAAAGAAAATAAGCCTCAGTTGAAATGCATTTAATTTATTTTTTCAATACTTGGTGTTACCACCCCTTCTCCTAATAACATTTTCTAAACGATTACGCATAGATCGGATAACTTTTCTTATGTTGTCTTGAGGGATTGCTTCCCACTCTTCAACCAACACAGTTCTCAGTTCCACTACCTCCCTGGTGCAGGATTTCTTACCCTAACTCTTCGCATAAGTTCGTCCCAAACGTGTTCAATTGGATTCAAGTCCGGGCTCATCGGAGGCCAGTCCATTTTCCGTATACCGATGTCAGCCAGGTAGGTAGTGGTCACTCGCGCGGTGTGATAGCGAGCATTATCATGTATTAGCATGAAGTCCTCACCAACAAATCTCGCATATGGAACAACATGTTTCTCCAGAATATCCCTGATATAACGGTCCGCTGTTAATCCTCCTTCACGTCCTCCACCGGGCACTAAAACCAACTCAGTTTTTCCGTGAATGGAAATGCCCGCCCGGAACATGCAAGAGCCATCTCCATATGCGACAGTTTCTTGAATACAGCATTGAGCAAATCGCTCTCCTGGTCTTCTATAGACCCGACGTCTCTTATCGTTACCGAAAGAGATGTTCACGAGCAAATTCCAGTCGTCTTTGCTTTTGGACTGCAGTCAGTTTGGGACCTGTAGCTGCCTTTTTTGGGATCAACTTGGCTGCCTTCAATCTTCGTCTCACTGTCCAAGCGCTAGCGACCACACCTCTGACCACCCTCAGCTCTTGTGTGAAGTTAACACCAGTCAAATGTCGATTTCTGAGATATCTTAACACAATAAATCGATCGTCCCTCTGCGTTGTCACGCGTTTACGACCTCCTCCTGGCCGGCGGACGTAGCTACCGGTTTCTCGGTACCGACGATGCACTCTTGACACAACTGATTGACTCAAATTCAGTCGATTTGCCACGGCTCTCTGACTGAGACCCTCCCTCAACAATGCAATTACCTGGGCTGCTTCGGCAGCTGTGGCATCCATTTTCTTGTAAATCCTTCGAGCACATATGCATACGTTAACTTCAAATTAGCGAATGGAGACGAATACCAGGTTGCAAGCGCCCTCTATGTCAGTCATAATCGTCACGCATGCGCATTCCAATTAACAAGGTTTTGTGTTACACATGTTGTTCGGCTCATAACTTTGTCAGAACAGGTCCAATTCCAATCGAAGTGGTATCATTTGAAACAACTGTTTTTAAACTTTCAAACAGTTCATTGAACTTTACTTCAAATGATACTGGAGAGAGTACATATTCTCTCAAAGTTGGATTGATTGTTTTGCTCTCAAGTGTAGATTTTTTAAAAAGTCAGAAAGTTATTTTTTCTATTATAAAGGCTAAAAACATATTGTGCTCAAAAACGATGTTCGTCGTTTATAGAGGCTTTATTCACGTTTTCAAAACCATCCTTGAATTTGCTGTATGACAATTAGTTCTTGAGATATCAATGATCAAAGACTAAAGCATTATTTTTCATTCAACCACCGATATCGCAGCAATAAATAGTCGTACAAAGGCCGTTAAAAACCAAGCTAAAGCCTATTAAACAGGCTAAAAAATTTTCCGGAGCCTGGGGTCGCTCGTAATCAAAATTTGTAAAATTTTTGTCTCGGGGTATTTATTTAGATTGCCCAGTAACCATAGCTTAGAATATTTTTTGCCAGAAGATTTCAAAACTAGAAACTTCAAGCTTCAAAATGTATATTTTTCATCCCGATACGACCATTTTGCATAAAGTTACAACCTTTAAAAAATCGCTGAACATTTTTCGGATTTTTTTTGTTCCCTTTATTATTTCGAGTAGTTTGTTAAGAGTTGAGAAATACCACTTTGTCTCCGAGGATCTCTACTGTTTCTCCTTTTGTTTGTTTACACGAGCTCGTCGAATTTACTTTTAATTGAACCTCCCGATGCGTGACTCTTTCACGGCGTTTAAAAAGGAGACCTAATGTTCCGCCGACTTAATAGTATCGAGTAAGTATAAAAATAATCAGCGGCATAGTGTGACGGAGTCCAGCGTTGGCTACGTCGCCGTCGTCCGGAGTCGCGTGGCGTTGCAAAGAAGGGGATGTGTTAAAGCGGCAACGGGTGGCAAGTAGGTCGTGGGAGCTTTCTTGGTTATTTCGCTCGCAGTTTGCCGCCGCCTTCAAGTGGCGCTACAATCGTCCATCAACATTCGTCAACACGAGTCCAGTTTGCACCGTATTGTGCTGCAATGTTACAGTGATTTAGTGCGAAAACTCGTCGTTAAATGTGATTGGCCGGGGGCGAGCCCAGAGACTGCCGTTCGAAGATTTTTTGGAAAATGTAGAGGTGACGCGCCACCCCTCCGCAGGAAAATCGTGGGGTCCCATTTGAAACTGTTTGTTTTTGTTTGTTGCTCGAGTTCTTGCTGTTAGTTTTTTCGTTTTCTTTTTGGAGAAACATGGAGGTACGTATTTGTTATTAATATTTGTTGTATTATACTTACTTCGACATTAATTAGAGGCAGTTGCTATCTCCTAAAAGTTTGTTTACTTTCTTCAAGTCGGGTGACAGAAATTATGTACGAAAAAATGATTTCATACTTCTAAATATCAATTGTTACATTGAAAACTAGTAGTTTTGCATTATAGGTTTTGTTAAATTTTAAAATATTGGTCCAAATATTAAATATATAACAAATAAGTCATCGGAGAGGGTTGTATTTTCATGCAGCGACAACTAAACAGGAAACTAGTTTGCCACAAACACTGAAATAACAAAAATAAATATGTTACATAAAATAAATATGTTACTAAACAACATCCAACGTTTTATATTGTAATATTATTTGCTATCGTTATTTGGTGTTATTATCGTTTTATATTTAACTCGTCTTTATTTCCTGGGATTTTGGCCAAATTGATATCAAAAAGTTTTTACGTTAACGTTTCGTTATATCCATCATCAGGGTGACATAACCTGTTTATTTGTCATCCTTGTGACAAGTACAGTACAATAAAATACAAATATTTAAATATTTATCAAATAATTAATGTCCATAATTTATAATAACTTTGCGTCTAGGTCTACCGCGTTGATGTTAAGAAAAATTACATAGAATACACGAATATAATATAATTAAGTTACAATCAACAAATCAACGAATGAATTATTGCCATCTAATTAAATTTCAGTTATACCAGGCTGTTCCGGAACTGCATATAACGATTTCATCCTTATTCCAAAATTAACAAATTTTGTATCTCTGATGATGGCGATTAAAACCGAAACGTTAGAATAAAAACTTTTTATCTAATTTTCTTTGATATAGCACAAAACGAGTAAAGTATGAGTCTTACCTACAGCCAAGAAATCGAAAAGATATTTTCATTTTTGAGAAACACCGAACAATTGAAGCAACAGTTTGTGTTTATATTACTATTATAGTAATATTTAAAACTGCGATATTTTTTTGCAGTTTCTTTTTGTTGAGAAACAAAGGTGTGTTTTGAATCTTTTGTAAAGTAAAATTTATTGTATTATACTGATTTAGACATTAATTATAGTTAAATCCTCTATCTAATAAGTTTATTTACCTTACATGAGTTTGGTGATATAAATTATATTGAGCAAATAACTACAAACTTCAAAATACCAATGAACAACCCAGTAAAAATTATAATTTTACTGTATAAATGTAACTATAAAATTAACACTAATACCAAATGTATAAAATAAATAAAATAAAACGTTAATATATTAAATACACCTCGCTGTCCCTTTACGAAGATATAGATTTTTTTATTTTAAAATTTAAATAAAAGGAAACATAAAACTTGTCCGTATTAGGTCTGCGGCAGCGATTTCACAAAAACAGTGCGTCCAACTTTCATTCACAGTCCTTAGACTATTCCATTAATTTATTCTTACTTCTATTACGAGAAGAGAAGAAAATTAAAGAAACATAAAACTTCTGAGTGTTGAGTCTGTGGCAGCGCGTTCACAAAAACAGTGCCTCCCACTTTCATTGAACACAGTCTTTAAAATATTCCATTAATTTATTTTTGCTTCTATTACGTGAACCGATCAACCGATTTCAGTTTTCTAAATTGAATTGAATACCAATTTTTAAGACGTTTAAAAGGATATATAAGAGGTGACATTTAAAATTTTTAAGGGATAGCTGGAGATAAGGGGGTGAAAGCTGCAACTACAACGGACATTGGTTTTAAATTTCCCCTTCAATATCTAAATTGTGTCTAGAGATTGTTTTCCTTGTTAAAAAGAATAATACGCATGGATAATCTTGAAATGAAAGCACTATACAATTTGTAGGTAATATCTATATTTATATTTATCTGTATATAGGTATATCTATCTACCTATTTACCTCTAAGTAACTTAACCTGGGTCTCTAATCTCCTTCCTGTGAAAATGGAATAAACTCACATATACATATCAAAACTAATTACCTACAATGTTAATTATCTGAGAGTATGGTCCGTGCGTCTTGTAACAATCTGCATAAGAATAATTAGAACTTGAAGTGCAATTAGCGGTAATTATCTTTACAATTAATCAGCGTTTTATTACGGCAGTATGTAAATATTCCAGCGTTTCTGATGGGTAGTTTGGGCTATTCGGAACGAAACCATTTTTATACATATCGAGCCGTTCAGTCGATACGTGAAAAGTACCCTTATTAAGAAATGCTGATCCCTTCTCATGGCATCATTTGTTATCAAATACATCACCCGTTCCCTTTCAAAGACTTTTCCTGTACAATTCTACGATATAGATGATTGAATATTAGAACGTTTTGTTTGCTGCCATCTGACAGTTAGTCCATGTCGATATGTACCATAATGCTAGCACGTATGTATAATTATCCAGATATACCTTGCGTTCATTATCGTAATGACCCCGCAGATACTGTGGAAGTTTTCTCAATCACTGTCACAACTTGGCCATTAGTACTTAGGAGTTTGTGCTTCTTCTGTTGACAACTAGCTCTTTTCAATCTTAGAATCCTGTGGAATAGCTGGGACTTGTAAGAATGATAATAATATATATCGATAATGATCATAGTCAAAGACAGTTATTTCTAGTGTTACCATTACTAGCGTTATTGTCCTCAACAAGTTGAGGTTGAAAATCCTTCAACAAATTTCTTTCCAGTCCTTGCAAATTCATTGTTGTATGAAAATCCTATATCTGAGTAAGGGAACATAATATAGTCTATAGTGGTACACTAGAGATCTCGAAGAAACTTCCAGTTATGTATGCAAAGTTATTACTCAGCCATAAGAAAACTCTGTAGTTTCTGGACAACCCTAGAAATCTGATAAAAACTCTCTAGACTAAAAACTGTAGCTTCTGGTGGTCTTATATATTGCTGTAACATCTTGGTGAAAATAGCCTTACTGAAATTCACTATCATTTAATTGAAGAACAAATTCAGTACCAAAATGTCTCTATATCGCTCTTCATTGAAGAAATTAAAAAAAAAATCGGGTCAATTATATTTCTGTCTGTAAATCTGTTATCCAAATATTAATTTTGTGAGGGTATAGTGGCGATTCAACATAATTATGCGAATTATCCGTACTCGTACTTCACATTTTACATAATTTAAGAATTGGCATTCTCTGAAAGATGAAACTATAGTTCATCAGAAAAAAAATTTAGCTTTAGCGAATCATTCATTAAATTACTAACAGACCATGTCTAAAGTGGTCTGGCGACACTTTACACTGTTGTATTTTATATAGATGCATGTCGATATAAGATGGCAAGTTCTTCTTCACAATTTTTCGGGATGTTTTCCAAGGGAAGAAGTTCAATTTTTTCTTCGATAAGTTCTTCGGTACAAACGACTTATATACTAGTACCTTTTTTATTAGTTATAGAATCCATTTCGGGAAAGACATTAACATAGTTTTTAAGGCTCGTATAAACATTTCTTGGTATTATTAACAAGTCTAGGTAGTCCAAATATAAACGTGACTGTATTCCCAAATTTAATTAATTTACATACACCAATTAACTAGATTGTTGGTACATACAAGTTAGCGTGTATGATTTGATATATACCAGGAGTATTTACCATCTGGCGCAGTATTTTTTCATATATTTAACCATTGATCCTGGTTTATTAGATGGGTATGTGTGAATGCAGAATATACTATATAATAAGGTCTTCACGGTAGGAAATAATGTTTATATTATCTGAAGATGGTCTTACTTTTGTTTGTCATATTTTATATCATTGGTAAATCAGACGTACATATGTATATAACACATACAGATGTGGCCCAGGTACACTTCCTTGTGGAACGCCTGAATCAATTGGTTAGTAGCACATTACCTAAAGTTGTCCAGAGAGTTTACTATTCGAAGGAACACTGAATATGGACGACATAACTAAATTTTTAAATTTAATGTAGTGTAAGGTAATCGTTTATTTAATTTAAGACTCCATATACAAAGGATAGTTTTTATCCTTTACAGAAAGTTTACCGTTTGAAGGATTACTAAATGTCGACGATAAAACTAAATTTGTAGATAAAATATACTTAATCGCGTATTTAATTTAAAATTCTATAAAAAAAGATCTTACATAGTTTGTTGGGCTTTTTTATAGGCTGTGAATGTTCAGAACAATGGGAAAATATCCCTTTTGGCAAGTGTGAAGGCAAATAGACCCTTTTATGCCATAAATTTAAAAGTTTCTTGTTTAAATTGTTTAAATGAATAAACAGATACACTCTTTATATCCGTTTACTCTACAAGAATCTTTTCTGTTCCCCGAAGCTTCCATTTCTTCTAAAATTTAATACGCACACCTACATAATAAATATTATTTCTCAGTTACAGGTAGCTTATAACCAGTATACACAATTTTCATATAATGGTATATTATACACTATAAACTTCAGCGAAATATGTACTATGTGTCCAGTGTCTCAATTTACGACCCTATTAAATGTCCTGTAATTAAAGACAATTTGGAAAACTATTATTCACTTAACCATAACCTCAACAATATCACAATTCCTACAGTAAAATTGATGTGGGCTTTCATTCTGCAATTAGTAAAACTTCACTTTTTTGTATATGAATAACAATTGTTTTTCTCTATTTTTTTTCTCTTTACTTTTGTGTAACATACATTCAATATGTCCTTTTCTTTATATGTGTATACAAATTTTATTCTATTAACCATGTACTTGTAATGTAAATGTATGTTACATATATGGATCTAACCCCCATGAGAGCTCATATATAAAATTTTAAATTGAATAAATGTTTGTATTACCAAATTTGTAAATAAATTAGTAAATCTAAGAAAATGTTTGCCTGAGTAAACATTAGAAATGAATTTATATTGCTGTGATGTTTACAAGATATTCTATATTGATTTGTATATCTATCATGAGTATAAATACTTATAATAGGAATGATTTTTACATTTTCTAACTAAAGAATTTATTAAAAGCTAATTGTCAGAGCTTCTGCAAACGTCCTAGTAGGAACTAGGTAAAAACTATTCTTTAATGTTAAGGATAATTATTTTACCTGATGCTTTAGGTAAACCGATGACATGACCTCATTGTCGGTCTCCCTGATCACCAGATCTAGATCTGTTTTTTTTTTTTTTGTTGAAATATACTTCAACTTATTATTGAAAATTCTGCTGTAGAAATTATTATCAGAGTAGGTATACTCTTTTGTAGACTAGAACAGACAGCTGGAAAACAATAATTTACTTGTTCGTTAAAACATGTTTAATAGTTATTAATGATATAAGGGAATTAACAAGCTTTTAATCCACGAGAAAACATGGGCACTCGAGGCGCAGCCGAGAGCGCCCATTTCTTCGAGCGAATTAAAGACTGTTAATTTCCGAATGTAATTCAACGTTTTCACCACGACCACGGACAAGACTGGTTAATTAGGAGGTGAAAAATTCTGATTTTTAAAAACGTCAAATTTGACAGATTTATTTTGATCAAGAATATTGGTATTATGAATTTTAATCCGCTAGTGTATTAGAAGGCCTCCAATCCACGAAAAACAGACGTATTAAACCTTCCCAATATTAGTCCCTACAAAATTTTTCCTACAGCTAAGCGACCTATACAGAAAGTTGTGTTGGGGTTGTGTCAACATATTTCTCACCTAGTGCATGATAAAAAAAGGTTGTATTTTAGATATATATATATATATATATATATATATATATATATATATATATATATATATATATATATATATATATATATATATATATATATATATATATATATATATATATATATATATATATATTTATTGTATATGTATATGTATTGTGTATGTATATGTTAATGATCTCTTAAAGGAAATGCCAGATAATTCAATAGTCTCATATGCAGATGATACAGCGATAATATCTACTGAGAATACATGGTCTGGGGTGGAAACAAAAATGAATCAATACTTGCACAAAATATATATATGGCTAACACTAAATAAACTATCTTTGAATGTTAATAAAACAGTATTCATGACTTTTGGAAATTACTGTAACAGTGTTCCAAAAGAAATAAATATAAGTATTAATGGAAACAATTTAAATAGAGTTCAAAACTCAAAATATTTAGGTATAATCTTCGATTATAATATGACATGGTTACAACATATACAATATATAATTAATAAGACAAAATATTTAATTTTTATTTTAAGAAAATTGAAAAGTCACATGGATATTAGAACATTGAGAATGTTGTATTATACACTCTTTCATAGTATTATAAGTTATGGCATTACTGCCTGGGGAGGTGCATATTCGAATACTTTGAATTTACTACAATCGTTACAAAATAGAATTTTAAAAATTATAAATAAGAATCAATTTATGACTGATGATAACCCAATGAATATAAGGCAATTATTTGAATATGAATCCCTTGTCTATCACTACGAGCTACTGAAGAATAAATATATTAACTCAAGTAGTAAAACTAGAAACAAATGTATACAGTTACCGATTAGTCACAAAGCTATAAGTAATAAAAATAGTTATATTAAAGCAGTTAAGGTATATAATGATCTTCCAAATGAATTAAAGGTTATCAATACTAATAATTATAAATCAATTTTGAAAAGATGGATCAAAAGTAATACATAAAAGTATTTAGTCAATCTTTCAATCATAAGGGTCATAGTTTTAGTTTAGATTATTATTATTTTTATTAGTTTTAAGCAAACTGGTGTCGCGAACAGATAACTGTGTTTATCTCTGCGATAATTTACTGTTATGTTATATAACTATATGTAAATTTTTACTGGTAAATAAATAAATAAATAAATAAATAAATATATATATATATATATATATATATATATATATATATATATATATATATATATATATATATATATATATATCATGCTTTTGTTATCATGCGCTAGATGAAAAATATATTGACACAATCTCAACATAACTTTTTTCTGTACAGGTCGCTTAGCTGTAGGAAAAATTGTCCTCAATTTTCCTAATTTGAAGGGACTATATAGGGGTCATGGATAAACAGACTTATTTGATGTTTGGCGCATTTGTTGACAAAATTCTAATCGTTTCTGCGCGTTTTCTATTCTTTGACCTTCTGTGAACTCATGAACCCATAATTTGTAAAACTTTAAGTGATTCACATAAGTTTTCACGTATTAAATGTATATAAATTATCTGTTTGCTTTGCTTTTTTATTTTTACTAATTAGTAATAACGAGATACAAAAAGTAGAATTGCAAATACTAATAATATCGTTTTCTGCCGGAAATACGACGTAATCAAAATGTTAATCGTCGCCCTACAAGCTAATATTAAAAGCAAATCTAACACAAATAAAAAAGTATGTCACAGGGCTGATAATACTTGTACATATTTATATTTTCACTAAACTCTGAACGCGACTTCCGATATTAGAAGAAACCAGTTTCTTACAAACACACTTATTTTACTGAGGTGTCACGACTCACGTACACTCATCCGCACAAATCGTATGAACCACATTTCAGCCTATTTGACGCACCTTTAATTGTTAGGTAGAATAGACTTTAATTGGCGATTAGCGACAATGAAACGAATTAAAAGTTTATTTATATCGTATTAAACTACAATGTGCACCATTTCAACTTGTTTCATTTAATTCCCAATTAAAGAAATAACATTATTGTTATTTAGTTAATTGGTTCAAGAGTAGTTGGTGGGAAGAGAAGTATGTCAAGGAGTGTAATGAAATGTTGGGAGGAGATACTGTAACTGTAATTATCTAATTATATTCGTCATTCATCTTAATTGTCAATCAAAAAAACTCCGACGTTACTACAGGTCTTCAGCCCCTCAGCCTATGTATCTTCATCCCCGCCTTCAATGTCTTCAGTGCATCCCCTCACCCCCGCAGCAGCCTCTGGTCAATATCTACAACACCCGACCATGTCTTCAGCAGCCTCTGGTCATTGTCTTCAACCCCCGACTATATATTCAGTAGCCTCTCGTATCTTCATCAGCCTCTGATTATTGACATTCTTCAGCCTCCGAACATGTCCTCAGCATCCTCTGGTGTCTTCAACCCCCATGTCTTCCGTGCTCTCATGGTGATTCCGGATGGACACATACCATCCACTTCCAAGGAGCCCAGAACTCACATTGTATCACTACTGATGTTATTGAAGACAACGGTAAAGGTGACAAATAGAATTAGTCATCTTCTTTCAGGAAGTTTATATTTTAAAATTAATATCTGCAATTATACTTCTTCGACTCTTGATGCCAATAGCTCTTCATAGTTTGTTACATTTTATTATCATACTTCTTAGCATGTTCACAAATATCATTTTAACTTATTTCTTTACACAACCAGTGGGAGCTGCTAAGGGGTACAGGGGGACGTACCATTTCAATTTATAGAAAAAAAAAAACACGTTCATTTCTTAATTTTGTAATACTATTACCTTTACTTTACTAAGGGGAGGAGTAATTAATAACTTCCAGAGATAACAATACGTCAGTGGTAACAAATATTTATTATAGGGGTACAATAAGGAAGTAGGCTTATTGTACACGCCAGCTAGCTCTGCGTGTGGATGAGGTCGTATTCTGCTATATATAGGATGGTACAATGTTGTGGGATATTAACGGACATATTAGTAAAATATATACAGATACATATAATATATATATATATATATATATATATATATATATATATATATATATATATATATATGTATATATATATATATATATATATATATATATATATATATATATATATAAGTACCTAAAGTCACTCACAAATGAATTTATTTAAGAAAATATATTATTTACACACTTACTCATCCTATAGCTATTAATAAAATACTAACTTTATTTGAACCCATGTCCCTTGTCATTTTTCTATAGTACTTAGATAATTAGGGTATATGCTACAAAAAAAAAATGATAAACCAATGATATAGCATTATATTTAGATTTTTACAAGTATGTTAGCTTCGTTAATATGTAGTCATTCAAGATTTAAAATTACACTATTACTAATGTTGCTAAAACAAATGCCTTGTATTTATATTGCGAGCCACCCAATATATCTTGTAGGTACAAATGTAAATATTAGATTTAATTGCATTTCTAGTCAGTAAAGGAGAGATGATTTCCATACCTAGTATTCCGCATTATTTCCATATTAGTAAAACACCCCACTTCGAGTATATTGACAGGAGAAATGAAGGGTTGAGGGTGTCGACCGTTCTTCCAACCAAAGATGAATTCCAAGAAATAGTGTATGCACCAATTCCAAAAGAAAAATACACTCTACTGTAGAGGGTCCTTCCGTTCTGCTTGTACAATCCCCTTCTCCGCTTAGGAAAGACAGGATAGCCCAGGCCGTTACGAAAAACTCTTAGCAGCAAAAATATCAATACCACAATAGGTTCCAATTGTATCAACTAATTAACAAAATACTGAACGGATATAATTAACTGCTCCCTTCCAGAAGTCAATAATTAACTTCTAAGAAATAATTATAAACTTCCTAAAAATTATAATATATTTTATGTACCTATAAACTTTATTATACTTATAATATACTATAAAGGATTTTTGCAATATCAATTCTACACGCTAGATTCTTCATCGGGCCACCGTAGTCTGAAATTTCAAGACTTATCGGAGTATATAAAGACACAGCGGCTACAGGCACACGTTTAGACCCAAAATATATACATCCTAGTTTAGACCGAAGTTAGTCGCGCGCCGTCGTACTTCTTCATTGAGCGGGCAGAGTACGCTTTGTTGGCAGTGACAGAAGAAATGTTTAATTTAAATAGATGAGATTACACTGGAAATGGTCACATTTTAGTAGGTGACGGTATCATTAAAGTACACGCCAAGATCATATTTTCAACGTATTAAAACTTCATCAACAAAAGAATAATCGTATATTAGTGGTTGCTTCTTTGAGTTATACGAGCAAACTTTACATTTATCTATGTTTTTTTATACTTAGTTTATTCTTAAAACACCACGATATAATATGGGCGATGAATTTCTGCAATCTCAAGTGATCATCTAAGCGAGTTATATTTAAAAATAAT
Organism: Rosalia funebris; assembly: GCA_037954035.1. Classification (NCBI taxonomy): domain Eukaryota; kingdom Metazoa; phylum Arthropoda; class Insecta; order Coleoptera; family Cerambycidae; genus Rosalia; species Rosalia funebris. The sequence goes on from JAZFAV010000022.1 coordinate 10,352,847, forward strand.
TTTAACAATGGCTTAAATAAAATGGCATACAAAATACTCAGTTTAAAAGTGTTCCAGAGAAATCTAGTCGATTTGTTTACTACATGATTTTAACAAGTAGGCACTCGTTGGCTGTTTTTATTCCCCTACCACTTCCACTCCAGTAGTCAGAGTATAAAAACAGCTAGAGCAAGACAATTCTAAAAACCCAACACTTTGACTGGAAATATATGGTGTTACATTGATAACGCTGGTGAAGAAAACTATTTTATTTTGTGTTGTCACGAACTTAAGATCGGTTTTTGAGTACTCGAGGACACTAATTTCACAGTATGTCTTCATTTTAGCTAAATTGACTGCGTTCGTTAAAATAATGTAGACTTTTTTTTGTAGAAATTTACCAGATGATGGGCGGTTTTTCGTGGATAGTTCTAAAAAGAGCTTGAAATGTGCATTACTGCACAATGGATATAAATTTGCGTTGATTCCAATAGAACCTACAGAAAAATATGAAAATATTAAGCTAGTATTAGAAAAAAATTGTTAATTCTCAGCATCAGTGGTTTGTTTGTATCGACTTAAAAATGGTCACCATATATCTTGGACGATATAGTGGATATGTTACGGCTAAAGCCCGTAATTGGATAAATATAGTTTTAACCAGATATCTCGCGTATTATCCAAACCGACTGGATTCAATGATTTGTTGCTTTATCCGGGTAATTCTAGATTTAGCCAAGGAGGAATGGCTAAACCACGTAGAGGATACTAATTGAAAGTATAAACGCGACCAATCTCGCACGTATGTAGTAGAATATAAAAATAAAATTATTCTGAGGAAAACTTATTTATTTTTCTGAACAAACATAAAAGCAGAATTATTCCAATATAAAAATAAGAAATATTATGAAAATACCAAGGGTTTGACAATCATTCCCTTCTTAGTGGATTTCTGTTTTTTTCTGACAAGCAATACAAAGTTTTAAATAAACCATAACTAATAACTTCCTGAGTTATATTTTTATATTTCTTATTCACTTCCTTAAGCATGCGATGCTTTCCTCCGTGTCCAATTGCCAAGTGGATTTCGTGCAGTATGTCAAAGATCTCCTCGTTTTTCACAAAATACCTTATATTTATTTCGCCATCAGCCACTGGAGAAATGAGTCTCCCAATACCACCAACCACACAAACATCAAACCTTTTTAATCGTCGATACTGTAGTACAGATTTAGATTTTGCTTGTTTTGCTATTTTTACTGACTCCAAAAACTCACAATATTGGACAGAATTCATGCAACAAGAATTTGAGTCTTTACGCGACACTAAATCGCAGAGAATTTCGTTAATCACTCTTTAAAACAAGAACGTACCACTTCTAAATCAGTCGTCATCTTGTCAACTCCGGAACGCGAATGAACGATTATAGTGTATTGTCCAAGCGTCGTTGGAAAATTCTAGTATTAACCGGTTTATGCCCGAAAAGCAACGTACGCTATCTAAATTACCGACTTTATCCACTATATTTGGATAATTCTAACTTTATCCGGGTAATTCTAATATTATCCAATATTCGGGGTTTAGCCGTAACAGATATACCAAATATCTCTATCACTTCTGTTTATGGGATAGTCGTGCAAAAGAAAATCTTTGGCAGCAAACTGTTTGGCGCTATGACCGCTGGAAAAGCCAATATTGTTCACGAGCCATTAATAAAGAGAAAAAACACTGCCAGCTCTTCACATCAAATAAATCACTAATTAATGTTAATTAATTAATTAATGTATGGGTTTAATGAAATAGTTTTTAAAAGCACTGGAAAAGTCAGGTGATTGTTTTAAATACGTTTGTCAAGCATTTCCATCACTGAGTATGGCAAAATTAAAAGCAGGGATTTTTGACAGATCCACAAATTCAAAAACTAGTAAAAGATGCAAATTTTAACAGATATACGACCGTTGTAAAATATGATGCATGGTTTACTAATGTATCTGTAATTCAAAATTTTTTGGACAATCATAAGGTAAATAACTACTGAGAACTAGTACATAAGATGCTAAAATGTTTTGAAAAATTGGAAGGCAATATGAACATTAAATTAAATTTTATATATAGTCACTAGACAAATATCCTTAAGAAATTATAGTGAGGAACAAGGTGAACGATTTGATCAGGATATCCGAACAATGGAAGAAAGGAATCAAAGACGGTTGAGTCGTCACATGATAACCGATTATTGTTGGAGTCTGCAGAGGACCTGTTCACAGCAAAAATATAAAAGAAAATCGTACAAAGAAAAACTTTTCGATAATTTTCAATATTTTCTTTATCAATTATTCTTTATTTTCTTGTTAATTTTCTTATTAAAAGCAAGAACAATTGCTTACTTTATCTTTAATTGCTTATTTGTATGTTTATTTCAGAAACAAGTGCCAATCAAGAAAAAGTAATACCATTCTCAGCATCAAGGACAGTAATGTACTCGAAATCGACTCTTAAATTCCTGGCAATAAATTGACTGGTTTCCCATTATGATTTGTGTTACAGTAATCCACTGTTACAGTGTGCAGCAGTGATCGTTTTAACTGATACATAAAAAATCCACTCCAAATGACTACAGTCGGCATTGAAGTAACAAATACTCGGCCAGTCGTGGCCACCTTAACATGCACTCGCAATTTCTATGAAAATATGACTTTGATAACACGGATAAGGAATTATCGACACGATAGCTCAAAATAACGGCGGTGTGTTTATAATTTCGCTTCAATACAAAACGTATTAATCATGGTCGTATAATTAAGTAAAATAGTTAATAGCGAGACACCCTCTGCATTTATACATCTAATTTTGTATCGATTCTACCGCTTAATTTATTCTTCCCGCCCAGAGAAAGCGTTATTCAATGGAACACCGTCCATGGGTCGGTACTTTTGGTCTCGATTAACTGGTCGATGTCCTTGTGTTAAATACGAAAATATGGCGTTATGGTATAGTGAAATAATAAAATGATGAAAAATTACGGGTAAAGTTAATCAAGATAAAACGGTTCGACCTGAGACGATATGAGTTCATATGTTTAAATAATAAATACATTGATAACTTATCGCATTTAAATAATGGTTAACAAACGTACATATATTTTCATATTTTTTTAATTTACATATCAGGTTAACAAAATAGCGGGTTGGAGAAACATTATAAGAAATAAAATTCTACAATGAATATACTAATTGGGATCATGTTCAATTGTTCAAGGGGCATCGGTTGTTCAAGGGGACATGACAAGATCAGTTTTGTCCATTTTTTTGATCATTTACCATAGATGGTTCATACAAGATGGTTCCAATCTCCATATGTAGGTGTGGTAAGTTTTAGTGTCCTAAAGCAGATGTCATAGAGAGCTTCATTAGTAACGAAGCCCCGGATTTGACTGCCGACATGGCGTAAATAACAGAAGCGGACTTACAATGAAGAGCAGAATTACATATAAAAATTATTCACATAGTTTACCTTTCATTGCGTGGTCGTGTAAGAACAAATGTGAACTTGTAATAGTATTCGTAAGAATGCGTAGTCAAGTCCGAGGGTAGGGTAAGTCATCACGTCAACGTATTGTCAAAACGATCTGGACAATACAATAGTTCCTCAAGGTAACATCACCACATACCTAACACTATTTACGCGTATGATCACATTAGTAGCTGCTCTAAATGTTCGGCAGTCAACGAGCGACGTCTTTCAGTAAATATCCATTTATAATGTGAAAATTACCTTTCTACATCAACGGAAGTCAACGGAGCATACCGAAAATATGAATTATGTTGTAGAGCCTTCATATTGATTTCTGGATTAGAGACATGAACTTCTTTCTGCTGTAAAATATCTACTACAATTGCTATAGTTAAAAACCCCGGGTTGTTATCCAAAACTGCAGTAATTTTTTTCTTTATAGCCCTCGTAGCATCCCCTCCAACTGAGAAATATACTGCCGAAAGTCCCAAATAACGTTTGTAGCATCATCCACTATTAAAAATTCATCTGTCTGTAGTTTTTTTTTCGAACTTTTTAATGGTTTTGGTATGCGCGAAAAATTTGCTATGTATATACGCTAAATCTTGTTGAATAACTGAATCCGCTAAGGTCTGTTGCGCATTCGAAATAGCCATAGCATCACTTGGATCCTACTGCACGTTAAAATACCCTGGTGATATTCTCAAAATTACAGTAATACTCGTAATATGAAGCTGCCTCGATCCACGTTCCCCACCGGGTTATTATAGGCGTTGGCTGGAGGTAACTGTGTGTGGGGAAGCATTTCTATGAATAATGCTACCCTTTGCGGGACTTTAAAAACACTTGTTTGACATTCGCTATCAGACGATCGACATTCGGATAACGGCCACGGATTGTCTCTGCTATGCGATGAAGAGCATGCGTTAGGTACGTTACATGTAACAGATCGTAATTATATGTTCCATTCAAAAGTCGACAAGCAGCTTTCATGTATGGCGCAGCATCTTTAAGTAGAGTCATGTTTTCGTTATGTTTAGCGTCCCATACTTTTTTAGAGTCTCATAAACTAATTTTGTAACGGTTTCAGCATTTGTCTTTGTCAATATTTTTGATACTATCACATGTGATTGCGCTGCCGGTATATCGCTCATTTTCCTTATAACTATATTCGCCACTTGCAAGCCGTAGGAATTTGTGGTTTTATCATGGCAGAATCCTATAAATATTTATCCTCACCTTCTGCATAAACAGTAGATCTGACAGAGACAGCAGCTTGCGGTAGATAATTTTGTCGAATCGTCGATTCTGTGGGCACGTTTACATTGCCAAATTCCCCATTTAAACATTTCTCTATAAAGTCTTTAAAACTAGGATTGTCTAGTTGGGTCCACGGGATATTGCACCCAACCATGAATGTAACCAATTCGCTATAAAACGTCGTGTGTCTTTCACAAGTACTGCTCTGTTCAATAACCGCGATTTTAAAATATGTACTTATTGTCAAATTGTCATGCACTGTTACTATTTGTATGTAATACTGTACGCAAATCAAAATACTGCGACTGTCCCGAGTCGTGTACAAACACACACCACTCTCAAATATCACAGTAACTGATCAGACGACATCGCGTTATCGATTATCATCACCGCATATATTTATTTTGCCCCGCCTTGGCATACCTTTACTATTAGCACGTAGCCCAATATACCTCCGACAATACTTTCAATATTCCTAGTAAAACAAATAGAGCAACAAACAGTAGGCGGTCAATAAATAAGTTTTATTTAATATAAAATTGTTGATCAATGTGCTACTAATATATACAAGCAGTTAATTTATATTAGAAAAAAATTTGCCATAGTGTGGACAAGCTACTGACATGAAATGTTTTATTGGATAATTTACTATAAGTTTGTGATATTCACCAACCAATTCCTCGATAACCAATTTCTTCTCAATCCGATTCTGTTCACCTCTTTTTTAAATTGTTTCGTTTTGCCTATTTTCTCAACAGGGACGCTATGGCAAAACGTCTTATCCGCATTTCAGTTTTGAACAGTTTTGAATTAATATTGGAATATGTCCCCCAATAACTTAAATGGCCAGCAGTTATCTCAAGCCGATGATAGAAAATATTTTGGTATGCACTTGGACACATACCAGGATATTTTGTGTCAATTGGGATTTTCGCTTTTTTACTTCAGATTTTCGGTTCTTATTTACAGAGCATATATCAATTTGTATAATACCGTGGTAACGGGTCTAATAGGCGTGTTCATAAATCTGGAGTACCACAAGAATCGGTACTTTGGCCCCTCCTTTTTGTAATATACAGAAATGACATCGTGTTATATTCAAACGTGCATTACTTTATTTATGTCGACGATCTGAAGTTGATCTGCGAAATAAATACCACTGTTTTGCTATAAATACTTTATCAGTAAATACATCGAAGTGTAATATTATGACTTTTAGTAGGAAGTTTTTAATAATTCAGTAGGAAGCTACATGTTTTATAACCATTTTTAATTTTATAAATATTTTACTTATACATTTAGATTACAAAACACTGTACATACCTAACTGTATAAAATATACAGAGGAGTAGTTTTCGATATTAATAACTAATTAACTTGCACGACATAGGAATCACAACATCATCTACCATAGCATTGAATAGATTAGTTTTTATAAGAAATTCAAAGGTGTTTACAAATGCGCGTAGTCTTCGATTGCTCTATGAAAGGAATTATAATGTATTCCGGTTGTATGATCCATTTAACTTATGTTTGGAGAAAATACACAGTTACTAATTAATTGTGAATATTGGATGTACTCTGGATGTATATTATTATATTTTTCAGTGATCTACTGAGATTAAACTGCTACAGTTACACATTCTTCTGTTTATATAAACATTTTAGCGACTGCTATTTTATTCTATAAAGATGCAGAATATTACTACTTTATGATCACTATTATTCTTTGCACTTATCGACGATATAATGGAAAGTAGAGAATTTAACGCCTATCAATATGACACAAATCATTTACATATAGTGGAGATATGAAATAACAACACATGATCTGGAAATTTTTTGAAAAATGTTGCCTTTATTTTGCGAAATCTTACGGCTTAAACTTTCACTGTAAGAATACCACAAAACAATGTGCTACGTTTATTCCATCACAGTTAAAATATTTTTAGCTTCACTCTAACTTTAACCCCAGGGTGCTGTAAATAAATAAATACATAAATTAATAATGGTTTATTACAATTTAGGGGTTCACGGTCCCAACTGTTGCCTCTATCATAGCTTTACGTTCGTTATTTTATTATCTGGATAATATCCGTTGATTTATGGGCCTTTTATCAACTCAGGATACAAAGTTTAAAGGTAAACAGGAACAGCAGACGGGTAAAATAAATTTGGCGAGACTTGGCAATTGCTCCAATGGCTGTGGCGGAAATAAAATTTGTTACTTCGAATAAATTTAGTATATAAGCTTTTTCCATCATAGCATTTCCATTTACTAGTGTGATTAAGTTTGAGATATGAACGAGATATTTTACGACGCAGTCGGTTTACAATAAACGCTATTCGCGATTTACATATTAGAGGATTTAGACCCTATGTATAGTATGGCTATTTCCAGTGCCGACATGATAAAAAAAAAAAACTGATGAATAGTGTCTAAATCAATAAGATTTGTCAGTTATACTTATCTTACTTGAACATTTATCCTAGTTGAATATTTCCTATCGTACTTACATATCTTACTTTATCACATATAAATATTTATTATTTTTTTATTTACTTTTCTACAAATACATTTCGCCACTAGAACTGAATTATAATAAATGTACAGGAGTTAATAATAATAATAGTAAATAAATATAAATGTTTATTTATAATACAAGTGACACTTAAAAATATATAGGAATAAAAATTAGGGTATTAAATAATAGTAGTTAAAATACAGGACCGTACTTAGGTTTGGCTAAGTCGATGTAAAAAGGAGACACTTTTATATCCTTGCCTTTTTATTTCACAAACAGCATGTGGGTTCTTCGTAGACCACCAAGGAATGTTTACCTATTAAATATTTCTGCTATGGAAAACAAACATTCGTCGGTTTATATTATGTTCATCAAAAAATGTCTCCAATAATTCTCTTTTAAACTATGAATCTCCATTAATTATTTTCAACATGTCTCATAAAATATCAAACAAACACAAAATATGTGAAGCTGCTTGATACAATGCCTGCCAGATAAAGCTGTTATTGTTAATAGAGATGATGTAACACAGTTTTGATGAAGCGGCCGAACTGTTCTGAACAGAGAATCTTAATGTTTCTTATGTTATTATTATTATATCTTATTATTATATTATAATCTTATTAACAACATTGTCACTGAATATCATAACGTAGTAATATTTCATCGTATTTAAGTTAAAAGTTTATATTTAGTTTCTGCTACCAATAATTTTCTTTAATAAAATAGTTTAGAGGGTGTTATTATTTTTATTTAAATATACTAGTTGTACAATAAAGCGCCGAGTGTAGATAAAATACAGGCGGAAATTTTGAAATGTGCGGGACAGAAAGTAGTAAATAGGATGTTTGAACTGGTAAAATACATATACGAAACGGGCGAGATGCCGGAGGATTATAAGAGGAACATTATCGTTACTATACCGAAAAAGAGAGGAACCGACAAATGCGAGAACTTTAGAACAATTAGCCTAACTTCCCACGCGTCAAAAATCTTAACCAGAATAGTGCAGAAGAGGATGGAAAATAGAGCGGAGGAAATACTAGGAGAATACCAATTCGGGTTTAGGCGAAATAGGGGAACTCGCGAAGCTATTCTGGCGCTAAGAGTAATGTTAGGGAAAACAATAGAAAAAGGAAAGAACGCTTAGATAGGATTTGTAGATTTAGAAAAAGCTTTTGATAATGTAAGATGGGAAAAAATGTTCGAGATACTAAAGATCGCGGGAATGAAGTATAGAGATAGGAGAGTAGTACACAATCTATACAAAGAGCAAACTGCTGTTATAGAAGTAGAAGGGGAAAAAGGGAAGTAAGTATTAGGAAAGGAGTAAGACAAGGATGTACGCTATCAACACTAATTTTTAATCTGTACATCGAAGAGGCGATTAATGTGGTAAAAGATAGAGTGGATTTCGGGATTAAAGTACAGTGACAGAAGCTAAAAATGCTGAGATTCGCGGATGATATAGCAGTATTAGCATCTAGTAAGGAGGAACTAGAATCAGCATTGAACGAAATGGAGGCAGTGTTGATAGAGGAATACGGAATGAGAGTGAATAAAAACAAAACAAAAGTGTTAGTGTGCAGAGGGCGCGACAGCAGAGCAAAAACGAAAGTACAAATTAATAATGAAAGATTGGAGGGAGTTAAAGACTTCACTTATTTAGGAAGTAAAATGAATTGGGATGGAAGAAACGATAAATATATAAAACAAAGAATAGCGCAGGGTCGAATAGCTTTTAACAAAAAGAAAACACTTTTATGCTCGGGGGTAATAAACTTAGAAACAAGGAAGAGATTTTTGAAAACGTATGCATGGAGCACGGCACTATACGGTTGCGAAACCTGGACGGTAGGGGAAGCAAGTAGGAAGAAATTAGAAACTTTTGAGATGTAGTGTTACCGAAGAATGATGAAAATACCGTGGACTGATAGGGTTAGAAACGAAGAAGTATTAGAGAAAGTCGGCGAGAAAAGAAGTATGTGGAAAAACATAAAAAAGAGAAGAGATAGAATGGTAGGTCACTTGCTGAGACATGGGGGAATAGTCCGCGATATTTTGGAGGCAGAAATAGGAGTGAAGAAAGGCAGAGGTAGGCCTAGATTAGACTACTGCTCGCAAATAGTAAGGGATGTAGGTTGTAGCACAATTAGCGAAATGCGCAGGTTAGCACAAGATAGGAGAAGCTGGAGGTTAGCGTCCAACCAGTCTTAGGACTGATGACCTCATGATGATACTAGTTGTAAAATTATGCCTGTCCGAACTATTATGAGCCTGCAGTCGTAGTTCACGTTTGGTTGTACACAGTTTGGATCGGAGCAAGTGAACACATTACCTGGCCTCTTCCAAGCCCTGAGTTTAACCCATGAGATAATTTTCTTTGTGGAACGCTTAAAGAAAAAAATATGGTACACAGATACAAAACGTAGAGAAATACATATAAACGACGATGAAATAGTTTTGAAAGAGTTTGTCGTAATTTTATTGAAATCTGTACTTATAATATTTGTGTGGCAAATAAAGGTGGAGTGGTGGAAAATGTGCTTTAATTATGATTATAGTTTTAATGGTTTGCTGTTTTTATTTGTTGATGTCAATTTTTTGTTTGTTGTTAATATAAATGTTAATTTATTATATTATTTTATTACTCTAATGTAAAGTTTTGACAGTTATATTAAATTTTGAACAGCAAATGTCTTAAAAATTGTTGAAGACAATCCTAAAGCATTTTATATACACTAGGCACAAAAATTAAGGGATGTAAAAAAATCCTAAATTTTAAGGTGATTTTTAAAGGACGACCTACCACTTGGAGAATAATTCACCCTTAAATTGATTTTTAGCAAAAGACAAAAAACTTAATCATTCCGAATTCAATGAAAAAAAAAATCGCCGCGCTTTGAAATCTTCAGGGCTTCTTTGGAATCCTTTGAGGTTGAAAAGGAATAGTCAACATCCTTAGTCTATCTATTATTTGCAAAGTTATGCCAATTTAAGCGAATATCCCTAAGTACGCAATTTTTTACCTTTTCTTGGATTAATATCGATGTAATGAAATTTGTTTTTATCAATAGCCAATAAGTGTGACTTACTCTACAGTTTTTAAAACCCTACTTGAATTTTCTGTGCGATCATTATTTCCCAAATAATTAATTACCAAAGTCAAAACTAACTATTTTTGTTTTGAACGACGGCAACTCAGCGAAAAATCATCATATAAGGCTTTTGGACCGCTCAAATTAAAGAAGATAAAATTTATCTAAAAAAGCTGTATAATGAAATCACTCCGTCTGTCAAAAGTCCGTGGACCTTTTGAAAGGCAATCAAAAATTTGTAAAAATGTTTTCCGATTGTTTTCTTATGATTACTCAAAAACTGCTGATTATAAAAAAAATTGAACTCAACATCTGAAAACTAGAAACGTGGAGCTTTAATTTTATTTTTTTAAAATTGTTCCGTGACTATTTTTCTTCAAGTTATTGCCTTTTAAATTCACCTAAAAATTTAGGATATTTTTACATTCCTTAATTTTTGTGTCTAGTGTATTTAGATTCAAGAGAAATAGAGGTGTTCCATTTAGAAAAAAAAATTTGTTATTCGTTACACTTTATATATTTTTTAGGGAATTTTGTCAAAATTTTGACACCAAAATAAAAATTTAGAGGAAAAATCAAATTGATTTGGCTTTTTAAATGTAAAAATATAGTACGAATTAACAAATTAGGAGCGGAGTCAGTTTTATATGGACCACGGTATAGAGTACATTATATTTAAATGCTTAAATCTGGAATACCATCTTAGGTGAGGTTGATGTATTACTGGAAGTAATATTTTCTTAGGAAAAATAACATGATTATATGTATCATACATATCTTACTGCGAAGAAATGAGTTAAATAGAAATAACTAAATATAATGCAAAGTTTTACTATCAGAGGGTAACATTCAAACTACAGAAATAAGGAGTGTATACTCCAAACCATCTGCAAATGCCTTATATAATAAGGACTAAACAAATTAGGTCAAAACAGCTATTCTCCTGGCTATATACCAAACGCCGAGCACTGAATTACATGACAAAGTTTGTCGTATTTTTGTCTAACAGAGTTAGCACTAAAAATACAGTGATTGTTCTAAAACCACCAAGAAAGATGCAAAGTGTCACCTATCTCAGGATATTGCTAACTGCAGACCGGTTTCGACCTTTCTATCTTGGGTCTCGTCAGTGCAGTGTAAACGAGTATACCTTCGACAGATAAAGCTCACATCTAGTAGACGTTGCTACGTTCCACCGCAGTAGAACGTACAAAGAGATGGCGTTTGGTACGTTCTACTGCGGTGGAACGCAGCAACGTCTACTACATGTGAGCTTTATCTGTCGGAGGTATACACGTTTACACTGCACTGACGAGACCCAAGATAGAAAGGTCGAAACCAGTCTGCAGTTAACGATATCCTCAGATAGGTGACACTTTGCATTTTTCTTGGTGGTTTTAGAACAATCACTGTATTTTTAGTGCTAACTCTGTTAGACAAAGATACGACAAATTTTGTCATGTAATTCAGTGCTCGGCGTTTGGCATATAGCCAGGAGAATAGCTGTTTTGACCTAATTTGTTTAGTTCCTATTATATAAGGCATTTGCAGATGGGTTGGAGTATAAACTTCTTATTTCTGTAATTTGAAATAATTAAAATCATACGCGGCTGTGAAGGATGTTCTCAACCCCTAAACGCGTTTTTCTGCATAAACAAAATATTGATATAATTTTCATCTATACGAGGGTGGGTTTCGTCGAAAACGACATTATTATGTTAAAGATCTTTTCCTCTAATTCTAAAGGTCTGAAATACTAGAAACTAAACTGCAGTTTTATATTCCTTGAGTTGTCATCTTGCCAGTCATATACTTTTCATGAAAATTAATCATTCCAAGATATATTCTAACATTAGTATGCGAAAGTAAAAGCATTTAAAAAAATACCGTGTTCGGTTTCACATTTTGTTGAATTATGTTGATTTAAAATATAATAATTACACCAGCTTTCGCTTTAATTTACAATAACCAATTCGAAAAATATTTTTAACTTTCATTAACATTTTAAAGAAGTAACAAGCGTATAAGTATTTTTCGTACATTAAATATTACATACTTACATAATTTATGACCCCTAAGTAGCGTTAATATTAAGAATCAGTTAATTTTTGATATTATTAACATAATGGTAATATCTTAATACTTTCGGTTTCGCAATTCTCTCCATTTCTTTGTTGTTTTGCAAAAGGGAAACTATGATGTAGAGTATTATTCACTAAGTGGTTCTCAATAGTGAACACATGAGAATTATATGTTGATTGATATAAAAATTACATGATAATATATAATTTCACACAGTGAAAAACGTTTAATACGATGTAGTAGTTAGATACTTATAATAATTTCACTTGTCCTCTTAATTTTTAACTTAGTTAGCTATAATATTGCAACTTATAATTGTTGACTCTTCATGGTTTTCTTGAAAAGCGAGATTTATATTTTTCTTTAATATTCCATTTACGATTGAAAACATGTATTTATTATGAATTTAATTTCAATAAACTACATTGTATAATTTATTTAATAAAAATAAAACATTATGAAAGCTTCATAACAAGTACGTTTCATAATTGTACGATAAGACAAAAGTATACACAATATTTGATTAAAACTCACCAATTTATATAAAAAACAACTATCATCTTTTCCTTTAACGGCTGCTACAATAAGAGTGCAAGATTTGAATTTCGCGCTATTTTGGCTGTCATGATTCTAGAAGTCAATAATTGTGGCAAGTCGATAGAATACAGATAGAAGTTAGCAAGAATGGCGCTACATGATACAGCAATGTGTCTGTATTATTAAACATTACTAACAAAATGGTGACAGTTTGGTTGCTACGATTCGTACAGCGAGTCCAATCTTCGGTAGAAACAATGTTCCAAGTCTATCAACTGTGAGAAGAATAATCGCAAAATTCGAAAGTACTGGTTTCATTATTGATGTGATACATACGACACGACCTCGTACTGGTCGTTCAGAACAAAACATCATGACAGTTCGCCAGAGTGTGGCCGAGAGTCTAGAGACCTCGATTCCTTATCGTGCACAAGAATTGGACATTTCTACAGACACTGTTCAACGTATTCTCTTTAGAAATTTGCATCTGCATACTTACGAAGTTCAATTGACTCAACATCTTCTCCCGACATTCCATGCACAGATTAGTTCACCAATTGGATCATTGAACAACAAGTGAATGCCGATTTTGTGGGCAAAACCATCTTCAGCGACGAGGCCTATGTTCACCTTGATGGTGAAAATAGGCGTGGTGATTCATAAATAGGCAAAATTGCCGCATCTGGAGCTCAGATAATCTACGATTGATTCATGAGAAACAATGCATCCTCAACGTGTCACTGTTTGGTATGCACTGTGATCTGAAGGAAGGAATCATTGGACCATTTTTCTTTGAAAATGAGGCAGGTAATTCATTAACTATAAATGGCAAACGTTGTCCTGACATGATAACTCAGTTCTTTGTATTTCAATTGGAAGATATTGCTCTTGAAGACATGTAGTTTCAGCAGGACGTTGCCAATTGCCATACCACCCATGAAACATTGATGGTTTTACACGAGTCTTTTTCTGGTCGTGTCATTTTCAGTTTTGATGACCAAAATTAGCCTCCACGATCTTGTCATTTTACACCTATGGATTTTTTTTACGTTTTTATTGAATCTGGATAAATAAGATCCTATTCAGCTTAATACTTCCATGTACATCTCGTGTTACAAGCAGTCTGCTATAATACGAAAGTCGGTGTTCATTTTAAGCGTTGTCCACAAAGGTCATGCTGCGCAGAACTTTGTGTTCAGCACGGCTCTAAAATATGAAAACCTGAGTAGAACGGAGTGCCCGTAGCAGCTCGTGCTTTCGATTTGTTCAGTTGCGTTTTTGAGCATTTTGAGAAGAACAACATGTCGATGTATGTGCGTATTTAAATTAAACATGCTGCCTAAACACAGCGCACAACAACGAGCATAAACGAGCACTTTCCTATATGTACGACATTATTTCGATCGTGTTCATCCGTGCTCCAAGTTGCGCAGTTCGTTTGCGCCTCGCTGCTCCTCCTTGCTTGGTTCGACGTAGTTTGGCGCGGCCAGTATGAACGAGACTTTAGGTTGTCATTTTTGCTTGTGTGTGATCTCGAACCACTTCCAAAGTTTATTAAGCAAATAAGCATTGGTTAGGGATTTTATAAACTTACGTTACTGTAATAGTGTTTCGAAAAATAACTTTAGTATGTTTAAAGTAAACTGTGGAAGATTAGAAAAATATTTCATTGTCCAACATGCTTTTGAAAACAGTCATAGAATAAACTCTAGTAACTTAAAGATAGGTAAAAATAAGATAACTAAATATGACAATAGCACGAACAGAGAGAAGAGCTCTGTGCCTAGCAGTCCGTTGTTTTGGTTGATACGGTGAATGACGATATTAATGAATCAGTGAACCAAATATTTATGTCATTATGATTTATTAACCATAATTGGAAATAGTTATAAGAGGGTAAGTATTAGAAAGGGTATGCAGTAAACCGGAAAAAAATGTTCCTTCAATATTCACTGACCATGAAGGAAAATAGCTAATTGTAAGTTCGGTGCGTTTATTGGTGAACAATGCCTGAAGCCGGAATATATTCTTAACGATTTACTGAACCGGAACAAAATTTTGATTTAAATAGAAATTAGAGGTAGTGTAAAATTTGTTTTAATCACCTCTCGATAATGCCATCTTGGTTGGCGAAACGCGCCTCTAGAACCGTGTAATATTTAGGTGTTCGTGGAAAATTGGTCTCCTGTTTTTGTTGCTGCATGGAAGGTTCCAACCCCTTCCCAAGAAACACATTGTATCGTAGTTATAGGCAGTTAAAATCCTAGTCACATTACATGTTCTTGCTCTCAGCTATACTGCATAAACGATTCACTTACGCTGTTAATGTCAGTGTATTTTATATTTTAGATATAACAATTTTTTTGCTAAAACTTCCTCTTGCGTGTTACCAGCAATTATTATTAATGATACCTTCTATCCTCGCTTCTCTAACTTTATAAAACCAGATGATGGTATTGGAGCCCATTACTTTTACCCCAAGGTGACTGTAAATTAATATTGATTGCCTTAGTAAAATGTGCGAGTTTTCAGCTTTTGCTAATCACGTGCTATAGAAAGGAACCCCATATGGTGAAAGTCATAATAATAATAAAAATATTTAAACTTAATTATTAGCATTAATTTATTGTACTGTTTGTTTAAAAACAAACACAGAAATAAAAAACGATGTACAATCAGTTGAAATTTACTTTTCTATCTCTTATACAGATTTTTTAATGTAGTCTTATTGAATATTTAATCCTGATAGGGATCCCTAAGCAAATTCATCACCTAAAAGAAATTCGTCCTAGATATGTGTTAATGGAAGAAAAAAATCGCATAAAGAATAATTTGTATATGGTTTCAGTGAAAATGGGTTTATTACTAAAGGGTCTTTCAATGAAGACGCTCGATTTTTAAACGTAAATAAAACAAGTTGTGTATGAGATATCCACTCATTTTTTTTTTATTTGAAAGAATGTTTTCTGGCATTAAGTATAGAATATAACGTCGTTCAAATATCCGTCGCGGTTTTGCTTGGTGGCATGTATTGAGGAAGTCTAATTTTTCGATGACTTTGTCGCATAAATCTGGCTGAAATTGCTGGATGGCGTTCGTTATGTTGACTTTGAGGGCATCAGTTGTTTGCAGTTCATTTGTATAGACCTGCAATTTAAGATAACCCCAAAGGAAGAAGTCTAAAGGCGTTAAGTCGCACGATCTCGGTGGCCAGTTTACGTCGCCGTTGCGTGAGATAACCATGTCCTCAAATCGCTCGTGCAGAAAGTCCATCGCGACATGCGTTGTGTGACACGTAACGCCATCTTCTTGGAACCAGATGTTTTCGGTATCCATATCATCCAGTTTAGGCCACAAGAAGTTGCTTATCATCGATCTGTAGCGCTCGCCGCTGACGGTTATGGCAATTCTAGTTTCGTTTTGGAAGAAGTACGGACTCATGATTCTGCCAGATCAATATCCAAGTTCTTGTGAACAACGAAAAATTAACTGCCTCTGGTTTTCCCGTGCATTCTCACACACATCAGCGATTTTTTCAGCAGACCTTGCGTTTAGGTGACGTGCGGATGTTGACTGATTATTTATCAAACCGGTTGACTCGAATTTGGCCACCAAACGTCGAATAGTCTACTCGGTGGGACGGTTGTGGCGAGGATAAAAATCACGTAATTCACAGAACGTTTCTCAAATATTGCCTTAGGTATAATTAAGCTTTCAAAAAAAATACACAGCTATGTAACAGATTTACTAAGCGTAACGGATGACATACTCGGCTCCAGTGATAGTGGAAATTTAACCGCTTTGGAACTTTTAGACTATACAAAGGCTTTTGACACAATAAATTATAATCTTCTGTTAGTAGTTCTAAAGTGGAATAGAACAAAATGCTTTGACCCTATTTGAAACTTATCGTTATGGTCGTCAGCAAATGGTACAATGGTAAGTTAATAATAACTTGTCTAGTCCATTGACCATCTCTTATGGTGTACCACAAGGATCAATATTAGGTCCATTGTTATTTTCCGTATATACTTCTTTTCTCAAAAATAGCTTCTTTGGTTGTATGCACCACTCTCATGTCGATGACACATAAATTCATTTTTCTTTAAAATCCAACGGCACTGATAGGGCTGTAGAAACTTTTATTGAGGACATTAAAGAAAGGTAGATGTATTATATAAACATGATCAGTATGTCCCCCGATTGACTCCTAACGTTTCTACTTATTGGTCCTATGTCCCTGAAGTTCCTCTTAATCATTTTGTAAGCCTCATCGGTCTTACCTACTTGGATCTTATCTTCTACTTCTTTGAATTTATCCTCTATCCATTGTTCTTTCGCTTTTCTACACTTTCTAATGATTTCCCACTTTATTGACTTATAAGTTTTCAGTCCTTCCTCGTCTCGTCTGTTTTTGTAGCCTCGTCTCTTTTGTATTAAGTTTAAGATTTCGTTCGTTATCCAGGGCTTCCTAGCTTCTCTTCTCTCGTGCCCTAAAACGTCCGTAGCCGCGGAATCTAGACTATTCTTGATACCCTCCCACTCAGTTTCTGCGTTCTTGATTTCGTCATTACTCGCTTTATTTATTAATTGATCTGTTTCCTCCTAGAACTTATCTTTCATATTCTCATCCCTCAATATTTCTACATTTATACGTTTCTTATCCTTCCGAGTTTTCAGATTTTTGAATTTTAATCTAGCTTTCATGACTACCAAGTTGTGGTCGCTGTCTACATCTGCTCCTGGATAACTCTTACAGTCTTTTACTTGATTTCTAAATCTCTTCCTAACCATAATGTAGCCTATCTGATACCTGTCTATCCCTCCTGGCACTTTCCAGGTGTACTGCCTCCTAACGTGATTCTTGAACAATGTATTCGCGACTACCATATTGTGCTTCTCACAGAATTCTATCAGTCTGCTACCTCTCTCGTTTCTGTTTCCTAATCCATAAGGATCTATAAATACTCCTTTCCCCTCCCCTACAACTGCGTTAAAATCTCCCACTATGTCCGAATAAACGGCTTCTAACTCTTCCTCGCTATGGCTATAAGTAGGTATGTATACTTGCACTATTACTGTTTTCACTGGCTTCGAATCTAACCTGACCATCATTACTCTCTCGCTGTATTGTAGGTAGCTATCTACACACTGTCCTGCGTTCTTCCGCATAACGATTCCTACTCCCGCGTTTCCATTTACCGATCCTGTGTGTATTACCCTATAGTCACCGCTCCAAAAATCTCCTACTTCCGGCCAGCGCATTTCACTTATACCTACTATATCTAATCCTAACCTATCCACTTCTATCTTCAGATTCTCTAGCTTCCCTGCTTGTCTCATGCTTCTGACATTCCACGCTCCGACTCGTGAAATGCTACACTTCTTACTAACCGTACTACTGCACTCGATCACGTCTCCTGGAAGAGTCCTCACCCGGAGATCCGAACGGAGGACTATTTTACCTCCGGTGTTTTTTGCCCCAGGACACGCCATCATTATTTGGGATAAGCCTTTCGTTAGCTGTTTTGAGGATTATAATGTGGTGGTATCCTCTTGCTTTCCACATCGCAGTCGTGTGTGTCATAGCATCATACCAACCCCCACGGTTTCTGCCACTATGACTACTGAAAGAGCTGCTGCCCTCCTTCAGGGGCTTGTCTTAGTCTAGTTTTCAATTCAAACCCCCCCACTATGGTTAAACCTATGATACGGCTCCTTAAATCATTAAAACGGGCAAGCCGACCCACCCGTTCTAGTTTGCACTAGAACTTTGTCAAGGTGCAAGTCCTATCGGATCGGATTTGATTATTATAAAATTTGTTTTCTATTAAAAATTCTTTGTGTTTATAGGCAATTAATATCTATTGCTATTTCATGGTAATATATGACTTTCAACATGTTAAATTTTAGTTTTACTCTACGTTTTGTATATGATAAAATAAAATAAAATTAGATTAAACTAGGCTAGGTAAAACGTTAAGTTGGTAGAGTTGGACCTTATCATGTTTACACACGTTACTAAACATCACCTCTTAGGATAATAATAGTAAGTTAACACACCATATATTTTCAAATTGAATTGTTTATTAATACCTGGTTGGTGTCTTAATAAAGGCAATATTATTATATTATTATTATTATATCCTGCTGACTAAGATAGCAGTTCTATCGAAATTTCCATATACAGATCCACGAATAAATTGGTTGTGATTAAAGGGAATATAGTAAATACGTCACAGTAAATTTAATATGTCACAGCTTCTTAACAAAGAAGACACACATATCGGCTTTTCTTACACAACAATGGAACAATACGCTGAGCATTAAAATGATGTGATATGGAGCGCAACTCATGAAATTTCTAATTACAAAACATGTGCTCGGAAAGCATATATTATAGAAATCATGATTTTCTTTCCGTATACCTAGAATCAACTAGAATATAACAACGCTATTGTGCACAAGCCACGACGATAAGTACATACTGATGGCTTAAGAACGATTTAGAATCGTTAGTCACACGAGGTGAGCACAAAAATACACATAATTTTTCATTCAGACGGTGTGATGGTTACTGTAACAGTCTGTTGTATAATTTCATATATTACACATATATTGTTCATATTTTATGTTGACATCCAGTAATTATGTCAACCATTGCCTATTTATAAAACTTTTAACGATCAGTGTTGATTCTGACTGATAGCTGTCACAGTCTCCATAAATACATATTTCTGAAAGCATTACATACTCTTACGTATCTTTGAAGACTGTAACAACTATAAAAAAGTATACAGTTATAATTGGTTTTGTTCAGTTCTAGTCTATCATTTGCAAGAAGATGGCGTAACGCTTATATGAAGTAAATTGCATCTTAATAGTATTATGCAGTAACATCACTTCTGAAAACGTAGTTAATGACTTTTTACATTATCTTAATAGAATTTACTTGAGTAAACTCTGTCAATTTGATGGAAAAAGAAAATGTTTAACATTGCGATATCATTATCAGCTTCATTTTAAAGAAGTATTGTCCACTCCAAAACAGTATCTTGATTTTCAGTACCCTAAATTCGAGCATTTTGTTTGTTTACGTATTCGTCAAGACGAAGATATGCTCATCGCTGAACGAAATTTTGTTGAAAAAATCAGCATCACCTTCTTTCTTTTTCAGCACCGAATTAAGAAATGTACGACGCTGTAAATGGTATGTTGCTTTGCATTGCTATCTTGCCTACCTTGTACCTTCTGGTATGTGCCTGGATACTCCTGTACACTTTCTCCCACTGCAGCAATATTTTCATGCGACCGACCACGACGAGGACGTATTGGCGTTGCATTATCAATAACAGAACCCGTCTCTTCGAATTTCTTGATTAAGTTTGAACTGTTAAATCTGTAGGCGCTTAATTTTGTTCTAATTTTATCCGAATTTTTCTTAATGAGAGTTCTTAATTTTCTTAAATGATCGCTCACATTCAAATAACAATTGTACACAAACTATTTGTTGTCGAACTGTTAGTTGCGGCATATTGACGTTGCATGGTTTGTAGATCATCATCATGAGGTCATCAGTCCTAAGACTGGTTGGACGCTAATCTCCAGCTTCTCCTATCTTGTGCTAACCTAC
This sequence comes from Rosalia funebris, assembly GCA_037954035.1. Taxonomy (NCBI): domain Eukaryota; kingdom Metazoa; phylum Arthropoda; class Insecta; order Coleoptera; family Cerambycidae; genus Rosalia; species Rosalia funebris. The sequence goes on from JAZFAV010000022.1 coordinate 10,373,474, forward strand.
GCATTTCGCTAATTGTGCTACAACCTACATCCCTTACTATTTGCGAGCAGTAGTCTAATCTAGGCCTACCTCTGCCTTTCTTCACTCCTATTTCTGCCTCCAAAATATCGCGGACTATTCCCCCATGTCCTAGCAACCTACCATTCTCTTCTCTTCCTTATGTTTTTCCATATACTTCCTTTCTCGCCGACTTTCTCTAATACGTATTTTCATCATTCTTCGGTAACGCCACATCTCAAAAGCTTCTAATTTCTTCCTACTTGCTTCCCCTACCGTCCAGGTTTCGCAACCGTATAGTGCCGTGCTCCATACATATGTTTTCAAAAATCTGTTCCTTGTTTCTAAGTTTATTACCGCCGAGCATAAAAGTGCTTTCTTTTTGTTAAAAGCTACTCGACCATGCGCTATTCTTTGTTTTATATCTTTATCGCTTCTTCCATCCAAATTTATTTTACTTCCTAAATAAGTGAAGTCTTTAACTTCCTCCAATCTTTCATTATTAATTTGTACTTTCGCTTTTGCTCTGCTCTCGCGCCCTCTGCACACTAGCACTTTAGTTTTGTTTTTATTCACCCTCATTCATATTCCTCTGTCAACAGTGCCTCCATTTCGTTCAACGCTGATTCTAGTTCCTCCTTACTAGATGCTAATACTGCTATATCATCCGCGAATCTCAGCATTTTTAGTTTCTGTCCCTGTACTTTAATCCCGAAATCCACTTTATCTTTTACCACATTAATCGCCTCTTCGATGTACAGATTAAAAATTAGTCGTGATAGCATACATCCTTGTCTTACTTCTTTCCTAATACCAGATGACAGTCATTAAATATTGACTCCCTATCTTCGACAGAACACAAATGACGCGCAATTCAAATCCTACAGTTCCAATTGAGACACCCTATATTACCCGCCGTAGCTCGGCTAGCGCCTCGATAATATTCACAGCTAGAACCATAATGACCGTTGTTATGATCTTTATAGCATGAATGACTATTATATACACCACACACAGTTGATTCCGCAGGCTTTTTTTTAATTTTTAGTAATAATATACGATATATCAGTATCAATTCAATTCTCTAACATACATCTAAACAATTATAGCATAATGTGAAGTAAAATGATAACGACAGTCAGGTTTGTTGGATTATCGAAAAAGTGTTGAGTACTTCTAATTATCCATTCTTTTAATATTTTTCCTAGATAACACAATAAGTGTATGGATTTTTCTCCAAAGCGCAATACCCCCGCTTCTTAGGAGCTTTGCTTTGATGCCATGGTGGCCAGGTGCTTTGTAATTTTTTAGGCATTTAATAAGTGTTTCTTCTGCCTTAAATCGAGACTCTTCAAGGATTAGAGACTTGCATGCGTCGACCTCAAATACGCGTCAGCAGTAGCATGTAGTAATTGTTACATTATTTTGCGCCTTTTGTCAAGATCTCCTTAAAATACAGCCACCCATCGGACTAATATTTGGCGTCTTTCTGATAAAGCATTACCTTGACCATCCTTGGTCAAGCCTTCTCCTATGAATCTTGGAATATTATGCGCCATATTTGAAATCGCCACACAACAGAACTATAATTAATATTATCATAACCACACATGAACCCTTAATGACGTAAGACATGAAACTATAATGAAAGCATTCACATTCATGGTCCACGAAACTGATTCTAGCAAGGCTATTTTTATATTTTAATCACTTTTCAGGCGTATTATATCTCAGTAGCGAGAAAGAATATCCGGCGTCTACCTTTATATTAACGGGGTACGAAAGGAGATATAATTAGGGCTTGATAAATTTTCATGACATGTCTTCCGCCTATACGTATTTGCTTTAAAAATAAACTTAAAACTGTACTTAGCTGAGACAGAAATCTAACACGAAACATATCGGTGCTTGAAGTATAATTATAGAACACAGTTGTAGAATTGTTCCTTTTTTATTCGTGGAAAATCAATGTTATAATTATTCAAAGAAAAAAAGAACTGTGACAGACATAACTTTTTATCAGCAAAGTTAAGTTCTAACATTGGTCCAATAAGCATAGAAATAGGTTAATTCCTCTTGAATGTATACAGGGTTTCTCACGGTAGCCGTTCGTTAGAAGTTTTCGTGGTTAGAAAAAACTTAGAATTCTGAATTTCTGGACTCCAGGGTTATTTAAGATTCTCTTTCATTTTGAAATATTTTCAATGTCATACCACTTCCGATTATCCCGGATGTCGCCAGTAACTTTCTTATTATTTTAAATAGAACACCCGGTATATTATTTCATTTTTTGATTTCTAAGAAAATTTTATGAGTTCCGTCAAGTTTTCCTATACCTATTTTCAATTGTTTCTTAGATATCTTGATTACTTTGAAAATTTTGAAAGACGTAGCCTTATTTTCAACACTGTGCCTTTTACCCATTTTCGACTGGTACTAAGCGCTTCTGAGGTAGACGAAAGCACAAGAATGGTTCTTTCGAAATCCACATTGACAATTAATTTATCGCAAACAGGGTGTCCAAAATTTGATCACCACCAATTACATCATTTTCAAAGTAGAAAAAGTTCGTTATTTCAAATATGACACCCTATATATTATTGTATGATCAGATGCAGAATTTGATTCTGCATCGATTCGCTATAACTTTCCCTATACCTATTTCCAACGGTTTTCTTGCTATTCCATTATTTTTTATTAAAAGCCGAGTTCAACTCCAGCAGCAGTGCTGGATTTGGGTATTTCAAGAGCATCAATCCAAAGAATATTAAGAAAACATAAAATGCATCCTTTTTCTGAGATAATTGTACACGGATAATTGTACAATATTCATATCAACTTTCAATTTTTCTGTAAAACTAGTGTAAGAATTTTTCGACAAGAGATTTTTATCGAAATAGCAAGTTTGCGCTATTCATACCAAAAGACAATCAAAGACAGAATATTTTTTGTTGAAAATGAAATTGCTTCTACACTAGGCACAAAAATTAAGGGATAAAAGTACTAAATTTTTAGGTGATTTTTCAAAGGGTACAGCCCTTTGATGATAAAATTATTGAAGTCCATGGACCTTTTGAAAGGCAAATAAAAATTTGGATTCTTTTTCCGAGGGTTTTCTTATGATTACCCAAAAACTGCTGACGGTAAACAATTTTTAACTCAAGGTCTGAAAACTAGAAACTTGGAGCTTCAATTTGATTTTTTAAATTCAATTAAAATTGCTCTGCGACTATTTTTCCCCAAGTTACAGCCCTTTGAAAATTACCTAAAAGTTTAGGATTTTGTAAATCCCTTAATTTTTGTGCCCAGTGTATCTAATGTGTATCTAATGTGCCTAGTGTATCCTAATATAATATTTTACTATATTAAACAGAAACAAAAACAGGAAATAAGTTTTCCACGAATACCGAAAGATCATACGTTTCTCGACGTTTATTTCCCCAACCAAATTGACATCGTGTGGAGACTATTAAAATGGGCGAAATTTGCGCCGAAAACGTGTAAGTTTTCGGTATTTGTGGAAAATTGGTCATCTGCTTTTGTTTCTGCATCGAATGTTCCCGCCCTTTTCAAGTTTATATTAAACAGGTAAAATATTTGGATATATCAAATAATACCTATAGTTAAGGTTTTCATAGATTTTTAATTTATTTACTTATGTATAAGGTGGTTGATAATATATAGGGTGGTTGAATTTTCGACCGGATCATTAGTCCTGAAAATACATAAGTAAATTATTTTTTGAGCTACATTTAATGACATTGTTTTTAATTGCATTCTAATCGTTTCGATGATCGCTGTTTCTTTTTGTCTGTGGAAACTTTTCTGAAAAATTAAAAACTTTCCATATATGTATCAAGTAAATACTTATATTTTATAATTTTTACTTAAATTTGTAAAACAGTAAAGATTTTTTATGTTTCATACAATAAGATAGATCAACGAGATAGTAAGTTATGGAAACAAAAGAATTTTGACATTTTAGCTTGTCACTGAATTTCAATTTTAGTTATTGAAATTCAATTAATCATTACGGATGTAATAGTTTGAAATATTCATTTGGTTAGTGCCATAATCTGCTCTATTTTATTTTATGTCTCTTTGTATATGACATTTTTCAAATATCTCTAAAGCTAAAAATTGGATGGCAGGATCTAACTGGCCAATAATAAGTCCATAGGTTCATAGTTGGTCCATACGGATCAACTTGGTTTTCTTAGTTATAGGCATTATTATAGGCATAGACATGCTTATGCCAACTTGGGGTAGAACCCATATATATTCTCAAAACTCCAGGCGTAGTCCGATATATTTGCACTGATGATTCCTAATAAAGATGAAATCGCGATATTCATTTCCGGGACGACTATTCAGTTCCGAATGTTCTCAACTGTGAATCAATTAAATGGCAAAATACCTTTTAAATTATTACAACCTCACGTAGTATCAGCAAACCATTGGCGTCTTGCAAATTCTAACTTATACATTAAAAATAAGAATATTTAAGTATTGAAAAGATCTGATAGTTGCTTCACATACCGGGTGAAACGGCCTATTAAAAGTATCTCAAGAATGAATACGCGTACTTCTCTGAAATTGTAGGTGTCCATATAATCCATAAAATTCTCAAAAACGAAAATACTTTGATTATTGTAATACTTCCGGTTATACCGGAAGTCGAGGTCAACTTCCTTATATTAAATGGAAGATGCTATATATTATTACATATATGATTTCTACGCATAATTTTAAAGCACATTTTATAATACTTCCATGTTACCAAGTTTAGTCGTTTTTGAGAAAATTTCGTTTTTCTTAAAAGAAAGGTAAACTCACTGTCTAACTTGAAATTATCCTATTCTTACCGTATGAGAACTATAGCGGCAATATTTACAGATTTGATGGCCCGATGGTTAGGCTTTCTGATTTTATCTTTGCGTTTGTATTCCGTTTGCATCTGTGTGTATGATTTCCGTTAAATTACTCTCATAATTTTGCCTTGAAGAAATTATAATTTAATTAGTATTTATCATAGAAACAGTAAGTGATGTACACAGGGAAATTTGTTTAGTTTAATGACACTGAACTTATTTTTTATTTATTGCCTACTTTGAAGTTCTGCTAAGTATTCCAAAGCCACCTTCCCAATACACTAGGTGTTATTTAGTCGATTATACTAGAAACTAAAAAACAGCTGTATGTCGTTCGGTTCCGATCCGGGACAAATGTCGAATCCTACCTGTGGCGGGTTTTATTTTTTGAAACCTTATCTGATCGTGCAGAAACACGAGAAAGGGGTCGAGGATCGCTTCTGGGTATAATTCAATGCCTGCCGGGGCTTTAGCCCGAGGAGTAGTTGTTTCCTAGAGCGATTATGTAATAGCTTTGCTATTCGGGAACTACTTTGATAGCCGCTTGGCGGCTTGGTGGTTCCTTTCTCGATTTCCGACTTATAAGTTACTGATAGAAACTAAAGGTAACTTAAAAACCACAAGAGTTAGGTATAGGGAAGTATATTATCGATCGAAAGAGAATGATATTTTTAATTCAACGTATAAAAATATACGGGGTGTTCTATTTAAAGAAGTCAAGTTTTGATGGCTTGTAGTTAACCAAACTCGACGTCACATTTTCAACACCCGGTATGATATCTAGGAAATTCAGAGATATAATCAGAAAGCCTAACCATCGGGTCATTAAATCTGTAAATATTGCCGCTTTAGTTTTCATACGGTAAGAATAGGGTAATTTTAAGTTAGAAAGTGAATTTACCTTTTTTTTTTTGACAAAAACCAAATTTTCTTAAAAACGGCTAAACTTAGTAACATGGAAGTATTATAAAAGTCACGTTAAAATGCTGCCTAGAATTCATATATGCAATGATTACAGCATCTTCCATTTAAAATAAGGAAGTTGACCTCGATTTCCGGTATAACCGGAAGTGTTACAACAATCAAAATATTTTAGTTTTAGAGAACTTTAGAGATTATATGCACACCTACAATTCCAAAGAAGTATGCGAATTCATTCTTGAGATACTTTTAGTAGGCCATCCACTTTAAGCCACCCGGTATATAACAATTGTATTTCATCTTCAACTTTAAGTCGGGGAAATCGCAAGATATTAGTTATTACTCTAACATGAAACATGAATTAAGAATAAGTTAAATACTTCCTAAAATAAAAAAAAAGGTTTAAGCGTATCAAAAATATTTAGAATGTATATTATGCATTCATTGAGTGTAATACTATTTTTTTGTTAACTAATAGATCCTCATATAGAATTTATACTTTTTTTCATCTTCTTTGTATGTCATTAGTTTTATTTACTTAATTTCTATTACTTTTATGTTTTCCTACCCACTAGTTGGATTCTAATTTAAGTATCTGGACAGTTTTACATTAAATAAATACATAATTAAATAAAATGAGTCGTTTAAATAAGAAAGTGTTTCGTCTAAATACAAAATACAATGATACAAATACTTGTATATTATCCAAGAACAAATACTACGAGTACTTTCTTTCACTATTCTTTTATTTAACGGTTTCAAGGTAGGATGTAGACAATAATCCATTTATACACAGATAAGGTAGGTTAATGATCGCGTTATAACAATCTGTAATTTTTGTGCAACGTATTTCCACTTTCATGATTATCCGTTTATTTATTTTTTTTCAGTCGAAATTTATTACTTACTTGTTTATACAATGTATCACTTCGTTTCTTAATTATAACGGATATCCGTCAAACCATTCACGTTTAAGTGATATATTTTACAATGAAGGAGAACGACTTAGATATGAAATCAATTTAGCTTGAAATTAATGAACCAAAATGCAAATTAATTGTGTTTCTGATTTGTTTTAGATATCAGCCGATTTCTCTTTCGTCTATTAGACTAGAATAAAATAGATTTCTATTGTGTTCCCTATAGTCACTATTTTACTTTTCTGGTAAATCCTCGGACATAAAATATCTCGAGTAATACTAAACCCAATATTTATTCAGAATTAATCGTGCTGCGAAAGGTACTTACCACTATATATTTAATGTGTGCCACAATGTCTCTGATTAGTATCATAAATCTTACATTTTACAGTGGTTGGGGGCTAGATGACTTCAGAGGAACCCGATGGAATGAAATCGCAAACATGCCGCATCGAATACCCTGATTTCCACTCAAGAAGATGCGATCTCCAGAACACAGGATTGCGCAGCCTAGGGCGGGCAGGCAGTTCCAAGATGAATTGCAGCTCAGATACCTATCACCAGGTGCCTTCACCGTACTACCACCGGACGATAATATGCCACCGAATCCACCGTCTGCTCCAGAACCCTACAGGTAAGACTTATTACGTATTTCAACGATATTTTCCCGATTTCCAGATTTCACACAGTAGATGCAGACCGGTGGAGTAGCCAACTAGATCTACAGACCTAACCCCATTGCATTATTTTTGTAAGGTTAATTCCTAAGTTTGTTATAACAAACAGGACAGTATCGAGGAACTAAATAACAGAGTATGTCTATTTAAAAATTAACGAGATTTTTTTCGTTTCGACGTGAAGAATTTAGACCATTTATTTTAACCTCTATGTAATCACTTTAGAAGTATATCAATGTAGTCTATATGGATGCACTAAGCTTCATTTTAAACATTTTTAAGGAAATACGTGAAATTTTTAATTTGAATTACCAATTTTAGTCTACTCAATAATATACTGTTTTTTAATTGTACTGTACTAATAACTGAATAGAAATGTATTTAAAAAATTTAAAGAAATACATCATCTTGTGAATTCACTTTAATCTTGAAGAAGAATCTACTTATTTGTTTTATTTTTAATGTTTCTAATATAAAATTGTATCCATATTAACCCTTTACATAAAATTAAGCCTAGATTAAAAAAACAATATTCAGGATATATTTTAAGATTTATTTTATGCGTCAACAACTTCAAGTCTCTTTCAAATTTGAAATTTTCGGAGGGTGGGTACTGAAGACGGGAGAGGATAATCTTTTGATGTAAAAAGTTGATAATTTAGAAGCTATTACAAGATGAATCGAGATATTTTATGATTTCCCATAAAAAGTAATGTTTAAAATTTGTATTCTCTATATAAGGGGTGTCTCTTTTGGATCTACAGGATGTGATTTCTGAATAAAACTAATAATATTTGTGTCAACTTATGTGGTTTTTTATTCTTCAACATAAAATGGAGACGATACGGCTACAAATGGAAACGAATATCGATCATATGGACGCCTCGACATATCTGACATTGTATCATTCGTTTAGCAAAATCGTCCATAGCATGGGCATGTAGAACTGGCTCTATTTCCCGAATAACACGCTAAATGTTTGTTTTGAGGTCATGGATTGTTGCTGGCTGGGTGGCGTACACGTTTCGCTTGACGTAACCCCAAATAAAATCATCAGTCAAATCACATGATATTGCGTGCCAATTCATGTCTGCATTCCGCGAGAGAACTTGATAAGGAAATTTGGTATGCATCAGAATTATGGTTGCACGTGCTGTATGACACGTTGTACCGTCTAGCTAAAACCACATGTTGTTCAAATCCAAATCACCAATTTGGTGGAAAAAGAAATTGTTTCATATGTCAAGATAGCATTCTCCATTTACCGAGATAGCATTACCAACATTTTCAAAGAAGCATGGTCCAATTATTCCACCACTCCAGAATGCGCACCAATCCGTGTATCTCTGTGGATGCATTTCTTTTTCGTGAACAGCATCTGGATTTTCAGTACCCCATATTCGATAATTTTATTTGCTGATGTGATGTATCCGTCAAGATGAAAATGTGCTCCATCGCTGAACAAAATTTTGTTGCAAACATCAGTATCATCTTCTTTCTTTTCTAACTCCCAATTAGCAAACGTGCGATGTTGTAAGTAGTCTTTGTTGGACTTTTAATTATTGTATCAACTCAATTCTATATGACAATTGCAGATCTTTCTTTAAAATCTGATACACAGTGGCTCTTGACAGATTCAATTGTTGTGCACGACGTCGAATTGATGTGTTTAAATACTTCCGTATACATTTTCTCACTATCTATAGAGCAATTCAAATCCTATAGTTCCAACTAAGATACCCTATATAAGCCTCACTATACAGGGTGATTCAGCTATCCCGTTCATTAAAAGTTTATGAACTTCCCATTGGAATTCATTTTTTAAAATTTGGAATCAGGGGTTAGCGAGGACGATCTACTCAACTAAAGTATTTTTGCTTTTCTGACACTTCCGGTTATACCGGAAGTAGCTATCGACGTCCTTATTTTAAATATAACATCCAGTATATTTTTACATTTTTGTATTACACTGCTGACTTTAAGTGAACTCTCTTAACAATTCCCTATACCTATCTTCAGCAGTTTTTGAGATATTTTAATTTTTTTGAAAAAATTAGGTTTTGTAGTATCCCATTGGAATGCTCGTCACTTATTCAAAACAAAAGTTATAGTAGCAAATTTTGGGCTGTAATTAGGCGGACTATTAAGCTTTCAGGTGATATATAGTTTAATTTTTTATTATTTACAGGGTGTCCAAAAAATTGAGTTCATTCTGACAAACTTCAACTGCTCAAAAGTCAATTTTCTTAAATGAAACACCCTGTATTTTATTGCTTTTTGTGATGGAGAATTAAGTTATATTTCAATCTGTATTAGGATTTCCTATACCTATTGCTACCGTTTTCTGGCTATCGAGCTATTTTTTATTCGATACCATAGTTTTCCATTTTATTAATTTACTTCTGACCAGCGGGCCATGAAAATTAAAACAACGTAACATTTATATTAATTTTTATCATAAACAATGGTGCAAAATTATTGAACAAAAAAAATCATCATGAATAAAAAAAGCATATTTTAAACGATTTGGAACTTACATTAGCCTAAACAATAAAATATAATAACAATAATAACTAAATGTTAACAATTGGATCTTATTGATGTAACAACTGTTCTATGTGCCGTCCGTTGTGTTCTAAGCACAATAAAACTCGTTTATTAATCTCAACGGTCGTAGATTTCAATACCATTCCTTCATCTAGTTCGGTGAAGGCAGTTCTAACTCGATGTAATAAGTCATCTCTGGTATTGACGGGCGTTGAGTAGACTTTACTCTTAATATGGCCCCATAAAAAAAATCGAGGGGTGTTAGATCGGGTGATCTGGGAGGCCATAGAGCTGGATCATTACGCCCAAACCAGCGATCTTCAAACATATTTGTTAACTCATGGTAAAATTCATGGGTTGAGTGGGCTGGAGCGCCATCCATTTGGTACCAACACGTATTTAGAATATTTAGTGGCAAACTTTCCAAAAAATTTGAAACCACCGTTCTAAGAATTTCTAGGTATTTACGAGAATTTAAATTTTCATCATACACTTCAAAACACACGCGATTATCCATCATCAAACAAAAAACATTAAAACTAAATGTATTTTGAAAGTTACCTTCACGCACCATTCGTGGATTTTGTTCTGCTCAAACCCCATTTATATGCCCATGCTATGGGCAATTTTGCTAAACAAATGACACCATGTCAGATATGTCGAGGCATCCATATGATCGATATTCTTTTCCATTTGTAGCCGTATCGTCTCCATTATATGTTGAAGAATAAAAAACCACATAAGTTGTCACAAATATTCAGAAATCACATCCTATAGATCCAAAAGGGACACCCCTTATATAGGGAATACATTTATTTTAAACATTATTTTTTATGGGAAATCATAAAATATCTCGATTCATCTTGTAATAGCTTCTAAGTTATCAACTTTTTACATCAAAAATTATCCTCTCCCGTCTTCAGTACCCACCCTTCGAAAATTTCAAACTTGAAAGAGGGTTGAAGCTGTTGACGCATAAAATAAATCTTAAAATATATCTTGAATATTGTTTTTTTAATCTAGGCTTAATTTTATGTAAAGGGTTAATATGGATACAATTTTATATTAGAAACATTAAAAATAAAACAAATAAGTAGATTCTTCTTCAAGATTAAAGTGAATTCACAAGATGATGTATTTCTTTAAATTTTTTAAATACATTTCTATTCAGTTATTAGTGCACTACAATTAAAAAACAGTATATTATTGAGTAGACTAAAATTGGTAATTCAAATTCAAAATTTCACATATTTCCTTACAAATGTTTGAAATCAAGCTTAGTGCATCGTTTAAAATATGCTTTTTATTCATGATGATTTTTTTTGTTCAATAATTTTGCACCATTTTTTATGATAAAAATTAATATAAATGTTACGTTGTTTTAATTTTCATGGCCCGCTGGTCAGAAGTAAATTAATAAAATGGAAAACTATGGTATCGAATAAAAAATACCTCGATAGCAAGAAAACGGTAGCAGATAGGTATAGGGAATCCTAATACAGATTGAAATATAACTTAATTCTCCATCACAGAAAGCAATAAAATACAGGGTGTTTCATTTAAGAAAATTGACCTTTGAGCAGTTGAAGTTTGTCAGAATGAACTAAATTTTTTGGACACCCTGTAAATAATAAAATATCAAAATACATATCACCTGAAAGCTTAATAGTCTGCCTAATTATAGCCCAAAATTTGCTACTATAACTCTTGTTTTGAATAAGTGACGAGCATTCAAATGGGATACTACAAAACCTAATGTTTTCAAAAAAATTAAAATATCTCAAAAACTGCTGAAGATAGGTATAGGGAATTGTTAAGAAAGTTCACTTAAAATCAGCAGGGTAATTGAAAAATGTAATAATATACTCGGTATTATATTTAAAATAAGGTAGTTGATAGCTACTTCCGGTATAACGGAAGTGTCAGAAAAAGCAAAAATACTTTAGTTGAATAGATCGTCCTCGCTAACCCCTGATTCCAAATTTTAAAAAATGAATTCCAATGGGAAGTTCATAAACTTTTAATGAACGGGTTAGCTGAATCACCCTGTATATACACTATTATTACCACAGCACAAATTTTCCTACATCTACATTTTCAATTTGTCTTCTATTGCCTGTGGAGAAAAAGAAAATTTGTATTTCTAAAAAACGATAATATAGTCCAGAATGTTGTAAGTTTTATCTACTATGGATAACTACCTACATGGACAGTTCTTCTCACTTCTATCGCCCTTCATTTCAAATAGGGGCGGCTGGCAACATAATTTGGTATTAAAACCGGCATTTCTTTCACCGCTCACCTTACTTTCCCTCTTGTAGAAGAAGTGGTCTAAAAATGATAATCACAATAATAAAATTTACCTATAATTTTTTTTACTTATGAATTTGATTCTGCAATGCTTCAGTTTGATCACAATGACAAAAATGTTGAGAGCCGTTTATCCAAACAAGTAGATATTATTAAACTAACACTGCACCATAATAGTAGACGATCATGACACTAAAGTTTTCTCTAATCACGCAGCATCATACATAGCTTGTGAGCATTAAAACAACTAAAAACACCCACGCATCGTCGGTTTATGACACAACTGACATACAAACACATACAGATCAGTAGTGGTTTAAATAGTTCGTTATACACATAAAGGTGAGGCGGTTTTCAACATTTTATTCCGCGCAAAAATTCCATTTTAGTTGTTGGCCACGGAATCGAGAGTCATCGTATTTTGGCCGTAATGAATATAATTTAATGTAACAGGAATAATAGTTTCTTTCTACTCTAGCTTTCAGGACCGATCGAGGTAATTATAATTGTTACAGGACGATTTATTAATGTTATGGATTTGGACTGCTGTTGGAAATGAATCTCACAAATTTAGAATGCATGTTTTACAATGAGATCACTATTGAATTAATCCAATTTTTACTGTTCACCATCTTACAAGCATACGTCTTCATGTTTCAGATTGACTCCGTCTACAAGAAGGCACAAGAACCAATCCTTCGCTATTATAGGCGAGGTAGACCCTAGTGGACCCACTTCTAGAAGCCCATCACCTACAGGAAGGGTCAGCCCATTCCGGGGTCGAGGATTCAATCCATCTGGATCGAGATTTGCTTCGCCAAATCCCTCCCCACCACCGCCGGAAGATGCCAGACTCACGCCCACCAAGTTGTCCCCCAGGCATACCTCAAAAATACCACAACTCAAGAGGAAGGTCAGCACATCGGCCTTTGGGGAAAGGGTGTACCACCACGACCCTTCCACAACCGGGAGGAAACTTAATACGAAGTTAAGTCAAAGCCTTACCAACCTAGAACCAAAGAAGGGTGGCACAAGGCCTCCGCAAAGTCCTAGAAAGAATGTAAATAGAACTCCAGCTTTCCAGAAGCTCTCGCCAATCGCAGGTAGCTCCCCCGAACCAAGTCAATCATTGTCTTCCCCGTCGAGAATACCAAAAAGTCGTAGCACCCCGCCGAGTAGAAGAAGCTCACCTACGCGAAACCTAGCAAATAAACCTCCTCCAGGTAGGAATACTTCCAGGGCTGTATCTAGGTCACATTCCAGAAGTCAGTCCAGGAGTGAGTCACGTGGCGAAAGTAGAGACACCAGTCCTACAAAAATCCCAGCGTCGCCTACAAAAATACCGGCTACAAAGTACAGAAACGTCCCGGCTAAAGTTAACTCTTTTAGCAAACCTAAACCTAAAGTGCCTCCAAAACCTCAAGCGTTAAGCGATCAGTCAGAAGAGTCGGACGTAATAAAAAACGTTACTAAGCCTACTATAAATAGAAAAGACAGTGTTAATAAAATAAGAACAAATTCTAAGGTCTTACCAAAAACTGAACATAACAGCAATAATATTAACAATAATCGTACTGCAATAACAACTACAACTGACGGTACTACTAGTGATAGTTCTTCGAGTGTAATTACTAAGATTAATAATAAAAATTCTGTCAAAAATAATACTAACGGCAATGTTGTTCATCGATCGCACGAAAATGATACTCCGAGTGAGAATTTGGAGAATATTAAAAGTTCGCCACAAACAAGTGAAACACGAAATGGTACTTCATCTACAAATGAAAAAATATCTCATAATGGCAAAACAAATAACAGTGTTGTAGCTGAAAGTTCATCAACTGTCAGAGATGCGTCCCAAAAAATAGCTAAAGATACTGATACAGCCACCGATACAGACACGTCCTACGATGTGAAAGAAACGACAGACAGTGGAACCGATAATCACCAGCCGAGGAAATCTGAAAGTCTCGTGAAGTTATCAGACATGCTGCCCTCAACTACAACCGTGGTCTCAAGTACGACGACCACGGTCACACAGCCCTTAAAGATCGATGCCAACCTGAACATATCTAATCAACTAGAGAAGGTAAAAGCAGTGTCGCCTATGGTTGATGGAAGAATTCTCAGTGCTACGAGCGTTTCTAATGCCATGAACAGGATGAACGACAGCGTTTTGAATACGCAGACTTTGATTAAAGACCACGGGCTTTCCAGGCTGTCCCCAGCAGCAAACGCTGTCATTTCCGTTGCTAACGAGTCCAATAGGGTTAATCCCGCATTAGACATGAAAAACGCCACAACTGCCTTGCCTCAAATTGAGCCCATATCGTCGAAACCCGAAATAAACGTTTCTGCTGCCGATACCAATAATATAGGCAATGATAAGGGAGAAAGAGCCAACAACCATACGAACCACATCACCCACGCTGGAATCATAAGCGCAAAAGCATTGGAAATGGAAGTGCAGAAGAACATGAGCAGACTGATATCACCGGAACACACCACGAATTCCGTGCAAAAAAGTGTGAACGACCGGATTAAGGAGGCTCGGACTGTGGTTGCAGCCGACGTGAAACCGATAAGGATAACCGTCAGAGAGAAGCCGTCCGATGTCGAGGTGCAAAGCGGCAACGTCAGGCTTCCAGTTAGTATTTCCAATGGACTAAACGAAAGGCCAGGGTGAGTGGAGTTTGATTAAACGATTACGCACTATTTCGTTTCATTATTAGTTTATCGGTCCGGGATCAACCTTCGCGAATGGCAATAAAACGAAATAATTTATCGCACGCTATTTTTATACGCAACCAAATACACAATATTGTTTTTCTTATTATTAGCATTTTTCACAAAACTTTCCTATATGGCTAACGTATTTTTCCGCTTTGGCCAAGCAAATCGTTTTACGAATTGATAAAATGCACGGAGGTTTTGAAATATTACAATTCTACTGCATATTTGATATGAGATCTTTAATAAAAATTGTACTCGTAAATACCTTTATTATACAAGGGTTTTTACGTAACACATTCATTTTTCATGTTCCCATTCCTATGAATATTTCATGTTCCCATGTAGATTAAATTTTGATATTCGGTAGAGAAAGTAGTCGCCTTTGATCTTTATAAAATATTGCTCTTATACAGGGTGTTTGAATCGGGATGCTCGAAATTTGTTAGGTTATAGCGGGTATGTTGTTAAAGAAACATCTGTCATATTTATTATGAATTGTTCAGTAGTGTCTGGCAAATCACCATGGAAGGTTATAGCGTTCAACAACTTGTGCAAATAATCAAATTTTATTTTCAAAATCAGTCCCGCCGAGACGACTATTTGGTCAACCGGTTTGATAAATAATTAGCCAACAATCGTACGTCACGGAAACGCAAGATCTGCTGAAAACATCGCTGCTGTGCATGAGAGTGTACGGGGAAACCTGAGGTAGTTAATTTCTCGCCGTTCACAAGAACTTGGCCTTTCTGCCAATTTTGCGTCGAGACTTGGGTCTGTACCCGTATAAAATCCAACTAACCCAGGTACTTAAGGTAAACGACCATAGAAAACGCCGTGTGTTCGCTAATTGGGCTCAGCAGCAGTTAGAAGTTGATCCAAATTTTGCTAAAAAAATCATCTTTAGCGACCAGGCTCATTTTTGGCTGAATTAATATGTGAAGAAGCAAAATTGTCAGATTTGGGACGATACCAATCTACACGAGATAGACCAGTATCTCGAGAAAGTCACTGCTTGGTGCGGATTTTGATCTGGCGGAATCATCGGTTCGTACTTCTTCCAAAACGAATCTGGCATTGCCATAACCGTCAACGGCGGGTGCTACAGATCGATGATAAGCAACTTCTTGTGATCTAATCTGGATGCTATGGATACCGGTGACATCTGGTTCTAACAGGACGGCGCTACGTGCCATACAGCACATGTCTCGATGAACTCTAAACCAGACTGGAAGGCGCGCGTCGTGTTAAAAATGTAAGCCTGGCTGTTAGAAAAGAGCCGTTGCTCTGGGGTGGTATGTTTCTCACTCTTGCCCATATGCGCTTATGGGTTTAAACAATAGACAGGTAGAAAAGGTAAAGCTCCCGCCGCTCGCGGGATTATTCTTAGGTATTTGTGTACAATTAACTCTTGTTGGTGATTTTTTTGGTCGTGTTAATATTCTTTTATAGACAGGAAACGAATATTTTCACTGGTTTAAAACACCAGGAAAATGCGAAATTTTTATTTTTAACTAACACAGGAGTTTCTCTTGTAAATAAAACATAACATATTTTATATATACAGTTTATTTTAAATTTATTAGCTGACTACTATAATATATATATGTAAGCAAATAACGAAAACTACCACAAATAGTGATCGATTTACGGCAAAAACAGTTTTATTGCTTTATGATGTACACATCAGTTGTATTCAACTAGTACTCATACTCTATACTACTGCGTCGCTAGCGCGCCTACCCGGACGGTCTCGACCACATTCGTCCACCTTCGGTAACTGACCAATGGGGGCATCACATGTGATCCGGGGGATGTTTAAGGGTAATCGCTAACATATATATTACGAATACAAAAATACTACCTATAAGTAAAACATTTATTATATTTTCTTATAATTTTATAATTTATTTGTTTTGACATTTTTTTAAACATAGTGCTTACAAATTTATTATATAACATTCGACTCTCTCTAACACCACACTGATATAACAATGGTTATGCGTTAGTAAACGTTTAAGTGCACTTTTAGTGAGAAAATGAATAAATAAATAATTTGTTAGTAAATGATAAAATTGACAAACATTAACAAATAAATTAAACGTGATAAAATAAAATTGTTTTATGTAATTTATGTCTAATTGTTGCCTTCACAACACGATTTAACCATTTTAAATCACAAATTAGAAAAAAATAACAAAAATTAACACGCGCCAACAAAAACCTCACTTAACACCATAAGAGTGACAAGGACGGGTAACCACTTCTCAGCAACGGGCTTTGTCTAACAGCTGGGATCACTTTTAACAGTAACCGTGCATAAGCGAGAGCATTCCAGTTTGGTTTTCAGTTCGTTGCGATGGATATTCTGCACGAGCGATTTGAGGGCATTGTTATCTCGAGCAGCGGTAACGTGAACCGGCCACCGAGATCGTGCGATTTAACGAAAGTTCTTCGTTTAGGGCTACTTAAATCGCAGGCCTATGCGAATAAACCGGAAACAATTGATGTCCTCAAAATCAAAATAACAACAGACAATTCAGCCAGATTTATGCGACAGTCATCGAAAATTGGACCTCCAAAATACGTGCCTCCAAGCATAGCCGCGGTAGACATTTGAACGACGTTATACTCCATACTTAATGCCATAAAATATTCTTTCAAATAAAAAAAAACGTGTGCGTCACGGGACGCCCGACAGAAGTGATAACTTAAACTAATCTAAGTTGAACTATTTTATATTGAAATTGTTTAACTTGAGAAAAGCTTAGGTTATTACTTAAATTTTATGTATATTAATATGATAATGTAAGGAAAGGTCATTTATTAATTAAATCTTTTATTGATTATAAAATATATTTTATTCTTAGTTACAATTCTTGAATATGTACATTAGAATTTTGTGTATGTACAGTATTAGTATCATTATTTAATCCTATAAAAGTAACAATTGGCTTATGGTAGCTATAAGAAGCAACGAAATTTTTACATTGTATGTAATCTAAAAATCTTGCAAAGACTGCATCAAGTACAGTTCCATGACTTGTTGTAGCTTCTTCTGGCTTATTAATCATTTTTAATTGTAATTTTGATTGTAGGAACGATACTAAATTTTTAGCTCGATCAGCAGCAAAATTAACATTAAAATCTCCGGTTAAAATTAACGGAATTTTATAATATATTTTTTTAATTATGTATATCAGAACGTGTATAATTATTTTTTTACTATGATATGCTGTAAAATTACTAAATTTACCAATTACTAAATCATAGAGGCGGCCCCGCAGCAGCAGCGACGCACACATGCACATGCACGTAGATGTAGACAGCGTAAGCACGCAGAGAGGAGGAAATAGAGCTCGAGATCGTGCGAGGAGCGTCTGTCCGAAATACGGCTAGCGCTGTGGGTTAGAGCGAGAGAGGAGGAGCCTGCCTACCGCTGCCGTATGCGTGAGAGAAAGGGAAGCCAGACAGACTGGCGCTGTATCGCGTTACGTAACGAAGCGGTTTACCCTCCCATAAGAAGTTATCACATCAAAAAAATTATTGGATATCTCACACACAACTTATTTTATTTACATTTAAAATTCGAACTTCAATATTGAAAGACCCTTTATTTTGGTCAATTAAATGAAAGAGCACATTTTGTTGAGTATTGTTATAAAAACTTTATTAAATTGCATAAGGAAAGATTCGAGAGAAAAGTGTAAATGCGATATGCGAAAAATGTATGGTTATGGAGATAAACTACGGTGGAAGTCTGTGCTCTCTTTAATGAGGCTCATTGATACACAAATCTTTTTATTTCTATTTTATTCTCTAGTGGTTATAAATCTTTATCGTAGAAGGAAATAAAAGTAATATTCTCCAACGTTCTGGGAGTAAAGTACACATTCGTGACATATCTTTAGTAATTATGTTAGAATTTTATGTACATTGGAACAAAATAATATTAAAAAAAATTATTCATTCTTATTGATACATTTTTTATAACGTCGTCGCTTAGCTGAATTTCTTTTATAAATTATAAAATAATAAACATTAATGATAATAACAATAAAACTAAATTAAAAAAATAATTAAGAAAACACAGTTTCTCTAAAGGACACATATATAAAGGATATATAAATTTTCGCTTTTTTTTAGATATAAACAATTTAAAATAATTTAATGAATGATTCGCGATGATAAATATAATATACAATTAAAATAAATAAATAAAACACGATCCGAATATAATATTACAATAAATCTCCGTTATAATAAATTTCAATAATTATACAATACTGAAAACACAATAAAATCTTTTTGAACAGTCATTTATATTAATTTATAAATGTTGAGCTTTCAAATTGTCTATTAAATTATAAATTTTTTGTTTCAAATCTAAAACACATTTTGTGTTTGCATTTGTATGTAGAATTCTTCCAAATAGCCGGGACTGTGTATGAAGTATTATCTAATACTGTAATACTTTCTGCATTGGGAAGTTGGTAATTTTTTAACATCCTAAAAAATATAAACATTAATTTCTCGGTATGCTTTGTTAACCAATAATTGTCGCTTAGTTACTCTTGAGGTATTAGATCTAGATCAGTTCCTTGTTGACTGATTTAACTTTTGATAAAAATGCATTATACCGGGTTGCTCAGTATCCAAGGTGTAAACTTCAGGGGACAATAAGAGTTTACTATACATATTGCCCTAAAATGCGCTATTTTTTAAGATACAAGGTATTGAAGCTTGTATTTTTCAAACGTCATCATGAGGTCATCAGTCCTAAGACTGGTTGGACGCTAACCTCCAGCTTCTCCTATCTTATGCTAACCTACGAATTTCGCTAATTGTGCTACAACCTACATCCCTTACTATTTGTGAGCAGTAGTCTAATCTAGGCCTACCTCTGCCTTTCTTCACTCCTATTTCTGCCTCCAAAATATCGCGGACTATTCCCCCATGTCTCAGCAAGCGGCCTACCATTCTATCTCTTCTCTTCTTTATGTTTTTCCACATACTTGTTTTCTCGCCGACTTTTTCCAATACTTCTTCGTTTCTAACCCTATCAGTCCATGGTATTTTCATCATTCTTCGGTAACACCACATCTCAAAAGCTTCTAATTTCTTCCTACTTGCTTCCCCTACCGTCCAGGTTTCGCAACCGTATAATGCCGTGCTCCATACATACGTTTTCAAAAATCTCTTCCTTGTTTCAAAGTTTATTACCCCCGAGCATAAAAGTGCTTTCTTTTTGTTAAAAGCTACTCGACCCTGCGCTATTCTTTGTTTTATATCTTTATCGCTTCTTTCATCCCAATTTATTTTACTTCCTAAATAAGTGAAGTCTTTAACTTCCTCCAACCTTTCATTATTAATTTGTACTTTCGTTTTTGCTCTGCTCTCGCTAAAAAAAAAACACTTTAGTTTTGTTTTTATTCACTCTCATTCCGTATTCCTCTGTCCATAGTGCCTCCATTTCGTTCAATGCTGATTCCAATTCCTCCTTACTAGATGCTAATGCTGCTATATCATCCGCGAATCTCAGCATTTTTAGTTTCTGTCCCTGTACTTTAATCCCGAAATCCACTCTATCTTTTACCACATTAATCGCCTCTTCAATGTACAGATTAAAAATTAGTGGTGATAGCGTACATCCTTGTCTTACTCCTTTCCTGATACCTACTTCCCCTCTCTCCCCTTCTACTGCTATAACAGCAGTTTGCTCTTTTTATTTTATTTTTCAAACGATTCTTATAAATATTTTCCGAACGAACTACAATCTCAGGAAAGTATTTGATGATGTAAAACATCATGTATCTTATAAAGTACTAATTTTTTTCCTGTTGCAAAGGCTTGCGAATATCATTAGTGGCCTAAAACTCGCATTGACCCTTTTTATTATTAGAATTTCTACGCCACTGGTTTTAACCACCAACTAAGCCCTTCTGGTAGTTAAGAAAGAATGTTTAAAAGAAGGAAAATTTCAAACCTTCGTACATAATTATTTTTCGGCAGTTTTCTAAGGATTCTTTAACAAAATGTATTGGAAGATTTTGCCCCATTTTTATTATTTTTTTTTTGTTTTGTTTATGTTAGTAATTATTTCCACATCACCATAAGATAGAGTATGCAGTACGATTTTTTAATAGTATTCGCGCTAGGTTTAATCCTCTATAAAACCAAAATATTATAACAATAACAATAAAATCAACATTAATAATGATGTGAAAAGAGAGCAATAGAGAAGTGATCTCTAAAAAACAGATGTTGGAGTGGATTGGAACCTTTGGTGTGAAGATAACACTAACGTAATTTTCCACAAAACACCAAAACACTACACTCGAGGAGCGTTTCGCCTACAAAGTTGGCATCATCTGAAAATGTGGAAAACTAAGTCAGTGTTAAAAAACAAATGAATAAACATAAGCATGAAAATAGCAAATTACTGTTAAATATAAATACAATCAACTAATAACTGTGTGGCTTTTAGTTAGGTTAGGTTAGGTTCTCATTAGTTCTACGGTGTCGAAATGCATTGGAGTAGGTGGACTGCATTTTGAGCAGTTTTTTTAATTCCAAATTTTTATTTTGCTATTGCTGATGTTTTTGTGGATTAGACCTATTAAGATAGCACTAAAAAAGCAAACACCCCGTATACTTTACGTTATGGTAGTGTGAAGAGTAGTATTCGTATAAAAGTAGATTATTCGATTGTTTTCTATTAATTTAAACAAAAAAATTAATCTGTTGATTTTGGCAGTTTTTTATTAACATAAAAAATTAAATGTAATAAAGTTTATACATTAATAACAAAGTTAATACAAGTAATTTTAATAACACTAAATTTGTCGTTATTGACTCATACCATTTCATTTTAAAACTTTTATTCCGTATTAAAGTACAATTATGCTATTACGATGTCGTATTTGAGTGCATACAGATAATAATGGTAAAGGTGCTTACAATATACACATACAAAGACACATACTTATACCAGAAGTTAACAGTTAGACGAAATATTTTAATAATAAATCTATTCTTAAAAACATTCTTCCTTAACTGTAGCTGTACATCATTTAAAAATATTAATAAAATTACATGTTATTAACTCTAAAACAGTAAACCCTATAAAAATTACGAGAGACTAGTTGTGAAAGAAAAATCAAAATATCAATAAAAATACGTATTTAGACGTTAGAAATAGTGGCACACCTAGATGAGACGTCTTATAAGTGAATATATTTTTTTAAGAAAGCTTTTCTCTAACTACAGCTCCAGAATTAGTTCAAAACTTTAACATACATATTTCCAGTCTATTAACTAAAAAATGGTGCATCCGACGAGGAAGTTGCAAGAGAGGCTTGTTGTGAACAAAATGTCACAAAATCTAAAAGAAAGACATAGTTAGAAACTAGAACTAGTAGCATACAAGTTCTAGTAGGAGATAATCACTACCCCCGCCCCAGTGTGACGCCACTGATGATGTTCAGAACCTTCTGTAATAGGAATATATTAGTATTCCATGAGATGTTTAACATTACTAAATATTTTTTACTTTTCCGCACTCCACTATAAGCGGAAAAGTAATGTAATCGTGTAAAGAGAAAGTGAAAAAACAAATTTTTTTTTGGGTTTATTTTTCGTTTTTCGGCCTAAAAACCAAAAAAAAAATTGTTTTTAAAAATGTTTTGCTGCGTGTGTGTCATCGTTGTTGTCGGCATTTATTCTTGTTAGCACGATAACTCAACTAAATCGTGTCGGATCGATCGGTTTTTGACTGATTCTGATCGGAGACTCCTCCCAGACAACACCTATTGATTTTGAGGTGGATAGCACACACCACCCCTTCCCTTGGGTCTATTTGAGAAATTTTTTTTTGTTAGCACGATAACTCAACTAAATAGTGTCGGATCGATCTAATTCGGATCACTAATTCTGATCGGGAACATGTTCCAGACGGCATCTATTGATTTTGAAGTGGATAGGACACACCGCACCCGGTCCATGGGTCATGAGAAAGCGCGATGGTGGACTATTTGAGAAATTTGTTTTGTTAATACGGTAACTCAACTAAATCGTATCGGATCGATCGGAATTTGACTGATTCTGATCGGGAACGTTCCCCAGACAACACCTATTGTTTTTGAGGTGGATGGGACACACCCCATCCTGTCCATGGGTCATGAGAAAGCACGACGGTGGACTATTTGAGAAATTTTTTATGTTAACACTATAACTGAACTAAGTCATGTCGTATCGATCGGGTTTTGACTGATTCGGATCGGGGACGTCTCTCAGAAGACACCTATTGATTTTGAGGTGGATAGAACACACTCTACTATGTTCATGGGCCATGAGAAAGCACAATGGTGGACTATTTGAGAAGTTTGCTTGTTAGCACGATCACTCAATTAAATCGTGTCGGATCGATCGGGTTTCGACTGATTCTGATTAGGGACGTCTACCAGATGACATCTATTGATTTTGAGGTGGATAGGATACACCCCACCCTGTTCATGGGTCACGAGAATGCACGAGGGTGAACTATTTGAAAAAAGTAAAACTGTCGCATAAAACACATATTCTGTGTTGATTTATTTTTTCTCCGCCACTAAGTTTCAAGATATATATGTTCTATGTGCGGAAAAGTCCGTTTTAAGGTTTTAAAACTATTTATTTATTATTGTACTTCGTACGAGAGATATTTTCAAACATCGTTTAAAAAATTAAAGTTTCAACAACCTGTACCTCAAGAACGTCGCATCTTAGGGCAATATTCATGAAGCAAACTTACATTATTTTTTTATATTCTTTCGTTCCCATAGTTCTCAAGTGTTTGTCATAGAACTCGGACCACCTTGTATACATCGTCAGTAACGGTCATGTCTCCAAAAAACCGTATGCACATCAATTAAGCGTTACGGTTTTGTGGTTTCAGTTACGTTTAAGAAAAGCAAATAAATCTATCGCGCAATTAACTTCTGATGCTATGTGCATACCTGAAGAGTATTGTTTCGTTCGTTCGTTGTAATTTTAGCCCATATTTGGGTTAGTGGTTCGCGAATAAAAAAAAATCTATTTGTAGCTGAAGTGAGACGGTCATTGGAAAATGATTGCAGACCTTAACATGATTAACTGAAGGTCAGATATACATCTTATTACACGCGCGTAAAGCTGAAAAATTTTACAATCTGCGTTGAGATCTGGGGTATCCGTGAGGGTTTGGAACACTTTACGTGAGATTTTGTACCACTGTCCCCATCCCCTATAGAAACTGGTTATGCAGAGACGTGAGGGAATGATGATATGTTATCTATATTATAGATAAGAATATAAGAGCCATTGTTTTTGATTTGTAAGTTTTTTCATATTTTCATACACAAATTGTTTGAAATTTCTAGGTTATGTTAAATACCATCTCTATTATTTATTTGAACATTATTATTGATTTATTTAACCAGTAATTCCATTATTCCGCTAGGTGTAGGACAAAATGAAATACAATACAATAACATCCCTGCAAAAAATGATACAAGCCCTACCTATGAACTACCTTTTTTGATCTATTACACCAATATCCGGAGGCAGAGGCGATATACACCGACAGATCCAGAACAGAAAATGACGTAGACTGTGCTTTTATAGTGGGATATGAAGCACACACGTGGGGTTTGCCTACATCGACAAGTATATTTACAGCTGAAATGTATGCAAGCTGGCAGGCCCTTCACTATTGTGAGTATTCGGTAAAACACAGATTTCTAATTTGCACAGGCTCCCTGCATTCCATAAGAAATAAATTTAACACTGAACATTTGACTCAAATCATACTTACCGTCCTCCAGTCGTTAGAAAGCATGAACAAACAAATAATATCCATCTTTACACCAAGTCATGAGGGAATCCCTGGTAACGAAAGAGCAGACAGCAGCACGTCAATCTACAGTTAATGAAAACATTTGTATGGCAATTCCAGTAAGATATAAGGACGTTATGGTAGAAGCCAGTATTCCAAAACAAATGACAAATCAGATGGAATACCATAGAAACGGCGTACAAAAGAATGCACCTGAACGTCAATATATGAAAGAAACCCTCTGAAACTTACTAGAAGAGAGCAAACAGTACACACCATAATAAGAATGTCCACATACTCACCTTACATCCCTACATCTGTTAAGAGGAGCTAGACCTCCCAGGTGTCCTAACGTCAATGTTAGAATGACAATTGAACATCTACTTGTAACCTGTTCCATGTATGATCAATACCGTCAATCTACTAAACTGGAACAAGACCTACATACAATTTTAAAAACACAATAGCTATAAGGAAATTACTAGATTTTCTTAAATAGAGTAAAATATTCTAAAGAATATAATTTTTAATATAACATCAATCTCGTTCATGATCGCAGTAAAACATACCAGATATAGAGTGTCTATCAGATATACGGCGAATGAATGCGGCTAATGAGCCAAGATGACGATGCCGCCATAAACAAAAAAAAAATACAATACAATGTTATATTTTCTTATGGCATTTCACGTATCTTTAAATTATTTTCCAAAATTTTCTCTCCTGTGCCAATGGTCTCATCCCACTCCATTAAATTCCCCGTTATTCCACTTCTTGTTGCACTTTGTCCTCCCATCTCAGCCGAGAGTGTGATATGTTTCTTCCTTGTGCTCTGGATTCATAAATTATTCTTATTAGCCTCTCTTCTTTCATCCTATATATGTTAACTCTTAACCAACTCAATTGTGTTTCACCAATGACTGATTCTATCGGTTATATATTTAATTCTGCTGTTATTTTCTCATTTTGTATTCTGTCTCTCCTTTTACTCTTCTTATAAACCTCATTTCGGTAGCTACGATTTTGCCTTTATTATTTATTTGCCTTTATTACAGCCAACGTGTTTGCTCAGGAGATCCTGCGTTTGCCGAGAGATATGGGGACGAGCGTTGTCGTGCAACAGCTTCACACCTTTGCTCAGTTTTCTTCACCGACGGTTCTGCATGGCTGGTCTGAGTTTCTTTAGTGTTTCATTGCGTTTGCTTGAACTTTTTTGGTTTAGGCGAACTTGAGTGGCGCCATTCGCGTGATTCTTTCTTTTCTTCGGGAGTGAATTGAAACAGTTTAGTCGCTTGTGACGATGAAGTCCAATAATTCCTCCCTATTGTTGCCACATTGTTGAAGAAGTTGGCGAGCACAGTCGATGTGTTGCTGTTTGTGCGCATCTGTGAGAATTTGTGGGACCCACCGGGCAGACACCTTGTGGTACTGCAATTTCTCTGACACAATTCTGTCAATCGAGCTGGCAAATATCTCAGGAATGTGATGAGCCAGTTTATGGATGGTGACCCTCCAATCTTCGAGCAGTAGACTCTCCACTTTTGCGACAGTCTCGTTGGAAATCGACGGTCGTCCGCTCCGGTCTTCGTCATGGATATCTGTACGACCGCCCGAGAACTCCCTACGCCATTTGCGGACATGTTGAACGGTGATACACTTTTCACCATAAACTTCACATAACTGACGATGAATGTCTATGGGTGGAACCTATTTTGCGTTCAAAAATCGGATTACTGCGCCTATTTCGCACCTGGCGGTGACGGAAATCGGGAGGTCCATCGCAGACGGCTGTCAATCCAACACTGCGCGGCGTAGCTTAACAGCGAAGGTGAGGACCGAGAGAGGGGGAAACGGCGCGCACGACAGTGTTGTCAGATTTGACCTAATACTTCTCCTTGCGGAGCTATCGCGATGGGAACCTTATTCTTGAAACAAGCCTCGTAGATGTCATTTGTAACCTGTTCCAGGTACTTATTCTTGTATGACAATTCGATGTTTACTTAATTCCTAGGATAGTTCATGGTTTAGGTTTTTCGGTATCTATTTTTATGTTTATTATACTTAATTATTTTTAGTGTGTTGCTATTGTTTACTGTAGCTGCCAAAATCATGTCATCGGCAAATAATAGTTCTTGTAGTATCACATTTTTTATTTTCCATTTGCCAATTGTCAGGTTTTTACTAACATAGTTTTTGAGTATATATTGGACAATAATGGCCCTTTGATACATATAATAAATTAGCGTATGATACGCACATGCAATAATGATGCGATGTGCTGTGGTACTATTGTGATATTATTATTTTAAGCTACATTTAACATTTATTCGACAGGCATTTATAATATATACCATGAAACAATTTTGTGTGTACTATTCATTTTATCGCTATTTGCCAAATAAAAAACTCTCTTATCTTGGCGATAAATGGAAGAGTCTACCTGAGCCTAGCCATAAAAACAAACCAAGGTTATGTTTTGAGATATTTTATTTGACAAATAGCGATGAAATAAACTATACAATATGGGACTTTATCATATATTCAATACAAAAAAACTTGTGTAAAACAACGATTGTGTTAGAGAATTAAAACCCATAACCCCTTGTATAAATAAAACTTTGGTTTAATTCCCACAACTTTGAATTGTTGCAAGATAAATCCGTTGTAACAATATTTAGCAAACACAAGACCGAACCTATCAATTTGTTAAGTCTATATACCTACGCTATTCCTATGGTTGATAATTATAAATATCTGGGTGTAATACTAGATAAAATATTATTGCCGACCAAACAATAATTATAGTACAACAAAATGTGATAATTTCTGTCTGTAGCTCAGATTGTGGAGGTGGCGAATGATTGATATATGAAGTACCGTTGTCAATTCGATCAAAGTCGATAGTCGAAAGCAGTGATGGCTGGTGGTCGAAAACATAGGGGGTTCACAAAATCAAGAACATGCAAATTTTTATCGTACTATCATAATAAAAATACTCACATGCAGTAGAAATCCATTATTTTTTGTTTGTACAGTCACTGTTCACCTAATATCTAAACTGTATTACATTGCTTGAACGTAAAGTCAATTATTCTATTCTTGCTCTCAGAAAACTTAGTTATAACAGCTTCGTTGAAGTCTGGCAAACTTTGTATAATTTTTTTCTCAATAGACAACATTGCTAAGGCCATCAGTCTTTCTTGATTCATAGAACTCCGTAAAAATGTTTTTATTCGCTTCAGTGTTGAAAAATTTCTTTCTGCTTCAGCTGTGGTCGTTAGTATAGTAACAATTATTTGCAAGAGAGCAAAAGTGGCAAAAAATATATCTTGAAGATTATTATCTGTTATGAATTTCAACAGATGAATAGCACCACTCATATTCCTAAAATCAGGTCTTCTATAAATTAGCTCTAACCCTGCCTGCAGACGAAGTTTATCTAAAAATGGATATGCCTCTACTGTGGCTTCTAAATGCTGCAATGGAAAACTTTTCTCCAATTGCGAAAATCTATCTGACGCAAAAAGTACAGAAGCATTTAAATGTTTAGTAAGAGAAAACCGTTCTTTTGCATCATTAAAATTCCATCTGGTGGCAGAAGACTGGGGAACTCTTTGACCAACAATTTCATCTAAAATTGCCATTCGTTGCGGAGAATGAGAAAAAAGTTAATAATGTCACTTAAATTTGAAAAAAAACACACGCACTTCTTGATTCTGGCTTGTTGCTTGACATAAAACCAAATTTAGTTGATGAGCGTAACAATAAACATAAAAGGCATATTTGTAATCACTTTGATTAGAGTTTGAACACTTGAATGACGTCCACTCAATACACTTGCGCCATCGTAACTTTGTGAAATAAGTTCTTCTGGTTTATTTATCACTTGTTTTAAAATAGTTTTTATGCATTCTGATAAACTAACCGCATCATGATCAGGAGGATTAATAAAACACCAAAACCGTTCAACTGGGGTGCTGTCTGGTGGAATGTCTAATACTATAAATCTAAATACTATAGTCATCTGATAATGATTTGCTATTTCCGTAGTTTCATCAGAAATGACAGCGACATATGCAGCTTTCAAAATTTCTTTCTTAATATGTTCTTGAGCAACCACTAATATGCAATCTAACAAGGCATTCTGAATTGTTTTTGAAGTACCTTTAAAAACAACAGATTTTTCAAAATGATCTTTCAATGCTGTATCTAGTTCCGCACTGAAATTTATTAAACCTCTGAAAATTCCGGGATTTGAAGAATCTTCTTTTTCATGATGACCTCGAAGTGCTAGTTCAATAGCTCCGCAAAACGTTATGTAATCGATAATTTTTGAAAGAACATACCGATTCTTTGCTACCTGTTCATTTTGTTGTTGAATATTGCGTCTCTATGCACTGTCGAGTTGCTGTCGAATGTCTTCTTTTCCCAACAGTTTCAAATCCAATCGAGCATTAATATGAGCTTGGGTATTCTCATATTTTTTTTTTAATTTTTGTGCTAAATGACTCAGGTCTGTTACTCCATTTTTTGACGAGGACTCTTCAACGCCGCCACTGAATAACAAGCAGGGGAAGTAAAATAAACTGTTAGTTATACTGCACTCATAAATCCAATCATTTTTTTCATACATTTCCTTTTTAAACTTTCTGTTAAAATCTCTAGATTTGGACTTTGTAGTCTGCGTAAAATTAAGTTCCGGTTTTGGTCTGCCCACATTTTTAATTTTAATTTTTTGCTCATAACTCAAAGAATTAAAATTGTCTTTCAAATATTGTACGGTAAAACTGTTCGTATCCATAATGTTTAGTTAAATTTTAGTTATGGTCCATATGTATTTATATCGATATTTATTTAATGCCGTGATAACGCAAGAATACTAAAAAATAACCGCACGTAGTTCACTAAACGCCTAATAGCGGTGTAATGTAATATTCACAACACAATCTAGCCTCTGGTTCACACCAAATTTGTGCTCCATTTCATTGGAAACATTGTATAACCCCCGCCACCCGCCAAGTCGAAGATGTCCGAAAACTCGACGTAAATCATGCCCATTTGTAGCACGTGCTCCATCGTTGTCACCATGATAACGAGACATACAGTATAACAAACCGAGTCCCAAATAAAATAAACATGCTGCGCGCTGCATTCCACAAATTCAAATAATAACACTAATAAAATAACATTTAGATATTTGTATTAAGGTCTCGTAATAGATTTTATTTATTAATACAAAGTATATTTTACATTTATTGTAATGCTTGAATTCTAATTTGCTGTGGGGGTTCACGTGCTCATGTGCTCTTATGCAGAAACCGCCACTGATCGAAAGGCGTCCAAAGCTCTGTTCATCTTGGAGACCCGTGTCTCCAAATTGAAAACAATTGAACCAACGGTTGACTGTTCAATATGCTGTTGATGTTATTGGTCACATTGCTTGGGTCGATGAAACAGCGCCATTCTTAGAGAAGGCAGTTCAGATCTGATACTGAGAAATTAGAGCCATTTCGGGTAAACGTAACGTCGTGGACGTGGTTTTATATCCTCAGGTAATAGCACCGAGAAAGATCTAAATATGTCTCTCTCTCTTGAATAATTGAGACAGATAAAAAAAATGTCGTTAGGGTTATTTTACTAACCCGATAATTTACACTAAATTGTATTCTGTTGCAAGGAAAATAGGAGTAAAGTGAGTTGGAGGTATTTTGCAATACTACCTCGTCATATCCTACATTGTTAAAAAGTAATTTTAATAAAATCAGATGATATAATAAGATATATAGACTACAATTATTAATGCTATAAATATAAATTATTGAATTTAAATATTATTAATATAAATATTATGAATTAAGTTACTTGTTACATACAACAAAAATTATTCTAACGAAGAAACAAGTGGTCGTATGCTCCTATGAAGTCAACAAATCAGGTCAATCACAGACAGTACAAGGTTAGCTTTGTACTGGGGATTATTATATATTCCCCACGCTCTATTTAGATAGAGCATGCGAATTATTACATTTTTATATTTGAAAGAGGCAAAAGCTATCCCAAGCGATGCTTAGCGGTCGCCAATAAACACTTATTTGCTGTTATGTAGATTCAATATTTGTAATATTCATGAAAATTTCATTAAAAATAAAATTATACGTATCTAATGTGAATTAGCATATCATGTTATCGCTGTATATTTATTAATGCAAATATGGCCTGAAAAACGTTTATGGACCTGGTTGGCTTCTCGTGTCATTACATGATGAATGACCAACGCAGCATTGAACCCGTATTTCTTGTGGAATATAATGTTAATACTGCTTATTGTTATAGTAATAAATTTTCTTACTTAATTATCTATAATGATAGCAGGTAGAATATTTATTGAAGATAAGATTAATCTAAAAATTAGCTACACTATATACAGGGTATCCGATAACTATGAATTAATACGAATTTTACGCGCGCAAATGATTTATAGGCAGGTCTGTGTCTGTTATTCAGTCAGACATGCATCTGTCTTGGTCGCACGATTTATTGCCGACTTGGTCTTCATAAAATAATTCTGCTATAGAAATTAATTTGTATTTTACTTTTTTACCATATCTAACAGCTCTGTGACGTTATCCATTTTTAGCTATAAAACATTACTCCTAAGGCATATGAGGGGGTACCCAAAAGAAACCCAACTGATGTCGTGATGGGCTGAGTTTTTGTAGTACCGCGTTCTGCCACTAGGAGTGTATAGAGCTACCATTCCCGAGTCAGTAAGTCAAGTGTCGTCGCTTAATTCCGTTCCGTTCGGCTTGTGTGAATTTTTTTAGTAAGACTTGCTTTGTGTGCTCGTGGTTTTTGCAATGGCTAATTTTCATGAACAGCGCGCGGCCGTAAGGCTTTGCTTCTTGCTCGGAAAAACTGGCACATAATCTTTTAAGTTTTAAAAATGGCCTACAAGGATTATGCTATTGGGAAAACTCAAGTGTTTGAGTGGTTTTTCCGTTTCAAAAGAGGTGAAATGTCAATTGATGATAAGCCTGGCTCTGGTTATTCTTCCACAGCTCAGACCGATGAAAATTTTGAAAAAATTCGCGAAATCATCCTAAAAGATACACAGCGGACCGTTGACGAAGTTGTAGAGCTATCTGGAGTAACTTGTAGTTCAGTTCAGCAAATTTTAACGGAAGATTTTGGGATGAAAAGGGTTTCTGCTAAATTCGTGCCTCGACTATCCTGTCTGTGCGCCAATTTTTGACCAAAAATAGCATAATCCCTCTGCCCCATCCCACCTATTCACCCGATCTTGCCCCTGCGACCTTTTTTATTTCCCTAAATGAAGAGAGACATGAAAAGAAAGCGTTATGCCGAATTTGCTTCAGGCATCATGAAGACGAATTTCAAAAATGTTTTGAACAATGGAATAAAACGTTGGAGAGTACGTTGAAGGGGATTGAAGGTCGTTTATTTCAAAATTAAATAAATAAATTAAAAAAAAATTATTTCGGTTTCTTTTAGGTACCCCCTCGTATGATGCCAGTACTAAGATAAATTCCGTGGAATATGATTTTACTGCTTTATTTATTGTAGTTTTTTATATTTAATTTCAAATTTATCCTACGTATATACATATTATGTTCATTCAATTAGTAGTTTGTTTATTACGAAAAAGTTTAAAAAGAGTAGCTCTCACAAATTAAAACGAAATAATCAACAGATGGAAAGAATATTTTGAAAATCTATTAAACACTTAGTCCCTTCAAGTTAGGAAAATTGTGTTGGGGTTCTGTCAACATGTTTTACACCTAGCGCATGATAAAAAAAGGAGTTTTTTAGATATAGACATATATATATATATATATATATATATATATATATATATATATATATATATATATATATATATATATATATATGCGTTTTTGTAGTTTGCTAGTTAGTAGTTTTGTAGTTTGTAGACTTTCTGTGCAAAACTGTGTGAAATAAAAACAAAAGAACAAAATGTATCGGAAATTTTTATATCTACAACTTTGATCTTTTGATATTTTTCTCTACAATGCATAGTTTTGGCCTAAAATCGAAAAACATCTCAAAAATACTTCAGCGCGCTCTAGCGACGCAACTACGCAGAATCTCGAAAAAAGAAAAGAAAAAGTGGAGAATCGCAAAATCTACAACATCAAATCAGGTCATATTTTCCCACAAATGCATAGTTTTTCAGAAAAACGCAAAAAACCGAAAAAACGGCCAAAAGCGTATATATATATATATATATATATATATATATATATATATATATATATATCTAAAAAACAACCCTTTTTTTATCGTGCGCTAGGTGAAAAATATGTTGACACAACCCCAACAAAACTTTTTGTATAGGTCGCTTAGCTGTAGGAGAAATTTCCCAAAATCAGTGATTTCTTGTCAAATTTGAAGAGACTAACTGAAGATATAGATGACAATTACTGCGTAGACCCAAGAGCATACCAAGTAGAATATGAAGCAGGGAATAATATAGAGAAGGGATAGATCAAGGGTGCAATAAAGGACATAATCGGATAAGAGCAAAAATGTTAGTATAAGAGAAAAAATGTGCTGAAGTATTAACAGCTATACATAATAAGTAATAAGACTTGGAATAAAGAAAATGTACCTCATGATTGGGGAACTGGGGTTATAGTACCCATTTTTAAATCTAGTCTAGAAGATGCTTGAAAAGTGAAAATAGTAGAATATCAACTAGACAAAGTCATAAAATGGGCTCAGAAAATGAATATTCAACCTCAAAATCTTACTTCGACCTCAAAATCCAAACTCCAACCTTCGCTCAACCTCCAAATCTTATCCTCGATCGGTAAAAGGATTTTGCCGATCCTTAATACTTAATATACCATTTATTACATCACAAAATTAGCTAATTATTTCATTCAATCATAATAGTGGTCCTCGCATGGTTTCTCAGAATTGCTCAGAATGACGCATGCTTTACTTGTTCTGAATAATAAGAATTTTAATAGACCATATTAGATCGTAAATAACACAGGTCCACAAAAAAGTAAAAGGTGTGTGCTAAAGAATAAACGTGGTTATTTTTTGTATTTTTTCCCGCTGAACACGTGTCTAAAGTCAGAATTAGGGATTACTGATAAAGCTTCTAAGAAAAACCATAAAAACTGATAAAGATCTTAATCTAGCAATTTTTTTCTATATGATAGTACTATTCTTATATTGATTTTCGTTTCCCCGCACGTCTGTCTTCAAGTGGTTTAATAACAGATTTATGCCTTGTTTCTTTACTTTTTTGTTGGTTTCTGTCTGCAAAACAGCGCGTCTTCGCTGGCTTCGATACCACAAAGATGTAGACTAAACGAATCATT
This sequence comes from Rosalia funebris, assembly GCA_037954035.1. Classification (NCBI taxonomy): domain Eukaryota; kingdom Metazoa; phylum Arthropoda; class Insecta; order Coleoptera; family Cerambycidae; genus Rosalia; species Rosalia funebris. Next base: position 10,407,674 of record JAZFAV010000022.1, read on the forward strand.
CTACATATCTCATTTTCATGGCAGTTGTCGTCGCAGTCCAAACACTCCATGATAGCAGGTTTCTGACGGTACTTGTACGGATCGTGTAAAAAGCAGAAACTTGAACGACAAGAATAACGCAAAAATATGGTTTCAATGTAAATTTGTGCTCTATCAAAACTATGTTATCATAAAAGTTTCTTCGCCATATAGAAGCCAGTATATCATGAGATCCATGGTTTCTAATGCTATTTGCTTATAGAAATTTTCCTTAAAAATAAATACTTCCTTACAATTATGAGTGATCAAGAGAAGGCATCATGGTTGAGTTTTGAGGGAGTGTCAACTAAAATTTGTAGGCAATAACAAAGATGCTGGTTACAAAAACATTGTGGCAAATATTGGTTTTATGGTTTTTCTTAGAAGTTTGATCAGTAACTCCTAATCCTGACTTTAGATTCATGTTCAGCGGCAAAAAATACAAAATAAGTATGGTATATTTCTTAGCACACACAACTTTTATTTTTTGTGGGCCTGTCTAATAGATCTAAGACATTTCTAAAGCAAAACAGATGAGCTCTTTTGTACAAACCATTTCGCTTCGCAGTTTAAATTTTTGCTTACTCCAGTTCTAGTGAATGGTAAAGGAACATATTGCATCACGACTATATATAACATTATGATCTTGTTACGTTATACTCACCAATATTTTCCAGGTTTGTACTTCTTCACTTGTCCTGAAACTAACTCAAGGCCTTTCGTTATTATTGCATCCGTAACTCGACGTAATTGGCGTAGTCGGCCTTCGAATGAAACAAATGTTTATAAAAGTGTAAAAATATTAAAATCTTAAGGTGAAACGCTGGGGGCTCATGATAAGTCACGTGACTGGTCAGTAATGCGATACGGTCAAAAGTCACGCGACACTACAGGGGTGAACAAAGTTCGATATTGAAATACCCACAGTAATAATTAGAAAATAATTTACAAGATTCGGAAATTGTGACTGACGTTTATTAATTTTTATATTTAGTGGTAATTACATCAGATTATAAATAACTGTGATACATAGTATATTTCAAAGAAATAATAAACAACTCAATGTAAATGTATTTAGTGGAATTTTTAGAATATATTTATATAATATTTAACTAATATACAATAGTGCATTGACCTGTGGTATTAGTAACAGTACACATTAAACTCTAATTTCCATTTTAATACCGATTTTATCGTTTTCTATACATTATGTATATATATACAGGGTAGTAGATTGTTTTTGCAAGATATGACCGTCAAAATAAAAATAATAATACAATAAAACACATAGGTACTACATGCATGTAATAAATAGATTAAAAGTTAATACAAAAGAATACATTTTTCAGTTCAAAAGTTATTCACTGACTAAAAACATTCGTCAATTAGGAATTCTTTTAGTCGGTTTTCAATTTTCTTTCTGTTTTTGCTTCCTTAATGTAACTTGGGATTTTATTATATATTTTTGTATTTGAGTAATCATTTCATATTTAAGATGAATTTTCATAAAAAGTACTGTTGTGTTGAGGGATATTTTGCACTTTGCCATGCAGTGTGCATTTTGACATGACGTTTCTATCATATTATTGATAGTAGTCGTTGGTTATAAGTTTTACCAAATCTATAAATTTTTCGATATTACATATGTATATATACAGGGTGTCCCAGATTTAAACGGACATACTCTAGTGGAAGGTAAAGCACACTCAGCTGAGTTCAAAACACCTCTATACTTACCGTTGAATGTGAATCGTTTTTGAGATACGGGGTGTTTTATGGTTTTTGACCAGAACTTTAGTCCACCATATTTTTGAAATGACTGCACATATTTAGATAAAATTTGGTATACATATTATACTCTATACTATACTCTACTACTGTAGTAAATGTTAGTAATCTTTTAAAAAGCCTCTGGACCAGTTTATGAGATATCATAATAGTTGATGGCACGTTTATGGTTATTCTTCAAACAATTTTAAGATGCCGTTTCAATTTAGTAATGAAGAATATGCGGATATTATTTTTGTGTATGGCTTTTGCGACGGTAATGGGAGGGCTGCAAAAAGAGACTATCAAGAGCGTCTTCCAAATCGCCGTGTACCAGATCATAAAGCGTTTTCAGAGCTATACCAATTTAGTAGGGAACATGAACAATTTCCGTCAATGACAAAGCATGAACATGTTCCCAGAGCTTTTCCACAAGAATAGCAAATATTACAGGTTGTGGGAAATAATCCAGCTTAACGTTTTATAGGTGGATTTTGGCTCACAGAAGAACAATATCGAGAGTTCTATTCACAGATGAAGCCCAATTCACACGTGACGGAATTAATAACTGTAGAAATCAGCATGTTTGGACTACCGAAAATCCACATGCAGTGATTCAGAAACATTCCCAATACAGATTTAACATTAGTGTGTGGTGTGGTATTTATAATAATCATCTAATAGGGCCCCACATTTTTGAAGAAAGGCTAACTGATGAGATTTATTTAAACTTTCTTAGAGATATCTTGCCAGATTTATTAGAAGGCCTCAATACTAGGGGTTTGTCGTTTCAGCACGATGGTGGCAGCTGGACCCCATTATTCTGCTCCGGTCCGGGATCATCTGAACCAGCATTACGCCAACAGATGGATTGGTCGCGGATGTCCGGTAAACTGGCCACCTAGGTCTCCTGATCTTACACCTCTAGATTACTTTTTATGGGGTCATCTCAAGTCAGAGGTCTACAATGAAGAGTTCAATATACGAGAGCAGCTTCTAGAAAAAATTATTACTGTATGTGATAACATTATAAATAACCCGGAAGTGATTGATAGGTCAGTGAAAAACATATTAAAACGTTCTTGAAAATGTATTGACGCTGGGGGCATTCATTTTGAAAACTTGTTATAGTTTTAATTATTTGCACCGTTTTTATTTATTTTTTTTTCAATTATTTAAAGCTCTAAATAAATTTATGAAAGAAATCGAATGTGGACTATGTTGGATGAAATTAAACTAAAAAAAGCTTAAAAACACTGAATGTCAAAACAAAACCAAATAACAACCTCTTCTGCGGGGTATTTAGCTAAAATTAATAAAATAATGATGTTAGCAACTGGATTGTGCTATTTGTAGAATGTCAAATGTTGTTTTTCAATACTTTTGAAAATTTATTGAAGAATAACCATAAACGTGCCATCAAATATTATGACATTATTTCATAAACTGGTCCATAGACTTTTTAAAAGTTTACTAACATTTACCACAAAATAATATACAGTGTGATGTTAACGACCCAAAGAGCCATATTAAAAAAATGGAGGTCGATCCTTGAATTTTTCCGAAATCACTTAAGCTATTTATTAACCTAAAAGAGTATAATATGTGTACCAATTGTATCTAAATATATGCAGTTATTTCAAAAATATGGCGGACTAAAGTTCTGGTCAAGAACCATAAAACACCCCGTATCTCAAAAACGGTTCACATTCAACGGTAAGTATAGGGGTGTTTTGAACTCAGCTGAGTGTGCTCTACCTTCCACTAGAGTGTGTCCGTTTAAATCTGAGAAACCCTGTATGCAGCGTAAAGTTAAAACTTTGATTTCGATTAAATAATTTCTGTACGACAATATATGTTATGTTTTTTATGGTACGTTAGAATGAGTCTCACTTATTGAACTAACGTTAAGTTCAATAAGCAATAACTAGCAATAAATAAAGAGTGACTGTCGAGAAATTGGGAAATTTATTGTAAAAGAACTTCCACAGAATTGATTAATCGCGACGAGAGCAATACGTGAAGTTAGACAGACAAAAGAGGAATGACAAGTTAGGTTAAGCTACCCTCCGCTATAGTACTGCCTCCTTAAGCAATTTCTCGTAAACAAGAAAATTACGCTGTAGTATTTGAATACTGAATACACAAGTTTTCATTTTAATATTAACACTACCTCTAACTGAAAATTTTGTACACGTTTTCTTAATGTAAACAAATAATAGTTACGATGATTCGATGTCTTGGCGGTGATTCCTCTCGATGTTCTCGACGATTCTAATATTTAGCATCTCCTTCTGGTCCTCTAAAGAGACTCTTGGTAACTCCTTCGTAAGTATGTCGACTTGCTGTAGCTTCTCTTTCACGATGACAGAAGAGCCGAGAAAACTGCCTGGTCAATATTTTCCACAGAAACAGGAGCCGATGATGTTTGTATAACAAACAAACAAAACCTCGCCAGACTGCAGTGTAGCTGGCACTTGAAATTACCACGGGGCCGAATTTTCGGTTCCTTTTAACTTAAAAATCCGAGTAGCCTTTTTTCCACAACGCGATTCAACACAAATATTTATTTCCCATGATATTTTACGTTTTCAACAATTTTTCAACACAAGTATTTATTTCCGAAGGTTCCTGGGCCCATAACCTTGGATTTTTTTGGCAAAAACCCATATGCAAAAGTTAACATTCCTTAGTATACTACCTGTAGCAGAATCTGTCAAAGAATGTTGTACTAAACCAGCTGGATTAATTGTTAAAGGGAAAATACTACCACGTCGTGGCATATTGATCCCATATGCATTTTCGTTTCTTATCGTTCTCTTGTTTCTTTTGTGCCAGATAGAAATTCCACTTTTACCTTGCGTTCCTTTTCTCTTTTATCCATAACACTGACATAGTTTTCTAAAAAACACTAAAACACTATACACTACATTCGACGTCCGTTTCATCAACAATGTTGGCATCATCTGGAGATGATTAAAACTAATCATCTCCAGATGATGTCAACTTTGTTGGCGAAACGCGCGTCGAGTGTGGTGTATAGTGTTTTGGTGTTTTATAGAAAACTAGCTATCTTCACACCAACGGTTCCAACCTACTCCAGTATCCCTTTTGTCCATTTGAATTTTTTGCGCCTTTCCTAATTCATCGTAATAAGACCATGTCAGTGGATCATAGATAGTAGAATAATTTGTACTCGAACCATATGATTCCATAGAAAACTAAAATCAAAATGCAGTACTAAAACATTGTTAAAATGTTCCCTAATTCAATGTAATGCAAAAATCAAATTTAATAGTACTAAATGTAAGGTAAAAAAAAAAACATTATTTTGCTCCAAAACTAAGCCTACAGCAATTAATTGTGGGTGTTTTGCAGATTTCAATAAACCAAATAACACTGTCTATTTTCGAAGTTTTACTAGAAAGGCAATCTTACAAGCATTGATTGTTTGACCTTAAATGTAGGGTACATGTATTACCAATTAATTACTCCATATTTGAAGCGGTTATAGTCTGTCAATAGCGCAAAATAAAATAATGCCATAAGAAAATATGGAAACTAGAAAAACAATTAAGTTATAGAAGGTGGTCCAACCAAAACGCACGATGTTAATTGTAAATAAAACAAAAAGTTTTCAGAGAATTATCTTAATATTTTTTGTTATGATAGAAGGATCTATGACAATTATGTGTGAGTCAAAATATCGGCCAAATGCTCGCCACGGCTTCGGTGGCATACCTCTATCCGATGGTCCATATTTTCAATGACTCTGAGACATAATTGAGGTTCAATGTCGTTAATGTGCCGAATTATCTCATCCTCTAGCTCTTGAATTATTCTTGGCTTATTGACGTACACTTTTTCTTTTAAATATCTCTAAAGAAAGAAGTCCAACGGTGTCAAATCACATGATCGTGGCGGCCAATTAACATCGCCACGACGTGAGATAACACGGCCATTGAATTTCTCGCGCAAAAGTGCCATTGCTTCGTTGGCTGTGTGGCAAGTGGTACCATCCTGTTGGAACCACATATCGTCTAGGTCCATATCCTCAATATCTGGCCACAAGAAGTCCGTTATCATCTCGCGATAGCGAACACCATTCACGGTAACTGCGTGGCCGACCTCATTTTCGAAGAAGTACGGCCCGATGACGTCGCCAGCCCATAAACCGCACCAAACAGTCACTCTTTCTGGATGCATCGGCTTTTCAACAATAACTCGTGGATTCTCATTTGCCCAAATGCCGCAATTCTGCTTGTTAACGAATCCACTGAGGTAAAAGTGTGCCTCGTCGCTGAAGATGATTTTCTTTGTAAAGTCATCATTGACTTCTGTCTGTTCAACCAACCATTCGGCGTATTGACGACGCTTGAAATGGTCAGTAGGCTTCAGCTCTTGAGTCAATTGAACCTTGTAAGCGTGTAAATTAAAATCTTTATTCAAAACTCGCATCAGTGATGTTCGTGAGATGTTCAATTGTTGGGCACGACGACGAGTCGAGGTTGACGGCTCTTCTGCTACACTATCGCGAACAACAGAAATGTTTTCCGCAGAATGAACTGGGCGAGCATGCACAGGTGTCTTCACATTTCCCACAGACCCGGTTTGCTGAAATTTGCGCACAATTCTCCCGATTGTGGACACATTTGGTCGATTATGCTGACCAAAAAAGTCACGAAGTGCACGAAATGCATTTTGATTTGAACGCCCATTTTCGTAAAAGGCTTCAACAATCTTAACGCGCTGCTCAATTGTGTACCTCTTCATGGTTGAATTTGTCAAACACTGAAACAAAGAAATGTCAAATTAAGTTGGGCAGTAAACTCGACGTTAAGGTGTGACTCACAAATAACATCGTGCATTATGGTTGGACCACCCTTTAGATTCTTTCTGGACAACACAAAATCTGAATAAAATCAAATTTGTACATCAGCCTTTTTAAAATTATTATTATGATTATTATAACACTGACTGACTTAGTTTTTCACAAAATACCAAAACACTATGCAGTACACTCGACGCGCGTCTCGCCAACAAAGTTGGCATCATCTGAAGATGATTAAAACTCTAACGCGCGTCGAGTGTACCACCAAAAACACCAAAAGTTTCTACATACTCCAATAATATGATTATTATCTCAATTCCCCCAAAACAGCATATCAAAGTTTTATTTCGTGGATGAGTGTACTACTTTTTCCACCCCGTACATACCTGTATAAATGATCTCTAGACTGTGCCATCCTCATCAAACTATAATTAAACAATATCGTTAACAGCCATTCGCACTGACAAAATCTGAGGAATCTTATATGATATTTTTTTTAAGCTTAGCCGTCTATGTATAACTATTTAAATATATAATTTACAGTACTGAATTATTCATAGCTCTATATTGGAGAATAATGTAAATAAGTCGCTGTTATTTTGTTTTTCCTTAGGAAGTAAGACGAAAGGGTTTGGTCTGTGTTTTCTGAATAATAATGAAGTAATCGGCAGATAATCTAGAATAAAATTATGAGAGCTAGCCACACTGTGGATAATACAAGGTCGACTATTTTTTTTCTTGTAAATAATTCTTATCAGTTCTGCGCAACATGGTTCGCAAATTTTTAATATTAAATTGAAAATCAACAAGAAAGTTTCTCACACACCGAGAACTCGTCAACGTTCTGTCACGTGATGTGACCTAGTAGTTCTCTCGACATTTGTACTGAGGAAGTTACTGGCACTGGTTAACGAAACGTTGGCAATGAAAAGTTTGACGCGGGGCATAATTGGGGAACAATACCATTTGATGCATTAAAATTTCACGAGTATATTCTAGCGTTAAAGCAACACTCGCGTCGACTAATATTTCACGATAGATAATTGCAAGCCAGACCGGTGGTCCACTTACTTCTAAGATCAATGTCAGATGGAAGATAACCCCCGAATCGGACCACTTATTTTTAACCCTATCGCGCGTGAAATGTACAAACATTCATTTTGTCGTAATCGTAGGGGTGTCCAAAACAAAATTGAAAAAATAATGGTAATGTACATCGACCTATGTATGTACGAAAGTACAAGGACCGACAATATTATGGCTATTGAATCGATGCTATTTTAAACTGCAAATGTATTTCGAAACGCGATGTACACAAGACGTTCATAGGGCAACGCTGTTGAGTGAGAATATAGACAGATGATTAAGGGGCATAGGTGATACGAGTAAGTCATTACAATAAGTTTCTTGATAGTAGGTATTAGTTGCATTTGTATCTGTATATGCTATTATTTGTATCTGTATATATTTTTATTTGTATATGCTATTAGTTGCACGTATCTGTTATTTCTTAGGATCTCGTTCAATTAAGTTTCGACGCAGTTGATTAAAACAACTACTAAGTTTTATACCGTTATAAAAGGTGGTCCAACCAAAACGCACGATGTTAATTGTAAATAAAACAAAAAGTTTTCAGAGAATTATAACGTTATTTAAATAAACAGGAGGACACGGATATTTTCTTAGTTTTAAATATACTTGGACAGATTTTGCTACATTGATCTTGATTTTCCACATGTGAGTCCACGTTTCTACGTCGTTCAGATGATTTTGTAAAGTGGTGGATGCTAGTTGTGGGTCTTCGGTGGTAGAAAAAATTACAGTGTCATCAGAAAAGGTACCCATTGCAGTAGTTTCGTTGAGTGGTAAATCTGCTGCGTACAGTACATATAGTAGGGGACCCAGAACGCTACCTTGCGGTACTCCAGACTTCATCTGTTTCATGTCAGATACCTGTTCATTGACTCTTGTTCTAAATTTTCTGTCCTATAAGTAAGATTCAATAACATGATAGTAAATTATGGAAGGAGACTTTGATATTGAACAATAATCCCAAGTACCACACTTTGTCAAACGCTCGACTTATATCTAAGAAGACCGATGCACAAAATTTCTTGTATTCTAGTGCTTGATTAATCTTGTGCAACAGTTTGTTGTATTCATTGAAATATTTTAAATAAACACCACGCCTTCTGGATGTTTAAGTAGATATATTTTAACAGTTTTATGAGCTATACGAGTACAGTTGATAATTGTACCATAAGTACAATGTCACTGTTTGATATACTTACATTTCTGTCAAATTTAGTTGGCAGTACAAAATATAAAAGGCGGTTGTAAGCCTAGAAATAGTAAAATAAACTTAAGCGAATAAATGGAAGGGTTAATAACAGTTGAAGTGCTTTCATGAAAGCATTTGTTGTCCCTTGCTGAGACGCATTTAAATATAGACGAAAATAGAGGTTTATAATCATAATAAATAAACCTTTTGCGTACGGATCCATTAAATAGGATACTTCGAATAAAATCATCGACGTAGTTCTTTTTGAGCTTTAATAAATTCTATCAAAAAGGCAAATTGGTCATGGCTAATTTAAATCAATAATCCACACGACTATTAGTCAAAATTTATACACTTCAAGGTGAGGCCCATATACGTTTCTCAATTTTTTCTCGCCTTTCTAGATACCTTCCAGGAAGGTGGGCTTTTGTTCCATTGTGGATCCAAAGAATTAATGATCGCCCACAATGGATATGCCATGCACGTATGCAATAAAGGAATAAATTACTACTTTACGACCCCTGACATGTACCACTTATTTCTTTTGGGGTATCGGAGTTAACAAATTATTTTGTAAAATTTCTTGGTATGTTTATTATAAGTAGGAAAAGCTTTTGAATTAAAATTGTAGCACACGTGTTTACAAACTTAATTAAAACTCCTTGTTTGGGCATGAATAAGAGTCATCGTCTTTTGGGCAATGTAAACATAAATTTGTACGGTCATAGTACACATGGTAGTACAGAAACCTGATTTAAATACAAAGCCTAGGTGCAAATGGAAAATAGTATATTAGATTTTAATTATAATTATATTTTTAATAATCATTTTATTACATTACATAAATCTTGGGATTTGAAACACAATTGAATATTAGATCAGGTTTCTCGTAAATTGTATCAGCGATACACTATGTTTTTTTTTCTTTTGGCTTATAGTTTATTGAAAAAACTCATTGGCATGGACAGTTGTATTTTTGTTTTATCTTAAGAATCCTAACCAGGATTATCAAGGGAGGGATTTAATATGAGTACTAAGGTAACCATACACGTACAGGAAATAATTGAGGTTTGGGCTGCACAGTTCAGACCTGGAGAAATTCCCTACCACTTGTCGAGGCGATTTTAAGGCTAATTGTGGACTGTGTAGTCCCTGAAATCCCGAACAAAAAACGATTATTTTTCCAGAACACTGACATTTTCCACAAAACACCAAAACACTATACACTACACTCAACACGTATTTTGCCAACAAAGTTGACATCATCTGGAGATGATTAAAACTGTTTTAATTATAATAAATTAATTTTGATCATCTCAAGTTTTTTGGAACTTGTGAAGGAACGCTAAGCCTTCCAATGCTAGTCTTAGCATCTTATTAAATTCATTTCATTCACGGTCATTCACGAACCAAAATTTCTTTTCTATCCAGGAAAAAGCTAGTGACACAGTCATTCAATTTAAATTTTGCCGGTATAACTGTTAGCAAAAGACACCAGTGTATAGTTAGTGTAGTTAAAACTTAAAAAATGTATTATATAAGAAAATGGTAGGTGGAATAACAGCTGTTTTTTAACACCTAATTTCGAGGTTGACGAAGATAACTGAGAGGAGGTATGTCCTCTATAGTTTTCACTAAGATATGATAATTTGAATGGAAGAGACGACTTACTCATATCCCTTTTACTGCTTTGCCTATGTACAATACTGACTGAGATATCGAATAGTTAATTAGTAAGATTCACTCAAGTCAACAGCAGAGAAAAATGTCTACTCGGTTTAGTTAAACTTTTTATGCGTGTAGGTATAATATATAATAGTGATTATTAAATAACGTGTTTTGTACATGGCGTCCAAAACGAGAATTATTGACAATTCGTTCCCTCCGTTAAAATTACTGCACACAAGAAAGAAAGCAAACGCACAACCCTGACATGGATTAGTATTCGCATAAGCATTTTTTAAGGCAGGTTAGGGGTGATTAGGTGGAATTTGAGCCAGGGGGTGTGGGAGGTTTTTCTTAATACCGATTGCGTGACTTCCCGAGTCGCCAGCAAGTGGAAAATGGCGTGTCGAGATTGTTCATTGGCGTACGACGGTTTTTAAAAACTATTTTAAATTACATTTTTATTCGGTTAATTTTCATCTTGCTAACCTCTAATATTTGTGTTAATCCTTTAATATTTCAAGTTTAAGAGAAGGTAAACTATAAGTGATTAGGACATTATAAGAAGTAGAGGCAGCGTACTCCGTTCATTGTCGGACCTGCGCTGTTCGAAGTCAAGCAACGAATTGCACGGTTGCGACTTGAATGGGCGACGCGACTGGCATAGTCTCATTCTCATGATGCCGCGGTGGTATAGACTTGGTATTTGGTAACAGGGTGGCAATTGGGCCAAATACTGGGCACATTGTCTGCGTGAGTTCGATTCTCACCAGAGGGAACTTGGCACTTCCCTCAGGGCTGGGTGTTTGTCCGCGTTTATATGTGTAACCTTCCCCTACACAAGCCTGCCTGTAGGCTTTCTGGGGAAGGACCTCTAGTTTCCGTGCGTCCAAATTCTTTATTAAGATATTTACTGTTTACGTAAACAGGGAATTTTTAAATTGTATACGCCGAAAATGGCGAATGCGCGGGGTAGAATAATAAATTCATTTTCATATTTAGATTATAGAAGTCCTTTTTGTTTGGTTGAATACCTTTTAATATAATTGTAATAATAGTTTCATATATGTCAATTATACGCTTTATTGTACAAATATTCTTGTATAAATAATCTACTGACAATGATCAGTGATCATCTATCACATCATGATTTTTAAGTCGTAGTAGAATTTAATAGAATAGCAGTAGTAGTAGTCGTAGTAATAACTAGATTTTAATTACAAAAATTTGTACAGTATATGTATAGCTTGAAAGAGAGGCTGTAAGCGCTGTACCCCAAGTATATGTGATACACCCTTTTAACAATGAATTTTGAATTTTGAACATGTGTTTCTTTAATGCGAATTGCCCCACTTATGTTATACTTTTCGTGGACAAAGAATGTATTAGATGGACTAAAATTTGGAAAAAATGGGAATTAGAAAATATAATTTCCATGATGTAGATCATGGAAAATGCCAGGAGGGATAGACAGGTATCAGATAGACTACATTCTGGTTAGGAAGAGATTTAGAAATCAAGTAAAAGACTGTAAGAGTTATCCAGGAGCAGATGTAGACAGCGATCACAACTTGGTAGTCATGAAAGCTAGATTAAAGTTCAAAAATCTGAAAACCCGGAAGGATAAGAAACCTATAAATGTAGACATATTGAGGGATCAGAATATGAAAGATAAGTTCCAGGAGAAAACAGATCAATTAATAAATAAAACGAGTAAGGACGAAATCAAGAACGCAGAAACTGAGTGGGAGGGTATCAAGAATAGTCTAGCTTCCGCGGCTACGGACGTTTTAGGACACGATAAAAGGGAAGCTAGGAAGCCCTGGATAACGGACGAAATCTTAAACTTAATGCAAAAGAGACGAGGCTACAAAAACAGACGAGACGAAGAAGGACTGAAAACGTATAAGGCAATAAAGTGGGAAATCATTAGAAAATGTAGAAAAGCGAAAGAACAATGGATAGAGGAGAAATGCAAAGAAGTAGAAGATAAGTTGCAAGTAGGTAAGACCGATGAGGCTTACAAAATAATTAAGAGGAACTTCAGGGATGTAGGAACAATAAGTAGAAATGTTAGGAGTCAATCGGGGGACATACTGATAGGAAGAGAGGAGAAAGCGGATAGATGGAAGCAGTACTTAGGAAATTTATACGAGGGTCAGGAATTAGGAGAGATATTAGAGGAAGAATCTAGCATCGATAGGGAAGATGTAGGAAAACCTATATTGAGAGAGGAATTTGAAATAGCACTAAGGGGGCTAAAGAATAATAGAGCGCCGGGTGTAGATAAAATACAGGCGGAAATTTTGAAATGTGCGGGACAGAAAGTAGTAAATAGGATGTTTGAACTGGTAAAATACATATACGAAACGGGCGAGATGCCGGAGGATTATAAGAGGAACATTATCGTTACTATACCGAAAAAGAGAGGAGCCGACAAATGCGAGAACTTTAGAACGATTAGCCTAACTTCCCATGCGTCAAAAATCTTAACTAGAATAGTGCAGAAGAGGATGGAAAATAGAGCGGAGGAAATACTAGGAGAAGACCAATTCGGGTTTAGGCGAAATAGGGGAACTCGCGAAGCTATTCTGGCGCTAAGAGTAATGTTAGAGAAAACAATAGAAAAAGGAAAGAACGCTTATATAGGATTTGTAGATTTAGAAAAAGCTTTTGATAACGTAAGATGGGAAAAAATGTTCGAGATACTAAAGAGCGCGGGAATGAAGTATAGAGATAGGAGAGTAGTACACAATCTATACATAGAGCAAACTGCTGTTATAGAAGTAGAAGGGGAAGAAAGGGAAGTAGGTATTAGGAAAGGAGTAAGACAAGGATGTACGCTATCACCACTAATTTTTAATCTGTACATCGAAGAGGCGATTAATGTGGTAAAAGATAGAGTAGATTTCGGTATTAAAGTACAGGGACAGAAACTAAAAATGCTGAGATTCGCGGATGATATAGCAGTATTAGCATCTAGTAAGGAGGAACTAGAATCAGCATTGAACGAAATGGAGGCAGTGTTGACAGAGGAATACGGAATGAGGGTGAATAAAAACAAAACTAAAGTGTTAGTGTGCAGAGGGCGCGAGAGCAGAGCAAAAACGAAAGTACAAATTAATAATGAAAGATTGGAGGAAGTTAAAGACTTCACTTATTTAGGAAGTAAAATAAATTGGGATGGAAGAAGCGATAAAGACATAAAACAAAGAATAGCGCAGGGTCGAGTAGCTTTTAACAAAAAGAAAGCACTTTTATGCTCGGGGGTAATAAACTTAGAAACAAGGAAGAGATTTTTGAAAACATATGTATGGAGCACGGCACTTTACGGCTGCGAAACCTGGACGGTAGGGGAAGCAAGTAGGAAGAAATTAGAAGCTTTTGAGATGTGGTGTTACCGAAGAATGATGAAAATACCATGGACTGATAGGGTTAGAAACGAAGAAGTATTGGAGAAAGTCGGCGAGAAAAGGAGTATGTGGAAAAACTTAAAGAAGAGAAGAGATAGAATGGTAGGCCACTTGCTGAGACATGGGGGAATAGTCCGCGATATTTTGGAGGCAGAAATAGGAGTGAAGAAAGGCAGAGGTAGGCCTAGATTAGACTACTGCTCGCAAATAGTAAGGGATGTAGGTTGTAGCACAATTAGCGAAATGCGTAGGTTAGCACAAGATAGGAGAAGCTGGAGGTTAGCGTCCAACCAGTCTTAGGACTGATGACCTAATGATGATGATGATGATGATGATGTAGATGTGGATATATTATATAATCACTACATTTCCACATTGTTTTCATTCTATTATGGCTATTCTTTCCTAATTTGATTATTTTTTTATTTTTATTTATCATTATATATTTATTTGAATAGTTTTGTTGAATAGTAAAACTTTGTGCTGTGATTTAATGATAAACATGAGGCTAATAATCGAATTTGACAAAATATACAGTTTACTTTCCTGATGGTTTTCTCCATAAATGTAAACAATTATCATTTCGATGACCCAAGAAACATGAATTGCTAAAGGCAATGCTAAGAATATGTTTTATATAATGTCTCCAGCTATATTCATCAAATACAACTTTATTTTTGACAGCAATTTCAATATTTCAAAAAATAAAAGCAAAACTAATCACGGGGAACGTTCAATAATTTTCGGGGTGATGTTTTCTATTTTGATTCGAATTAATTCCTTTAAATCCCTTAAATGATTTGACCTATTAAAATAGACTCGCGGTTTTAAGTAACCCCACAAGAAGAACTCAAAGAGGATTTTGTTTCAACAGGACGAGGCTCCTCATTTTGGTACTGATCATCATTTCTTGACGATACTCTTAGGACGATGAGGATCAACTGAATTATCAGCAGGTTCGCCTGATTTGACCCCATACGGCGCCGGCGGTTGAATTTAAAAGAGACTACAATGACGTCATAACCCAAACACAAAATCAAGAAAACAATTTTTGTGTCAGTTATATCCAATCAATGGTTACATGTTTCAGAGCTTTTCCAAATAATTATGAAGCTTATTGGAGTAACTAATCGGGCCCCGAATATGGTATAATGTTATATCATAAGTTGGAATCACCAAGAGATGATTAAAAGTAATTTTTAGTCACCTCCCGGTGAGACAACTTTGCTCGTTTGTTTTTCAGTTTTCCTGGAAAATTGGTGGTGGTTATTTTTCAATAGATAATAATAAATTAATTAACAATACAGTTAAGTCGAAAATATCCACATACTTTATGGAAAACATATCGAAATTATAGAGTATTGTTCTGTAAAGGTGGGTATAAACCTGCGCGCCGCGTGTTCGTTGCTCGTCCAATGTTTGTTTAAATTATTTATTTTGAAGAACCTTCCGCGATCCAGAGGAAACCCACGAACATTTAGTAGACATTATGCATTGTAGATAATCACGTCTCTATCGCGCGATAAAAATTACACCGTTTCGGTGATGAGTGGTGCTTTCTTGTTAACGGCAAGTTTGTGCAAAAAGAAAACGTTGGTGACACACTAACCTGTTAAAAAAAATGGAACGGTACCGAGATTAATATGGATTTGAACACTTTCATCCGGCCACTCTATTTTTACCGCAGAATGAACGCGCAGCAAGAACAACGAGCCTCTCACGCTTCCGTCCAAATCTGTACTGCGAACACACAAAGCGTTCGCCGAAAAAACCGGCACGAGGTGGATCGTGATGCACCCTGTGCGTGCGGTTCGCGTGCAACTCGAAAACACAATACTAATCTAGAGAACTTGCTGCACCGCGCGGCGTGCATATGTATATCCACCTTAATATTCCTGGCTGAGTCGTTGGTCTCCTCCAAAATATGTTAATATTAAAAGGGAGCATCGCCTTATAATCTATAGGATTCTTCTTTCTATACATTATTCGTCTCTAATATTTACCTCGATCTGCATACTTCCACAATTACTCAAAACTGCGTAATGTAAATGTTACTCTCCATTTTTACATACAATTCTCTATGTACATTCTATGATGATTGATTATATGAATGATATTTTCCTCTTGAGAGATATGCTATCAAACAGATATTGTTACATGATCCATTCCCATATTTCAGTGGTTGTAAAAAATATAATATTTAACCAGAGGAGCTATTAATGTCAACACTTAATCCATAGGCAAATAATAAAATAGCAAAGAAGGAACTGTAATAAATCAGACAGATACAATTATTACGAAGCCTGTATGCAATTTTAGCTAAAATATGGATTTTACTTTGCTATAGAAATACTGTAAGAAAAATAGATGAGGTGGACAATACTCAAGAAACCCTATCAGATACGAAAAATACACTAATTAAAACATATTACAAATAATCATTTACACTAATAAACATTTAAAATAAATATTTCAGGAATTAGGATTCAATATATTGTACACCCCTCAATAAACCTCATGTGGGGGACATGATTGGCAAAACTGAATATTCGTTAATAACATAAGATATTCGATGCGGTTGAAGTATTTGAAATAAACAAAATGCCTCTATTTAAGCGCAGACAGAGGCAATAATGTAAGTAAATAATGATATTAAAATAGATACCTTCGAAAAGCAATGAACCTTAAAACTAACCTGATTCATTCTATTAAACTCGAGTCATTGTCGACATGAATGTTTTGGTTAAAATGTTTTATAAACAAATTAAAATATTTCTCTTTAACAAGAATTATGTTATGTAGAATAAATTAAAAATAATAAAGACTTAACCAAGTGTAGTGCTACTGTAAGAAAGAGAGAAACAATTTTGAGTCGACACAACAAATATGATTTTTAAAACTAACTCAATTTTCTTGGAAATAGATTGGAATCAGTTCAATTTGAAGTTAAATAACAGGAGATCAGCTTAAAATCTTAAATTGGTATCATCAGAAACGTTTATAGTTGACTGTACCAAAGATATGTTCAGGATTCTAAAATTTCTCCGAGAAATTTCAGAGGAGCTATTATTATTATATTATATAGGTTTGGGCTTCATCAGCCACTGATCGCATGGGTAATCCCTTGGCGATCCTCTCTTATCCGGGTCATTATCCAAAAATGCTATCCCATAAAAGGAGCAATTTAGGCACGTCTCCCGCCTTAAGCCTCGTCTCCTCTAGGATAACAGGGATCCCTAATATAAGATACCTCTTCTCCTCCAATGCGGGGCAGGTGTAAAGAAGATGAATCGAGGTCTCCTCGTCTTCTTTACAGTATCTACAGGTTGGGCTATCAGTCAGCCTCAGCTTGTGCTTATATGCATTCAGGCTACTATGGTGGCCCGTTATGATTCCCACCAGGATTCTGGCTTTGTGCCTGTTCAATTTAATGAATTCTTGGGCCCATTTCTCAATCTCTGAGTATTCGATGAAGAGTTTGGTTATTCGACAACCCGTTACTCCTCTCCATCTTTTATTGTGCTGGTCTCTTGCCCAGCCATTGATGCGGTCTCTGATCAGATTCCGAATTATCCGCACTGCAAGCTGAGAAGCTAAATTGCAAGCATTATATAAAGTGAGTAATAGTTAAATGAATATAGGAATAAAAACAGAAGACTAGTTTTCCACTAACACCGAAAGATTTTACGTTTCTTGACACGCGTTTCGTCGGAAGAAATTGAAAGATTGAAGACATTTGGTTTCAGCAGGATGATACCACTTGCTATACCACCCGTGAAACATTGACGGTCATGCACGAGTCTCTTCCTGATTGTGTCATATCCCATTTTGTTGACTATCAGTGGCCGCCACAATCTTGCGATTTAACACCTACTTATATTTTTCTGTGGGGCTTTCTGAAGGTTTACGCCAAAAATTCCACCACCATCCAAGCATTAAAGGCCGATATTAAACGCTGTATCAGCGAAATACTGTCACATTTATGCAAAACCATTATTGAAAATTTCGCCAAAAGAGTACTTGTGCGCCATCAAATCCATGGCAACCATTTACCGGATGTATTGTTCCATACATAATTCCCAAATATTTACATTATAAATTAATAAATATTTCTATACTTTGCTACAAAAAAACATGCTTTGTTTTACGCTCTTCTTGTAACACCCCTTAGTATGAAATTAGAAATTATATTGATAATAAATGTACCATCAATAATAAAAAATGAGCCCGACACATCCAATTATTAACACACCCTAATCCTGAAAATTAGTTATTGCTCTTCCATTATTTGGAATCGTCCATTTTCTCCGGGTAACAACTCCAAGTAATTGCTCTCAAAATTAATTTAAACAGCCGCATACCCATCAAGGATATGAAGGTTCAAGGGACGGGGGTCATTAGGCACGCCTATGGTTAAGGGTTGGACGTTGTCCAGGAGCATAATGTAAGACCATTTCGCCCGCATTGAAGTTGTGAAAGTGTCGATCGACGCTCTGAAAAGCGCGCTACATAAAGACGGGCGAATTTTCCTTTGGAAATCGCGAGCCTCGCAAAAATTAATCGACGCCGAATTGAATCCAATATCGAGATAAAACAGAGTGCAAGTGATACTGGGTATAAATTGTTAGTATCGTTCGTTATCGCAGAATGACCCTCATACGAGTGAGCGTGATCGGGAAGTATCAATGGTACTAACGAAGTATTTTTCGTAGTTGTGAAGTTAGATGTATCATATATTGCGCTGTATTTGTACTAAATATTATCGCTTTTTTCTGTTCGTAAGAGGCATATTAGATTATTAAAAGGGGAATTTGAAAAAGGTTAAAACGTAATTTGTCTGTTTGGTATGCATGTTCGATCATATGCACGATCACGTGATTTAGAAATTTTTGTAAAAATGCTTAGACATCTTAGAGCTTTTAACGATTTTATTTAAGTTAATCTTCTATCAGATCAATCAAATTATTTATATTCGATGTTGATCTTTTTTACGTTTTGAACGATGTACTCCTACCATCAAGATAAAATGTTATGAGACACGTGAGACACGTCCTTCTAAAATAGGCAATAACGAATGAAATGTCGAGTTACTTATGCCTTTGGTCTTACCCCTTATTAACTAAGAGCATACTTAACTTTAAAATTAATTCGTTATTCCGTACATTTCAAAAAAACACATCGACAGCGTCACATTATTTTTTATCTTAATGGTACATTATGACCAAATGCATAAAGACCATACAATTTCTCATAAAGCACAGAGAAATGTTGTTATTATGCCATAATTCTCAGATGCATTCAATACAATTTTGAAGAATATACCAATATATAAAATCATTTTTTTCTACTTGCATATATATAGAGCTATCTACTTGATTTCAATAGTCAACTAACATATTTTCAGTTTTTGTTTTCATCGAAGTTATGTATTATTAAATATGATTAATATTAAATCCTTTTTGTTAATTTTGGTAGTTTTAACATATTAACTAACGTAGAGATAAAAAAGATTTGATAAAAGATACACTGAAGAGTACCTATAAATGACGAAACAATTGTTCATTGAAATATTTAATCTACCTATTTCCATGCTATTTAAGTACTAAACATGCAATAAAATATGTATAATAGAAAACTTTACATTTTGTTAATAAAGAAATACATAATATTAATCGATCGTCCAAGAAGGCATCAATATTGATTGTAAAACAGAATGACCTTTATGTTCTCACATCTCCTAATTGCTTCAAAATTTTCAACGTGATAGACTTTCACTTATTTACCCTAGTTAAACTTCCTAGAATCAGTTTTATATAGGCTTGCGGTTTTATTAACCGCAAATAACAAAAACCTCGACGATAATGGTCAAATGAATATATTTGACCAGCAACATTAACGAAACTGAATTTTCAGTTTCTTCTTCGATAGAACAACATTTTGCTATTTGATTATCATTCTATAGACTATATCCTTCAATATATTCAAGATACAGAAAGTAACGAGGTGCCAAATGTTTTCCATCAGCCTCTATAATTTTCCGAAATCAGGAAAACAGAAGAATGTCGCTTCTCCTTCTCGGAAGGGAAAATTTTGATAATTAAATTTCAAGTCTAAGTTCTGTGTTAGCTTTTATGTTTTATGGTAATTTTTAAACAATACAGGATGTATGAACCTGCAGTGAAGTTTACTTTTAAATTAATTTCGATTTTTAAATGTTCGACACAGTTGTATATTGATGTGAAATCCTGATTGATCAGTTTTCAAATAAATTTAATTTGATTTACATAAATATAATGACCTATTATCAGCAAAATTCTGAATTTTGTATGTAATAAAAATAATGTAGGTCCCAAAACAGAACCCTGTGGAACACCAGGTGTTATATTTGAGGGCGAGGATATTCACCATTAATGTGTACCATTCATGTACGATTACTTAAGAAAAATAAACTGCCTACGATATCATCAAAACCGAAAAATATTGCAAATACCATACGTCATCAACGCTTTAGAAAATCCAGGAGGATTAATTAATGTTCACTGTTCACTGTTCACTGTTGCGATATTTAATAGTACATAATATATAGTACTATGCACTGAATTTTCTATATCCTGGTTGTAACTCAGGCCATCAAGTGGAGTAAATACAAAGTCGTCCGGTATCTCAAATATGTTAAGATATACAGTCAAGGGCTAAAATTAAAATTATTAAATTAAAATTCATGATTAAATTACGAAATACTTGCATACGTTACATATTTTTATGTTCACTTGAGTGTTTCGAAAAATATTGACAGTACGAGTATACAGGACGTCCGAATTTCATGTGCCGCTGTATTCGTAATTTTTTTTGGAGTAGGATGCTCTGCAATACTGTTGTCTTGTATACTGTAAGAAACATTTGACATAATTAAAAAAATATATTTATCACCAATTATTATCGTGGCTATCGAGAACTTAATTTTTGAGGTAGGGTATTTTATATATAACATATCTAACTGAAACTTCGATATTATGGAATTCCACAATAGTATTTTATTATTATATAAAAAAGGCATAATGATGAAATAAATTTACTGAACTAATGGAAACGGCGTTGTATGAAAACCAAACATACACATACATACATAGAAACATATCTAAAATTAATGTTTTATACGAAGTCCCCCCGAGCTTCAACCAAACAGTATTGAAATTTACTTAGAACGTTTCTAACAACTTAAAGTGTGGTTCTTAGAATTTCATTTCAGATTCACGCTTTCAAGCGGTCAATGTAATTGTTGAGTGGGGTTGTGATGTATACTTTACTTTCGAAATAGTCCCATAAAAATAATCACACGGATTGAAATCTGGACATTGAGCAGGTCATTCTACAGGTTCTCTTCATTGAATCCCGTGACCTTGAGATATATTATTTCACAGTGTGGTGGTTCACGCTATGCGAGGGCTCTATCTTGAATACACAACAAGGTGGACGGTACGATTACATCTTGCTTGTTAGGATACAATCGAATCAACGCGGGAATAATTGTTTCTCTTAAATCCAAGTATACTAGTCCTAAATAAGTATAGCCTTAAACTTCTGCCCTCCACTATCCCCACCCAAAGTTGTGACGTTTTATGGATGTTGTACCAGATACTAGCGCATCCAATTATTACCCAGTATCGTACATTTTATCTGTTAACTGGTTCATTTAAAGAAAATGTCATCTGAGAGAATTAACCAGGGGACGAAAACTGGATTCCTGTTGCACAGTTTCATCATTGTTTCACAAAATTGATGATCTCGATCCTTTTTGCTTAATTCATGATCTAATGTCATTCTATACACATGCCATTTTTTTCAGTATTTTTAAACTGACCTCCCACTTATACAATAGTCCTGAGTCCATTCATATTCATTATGGATTTTCTGATAAACTAATTGTGAGTCATCATGTTTAGTTTCTGGTCATACTTTAGGAAGTCTACTTCCTTCCTCATCTTTAACTAAATCCAAATGCTCCAAAATTTATATCTATTTTATTCACTGTTATCTTGTATAATATGTTTATTTCAATATTTCATATTGAAAATATTACATACCTCTGTTTGCGATTGAAGTTAATCAGCACATCCAATCATTACCAATATTTTTATTCACTCCTTTTCAGTTAGAAGTGTCATTTTGATATAGAAATTTGTGATAAAATTACTTTCAACTGGCATTGTTAACTGACATTATTCTATATATTATCCTGCGCATAAAGTGATTTTAATTATTATTCTATACCCTACATTATTTAATAGTTGGATAAACTTCGGTAAGATAAATATTAACAGGAAACATTAAATATTAACAGGAAAGATAAATATTAACAATAAAATAGTGTCAATCTAAATGTTGTAAAGTTCCATAATTTTGGAGTTGCAGTGAAGGTTCTAAACATGATTCCAAATTTAGGTATTGCAGAAAACTAAAATTCGCGTACTTGTTCTCGGGGTTTTCCAATGAAAAGAGACTTTTTTCTTTTCTAAATTATAGAGAGGATTTATCGAAACCATTTGATGCCCCATCATGGAATAAATCAAGATATAATGTATCACAAAATCGACCGTCCTGTATTATATCAATTAATTTATTTTTCAGTTGTATTTCAAAACTATGGCAACCATGGATTATTATCCACCAAATCTACTGACCGCCGCGTCAGTTATATCACATTTATTTCCGTGAGAAAGGACCCGTGGCATCGATTCGTCGGCAACATTAGGCACAGTCCGCTACACGTAAAAAATGAATGAAACGATATGCAAATGGTAGCTGGCCACACGGCAAAATTAAAAAATTGATTCGTAATAATTATATATGTAACTCGAGCAAAACCTGTATAATATAATTACTTTGCAGAAAAATGTACGCTCCAATCGATAACTTAATGCATATGTAATTGTGGCTGTTAACACGAGAACTGTTGATATGAGAAATGGTATGGGAAAGTATTTTTACGTATAACAGTCGCAATTAGTGCCCGATTAGATTTGGATTCTCGATATTTTACTGGCCGGGATAGTACCAGAAAATTATATTGTGGTTTGGATCAACGCAGTAGTTCGTCACGATGACATTTATATACGTCATGCCCTTGCATGAGGACGACAGCTACGGGAATCTCGAAAATGGAGGGTACGGGTAAAAAAAATCTTAGTTTCTATGATAAAATCTTACGCGTGCTAGACATTGCGTTTGTGCAGGGCACAGCTAGTTATTATTTTAAACTATTATTCAGGTTCACGTAATAGCTTTCGTGTAGCATACACAGCAACACAAGGATCTTTCCAACTTCTATGAGTCATAGCTTTAAAATTTCTTTAAATTCCTCTAGAACCAATTAAATTAATGAATGGGAAATTTTTTGCACATACAGAAATTGACTTCATTCCGTGAAAATCTCAATCTCCGGAGAGGTTACACATGTATACGAGGAAAATACATCCATGCCCAAGAAAATGCCAAAACTCTTCCAGTTGGGACGCGAACCCAAGCATATAATGACACCGTCAATACTGGGTCCAATCCGTCACCCCGGACCACAATACGACTGACATTGTTGCAACTCCATCTATAGAATACGACAGATTACCCATCTACGTAGTGGTCGCGAAGCAAAATGATTCATTTTTATAACTTCGCGTTGGGAAACTGACCTAGATGTCCGTCATATTCTCTAATATTACTTTGTTAATTATTGCTTTCTATGTTATTTGTTGGTAGTTCTACAGACCACGTGTTGATGATAATGAAGCGAATAAAGGAGACGATCTCTAGGAACCAATCAATATAATACATCGAATACTGTCGAGCATATGTGTCGAGTATTTATAGCGCTATCCTATACTGGCGCTTTGTGTATCTGTACATTGGCTACATATGCCTGTTTGACTGTTAATAATCCATTCAAATCCATTGATGATTTAGATGATGATTTAGATGATCCATCTTAAGCAGTGAGACACATATGCCTTATTGTTAACCATGTTAATGCAACCTGCCTCCATCTTGTTATTTTACAACGTAAAATCAATTTTTCTACTAGTGGCTTAACATACTTCCGTTTTGTTTCTATATTATTCCACTCAGATTCTATATTATGCCACTCTGTCTTAATTTACTGAGTTATAATCGATTGTCACTATACTCGTATGTAACTGGATCCTCATCTTTCTCAGCTAAGCCACTAGTTCATTACCTTCAATACCAATGTTGCTTGGTGACCATATAAGAACAACCATTTTATTGCTTAGAGTTAGTCAGGTTATTGCAATCCAAAATGCGTTGCACTAAAAATCTTCACTGTACTATATTGCTTGTGTGCAGCTTAGTGAATCCAGTATGGTTGTTATAAGATTCGTAGAATTTGACTCAGTCAAGCTTAGAGCTTTCCATATAGCATATAGCTCATTTGTGTATACGATAACTACATATATGAGAAAAATACTTAGTTATTCCCCCTCTAGTGAACGCGTACCCTACTCCTTGGTTTCTCTTGCAGTGTGGTTTATTGTACTGTGGAGAATTGTATCATCAGGAAATAATGTAATCGGTTACTTTTGATACATTTTTGTATTGTCTATGAAATATAGATAACATGGAATTCATTTTTGAATGAATTATGTTTCAGGTCAACAGAAGGCATACCCATTTACAGACTAAAAACATAAATAACTTCAATTAATAATTGATCATTACCTACATTTCAGTGGAGATGAATGAAAGTGTCTCATTATATTACTGCTTCATGTAGTTGTAGAGTTCTTGGAATACATGATTTTTTTTAACATATTTTAACATAACATATTTTATCAAAAAGTTTGTTTTTAATTATTAAGTTTGTTAGAATTTCGATTTTTAAATTCCATAAATCTAGAGATGAATTCGAGGACTGGTATTTCCTTGCTTTGTTACATCTTTTTAGCATTTTATAAAGGTTAATAGTTTTTAATTTCCTCGCATTTTTCGGTCCTCTAACTTAACTAATCCTATAATGTTTCTAGATGAAGAAAAAAAGTCAGTTTCCTAGATCCCCTTTACAAATTCCGGGCGAACATATATGTTTACGGTTTTTTCAGAAGGAAAAATATCGTTATAAAATATAATATTGGAGAACAGTCAATTTGTTACCAGGAATTTAAGAGGCGATTTTTAGTACAGGGTGAGCGAAACTCGATGTCTCAGCTCTGTTATGAGAAAAGGAAAAACGATAGAAAAAATCTGAAATGAAGTTCTTAAATGGGATTGAGTAGGGTCCATTTCAAGTAAAATTTGCATGTTTTTCCATATTTGGAAACTGATGTAATGACGTCACCGATTTTTTTTTCCCAGAAACATACCTAAGTTTTGGCACATTTAAAAAGAGTTAATTTTTATGAATAAATTTTGTAAAGAAAAAATCTTTTTCCGTTAAAAAATTATAAGCAAATTTGTAAAAAAAAATTTTCCTAAAATTCGCAATCGTCATGATTTAAACAAGTAGCCTTTGAAAACACATAGCAAAATAGCATCTGTTAATAATTAATCTAATGGTTGACAGATATTGTTTTGTTGTCATTTGACTTTGAAAAATGTTCACAACGAAAAAGTCGATATGTTATTAGTTTATGGGGAATTTCAAAAGAACTCTAGAAGAGCAGATCAGTAATACGCCCAGAGATCCAGAACGTCTTATTCCAAGCTTAAAAATATTTACAAGATTGGAACGAAATTTACGTGTAAAAACGAGACATTTTCTCCTCGAAAGGGAAAATAATTGTTAAAAGGGTCAATTCTGACAATACTGTTGTCACTGTTTTGCAGTATTTTGAAGACCATCCAAGGAACTCGATTCGTCAAGCTTGTCGTGAGTTGAATTTAAAATATAGTACGAAAAATTTTTAAAGAAAAGAGTTATCACGATTATAAAATTCATAACTTAGAACACTTGTCAGGTCAACATCAACAACGAAGAATTAATTATGTTACCACCAAGTGATAGTAAACTTAGAGATCAATGAAAATCGATTTTTTCGGCATGTGTTGTAGACGAACAAAGGCCGTTTTGTTAGTAATGGTAAGCCCAATAAAGAAAATGAACATTTTTGGGCTACTGAAAATGCACATTTTGTCAATCCTATTGAAAACCACGGACACTTCGGAATTAACGTTTGGTGTGGTATTTATTAATGGGCATTTGATTGGTCCATATTTTTACGAAAGAATTTTAAGTAGTGAGCTGTAGAAGCACAGGAACAAAAACTTCTTGTGCTTCTCGAAAATGTGCCATTATAGCTGCGAGCAAGCATGTGTTTCCAGCATGATGGAACTCCACCGCATAAAGCAAGAATTGTCCAACAATATTTAAACGAGAGTTCCGGAAAAAATTGGACGGGTATAAATGGACCGATACAGTGGGCGCCTAAATCACCGGACTTGGCCCCACTACACTTCTTCTTATGGGGAACTTTGAAAAATAAAGTTTACAGAACACCATCTGTTAAGTTGGAACATTTAAAAGAAAAAATCAGAAATACTTGCGATGAACTATCTAGAGAAGTGTTTCGTAAGGCTTCAGTGAGAGAAGTAAGGCGGAGATTGGATAAGTGTTTAGAAGTAGGAGATAGTCACATTGAAAATTTGTTGTAATGATTGCCCACATACTTTGTTTCTTTCTGTGGGAATAGTTGTAACATATTATGTGTCTTGTAATGTTAAATTAATAGATAATACTAATTAATAATGTTAAATTATTGACAGACGTGACTTTGCTATTTACCTCCAAAGGTTGCTTGTTTAAATCGTGACGATTGCGAATTTTTGATGATACTTTTGATGATGATTTTTTTTACAAACTTGCTTATAATTTTTTAACGGACAAAGATAGCAAATTTTCTTCCTTCCAAAATTTGTTTAGAAAAATCATCTCTTTTCAAATATGCCAAAATATACGTATGTTTCTGGAAAAAAATTCGATGACGTCATTACTTCAGTTTCCAAATGTGGAAAAATATGTAAATTCCACTTAAAATGGACCTTACTCAATCCCATTTAAGAACCTCTTTTCAATTTTTTTCTATCGTTTTTCCATTTCTTATAATAGAACTGAGACATCGAGTTTCGTTCACCCTATACATTACTGCCCCTGATGGCTGAGAATGGCATTACTTGTTCTTGATTTCCTCTAGCTTCTGAAATAAAGATACATGATAAATATTAATGCAAAGTAAAAAAAAAAAATAAATAAATAAACAATCTCTTGTTTTGATTTTTTTTATATATGAAGTCTAACAAGAAAATAAGGAATAATTAATGCAGAAAATATTCAAAATTATAAAAAAGTTTTTTTGTACGATTTTCTGTTATATTTTTTATGTAAGCAGTCCCTCTGCCGACTCCACCAGTAATTGACAATCATGACAGTCCCACCTTCTTTGATACCTTTCTTCCATTATTCCCATATTTTGTTGAAACAGTCCAATTTGTTCCTCACTATAATCTCCTAAGTTAGAAGAAATGTTGTCTGACTATGAAAAAATGCAATTTAATGCTCATATTGGCTCCCGATGTTTCAAAACATTTTAGCATCTTACGTATTAGTTCTTGGTAGTTATTTGTTTTGTGGTTGCTTAAAAAATGCATCAGATTCTACAACGGTCATACATATATCTGTTAAAATTTATCCAATATGTGCTGACTTGTCCGGTGCTTTCACAAACTGTTTCTTTGATGTGAAGAGGTGGCAGTCTTCTATTTTCTCTCTATATTAATGGCTCGTGAACAATGTTGGGTTTTCTGACGGTATCTCAAAAACAAGTAGCGTCTCTTAAAGGCTTAACAGTTTGCTGCCAATGTTTTTATTTTGCACGACTATCGCATGAACAGAGATGACAATATTTGGTATCCCTACTTTGGTCTGCAAGAAATATGGTGACCATTTCTAAATCGACACAAACAAAACCATTGATGCTGAGAATAAGCAATTTCAGGAGTCTCCATTATTTTAACTGAAGTAGTCAATTTAGCTAAAATAAAGATTGAATGTCAAATTAGAATCCTCGAGTACTCAAAAACTGATCTGAAATTTATGGCAACATAATTTTGTTTTGTTCTCCATTATAATCGGTAGGTACAAACCTTAACACGTAGCTGGTCATTCAACTGATTCTCTTATTTGGTTCCACTTTTGGCCGAAAATGTCCTCTAGATAGCTACAAATTTAACAAACAAAGAAAATATTAATACTGGCAACATGTCCATTTAAAAAAGATATTACAATCTCATGGATCTCATTATTTTTTTCCATTAAGATTTCACGAAGTTCTATTATTCTATTAAGATGGTCTATCATTAGAGTTTCACGAAATTCCACTATTCTATCAAAATTGTCTCTTAGTTGTATTTCAACTACTATTCAGTTAAGATTAATTCTAATTCGAGTGCTATGATGATTATTATCTTCCACTGTAAGGAATCTCTCTATTTAATGGTTTGTCTTTGCAGCATCTCTTTCAACATTGCTGAGCATAGAGCGAGGACATGATTTATAATTTTTTGTTATTAAAAGATTACACACTCTTGAAGTTCTTATTGCATAGCTAATATAAAAATGTCAATGGTCAAACCCAGAGGAGTTTTTAAACTGTATTAATATATACATGCTGTACGATACGATACACTTTATTGTTAGTTATTTTTATTTGAACATTTTAATCAGTTGACTAGCACATGGGAACTAAGAAAAAAGTACTTATAATTAATTATAATTAAGATTGGGGTATTTACCATAAAATGAATGTTAGTCTTGCTACTGCTTTTAAGAATATTCATCAACGCTTTGATTTAAACACTACGTGAAAACTTTAGTATCACCCTTTATTAAACATTATACACTAATCTACCTAATTACAAAATCTAGTATTAGACATTCTAAGTAAGCTAATAAATACTATGTCCTTTTCAGTCTTCCTCCAGCTGCTCAGACACCCCCCAACGAACCAGCCAAGGAAGAGCCGCCGAAAAATGTCTGCACAAAATTCCTCTCCACTTGCAAAAGCAAAATGTCTTGCCAAGGTTGCAAGAAGACCGAGGCCCCTCATACTGAACAATCGATTGATAATGAACAGCCGAAGGAAAGAGCTGGTTGCTTCAGTTGCCTTAGCAAGAAGAAGGGCGAACCTGTGAGAATAAACATTGAAGATGAAACTGGCGGCAAACCTAAACTGTGGGACAAACTGAAGTGTTGCAATAAGCATAGGGTAAGGGATGCCGGGTGCTTCCCTCTCGGGAAGAGGAAAGACAGTTGGGTGGAGAGAAGGGATAGTGCGCTTGGAGATGAACTTCAGCAACCGACAACATCTAGGTATGGTGTTACTTATTTTATTACACATACCAGGTATGTAAATATGAAACAGGAATTTTTTTATATAGAAAATACACGTTTATTGTATGAAGCTGATAAAAATTAGTTTATTCGAAGTATTGCCCATTGCTAGTTATACATTTTTTCCACTCTCTCTGACAATTCGTGGATTCTATGCTAAAAGAATTCTTGCTCTTTTGAGGCACGCATCGAGCTATTTTCGTATATTTTCGTAAGAAGTGAAGCCCTGTTCAGAAATTGCGTGTCCTATCGATACAAATAAATAGTAATCGGACGGAGCCAAGTCTAGTGAGTGAGCCGCATGGGAAAGTATTTCCCCACTAAACGCCTCAATCGTTTCCTGGACCGGTTTTGCTGTGTGTGATGGCGCATTATCATAATCATGAAGCAAAATCACTTTGTGTTACCTTTTCTGATATTCTGATCATTTTTCACGCAAAACTTGATTATAACTGATCATTTGTTGCGGTATCGTTCAGTATTAACAGTTTAGCTAGGTTTTAGCAGATCATAATAGATCACACTCTTCTGATCCCACCAAACACAAAGCAGTCTTCCATCCATATGGTTTGCCTGGTTAAGGATAGTTACCCATGATATTTTACGCTTAAGATTCTCGGAATAAATCTACATTTCATCGTCAGTCACAATTCGATGGAGAAATGACTTTGTTTTGTACCTGGCGAGCAGCATTTTGCAAATGATTTTTCGGTTTTCCCGCTGTCTTTCATTTAGTTTATGTGGAACCTATTTTTTCATCTTCTGGATATTTCCCATGGCTTTTAAACGTATGAAGACGGCTTCTCGTGTCACATTTAATTGATCCGCGAGTTTCTGTTGCGTTTGAGTGTCATTCTCATCCAACAATTCTTGCAATTCGCTATTTTCAAACTTTTTCGGTGGTCTTCCACGTTCTTCATTTCTCACGTCAAAATTTCCACTTTTGAATTATTTAAACCACTCAAAGCACTGTGATTTACCAAGAGCATGCTCACCGTAGACGTCGACAAGCATTCGATGCGATTTTGCGGAAGTTTTCGTCAAATGGTAACAGAAAATCAATGCTGTCTGCAAATCCTAGTTTCTGGATACAAAATTCGACATGCTTAACGCTATTAAAAACGAGGTTATTGTATAAAACTTGTATTATTGTGAGATAAAAAACCTTTATCAAATATTAAAACAATAAAATGGTGCCAATGACGCGGTAACTACATTAGCAGCTAGGCCATCTATGAGCAAATTCCGGTTTTATATTTACATACGCGGTAAGGAATGTAAGCGGCACCTAATTTATAAAAAGTAAATTAAAGTAACATAATATAAGTACGAGAAATTTTAACACACTTAGCCATTCTTCAACAAAACACCCACATCACTTCAAGTCTATAAACAAATACATTCTCGTTAATTTCGGCAATTCCCTTTCTCCATTTTTTATGTATGTAGAACATAAAAAATTACATTTGCAAAAAATATCCAGTGATGATGACTTAAGTAATGTAAATCGCTGAAGAAAAGTTTTTTTTTTATTTTGACGCCATTTCGATTTGTGTACATGGTGTGAGTAATAATGATTGTCTTACATATTCAAGTGCAACTTCTCATTAATTACAAAACATGTATGTACATCATTCATGAGACGCGATAGATTAAAAATCACAAAATTAAAACTCGCTGGGATCCTTAATGATCCTTCATCTTCCAAGGGCCTCTTTAGAAGACATAAACATGAATTGATCTATCCGGGTTACGGCATATGCGGCGATTTCAAGGTAAAAGAACAAATTTAGTGTATGATTAACATAGTTTAGTAAACTAATAGTTTATTAAGTTCATATCAAAATCAGTATAATATTGTATCGAATCAACATATTAAGATTATTAATCAGTATATCAAAATTAAAAAAATAATTAACTAAACAATATATTTCTTAAAATAACAAAATGTTGCTATAACGCATTTTAGTAGAAGAAAAGAAAGTATAATATTAAGACTATGAAGAAGAGAAGAAGAGAACAACCAAAATGCGATCAATACAATGTGGTACTGATCGCCAACCACATACCCTCATAGTGCCTTCTATCGGGGGCAGTAAAGCATAATTTTTTGACCAACTCCATATGTGTTTGGGGGGATCACTACAATATTTAAAGGGCACTACTTAATTATTGAAGTGCTATTAACTTGTATAATAAAACTTAAAATACATAGGCTCTAAGGGGCTAATAATTGTTGGGATTCCAGTATGATATAAAAAAGCACATCGTGTTTTGTTTATGAAAAATGTGTTGGTTTTATTAATCTTAAGTACTAATTATAATATTTTTCTTCGTACTTATAATATAAGTACCTCTTCGTATTTAGAAATATTTACGAGATCTTCTGTTTGGTTTTGTTTGGAACAGGCTTAAATGTTCAAAAGGCTGCTGTATGGACTTCCTGAGGAAGGCGTTCTGTATCAATTTATGTTGCAAGAAGAAGATCAAAGAAGATCCAATTAGTAGGAAGGCTTCTGTTATGAGTAAGAAGAAGAGTTTGACTCCTACCACGGCTCCTCCTCCAGAGGTGAGTTCGGTTTTATTTAAATTTATTGCCTCCCCAGGAATATTTACCTCTGGATAAATTTTCTGTGGTGAATTTTCATCCCAGTAATGAAATAAGAGTAACATGACGTCTTGTACCATATAAACTTTACCACCTTTTAATGTAAGTTTTATTTCAATTTTACACCTTTTACTACATATATCGTGCAATGAGGAAAAATTTTAATATAGAAAGTTAATTTTTTATTGCACCAATGAAATATTGGTGTATTTGTATGTGCTAATACAAGTCTACAATACAAGTCTCAAAAATATTTATATATTCATGAAAGACGCAAACAAATTCCTATGGTATTTGAAATATTATAGTAGATATTTCAATAGTACCTGGATTATCGAATTTTCCAATTAAATATTATGATTCTATACAAGATTAAAACCTTTGCTGGTTAGATTTTTACTTTTTATTTGTTAAACATAACAATTGTTTCGGCTTCATCAGATGTTGAGTACATAGACTAAATTTTACAATGTGGAACTGCGTTTATATAACTACAGTCATTCATTGTTGATAATCCATTGTAAAACTAGGTCTATTGTACATTCTAGGTCCATTACTATGGGATTTCCTACTATTAAACTATTGGAATTAAGTTATAAAATTTCAACCGATGTTATCTGTAAATTTTAAACACGATTTTTGGATAGCATGTAGAAATTAAATAAATAAATAATAATTTAATTAAAATAAATTTAATAATGGGAACAAGTTTGTTTTTATTTGATCATTTAATATGATATCAGATTTCTTTGCTTTATTAATTTCTAAAGATTGTAATAAATTTAATTGTAAGCTTTTCTTCTCTACATGTACAATTTTAAATTCTTCGTTAAAGGTATTGTCTGCTTCAATTAGATGAGTTGCATATGTTGAGTCGCTTTTATTGTTATTAAAACTTCTTTTGTATTCCGCTATTCGCGTGTTGAAGTTTCTTCCTGTTTGTCCTATATATACCTTAGGGCAAGTACCGCTTATAGACTTCTAAGCCTTATATCTTACTTCTAAGAAGTAAGTCAGCTTGTAGACTCCTGAATTATTATTGGTATTGGTTTTATCTTTAACACTTTTTATGTGTTTTCCAAGAGTATTATTAGTTTTGTATGCTATTTCATTACTTCCTTTCTTTAAAAACGATGCACTTTTTTGAGATGATTTCCCTATAACGCTATTTGTTTTATTATATTTAATTCTTTATTATAATTTTCGTCAGACATTGGAATATTATATTTAGGAGTCCATGTATCATGCTATTATATGCTGCTATTAT
The DNA here is from genome assembly GCA_037954035.1 of Rosalia funebris. Lineage (NCBI taxonomy): Eukaryota > Metazoa > Arthropoda > Insecta > Coleoptera > Cerambycidae > Rosalia > Rosalia funebris. The sequence continues at coordinate 10,440,915 of JAZFAV010000022.1, forward strand.
TTATCATTAGATTTAATCAGTATTAGCGTAGTAGTAACATAATTAATATTACACCCAATTATTAAATTAATTATTTAATAACTGGGTACATTCTTAATAAGACTAATGTGTTATTATTAGTAAGTACACAATAATAGTACCAAATTGCCTACCCAATGAAATCCTCCATTTCAAAATTTTAACATATTTTTCAGATATCTAATATCTATTAGTTTTAATAAACTTGACCATGACAATGACTGTTTATTTCTTAAGACAGACGAACCATTTGGGCGTAAGTTGATTAAGGTAAATAGATGTTAAGTTTAAGATTTTACGCCCACCTTCATACCATCACACCATCAAAAGTGGTAAAGTTTTACAATGGATTATCAACAATGAATTAATTGTTTATTTATTATATTATCTCATATAGTGCAGTTGAATAATGTAATATTGTTTTCAGGATACTAGACCAAAGATAGATATGAGCTTAGTGGAACATGCATCTCACATGAAGGGAGCTATACCCGTTCTTCCAATATGTTTGGCATGGTTCTGTCTTGTCATGAACTGTATCGCTCCTGGGACAGGTAACCTTATCTAGTACCATATACTATTTCATTATATTTGAATGAGTCTATTTGTTACAGTCGAGTATTAATCCACACAAATGAATATAATATTTAAAGGCTTATGCACCCTCTAGATTCTCGCGGAGTAACTTCGGCGAGTATCCTCGCCGAAGTTGCTTGAGGCGAGGAACTCGCATCCACACTCTTGTCTTACTTCGCAAGCAAATCGCACGATATTAATTGTAAATAAAACAAAAAGTTTTCAGAGAATTATCTTAATATTTTTTATTATGATAGAAGGATCTATGACAATTATGTGTGAAACAAAATATTGGCCAAATGCTCGCCACGGCTTCGGTGGCATACCTCTATCCGATGGTCCATATTTTCAATGACTCTGAGACATAATTGAGGTTCAATGTCGTTAATGTGCCGAATTATCTCATCATTTAGCTCTTGAATTGTTCTTGGCTTATTGGCGTACACTTTTTCTTTTAAATATCCCCAAAGAAAGAAGTCCAACGGTGTCAAATCACATGATCGTGGCGGCCAATTAACATCGCCACGACGTGAGATAACACGGCCATTTCTCGCGCAAAAGTGTCATTGTTTCGTTGCCTGTGTGGCAAGTGGCACCATCCTGTTGGAACCACATATCGTCCAGGTCCATATCCTCAATTTCTGGCCACAATTGTTGGGCACGATAACGAGTCGAGGTTGACGGCTCTTCTGCTACACTATCGCGAACAACAGCAATGTTTTCCGCAGAACGAACTGGGCGAGCATGTACAGGTGTTTTTACATTTCCTACAGACCCGGTTTGCTGAAATTTGCGCACAATTCTCCCGATTGTGGACACATTTGGTCGATTATGCTGACCAAAAAAAGTCACGAAGTGCACAAAATACATTTTGATTTGAACGCCCATTTTCGTAAAAGGCTTCAACAATCTTAACGCGCTACCCAATTGTGTACCTCTCCATGGTTGAATTTGTCAAACACTGAAACAAAAAAATGTCAAATTAAGTTGGCCAAATAACTTGACGTTAAGGTGTGACTCACAATTAACATCGTGCATTCTGGTTGGACCACCCTTATTTGGGCATATAACTGTTATAACTATGTTGAAATTTTTGACAACTCTGTCGTATATAACTATTATAATTATGCTGACATGGTTCCCTTTGAAAAGCCTCGTGGAATTTTAACTAAAGTTTTTGGAACCAATAACTCATTATTTGACAATATTATTTTAAAGTGAAAAACAAATTAAAAAACACAATTTTAAAAAATTAATATTTTTCGTAAACAAATAAAAGAACATAAATTAATATTTTTGGTATAAACCAAGTGAAAGAAATTGCAAAGTATACTGAAGGACTAGCGAGGAAACACGAGAGTGTGGAGGCGTTATCTCTCCTTTCCTCGTACTCGTGCCTCGTGTCCCTTTGGCTCGGATATAAAAGATCACCTCTGGAGCGAAGTTGGCCAAGGAAGCTCGAGACAGGTCGAGCAACTCCTCTACACTCTCGTGCGTCGCTCAACTTCGTGCTACTCCGCGAGTCTGGAGGGACCTTTAGATACAATATTTCCCATATATTAATTAATTATATTATAATCGTATATTAAATTATAATAAGAAGTGGCTTAAGCGGAATATTGAGTTAGTCGCATAAAACTACGATAAACTGTTGCACAAAACTGTCGTAAATTTTGCCCCCTTCTTCGAAACCGCAGGTTGCACAGGAGAAGGTTATATCAACTCCTCTCATTGCGACTAGGATCCAAGCATTCAATGACACCCCTAATACTTGCCCTAATCGGGACTGAGCTGAATGCCCACCGTAGTCTATAAACTGATTCCACATTATGTGAAAATATTTGAAAAATTGATTGGTGTAAAATTAATATTAATGGTTTTGATAATATCTACGATTCTTCATTCTTCACTAATGCTAAGTTTTTGTTAGATGGTAAACTCTGTTTCCTTGTAAACGTCCCAGTGCTGTGATTCAGTGTACACACTATCTCTGTATATACATGTTTACTTTCGGATGGTAGTAACCGATATATAATTAGCATCCAGTAACTAATTCATTTGTTTTACCCTCCTCCAAACAAATAAAATAATATGGTGCAATCTAAATCGACTCCATAGTGTCGCAATCAGTTTTGGAGGCGGTTGTGTGGGTAAAATAAGTTCATAAAGCCTTAATGTACGTTTAGTAAGCCAACTATTTCTTACTTTTGCCCATGGATTATAAGGTTTGTCGCCGTGATAACTTATTTGAAAGGTATTTTCTAGTTTTATTTGGTGCCGGTAATACAGTTGACTGTAAAAGCGGTAAATTTAAATTACGTAAAGTCACTCACTTGACTTTAATATTTCATCTTAGTTCATACGAATATCGCTTGTGACGTAATGGTAAAATTATAACGGTTTTAGTGTATACAACCCCCGATACTAGATCCAGTCCACCATCCGGGATCACGGTACGAATGTCATTGCCGCAACCAAATCTATACTGTGGACGTGGTGCAGAGTGCTGCATTTTTATTAGATCCGCGTAGAACAACCGCTCTGAATGCCTACCGTATTGTCATAATTAGCATTTGTTCGAAAATTTGTCGGCATATTGCTATGTCATGTTCGTTCCATTCGATAACATAACTCGATGATTTCTAAAAAATGTCTTAATATAATGCACAATTCTAAAGATAGTCAAGGTTTTTCTTTTTTGGATAAACCTATACTTTATTACTTTGGGAATAGTACGTGAGTTCTGCTTTGCAACTTTCAGGTTGTCGTTAATTTGGTGATAATTATTTTTTCTTATTTTAGGGACCGTGTTAAGTGGCCTATTTTGCCTGTGCATAGGAAAACCTAGGTTTTCACAAAACGATGGCCCAAGACAGAGGGTAGGTTCATTTATAATAAACACCATCGTTGGATTTGGTCAATTCTTCACGGTACTTTTCTGCCTTGTTGGATGGGGATGGTCCATATGGTGGGGAGTTATCATGTTGAAAGTAGCCAGTAAGTATTATGTGCTTCAATACACACAACTCTCAGACTCTTCTGAATCAAAACATCCGATCTTAACTTTACCCCCACAGTTTGTATAAATTAATTCTAAGTTAATCCAAATTGTGTTAACTTTGGGATTGTACTTAAAACAATAACCTTTTAAAATTAATTAAGCAGAGACTTTCTCATTTTCTATAAACTCCGCTTCTGATTTTGAAACACTTAAATGAAAAATGTGCCGCAAATTTTTAAAGGACGAAATAATGAATATATCAAATAACATACATACATACCAAAAATGATCGTGGTCAAACACCAATTTTGTAGAGATGTCGCGGAAATTTTACAAAAATATGCCGACTGTCGGTGCTTCGCATTTGTATATTTTAAGAATTTACGTGTTCCCAAAGATGACATCACGCTGAGTTGGAAAAAAGAAAACAATGTCAGTCTATAATACGCCTGGGGTGGTCTACTGGCAAAAGGGCTTGATATGATTTTGTATTATATACAGTGTGACCCATTTCAGATTAAAGCACCTCTATAAAATAAGTAGTTTCCAACCGAGTTGAATTAGGTTTCTTTAAAAGATAAAGCACTAAAATATCTACCTCTGTAATGTGGAGATTTTGGAATGATATATTATCATAGAATATTTCAAATTTTCAGCTCTTATCTTGGTCAAATCAGTTATAGTTAATCACAATGGGTGATTAACTGTAGAAGGCAGTATTCTCAAAAAAATAACGTTTGGTATAGGATATTATGTAGGATAGTATTAAAGTAATGTAAATAGGTTTATCAATACTTTCTGTTTTGAAGATAATCTCAATGCCGGAAACTTTTTAAATTTTGGAAACATATTTATCAAATGCAATAGACGATCTTTACTGCAAGAAAGGATAAATCTGCATTTAAGAAGTAGCACATAATGTAATGCAATCATGCAGTGTATAATGCAAGAGTTATAGAGCAATGGCTTAACGAAAATTTCCCCAACCATTGGATAGGTCGAGGTAGTCCCTTCCATGGCCACCCAGATCTCCAGATCCAACCGTGTTGGACTTTTTCCTATGGGGATATCTTACGCAAATAGTTTACAAAAATCGCCCAAAGAACAGAAATTAATTATGTGACCAAATTCGGTAAAGCTGTGCAGAAATGTCGAATACCAAGACAGTTACGAAATGTTTCAATAAATACTGGTAAATATTATGATAAATGTATAGAACTAGATGGAGGTTCAGTTGAAGCTACTAAAATTTAAATTTTCATTTTATTTCGTTGGTTCGGTTTAATTCTGTATTAATTTTAAATTTTCTGTTTGTTTGTATTGATTTAATTAAATTTGTTTTTTATTAAAAAAAAGCCTAAAATTCAAAACAAATAAACCTTTTCTTTATTTATGATTCTCAGAATTAACTTTAATCTTAAAAGAAGGTTTTCCATGGCAATTACGCTTTGAATGCTAACATTTTACTGTTCGAAAAAAATGTAACCAAAATGAAAATGTTTTTTTTGTTAAGAATAAATAGTTTGTAATAAAAATTGAGTTTTCCATGTTTTGATAGCTTCTGAATATAATGGTGTAATATTTTCTTTATAAAACAAACTCACCATATTTTCGCATTTTTGACCTTGGATAAAAGACGCAGCGTATACGAAAGTATACGCTGAATATTTTAAATATTCTGATATATTCTACAGACTTAAATATTTTAATCTTATCAAAAAAAAAATAAAAAAATAAATATAAATATATATCATCATCATCATCATCATTAGGTCATCAGTCCTAAGACTGGTTGGACGCTAACCTCCAGCTTCTCCTATCTTGTGCTATATATACAAACTAGTTGAAAAGTACTTATTTTACACGGATGCTTCCATCTCATATGGGTTACACTGCAGATGCTCGTTCAAATCCTTTACAATTATTTGACATGTTCCATAGGAAAACGTCCAGTTTCTTGAGATAAGCGTTTTAAAGGTTCTATAAACTCTTGTTTCATACCTCGACGAACGTTAGCAACAACCTCTTCTGTATAAACGGTTGGTCTATCAGCGCATTTCCGTATCAACGAGGCAAGCACACAAATCCTTTGATATTATTGCTAAGCCTATGAATTGTTCTCGAATTTACTTCAAACATAAACCCGAATTGTATGCCCAAATTCGATTAACTAGAACACCAGTTCGTCAATAGTCTTCAGTTATGTAAATGTTGTAGTCTGTGGTGAAAAACGAAATTCAAATACTGCTAAAAAATAGCAGTGGCAAAACTTCAACTTCATCACTACTGCTTAAAATCTTTTGACGATCAGAAAATCACTTACAAGAATACATCACCTTTATTTTAAAATCCACTTTTTGACCAACATAATTCTTGATATATCGGTATTAATACTACAGGATAACACTAAATTAAATGCCAATAGCAATACCAAATGGCTGAATCAATATTTATATTTTGTTTTTATTTATGAATACTCTTTAAGACATTTAGGGACATTACAATCTGATCATAAAGATCAATAAGTAAATTTTATCTAACTTATATAGAAAACTTAGAACTAACAGTATCCTTAGATTTCTAATAAACTAATAACTAGTAAACTAACGTATACACTAAGGCACACGATGCTCTGCTTAGTCACATAACTTAAAGGGCTTGATTCTCTCGAGTCTTCTTGTCAATCCTGCCTTGTCAAGGATCTGGATTGTCTCGACGATTACATGTTGGAGGCGTTATCGTTCATGACTCCTAGCAGTCTTGAATCTAGCATGTTCAACAGGATCGATACCCAGGTCGCGATGGAATTTACTGTTTCGAATGCACGAAGGTGCGTCTATGATGTTCCTCAGCACATTATTCTGGAACCTTTGAGTGGTTTGTACATTGGTCTGATTGGCATAGCCCCACAGCCGAATTCCATAGGTCCATACTGGTTTAAGTGTCTGCTTATATAACATAAGCTTATTATGAATAGTTACAATGAAGTTTCTTCCAATCAACCAGTCCATTTTTCTATATTCAATCATATGTTCTTCCCTTTTCTTTCTACATTGATAATTTGCTTGCTTTACTATTCCGATTTTTTTTGTTTCAGAAAAACACAAGAAACTAAAGCATCTGGTGGCCATCGAAGAGGCGAGTAGGCCCGCTCCGGCCGCCGACCAGAACCATCATTCGCGGGACCCCGAAAGAAACGCATAAAAACCTAAACTGCTACTGTTAAATTTTTTCTAATACATTTTTTATACGAGCCTAGACACGCTATACAACATGCAACGGTTTTACGGCAACAGACGTGTAGGTGTTATTAAACAAATTTAATGTAAAAAAAAAATTGTTACTAAAATCATTTTTGCAGGTCGAAAATGGTTTGTACTAAATGTAGATAAAACTTTACACGACTTTACTATAATTACCACTATTTTTTTTAAGGAACTTTGTAGAATTTTGTAGTACGGAACGGGAGGTTGTTAACAGTATTTTGTATAAAGTGTATATAAAAATGTTACCTATTTTGTTGTAAAAGTTAACACGTTGACATTTTATAGTTTAACGAATTTGATATGAAGCAACAGATTATTAAGTTTTTTAATATTGATATTAATATAATATTGATTACGTATAAGGTTGATCCTGGCAGTTTTCTTTTTTCAAAAATGAAAAATTTTGGAAGAAGATTTAAGAACAAAATTGACAGATAACAAAATGTTCAATGGATACATAAAATACTAACTTTAGGGGATTTCCGTATGCCATCGTTGCTTCCGCAACACCTTTTCCTCATTTCATTTAGCCTAACCTTTCAAGAGGACTCCAAATCGACATTTCCATTTTTCACATTTTTTTCCAACAAATTTATTTCATTGTTCAGCATCCCCACTAACATGATTTTAAGATGGTTTTACCTTCCGAGCGATTGACAATTCAACAAAGAATAGTTTGCGTACACCTGTTTTATGAAAGTGAGCGATCATTTACAGTTGCATTAAGAAAAATTTGCACAAAATTAGGAAAAAATTAAACGCCTATAGAGTTTACAGTTCGGAACTTAATTAAGAAATTTGAAGAGACGAGTTCTGTCATTGATAAGGCAACACCAATACGTCCTCTTCGTGGTCGGTCAGATGAAAATATTGCTGCAGTGACGTAATGTGTACGGGAGTATCCAAACACATCAATTCCATGTCGTGCATAATAATTGAATCTGTCAAAAGCCACTACGCATCGGATTTTAAAGAAAAATTTAGACAGACAAACACAGAATTCAATTGACGCAACTGAATTTTGTATCCTTCGACCACGACGAGGACGTATTGGTATTCCCCTATCAATAACAGAACCCGTCCCTTCAAATTTTTTGATTAAGTTAACGCGAACTGTTGACTCTGTAGGCGCTTCATTTTGTCCTAATTTAGCGCGAATTTTAGCCCAAATTCATAAAACAGTTGTACACAAACTATTCGTTGTTGAACTGTTAATGGCGGTATGTTGACGCCGTATGGTTTGTAGATGACAGTCGTTAAATATTGACGCCCAATACTTGACAGAACGCAAATGGCCTGCAATTCAAATCATATAGTTCCAACTGAGACACCTTATATTTATAATTACTTTTATAGTGGTAGATACCAAGGGTTCTATTTCCATAGGAATTAAAATATTTCTTCAAGTTTTTTGAAAAGTCTAACTTTTCAAGTTTCATTGATTCGTTTCTAGTGAATTTACTTCTTGGTTGACCTTCCACACTGACATGACTTAAAAATGCATTTACTTTCCGAAACTCTTATAAAAAGTATAGTCATTTTATTGTGTGGAAAAATGGCTCAGATATTTACCGCTACCTTCGCTGTGTCGTAATACTTGGGTAATGGCAATCTTCAGGAATTAGTAACTTCAGGTCTTGTAGATCTCTGTAATTATCGAAAGAAATTTTCAATCGGAATTCCTGTAGCGAAGAGAAGGAAATAGGTACAATTTTTTAGGTTGTGTGGGAAAAGAGAGGAATCTTCGAAGGACAATTTATACCTGATAATGCTCGTATTGCTACACGTCTGGTTCGTATTGGATCTACGTTAGATCCGTAATTGTCATGTCAGATGGTTTACTTCCTACTCTAATTGAACGATGAATTATAGTGTCATATGTCCCACAGTTAAAAAGGGAATGAAAGTTCGACCTTATACGGGAATGGTCTAGTTCTGGCCAACTTGGCCAAATTGTCATATTCGTTGGGAAGATGAATGTCCCCTTGTCTTATTTTGTGCTGTACTACACTGTCTGCGTCCATCTATGTATGACCTTTCTCCAAGTATTTTTATATAATGGTAACTTTTCTGACCATAGTCAGATAGAGCAGAGTGTTGGACAAAATGGCCTTACGATTTTTAGATATGCAACCATCTGACCAAGTTATCACGGTTTTCGGTGATACATCTAACAGTTGATCTAGATAATCTACAACGCAAGTGGCTTGTCTGTAGTCTGCAAGTGTTGTGCACATCCAACAGTGGATCTAAATAATCTACAGGGCAAATGGTATGCGTTGAAGGACATAAATTGCTTTTACTCTCATTGAACCTATACATTTTTACTTCGGCAGAACCAAGGTTGTATAATATAGTTGTGTATGGTTAACTTCAACTTAAAGTAACTTGAAGCTATTTTAAATTTATCTGAAACTACTACTTACATGCTTAACTTGAAATGTATGCAATTATAAACCAGAAAGTAGTTCAAAAATTAAAAATGCAACTCCACAATACCCACTCGATTACTTATTGACGACTTTACCAAGATCAAAATTCCACATATCTTAAATGCTCCCATTCTAAAGCTGATATAGTATCAAAATCATAAATTAGTGTTTTTACACCCTTTTTAAACACTTCACTCCCGAGAAAAAACTTTGAAGTTTCTTCGTGATTTAATTTAATACTGGTATGGAAAAATAGGATTCTACCATATCGTTCCAGGACGACGACCTCTTTGCCAGAAAATGAACAACACACTGACATGTGCAGTGTTTTCAACAGCTTTTCAATATGCAAAGTAAAGTAATTGTTTATTAGATTTTATCTCTCCCGGTGTCTAGAATCTTAACTAATTCACTTTAGTAAAATGAAGCGGGAAATTTGAAATCCAACGGTATGCATAATTCAAAGCCTATAGTTTTGAGATACGGGGTGTTGCGGAAACGACAACATATTTGCGCCTATTTGGAATAAATCAAATAATATATATATATATATATATATATATATATATATATATATATATATATATATATATATATATATATATATATATATATATATATATATATATATATGACATTATATTCTGGCCATTCTTATTCAATTTTTTTTATTATAAAATTCATTTAACACATCTTTTACAAGAGTATAAATATAACTACCTGGTTATCACTTAAAACCGTATCGATCAAGTAATCCATTTATGACCAAAATATATAATATTCAATTTTGCCAATAATATACACCAAAAAAGTAGTACTAAATACAAATTTTGACAGGTTTAAATATACGTACAAACAATAGAATAAAAATATATATTATACAAGATCGTACTGGTATGCGTGTTTCAAAGCGCGTGATATATATATATATATATATATATATATATATATATATATATATATATATATATATATATATATATATAAGGGCTGTCCCCATAAAGGAAATATTTCTCATATGTTATTAAATAGTATGAAATTATTCTTAAGTTATAAAACGTCATAGAATGCATTATTTTTCATTCTAAGTCGATTATATTTTTCTAATGGATGATATGAGATACATTTTTTATTTAATACTACGGGAAATATTTCATAAATTGGTTTAAAAACTGACTGAAGTTTTCTAATTTCCACTTTACAAAGTCTATGTTTGCTAGATAATATAACTTTAAATAGTCGACAGATTTCAAGAAGCAGTGAAATTCTTAGCAGTTTTTCTGGAAGTCGAACAAACATTCGACAAGTTTTGCTGGCACTCAGGTCTCCTATATAAGTTAGAATTCAAACTCCCAATCAATTATTATCTAATACTGAAACATTATCTGGAAAACAAAACCTTCAGAGTAAAATTTGAAAACGGCTATACTGAACTCGAACCCATATAAGTTGGGGTACCACACGGAAGCCTATTGGACCCAACCCTTTACTTCTTATATACAGCAGATTTACCTGCCACTACCGGTGTAGCAACAGCCACCTTTGCTGATGATAAGGCACTAATAGGATAACTTCTACAGATCATAAATACAGTTGCAGATGAAGATACATCTACAAACTCGTGACGCAATAGAAAATCTACCCCTCTTAGTTTGTCTATTAATTTATTTTATTCCTTATACATGTAGGCAGAGGGAACTTATAGACTTTCCGACGGTATATAACACCCTCCTTAATTAAATGATAATAACGAACTCATATTTCATCATGGTTTTTCAATAATAAGTTAAATCAGACAAAAAAAAATAAAAATCATGTCACATTCGATATGAACAAGCCAAATAAAATATTTCCAAATAATACAATTATAATAATTCCTATAATTGAGGGTAGAGATAATTGCGCAATATTTTACAAAACTGTATTCCAAAGAAATCCCGCAGTGGGCATGAAATTGAAAGAAAAATATATTTCCAAAAAATTAATGGTAAATTATATCTGTTGCGTAATCTTTCTCATAAATATTACATACCATACATCTGTACATATTATACACCTTGCAGTAATTTTTATAATGTAAAATATTTGTACTAAAATATACAGAAATGATTTAATTTAATTTGATTAATTCAGTTCGATTCGGTTCGATTCGAATGGACGTGGATGTTTATAGATTTGGCCAGATATTCTGACAGTAAATTATCCCTTAATTACCTCGCAAAAGGTCTCCAAGTTGCCTGGATTCATCGGGAGTCATTATACCAATCGCTTGGAGCTGACCTAGATTTCTGACTCGGAGTAATTCGGGTGTGGGTTCGATTCCCATATAAACTGGCTTTGTGTCCGTATAAATATCGTAGATTAAGTAGAGGAACTAAACTAAACGTCGCCCTCGTAAAAATGAAGACGACAAAAATTAACACGTCTTGTAGGGGTGATAGTATATAATAAAAAATCATGTAATTAAACAAAAAATGTTTTTTTCCAAAAAAGTTCTTTTAGGAAGAACCAAAATAAAATACTCCAATCAACATTACTATGATATAATGAACAAATATCATAACAGCTGGAATCAATTTTATCGCCTACTTTATTATTACCTATTTAAGTACATATTATTCAAAAATATAACTTAAGTATATACTTCCATTGACATTGTGTTAACAATTCATTAGTTTATTTAGTTGTGGTGTTTGCTTTGTTAAACCTATTAACTATTGATAAAATATTTTTAATGTACACAGAGCTAGGATATACCAAACATGACTAACGAAACATTTTCACTAATCTCCCATTCCCCAATTCTGAATCTAATGAGGACGGTCCTGTTAAAATCTACCAAATGTCGATCTAATCTCCCAGCAGACTGGTAAAACGGAACTTTTTATCATAGTAGCATGTTAAATATGACAGGTGCATGATACTTCACATCGGGAGAAATATATGATATACAAAAGATACCACTGAGTCGGCAAAATTGCTATATCTATATAAAAATATTTGTCTGATTATATAATACTGAATACAGTGGGATTATCGTCCACATATATATTTATTTTCCCAATCCGTATCTAGTCAACTTTGTAGAACAATCTACTTAGATGGGTCTACATATTGTTCTGTGCAATCCCAGATTTTCATTTACACAAAAATGATACCAATAATTTTCCATTTTTTTACAACATTTTTTATTACTTATTTGATTAATTTTTTCAATTTATACTAATTAGTTATTAAATGAGGTTTGAGGTTAATTTTAATGGCACTTCACAATTTGTAATGTTTTATGTAAGCTTAAATTAAACAATGGTTTTATTAAAATTAAGTTATATATTAGAAATATAAGTATGTGTAATAATTTTGTGATACTTTTGTTTGAAAATGCGTTCTCTAACAAGAGCTGAATCACCTTCTACCGACATTCTGTATCTTCATAGCCCATTGACTCTTTTGGTTATATTAAAATTTTGTCATCACTTGGTTGATTCTTCTATGTGGAAAATACACTCCAAAATCAATAACAAAACTGAAGAGGTATATATTTTTGTACTAGCTCTGCATTAAACATATTTTTGTACTCTAGGAACGAATTCTAAACTAACTACTAACCTTGTGAAATATATACATATATTTTGAATACACATTTTAAATAAAATTATCCTAAATCCAAGTGCATTTTATTATGCTCCAAGATGATATTGATTAACAATGGAAATGTAATATTGGAAGTATGGGAATAATCGAAAGAATGTAATATATATTTTAAATAGAAACCTGATAGAACGCCTTCCTTGCTGTTCCCTCTTCCCTTACTTACTTCCTATAGACCATATATGGACGATGTCAAAGGTAATACACGTAGTAGCCTTATCTGCTACTCAGGAACCACAACGAGGAATTGTTTATGGAAAACTGGTCTCATGTTTTTTCAATAATAGACCCTCGGCAATTCAATCAATTGGGCATCATCAGAAGGTGATTAAAACTGATTTGATCACCTCCAGTTATGCCAACATAGTTGGCGAAACGCGCGTCAGGAAACGTGTAAACTTTCGATGTTCTTGGAAAACTTGTGTCCTGTTTTTGTGTATTAATATTCATTAACAGTGAAATATCAGTTGATGTGCATCTCACATTTTCCAGAGACAAAAAGATATCATATTTTAATCATCATAATCTCATAGGAGTACACTATTTCTATCATCATTACTACTAAAATGGTTACTGATCTTGTTCTTTTCCCAAAATAAATGTTAATATTGTTAACAATATTATGACATTTTACGAGATTTTGATGATGTAAAATGAAACGGCCTTGATAAAACAATATAATTGTTGTACGTGCTTTCATTTCTTGACATAATTTATCGAAAATATGTAGTATACAGATGCAACAAAAATAGGGAAAATCGGATTTCCATGAACACTGAAATATTATACGTGTCTTGACGCACGTCTCGTCACCCAAGTTGACATCATCGGGAGGTGATTAACATTGTTAATCATCTAATTTTAATCATAATCACAACAGCTTTAATTTATTTATTTAACAGCTTTATCTCTCGATATTGTTAACTTGGTTGGCGAAACACGTCGAGAACACTTGGCAATAGAACAACTATCGCATTTTTCAAAAACAACCAAAGTTGTTTAAACAAATTACGATAATAACTGAGTTTTTTATCGATTTTTCGAACTTTAGTTACATGTGTCATTTTTTTCTTTTTTAAGAACAATTTTCGAAAACGGCGATCGGCAGTATGTTTCGTATGCACTTAAGTTCATGATAGCTTACTATATTTTATTTCAAATGATCAGGTTTAGCAGGAGATGAGTCACCGCAAACCGGGTCGCGAAATAGACGCTCCACTTCCGGCGGGCATATCACTTCCGGTTTTAAATATTCTTAAATTGTGTTCATTACACCATGCTTACAATAAGTTTTATCTTCAACTAAAAAATAGCGTTTATTTACCATTAACAGTTCCCAAGAAAATTCGTGCCGAATCTCGACTACTTTTTCATGTTTCTAGGTGGATGTAGCACCTTAATAACCCATTTATTTACAACCTAACAATGTATCTAAAAGTATTAGTTTCTTTCATATGCATATCAAATTCTGATCTATTTTCTCCACTTGGTACATCTAGAAATGGTAGTTGTTCACCGTTTTCAATTTCATAGAAACTGGAAATAAAACTACATATATCTGTGTTTGTGATATTGAAAATTACAAAAATATTATCGACATATCTAAGGATGTTCTAGTAAAATATTCAAATTCTTTCTTGGCTCGTGTCTCAAATCTAAGCGTGAAAAGAATGGCAGAAAAGGTGACAGAGTTACTCATATGAATAACAACACAATTTTGAAAATACATTCATGTTGTTGAAAATATTTGGTATTAGATACAAAACAATTTTGATATTTTTGATTCATAAATAGACCACTTGTGGTAATGTATTTATCCATAATTCAAAATTTGGGGTACAGGAACATTTAAAAAGTGGCAAAGTATTTCTAGATAGTTTTCGGTAAGCACCATTATCTGTTAAGGTCGTAGTTCTTCTGAATAGTCCCTTTTGCCTAATATAACAATCATTTCTTGCCTTTAAATAAAACCATGTAAGATAATAAAGTTGTTAACAGTTAACTCAAGGTTAACATTAACCTGAATAGATTTAGGTATAGATGGAGACTAACGGTAGTTGAAGAGTTAATTTTGATCATATTCTGATGATGTCAACTCGATAATCTTTCGATGCTTCTGGAAAACTGATCTCATATTTTTATAACATATTTAAAGTAGATCTTGCCTTTCACTTCCACCCTTTGCAAATTCCAATTTTACCTTCTAGGTTGAACATGTATATTGCCAGATCAACAGAATATTGGATACATTTGTCTATTTCACTGTACAACAAAAAATCGGAATAATCTGTGGCATTGTCTATTTATTATATATGTACATTATCTGAATATAATGGACATGAATATGAATTGTGCGCAAACGGGAAAACTGACGGCCTTGCATTCGTTAAATAGAACATTAGATCGAGAGACGGATTTTACGAAATCTTTGTTTCGTTCACCTTATGTAAATAAATGAATTATTTTTAGTTAAGAAAATCCTCCAATAGCAAGGTCAAGTTCTTTAACTATTTTTAGACGCCCGTCTTATAACAAGTCGCACCATTTCCTACAATTTGCTATGTAACTTTTCACCGTTGAATCAGCTTTATCAAGCTCCATAAATTCAATTCACATTTCTCTGTATGAAGATGACACCACAATAACTTTTTATTGTCCATAATCGCTATCACTTGTGGATTATAACACAATCGATTAATTTCCAATTTTTCATAAAGAAGTCATATATATGTGCCACTATTCTTTTCCTATCATTTTGTAGCGAGGAGCGTAATGTGTAGGTGATAATCAATTTTTTCGCGTATGTGTAGTTCGTTTGACTAGATGTGTGAATTGAAAAGTGTATAGTGTACTGACAAGTATTACATTTGTAGAATACTACTTTTATACAACTTTTAGGTAAGTGTAACTAATGGGGAATTATTGACAAATAGTATTTGATTGACAACATATTTATTATTCTTATGGATAGCATTGAATACACTAAAGTAAATATTTATATATGAAAAAATATATCTATAGCCATGAATTTAATTATTTGTCTTTTGCGAATTATACAATAAGCCGGAAAGCTGGAATACATTCGTTTAAAAAGTATCAGGGCTATCGAAAATGGTACTACCTATTACTTGAATTAGGCGGTAATTCCTGTTAAATTTAAAGTGAAAGTTAATTTAAATGTTCATATAAGAGTTCTATCATAGCTTTCTGGATAAAGTCTTGTAACATTCAAACACCAAACTAATTGAAGCTTGAGTGAGGGAGAATACAATTACAAATGCTGATGATGAGTGGATATCAACGTAAAATACGTAACCAAATGGCAATTTTTGTTATTCGTACGAAGAAGGACAGGTTATCACACCTATTATGCTAAAAGAAAAAGTAAAGAAAACCAAATGAGAGGCGGATATTATGCAATATGAAGTTTATAAGATTAAGCCGTTGTATCAAAGATTTTGGAAGAACAAATTACGAAAAGAAATGTACATTACATACATGTACATATAAACTAGTCTATGTTGAACATCTAAATTATCTAACATGTTGAATTACAAAACATATATGTAACCTTTCCCTAAAAATGTATCATGATAAACACCATTAACACGCAATGTAATTAATTGCATCGTTTTCAAATTCAGTAACAAATGGATCAGACACTATTGTATTAGGAGTGGACTTCAACGACTAAATGTTCTGTTAGTATAAAAAATCTAGCGTACTGATGTTTTGAAATGTTTCTTTTTTAAGCTTTTCATCCTTTTGTTCTGTTATCCATACTAAGATAGACTAAGCCGGGTAAATATATAGAGGTACCCATGAGGCACATTGTAGGTAAAAATAAGATCTCCGAAACAATGTGAAGTCTAACAATAAGAGACTTAGTAAGTGAAGAATGTTGGAGACTCATTTTGTGAACTAAACTTGCTGAACTTGTTAACTCAAAGTTATGTCCTTTTTGAAGTATTTAACTTTTTGGCTTAGTTACATACCATGAACTACAGAAACACTGTTATTGTGTTTCCATCACGTACCAGTATTTGTAAATGTACATTGTATAATAGTTTGTAGTTTTTAAAACCGAGGTTCTATGAAATTAAATGTTGCCTCAATATTTGCGGCGCCTCTGTGTTTAATCGGTTTCAAACATATACACACGTGTGGGGGATTTACCGAAACAGAGTTGGCCACTGGGAATATCCCGGTTTTATACTATTCGGGTATTTACATAGTCGCTGTAGTACTTTTTTAGTGTGTATACTGTAGTGACGCATTAAAATTGGCGCATTGGCAAGGATAATGAGTGTGCCTCGATAGCTCAGCGGTCAGAGCAACTAGCCGGAAACTGGGAGAGCCGGGTTCGATTCCCGGTCGAGGCAAAATGCACTTTTATCCTTGCTATCGCCAAAATACGTTTACTCGAAACATCGCATTATGTGTCTTTATTTTGCAAAAATGCCTAGAAGTTGTAAAAGTACATCAAATATGTTTTGTTATAAACTTAACATCTGGTTCAAAAGCGTTATTTATGCAAATTTGGTTGATCCGCAAAGAATTCTCTTGCCGCCACTTCATATTACATCAGGATTAATGAAGCAATATGTAAAGGATGTAGATAAAAATGGAAATTGTTTTAAATACTTATGTGGCAAATTTCCAGCTCTTTCTGAAGCAAAATTAAAAGAAGGCACTTTCGTAGGACCACAAATGAGAAAATTAATGCAGGACCAACAATTTCAAGAAACAATGATAGAGATTGAAAACAAACCTCGGATATGCTTTAAAAATATAACTATACGAGTATATGAAATTATAAACATCCATAGTATAAAAAAGTCGTCAACAAAATGCTGGATACGTTTAAGCAACTTGGTTGTAATATGAGCATAAAAATTCTCATAAATTTTCTGCATGCTCATCTGGATGACTTTCCAGAAAATCTTGATGCTGTTAGTGAGGAGTAAGGTAAAAGGTTCCATCAAGACATAGAGGAGATTGAAAGGAGGTACCAGGGTCGATGGAATGTGGCGATGATGGCAGATTTCTGCTGGATGCTGAAAAGAGAACATCCAACAAATGATTACACAAGAAAAACTACAAAATGAAATTTCTTGTTTAAAGAGAATTTTCAAAGAAAACGGTTTTTAAGGAAATTAGAGACTCAAAACTATTTGTGTTGTTGCTTTTTACAATGTTTTTTAATGTTTATTAAATATAACGTTTATTAAAATGTAGTCTTTCCTTTAGTTTTTAATTTATTCTGATTATTCAGTTGATCAAAAACCTTACACGGGGGGAGGGGGGGGCAAAAGCGGAAAGTAGATATGAAATCAGCGTAAATAACTAACTTATAATCACTTATCAAACCCAAATCAGGAATTAGGACAGAAAATTGCATTCGTATATATCGAATAACCTGGAAAAAGCCAAGTTCGGTAGATGCAACTGTTAAAATGTATTAGAAAACCTTTTAATTAAATATTATCGTTCCTATTACTTACTACAATAAATATGCTCTAAAATAGTGGCTCTGTCATTGTTGAGATCTATTTTCATTTTTTTTAATATGGGTATAACAAACGCATACAACCATATTGCTGATAAAGTGATGTCTACGAAGTAAGTTCTTGATGATGGTTGATAAATACTTCTTGAGAGTGGAGGTGGAATTAAATTGTGAAGAACTCGTGTCAAGTTTTTTAAATAGTTTCTTAAATAACACTAAAATTCCTCTTCTCTTAAAATAAATTATCTTCTGTAATTAAAAAATAAACTTTTAATGCCCACTATTGACTTTTTTCAATGTCAAAAATTGAAAATGTGATAATGATAACTTATTAACACAGTGGGGTATTAGACCTAAAAATGCGGACAAAATTATTTTTTAGTATTTAACGCCACATAAATCCAAAAGAGCAAAATATACTTTACTATATAAAATAAAAGTCACTTTAGCTTATGTAAACAAAATTTCTGCCGGGAATCTTCCGGAAGTATAACTAAAACTCTATTTTTATTTAAAAATTTTATAAGTTTGATATGCGGATCGAAGTATACAATATTTGTCAATTGTATCGCTATTTTATTAAATAAACAAGGTATGTGAATATAACAAGCCTAACTTAGCAGCATCCATTATGAAAAACTTCACTCCTAAGTTGTCAACCTGCTTAAAATCCGTACTGATTAAGTGTCTTCCAATCTATGCATTTACTAGTGCTTGTTGCAGGACGTTATGATATCGACTAACTACGACTGATCGCAATCCAGTCTAAATCAAATGGTGATCGGCTTTTGTTCTCTATACAGCTGGCTAGTTCTAAGCGTGAACCGTTTATGGGAATTCTTTACTTTTTTTCCATTGACTTTTGTCCGTATTTTTAGGTCTAATGCCCCACTGTGCGTCATTAAATTAAAAACTTAACGAATTTAATGAGAAAATCCTAAATAAGTATCGTAAACAAATTTAAAACATGAAAAAATGAATGTACCGAGTATTTTATACACTTAAGTAGAGTAAGAGTATTTTAAATACTTGCGATTAATTTTTTAAAGCAAAGTAGTCCATGAAAAATAATAAATAATTTAGTTTGAAGTACTTAATAACCCGTAAATATATTTTTAACAAATTTAATCATATTGAATTCAAAAACTTCGTATTGTGGAACGTTTTTAACTCAAACAATTCTCTGTATTCCATAAAGAGAGTTCGAGATGTGACTGAAAAAAACCCTTTTCTCCTCGGTCACCAAGAAGCATACATTACTTCTTTGTAACTGAGAAAAAATTTGCATACAAAAGAGTTGGAGATGTGATTGAAGAAAAATACCAAGTTGCAACGTATGCAAATTGACAATATCGAAAGATATAAATAAAATAAAACATACCTGTTATATTTTTACCATTTACTTTTTTTGTTTTGAAAAAGTCTTAAATATGGAGCTAAAAGTCCATTTTCTTGATAAACTTAAAGACCAATAAACCCAAGAATTGAGATATAATTTTACGATATGGAGAAGTTACGGAAGTTTGACAATATTAATAAATAACGAGTAATCAAATCGCAATAATATTGCACCGCCCCCTCGCTCATATCGAAGGCGCCTCCGGAGCATGCCTCTAGAGGCTTACGATCAAAAAACAAGTCACCACGTTGTTCGCAAGGATGGATGTACTATATTGATTTTGTCAAAACGCCGAAATTCGATCGAAACGCATTTCGTACATCGACTTAAAAATTTCGTGACACACACACGAAAACAGCCGTTTAGTAAATATAGACACCAATGACATATGTATTAAACAAAATAGCAATGTATATGATGTTGAAACTAAAGCAAAAGTATGCAACTTATCGTAAATTTTAAACTTTCACAAGGTCCTACCATTTATTTGTATAGACTTTTCTATTCTAATGTTTTTCATACTTATCCGTAATTTTATTGTTGTGGAGAAATTTCATCACAAACTTGTTCTTACAGACAGCTATTCTCTGTTATCGGCGGGCGGCTCGTGTAAACCTTGAATTTTATCAAACTTCAACGAAAATCTGGTGGTATTAAGTCTGGTGTCTGGAATGCCCATCAATTATTATAAGCCTGTTTGAATCTATTTGTTAGTTCTGTTAAATCAACTCCCTACAAAGCCAACATGTTTTATTTTTAAATAAATTAATTTATCAACATTATATATAACTCTATATCGAGATAATAATATTTAACTTTATGCCGCAATGTATTTCTCAATTTTTGGGAAAACAATTCTAAGGGTTGTGTATCATATTTTTTAACCAACTTACTTCATCCATTAACATAAAGCTGCTACAAAACTTATATCGAAATTATATGATCATCCGTTGCAGATATCAATTTAAATAGCACAGCACATAGGCTTAGATTTACTTCATATTATATGTATTCTCCTCCTTTAACTTCCATTTTGAAATATTGCATGATTTTCTATTCTTGTTCTTATCTTTTAAACAGTCTCTTTATCAGCAATGATGTTTTGTTACGTGAATTTCGATCCCAACGACAATATCGCTAGGATACAATTACTTTCGGTATCAAAATTATATGATAATCAACTAATAGGTTGTTTATTTATTTTGTCTATCCATAACTATTAAACATTATGACATGAATCACTGGTAAATTTAAAAAAAAAATGTAAACCACCCCGGACAATAACGACCATTATAAAATCATTTCGTCTAGAGTGGTAGGCAGATTAGAAGTAACGTTCTACGAGGCAAGACCTTCCTAATTGAGGTTTTATTCGCGGCAGCCTATTTTTTGGGCATGTGAAAAGTGGGAATTTAAGCTAGTGTTTTATTTTGATAGTATTTCCCAATTAGAGCAGCTACATTAGAAGAAAGGACATATTTCAATTACTTTCGCATTAGTTTTTTTTTTTTTTTGTAAATGAAAACACTTTCTATCACATTTTGTGTGAGAGAACATATTAAGATTATCTGACAAACTTGAGACTATCCTCTTCAAATTTCTGGCCTATTTAAGACTGGTTAAGGTCTTGTATTTGTGACCTTATTGAAATGTATTAATCTGAGTTATTCTGAATGATTGTGTTACTATTCTGACGATATAAACGAATACCATAATCCAAACACCAATTAAATTAACCTAAGATTAAAACTAGTCCTGGAAATTTTATTATATGTTACATACTACGATATTTTCATTATATAGACGGGAAACTAACAACATATTAGTTTCCATGTTAGTATTCCTGATGTCTAAAGTCTGTCATTTTTAATATTGCTAAGTTTGAGTTGATATAACAGTGCTTGCGGCCGTACAGATGTAATTTACCAGACAAAACTCAGACCCCACACAACATAAATACTATATTCATCAGGTGAACAGGCGGTGAACAAAATTTTCCAATTTCTAGAACAGCTTCATAAAATATGAACGTACGATGGCCTACATTTTTGTTTCATTTATTTTGATTTTTGTTGAATTTATTTCATTTATTTTAATGGAAATATCACTTCCATTGAATGTATTTATGGAGAACCTTTTCATTACTCTGTCATCATGTTGACGGACTTATATTGTAGTAACTGTTATCCTAAAATGTGTTTTCGGCACGATACTGTTCAAAAATGTTAGTTGATTGGGTCATACGATTATTACCTGTGACGCACACTCAAAGAATCATTATACAAACCATATATATAAAGATATGCCAGACACTAGCCTGAAACCCTATATAAATCATTTTACATGTTATTCAGTTATACTTTTATATCATTTGGCGTAGTTGTATACAGAATAATTATTTTTATATTTTACTAACAATAAATATTATAAAATAATTAAAATAAATAATATGAGATAATAAATAATCATTAGAAGGTAAAAATTATGGGATTAAAATTAAAAAATGATATCTACTGAGATATGAATGGTGTAGATATAATTTTAAAATGACATGATGAGGTTATCATTTTGTTTATTTATTGGCTAATTCTTTTTCTGTTGACAATTTATTGTTTCAATAAACTATATTTCTTTCTTAAATATGAGATAAACGAAAAAAGATTAGTTCTCTATGTTACTGACAGACTATATGTTACTGACAGAGATCGTATCGATAAAGATGTATACGCCATAAAGTTCATTCGGCATTTGTCCTGAATCGGCGTACCGTGTACGGCACTGATGAGAACTAATAAGTTCGAAACAGCTGTATGTCGTTCGGTTCCGATCCGGGACAAATATCGAATCCTACCTTTGGCGGGTTTTATGCTTTGAAACCTTATCTGATCGTGCAGAAACACGAGAAAGGGGTCGAGGATCGCTTCTGGGTATAATTCAATGCCTGGCGGAGCTTTAGCCCGGGGAGTAGTTGTTTCCTAGAGCGATTATGTAATAGCTTTGCTATTCGGGAACTACTTTGATAACCGCTTGGCGGTTTGGTGGTTCCTTTCTCGATTTCCGACTTATTTGTTACTGACAGAGATCGCATCGATAAAGATGTATACGCCATAAAGTTCATTCGGCATTTGTCCTGAATCGGCGTACCGTGTACGGCACTGCTGAGAACTAATAAGTTCGAAACAGCTGTATGTCGTTCGGTTCCGATGCGGGACAAATGTCGAATCCTACCTTTGGCGGGTTTTATTTTTTGTAACATACTGTCATAAGAAAAAACAAAAAACCTCTAGATCTATTAAACTTCTGTTAATATGACAGGACTTATAAGATTTCGGAGGATCATTTAACAGTTGAGCTATTTTATTTTTTGGAAGATCTCCATCTTCCTATCTGTATTTAATTTTCAGTATAACTTGGTTAGACTTTGACCATTTTTTGGGAGTAGCGTCCTTTTTACTTTTATTTTGCCTTTTGTGTGATTTTTTGGTCACTGAAGATTCGATAGAGACTGATGTGGATGGCAAATTATTATGACTGACCTGCTGTTCAGCATCAGAATGCGGATCATCTGTGAAGTGCAGACATTGTTGTAGACCTAAACATTGAAGGTATCTTCCACTGGCTGGATTGTTGTTTTGTTTCTGAGTCATAGCCGTGATATCAAGATTCATCACCTGTGATGATTTTTGATAAAAAATCGGGGTTGGTCTATGGTTGTTCTTGCAATTCCTGGAACACTCTTTCGATTCTTTCTCTGGTCATCGCAAAGCAGTCGTAAAACAAATAGAGTTTGCCGTGACGTGTCTCATATTCAAATCTTCAGTTAAGGTTCTTTAGCATGAACCCCAGGAAATTCCAGTAATTTTCTTCAATTCGTCGATTATTCTGCGACGATCTAACTGATGGCAACGTTCACTTTTTTAACAGTTTCCTCTACTATAAACGTTGAAGGGCGCCCCGAACGGGGTTCATCCTCAAGAGACATTTGACCCCTTCTAAATCGAGCAAACTGCTCGTAAATTTTGCGTAGCTTAGAGCTTCTTTCCCATAAGCTTTCCGAAGCATTGAAACTGTATCTGTCGCTGTTTCCTTTAACAATAAACAGAATTTAAGAAAGGCATTTTGTTCCTTAAAGGAAATAATCACTCTGTCCGCTGCGATGTTTTTACATAAACAATACTTGACCAACTAAGCAGGGGGAGTGTCTAGTAAACATATCTAGTACGAGAGGGCAGCACTCCTAACCTACTTGTCTGCAGAAAATTTTTTTGGGTATTCCCTCGTATTAAAAATGGCGACTGACCTGTATCAGTTGACATTACGAAGCGAGTATAATACAGTCAGATTAATACAGATTAACAGATGAAAGAAAATTGGCAAAATCTTAAATAATAAATAATGCTGTAACGTACCGTGTCCGTCGCGAATGTTACCATACGAATTAATGGTGCAAATCAATAGAAATATATTTATTTCGCCAAATCGATAATTATAATTTATATTCTATCAACGTAATTCATTAACAATAAAAACATTGTTTTCTGGGTGTACACACACTGGTAGAGAACACATGGAAACTGAATAATTACAAAACTCTGAGTGTTAATCCAACAGTACGTTGTGGAATTATATTACAGATAACTTTAATATAAACCATATATATTAATATACCTAGAACACTAACTATGAATATAATTTTAAGTAAAAGAAATCAAGTACAATATATCGTTTTAATCTGTCCATACCACTTTGCTATTAAGAAACAATATTATCAATACTAAAATTATTATTACAATGTCTCGGTATTAATAATATTAAAGTATTATAATATAGACGGAGAACGTTATATTTAGAAAATATTAATTGACTGATATAAAATTGCACAACCTTGTGATGTGACGCATATTTTAATTTAACCATAAATCATACCTAAATTGTACGATCATGTTCTAAGAGTAATAGACTGGGAGATTATCACGATTATGGCGAGAATAAAACATTCAGATAAAGCTTTTACTTGATTATATTGATGTTGATAATACAGTATTAAATTTTGTCTACACTGACAATATCAAATTAACGGGGAATTTAGTCCAATACATAATTAAATCTAATTATTTTTTATACATGAAACCACAAACTCTAACAAATAATTTATAATTAATAAATTAGTTTTAACTATTCATAATGAGATTTTCTTCAATGTCTTGTCTCTAGAAGCTACAGAGCTTCAGAACAGTTTCTGACATAAGTTTATATAAACATACCTCAGTAATACAAAAAAAAATGTTTAAAGCTCTCCACGAAGAAAAAACTTATATCCTTCTGCCTCTCTTCTGCGCTATTAGTAATATTCATAACATACTCACCATCACTACAGACTTATCATGAGTAGGTACAGGAAGGCGGTAATTTTAATCTTAATTTGATTTAATCGGTTCTTTAATTGTTATTTGTTTATCTTGCGAGAGTACTAACACTATTAATTAACATCATTACATTAATCTCATGTCAAAAATACAAGCCCTTAGCTGATTTTAAACATGCCAGCAATTTGAATTTGATAGTCACATGAATATGTGAGAGTAAGTGTTTTTCTGTTTTCAGGATTTCAAATCGTTTTCTTTACAAAATGTTTATCTCTCCTCCTAGTTTATCGCTAAATGTGGGTGAAGTATCACAAGAAATTGAAAGAAATAAACTTTGTCAGATACATATTACTTTTCCGCATTCCACTATACTCGGAAAAGTAATGTAATCGTGTAAAAAAAATTTTTTCTAGGGTTCATTTTTCGTTTTTCGGCCTAGAAACTAAAAAAAAAATGGTTTTTAAATCATTTTGTGTCTGTGTATCGTTGTCGTCGTTGGTATTTATTCTTTTTAGCACGATAACTCAACTAGATCGTGCCGAATCGATCGGGTTTTGACTGATTCTGATCGGGGACGTCTCCCAGACGACACCTATTGATTTTGAGGTGGATAAGACACACCCCACCCCGTCCATGGGTCATGAGAAAGCACGATGGTGGACTATTTGAGAATATTTTTTGTTAACACGATAAGATCGGGTTTTGACTGATTCTTATCGGGGACGTCCCCCAGACGACACCTATTGATTTTGGGGTGGATAGAACACACTTTACCATGTTCATGGGTCATGAGAAAGCACAATGGTGGACTATTTCAGAAATTGTTTTTATTAGCACGATCACTCAATTAAATCGTGTCGGATCGATCAGGTTTCGACTGATTCTGATTATAAACGTCTACGTCTACCAGACGACATCTATTGAATTTGAGGTGGATAGGATACACCCCACCCCATCCATGAGTTATGAGAAAGCACGATGGTGGACTATTTGAAAAAAGTAAAACTATCGCATAAAACACATATTCTGCATTTATGTGTTGGTTTTTCTCGGCGACTCAATTTCGAGATAGAGATGTTCTACGTGCGGAAAAGTCCGTTTTAAGGTTTTAAAGCTGTTTATTTCTAGCAGTTTCATTATAACACATATTCATTTTTTACTTTTGCGCACTCCACTATACGCGGAAAAGTAATGTAATCGTGTAAAGAAAAAGTGAAAAAACAAAATTTTTTTGGGTTTATTTTTCGGCCTAAAAAAATGGTTTTTAAAAATATTTGCTGTGTGTGTCGTTGTCGTTGTTGTCGTCGGCATTTACTCTTGTTAGCACAATAACTCGTGTCGGATCGATCGGATTTTGACTGATTCTGATTGGGGACGTCTCCCAGATGATACCTATTGACTTTGAGGTGGATAAAACACACTCTACCATGTACATGGGTCATGAGAAAGTACAATGGTGGACTATTTGAGATTTTTTTTGTTAGCACGATCACTCAATTAAGTCGTGTCGGATCGATCGGCGTTCGACTGATTCTGATTAGGGACGTCTACCATATGACACCTATTGATTTTGAAGTGGATAAACATACCCCCATGACACCTCAGATGACACCTATTGATTTTGAGGTGAATGGAATACGCTCTATCATGTACATGGGTCATGAGAAAGTACAATGGTGGACTATTTGAGAAATTTGTTTTGTCAGCACGATCACTCAATTAAATTGTGTCGGATCGATCGGGCTTCGGCTGATTCTGATTATGGACATCTACGAGATGACATCTATTGATTTTGAGGTGGATAAGACACACCCCACCCTGTCCATGGGTCATGAGAAAGCACGATGGACTATTTGAAAAAAGTAAAACTGTCGCATAAAATACATTCTGCATTTATGTGTTGGTTTATTTTTTCTCAACTATAGCATTTAATTCTAGGACCTTGTGTCATGTTGAAACTAAATATTCAATCATCGAAAGAGAGCTTCTCGCCATTATCTGGTCAGTCAAACATTTTAGACCTTACCTTTTCGGACGGAAATTCAAATTAATAACGGATCATAAATTAAATTCACTTACGACCAGTTACTAGAAAAAACACAAAGACAAAATAACAGAATATCGTGGTACTATAAAATAACACAGTCAAAAACGAACCTCCAAAAGGAAAAAGCGAAAACGCGATTTGACAAAAACCTCTCGGAAAACATACCTAAATTTGTACAACATACACTGTATATGTGAAAGAATCGCAAATAAAAGACAAACTTCACAATGAATTTAATGGCCCATTTGAAATAAAACATATATTTCAAAATTTAGCAATTTTAGAAAATTTAGAGCAAATCAAACAACAAAAGTAAACTTTAATTTCATAAAATTTAATTTCATTTTTCTGCTGCTTATTGGAACAGTAACCTCACAATACACAATATCTCCCATATCGGGATAGAGATGTTCTACGTGCGGAAAAGTCCATTTTAAGGTTTTAAAACTGTTTATATTTTTAGGTTATAATGGGTAGGAACAAGTATGATTTGAAGAACGATAATCCCTTAGATGCGTAAGTATGCATAAAAAATAACATTTATGTTGCTTAAGAATGGTTTGAATATTTCGAAAAGAAAATAGAAACCAGCTCATTAAAAAATTTAGGTTAATACGATTTTATAAAACAAAATGTAATATAGCAGCATAAAACGTGATAGGTGTAGTTCATTCACGATCTTTAATTTTTCACATAGTAAACACTTTAGATATCAATTATATGAAGTGACCAACGACCTGATAATAATCGAAGTTTAATTAACGAAACGCACTTGTAATGTAATATAATGCGGTTGTGTAATTATAATCTATTTTTTTCCGCGCCGCAATATTTTGATTATTGGTTTGAAATTGTGATGATTTAATTTTTTTGTACCTAAGTGGTGATGTTTAAAATATTGGAACAAAAAATTAAAAACAGAGTATCTTGAAAATACTTTCAGAATTAAAGAACTTATAAGTGTTCTCTATATGAGAATGAACTAGACCACTTTAGCCAATTCATATAATTGAAGATAAACAAAAAAATGAATAAATAGTTATAAGAATAGCTAGTAATTTTGTATTGTATAGGTTTTGTATTATAACTATGCATGTCTTCCGTTATTTTTTTGTTTATGACTTATGGAAAAAAAATTATTTTAATTTTGTCGATACTTTACCATTTGTCCTTTTTGCAATTTTAGACAATTCACAAGAAATGACGAAAAAAACGAAGAGAAACAAGAAACAAATAAAGAAGAAAAACCCGAATACTCATTTTTTTCGTTGGTAAGTTTTCTCTCATAATTAATTATTAACTAATAGTATTCACCGCCAATAGATAGTATTTCAAATGAAACACCGTGAATTGAATTAAGAAGCATGAAGTATTTGATTTTGGAAGTTTTATTTTTATGATACTATAATCACGGGAATCAGGCCATGTTTCAAAGTGGGTTAACGAAGTACTACTAAGGAGCCTAATTTTCATTTTTAACGCATCAATGAAACTTCACATTATTACTTTTATTTTTTCGATCTTCGAAGATTTAAATCATAGTACCTACGTGATATTATAATTAAATAATTTAAACTGATGTTTAACTAATTAGAATGATTTATCGGAAAAAAACATCAATAAAAAGCAGAAAGGAATAATAATGTCAAACGCAATGAAAACGGTGTTAAAGAAAAACTTTAGAAAAAAAAATGGAGGCGAAATTAGATCATAAGAATGTGAATTCAGTACCATTCACTGCTTCCATTCGTCTGGGCATGCTATTGATCAAGTGCTGTATAGTTTTCTGAGGAATATTCTTCCATTCCACAAGAGCGAATTGTTCGAGTTCCCTAAAACTCGTAGAGGCAGATGTGTGCCGTAACTGATCGTTTTAGTGCATCCCATAGATTCTCTATGGGGTTCATACTTGGGCTTCTTGATAGCCAGTCCGTAGTTGGAATATTCACAAATCGAAGGTAATCCAGTACCTCTCTAGCAACGTGCGTTTGATCGTTATACTGCATAAAAATGTAAGTGTCCCTGACAAATGGGAAAGACAGCATCACATATTCTTCTACAATATTTTCTACGTAGAAATGTACATTCATGAATCTCCCCTGTGTAGGAGCCAAATCCGTGCGACCATCGAAATGAACTCGTCTCCAGAATATTATTGGTCCACCAAAAAATGGGATCATCGGAGGAATATTGTAGACAGCAAACCTCTCCCCTGATGTCCCTCAGACTCGTTGATGTCCATCTGGTGAATTAAGACTTACTCTTGTTTCGTCTGAATACAAAACTCGCTTCCATTCGTTAATGGTTCGACTTACGTGTTGTTTTGTAAAATGCAGTCTAGTAACTCTATGTTCTCTGGTGAGCAATGGTGCAATAACTGGTCTTACAATGTCAAATTCTCCTTCATTGAGCCTTCTCCTGACCGTTCGTCCAGAAATTGCTACATTTCGAGCTGTTGCTAGGGCTCTACTTAGATCTGAACTGGTAGAATACCTGTGTCTTAAGGCAACTTACATAAGACTTGTCCTAGGGTTGTTTGTCCTAGGGTTCTACAGTAACTTTCATGTGCACTGAAATATTGAATTATTCTAGTAATTGTTGATTGTCTAACTCCTTACATATTAAGCACATATCGCTGGCTACATTCCTCGTTAACCAGAGTTACCGTTTTTACTGCTTCATCTTCTCTTAACACATTTAGTACTCGTATGTACGAGTATTGCCAAAACCACGCCCAAAGATGGGATTTTTTTTTAAGTTTCTCGGACATTTTTTGTATGGAGAATTGGGGAAAATATTTTAAAAAATCTAAAACGCTCGTAAATGTGATTTTTTGACATGAGGTATTAGCACCCCCATCAGGCCGTGGCGCAAGTCGCCTAGGCAATCCCTATATTGTAACGCAACTCGGCACTGTACTCTTTGCAACCCTGTTTTATAAACATTTTATCAAATCTACCAGGTCAATCCTAACATATAATATTCCTATAACCAAAAATATGGAAACTATAGAAATCATCAGAAAGTGTAATAAACTTATTAGAAACAAATCACACAATACAATAAATTGAAGACGCAAAGTAATGTAGATGTATAATAAAAATTATGTATAATAAAAATTACTTACTTGTAAAAAAGAAACAGCTGTGCAAAAAAAACGGACAACAGGTGAACGGTGCAATTGATTTTCCAGGAACGAAGGGTACTGTCTGGTTGAAGACGAAATAGAGAATAGAGAACGATGGAAAGGACCCGACTTCGGCGG
The DNA here is from genome assembly GCA_037954035.1 of Rosalia funebris. NCBI lineage: Eukaryota > Metazoa > Arthropoda > Insecta > Coleoptera > Cerambycidae > Rosalia > Rosalia funebris. The sequence continues at coordinate 10,471,445 of JAZFAV010000022.1, forward strand.
GCTTTACCTCCATCACGATGCAAAACCGAGCAGGAGAATCGGAACCCCCCATGAGGTATATAGCCATCACCCGTCCTAGCAGTAGTCCCCTTTGATGGCTATGTACCTCATCCGTCCTTAACGTGTTAAGTTGCGTGAACAATTGCTAATATTGTCCACGCATTGAGTAGAAGCAATAATTGCTTCTACTCAAGTACGAAGTACCAAGTGTACTGGAGAAAATGTTTGATTCACTTGAATTTATCGTGTTTTACAAATCACTTTAAATAGCGTTAAATGTATTATTAACAAAGAATTATAAAATCTTAATTTGCATCTGTCAAACAAATACATTCTTTTTAAGTAGTTACAGAGAATATCCTACGCTATCTACTTAAAATGTTTAAGGTTTTAAAACTGAAAAGTTCTGTTGATGCGTTAATTTTGTCCATGAGTATATGAAATATGTCCGTGATGTATACAGTTAAATATATTTTGTATCCCTTAGTACAGATTTTCAACGGGATTTGACAAGTTCCTCCTCACCTTAGGCATACTGGGAGCCCTCGGAACTGGCGTTCTGCAACCATTAAATCCCATTCTATTTGGTACATTGACAGGCGACATAATCAACTATGTGATGATATCTGGAAATTCCGAGAGTTCGGATGAAGAAATACAAATAGCAACGGACATTTTTCTAGACAGCATTCAGTATTTTGCTGTAATGAATTCGTTGATCGGCGTTGGGATGCTCGTGTTCAGTTACATATCAACTGAGACATTCAATTATTCCGTCATGAGGCAGGTAAATAAGTTATAATTTATTTTTTACTGTTTACTTATTATGTTGTTTATCGATATTATTTTATATTTTCATTAGGTTGTCAAAAGTATTCTGGTATTCATCATTAATAAACAACTGTGATCCTTGTAATTACCTTTCAATTGCCGTTTCCGCTTTATCGGCTTGAGTTCTTTAAAAATAATTACCAAAAACTAATGCTTGCATAATAATTCATTCTTCAAAATTTAATACAAATTTACTTTCTCGAATATGCTACGAACAATAATAAAGCAATAAAATCTTGGAAATTTTCTTTTAACCTGTTGAAGACCCTTAAATGTATTCATCATTCCGTTCTAACTAATTATATCGAACAAATTATAGTCATGTTAGAAAATATCTACTGACATGCCTTTACAGATAATGAAACACGCTTTTATAATCGCTTCCATTACCAATACATATTTGGCGTGTAGTATTCAATGGAATAAGAATGGACCTATGAACTTATGGACCTAACCTAAGAATCTTCCCATCATCATCATCATCATCATGAGGTCATCAGTCCTAAGACTGGTTGGACGCTAACCTCCAGCTTCTCCTATCTTGTGCTAACCTACGCATTTCGCTAATTGTACTACAACCTACATCCCTTATTATTTGGAGTATTTCCATCTGAATAATAAAAACTAGCACACTACGCCATCGAACTGTAGAATTTAGATGACCTAGCAACCAACCCTATTAAATTTAAGGGGCTACCTAAAATCTTCAAAATTTTCGATAATCTTTTTTTGTATATTATTATAGTATGAAGGCTTAAGAATATATTCTGAAAATTTCAAGTCGATATCTTTAAAATTTACAGAGATATAAAGTATTGAGTCACGGGGTAGAGGGCGGCTAATGCTACTACCTGCGACCCTCCCTGAGCGCCCTCGTCGAGTGCGGAACAATGATCGACTTAACTAATCAGCGGCAAACTTGAGGAATCATTGTTTCATGCATTTTCCCTACTCTATTGTAATAATGAATACGCATAAAATTTCTCGCGCTAAGAAAAATTAAACAAGCACAAGAATTCATCATCCTGAAAAAAAGGCAACGTCCATCCGAAACGGTCCGTCATATCTCGAGTACCGATAGAGATTCCTTTGAAATTTGGCACGGTTATGCTTTAAGCAGTTGTTAACAGAATGACGATCGCATTTTTCAAAAATAACCAAAATTGTTTAATCAAATTACAATAATAACTGAGTTTTTTGCCGAATCTTTGCGTACTTCAGTTCCACGTGCCGTTTTTTTGTTAGGAACAATGTTCGGAAATGGCGATTGTCAATATGTTTCGTATGCACTTAACTTCATGATAGCTTCCTATCTTTGATTTTAGATGATTAGTTTTAATAGAACAAGTGTCACCCAAGCCAGATCGCGAAATAGACGCTCCACTTCCGGCGGGCCTATCTCTTCCGGTTTTAAAGATTTTTAAATTCTGCCCACTTCACCATGTTTACAATAAATTTATCTTCAATTAAAGAAATGTTTATTTATCATTAATAGTTCCAAAAAAAATTCATCTCGAAATCGACATGTTTCTAAATGGATGTAGCCCTTTAAGCCGAGTCTAAAACTCGGCTAAAGTCATGCAACGGTTGCCGTGTCCATTCTTCCGATAGTCTCCTACATTCAGAGAAGTCCCAAATAGACTCGTCTATCTCCTCTAGCTTCTTGTGTCTCAGTGAACACGCAGAAGCCACACAAAGTTTTTGTATAGAAGATAACTGTTCCTAGTAAAGGGTGTGTTGAAGACAATGCAATCAACATAAATCCAGTGCGCATGTACGCATCTGGGGTGAAGCCATACAGGGAAACAAACCACCCTCTATGTAACTTAACACCGTGCCTAATGGCAGCATTTTCTGTGCAGTAGAATAAGATGTAGTATATAAGTTGTATGAATATAAGTATCTAGGCATGAAAATATCAAACAACGAGACACTTGATGAAGCGATTTCGGAAAGAAATCAACAACACTCAAGGAAGGAGAGCAATTATAATGTTGAATAGCATTCAATGGGATAAACAAATAACAAAAGAAAATAAAAGAAGAATATATAATTCAATAATTAAAAGTATAGTAACCTATAGTTGTGAAGTATGGCCAATAAAAGAAAGAACAGAAAGAATGATAAGAACCACAGAAATGAACTTTTGGAGGAGGTCAGTTGGAAAATCAAAGAGAGAAAGGGTAACAAATGAGAGGATAAGAAATATGATGGGAATAACACATGACATTGTAGATGATATAAGAACCAAACAACTCGTATGGTACGGGTATGTTCAGCGAATGCCAAATGACAGAATACCCAAAAAAATTCTAAACTGGAAACCACAAGGAAGAAGAAGGCGAGGAAGACCACGAAAAAGCTGGAGAGAGGGCATTGACCCTACAGTAATGAAATTCGGGAGGGAGGTCTGGACGAGGACATGTGGAGAAATAGAGAGGAATGGAGATTAGGAATCGGAAGACGGCGAAGGACGTTATAAACCGATATGATGATGATGATGAGAATAAGTTGTAATTTAGTGTACATATTGTCAATAAATCAGTGAAATAGTGACTGGTGTAGTGAATCGTAACTCCTAATCCAAAGATACAACAAGAATAATACAAAATAAAAAACTACAGTCCACAATTTAAAATACATCAAAAATACATATAATTAATACAGTAATTTCTTCCCTAGAAATTCCCTAGAAGAATAGAAGTTCAGTAAAATATCTATATTTAGGTAGTTCAATTGTTTAGAAAAGTCTTCCTTGATGTATAAATCTTCTATTCTAGATGTGAAAAATATAGAGTACAAAGGGGATAATCTCCACCAGTTGGTGATTGACTTTGGTAGCCATAATATATCTACACGCAATATGTAGATATTAAATTCCGAAATAATCCAAAACCCTCCTTCCTTGAGAGGTTAACTTTAACCCTTCGTTACACAACTTCTTAGTTATCATAAGTACCTGTCCACCGCACATTGAAACTTCCAAAACAACGTTCTGTCAATGAACGCCGGAGAATCGAGGAAACCCCACTACTTACCTATGCTGTTCTAAGTTCAGTATACCTGTATAGAAAAAGAATACTAGTGGCTCTCCCTGGCCCTAGATGCGTGGTTCCCGCGCTAATTCAACTTTCCTTGAATTATTCTTTGAAAATGCGGTCCTGGGGACCGCTTGGCGTGTAACAAAAGGTATTTCAGTAATATGAAATTATATGCGTACACCTCAAGATAATCATGATACCTTTAGTGAAAATATTTATACTTGACTAGCTTGAAATATATGTAACAAAAAGTCATCGCTTAATACTTTCCTGACCCATACTTAATTTTTATTTTTATTAAAATCATATTTACTTACAATTATTAGTACGTAATAAGTGGTTGTTACAAGTAATATTTTCTTGGGAAATCTCAAAATTATAGACGAAATGAAAGTTCATATCATGGAATATCGTCAACTGAGAGGAAAACGAAAATACCATAAGGAAAGTAATTATAAAAACGTGCCCTTCCCTATATTGCCCACTTTTCTATTTTTTCCTTGCATTGATATCATTTTCTTTGTTATCAAAATGTATTCATAACCGGATATATCAACAGTACATCAGCAACTTAACTAATGAAACGTATTTAACGAGACTTATGTAACACACACCATTACAGGTTTTTATGTTTTTTCAGTTTAGTTTTTATGTTTTATATAACCGTGCCATTTTTTAATATACGCTTTACTTAATTCTAGATATTCAAAATACGATCTTTATACCTCAACAAAATATTAAATCAAGACGTGGGATGGTATGATGTTAACCAAACTGGAGACTTCGCCAGCAGGATGTCTGAGTAAGGATCACCTTCAAATAACAAAAATAAAACCTAGCACTTAAAGGCCTTCGTTAAGTTCAGTTATTCACATCATTTCGTAAATACAACTATTACATCATAACTAACTTGGGTTATTACGTCTACTGCTTACAAAATTAAACAGTAGGTAATAGAAATATAAAAATAAAGTTTGAGCTAGGAGTTAATGATGTATTTAACAAGGATTTTGGACTTTTATTTAAAATAACCAAAAAAAGGTTAAGTTTGAAGTCAATATAACTTTCAAAAAACAATATAAACAGATGGGAGGATGAGAAAAACATACCTTATGAGATTTTTTCATTTTCATATAAGTGTAATTTTTTGTTAGAGATTTTCATCTTCATGTTTAGTCATTCGTTGAAAGAGAAGTATACTGAAAGTATTAATAGATTCATAAATGGTACATAGTGAATATCCAACTTACAAAGGATATTTAATTGCCAGTTCATCCTATCTTATGTCAACGAAATTCATGTTGTTTTGAATTTCCAGCGACTTGTCGAAATTAGATGACGGAATAGGCGAAAAAGTTCCGATGTTCATAAACTTTCAAGTGGTCTTTGTGGCTTCTCTAATTGTGGCCCTTGTGAAAGGTTGGGAGTTGGCTCTTGTGTGCTTGACGTCGTTGCCGGTATCCATGATCGCCATCGGTGTCGTAGCAGTGGTAAGTAAAAATCGGTTTTAAAATTAATGAGTGTAATATCGTAAAGTATGCTGATATCGATAATAAATAATATAAAATGAAATAGTTAGGATTTGTCTTAAGGCAAAAGCACAGCACAGATTCCTTTTACTAACTATAAAGACTTCCAATAGTTTTCCAATAATCGTAGGTGTAAGAGATCTTGTGGTTGGATTTGTGGTAATTTTTTCTTCTCTAACCACTTTAATTAATACTTTTGTCATATACAAATCCTCTTGCTCTTAACTTTCTGTTATATATTTGGAAACAACAACAGTTAATCCAATGGTCTCTTAGACTTTTTGCAATATTGCTTGAAAATTTACGTCCATTTTCTTCCAGATCACTTTCCTAATTGTAGTATGCTTCGTTACATTGTCATATCAACCTGACTTTATCATATTTCCAGAAACTTCTACATATGATTATCGCCTGCGACGTGGAAAATTGGGTTTTAGTCTCTTTTAAAATATGCAACCCTTCGCTAACAGACTGAATAAGTTTTCTTTTAGTGGAAGTATCTCAAGAGACGGACCCGATTTCATTATCAATCATAGTTATATTTTTTCCTTGGTGTAAACAATTTCGAAAGCCGTACGATAGATATATTTTTCATCATATTGTACTTTCCCAATTCCTTAGACATGTTTATGCAGTATTTTGTTTTCATAGCCTTCTATCAATTCTTTATATTACTTCAACTATTTAGACCAGGATCTTAAAATAATACAATCTCTATCTTATTCTTCTTATTATTCCCTGACATTAACATTATTCCAGGCCTTATGCTTTTTCCTTATTCTATTATTATATTATTATTCAGCTTTTCTTTTATGTATGCAACCACTTCGAACACACTCCCTTGGATATAACCCAAGAATACAGTGATGAGAGTTCAGGACATCTCATAGGATCATATTAGTTTCATATATATTTATCTTTCTAATTAAGATATTCCCCCCACTATTGTTAACTTATGTGACGAAGCATTATTATGATGAGAATATAAATAAATACCTGCAAAAGAAAAATTAAACCAATAAAACATTTTAATTCAATTATACATATCGGTGGTGCTCCCACAATATCTTAATACAACTATATATTATAGATACTTATATATAAAATAGTTTACATCTCCATCTCATTTCCTCCAGAAAATAAATGCTCTAAAGGAATCATGAAGTTCATAATTATATTGTGATTCTTTGCACAGGATAAATATGTAACATTTTTCACAGATCTGCAGTGGCGAAGCGTCCAAGAAGGCTATAAAGCTAGCTGAATTGCACATCATTCCTCGCGTACTCCCCTCTCCCCTCACTGCACCGCGAATGTCAATAAAGTCCGTTAAAACCAAGGCGACGCAGAGTTAGCCACGACAGCGCATACGCATTGCCGGTTACCGGTATGCCGACGCGAAGAATGATATGCAATCATGCCAGCCTCACGGCCTTAATGGACGCTTCGACACTACAGATATGATAAATGTTAGCTATGTAACATATAGCTGAAAATAGTTAATATAGAAAATGTTGAATTTTGTAATTATTTGATTCATAGTTTTTTCAGTTTTTATAGAGTGCGAAGTCCTTAGTTTAAACTCACAAACATTATTTTAAAAAGCAGTGTCTACATTTTATTTTTTTCTGTAAACTAAACTTACGATACTGTATATACGATATATAATATAATTTACAAGACGATGTATAATTTTCAATTTATAAATAAAAATTTTAAAATTTATAAAAAATAGAAACTTAAAGATAAACTACTATTACAACGCTACTTTTATGAACTTAATATAAGGGATGAATCTTATATATAAACACAATTACTAGTCCATATAATAGGCCTTTTATAATTCCTGCCCAAATTTCTCAGATCTCAATACCAGTACCATTAATTTCATCGCTATTTGCCAAATAAAAACTCTCTTATCTTGCCTATAAATGGAACAGTCTACCTGAGCCTAGTCATAAAAACAAGTCACGGTATAATTTGAGATTTTTTATTTGGCAAATAGCGATGAAATAAACTATACCTCGCTTTCTCAGTACCCAAATCTAAATGAAAGAATGGCCAATAGGCATAATTGCATTTTAACAAAACAGCACTTTCCAGCTGACAGCAAAATTCTCTCAGAAAGAATTAGACGCGTATGGTGCCGCAGGATCGATTGCCGAAGAAGTGCTTTCATCTATAAGAACCGTGGTCGCATTCGGCGGTCAGACAAAGGAAATTAAACGATACGATGAAAAATTGGTATTCGCCAAGAATAACAACATCAGGAGAGGATTTTTATCTGCGCTAGGATTTGGCTTGTTGTGGTTTTTCATCTTCTGCAGCTACGCTCTTGCCTTCTGGTATGGTGTCACGTTGGTTCTACGTGACAGAGGCGTCGATAATCCTGTATATACACCGGGTAATATGGTCACGGTAAGTCATAATTATTTAGGGGCGAACCTAAGAGATAACATTAATTATCCAGATAATGACCGCGAGTAAATCAAAATAAAGTCAGTTTTTTCTTTCTATTGAAGATTTCCACTTACTTTCAGAAGTAAAAGGTTCAGTGTTATTAGAATGTATTGCTTCGCTACAAGCTTCAATACGTAATTAATTTTAATTCTGCTACATCTACAGGCATGGCAACTACAAATCTTCAATGGACTTACTTATGTGTGGTAGAAGAGATCAGAAATGGAAACACTCATGTTGTAGATTTCAAAAAATAAAACCCGCCACGGATAGGATTAGACATCTGTCTCGGATGGGAACCGAACGACAGACGACTGTTTTGAACTTATTAGTTCTCATCAGTGACGTACACGGTACGCCGATGCAGGACAAATGCCGAATGAAATCCGTGGGGTATACATCTACATCGATACGATCTATGTCAGTAACATATATGTTATTGACATAGATCTTACATAGACTTATATATTACTGACTTAGATAGACTTATATGTTACTGTACTATGTCATAGATAGACTATGACTATCTATATGACTATGAGACCAAAAAGTATTCCTCATTATTATTTGTGCCTTTGAATTGGCGAGGTAAAAATAGAGTTCAACCACATTTAGTGTAGTGAAGTGCATCTTCATAGTGGTTATGGCAGCGGTCGCTTGTCATTATTCAAGTATTCGAGTTATGTGAAACTGTAATGGAGACGGCCAACGAAAATAATAATTTCACAATAAATATCTTCATCAAGGTATTGATTGGCAATTTTGGCTTCACAGACAAAAGTCCATTTTCGTTATAGTCATCATAATTCATCCATAACTTTTTTGATGTTATGAACCGAGTATCTTCAAAAATTATCGCATGGACTGAAATTCGTCATTATTGATGTTACTGATAGTACGGCTATTTCTCAGAAACTACTAGTGATATTCTAAAAGAAGTAATAATAATGGGGGGACATAAACCGTCTAATTACAAAATATGTTCTCTACTAACCTAACTAACATTTATCTACTAATCTCAAACATGCATTTATCTAATAATGCTTTTCTACATTAGAAATTTTATTCATAATACATGTCGTTCTTAGATATATCATCCGTGTCTTCATAGAGTTGTAAAAATGCAATAATATTGACGTCGTGGTCGTACGGTCAGCTCGTGTCTCTCACATGAGTTTGCTATTTCTCTTCTTTTCTATCATACATGAGTAGTCCATTCAAGGTTTGTAGTTACCAGGGCTGTATAAAAACTTCTCTTATATACATACCTTTATGTTTTAGGTATTCTTCAGTGTAATGAATGGAAGTATGAATTTTGGTGTTTCCGCGCCGCTTATAGAAGCCTTCGGCATATCAAAGGCTGCTGGAAACAAAATATTCGAAGTTATTGACCACGAGCCAATTATCAATCAATCCAAAGGCAAAGGTGAAAAGATTGAAAACTTTAAAGGAAACATTTTATTAAAAAATGTTCACTTCCATTACCCTTCACGGAAAGATGTACCAGTAAGTGTATAATTAAAAATTTTAATGAGAAAACTATTTCGATGATATCTATATGATTAATTTAGCCGAGAAGTGAATAATTTAAATTTAGATTTTATCGGCATTGGTATTAATTACACCGATTTGTTATATTTCAGACCTTGCAAGGATTGAACCTGGAAATAAATTCTGGACAAACAGTGGCTCTTGTTGGAACCTCGGGATGTGGAAAATCAACTGTTATTCAACTCATTCAACGATTCTATGACCCCATCGAAGGGGAGGTAATAAATACATTTAACTATTTCATGAGGGCTTTACTTACTTACAAACACTTTGAGGCATCAGTAAAATACAAATGCACTTCATATGTAATGTATGATTTTAAAGTAAAATCATGAAACATCGACCAAGAGAATTTTTACCTCTCTTCAACCCCCTGGAATGACAGTAACGGTTTTATAATTTTTAAATTGAACGAGGATGCCATACTTCATGTCATACTTCATTTGAAATAGTTTATAATTCTTTATTCAGAAATATACGGTTTTTTGACTTCCCCATTTTACTCAAAGAAACAATAAAAAATCTCTCTGCTACCAAATGTAATTTACAATGTAATTTATAATTAATTAAATGTAAATTCCTAGTTTTCCAAGAGAAACAATGAATTACTGTCTACTACCGAATACAATATATAAATAAACGAAGATGAAGTACTGATGTTATATATGATTAGAAAAATCCCGAATAATCCAAGTTTATATTTGTTAAAACTAATGAAATCTTTCTTACTTAATGTAAAAAACGATACATTATACGAACACAATTTAAAAATTAAATTAAAGATCAGTTATGTATAATTTGGACCCGTTATATATATATATATATATATATATATATATATATATATATATATATATATATATATATATATATATATATATATATATATATATTTAGGGTTTGCTTTAATGTGTGACTCACTATTTTCAGAATAATTTTTATATATACCTATATCTATATAATATTATATAGAACATATTAAAATGGATTCAAATAATCCATGTTTCAAAATTATATTATTTGAAACTCGTTATATTTCATAAATCAGGAAATTTCCCTACAAATTTTCTTACAATGTTCAGCATATTTGCGCTATTAAGAGTGTCATAGAGAAGATATGAACAAAATATACAGAAGTATAAATGCACTACCGCAATGAACAAAACAATAAATAGTCAATCTTGAGGACAAAGCTAAGCTGAATTAATTGTACCTACATCCATTCAAATATTTTAAGACTAAGTATTGGCGTAACACCACAGATTCTTAGAAACGTAACTTTTAAGTAATATTTTATTTCACGTGGACTTTTCTCAATTATAGTATATATTTTTTTGTTTACAATATAATTGATTTTTTTTACTGAACAAAGACTTTCAACAAACACAACACAAAATTGTGTTGTTTTTATATGTACGAGGTTTGTTCAAAAAATAACGGGAATTTTCGTTTTTTGTAAATAATTTTATTTATTCATTTACGACAATATTATCCGCTTCAAAATAATCCTCAATGCCGGCATATACACTTATGCCAGCGTTTCTTCCAATACCCGAAATCTTCTCGAACTCGATCTTTGTGATAGTGTTGAAGTTTCTCAGCGGTGCGCTTTGTCGCATGCCTCTATGCTTGCAGAATGACGGCCCTTTAAGGTTCTCTTTTTTTTTTTGTCATAGAACAGTCACACGGAGCCATATCTGGCGAGTATGGAGGCTGGGGCAGCCTCCATCATAGCGTTATTACAGTGTTATTTTTGGCTAAAAATTCACGAACAAGCAATGAAGTGTGAGTAGGTGCATTATCATGGTGCAAAGTCCTGACTTGTCTCGTCACAAATTTGGAGGTTTTTTTTCGGGTTACTTCATGCAATCGGCATTGGACTTGTAGGTAGTACTCCTTATTGATCGTTTGACCTTGTGTCAAGAACTCATGTTGCATTATGCCGTTAAAATCGAAGAACATAAAGAGCTAACCTTCACATTCGACTGCACTTGTCGAGCTTTTTTCGGTCTTGGCGATCCAGAATGCCTCCACTGGGACGATTGAGCCTTAATTTCGACGTCATATCTGTAAACCCATGTTACATCACCTCTTATGACACATTTCTGTAGTTCTGCATCGTCTTTGACTTAATTTCTCCTGAGCAACTTCCATTCGCCGCTGTTTTTGTTAGAAATTCAATAATTTTGGAAACAATTTTGCTGCCACACGTTTCATACCCAAAATATTCAAAAAAATTTCATGGGATGAGCCAATTGATATTCTAATATCATCAGCAACTTCTCTGATTATGATTTGGTGATCGCTCATAATCGTTTTTCACTTTTTCCACGTTTTCATCGGTTGTTGATGTGCTGGAGCGTCCAGGGTGCTTGTCATCTTCAACGTCTTCACGGCATTCTTGAAAATGCTTATACCTCTCGTAAACCCTTGTTTTACTCATATCAGACTCATCGAAAGCAATATTTAATATTTCTAAAACATTGCTGCACTTTATTCCATTCCTAGAGCAAAATTTAATGCAAATTCTTTAATCCGTATTTTAAAGAAATAAATAAATGCCGATCGTACCAAAACACGTTATCTTTTTGACAGCTGACAACAGAGTAAATATTTAATATACCTAACAATGTACACATACTTTTCAGACAGGTTTACCAACACAACAGTGAAAAAGTCGTGCGAATCAGAGTATGCAACCCGTGAAATTACAAAATTCCCATTATTTTTTGAACACACCTCAAACTATACAATTCGGTCTGATGATTCGCATACACTGCAGCTGTTTGATAAACACCTGAATAGTTATGTGCAACCGACTAATTGTTTCAGATATACCTGGACGGTCGAAATTTGACCGATTTAGATCTAACATGGATGAGAACTAAGATAGGGATGGTCGGTCAAGAACCCGTTCTGTTCGGCACGACGATAGCTGAAAATATAAAATATGGAAACAAGGATGCTACCGAGGATGATATTGTAGAGGCAGCGAAAAAAGCGAACGCACATGAATTTATCAAATTGTTACCGAACGGATACAGTACGTTGGTTGGTGAAAGGGGAGCTCAGCTGTCCGGTGGTCAAAAACAACGTATCGCAATTGCAAGGGCGTTAGTGAGAAATCCGTCGATATTATTGTTGGATGAGGCCACTTCGGCGTTGGATAACAATAGTGAGGCAAAAGTTCAAGCCGCCTTAGATTCGGTAATGTATTTATGCATGAATGAGTTTGTTACGTAGTGCAGGTCCTGTTTGTTATATATAAGTGGCCTTATAAAAAACTCCGTAAGCTGCGTCATTTTTTATCCCATTAAAGAACAAAACTAATGATTCAAACAACACTACGAAGGGGTATCGATATCGATTTTTTTCAATATCAACCAATTCAATAAGACAATATGTTTTTTTTTGCTTCTTTCTTTGAATTCAGCAAAGTATCCCAAGATGCTATTTGAATATTGATTTGTAGAAAAATATGTAAAATAGTCTTTTAATATTAATTTCAACTTGTGTAAAAATCGTCGAGTAAACCATGGGAAGTAAATAAAGGAATCAAAAGATAATATTATAATAATTCAAAATTTAATGATATACTTACCCGAACTTACCCGAACTTAACATAATTATCTTAATTTACCCTATTTATGTTAACTTAACTTAATTTACCCTAACTTAAGCCAACTTAATCTAGCCTAAACTAATATGATATTAACCTAACCTAATTTAACCTATTTTACCTAACTTGTCAAAGGTCACTTGGCATTACATCCAATTATCATTGCTTCTAGACTTAATAGACCATGCAGAACCGTAAAAATAATAAATAATAAAATTCCTATCACATCTCCAACAGGCTAGCAAAGAATGCACTACAATTATAGTTGCCCATAGACTGTCTACAATTCGTGGTGCCGATAAAATCATCGTCATATCAGAAGGCAAAGTAGTGGAACAAGGTACACACAATGAACTTATGGAATTGGGCAACGAATACTATAATCTAGTTACTACACAAGTACAGAGTAATGAACTAGTGGAAAAATCGAACAAAGGTGAAATCACCGATACTAGTTTTGATGAAGATAAAATGGATTCTACCTCACTGGCAAAGCAAGATTCGGTAATAAATTTTTTTTCAATATCCAAACGCCGTTCTTATCTTATATATTTTTTACTTATATGATTCTTACTTATATGCTATATAACTCTTTCTTCTTCTAACCTTAAATCATTTCCTTTTCATCCTGTCTTTCCTTCATCGAAGATTTTGTATTGTGATTGTAAAACTACTGGACCAATCAGAATTGGAATATATCTATATTAAAAGAAATACATCTATAGTAAAACATCTCCATAAAATTAATAATCTATAGAATTATTACTGGTTACACCAGGCTGTTCCGGAACTGTACATCGCGATTTCATTCTTATTAGGAATAATCAGTACAAGTATACCAGACTATGACTGACGCTTTGAGAATATTAAATGAGTCTTGTATCAAACTGGTATGAACAATACATGTAGAAATTTGGCAAACGCCATCTGCCTACTTAGCGACTAAGTGTCACCTATAGGAAGTCAGGCTACTTCTCATTTCTAACGCAGATTCTATCAGATGAGAAGTAACATGGTTCCCGTAGGTAGCATTTTGTCGTTTAGCACACAGATGGCGTTTGCCAAATTTCTATTTAAAATAATCTATTTCTACTGAAACAAATAAATTCAATCTCAATAATAAATTAATTTCTCAAACAACCATATAAAATGACTGATACTGACTGATTTGATTCATGAAGGTAGAATGTTTACTTATACTTCATGATTTCGCATAGATGTATCCCAGGCAATGAAATATTTTCAATCAGAGATGTATTAAACACCTTTGGACATCATAATTCATCTCCTCACATATCAAATCATGTTCTCACATTTTTGTTTTGTCGCTAAGTTTCATAGATAATGAAACTCCAAAATAATTTACTTAGTTAATTCACTTAGTTAGTTTTATTAGTATTATTCTGATAAATTGTTGGTGCACCATACCACTTGCCCAAAAATTGAAATGTTTGTCATCACTTGTTAGTACGGTTATCAGAAATCAGAAATATTGAAAAAACATATCAAGAATATACTTTTTAGGTTGTATCCAAAAACGAGGACATAAACTCAGACAAGAAGGACTCAGTTATTGAAGTAATGAAGATGAACAGTCCAGAATGGCCGCAAATATTGATCGGTTGCATTGGATCCATTGTTATGGGCTGCACAATGCCCATATTTGCCGTAATTTTTGGTGATATTTTAGGGGCAAGTATATAATTTGATGATCATAAACCTATTTTCATATATAAGCAAGATTTATTTACGTGTCATATTTTTTAGACTCTCGCTGTAGAATCAGATGCGATCGTCAGAACAGAAGCAAATAGATTTTGTTTATATTTTGTTCTCGCTGGCGTGGCTGCAGGAATATCTACTTTCCTCCAGGTAAGCGTATGTCTTTTACACGTTCTTAGATATTTACCTCAGTCAAATATTCTATCAATTGACATTCTCTAGCATGAATAATGTCCATAATTCCTCACTTGATAACGTTTTAATTTAAAAACAGATAGAAAAATGAGTGCTATGTATCGTTAAATATATAAATAATAATAATACGGAATACAAATAAATATACACAGGGTGTTAATTAAGTATGCATACAAACTTCAAGGGGTAACTCCTTGAGTGATTCTAAGACGAAAAGTTTATAAAAACATAAATCCAGTAATGCTTCGTTTTCAAGATACAGAATGTCAAATATTTTTTAAAAAATCGTTTTTTCGTAAAAATCTTAATAATCCTTTAGCCGACTTTATTGAAATTTGGCAGTGTTATTTATGATAGAAAAAAACTAATTTAGCCCTAAGTAGATTAAAATTATTAAGTCCAGTGACGTCCCGGAGGGCACCTTAACTTATTTTTGACAAAAGAATGTGCGCCACTGACTTTTTTAAAACATTCATAATTTTTTTCGCATTAAGCAACTAAAAATACAACTTTTTTGTCTCTTGATTTTTTTCTGTATCTTAAAAAAAATAAAAATCACTTCATTGCATGTTCCTGGGACAACATAATAAAAAATTACAACTACCAACTATCAAAACTGGGGTGTACCTGTTATTTTTTCCATATCAATAGTCTATTCTAGTCTTAGAAATTGTTATAAAAATTAATGCTGGCTAAAAAATTTTTTTACAACATAGTCGTTCAACAAGAGCGACTTGTTCGAGTTCCCCAAGCGTCATGGAAGCATTTATGTAGCGCCTAACTGATCATATTAATACATCCTACAGATGCTCTTTGAGCTTCATATCTGGTCTTCTTGGTGACTAGTCCATGATTGGTATATTCGCAAATCTAAGGTAGTCCAGTACCTCTCTAGGAATGTGGAGCCGAGTGTTATCCTACATAGAAATGAAATATTTAACGATAAACGGGACAACTGGCATTACATGTTCTTACTACACTACTTTGTACATAGAAATGTCTTCTACCCTATTTTATACATATAAATGTGCATTCATGGATCTCCCCCGTATAGGAAGCAAATCCATGCGATCATCGAGGCACATTTCTCCCTAGAATCTTATTAATCCACCGAGAAATAGGATTGTCGGAGATATATTGCAGGCAGCAAGCCTCTCTCCTAGTCTTCATCAGACTCGTTGACATCCATCTGGTGAATTAAGACTTACTCTTGTTTCGTCTGAAAACCAAACTCGCTTCCAGTCGTTGATGGTCCAATTTACGTGTTCTTTTGCAAAATGGAGTCTAATAACTCTATGTTCTCTGATAATCTGTGATGCAATAGCTGGTCTTCTATTGTCCAATCCGCCTTCATCAAGCCTTCTCCTGGCCGTTCGTTCAGAAGTTGCTACATTTCGAGCTGCTGCTAGAGCTCTGCTTAACTCTAAACTGGTAGAGTACCTGTATCTTAAGGCGGCTTGCATAAGATATCACTATCTCTTGCTTCTGTGGACTTCTAATGACCTTGTCCTGGAATTCTACAGTTTCAATGAACTGACAAGTTCACTGAAACGTTTAACTGTTCTACCAATTGTTGATTAGCTATTAATTCTTCGCTAACCACAGTTATCGTTTTCATTGCTTCACCTGCTCTTAAGTTGCGTGGACTAAAACTTTTTTTAAATATTGATATAAGTGCCAAAGTTTCAAGGTGATCTTATAACGCTGTATTTTAATATCATGTAAATAACTCCGAACCAAAGATAATAGACTCAATTAAGGACTTAGGTATTATATTGAGCCCTAAATTAGCCTTTAAGCTCATATTGAAGTTATCTGTCGAAAAACTTCCAAATCTTCTTTTTTGGATCTGGAATTGGAGAAAATCTGTTTCTAATTCCAAATCAATAATATTATTATATAGTTCCTTGGTTCGCAGTCAACTTAGATATGCTTCAGTAATTTAAAATCCTTTTTATATTAAATATACACAAAGATTAGAAAACTATACTTCTTAGAAGATACCATAACGCATTATAGAATTTTTAAGTTATATTGCCGTAGAACTATAGCATATGTCCTCAGAAAATATTTAATAACAAAATTAATTAAATGTGTCTTACTGAAAATATTGCTCTTGTATGTAAACCAGTATAACACCCACAGTTGTAGTTTGTATCACTTGGGGCTATATGACACCAATCATGCAAGGAACTTTTCCATTTATTTAATGCAAAAATATATAATGGATATTCTAATAACATATTAATACAAAAAAGTATAATGAATATTTTAATAACATATTCAAATAGATATTTTTAAATTGACCTTTAACCAGGTAAGGTGTCAGGCTATTTTGACATTTATTATGAATTACCTTTCATTTCTGTTTCTTTCTCTTTCTTTATAGTAGTTAAATACGTAGTTACAGTAGAAATAGGAAATGGCTAAAATTAATAGGTAACATTTAACATTTTTTAATAAAAATATTTAAAACTTGATAGCACTGAGATGAGATTTTAAGCACAGTTTTCCATTTGCTATAAATAGACCATAAAATAGTTAAAGGAGAATTTGAAACGGATAAATATGAAGGAGAAATTGAAAATCCCTTAGATAAATTTACGATTTGGTTTTAGATATATACTTTCGGTATAGCAGGGGAAAAGCTCACCAAGAGAATCCGCAGTAAGATGTTTCAGAGTATACTAAGCCAGGAAATTGGATACTTCGATAGGAAATCCAATGGCGTCGGCGCCCTTTGTTCTAAGCTCTCTGGAGATGCAGCAGACGTACAGGGAGTAAGTTCCTGAGAATGTCCTTCGTATATAATTTCTATTTTATTATTTTCATATATTTTACTCTTTTCAAAAAGTCATTTATATTTCTTTAATTAAATCCTTAATATAAAACGATATAAATACTACAATTAGTTGTTAAAAAGGCAATAGAAACGTGCTATAAGTTTTCTAAAGGATGTATTATAGGATAGAGGATGTTATTTAGAATTTTTAATTGGGGGAGCTGGGGATAAGGTATCAATTAGATAGATATCTATTAAACAGATATCAATTAGATATCTTTATGTATCTTTATATATTAGATTTATTTAGATATCTTCGATATCTGAATTTACCTACTTCTGTCTGGAGATCATAGTTCTTGCTACAAGAAAATAACGGGAGTGGGTAATTTTGAAATAAAAACACAGTATGTCTCCAAACTTTAAAATAAAATTAAAATGAACGTTCTTTGGAGAACTTCCTTGGATACGTCGATTGTTATTTTCAAACAACAACACTGATGAACATGATATAATAATTTTGCAAACTACAGTTATTCTCGATATACTGAATTTACCAGAAAATCAGCAAACTGAAATCCTAAATATTATTGGATGTGGAAACAAAGTTTTCACAAACAACCTGCTACTGGTAAGGCAAGTTTCCTGGTGGTAACTCGAAGTTTCCAATATATTTAACAATGTTTTCCGAAACAACAAATTAGACAATGAACCTTGAGTATAATTTACCACAAATTTGAACAAACAGGTTTTGTAAATGATGATCAAGTTGGACACAAAAATTAAATGATAACTTAATCGAAAACCCAATTGATTAGATGAAGAATTCAGCTCAGTAATAAGACGTTCCAAATAAACAGTTTTAAAACCTTAAAACGAACTTTTCCACACGTAGAACATCTCTATCTCGAAATTGAGTGGCCGAGAAAAAATAAACCAACACATACATGTAGAATATGTGTTTTATGCGACAGTTTTACTTTTTTCAAATAGTTCACCCTCGTGCTTTCTCATGACCCATGAACAGAGTGAGTTGTATCCTATCCGCCTCACAATCAATAGATGTCGTCTGGTGGACGTACCCGATCCGAATCAATCAAAACCCGATCGATCCGACACGATTTAGTTGAGTTATCGTATTAACAAAACAAATTTTTCAAATAGTCCACCATCGTGCTCTCTCATGACCCATGGACAGGGTGGGGTGTGTCCTATTCACCTCAAAATCAATAGGTGTCGTCTAGGAAACGTCCCCGATCAGAATTAGTCAGAACCCGATCGATCCGACACGATTTACTTGAATTATCGTGTTAACAAAAAAATTCTCAAATAGTCACAAGGGAGGGGGGTGGTGTGTACTATCCACCTCAAAATCAATAGGTGTCGTCTGGGAGACGTCCGCGATCAGAATCAGTCAAAATCCGATCGATCCGACCCGATTCAGTTGAGTTATCGTGCTAATAAGAATAAATGCCGACAACAACAACGACAACGATGACACACACACAGCAAAACAATTTTAAAAACAATTTTTTTTTTGTTTTTAGGCCGAAAACGAAAAATAAACCCAAAAAAAATTTAGTTTTTTCACTTTTTCTTTACACGATTACATTACTTTTCCGCTTATAGTGGAGTGCGGAAAAATAAAAATGTCCCCATTGACATAACAGGAAGTTCAGGATGTCCTTGCCTCAGAATGACGGAATGAAAGAAGGATTTACCGTAAACAGACAAACAAGAAGATGCTAAGATGATATATCGGGTACAAGAGACCCATTTACAAAGACCACAATAAATGAATATTTGGGTATAAGTATAAATGAAATAATTTCTAAATAGCATTATGGGATCATATACTCGTATATTCGATGAAAATATGAACGGAGACGTACTTTAATTGTTTACAATTCGAATTATTACCGGAGTTTTGGTACATGAACCTATTTGATTGCAGAAAAATGGTGTTCATGCATATTACGCTGCATATTATCAGATTTTTAAACGAAATGATTGTAAACAGATGGATAAGCAGACGAACAACAGTAGAATAGTCTCCAAGTTCTCCTGATATAACTACTTTTGATTTTTATTTGAGGTTACCTAAAAGCAGCGTTTAGGTGAATCTAAAAAGAAGCATTGAATAACGGAAGATTGCAATAAGGATGGTTATTCCGCCAGATACAATTATTTGTTCTCTAAATTCTTCTAAGAAAAGTATTTCTTTCAAAATTATGGTTACTACTATACATTTATAGTTTTTATATATTTATAGTTGAACAATTCTTCTTAAATATTTATGTTTTTGTTCATTTTTATTATTCGTAATAATGCAATTAAAGATATAGATCATTTTCATTGAATATTTCCGTTATTTATTAATCAACTTTCAATTCTGTTTATTAAATTCAACATAATGAATGCTTTAAAATGACGTATAACACGGAATATCTTCAGATTTAAATTTTAAATTTGAGGTATTTAGGGTTTAGTATATTAGTAATAATAATGATGAGAATTTCAAGACAAGCCCTACATAAGCTATATCGTAATAAATTGTTCTAGAGAACAAAACATCTCTAAGAAGTTTCTACAAAAAAAAAAGAACGTTCATTTTAACTTGTCAAATTCAGTTCTAAACTTAGGGGCATATTTTATAAAGTCAGGCAACAGTGATCCTTCGAATGGTTGCCCACTTCAAGTAAAGAAGAAATTATCGAGTGACTTCATTTCTAAGCAAATTTTAGTGACATTTAACTTTCTAGAATAAAAAATCACATGAAATTTAAATAGAAAATAATTATCCTAGATGGTCTTGAAACTGACCTTTTTTCAAAAGTTACTCGAGCGATCTGTTGATTGTCTCATTGACTGTATGTATATCATTCTTAGGCAACTGGCCAACGTATTGGAACCGTATTACAATCAATCGCAACCCTAGTTCTAGCTGTAGGATTGTCCATGTATTACGAATGGAGGCTGGGTCTAGTTGCCATGGCGTTTACGCCTTTTATCCTAGTGGCCACGTTCTTCGAAAGTCGCAACACTTTTGGGATAAATAACACACGCAACGAATCACTACAGCAATCAAGTAAGGTAAGAAATATTCACGGATTACGATAGAATCAATTTCGAGGTTTATTTTGATATTTTTATTTACCGAGTTTATTACATACCAGAATTGTTTGAATTCATCAACTGGTATATAATACACCTCCAGGGGTAAACATTTTAATAATTCATTTAAATAAATAATTGGACTTGTTTAATGACGAGGTGTGTAAACTAAGTAATGAGACTGATTTTTCTTTTAATCTGTTTATTCGAATAGAACTACAATTCAATATTGTCTCCATTAAAATAACTTCCTTGGGTAGCTACATAGCGCTGGATATGGTTCTTGCAATCATTACAGTACTGCTAGAACTGGGATACTGGAATAGCCGTCAGCTGGTCGGTTACAGCCGTTTTAATGTTTTTGAGTGTCCCAAAATGATGCCCCTTGAGGTGATTTTTAATCTCGGCAAAATCGAGCAAAAGTCACAAAAACTCAAATCGGTCGAATAAGGAGGCTGAAGAGCCACAGGAGTGTTTTTACTGGCCAAAAACTCGTTTATGGAGATTTCTGTGTGGCGAGGGGTATTGTCGTGATGCAACATCCAGTTGTTCTTTTGATCTTCAACTTATTCATTCATGCTTTTTTGGACCTTGAAAAGGTTGAAGTGTGTTATTCCATGCTCTGGGGCGTGTACTCAAACACCCAAGACTTGTCAGCAGTTCCATAAAATAGAGATAATATCCAGTCGATTCTAAATAGTCAAGACACCTTTCCCTCCTCATTTTAGTCCTATCCTATTAGTCTTAATAGTTTTTGAAACCATTTTTCTCATCCATAATTCATTGGTCAAAATCTGATGAACGGTGGTATGAGTCAAATTCCAACTCTTCCCCGATCTGTCGACAACGACGTCTGCTATGACTGTTAACCAACAAGCTGAATGCACAAGATCCCAGAAGAGACATTTTCATCGGTTCTTGAGGATGAAGGCCTTCCGCTGCGTGGTTCATCTTCAATTGACTCTCTTCCTTCTGAAAATGCCTTAAAGCACTGAATAAACCTGTGCCCTTGACAAGACAGTGTTTCCGTAGGTTTGTTGAAGTTTTGCAGAAGTTTACGTTACACTATACCCAAGTCTGAAACAAAACTTGATAGCACACCGTTGCGTTGATGTCACTCATTTTTAGAACGTACTAGGAAAGACTGTTTCACGAAAATAATCGCTGCGAACAACCATATGACTCTAGCGAGTTCAAACTCGTATTGAAAGCATATCACATATTCACCTACTGCCCCTCCAAATCTCGTGTCACAAGTTTTGCCAGATTGAACGCTACGTTGCCAGTCCTATTACTTAATTTAAACACCTCGCATATTACAATATATAATTAAGCTCGATTCGCGGCTCAGCATATTACTTTATAGTTCCATTTTTCTCTTAGATCGCAGTAGAAGGTGTGAGCAACATCCGTACCGTGGCATCTCTGGGATGTGAGGAAACCTTCCAACACCTCTATATATCTCAACTCGTTCCTCACTATAGAAAAAGCTTATGTGCGACACACTGGAGGTCTATTGTGTTCGGTTTATCAAGAAGTTTGATGTTTTTCGCTTACTCCGCCTGCATGTTTTATGGAGGACAACTTATCATAGAAGGAGTATCATACGAGGACGTTTTCAAGTAAGTACGAATTGCTAGTGAAATGGTCAGCTTCGGAGCCGTTTTACGTCGTCATACAACAAAAATAATCATTCATGAGTTCAGTAAAGAACAATAACTTACCAAGCAAAGAACATTTGGCCTAATGTAATAATTTGTCGCTAATTTTAATAAATGTATATTTCGTACAAGAGATGATCTAAAAAGAAGATGGATTTATTCTAATTATTTCCCAGAGGAGGGAAAACACCTCGCCATATCCGCCCTATTGGAAATCGTCAGTGCAGCGTACTATATATCTGATATCTAACTGATACGTTACTGATATATATACTATACGTGATATCTGATATTAACACGAATAAAATGAGGTAGACTAGTTCTACCAAAACAGAATAGCACTATGGCCATCTATTTATTAAATAGCAAACTAACTTTCTCCGTGAAAGATATTTACAATAGGTTTTCCCTGTCTGCAGTAAATGACATTAAACGCAGCAAGATAATGAAGAAAGAATAAAAATTATTCATTAATTAATATTATTTGTTAACTTACCCAACAACTTTCTGGAATTTACTCACAAAGTATCTACAAATAAAATTTCCATATTGGAAGTCCAGTGACTTTAAAAGTAACGTTCCTCTGCATATGCACGTTTGTTCAAATAATCAGACTATTGCTAGAAACACTTGTGAATTGTCTCTTTTTAGTAGGAAGCGCAAATATCAAATTTTCTTTAATGGCCTTGATTGCTGAGAAAATATTACAAAAGAACCCTATCTCTTTTAGAGTTTTTAAGTTGCCATATCCTAGGAATCAGACGACTATACACACAGCTATATGCGTGTTTCAGCGTATTGATTTTGATTTATCTTAACGTGTTACGATACCTATTATGTATTTGATAACATCCTTGAACAACCCGTGCTTGCATATCTTATAAATAAGTCTTGTTCTTCTCAGGTTGATAATGTAAAATGTAAAAAAAAACTGTAACGTCTGTCAGAAAATGTTTTGAGCAATCAACAGATCAACATTTTAGAACAATCAAATTCAAGAAAACCTACTCGAATTACTGGTAACACTACAAACTACAAATATTCACTGATTTATAGACGCAAAGTTTTCAGATGGTAAGTTTTACAAGATGCCGTAACGAGGCTTATACTCCAACCATCTGTAAGTCCTTAAATATTAAGAATTAAACAAATTAAGCCACAACAGCTGTTCCCTCAGCTATATGCCGTCGACGGCATATATCTGAGAGACTGAAATACGTGGCGAAATTTGCCATATTCTATTCTAAGAGAGAACTAAAATACTGTAATTTGGATTGCTCGAAAACCACCAAGGAAGATGCAAAGCGTCCTCTATCTCAGGATACAGCTAACTGTAGACCGGTTTTGATCTTATCTTGGGTTTCGTCAGTACAGTGTAAGCGAGTATGCCTAGTTAGCGCCCATCGACGGCATATAGCCGAGGGAATAGCTGTTGTGGCTTAATTTATTTAATCCATAATATTTAAGGACCTACAGATGATTGAAGTATAATCCTCCTTACGACATCTTGTAAAACTTACCATCTGAAAACTTTGCGTTTATAGATAATTCCTGTCATTGTGGATGAACTACAATGTTGAACTACAATGTTACGTTCTACTACTATAGAACGTAACGGTGTCTACATGATGTGAAGCCTCGTTTGTCAAAGTCATACTCGCTTACACTGTACTGACGAGACCCAAGATAAGGTCGAAACCGGCCTACAGTTAGCAGTATCCTGAGACAGAGGACGCTTTGTATCTTCCTTGTGGTTTTCGAGCAATCCAAATCACAGTATTTTAGTTCTATGTTAGAATAAAGTACGGCAAATTTTGCCACGTAATTTAGCTCGCCGTCGACGGTATATAGGCGGGGGAATAGCTGTTGTGTCTTAATTTGTTTTGTCCTTAATGTTTAAGGATCTACAGATGGTTGGATTATAAGCCTCCTTACGACATCTTGATTCACTGATTTCGTTGTCAATTGAATTGTTTTATTAAAATTTCTTAAAAGTTCCGGCAAATATTTGAAATGACATGTTTGGAACAACATGTGCATTGACATTGTTCTGTTGAAACATTGCATGGTTGACAATATAGTCTACTGAAATACTGCGCAAAAACAATTCTAAAATTAAAAATACAGTAACTCTTTCGTTTCTTTGCTTCCGGATATATTTCCACATTAAACTGAAAGTTATATCAGTGTTTTATCTTTCTTATTCCAATTTAACATATGAAATGTTACAGTGAAAATATGAAATGTTTGACTTACTTCAAAAATATGTAAAATATTATTGATTTACCGAAGCATTTTATAATATTTCACCCTAATTGGCTTAAATTAGCCCGTATGACTTAACTAATAATTAAAATCTACATGTATAAATATTGCTTTTCTAAAATCAATTCGTTAGCCGTATTTTTCAGCAAATTTAATTTTAAATAATACACAGTCTACGAGTATATCCAAATATTTGTGACTTTAAATTAACTTATCTTAGTTACCTCAATTAACATAAGTTAGTTCGGAGAAAGATCTCACAAGGTGGAGAAATCTATGATAAAGATTATAATCTTCTATGAGTTCCTTCGTAATAGCGCCAGTATGCGTTTTCCCAAATGTGTGTTTTTTTCTATTTAATTAGTATTAATTACAGTAAGTCATTGTAAGTCCCTGTATATCAGAATCGTACTTATGTCCTGTGAAGTTGATATAACAATCGTGCATTGCTCTTAACGAATAAACAGACATGTATAATGCTTAAATAATAGTCTATTATAATGCAGAAGACTTGCACTACTATCTACACCGGCGCCTGATACTAAACTAGTATTTAAAAGAAAAGTTACCTTGGAAGTACACGTGCGAACATGTAGATATTAGTATGAAAATATATATATTGAAATCTTCTTCAGATTTCCATTGAAATATCAACCCTGTTGACGTGAATACATTTGAATTCAACCGTTACGATAGCCAAGTTGGTTATCATACGTTATGGAGCAAATGCGATCAGCTGTCGCAATATTACTTCGATTCCAAGTGTCAGCACTGGCAATGTCGATGGAAATAAGTTTCATCTTGGCGTTGATTTTTCGATTGCATTACCGAATATGATATTCTACGAATACTTAACATACCATGTTATCTAATACTGTAAAATATTGTAGAGTATCGCAAGCATTGATAATGGGAACCGTATCAATTGCCAACATTTTGGCATGGACTCCCAATTTCTCCAAAGGAATAGAAGCGGCCCGAAAAGTGCAACAACTACTTACACGGATCCCTCAGATCAGAGACACCCCGTCATCGAAGGACAAGGAAAATGTAAGTAAAGGAAATATATCAAGACCTCGCATTAAAATAAATTCGAAATAATTCAGGTACAAGGAAACTTACAATACACGGATATTTATTTTACGTATCCTACAAGGCAAGGAGTACCCGTTCTGAAAGGGCTAGACCTCACCGTACTGCAGGGTAAAACTGTTGCCCTGGTAGGGAATAGTGGTTGTGGAAAATCGACGATAATCCAGCTGGCCGAGAGATTCTACGACCCCACCGCTGGAGAGGTGCTCCTGGACGGAGACGAACTAAAAACTGTTACACTCGCATCTCTTAGAGCTCCACTCGGGATTGTGTCGCAAGAACCCAATCTCTTCAACAAAACGATCGCTGAAAACATAGCTTACGGTGACAACTCGCGAGAAATTCAAGTGTCAGAGATTATCGAGGCTGCCAAGAACGCGAATATTCACAACTTCGTGTCGAGTCTTCCTCTGGTAATATTAAAAATATTATATCCAAACATATGGTTATTCTTTCTAATAATTTAGGGTTATGATACCAAGCTTGGCGAAAAAGGAACTCAGTTGTCTGGGGGTCAGAAACAGAGGATAGCTATTGCCAGAGCATTGGTTAGGAATCCGAAGGTATTGCTATTAGATGAGGCCACATCTGCACTGGATGCTGAAAGCGAAAAGGTTAGAATATTCAAAATATGTCACTATAAGTTTAAACCTCGTAATAAGTAAGTTGATAATTGGCTCCTCAGTAATGTGCAAAACGACAAATTGTAAATAATCCCCTACCTATGCCTGTATACCAAATATTATTATTCACGCTTTAGCTTAAAATAAACGTAAATGCCTTGCATAAACTATATTAAAAATGATAATTACAAAATGAGAAATATTATTCATAGATCTATTAATGTAATTCAAACTGTACAACATACTAACAAATATGTGGTAAATGTAGTAGCATTTTTAATACTTCATAAAATTCTCATCATTAAATTCATTTGTTTTTGTAATTTGTTTAGAAAATAAATGTAAAGTGTAATAAAAGCTCCTGGACAATGTGAACGCATCAGTGAAACTTTTCAGTATTACTTTTATTCTTTCGAAGATTTATATCATACTACTAAAGTCACATTGTAATTAAATGATTTCAACTAATGTTTAACAAATTAGAATGGTGTTATTGAGAAAAGATATGAATTAATAACAGAAAGCTTTAGAGATAGAGGTGAAATTAGATCGTAAGAATTTGAATTCACTAGCGTTTTGATCCACCTCTAGCTCTTATTACAGCTTCCCTTCGTCTGGGCATGCTATTCATCAAGTGGTGAATGGTTTCCTGAGTAGTATTCTTCCATTCGACAAGAACCACTTGTTCGACTTCCCTAAGAATCATAGAGACAGGTATGTGGAGCATAACTGACCTTTTTAGTGCACCCCATAGATACTCTGTGGGGTCGTATCTGGGTTTCTTGGTAGTTGCTCCATAATTGGAGTATTCACAAATCGAAGATAGTCCAGTACTTCTCTAGGAATGTGGGGCCGAGCTTTATCCTAAATAGGAACGAAATTATTCCTAACTAACTGGGTAAATGGCATCACATGTTCTTCTACGATGTTTTCTACGTAGGAATGTGCATTTATGGATCTTCCCCGTGTAGGAACTAAATCCATATGACGATCGAAACAAATTCCTCCTCAGAATATTACTACCAAAAATCGGAATATTCGGAAATAAATTGCAGGCAACAAAGTTTTCTCCTGGGGTCCGCCAGGCTAGTTGACGTCCATCTGGTGAAGTAAGAATTACTCTTGTTTCGTCTGAAAACAGAACTCGCTTCCAGTAGTCAATGGTCCAGTTTATGTGTTCTCGTGCCAAACGCAGTCTGGCAACCATATGTTCTCTTGTAAGCAGTGGTACAATATATGGTCTTCTAAAGTGTGGTCCAACCATAATGCACGATGTTAATTGTGAGTCACATCTTAACGTCAAGTTTTTTGCCCAACTTAATTTGACATTACTTTGTTTCAGTGTTTGACAAATTCAACCATGGAGAGGTACACAATTGAGCAGCGCGTTAAGATTGTTGAAGCCTTTTACGAAATTGGGCGTTCAAATCAAAATGCATTTCGTGCACTTCGTGGACTTTTTTAGTCAGCATAATCGACCAAATGTGTCCACAATCGGGAGAATTGTGCGCAAATTTCAGCAAACCGGGTCTGTAGGAAATGTGAAAACACCTGTGCATGCTCGCCCAGTTCGTTCTGCGGAAAACATTGCTGTTGTTCGCGATAGTGATAGCAGAAGAGCCGTCAACCTCGACTCGTCGTCGTGCCCAACAATTGAACATCTCACGAACATCACTGATGCGAATTTTGAATAAAGATTTGAATTTACACGCTTACAAGGTTCAATTGACTCAAGAGCTGAAGCCTACTGACCATTTCAAGCGTCGTCAATACGCCGAATGGTTGGTTGAACAGACAGAAGTCAATGGTGACTTTACAAAGAAAATCATCTTCAGCGACGAGGCACACTTTCACCTCAGTGGATTCGTTAACAAGCAGAATTGCCGCATTTGGGCAAATGAGAATCCACGAGTGATTGTTGAAAAGCCGATGCATCCACAAAGAGTGACTATTTGGTGCGGTTTATGAGCTGGCGGCGTCATCGGGCCGTACTTCTTCGAAAATGAGGTCGGCCAAGCAGTTACTGTGAATGGTGTTCGCTATTGCGAGATGATAACGGACTTCTTGCGGCAATAAATTGAGGATATGGACCTGGACGATATGTGGTTCCAACAGGATGGTGCCACTTACCACACAGCCAACGAAACAATGGCCCTTTTGCGCGAAAAATTCAATGGCCGTGTTATCTCACGTCGTGGCGATGTTAATTGGCCGCCACGATCATGTGATTTGACACCATTGGACTTCTTTCTTTGGAGATATTTAAAAGAAAAAGTATACGTCAATAAGCCAAGAACAATTCAAGAGCTGAAGGATGAGATAATTCGGCACATTAACGACATTGAACCTCAATTATGTCTCAGAGTCATTGAAAATATGCACCATCGGATAGAGGTATGCCACCGAAGCCGTAGCGAGCATTTGGCCGATATTTTGTTTCACGCATAATTGTCATAGATCCTTCTATCATAATAAAAAATATTAAGATAATTCTCTGATAACTTTTTGTTTTATTTACAATTAACATTGTGCGTTTTGGTTGGACCACCCTTTACTATCGAATCCTACGTTAAGCCTTTTTCTGACCGTTCGTCCAGAAAATGCTACATTTTCAAATGCAAATATCTCTTGCATCTGTAGACTTCTGAGGACCTTATCCTGAGGTTTTATAGTAATTTTCGTTCACGGTAACTTAACTGTTCGACTAATTGCTCGCTGGTTCCCTCCTAACTCGTCCTACCAATTTCATTGCTTAATCTCCTCTTAAGTTGCTTGAACGATTCATTTCTTCTACTCTAAGTGTACTAGACAAAATGTTTCATTCACTTGATGACATTAAATTTAAAAAAATCACTAGCGTAATTGAATTTATTGCCTTTTACAAATCATTTTAAATAGCGTTAAATGTATTATTGACAAACAATTACAAAATGTTACTTTATTATTTATAATTTATGTTTGTTAACAATTGTTTATCAGTAGCGGCAGGGATATTCTAGGCCACCTATATAAAATATTTATGTAAGGATTTAAAACTTCCAAAAATTATAATAATGAAAAGTTTTGCTGATGCGTCAATTTTGTCCAGAAATGTATTTCATAATCAGAAATAATTCGCTTAAATATAAGATTCTACCAAAAAATATATTGTTTCTATTTAAGAAAATCATTGATGGTGTCATATCCTCAACTGTAACAGCGCCATCTACATTATATATACATCAAACAGCGCACTAGAAAAATTACAATTAACGTATCTAAGGATATTGCTGAACAATCCACACTATTGAAAATATTTAATTTAAGTATTCCCAGACTTTCCTAACGCACTATATATTTACTTACCTGCACGAAATTACATTCGTCCATTTTATATCAATAATTAAAATAATATCTTCTTCTGTTTAGATTGTGCAAGAAGCTCTCGATAATGCCAAAAAAGGCAGAACTTGTGTAACAATAGCCCATCGACTGACAACAATACAAGATGCCGATGTCATATGCGTCATCGACGATGGAATCGTTGCTGAAATGGGAACACACACAGAGCTGTTGGATAAAAACGGACTATACTATAAATTGCACTCCCATCAGTCCAAGTGATCGTAAACTTACTGACCTGTACCTGCATAATAACCATTTTTGTATACATTTCTACTATTTTCACATTACCCAGTGTGAATAAAATTAGACTTAAGTACAATTTTCAACGTTTCATTACTTCTTGTGTTAATATTTTTTCCATCATTTTGGAAAACAGTAAATTTATTGTGGAAGTAGAATTCTTGGCAATTTCCCCATATGCACGCAATATAAGAAAATATTTGATAAAAAGCATTAAAACTGAAACTATTAACACAAATAATTGCACTTAAATACTCTTGAACGCACTCAATATACATTGATGGTTCGTGAATGCTGAGAAGTCTTGGATATGGAATATTCTCTGAAGATTTAAACCTACAAATCAGTGACTCACTGGGCCTATGCCAAAATGTTCCAAGTTGATGTTATAAGCGTACTTACAGACAACTCAAGAACTTAATAAAATAGGGATTAATAGAAGTACCTTTGGCATAGTCACAGACAGTAAGGCCACTACTCCGGCCTGATCCTACTACACTGTGCTAGAGCAAGCAGATACAGTCACCTCATCTTGGGTGAAGGGCACGTCACAGGAAATCGTGGAAATAGTTTAGGCGGCTACCTTGGCACATCACGGTTCTAGGGGTTTTCGTTGGGATCGGAACCAGCAATAGATTATGCGAAGTCATTCGATTTTCATAACATATTACATGGTTAAGTGCTATAAACACAGATGGGCCAAAATTAACAGTTGTAGACAAACAAAAACATTATTAACTACACCTTTTGGTAAATAAGCATTCTACTTACTGTTTGAATATATCTCTTGTGTCTATGTTAAATCTATGTCCTGTATGTGGAGGATGCAATCTGGAAGATAAGTCTTTGGAACATAGTCTAAAGATCTGTCTAGCACTCTCAACAAAACCAAGAGCTACGAGGGTGAATCAATTACAAACTGGAATTTTGTGCGAATAAATTTATTGTCACAGCAAGAACATGTTTGAATACATCTTATTTTTCTACATAGTCTCCCCCTTTTTTCAATACATTTTTCCCAACGATTGGGAGTTTTTTAATGCCTTTATCGAAAAATTAAATTGGTCGTTCCTCTAATCAAATGCGAACAAACGCTTTCACATCTTGGTCGTTACAAACACGGTGTCCTCCAAGTTGTTCTCTGAATGGCCCAAACATGTGATTGTCACATGGTGACAAATCCGGGCTATAGGGCGGATGTTTAAGTGTTTTCCAATGGATTATTTCCAGATTTTCTCGGGAAAAGTCAGCTGTATGTGGCCTAGCATTATCGTGAAGAAAAAAATCGCACTTCGGATAGGCATATCTCGTCTTTTCCGCCGAAAACCTAGTTTTACTTCATCAAGGAGCTGGCAGTAGTAGGCGGCGTTAACTGCACGCCGCTCATGAAGGAAATCAATGAACAGTACCCCTCTGCAATTCCAAAAATCAGTGGCAAGAACTTTGCCTGCAGAAAGACGAGTTTTGGCTTTTCGAGGTGGGCTTTTTTCAGGGTATGCCAAATTTGTTGTGCCAGTCATAGATTTGGGTCTTTCGAGGGAT
This sequence comes from Rosalia funebris, assembly GCA_037954035.1. NCBI lineage: Eukaryota > Metazoa > Arthropoda > Insecta > Coleoptera > Cerambycidae > Rosalia > Rosalia funebris. The sequence goes on from JAZFAV010000022.1 coordinate 10,503,096, forward strand.
TTTGTCGGCAAGCTGTGCAATAAATCGACACAAAATTTCAGCCGGATTTACGCCCTCCCGCGTCAATAATTTGATAATAATGCGTTTCTCAATGGACGTATGTATCTCTTGTTCAAACATGATGCTACTGACAGTTAATCGGCCTTGGCGAGCCGTGCCGATGGAGTCCCCTCCTCTACGCATCCCAATCTAATATATATATCAAGACAGCGTGCCAGTCCCTTTGCCCAACGAGCGTTAAAATAAAAATTCCGGTTTATATTTAACTCACCCTCGTATATTGGGAAATTGACCGAAAATGGCGGATTTACGTCGTACTCAATTCTTTAATATATTCATATAGCGTGATGGCTGAGAGATTGAAGACTGTGTTGTCGACATTATGAAGGTTCTGAATGAGGCCTGAGTGTACATAGACTCTGTTTACACTCCCCTTTATATAATTCGACACTATTAAGTACAATAATCTATATAAGTAAAAATGTAAGTAAATGTTCGTTTGTTCAAAATCTTAAATCTCCGAAAGTTCTTTAACGATTGCTTTGAAATTTTAACACAACGTTGCATTCGAATACGCGCGTGTTTCATCTACCTATCTTCTATTTTCTTCTACCATCTTCTTTTATATAAATAATCTTGTAGACGCCGTTAAGTTCTACCGTAGTAGAGCGTAACCCAGCGCCATCTCTCGGTAGGTTCTACGATGCGAGCCTCGTTTGTCAAAGGTACGAAGGTGAATCAAATATAAACGAGACTTTTTTTTAATTTTTTTTATTTGAACTTGAAAAAAAAAAAGAATTACCGCTCATTTTTCTACATAATCTCCTGATATGGAAACACATTTTTCCCAGCGTGTAGGTAATTTTGTAATGCCCTGCTCGTAGAATAAATTTGGTTGAGTCTCCAGCCAAATGTACACGTAGGCTTCAACCTCCTCATCGTTGTTGAATCTTTGCCCTCCCATGACTTCCTTGAGAGGACTAAAGAAGTGAAAGTCGCAGGGCGATAGTTCGGGGCTATGGGGAGGGTGTTCAAGTATTTCCCAGCCCAATTCCTCCAATTTTTCTCTGGTCAGGGCTGCTGTATGGGGACGAGCATTGTCATGGAGAAGTTTCACTTCTCTCATCGGTAGGTCACGTCGCTTGCGGCGATATGCAACTCTAACCTCGCTTAAAATGTCGCAGTAGTACGCCGCATTAATGGTCCTGCGATCATGCAAAAAATCGAGGTGCAACAATCCACGCTGGTTAAAAAAAAACTGTAGCCAAAACCTTGCCTGTTGACAGTCTTGACTTGGCTTTCACTGGCCCAGTCTCCCCTTGACATATCTACTCCTTGCTCGCTTGTTTCGACTCAGGGGTATAGTGATGCACCCACGTTTCATCGCAGGTGATAACGGGAGTGAGAAGCGAGTCTTCCTTTTCCGGAAATTTCGCTAGGAGACGCTCACACGCCTGAAAACGATATTATTTCTGCTCAGTTGTCAGAAGGCGAGGGACCCACCTTGCGCGCACCTTAGAAAACCCTAGCTCCTTTGTGATAATCGAAAAAGTACTTCCATAACTTATTCCAACCTTAGATGCAATCTCATTGGTGGTAAGACGCTTATCACCCTCAAGAAGTTGTTGAACGCGGACGATGTTGTCGCTGGTGATGCTGGTGCGAGGTCGGCGGTCATGGCTCTCATTTTCAACTTTCTCACGACCCTCCACAAACTGTTTATGCCATGCAAACACTCTAGCTCGGGACATTGTCTCTTCCTTGAACTGCGCAGTCAATCTCGTCAGGATTTTAGCTGGTTTTACAACTTCCGTGACGAGAAATTTGATAATAACACGTTGCGCAATAGATGAAAGCACTTCCTGCTCAGACATCGTTACGACGAGTACTGAAAGGAAGAAGCGAGGTCGCCCACCTACTCTCCCCCCTCCTGACATCCCTAGCCAACACCCCACGAAGCGGGAACCCTCACGCGTTACTATTGCATGTCCAGGACCAAAAGTCTTGTTTATATTTGATTTACCCTTGTATTATAGGTAATATATTCGCTTACACTGCACTGACATTAACGATTTTAATGTGAAAATCCTAAATTTCGTAAAGAAATATTGAGTAATGACAATATTAAGACAAAATGAATGTAACTTGAGTAATACAAGTATTTTATAAACACTCTCATTATTAATTTTTTAACTCAAAGTAGTCCATGAAAAATAATAAATGACTTAATTTGAAATGTTTAATAACCGATAAATATATATTTAAGAAATTTAATCATATTGATTTCAAAAGATTCATATTAGGTATGGAACGTCTTTAACTCAAAAAATGGTCTCTATTCCGCCAAAAAGGTTCGAGACGTGACTAAAAATTAATGGTGACTGGTGATGAAAAAAAACTTTTTTCTCATTCACAAAGCATACATTACTTCTTTGTTTTGTGAGAAAAAAAGTTTCTTAACTTTTTTTCTCAGTAACATGTCTATGCAAGTTGCAATGTATGCAAGTTGTCAATATTCGAAAGGTATAAATAAAATAAAACATGTGATATTGTTATCATCTGCCTTTTCTTTGTTTTGGAAAAGTCTTAAATAGGGAGTGAAAAGTCAATACAATAATATAAGATAACATAATTTCCATCTATTTTGTTAAATTTAAAAACCAATAAACGCAAAAGAGATATATAACTAAAAATTTGATGATATGGAAAAATTAAGGAAGTTTGATAATCTTAATAAATTTAATAATACCAATTACGTCTTTATTACTAATAAACAAAATATCAATGTAAAAATATCTATGATATTGAAACCACAACATAAGTATGCAACTTATCGTACATTTTAAACCTTTACAAGGTCCCCATTTATTTATGTACACTTTTCTAATGTTCATAATATTCCGTAATTGTTGTGGGTGAATTTCACAACAAACTTGTCTCGTTTTTAGATACAGGTCTTCTCTGTTACCCGCTCGTGTAAACCTTGAATTTTATCAAGCCTCAATGAAAATCTGGTGGTATTAAGTCTGGTGTCTGGAATTCCCATCAATTATTATAAACCTGTTTGAATCTATTTGTTAGTTCTGTTAAATCTACTATCTAGAAAGCCAAACATGTTTTGTTTTATTATTAAATAAATGAATTTATCTTAACATCTATATTGAGATAATAATAATATTTAACTTTATGCCGCAATTTCTTTCGCAATTTTTGGGAAAACAATTCTAAGGGCTGTGTAAATTAAATAAAATAACTCATAAATTAAATAACTCATATCTTTTCATAAGTTCCTCCATTAACATAATGCTGCTACAAACCCTTTATCGAAACGATGTGATCCTCTGTAGCAGAAATCAATGCAAATAGCACGTAGACTGAGATTTACAGTTTGTCAAGAATAGGAAAAGTGTAAGATTCTCTCCGTAAGCGTAGAAGAAAGAGTGAGGCAGCATTCGGAGGGAAAGGGATGCACTTTACGCGCGACCAGATCGAACACTTAATCCACCTCTTTCACTGACTGTACACTCGATGTTCACTCTGCAAGGGTCTCAATGTGACTGAGCAAAGACCAGGCTCTTTATTGCGCACCTCGTGGGCGGTCCGATATCGCAGTTTTGAGACTTGTTCCTATTATTGACAAGCTGTACTTTCTATTATATGTATTCTCCTCCTTTAACCTCCATTTTGAAATATTGTATGATTTTCTATTCTTGCTCTTATCTTATAAATAGTCTCTTTATCAGCAATAATATTTGTTTACGTGTATTTCGATCCTAACAACATTCTTAGTATCCGATTATTTTCAGTATCAATATTAAATACATTGCAAAACGTAACAATACAAAACATAAACGAATATAGTTTATTTTATCGATATTTGCCAAATAAAAAATCTCAAAAACTTCAGGTGCCTTGTTTTTTTTTTTTTTGGCAAATAGCGATGAAATGAATAGTACATTTCGTTTATGTTTTTATTAAGAAGGTCTATAATAACATCATGTAATCCTTACTTATTTTTCTTTTGGATTACCGGATTTTTTCCTTAAATATTGACATCAATAAACTTAATACGTTAAGAAGGTTAACCATTACAATATTACTATTCATTTCATCGCTATTTGCCAAATAAAAAAACTCTCTTATCTTGCCGATAAACGGAATAGTCTACCTGAGCCTAGCCATAAAAACAAGCCACGGTTAAACTATACACATGCATTAGAAGGGTTTGTGCGATTGTAAATACAAATCGCACATACCATTCTAAAATCCTATGATGATTTTTAACTTCTAGGTGTGCATTGTATAATATATTCTCTTGTGAAGAATATATATTCTTCTGTGCGCATAATGGATAGTGCATCGTGATGGCCATGTTGAATTTTTAAGAACATTTAATCGATGTGTTCTTAAAAATCGAATCATTTTTAAAAACACATCGATTAATTTAATCGACGTTAAGACTGTATTAGAAATACTATTCTGGCGATATAAACGAATAACATAATGCAAAAACCAATTAAATAAGCGTGAGATTAAAACTAGCCCTGGAAATTTTATTACATGTTACTCACTACGCTATTTTCATTACATAGACAATAAACTAATAGCATATCTGCGTATTCGTAGTGTCTAAGATATGCCATTTTTAATATTGCTAAGTTTGAGTCGTTCTGACGTATGCCAACGCCAGTGGCGGCTCGTCAGGGGTGGCAGGGTGGGCAGTGCCCACCCAGCTGTTTCCTAGAAGAAGAGGAACACGCAGTTCCAAAGGTCGTTATTTATCGTTTATAGAAATTAGTGAAGATATAATTATGTAATATGTAATTAATTAAATACACTATATATTACATAACAACAATAATACAATGAAAAGTTCTGATTATATATACTCGTACTAATACTAACAGCGCAACCGTGGTGAAAAATTGCAGTGCAAGTTAAGTGCAACAATTCACTCTTCTAACCGTGGAATAATTACCGTGGTTGCCTAGCCTGGTGGCTGCAGAGACATAGGCCGGGTGGGCAGCCACGCCTTTTTCCTTCCTGGCTTTGTAAGTACATACATACGAGACAGGGCCAGCGCAAGCGCCTCCCATAAATAAATAATTATATTTATTGCTTTAATAAATAAATACAAGTAAATGTCTACCAAGATTAGTTTTAAAATTAATATTGATATTATTAACATAGGTATACTTTCAACATCCCTTGAAAGTTTAAATTATTTCACACTAATATAGAAACATGGGAATCTGGAATATAAAATTAAATAAACAGTAAACACATGAATAGAATTAATTAGTTAATAAAATTACGAATGATTTGAAGACGTAAACACAAAATTATACACGTGTAAACTACATGAAACTATTTGAAATACGGACACAACTTACTCGAGTCTCGAGTAAGCTGTGACACGGGTGGGCTAGACCACCCTGCTGAAAAAACCTTCAGCATAGCGAGGAATGAATCGAGAATCTCGGATCTCCGTATTTCCGAGTTCAGTTTTCAGAGACGTTGTAGAACGTTGTATCTCAGCGAGGTCTGTACTCTGTAGGTTAGGATTTTCAAAATTTTAAAGGTTCTTTAACAATAATTACAATAAATTAATGCGGCGCGGCGGTCTGTCTGTGGAAGTTGGTACTTTATATTTATGTTTGTTTAGTACATATTGTTAGCGTCCAACCAGTCTTAGGACTGATGACCTAATGATGATGAGTACATATTGTATTTATTTAGTATTTATACCATGGCGAACGTGAGAGAATTTCTCTATAACAGTATTTGTTATATTATTAAGTAAAATTATTTTGTTTATTAATGTATTACAAAATGTGTAAATATAAAAATTGTGTAGCATTCACAAGAGTCTGTACTAGTTTTATGCAATTTTAGTGCTATGCATTTTCAACTTGAAAGCTGAAAGAATTTTAAATCTTAACATATTAAATAATTTTATATATTAACATACACTGACTAACATAGTGATGAGTCAAAGTTTTTTTTACTATATTTTACTTCATTATTCTGCACTATATAACCTACTAATAGTTAGTTGTTGCTCACCCATGACAAATCACCACGAGCCGCCACTGGCCAACGCGTGCTGCGTACAGATTTGATTTACCAGACAAGCTAAACTCGGTTTATTCTCGGAAATTTGGATACACACGATGCGACGCAATCCCATATAACTTAAATAATGTATGTCTAGTCACCAGGTGACCAGGCGGTAAACTAAATTTTCCATTACGAACGTGCAATGGCCTACCACGACCAATTTATTGTTGAGTATGTTAATATGAATGTTACCACTAGCGTAGTAGATAAGCAGAAGGACGTTAATTACAACTTTTTTTACTTCGCAGGACTTTAGTTTTTTTTTATTGTAGTGCTTAATATCTGAGATATGTATATATAGATTTATATCAGAAACTAGCCTTAAACCCTGTATAAATCATGTTATAGGTATATTACTCAGTTATATTTTATCTTACTTTATAGTTTGGTATATGCAGAATGATATCTGCTGAGATAGGAACGGTGTAGATATAATTTTAAAATAATATTATGAGGTTTTCATTTTGTTTATTCATCGGCTAATTCTATTTATAAATAAAGGTAATAAGCAACAATATTTTTGAATGTTTTTTTATTAACTACAATGAGAAAATGTTTCAAAGAATTTGTGACTTGTGTTTTTATAAATAATTAAATAAAATTGAATCATGCAAAACGTTTAACACCTAAATTGGAAGAAAAGGAGGACAACTTTCATAACCCGTAATTACTTTTATAACAAAAATTATAAAAACAACTTTTGGGGGGGCATTATTTACTCTTTACTAATTTCACTTTCTTAATTATCTGCCTCTCTCTTATATATTATGTTAAGAAATATGGGGTGAATAATAATCCGATTTTCGTTATACCCCAATTTATTTAAATTCTTAGATATTACAAGTGAATATCTGAACAGATTGGCGCGTATATCTCAACTATTGAATGGTCGGTCCCTCTATCGAAACCGCGCCGAAAGCTGATGTCATAGGTTATACTACATGTCTCATAAAGTATTTGATTTAATATCAACAATACGGCGGTGGTTCGGTCAAGGTTCTCCCAACTCGATAAATGAAGAACAATGGTAACAAAATATTCGAAATAAATGACTAAAATTCTGCTGGCTTCACAATTAATATAATCATTTCCATCGCGCTGAGTACATCAGTGCAACTATCAAATAGTTTAAATGCGTTATGAAGAGTGGTGTTTTATATTACGCTGCATATAATGTATCAAAAAATTAGTGAAGATACGATAGTGCGCCAGCTATACCATTCCTTTTAAATAAACGTCTGAAATTATATATTATATTGATTAAATGACTTGCATGTTACTTTTATATTCATTCAGGTGCATATTGGGGAAAGATCTGTATTTACTTACTTTATTGAGATGTAATTATTACAGGATATATTTATTATTATCTATTTTAGTTACAATTTAAAATAATACATTACTTGACGTTAGCAAAACATGTCTTATTTTTATGTTTGTACCTTTCAACGAGAAGCATAGAACTGAAATAGATATATTATATAGATTTTACTGCATGCTAACTTTTAATTTATTTAACATCAATCTATACTTTTTATCCCAAAATCAGCATTTATTTCACATAAACAAACTTATTTTCAAAGCTTTTTATAAGTTTGGTGAGGCAGAAATCACCTCCTTCCCCTAAAGTCTTATTGTTAGAGAGGAAGGTTACACATATAGCTGAGGATAGACACGCTCCTGCTCAGGGGAGATGCCTAGCTCCCATCCCCCCCTTCCCCCCGGGAGTCGAAGCCACACATACAATGACACCCCCAATACTGGACCCAGTCTGCTATGCCGAACCACAATACAAATGATATTGTTACAGACACCTCTATAGAAACTAATAGGTCACTATGGTATTCTTATCTCTTTTCTATTTTCTTATTATCCATCGAGTGTCCATCGCACTCTCAGTTTTTATTACAGTTAACAGTAACATTTATTCCACATTAAAAAGGTATATTTTTTGCCTAATATGCGAAAATATTAGATCGTATTTAATTTGTATGCATTAATCAATGTTTGCCAATATATTCGAAATTATTACGAGATACCCAAAAAAAAAAACGAAACGAGAAATATTTATTTAATTTTCTTTCTCTTTTAACATCTTGAAAACATCAATCTGCTTCAAAATACTGTTCATTAGATGATATACACTTGTTCCAAGGGTTTTTCCACTGTTTGAAACATTTTTTTATATTCGTCTGAACGAATGCTGTTGTTAACGGTTTCGCACAAATAGGCCCGCGTGCATTACTCTCCTATCTGTAGTTGAGGTTGCGGCCCCGTACTATTTATTTCATAGATAGCTGGCTGCATATACAAACAATGAGCGTTGCCATTGCATTTAGTTCCCTTTAGTAGACATTTTAATTCCTCGGTAGAGGAAGTGTGCATAGAAAATATATGTAATTATACATATACATATTTTCTATGGCAGTGTGTTTTAGTGAGAATTATTTTGAACGATATAGGTTGTATATTGTTAGTAGAAAAGAGTGTTCATTCACCCATTTTGGTGGATTGGGTTGAAAATAATTATCACATTTATCACCGAAGGCCGCCTAACATCAAAGGTATGATATTTTGTACTGTGACCATAAAATTCATTAAATCAATACCATTAGTCGGATACTAAGATTCGTCTTTTGTTTCACGCTTTTTTTGTGTTTTGTTCTTTCACTGTTTTCGTTGCTGTGCCACTTGCGCGTGGTTTTGAGGTTGGAATACCTCATAATGGCCTCTATTAGAAACGAGGGAGCAGATACCAGAGTTAATCTTGTTGAGCCTCACCCAGCGATAGATGACCACGGAAGTTCGCAACATAGATCGGCGAGTGTAAGGAGGCGGATCAGTGTGACTGGGAAAAATAGAATTAAGTTAGGGTTAAGTTATTGTGTGATATTTATATACATGTAAGGAGAGAAAGGCTAGAAATGTAGTTTCATTGCTTATATAGGCATATTTCCCGTTTTTGTATAATTAAAGCTTCTCTTCTTGACCACGGGTGGCGTTCTTTTGTTATCCACTCTTACCTCCACTGCAATTAGCGGGCAGTCAAAGTGAAGGAGATCACAATCACAAAAGAAAATTCAGGGCTTACTTTTCTAGGCTTTCACCCGTACACCCCTTGCTACGGCTCAACCCCTTTCCTGGGGCATAGCAATTTGTTGCCCAACATTGTATATTGTTAGAATTCAGTTAAATACTTGTAATTCCCTATCTCTATGTTAGTGATAACTTTTTTTTTATTGTTTCATTTTAGTCTTGTTTAGTTGTGCGCTACCTATTACATTGATCTGTGTTAACTTTTTTTTTCTATCTAGTTCTAGTGTAATCTTACTTATTATGGTTTGGCAGGACTTGTTTTTTTTTGTTACTTTTTCCTACGTTTAGTGGGGAGAAAATTAACTGCGTCAGTTTATTTTTTTTTGTAAGTAGGGGGGAGATATTTGGATATTTCAAAGCGTTAACTTGCAATAAGTGAAATTGCGTACATATCATCCATCATGATGTTATTTTTTTTCTTTTCTTCGATTTATACAGAAAAAAATAGAAATGGCCAGTAACTAGCATATACGGGATTAAATTTCAGCTAGATTTAGAGAATTATGTGGTTTAATTAATTCCACTATAGAAAGGGGTCAGCCACAACCTATCCCATATGTGCAACCCATATATAGGATGTGCAACCGTATAGGAATAACACACAATGCGCTCCTATACAAAACGATTTAGAGGGTAGTCAACGTTTTATACCGAATAGCCGACAACCATATTTTTGAGTTGGTCCGCAACAGGGCTATACAGGGTGGCTCAATGTTCGACCAAAACATTTCGCTATTACCTCAAATAAGGTCTATCACATCTAGAGGTTCTTCAGGGATACATAGTGGTCCATCTAGAAGCACCTTACAGGGTGATCACTTTAACTCCATTAGAGGGTAGTCAATTGAATTCATCTACGCTAGGTGGAATCTCTGATATCCAGTTTAGTGGAATACAGGGTGGTCTCAATTTTGATGATCAAGCGGGTTCATCAAATTTACAGAGTAACCTATCAAATTTGCCGGTTGGTTCATCAAATCTACAAGAGGATTTAATTACTAGGCAGACTACGGTAAATAGGTAAATGTACGGTATGATAGATACCCGAGTCAAATACGTCCTTCCGAAATACAAAGTGGTTATCGTAATACAGCCGCGAGTCAAGATGTTCGTGTATCTTATGATTTAATCGATCTTGATCCACGTCCACGAACTGTTAATGGTAACATCCAAACATGCAAATTATGAAAATTTACAACTCGGTTTCTTGTAAAATATAATTCATCTGGAAAAGCAATTTTTGCTGTAATGTGCTAGCCTCTACGAAGCCATTCGCCGCCAATGGCAAAATTCTAAACGTGCGTCGGGATCAAAATGTTCCAAGTTCTTGAGCAGTTTTTCCTAAAAGTTCGAATTGAGGCCTCGGCAAGAACTAATACCCTTTCCTAATATTCCTTTAATCCTTAATCCCTTGTTTCTTGAAAATGGCAGCCGAAACGTCGAAATAATAATTACAGACGGATTCAACCCGGACTTTAGACTCTTCTATTCATACCACAGACTAACAACCCTAACCTAATTTTTCCCAATTATACTGATCCGTCTCCTTACAAGTGCTCGCCGTTCTGTGTTGCGAACTTCCGTGGTCACCCCATCATGGATCGCAATGGGTACGACCTGCGTACGGCTACGTTGGCCACACTGCCGGGTACGGGCGGTACGGATCGGCGAAGTTGATGCTGCTACCTGCTCCCTTGTTTTTAATAGAGGACAGTCAGAGGTATCCCAGTCGCAAAACCACGCAAATGGCACAGCAATGAAAACAGGAAAAGAACAAAATAAAAAAGGCTTGAATCAAGAAACGAGTCTTAGTTTCTGACTAGTGGTACTGATTTAATGGATTTTATGAGCACAAAGTACAAAATACCATACCTACCCTTAATGTTAGGCAGCCTTCGGTGATAATTATTTTCAACCCAAAATCCACCAAAATAATTATAATATAATAAATGGTTCTCGTATATATCGTTCAAAATAATTATAATATAATAAATAATTATATAATAATATCAAAATAATTCTCACTAAACGACACTGCCTCTACCAAGGAACTAAGATGTCTAACTTTTTTGTACCTTTATGCCCACAAAAAAACCCTTAAATTCGTAGCAGTTTTAGTTTAGCATTCTGTCTTTCACTCAAATGTCAACGCTCATATATGCAGCCTAGCCATTTATTATATAAATAGTACGGGGCCGCAACCCCATCAACACATAAGAGAGTATTCCATGTGGGCCTATTTGTTTAAAATCGTAACAACACCCCTCCTACCTGAACAAAATATTCCTGAAATTTTCTCTACATTTAAAATACACAAAAAAATCATACGTAAAAATAAAAATTACAATTTAATCTAAATAACGTTCATACATTTGACTACTACTAGAAATATCTACAATCAATCTTACCTCCTATCTCACCTCATAATCGGGAAAATAAGACAAAAATAAAATGGAAAAAACGACAGGCAAATGAAACAATAGAATATCTAGTTCTCCGGTGGACGTGCCTTCAAATCTTTCGCCTGCCACACTTCAATGTTTTTACTAGAATCGTCTCTCAATCCATAAGTCCAGGGTGATTGGTGATGGTAAGAGGACCTTTAAATTTGGGCGCGAGTTTGGCAGTGAAGTCTTGGGTTTTGTCGGAGATTACCGGGTTTCTCCGCCAAACTTGTTAATTTACATCAAACCCGTAATTTCTTCGGCGGAAGTTATAAATATTTTTGCTGTTTTCATAGGCCTTCCTAAGCATTTCTTCAAGCCGCGGAATACTTGTACAAAAGCATTAGATTTTACCATGGTTTTAGTTGCGCCGCGATCAAAATTTATAGTAGTATCGTCCAAGGGATGTTTTCATTTTTCAGACAAAAGTATCTCACGGCAGAAATTTATATAAAGTTGGTTATCATGTCGGTAACTTCATATCGGGCGGAACGAATAGCGCACGCGATTTTGGAAATATCTACACCGACATTATCAACTTAAGGCAGAATTTAGTCTAATACATAATTAAATCTAATTATTTTTGATACGTGAAACCACAAGCTATAACAATTAATTTATAATCATTAGAATAGTTTTAACTATTCATAATATTTAACTATTCTTCAATTTCTTATCTCTAAAATATATACAACGTTTCTGCCATAAGTTTGTATATACATACCTCGATACTAAAAAATACAACAAAAAAGTACCTAAAATGCTCAATAAAGAAAAAAATTGTAATTAACATCCTACTACCTCTCCTCTACGCTAATGGTCACATTCATAACATACTCAACATTACCACAGACTTACCATGAGTAGGTCATAGTAGCTAGATGACGGCTTCAATAAGATTAGAAAAGAAAGTATAAATTAATAATAAAAATTAATCCGTGTTTGGATTGTTATTCGTTTATCTCGCCAGAATAATAACACGCTGTCAACATCATTAAATTAATCTCAGGTCAACAATACAAGCCCTTAGCTAATTTTAAACATGTCAGCATTAGAAGCTGACAGTCTCAGGCCTATGTTTTAAAATGTAAACGGAAGTGTTTCTTTGTTTTAACAAAAAGAATTAACACTGCGAAAATAACTGACCGAACGGTGAACTGATTACACTGTTAATAAAATTCGATTGGCACTTTAAATTCTTTCATAATATATATCATGAGTATATTTCAGTTACTTTCCACATCACTAAATTGATAAAATATTTGATAGTAAATTACTTCAAATATTTTGTATCATCAATTTAATTCCAAATGCATTTCGAAGTACAGTCACCCCTTAGGTAGGTATTTACTAAAAAGCTGGCTCTTATTCTACTCCGTAAAGTTTTACTACAGAAAAAGAACGTGTAATCTTTCGGTGTTAAATTGTATTAAAAAATGTAAAAATTCTGTTTTACGTTTATTGAACTAAGAACTTTAGTCTCATGTGATGATCTTATTGGAGTATTTTAGAATTTGGTTTAACAACCCAGATGTTTCTGTCAAATAATTTTTGTATAAAATGTTTGTCTCTCCCGCACACTAAATTTCGTCACTTATCACAAGAAATTGAAAAATATATACTTTGTCAGACACATATTGCTACTAGTTTCATTATAACACATATTCTCTTTTTCAGGTTATGATGGGCGAGAACAGGTATGATTTGATAAACGATAATTCCTTAGATGGGTAAGTACGCATAACAAATCATTTTTATATTGTTTAACAATGGTTTGAATCCTTCGATGAGAAAATAGAACCCAGATCATCAAAAAATTAGGTTAATACGATTTTATAAAACAAAATTTAATATAACGGCATCAAACGCGATAGGTGTTCATTCCTGTTCTTTGATATATCAGATATAGTAGAATTATTTTATGAAGACCAAGTCGGCAATAAATCGTGCGACAAAGACAGATGCATGTCTGACTATCTTCCATACCAATCCGATCTGAATAAAAGACACAGACCTGCCTATAAATCATATGCGCGCGCCGCTTATAATAGTATTACTGAACCAAATACATAACTTTTACCTCTTGTCCTGCTCCTCCCTATGAGTATAAACAAGGACAGTTTCTAAAAGAGTGGCGAACGAAGGGTCGTCAGAATATTACAGATCGGAATTTGGTTCAAAAGTTTTAAATGTTTGAATTGTCGAGATTATAAACTAATGTATAAAATGTCACGAGAAGTGTTAAATTCGCAAAGCCGAAGGTTAGTTTTAAATGTTATCGAATATTTCCAAAACCAAAAAGAGAACAATACAGAAAATATGTCTGTAATTAAATGTGCATCTGAGGCATTAAAGTTTAAGTCAGAGTACCATAACAAGAATTAGACAACAAGAACCCTCTGGAACAAAGAAGCCGGTAAGTTTAGTATATTTAAATATATTGTATAAGGGAAATAAATAGAAATATTTGTAAGATCCCAGAATAGACTCATTTATATTTTTAGTCCTAAATTTCTTATGTACAAATATATTTTGCAATTAAACTATCTATACATTATAATATAAGCAAAAATTATACATAGACGGGGGGTTTTAAAATAAACAATCAAATTTTGGGATGAAAAGTTAGAATATTTTTTTTAAGAAAAGCTAGTGTACGTACTATTTAAATTACTCTACCTGTATAATATGCAAGTCAGCTATACAGAATGTGTACTTTATTTATTTCCGTCTAGCGTACCAAAAATAGAAAAGCTCCAAAAAGTCAAGATATGACAGAAAATGAAAAATGTGAGATCAGAAGAATTATATATAACATGATAGAAAGAAAGGAACACATGACGTTAAAAAAACTATGTCAAGAACTAATTAATAAACACATCATAGCAGTTAGTGTTTCAAGTTTAAGAAAAATACTAAAAACCATAGGTTTTAAGTATACAACTGACTGTGGAAGACGCGCATTAATGAAAAGTCACAAATAATTTTAAAACGCGCAAAGTTTTTGAAAAATTACATGGAAAACATATTGTCAGATAATCCATTAGATGTAATATTTCTAGATGAGACATGGGTTTTTCAACACGGCAGTGTTATTAGAACCTGTCACGACGCAGATCCCAAATCATTACTGAACAAAAAAGGAAATGAGAGAAAAAGATACATAATTCTTCATGCTGGGAATAGGGACGGCTTTATAAATGAGGCTGGTATTATATTTTCAACAAAAAACAAGTTTGCTGACTATCACGACAATATGAATGCCGAACTGTTCGAAAAATGGCTAGAAGAGCAACTACTCCCTAGACTAGAGAGACCATCTTTAATTGTAATGGACAATGCTCGCTATCACTCTAGACTGAATGAAATTGTTCCAAATACATCTACAATAAAAGACGACATGACTAAGTGGTTGAAAAATAAAAAAATAGACTTTCCAGAAAATGCTTTGAAATATGAGCTATTATATTATGTAAAACAATCTATAAATTGGCCATGTCATATGCCGCAGATGTGTTGATTTGTAAAATGGGTCATAAAGTTTTACGCCTTCCACCATACTACTGTATTTTTAATGCTATTGAGTTAATATGGGCTTAGTGCAAAGATTTTTATAACAAAAATATGGTGGGTCAACAAGAACATAACGAAAAAGCCGTTTTAAACGTGTGGATTCAAGCGTTGCAGAGTGTTACTAAAAGACATTAGGAAGATTGCATCAAACATACAGAAAATATTATTAAGGAATATTGGCAGAAAGAATGTGCTTTAGACGATCAGGTACAACCACTTGTAATAAACATTGGTACAAATTACTCTCTGAGAGTGAATCAGATTTTGAGGCAGATGTCGACCTAAATTAACATTTTTATATTTTACCTATGTACTTATAGTAAAAACCATTTTATATTATATAATTTATATTCATATCATAATATTATCTAAATGTAAAACGGCATCCTATAAAACCTTTAGCGGCATACTATAAGAATGTTAAAAGCATGCTATAAAAATATAAATTGCATTTCAACTATAATGTCCTAATAGTCTAGTGATCAACACATGGGTACCATATTACAAATATTTAATAAATGTTTTAAACCAGTTTCTGTGTATTCCATTTATACCCTCATTCTCATTACCATAATCCGCCCCTGTACTGCAGACCTGACCTAAGTATAACTATCGACACACTCAATATTTACTGTCTTTGTCTGATTTATGCAAGTTTAAAAATACGTACGTATCAGTGCACTTCAGTCGTTTTAAAGGTGACCAAAGTAAAATTCTTTTACTGCATTCGCGTGGGAGAAGGTAAGCTATACATTGCTCTTTGTCACACGGTTTATTGCCGACTTTCTCTTCATAAAATAATTCTACTATATATAATACTAGATGAAGTGACTAACGACCTGATGATAATGGAAATTTGATTAACGAAACGCAGTTATGATGTAGTATAATGCGCTTGTGTAATTATAATCTATTATTTTTCGGATCGGATTATTTTGATTTTTGTCTTGAAATTGTGATAATTTTTTTGTATCTAAGTGGTACTGAAGTTTAAAATATGGTAACAAAATATTTTTTATTCTAACAGAAGTAAAGAAATCGTGAGTCTTCTCTATATGAGATTTGACTAGATCATTTTAACCAATTCGTATATTAAAATAAATAAATAAATAGAAAATACAAAAACAACTAAGTATTCATTTTGTATTGTGTGGGTTTTCTATTATAACTATGCATTTCTTCCATTATTTTTTTTAACTGTTTATCTCGTAAGGAAATTTTATTTTACTGCTCTTGATAACTTACCATGTTTTTTTTTTAATTTTATACAATCCACAAGAAATGACGAAAGAAACGAAGAAAACCATGAAACAAATAAAGAAGAAAAACATGAATACTCATTTTTTTCGTTGGTAAGTTTTCCCTCATAATTCATTATTAACTAATAATATTCACCTCCAGTAAATACTATTTCAAATCAAATATCGTGTATTGAAGTAAGAAGCATGAAATATTTGATTTTGGAGGTTTATTTTTATGGTACTATACACCTATAGAGTCACGCGATGTTTGAAGATGGGTTAACGAAGTGCCTACCACTGGAGCCGAATTTTCATTTTTCATATTTTTAACGCATCAATGAAACTTCGCATTATTACTTTTATATTTTCGAAGATTTAAATCACAGTACCTACGTGATATTGTAATTAAATGATTTCAACTAATGTTTAACAGAATAGAATGGTATTATCGGAAAAAACATGACTAAATAACAGAAAGGAGCGACAATGTCAAATGCAATGAAAACGGTGTTTTTAGGAATAAAAAAAATTTAGGAATAAAAAAAATGGAGGTGAAATTAAATCGTAACAATTTGAATTCAGTAGCGTGTAGATCCTCCTCTAACTCCTATTACTGCTTGAATTCGTCTGAGCATGATATTGATTGTGGTGAATAGTTTCCTAAGGAATATTCTCTCATTCCTGTTCGAGTTTCTTAAGAGTTATAGCGGCAGATATGTGGAGCATAACTAATCGTTTTAGTGGATCCCATAGATTTTCTATGGGGTTCATATCTGGAATTCTTGATGGCCAGTCCATAGTTGGAATATTCACAAATCGAAGGTAGCGCAGTTCCTCTGTAGCAACGTGGAGCCGAGCATTATCCTATATAAAAATGAAATTGTCCCCAACGAAAGGGACAAATGGCATCACATGTTCTATTACGATGTTTTCTACGTAGAAATGTGCAATCATAGATCTCCCCCGTATAAGAGCCAAATCCGTATGACCATCAAAACAAATTCCTACCCAGAACATTATTGATCCACTAAAGAATAGAGAATGGATCCTCGAAGAAATATAGCAGGCAGCAACCTTTCTCCTGGTCTCCGCCAGACTCGTTGACGTCCATCTGGCCAAATTAAAACTTACTGTCATTTTGTCTCAGAACAAAACTCGCTTCCTGTCGTCAATGGTCTAATTTACGTGTTCTCTTGCAAAACGGAGTCTAGTAACTCTATATTCCCTGGGGAACAATGGTACAGTTGCTGATCTTCTACTATCCAATACTCCTTCTCATTAAGTCTCTTCCTGACCGTTCGTCAAGAAATTGCTACATTTCGAGTTGCCGCCAGGGCTCTGCTTAGCTCTGAACTGGTCGAATGCCTGTGTCTTAAGGCGACTTGCATCAGACAGTAAGGGATTCTACAGTAACTTTCGTTCACAGTAACATAACTGTTCGACTAATTGTTGATTTTCTAACTCCTAACAAATTAGCCACATATCGCTGGCTACGTCCCTTGTCAACCAGAGTTATCGCTTTCATTGCTTCATCTTCTCTTAAGTTACGTGGACGATTAATTAGTTCTACTCTAAATATACTGGAGGAAATGTTTCATTAACTTGATGTTATCGTGTTTTACAAATCACTTTACAGCGTTAAAAGTATTATTAACAAATAATTACAAAATGTTAATTTACATCTGTCAAACAATTGTAATTGTTTATCAGTAGTGATCCTACGAAGAAGAGAATATCCTACGCTATCTATTTGCATAAAATGTTTAAGGATTTAAAACGGAAAAGTTTTACTGATTTATTTTTGTCCAGGAGTGGATATGTATATAGTTAAATATGTTTTGTATCTCTTAGTACAGATTTTCGACGGGATTTGACAAGTTCCTCCTAACCCTAGGCATACTGGGAGCATTCGGAACTGGCGTTCTGCAACCATTTAACCCCATTCTATTTGGTAAATTAACAGGCGAAATAATCGACTATGTGCTGATATCTGGAAATCCCAAGAGTACGGATGAAGAAATACAAATAGCAAAGGGCATTTTTCTAGACAGCATTCAATATTTTGCTGTAATGAATTCGTTGATCGGCATTGGGATGTTCGCATTTAGTTATATATCAACTGAGACATTCAATTATTCCGTCATGAGACAGGTAAATAAGTTACAACTTTATTTTTTACTGCTTATTTATGTATATTTATTATCGATGTTATTTTAATTTGGTTATCAGAGATATTCTAGTATTCATCGTCAATAAACAACTGTTATCTTTGTATTTAGCTTTCAATTGCCTTTTCCCCTTTATCGCTTTGAATTATTTAAAAATAATTACCAAAAACTAATACGTGCACAATAATTCGTTCTTAAAAATTTTATACGACTATACCTTCTCAAATATGCTACGAACAATAGTAAAGCAATCAAATCTTGGAAGTTTTCTGCTAGCCTGTTGACCCTTAAATGTATCCATCATTATATTATATCTAATTATATCGATCACTTTGCAGTGGTCATATTTGCAAGTATCTATTAATATGCTATTTAAGAAATATGAAACATGTTGTTATAATCGTTCGCATCACCCATGCATATTTGGCATATAGTATTCAAGGGAATAAAAATGGAATAAGAATCTATGAACCTAACCTAAGAATATTCCCCTTTAAATAGCCAAAACTGGCACACTATGCCATCAAACTGTGGAATTTAAATGACCTAGTGACCAACTTTACTAAATTTAAGTGGAGGACAGCCTTGGCAAATCATCAATATGTAAAGTCAAGCAACGGTTGCTGTGGTCAGTCTTTCGATAATCTCCCCCATGCAGAAAAGGCCCAAAGAGAGTCGCCTATATAGCATAGCTTCTTGTAAATCTTTATATCATTGTAGACGCAGAAGCTATACAGAATTTTTATGTAAAAGGTAACTATCTATTTCTAGTGTAGGGTTTATGTTTTTCTCTATGGGGAATAAATTTTCAAAGACAATTCCACCTTGGAAGTAGTTCAATTGTTTCGAGAAGTCTTCCTTGATGTTTAAATCTTCTATTCCACGTGTGAAAAATGTAGAGTACAAAGGGAATAATCAGTCTCTACCACTTGGTGATTGGCTTTGGTATTATATCGACACACAGAATAGGTCGATATTAAATTCCGAAATGATCTAAAACCCTCCATTGTTAACAAGTTATCTCCAATATAACTGAATGTCTTCAGTAATATGAATAACAAAAAAGTCATCGCTTAATACTTTCATGACTCTTAATTTATTTTTACTCAAAACTTTATTTGTTTACTAATTATTTTAATAAAAAAATCGAGTAATATTTTTTTGGAAACTCTCAGAAATATAAACGAAATGGAAGTTAATAACATGGAATATCGTCAACTGAGAATAGAACAAAAATACAATAATGAAAGTACATTATAAAATCGTTCCCTACCTTAAACCTAAACCTTCCCTACATTGATCACTTTTTCATTGTTTTTGTTACATTAATACCCATGCTTTGCCCTCAAAATGCATTTACAGTTAGATACACCAACAGTACATCAGAAACTTAACTGATGAGACGCGTTTAACGAAACTTATGCAATACGAGGAGGTACCCAAAATAAACCGAACTGATGTTGTGATGGGCCGAGTTTTTGTAGTACCGAATTCTGCCGCTAGGAGCGTATAGAGCTACCATTCCCGAATCAGTAAGTCAAGCGTTGTCGCTATAGAAGGTTCTGTTCGGCTTGTGTGAATTTTTTAGTGAGAGTTTTGTCTGCTCGTCGTTTTTGCAATTGCTAATTCTCGTGAACAGCGCGAGACGCAAGTTTTACTTCTTGCTCGGTGAAACTGGCACAGAAACTCTTGATATGTTGAAAACGGCCTACAAGGATGATACTATTGGGACAACTCAGGTGTTCGAGTGGTTTTACCGTTTCAAAAGAGGTGAGATGTCAGTTGATAACAAACCTCGCTCTAGTCGTCTTTTCGCGACTCGAACTGATGAAAATATTGAAAAAATTCGCGAAATCATCCTGGAAGATCGACGACGGACCATTAACGAAGTTATGGAGCCGTCTGTATTGACTTTCAATTCAGTTCAGCGAACTTTAATGGAAGATTTGGGAATGGAAACGGTGGATGCCAAATTCCCCTTGTTGTGGCCCTGTCTGTGCGCCAATTTTTGCCCCAAAATGGCATACCCCTCTGCCCCTTATTCACTCGACCTTGCCTCCTGCGATTATTTTTCCCCGAATGAAAAGAGACATAAAAGGAAAGCATTTTGCTGACGTTGCTGAGGCGAAGAGAAAACGATGGAGGCGCTGTCGGGCATCACAGAAGACGAATTTCAAAAATGTTTTGAACAATGGAATAAAAGATTAGACAAGTTTACTAGTGCTAGTGGAGAGTATTTTGAAGGAGATTGAAGGTTTTTTGTTTAAGAAATAAATAGCAAAAATTTAAAAAAAATAATTTTGGTTTCTTTTGGATACCCCCTCGTACATACTTCGTATATTAAATATTTTTATGTTTTATTCAGTTTGGTTATGTTTTATATAATCGTACCATTTTTTAATATACGCTTTACTTAATTCTAGATATTCAAAATACGACATTTCTACCTCAACAAAATATTAAATCAAGACGTGGGATGGTATGATGTTAACCAGACTGGAGACTTTGCCAGCAGGATGTCTGAGTAATAACAAAACTAAAACCCAACACCTAAAAAACTTCGTTAAGTTCAGATATTCACTTCATTTTGTAAATACAACTATTTTATTATAACTAATTTAGGTTACTTCTTCTACTGTTAACAAAATTAAACAATAATAGAAATATGAAAATAGAGTGCATTTACTAGAAATTATTTATGTGTTTAGCAAAGATTTCGGACCTTTATTTAAAGCAAAAATTAAAAGATTAAGTTTGAAGTCATTATAACTTTCAAAAAATAATATAAACTGATGAAATGCGAGAAAAATATAACCTTATGGGATTTTTTCATTTTTATATAAGTGTGAATTTTTATTAGAGATTTTCATCTTCATATTTTCATCTTCATATTCATTGAAAGATAAGTGGGCTGAAACTTCTCTATCAGTGATAATATATCCATAAATATTACACAGTGAATATTCAACTTACGAAGAATATTTAATTGCCAGTTCATCTCAATGAAATTTATTTTATCTCAACGAAATTCATGTCGTTTTGAATTTTCAGCGACTTGTCCAAATTAGAAGACGGAATAGGCGAAAAAGTTCCGATGTTCATAAACTTCCAAGTGGTCTTTGTAGTTTCTCTAATTGTGGCCTTTGTGAAAGGTTGGAAGCTGGCTCTTGTTTGCTTGACGTCGTTGCCGGTATCCATAGTTGCCATCGGTGTAGTAGCAGTGGTAAGTAAAAATCTGTTTTAAAATTCATGAGTGTAATATCGTAAATTAAGCTGATATCGATAATAAATAATATAAAATTAAATCGTTATGATTGAGCTTAAGGCAAAAACACAGCGCAGATTCCTTTCACTAACTATGAATTCTTCCAATAGTTTTCCAATAATCGTAGGTGTAAGAGATCTTGTGGTAGGATTTGTGGTAATTTTTTCTTCTCTAGTCACTTTAGTTAACATTTCTGTCATCACACAAATCGTCTTGCTCTTAACTTTTTGTTATATATTTGGAAACAAATAAAACTTAATCCAATAGTCATTTAGGCCTTTAGCAGTATTGCTTGCAAATTTACGTCCATTTTCTTCCAGATCTCTTTTTTAATAGTAGAATGTTTCGTTGCGTGCCATCTCAACTTGACTTCATCATATTTCCAGAAATTTCCTCACATGATTATCGCCTTCCACGCAGAAAATTGGATTTTAGACTCTTAGAATATGTAACTCTTCACTAACCGAATGAATAGGTTCTCTTTTAGTGGGAGTATTTCAAGAGATGCACCAGATTCTATCATCAATCACTCACAATTATATTATTACCTTGGTGTAAACAATGTCAAAAGCCATACGTTAGATATATTTTTCATCATCTACTTTCCCAATTCCTTCAACATGTTTATGCATTATTTTGTTTTCATAGCCTTCTTTCACCTTTTATAAATTCTTTACGTTACTTCAACTGTTTATTCCAATATCTTAAAACAGTACGATGTCTATCTTGCTGTTCTTATTATTCCCTAACATTAACATTATTCCCAGCCTTATGTTTTTTTCTTATTACTTTTCCGCACTCCACTATACGCGAAAAAGTATTGTAATCGTGTAAAGTAATAAACAGTTTTAAAACCTTCAAACGGACTTTTCCGCAGGTAGAATATCTCTATCTCGGAATTCAGTAGCCGAGAGAAAATAAACACATGTATTTTATGCGACAGTTTTACTTTATTAAATTTTTTTTCAAATAGTCTACCATCTCAAAATCAATAGGTGTCATCAGGGAGACGTCCCCGATCAGAATTAGTCAAAACCCGATCGATCCGACACGATTTAGTTAAGTTATCGTGCTAACAAGAATAAATGCCGACGACAACGACACACACACACACAGACAAATTTCTTTAAAAAACATGTTACTTTTCCGCACTCAACTATACTAGCGGCAAAATAATCGTGTAAAGAAAAATGGGAGAGAAATTTTTTTTTTCGTTTACATTTCGTTTTTCGGCCTAAATACAAAAAAATTGTTTTTAAAAATTTTTTTCTGTGTGTGTCGTCGTCGGCATTAAAATTTATTGTTAGTACGATAACTCAACTAAATCGTGTTGGATCGATCGGGTTTTGGCTGATTCTGATCGAGGACGTCTCCAAGATGACACCTATTGATTTTGAGGTGGATAGGACACACCCCACCCTGTTCATGGGTCTATTTGAGAAATTTCTTTTGTTAGCACTATAACTCAACTAAATCGTGTCGGATCGATCGCGTTTTGACTAATTCTGATCGGGGACGTCTTCCACACGACACCTATTGACTTTGAGGTGGATAGGACACACTCCACCCTGTCCATGAGTCATGAGAAAGCATGATGGTGGACTATTTGAGAAATTTTTCTTGTTAATACGGTAACTCAACTAAATTGTGTCGGATCGATCGGGTTTTGACTGATTCTGATCGGGAACGTCTCCCAGACGACACGTATTGATTTTGAGGTGGATAGGACACACCCCATCCTGTCCATGGGTCATGAGAAAGCACGACGGTGGACTATTCGAGAAATTTTTTTTGTTAACACGATAACTCAACTAAATCATATCAGATCGGTTGGATTTTGACTGATTTTGATCGGGGACATCTTCCAGACGACACCTATTGATTTTGAGGTGGATAGAACACACTGTACCATGTTCATGGGTCAAGAGAAAGCACAATGGTGGACTATTTGAGGAATTTTTTTTTAGCATGATCACTCAATTAAATCGTGTCAGATTGATCGGGTTTCAACTGATTCTGATTAGGTACGTCTACCAGACGACATCTATTGATTTTGAGGTGGATAGGACACACCCCACCCTGTCCATGGGTCATGAGAGAGCACGATGGTGGACTATTTGAAAGAAGTAAAACTATCGCATAAAACACATATTCTGCATTTGTGTGTCGGTTTATTTTTTCTCGGCCACTCAATTTCGAGATAGAGATGTTCTACGTGCGGAAAGTCCGTTTTGAGGTTTTAAAACTGTTTATTATCAATATGTATACAAGCACGTCGAACACACTCCCTTGGATATAACCATATAACCAAATAATAGAGTGATGACAGTTCAAGGACATCTCATAGGATCGTGTTAGTTTCATATATATTTCTCTTTCTAATTGAGATCTGCCCCCACTATTTTTAACTTATGTGATGAAGCATTATTATGATGAGAATATAATTAATACCTGCAAAAGAAAAACAAACCAATAAAATATTCAATTTTGTTTTAAATCAGTTATAAATATCTGTCTTCCCAAAATATTTTAAGATATATTACAGATCCTGATACATAAAACAGTTTACAACACCTCCATCTCACTGGTTCTATAAAATGAATATTCCAAAGGAATCATGAAGTCTATAATTATATTTGTGATCCTTTGCGTAGGATAAATAAATAACATTTTTGACAGATGTAATAAAGATTAACTATATAACGTATAGCTGAAAGTATAGTTAATATAGAAAATGTTGAATCCTGTCATTATTTGGTTTATAGTTATTTCAGGTTCTATAGAATACGAAGTCCTTATTTTAAACTCATTAACATTATTTTAAAGAACAGTAACTTATAAGTCGGGAATCGAAAAAGGAACCACCAAACCGCAAAGCGGTTATCAAGTAGTTCCCGAATAGCAAGGCTATTACATAATCGCTATAGGAAACAACTACTCATCGGGCTAAAGCCCCGCTAGGCATTGAATTACATATACCTAATAGCGATCCTCGACCCCTTTCTCGTGTTTTTGCACTATCATCAAGGTTTCAAAAAAGAAAATCCGCCACGGGTAGTATTCAACATCTGTCTCAGATGGGAACCGAACGACAGACAGCTGTTTCGAACTTATTAGTTTTCATCAGTGCCGTACACGGTATGCCGATCCAGGACAAATGCCGAATTAAATCCGTGGGGTATTCATCTAAATCGATACGATTCATGTCAGTAATTTATAAGTCGGGAATCGAGAAAGGAACCACCAAACCGCAAAGCGGTTATCAAGAAGTTCTCGTATAGCAAGGCTATTACATAATGACCATAGGAAACAACTGCTTCTCGGGCTAAAGCCCCCAAGGTTTCCATCCAGGACAGATGTCGAATCTTACCCGTGGCGGGTTCCTTTTCTGAAACCTTGTCTGATTGTGCAGAAATACGAGAAAGGGATCGAGGATCGTTATTAGGTATAATTCAATGCCTGGCGGGGCTTTAGCCCGAGGAGTAGTTGTTTGCTATAGCGATTATGTAATGCGTTGCTATTCGGGAACTACCTGATAACCGCTTTGCGGTTTGGTGGTTCCTTTCTCGATTCCTGGCTTATAAATTACTGACGTGAATCGTATCGATTCAGATGAATACCCCACGGATTTAATTCGGCATTTGTCCTGATTTCCATTTCTCACACAGACTAACGTGATACATCTAAGTAATGATTAAAATTGTTTAACGAAATTCTCCACTGGCGTGATACTGGGGGATCGGCACCCCCTCCTCCCCTCCCAATCTTCGGCGCCACTGGATATTTTACAAAGAAGATTCAATTTTTGGATTTCCTGTTTAATTTAGGTAGTAATAGTAGTACCTAAAGTAGTAATAGTAATAGTAGTATAGTAATAGTAGCTAGTAATTTAAAAATTACTCTTGCAAGTTTTTGATTTATGGCTTCGTTTTTGAGATACTTATTTTATTTAAAGTGTTGCAAGCAGGCCATACCTTATGACTGCCCTACCAAGAAAATACGATATTAGAGGCCAACATTTTTTAAATTTTATTACTTACTGGACATAATGTACATCAAAGATAAAAAAAAAGCTAATAAATAAATAAATACACTAATAAGTTCTCAAAATGTCGATTTGGAAGCAGCTATTCATTCGTGTAGCAATAAAAGCTGCACTGAATTAAAACAATCGAATACGCCCTGACTTGCCAATCGGACTAATAAATGAGAGGATCAAGTGATCCTCAGTCATTTTTATTTTGACATTTGTGATATATTTGTTACTTGTATCTGTTGGGTTTGAAGACGACAATGAAAACACGAGAAGAGGTGGTGGAACGTATTGAAGAGGCGTCCCGTCAACTGAAAAGAAATCGTCCTCAAATCTTAGCGGCAATTAATTCCGTGGCCAAAAGAGTTCAAAAATACATTAAGGTCGGTGGATTATATTTTGAGAACTTATTAGTGTAATTATTTGTTTATTTGCTTTTTTTGTATCTTTGATGTACATTATGTCTAGTAAGTAATAAAATGTTTAAAAAAAATGTTGGTATCTCATATAGTATTTTCTTGATAGTTCAGTCATAAGTTTTGATCTGCTTGCAACACTTTAAATTAAAATAAGTATCTCAAAAACGAAGCCTTAAATCAAAAATTTTCAAGGCTATTTTTTTTTCTAAATTAAACAGGGAATCCAAAAATTAAATCTTCTTTGTAAAATATCCAGTGGCGCCGAATACTGGGAGGGGAGAAGGAGCTACCGATCCCCCCATTACCTACACCACTGGAGAATTTCTTTAAATGATTTTAATCATTACTTAGAGATGTACTACAGTAGTCTGTGTGAAAAATTTGATGGAAATCGATTGAGTGGTTTAGAAATTATGATGAGAAAACCAGTCTTTTTTTACAACTTGACACCCTGTATCTTTATTAGGAAACATTTTTGAATAGTTTTCTTATAAAAGTCTACTTTTTTACTTTTTTCTTGTTGTTCTATCACCTATTAAAATTAATGACGTTTAACCTGGACCACCCGGTATACGATATATAATATAATTTATGAGACTATATAAAGGGTGGTCCAACCAAAACGCACGATATTAATCGTAAATAAAACAAAACATTTTCAGAGAATTATCTTAATATGTTTTATTATGATAGAAGGATCTATGACAATTATGTGTGAAACAAAATATCGGCCAAATGCTCGCCACAGCTTTGGTGGCATACCTCTATCCGATGGTCTATATTTTCAATGACTCTGAGACATAATTGAGGTTCAATGTCGTTAATGTGCCAAATTATCTCATCCTTTAGCTCTTGAATTGTTCTTGGCTTATTGACGTACACTTTTTCTCTTAAATATCCCCAAAGAAAGAAGTCCAACGGTGTCAAATCACATGATCCTGGCGGCCAATTAACATCGCCACGACGTGAGATAACACGGCCATTGAATTTCTCGCGCAAAAGTGCCATTGTTTCGTTGTCTGTGTAGCAAGTGGCACCATCCTGTTGGAACCACATATCGTCCAGGTCCATATCCTAAATTTCTGGCCACAATTGTTGGGCACGACGACGAGTCGAGATTGACGGCTCTTCTGCTACACTATCGCGAACAACAGCAATGTTTTCCGCAGAACGAACTGGGCGAGCTCAACAGGTGTTTTTGCATTTCCTACAGACCCGGTTTGCTGAAATTTGAGCACAATTCTCCCGATTGTGGACACATTTGGTCGATTATGCTGACCAAAAAAGTCACGAAGTGCACGAAATGCATTTTGATTTGAACGCCCATTTTCGTAAAAGACTTCAACAATCTTAACGCGCTGCTCAATTGTGTACCTCTCCATGATTGAATTTGTCAAACACTGAAACAAGGAAATGTCAAATTAAGTTGGGCAAAAAACTTGACGTTAAGGTGTGACTCACAATTAACATCGTGCATTATGGTTGGACCACCCTTTATAATTTTCAATTTACAAAAATAAAAGCTAAAAAATAAAAACGACGCTACTTTTGTGAACTTAAAACAAGGAATTCGTATTATATAAACATAATTACTAACTCAACGTAATAGACCTTTTACATTTCTTGTCCAAATTTCTCAAACCTCAGTACCCAAGACCAGTACCTCACATTCTCAATACCCAAATCTAAATGAAAAAATGGGCATTCAATCGAAAATTGTATTTTAACAAAACATCGCTTTCTAGCTGACCGCGAAATTCTCTCAGAAAGAGTTAGACGCCTACGGTGCCGCAGGATCGATTGCCGAAGAAGTGCTTTCATCTATAAGAACGGTGGTTGCGTTCGGAGGTCAAACGAAGGAAATTAAACGATACGACGAAAATTTGGTATTCGCAAAGAACCTGAGAGATAATATATTTATTTTCACTGTGTGTGTGTGTGTGTGTGTGTGTGTGTGTGTGTGTGTGTGTGTGTGTGTGTGTGTGTGTGTGTGTGTGTGTGTGTGTGTGTGTGTGTGTGTGTGTGTGTGTGTGTGTGTGTGTGTGTGTGTGTGTGTGTGTGTGTGTGTGTGTGTGTGTGTGTGTGTGTGTGTGTGTGTGTGTGTGTGTGTGTGTGTGTGTGTGTGTGTGTGTGTGTGTGTGTGTGTGTGTGTGTGTGTGTGTGTGTGTGTGTGTGTGTGTGTGTGTGTGTGTGTGTGTGTGTGTGTGTGTGTGTGTGTGTGTGTGTGTGTGTGTGTGTGTGTGTGTGTGTGTGTGTGTGTGTGTGTGTGTGTGTGTGTGTGTGTGTGTGTGTGTGTGTGTGTGTGTGTGTGTGTGTGTGTGTGTGTGTGTGTGTGTGTGTGTGTGTGTGTGTGTGTGTGTGTGTGTGTGTGTGTGTGTGTGTGTGTGTGTGTGTGTGTGTGTGTGTGTGTGTGTGTGTGTGTGTGTGTGTGTGTGTGTGTGTGTGTGTGTGTGTGTGTGTGTGTGTGTGTGTGTGTGTGTGTGTGTGTGTGTGTGTGTGTGTGTGTGTGTGTGTGTGTGTGTGTGTGTGTGTGTGTGTGTGTGTGTGTGTGTGTGTGTGTGTGTGTGTGTGTGTGTGTGTGTGTGTGTGTGTGTGTGTGTGTGTGTGTGTGTGTGTGTGTGTGTGTGTGTGTGTGTGTGTGTGTGTGTGTGTGTGTGTGTGTGTGTGTGTGTGTGTGTGTGTGTGTGTGTGTGTGTGTGTGTGTGTGTGTGTGTGTGTGTGTGTGTGTGTGTGTGTGTGTGTGTGTGTGTGTGTGTGTGTGTGTGTGTGTGTGTGTGTGTGTGTGTGTGTGTGTGTGTGTGTGTGTGTGTGTGTGTGTGTGTGTGTGTGTGTGTGTGTGTGTGTGTGTGTGTGTGTGTGTGTGTGTGTGTGTGTGTGTGTGTGTGTGTGTGTGTGTGTGTGTGTGTGTGTGTGTGTGTGTGTGTGTGTGTGTGTGTGTGTGTGTGTGTGTGTGTGTGTGTGTGTGTGTGTGTGTGTGTGTGTGTGTGTGTGTGTGTGTGTGTGTGTGTGTGTGTGTGTGTGTGTGTGTGTGTGTGTGTGTGTGTGTGTGTGTGTGTGTGTGTGTGTGTGTGTGTGTGTGTGTGTGTGTGTGTGTGTGTGTGTGTGTGTGTGTGTGTGTGTGTGTGTGTGTGTGTGTGTGTGTGTGTGTGTGTGTGTGTGTGTGTGTGTGTGTGTGTGTGTGTGTGTGTGTGTGTGTGTGTGTGTGTGTGTGTGTGTGTGTGTGTGTGTGTGTGTGTGTGTGTGTGTGTGTGTGTGTGTGTGTGTGTGTGTGTGTGTGTGTGTGTGTGTGTGTGTGTGTGTGTGTGTGTGTGTGTGTGTGTGTGTGTGTGTGTGTGTGTGTGTGTGTGTGTGTGTGTGTGTGTGTGTGTGTGTGTGTGTGTGTGTGTGTGTGTGTGTGTGTGTGTGTGTGTGTGTGTGTGTGTGTGTGTGTGTGTGTGTGTGTGTGTGTGTGTGTGTGTGTGTGTGTGTGTGTGTGTGTGTGTGTGTGTGTGTGTGTGTGTGTGTGTGTGTGTGTGTGTGTGTGTGTGTGTGTGTGTGTGTGTGTGTGTGTGTGTGTGTGTGTGTGTGTGTGTGTGTGTGTGTGTGTGTGTGTGTGTGTGTGTGTGTGTGTGTGTGTGTGTGTGTGTGTGTGTGTGTGTGTGTGTGTGTGTGTGTGTGTGTGTGTGTGTGTGTGTGTGTGTGTGTGTGTGTGTGTGTGTGTGTGTGTGTGTGTGTGTGTGTGTGTGTGTGTGTGTGTGTGTGTGTGTGTGTGTGTGTGTGTGTGTGTGTGTGTGTGTGTGTGTGTGTGTGTGTGTGTGTGTGTGTGTGTGTGTGTGTGTGTGTGTGTGTGTGTGTGTGTGTGTGTGTGTGTGTGTGTGTGTGTGTGTGTGTGTGTGTGTGTGTGTGTGTGTGTGTGTGTGTGTGTGTGTGTGTGTGTGTGTGTGTGTGTGTGTGTGTGTGTGTGTGTGTGTGTGTGTGTGTGTGTGTGTGTGTGTGTGTGTGTGTGTGTGTGTGTGTGTGTGTGTGTGTGTGTGTGTGTGTGTGTGTGTGTGTGTGTGTGTGTGTGTGTGTGTGTGTGTGTGTGTGTGTGTGTGTGTGTGTGTGTGTGTGTGTGTGTGTGTGTGTGTGTGTGTGTGTGTGTGTGTGTGTGTGTGTGTGTGTGTGTGTGTGTGTGTGTGTGTGTGTGTGTGTGTGTGTGTGTGTGTGTGTGTGTGTGTGTGTGTGTGTGTGTGTGTGTGTGTGTGTGTGTGTGTGTGTGTGTGTGTGTGTGTGTGTGTGTGTGTGTGTGTGTGTGTGTGTGTGTGTGTGTGTGTGTGTGTGTGTGTGTGTGTGTGTGTGTGTGTGTGTGTGTGTGTGTGTGTGTGTGTGTGTGTGTTCCATGAACCATATGAGAATTTTTTTTGTTACCACTATCAATTAAATCGTGTTGGTTCGATCGGGTTTCGACTGATTCTGATTAGGGACGTCTACCAGACGACATAGAGATGTTCTACGTGCGGAAAAGTCCGTTTTAGGGTTTTAAAACTGTTTATTTTTATATAGACTTGGCAACTACAATTCTTGAATGGACTACTTATGTATGACAGAAATGAGGAGAAATATCAAATATGTTCGAGAGATGAGTCGATCATATGACCACAACGCCAAGTTAACAAAATCGTGTTAACAAAAAAAAATTCTCAAATAGTCCACCGTCGTACTTTCTCATGACCCATGGACAGGATGGGGTGTGTCTTGTCCACCTCAAAATCAATAGGTGTCGTCTGGGAGACGTTCCCGATCAGAATCAGTCAAAACCCGATCGATCCGACACGATTTAGTTGAGTTATCGTATTAACAAAACAAATTTCTCAAATAGTGCACCATCGTGCTCTCATGACTCATGGACAGGGTGGGGTGTGTCTTGTCCACCTCAAAATCAATAGGTGTCGTCTGAGAGACGTCCCCGATCAGAATTAATCAAAACACGATCGATCCGACACGATTTAGGTGAGTTATCGTGTTAATCTCAAATAGACTCAAGAGAGGGGGTGGTGTATGCTATCCACCTCAAAATCAATAGGTGTCGTCTGGGGGACGTCCCCGATCAGAATCAGTTAAAACCCGATCGATCCAACACAATTTAGTTGAGTTATAGTGTTAACAAGAAATGTCGACGACAACGACGACACACACGCAGCAAAACATTTTTTAAAATTTTTTTTTTGTTTTTAGGCCGATAAACGAAAAATAAACCCAAAAAAATTTTGTTTTTTCACTTTTTCTTTACACGATTACATTGCTTTTCCGCTAGTATAGTGGAGTGTGGAAAAGTAAAATTCTCTTACATATCTTTATGTTTTAGGTATTTTTCAGTGTGATGACTGGAAGTATGAATTTTGGTGCGTCCGCGCCGCTTATAGAAGCCTTTGGCGTATCAAAGGCTGCTGGAGACAAAATATTCGAAATTATTGACCACGAACCGATTATCAATCTATCCAAAGGCAGCGGTGGAAAAATTGAAAACTTTAAAGGAAATATTTCATTTAAAAATGTTCACTTCCACTACCCTTCACGGAAAGATGTACCAGTAAGTGGATAATAAGTATGAATGAAAAACTGTTTCACTGGCATCTATGTACATGCTTTATTTAGCCTAGAAGTGAACGATTTAAATTTAGATTTTATCGGCATCGGTACTAATTTCGCCGATTTGTTACATTTCAGATATTGCGAGGATTGAATCTAGAAATAAATTCTGGGCAAACAGTAGCTCTCGTTGGAACCTCAGGATGTGGAAAATCGACTATTATTCAACTCATTCAACGATTCTATGACCCCGTCGAAGGGGAGGTAACAAATACATTTAACTACTTCATGACGACTTTATTTACTTACAGACACTATGATGCATCAGTAAAATATAAATGCATTTTCTATGTAATATAATGAATTTAAAGTAAGATCGTGAAAAATCGATCAAGAGAATTTTATAACCCTCTTCAACCCCCTGGAGTGACAGTAACGCCTTTAAAGTTTTTAAATGGAACTAAGGTGCATGCCATACCTCATTTGAAAAAGTTTATACTTCTCTATTTAGAAATGTAAGTTTTTTTTTTTTGACTTCCCCATTTTCTTCAAAGAAACAATAAAAATCTGTCTTTGCTGCCGAATGTAATTTATGAAAATGATGATGAAATATTTATGTTATATATTATTAGAAGAATCCCGAATAATGTAGGACTATATTCATTCTACAATTAATGAAATGCGAGTTGGGAGTGCGAAGTTTTCCAAAAGAAACAATCAAAAACTGTCTCTCCTACCGAATGTAAACAATAATGAAGTACTAATATATCAGTAACATATAAGTCCGGAATCGAGAAACAATAGAGAACTACCAAACCGCCAAGCTGTTATCAAAGTAGTTCCCGAATAGCAAGTCTATTACACTCTTGATTTCCGACTTATATGTTACTGACATAGATCGTATCGATAAAGATGTATAGGCCATAAATTTCATTCGGCATTTGTCCTGGATCGGCGTACCGTGTACGGCACTGATGAAAACTAATAAGTTCGAAACAGCTGTATGCCGTTCGGTTCCAATCCGGGACAAATGTCGAATCCTACCTGTGGCGCGTTTTACTGATATATGATTAGAAAAATCCCGAAAAATCTAAGATTATATCTGTTCCAGAACTAATGAAATCTTTCCTTATTTAATATAAATAACGATACATTACACGAACACAATCTAAAAATTAAATTGAAGATCAATTCTATATAATTAGGACTCGTTTTTGACCAGTTATTAACTTTATATCGTAGGTCATCGATTGCGGAATTAAAGAAATACGTAGCATATTATTGATAAATGTCCATAAAGATTTAGGGTCTGTTCTAATGTGTGACTCATTATTTTCATAATAATTTTTATATATACAATCAACATATTAATGCCAATTTTTGGTTCACTTTACCAAATAATTAAAATGGATTCAAATAATCCATGTTACAAAATTATATTATTTGAAACTCGTTATATTTCATAAATCAGGAAATTTCCCTACAAATCTCACAATCTTCGGTATACTTGCGCTATTAAGAGTTTCATAGAAGGCATGTAAACAAAATATAAAGAAGTATAAGTGCACTGCCACAACGAACAACACAATAGATAGTCATTCTTAACGGCAAAGCTAAACTGAATTGATTGTACCTATATCCATTGAAATATCTTAAGACTAAATATTGGCGTAACACTATAGATACTTAGAAATGTAACTTTTAAGTAATATTTTATTTCATGTGGACTTTTTCTCGATTATAATATATATTTTTCTGTTTACAATTTAATTGAAGTTTTTTTTTATCGAACAAAAACTTACAACAAACACAACATATAAAAACGTTTTGTTATTATGTGTACGAGGTGTATTTTCGGACGGGAAGTTTCGTTTTTTGGAAAGAATTTTATTTCCAAGAATATTTATTTTATTAGAAATACTAGAACTCGATCTTTAGGATAGCGTTTAGCTCTCTCATCAATGCGCTTTTAATTTCATCTATGCTTGTAAAGCGGCGGTCCTTTAAGGTTCTATTTATTTTTGGGAACAGAAAAAAGTCACACGGAGTCATATCTGGCGAGTATGGAGGCTGGAGCAGCCTCCATCATTACAGTGTTATTGTTAGCCATTAATTCACGAACAAGCAATGAAGTGTGACCATGTGCATTATCGTGGTGAAAAAGCCATGAATTGTTTCGTCACAAATCCGGCCGTTTTTTTCGGATTGCTTCATGGAAACGGCGTTGAACTTGTAGATAGTCCTCCTTATTGATTGTTTGACCTTGTGGCAAGAACTCATGGTGCACTATGCGGTTAAAGGCGAAGAACTCAGTGAGCACAACCTTTACATGGTCGAGCTTTTTTCGGGTATGGCGATCCACGATGCCTCCACTGGGACGATTGAGCCTTAGTTTCGACGCTATAAACCCATGTTTCATCACCTCTTATGACACATTTCAGTAATTGTGCATCGTTGTTGACTTAATTTCTCCTGAGCAACTTCCATTCGCCGCTGTTTTTGTTCGAAATTCAACAAATTTGGAACAAATTTTGCTGCCACGCATTTCATACCCAAAGCTTCCGAAAAGATTTCATGGCATGAGCCAATTGATATGCCAACATCATCAGCGACTTCTCTGATTGTGATTCGGCAATCGCTCATAATCATTTCTTTCATCACTTTTTCCACGTTTTCATTGGTTGATGATGTGCTGGGGCGTCCAAGGCGCTCGTCACCTTCAACGTCTTCACGGCCTTCTTGGAAACGCTTATGCCACTCGTCAACCCTTGATTCACTCATAGCAGACTCACCAAAAGCAATATTTAACATTTCTAAACATTGCTGCACTTTATTCCATTCTTATAGCAAAATTTAATGCAAATTCTCTGATCCATTTTTTAAAGAAATAAATAATCGGCGATCGTACCAAAACACGTATAGCCTTTTTGACAGCTGACAACAGACTAAACATGGCCGATATGGCTAACAATGTACAGATACTTTTAAACATGTTTACCAACACAACAATGAAAAGATCACGCGAATCGGACTAATACAACCGGCGGAATTACAAAATTTCCGTTACTTTTTAAACACACCTCATATATATATATATATATATATATATATATATATATATATATATATATATATATATATATATATATATATATATATATATATATATAAAACTGTACAATTCGGTCTGATGATTCGCATACATTGTAGCTGTTTGGTAAACACATGGATAGTTATGTGGCGGTAATTTCACATAAATTAGTCGCATTTTCCTCTACGCTCATTTCACTAATCGACTAATTGTTTCAGATATTCCTGGACGATCGAAACTTGACCGATCTAGATCTAACATGGCTGAGAACTAAAATAGGGATGGTCGGTCAAGAACCTGTTCTGTTCGGCACGACGATAGCTGAAAATATAAAATATGGAAACAACGATGCTACCCACGATGATATTGTAGAAGCAGCGAAAAAAGCGAACGCACACGAATTTATCAAATTCTTACCGAAGGGATACAGTACGTTGGTTGGTGAAAGGGGAGCTCAGTTGTCCGTTGGTCAAAAACAACGTATAGCAATTGCAAGGGCGTTAGTGAGAAATCCGTCGATATTATTGTTGGATGAGGCCACTTCGGCGTTGGACAACAATAGCGAAGCAAAAGTTCAGGTCGCCTTAGATTCGGTAATGTATTTATGCATAAATGAGTTTGTTATATAGAGCGCAGGTCCTATATATATATATATATATATATATATATATATATATATATATATATATATATATATATATATATATATATATATATATATATATATATATATATATATAACATATATATATATATATATATATATATATATATATATATATATATATATATATATATATATATATATATATGTAGGTGGCCTTCACATATAAAACTCCACAAGCTGTAGCTGCTCCATTTTTTATCCGATTAAGAAATAAAACTGCTGATTCAAACAACACTACTAAGTGGTATAAATATCGATTTTATTCAACATCAACCGAGGCATCAACCGATAATTGACTTTTTATTTTTCAATAGTACAAAATGTATATTTTTTGCTTCTTTCTCTGAATTCAACAATGCATGAATCTGTAATGTAGGATTTGTGGGTGAAATTGTAAAATAGTCTTTTAATACCAATTTCAACTCCTCTCAAAATTGTCGTGTAAACCATGACAGGTAAAGGAATCAAGAGATTATATTACGATAATATTTCAAAATTCAATGAAAGTAACGAAGCTTTACAGAAACGAGGCTACATAAGTATTGCTTGAGTGGTCCACAGCCTTGCTGAAAACATTTTGTTGCATCTTCTAGTTACTCCATGAGTGCCTTTTAAAATAAAATTTGTTATAGTTTTGTCTTAAAATGTGTTCACTATCTAGATGAGTTAAATAAATTTTATCTTTTAAGTAGCTCCAATACCAAAAATCGAGCAATGTAAAGTCAGAGTAGCGAACAGGAAATTCCCAACCATCGATGAGCGAAAATTATCATTAATCGAATTACCAGCATAGTGTAGTATTATGTGGAGTAGCCCTATCTCGGTTAAACAAAATTCTGTTGTACAATTATTTAAAGTTGTACAGTTATTTAAAAAGTGATTAAAGTGTTGTCAATAATCGATGATATTTTTGTCTAGAGTACCATAACACTGACTACACTCGACGCGCGTTTCGCCAACGAAGTTGAATCATCTGGAGTTGACTAAAACTAATCTTATGCCAACAATGTATCCTATTTATACCTAAATTATTACTGCGGGCCAGTGAGCTCTGACCGTCACGGCTGCGGTCCAGTGAACCGTGGGTAAGTAACCAATAAAGTGGGCTATGTGGAATAGGTCCTCTGTCACTATTCATACCATTTTTACACTTTTTAATTTCTAAACTTTCAAATACATCTAGCTGTCTAGCATTTGTTACATTCCTAATTAATCTTAAGTTACTAATATCTATCTTATGGTTGTTCTCGAAGGCATATTGGGCAACACTGGACTTATCTGTTCTACCATATTTGAGATGCGCCATGTGCCCTTTCAACCTGGTTTGAATAGATCGTCTGGTCTGTCCAACGTACCTTTGATTACAGTCGTTACAGCTGATTTCTTAAATCCCTGACCTGTCATTTCTGTTAATTTTGTCTTTTGGATTGTTTTAATTTATTTCTTGGTTAATGAACAACCGTCATCCCTATATCTTTAAAAATCTTATTAATGGGTGAATCGAGGATTTTATGTAATAGATACATATTTTTCTGGATGTTCCCTTTCAGTTTGAATGGTAGAGGAATTTCGAAGTGTTTCTTTAAATTTACGTTTCCTAATCATTTTTTCAACTGTACCAACAGAATATCCATTACGCTCAGCTATATCCTTGATTAGCGCTTTTTCTTTTTCAAAACTATCTTTATTGGGAGGGAAGTTTAGTAGGCGATGGGCTCGCCATTTTGTGTTGAACACAATGGTGGGAATCATTAGAGATATATCTGAGAGTACTTTTCTTTAGGTGTTTCTGATGTGTCTTTTCTGTATAGGTATATCAAATTCTAAATTATTTCACTATTTCTAATAACTTAATACATCTAAAAATGGTAGTTGCTCTCTATTAAATATTACTCTGTAAATATTACATACAATAGGCCAGAGTAAATATTACTCTGGCCTACCAAATCTTTATGCACCTGATGGAACCTGTCTATCAGGAAAGCGCATTACGTACAAACGAATTGCTTGACAACTATTTCTATGGCACTCTAAGTAAACTTGAAGTATGCCAGTTTGATTATAGTATTACTTTTTGTACAATAAGGAACAGTAAACGTCAGAGTTAAAAAAAATAAGTATACATAATTATTACTACTACGTGAGCGTTGTCACTTAATTAGAAATAGAAAATGACGTTTGCAGCTTTGTTGATTTTACTGCCTATTGTTCTTCGTGGCCTACTCGACAATTTTGACATAAGTTAAAATTAATATTGAAGGAGTATTTTACATATTATATCCACAAACTATTACTCAAGCAGCAACTTGTAATACATCCTTAAATGCAGAGAAAAGAGTTGAATGCAACAAAGCAAAAAATATAGATAAATCCGTTTAAAAATAAAATGTCGATTGTTGGTTGATGCTTTCGTTGACGTTGAACAAAATTGACATTGATGCCAGTTTGTGTAGTGTTCTTTAAATCATTAATTTTGCTTTCTTTTTCTTGATTGTCTTTCTTCTTGATTGGCCGGATAGAAAATGGCAGTTTCAGTACGTGGTGTTTTGTATAAGACAGCCTATATATATTCAAAACGCCATTAAGAATTGTAACAATTTGGAAATCTATTGAGCGCTGATAAAGAATATAAAAAACTAATTGTCAATTGTTAATTTTCATTGAACCAACTTTTACAAAATTTAAAAACTATTTTACGTGGTTGCAATATTGTATCGTACTATTTTATTCTAGGCCAGTAAAACTTCACAAAGATAACATTCTAACCGATTCATATCTGACAAACTTCGCTGCGCCTCCACTGGTCTGTTGTGAAATTACACAAATCCCATGTTTGCTAGAACGACTAATTTGAGGAAAATCTAATTTTTGCTTATGATTTGGTGCGTATTTTGAACAATAAACCCAACCTACAAAACAATGTTTGAGTTAATTATGATACTGACGATTTTCTTAATGGAACAATATTTTTTTACGGCCAGGGGAAAAATAAAAAATAGAGGAGTGTTTCGTATGATTAAGATTTATTATATTTATGACAAATATAATCGTCATAAAAATATATTGTATTTTTTATATACTATTTATACGTATATATCTTCATAAATAATATATTTCACAGATGAAAAATAATATATTAGTTAAAAAAACTTTAAAGATATAACAAAAAACATAATTTAAGCTTCATTTGCAATACCTAGTCTATCGAAGAGTTTCCTTTTACTGTATTTAAAATATCCCCTGTTATTTTTGACATTATCACATCTCCTCATTCTATCTGTCAGTTGTGAAACGTAATACTTAGAAATAGTCCAGTAGTACTGGTAAACGTAATATTACTGTGTTAAGTTACCTATTATTTCTTCTATATAAGATAATAAAATAAAATCTTTTTTTTTTTAGTTGAACTTAACCTTAACTTAACCTAACGTAACCTAACGTAACCTAACGTAAGCTAACTTAACCCAACGAAACCTAACTTAATTTAACCTAACTTAATCTAACTTAAACTGAAACTAGTTTTGATCTTAACCTAACCTAATTTAACCTATTTTAGCTAACTTCCCAACATATACCACTTTGCATGACATGCCATAACAGACCATGCATTAAATAACCGTAAATATAATAAATAATGACATTCCTATAACATTTTCAACAGGCTAGCAAAGAATTCACTACAATTATAGTCGCCCATAGACTGTCTACAATCCGTGGTGCTGATAAAATCATCGTCTTATCAGAAGGAAAAGTGGTGGAGCAAGGTACACACAATGAACTTATGGAATTAGGTAGTGAATATTATAACCTAGTGACTACACAAGTACAGAGTAATGAACTGTTGGCAAAATCGAACAATGGCGAAATCGCTGATACTAGTTTTGATGAAGATAAAATGGAATCTACCTCACTGGCAAGACAAGATTCGGTAATATTTTTTTTTTCAATAACCAAGCGATGATTTTATCATATATATATTTTTTACTTGTAGTCTTCTTGACGATTTCTTCTAACCTTGAATCATTTCCTTTTCATCCTTTCTTTCCTTTCTTTCCTTCATCATTTTCTTTTAAACTCTTACATCTAATATAATATCATGTTTTTATACATTCTTTTATTCCCTATAAAATTCCCTTCGGGTTTTCGAAGTCAAAAATTTTGTATTATGATTTTAAAACAACTGGACCAATCAGAATTGGAATACATCTAAAAAAATACATCTATAATGAAATATTTTCATAAAATTAAATAATCTATAGAACTGTTGCCATTTAATTATTCTCAGTTACACCAGTTAATTCAGGGCTGCCAACGCCGCCCTACTATCCGAGCAGATACATACCTTCTGGGTCCGATTCTGGTCGGCCCTCAGAACACTTAATTCATTTAGTTAGTTTTATTAGTATTATTTTGATGATTTGTTGGTGGAGCATTACTCAACTGATATCCATATCCGCTCGGATATATATTAAGGATACATTTTTTAGGTTGTATCCAAAAACGAGGACATGAACTTAGACAAGAAAGGCTCACTTATTGAAGTAATGAAGATGAACTGTCCAGAATGGCCGCAAATATTGATCGGCTGCATTGGATCCATAGTTATGGGCTTCACAATGCCCATATTTTCCGTTATTTTTAGTGATATTTTAGGGGTAAGTATATAATTTGAGAATCATATGCCTCTTTCCATGTAAACAAGATTTATTTACATGTCATATTTTTCAGACTCTCGCTGTACAATCAGTTGAGATCATCAGAACAGAAGCAAATAGATTTTGTTTATATTTTGTTCTCGCTGGCGTGACCGCAGGAATATCTATTTTCCTCCAGGTAAGCGTATATCTTTTACTGGTTTGTGGGTATTTACCTAATTCAAATATTATGACAATTAACACTCTGTCGCGCGAAGAAAGTCCAAAATTCCTCACCTGATAACATTTCAATTTAAAAATAGATGACTGAATCCAGGCTGAGTAAAATGAGTGCTATTTATTCTTACAGATATGAATAATAACAATACGAAATACAAATAAATACATATGTATATATGTATGTATACAATATATAATTAAAAACTAAGATAATAAAAATATCATGTGCAGCACAGTACACGTGATAGAAGTGAATACTTCTTTAGAATAGAAAATGAGAGAGATTAAGAGTGAGAGATTAAAAGAGAGAGAGAGAGAGAGAGAAAGGGAAAGGGATAATTTCAAAAGAAATATAACAATATAAAATTTGTGTAAAAAATATCCGGTTTATTCATTATCTACACTATCATCGGCTGGTGGTTCAATTGGTGATAACTAAAATATGAAATATATGTTCGTGATTCGATATTTTCTAGATAATGTGTAAACATTGCATCTATTGTTGTCCCGGATTTTGTTGTTGATTCTTTGGGATTGTTATTTATAAGCAGACCAAATGTTTCTCGAAGAAAGTTAATCAACGTCAAAGAATCATTGGATCCGAAATTTACATTGAAATCTCCCCCGAGAATCAAAGGGATTTTGTCTTCGCCTCTTCCAAGTGCATTTGCACCTGTGTGGCTGTAAACCAGTAGGGAGCGGTGAATGAAATATATTATATCTTCCAACACAGATGTAAATGACGTAAATAATTACAAAACACAATGATAAATATTCGGTACACACGTGTGCTGCTTCAGCTGTTAATATATAGCGTCTGGATGCGCGTACATATAGCGTACATCTATAACGCGCGCATGCGCGACAATCTATCTATCCTATTCTATCGCTTCGTACTGAGTTTATATCTCTCTCTCTCTTGCTCCACTCCCGTGTGGCGTCAAAGTTGTACGTACTCGCGCGCATGCGCGTCATACTATATTTTCTTCTATTGCCTAGTATTCAATGAATACGTGGCTCTCTCTCTTGCTCTTACGATGCTTCCTAAACTATTCCCCCTTCAAGTAACTTAGACCTTGGACTTAGCGTATGAATGGGTGTTAAAGACGAAGGACCGCACAAAAGGGAGACGCGGATAGCCTAAACCGATATATATATATGATGTATAGCTCTCTTTCTCTTTCTCTCTATGTTATATATCTGTGTACTCTGTCTTGTAACGAAGCCTGTGTTTTAGGTATACCAAATGTATAGCTCTCTTTCTCCTTCCCTCTACGTTATATCTTTTTTCTCTCTTGTGTAACGAAATCTGGAAACGTTACATTTTTTCCAATTCACTCTCCTTTCTCGTCAAATATCAGAACGCCGCCAAAAAAGTATTCACTTCACAAAGAAACTCCGTTGAATATTTTCAAATTGATTCATATGACTTAGATACCGGATATACCGAATAAGGCTGCAATGTTCTAATTTCGAACGGACTAACGGAAAATATACACATTTTAAGGTAGCAGTGTCATTAAATGATGTCGTGTTTCTAATCACGAAACCAAGGTTTTATATGCATTAAGAGCCACATGGTTGATATTCCCGGAGAAAGATAGTTTATTATCAAAGTACACACTAAGATCCTTAATATTTTTGAAATGTATTAAAACTGTACCCACAAGTTTATCATCAAAGTACACACTAAGATCCTTTATACTTTTGGAATGTATTAAAACTGTACTCCCAAGAGGATAGTCATATATCAGTAGTTCCTTTATCATTTTTATCCGCCAATTAAGGTGATCAACGGGGAACATATGTAGAAGAACATTTTTAATGTCGTCTCAATTGACTTCATTTTAAGTATTGATTCCCTCAAACGTGCTTGAACTTAGCAGTACGCCGCTTAGTTTGTGTGTACATAAAGATACATGTGTGGGGATGGTTCAATGAACGTGACTCTTTGGAACTATTTTAAGAAAATTGTGCAATCCAAGAAATGGTAATAATATCAAACAAGGCTATTAAAAGTTTACAGATAAACGGTATGGTGTCAGAATCCGTAATTAGAGCCAGTCAGGAATACAACCATCTTAAATGAATCAAAATTTCCTTGAATGGAATTGAAATCGATGTCGCGTATGTTCGGAATGGAAAGAAGAGAATCAAGTCATATCAAGTCAAGACTTATCTGACCTTTTCTACCTCCTTTATGGGAAGGTCATTGGCTACACTGTTTTAAGGAAAGCACTAGTTCAACATCATAATTTAGTAAAATAATACTTGGGGGAATGGGAATAAATAAGCAACATCGAAATCAAATTTTTTTACTTTAAAACATTACTGGATTCAATTTAATAATGTATCAAAAATTCAATCTTAAGTAAAAAAAAGAAAACATTTTATAAGTTAATCTTCTCTGGAGCGGTCTATAATACTATTAATATTGCAATTGATTGTAATAATTGGAAAATTAATTGGAATAATGAGTTTTTTTTTTTTTTTGTTTTAATGTTGAAGACTATATCAGTTTTTTGTATATTAAGAACATAATAGCAAGATTTGTGCAACATAAAAAAATTAACAATGATTATCCTACTTGGTTTTCAAACTATACTAGAACATAAAATAAAATAATAAATCATAAAAGAAAATAATAAATACAGGTACTTTCATCAATGTTTGAGCCTTTGGATACACCTTCAGTAATAAATTATGTAATCACTTAACACGATTACTCTAGACACTATTACCATCGACCAGTTAAAAAATAAAATTGATAATTTAGATTTAAATAAGGAATCTGGGATGGATTACTGTTCTTCATAAACTGTAAAAACATTATTTCACTTCTCTTGTTCATTATCCAGGGTACTTCACGGTGAGTGGCCTATTAGACGTTTTCGAGAAACTACAAATAATTGGGAACTGAATATTTGAATATGGGGGTTTTTAGGGATACTCTATTTAATTAAAATAATGCCAATTATGTGGCACTTCCGGTTATACCGGAAGTCGTCAACAACATCCTTATTTTTAATGGCATCATATTTTTTATACCAGATTAGAATTCTACTCATCATTTTCAGGTAACTTTCAATACCATTCCCCATCTCTAAAATTAACAGTTTTTTAAATATTTCGATTTTAATAAAATCTTATACGGAAACTAATCCGTGCATATAAATTAATAACTTTCGCTAAGGTAAGTTTATTTAACCAATTATTTTTCCATATATATTAAAGAGATATGGAGCTTATTTATATATAAATTAAAAATGCTCCGAAATACACAGGGTGTCCAAAACAGGAGGTCAAACATTGACAACCTCGACCTTCAACAAGTGGCTTATTTCAAATAGAACATACTTTGTAGGCCCATTCGCTTCCTTATTTGATTACCTTTCGACCTATATGGGTATTTCCTATACCTAAATTGTACTGCTCTTGAGTTATTTAGAAACATTGTTGAATTAACATCAACATTGAACATAGTGTGTCATGAAGAACAAAGTTAAATGGAATGAATTAAAATAATTTTATTTGAAATGGCTCGGACTCATTAAAAGTGCGTGATGATCTTAAAATTAGATAAATTGGCGGTAAGTTATCCAAAAATTTTTTGGATAATTTACCGCTATTGAAGTTTGGAAATTATTGGTATTAACGCTGGTATGACGCTGCTTCGGTTCACTGTACCCGAGAGTTATCAAACATTTTAGATGATACATTTAAAGGTTCTATTTGAAATAATCCACTTATTGAAGGTCGAATTTGTCAATGTTTGACCTCCTGTTTTGGTCACCCTGTGTATTTTGGAGCATTTGTAATTTATACATAAAGAAGCACCCTATCTCTTTAATATATGGGAAAATAATTGGTTAATGAAACTTACCTTGGCGAAAGTTATTAATTTCTATGCACGGATTAGTTTTCGCCATAAGACTTTATTAAAGTCGAAATATCTAAAAAAACTATTAGCTTTAGAGATAGGGAATGGTATTGATAATTACCCTAAAATAGTAAGTAGAATTAGAATCTGGTATAAAAAATATGATATGCCATTTAAAATAAGGATGTTGTTGCCGACTTCCGGTATAACCGGGAGTGTCACATAATTGGCATTATTTTAATTAAATAGAGTATCGCTAAAAACCCCCATATACAAAATTTCAGTTCCCAATTACCTGTATATAATAAGTGAAGTACCCTGTATATAATAAATCCCTCTCTGATGGTGGTTTTCGAAATGCCTGGAATACGCATACGTTATTCCGAAATTCAAAAGTGAAAAAATAAATTTCGTAAGTAAGTAACGATCATCCTGTATCTATTTTATCAGTCCCCGATAACATACTTG
This sequence comes from Rosalia funebris, assembly GCA_037954035.1. Classification (NCBI taxonomy): domain Eukaryota; kingdom Metazoa; phylum Arthropoda; class Insecta; order Coleoptera; family Cerambycidae; genus Rosalia; species Rosalia funebris. The sequence continues at coordinate 10,547,982 of JAZFAV010000022.1, forward strand.
AGTATCTGATTATTTATTTCTTGGAATAAAAATGTTATCAATGAACATGGTTCGTCATAAAAGAAATCGGTCGTCATCGAAAGAAATCGGCATGATTTCTTTCGATGTCCTTCTATAGTCACTAATTTAATATCAATTATAGTACATAAATAATGGAATGTATAATGGAGGGCAAGTCGATTCCGTGTATATCGACTTTTCAAAAGCTTTTGATAAAGTGCATTATAATATTATTTTAATAAAATTGCAAATATTAGTATTCATGACAATTTACTAAGATGGATTATATATTATATGTTAAATAGACCACGATATGTCAAAATTAATAATTGTTCATCCTCATTTGTTAAAGTAACATCTGGTGTCCCCCACGGGTCATACTTAGGACCTCCTCTATTTTCATTGTTTCTAAACGATATTGATAGTTGCTTTTATTCATTTTTATTACTGCCTGTATGTCGATGATTTAAGGTTTTATAAAATAGTAAACAGATCATCTGAGTGCGTTAAATTGCAAAATGATGTAATACACTTTTATAATTACTGTAAGATAAACGAACTTTTTTGAAATATTGACAAGTGCTATTCAATAATATTTTCAAGATGATTTGAGAACTTTATATTTTAATACCATGTATTTTAAATAACTCACAACCAAAGAGAATAGACTCAGTTACTGATTTAGCTATTATATTAAACCCTAAATTAACCTTTGAGCTTCATATTGAAGCTATCTATCGAAAAACTTCCAAATCTTTGGAAAAATTGGAAAAAATCTTTTTCCAATTCCAAATCAATAATAATATTATATAATTCCTCGATTCACAGTCAACTTAAATATGCTTCAGAAATTTGGAATCCTTTTTATATTAAGTATGCAGAAAGATTAGAAAAAACCAACTAAAATTTGTCACTAACTCTCTTAATTACAAATTTAATAGAAAATTCCATTATGCTTCTTACTAAGATACCATAACCTATTATAGAAATTTGAAGTTATCATGCTATAGAACTATATCGTATGTCCTGCTTCCTCACAAAATAACACAAAATTAATTAAATATTCTTACTGAAAATCTTGCTCTTAATGTAAAGCACTATAACACCCGCAGGTGTACAGCTTGTCAAGAATAGGAACAAGTCTCAAAACTGCGATATCGGAACGCCCAGTAAATAGCCTTGTCTGGAACGCGAAGTGCGCAGTAAATAACCTGGTCTTTACTCGGTCGGATTGAGATCTTTGCAGAGTGAATATCGAGTATGTATAAATGTATACAGAGTGCGATCTGGCCGCGCGTAAAGTGCATCCTTCTCCCTCCGAATGCTGCCTCACTCTTTCTTCTACGCATACATGAGCATCTCACACTTTTTCCTATTCTTGACAAGCTGTAATTTGTTTTACTTGGGGCTGTATAACACCGATTATGCAAGGAACTCTCCCATTTATTTAATGCAAAAAAATATATAATGAATATTTTAAGAACATATTAAAATAGATATTTTTAACTTGACCTTTAACCGAGTAAGATGTCAGGCTATTTTGATATTTGTTATTAATTAACTTTTTGTTTTACGATTTGGTTTTAGATATACATGTTCGGTATAGCAGGGGAAAAGCTCACCAAGAGAATCCGCAGTAAGATGTTTCAGGGTATGCTAAGCCAGGAAATTGAATTCTTCGATAGGAAATCCAATGGCGTAGGCGCCCTTTGCTCTAAGCTCTCTGGAGATGCGGCAGACGTACAGGGGGTAAGTTTCTGAAAAAGTCCCTGGTATACAATTTCTATTTTATTCTTTTCATATATTTTACTTTTTTCAAAGAGTCATTTATATATTTTTTAAATTGTAAATACGTAATATAAAACGATATAACTAATAAATACTACAATTACTTGTTGAAAAGGCAGTGAAACCCTGATTTCAGTTTCCTAAGGAATGTATTACAAGTTAAAGGATGCTATTTAAAATTGTTAAGTGAGGGAGCTGGGGATAAGGTCGATATCTATTAGATATATATCTTTAGATATCTTTGATATCTAAATTTACTTAGTTTTTGTCTAGCTATCCTTGCTAAAAAAATAAAAGGGTTCGTAATTTTGAAATGAGTACACTGTACGTCCCTAAACTTTAGAATCAAATTAAACAATGTTTTTTGGAGAACTTCCTCGGATACATCGACATTTATTTCCAAACAACAACACTTGTAAACATGATAATTTGTCAAATTGCAGTTATTTTCAATATGTTGAATTTACCAGAAAAGCAGCAAACTGAAATCTTAAATATGATTGGATTTGTAACAAGATTTTCACCAATGACCTGCTACTAGTAAGGCAAGTTTCCTGGTGGTATCTCGAAGTTTCCAATATATTTAACAATGTTTTCCCAAACAACAAAATAAACAATCGACCTTGAGTAAAGTTTGCCACAAATTTCAATAAACAGGCTTTGTAAATTATGATCAATTTGGATACAAAAATTAAATGATGATTTAATGGAAACCCCAATTAATTAGATGAAGATGATAGACTGATACAATTACCTCTCTAAATTCTTTGTAGTATAAATTTATAGTTTTTATATATTTATAGTTGAACAATTCTTGTAAAAATATTTTTGTTTTTGTTCATTTTTATTGTTTGTAATAGTACAATTAAAGATATAGACCCTTTTTGTTGAATATTTCCGTTATGTATTAACCAACTTTCTTCTTGTTGATCGACATAATGAATGCTTTAAAACGACTTATCACGCGGAGTATCTTCATATTTGAAAGTTTAAATTTGGGGTATTTAGGGCTTAGGGTCTAGAGAAAGTCGGCGAGAAAAGAAGTATATGGAAAAACATAAAGAAGAGAAGAGATAGAATGGTAGGCCACTTGCTGAGACATGGGGGAATAGTCTGAGATATTTTGGAGGCAGAAATAGGAGTGAAGAAAGGCAGAGGTAGGCCTAGATTAGATTACTGCTCGCAAATAGTAAGGAATGTAGGTTGTAGCACAATTAGCGAAATGCGTAGGTTAACACAAGATAGGAGAAGCTGGAGGTTAGCGTCCAACCAGTCTTAGGACTGATGACCTCATGATGATGAGGGCTTAGCGAATTAATAATAATGGTGAGAAGTTCAAGACAACCCCTACATACGTTGTTTTGGAAAACGAAATATGTCTGAGAAGTTTCTATAAAAAAACGTTCATTTTAATTTCAAACCTTAGGGGCATACTTTATAAAGTCAAGCAACAGTGATCCTTCGGTGGCCCAATTCAGGTAAAAACTATCGAGTGACTTCATTCCTAAGCAAATTTTGATGACATTTAACTTTCTAGAATAAAAAAATTACATGAAATTTAAAAAGAAAATAATTATCCTAGATGACCTTGAAACTAGCATTTTTTCGAAAACTGCTCACATGATCTGTTTATTATCTCACGATTGAGTGTAAGTATATCATTTTTAGGCAACCGGTCAACGTATTGGAACCGTATTACAATCAGTCGCAACCCTAGTTCTAGCTGTAGGATTGTCCATGTATTTCGAATGGAGGCTAGGCCTAGTTGCTCTGGCGTTTACGCCTTTTATCCTACTGGCCACGTTTTTCGAAAATCGCAAAACTTCTAGGCTAAATAGCACACGCAATGAATCACTAGAACAGTCAACTAAGGTAAGAAATATTCACGTATTACGATAGAATCAATTTCGAGGTTTATTTTGATATCCGCGTACACCGATTTAGTTACCAGAATTGTTTAAATTCATGTACCTGTTTATAATACACCTACAGGGGTAAACATTTTAATAATCTATTTAAATAATAATGATTGTTTTTTTTTAATATACGAGGTGTGTAAATTAAGTAATGGGACTGAGTTTTTAATTTGTTTGTTTAAATAGAATTACAATTCAATATTATCTACCTGAAAAAAATTACTTGAGAAGCCACACAGCACTGGAGATGGTTCTTGCAATCCTTATAGCAGTGCTGGGACTCGGATGCTGGAATAGCCGTCAGCTGGTCGGTTATAGCCGTTTGAATGTTTCCGAGTGTCCCAAAATGACGTTCCTTGAGATGATTTTCCAATCTCGGAAAAATCTAGCAAAAGTAACAAGGACTCATCCATCGAATAAGATGGATGAGGAGCCACGGGAATGTTTTGCTGGCCAAAAACTCGCTTAACCGTTTGGTCTTAAGGCACAGGCTCATTGTTAACGATTCCTTGGCTATCAAAAAAGAAAATTAGCATGCATTTGATCTGCGATCTTACTCATTCTTGCTTTTTTCGCCTTGGAGAGGTTGAAGTGGGTTATTCCATGCTCTGGTGCTTGGTTTTCGTCACCAGTTCCAGAAAATAGGGATAATTTCCAATCTATTCTAAAAATTCAAGGTATATTTCCCTCCTGATGTCCTTTTGGTGCTGCGAATGGTTTTTTTGAACCATTTTTGCGCAGATTTTTCTCATACCCAATCTGATAAACGGTGGTGTGAAATTCAACTCTTCCCCGATCATTATGACTGTCAACCGACGATCTGAATGCACAAGACCCCCAGATTCTGTCTACATTTTCATCGGCTCTTGAAGATGAAGACCTTCCGCTGCGAGGTTCACTTTCAATCCACTTTGTTCCTTCTGAAAATACCTTAAACTACCGAAAAACCTGTGCCCTTGGCAAAACACTGTCTACGTAGGCCTGCTGAAGTTTTGCAAAAGCTTCCCTTGTACTGTACCCAAGTCTGAAGCTAAACCTGATAGCACACCGTTGCTCGAAATTGATGTCACTCATTTTTAGAACGCACTAGAAAAAACTGTTTCATGAAAATAATCACTGCGGACAACCACATCATTCTAGCGAGTTCAAACTTGTACTGAAGGCGTATTACATTTTCACCTACCACCTTTCAAAATGTTGCCAGATTGATCACTATATTGCCAGTCTCATTACTTAATTTACACAGCTCGTATATCAAAATATATAATTAAGCTCGATTCATGGGTCAGAATATTATATTATAGCATTTTTCTCTCAGATCGCAGTAGAAGGTGTGAGTAACATCCGTACTGTGGCATCTCTGGGATGTGAGGAAATCTTCCAACACCTCTATATATGTGAACTGGTTCCTCACTATAGAAAAAGCTTATGTGCAACACACTGGAGGTCGCTTGTGTTCGGTTTATCGAGGAGTTTAATGTTTTTCGCTTACTCCGCCTGCATGTTTTATGGAGGACAGCTTATTATAGAGGGGGTGTCATACGAGGACGTTTTCAAGTAAGTACGAGTTGCTAGTGAAATGATCAGTTTTGAAAGGCTCCCGACCGAGCCGTGGTATGTCGTCGTACAACAAAAATAATCATTCGCGATGAGTTGAGTAAAGAACAATAACATAGCAAATAAAGAGCATTTGGCCTAATATAGTAAGCTGTCACTAATTTTAATAAATTTATATTTTGTACAAGAGGTGATCTAGAAAGGAAATGGCTTTATTCTAATTATTTCCCAGAGGAGGGGAAACGCCTCGCAATTTCAGTCCTATTGGAAATCGCCAGTACAGCGTAATTGATATCTGTTATCTGGAATAAAATAAGATAGATCAGTTCTATCAAAACGTATAAACAGAACAGAATTGTCGCCATCTATTTACTAAATAGCAAACTAAATATCTCCGTGTAGGACATTTACAACATGTATATGTATTTGGTGTCTGTAGTACACTATATTAAACGCAGTAAGGTAATAAAGAAATAATATTAATTATTCATTAATTAATATTATTTCTTAACTTACTGAACAAGTTTCTGGAATTTACTCACAAAATATCTACAAATAAGATCTCCGTATTGCAAGTCTAGTGACCTTAAAAGTAATGTTACCTATGCATATACACGCTTGTTCAAATAATCGGACTATTGAACTTGTATCTTCATAAAACAATATCTAGGATCATTAAATTGATTAACCTAACAGATCAATCTATTTCACCTTAATCGAGTCCATTATATCCCAAAGGTATTGTAACGAATTTACTAGAAAGTTCTTTATTTTGAACACTTATTTACAAATCAACTATTGACAAGCCCAACTAACTAACTAACTTTCTATCTACTTTAACTAATTTTCGCACTGTATTACACAATGTCACTTTCTTCGCACCGTATCGCTCACTATCGCGATCCAGATTCAACTAACTGCTGGCTGGACGACACAATTCTTATATAGGCAGTGGGGCGTCTCTCCAGACGTTTCTAGATAAAGAATTTTGGCGAACCTTCTAGTATAGAACGCACTGGAAGTCAACTCCGTACGCTCTCGATGATTTCGAATATTCCCGGCGTTCGGGTTCGCTCGAGACGTTCGTGACAGTATACTCAAAATATTTCCTTACATATGCCTTGTTCCATGGAAAAACCTTGTTGTGTTGTAAAAATAACTGATTTTCAAAATTTCCACATTTCAAAATTTCCACAAGTCTTCAATAATCGTGGTACCTAATGAACATTCGTTCGTTCATTAAGTATCATTTATTCATTGATATAAAAGAGCAATCCAGATCATTTTCGCACAGTCAAATTGCACAAAGCTTACTCGAATTCCCTTACTGTTAACGCTACAAATTACACATATTCACTAATTTCGTTATTAAATGAACTGATTTTGTTAAAATTGCTTTAAAAGTTCCAGCAAGTACATGAAATGAACATGTTTGGAACAACATGATCATTAGCACTGGACTATTGAAACAACATGGTTCACAACATGGTCTATTGGAAGACCAACAAAAGAAAGAAAATTGCGCGAAAACAGTTTTAAAATTAAAAAAACAGCCTTTCGTTTCTTTGCTTCTGGATATACTCGTATATCCACATCAAACTGAAACTTGTATCAGCGTTTTATCTTTCAAGTTCCAGTTTAACTTTAAAGTAGTTCAGGTTACAAATATCTAAGAAAATATGTAAGGTTTGTATTATTTCAAAAATATGTAGTATATTAATAATTTAATAGATAATGCATTTTTTGTATCATAAATAAAATTTCATTTTAGTCGGCTTAAGTTACCCTGTACAATTTTTTTAAATCTACATGTATAAATATTGGTTTTCTAAAATCAATTTGTTAATTCTTCAGCGAATTTTCTTTTAAATAATACGCAGTCTGTATCCAAATATTTGTGACTTTAAATTACCTTATCTTGGTTAACTTAATTAACTTAAGTTAGTTCGACAAAAATCTCACAAGTTGGAAAATCTATGATAAATATTATATCTTCTATGAGTTCCCTCGTAATAACGTCGGTCTGTATTTTCCCAAATGTATGTTGTTTTTTTTTTCTATTTAATTAGTATTAATTAGAGTAAGTCATTTTCTCTGTATATCAGAACCGTACTTCGGTCCTAAGTTGATGTAACAAAAGTGTGGATAGAAAAGTATATCTATTTAAGTATACCCTGAATGTGTCCTAGCTTTAATTCAATGAGTAGCAGCACAGCAGCAAAGTCGCTAATAATTTTCCAATACTTATTTCGATTAATTCACTTCATATATAGAAAACGAACGTTCTACATCAACAAATGAATGAGTTAGACGACAATTTTTTTCTGAATAACATTACAAGGAACGCTTATATTACTATGCTATTTATGACCTGCCCCATTATACAAGAAAATATTCTCCCATCATGGATTTTCATCCCATCGTGCATTGTTTTTAACGAATAAGCACATGTATATGAATAAGACATTTCTAATGCTTTTATAATTAATCATGGTTATTGGATTTCATAACCCTTATCGATTCATGTTTCCTGGTGCTGAAATAATAGTCTATTATAATGCGGAAGACTCGCACTACTATCTACACCAGAGTCTGATATTAAACTAGTATTTACAAGACAAGTCACGTTGGAAGTACACGTGTGAACATGTAAGTATTAGTATGAAAATACGGATATTGAGGTTTTCAATTCAGATTTTCATTGAAATATCAACCCTGTTGATACGAATACGATTGAATCCAGCCATTACGGTAGCCGAGTTGGTTAGTATGCGTTGTGTAGCAAATGCGACTAGCTGTCGCGATATTGGTCAGATTCCAAGTGTCGGCACTGGCAATGTTTTTTCGGTTACATTACCGAATCTGATATTCTATGAATACTTAACATATCATGTTATATAAAATAGTGTAAAATATTGTAGAGTATCCCAAGCATTGATAATGGGAACCGTATCGATTGCCAACGTTTTGGCATGGACTCCCAATTTCTCCAAAGGCCTAGAAGCCGCTCGAAAAGTGCAACAACTACTTACACGAATCCCTCAGATCAGAGACACCCTGTCATCGAAGGACAAGGAAAATGTAAGTACAGGAAATATATCGAGACCTCGCATTAAATCAAATTCAAAATATTTCAGGTACAAGGAGACTTGCAATACACAGATGTTTATTTTGCGTATCCTGCAAGGCCAGAAGTACCCGTTCTGAAAGGACTAGATCTCACCGTACTGCAGGGTAAAACTGTTGCCCTAGTAGGGCATAGTGGTTGTGGAAAATCGACGATAATCCAGCTGGCCGAGAGATTCTACGACCCCACCGCTGGAGAGGTGTTCCTGGACGGAGACGAACTAAAGACTATTACACTCGCATCTCTTAGGGCTCCACTCGGGATTGTATCACAAGAACCCAATCTCTTCAACAAAACGATCGCTGAAAACATCGCTTACGGAGACAACTCGCGGGAGATTCAAATATCGGAGATTATCGATGCTGCGAAGAACGCGAATATTCACAATTTCGTGTCGGGCCTTCCTCTGGTAATATTAAAAATATGATATCCAAACATACGGTTATTCTTTCTAATTTATTAGGGTTACGATACCAAACTTGGCGAAAAAGGAACTCAGTTGTCTGGAGGTGAGAAGCAGAGGATAGCTATTGCCAGAGCATTGGTTAGGAATCCGAAAATATTGCTATTAGATGAGGCCACATCTGCACTGGATGCAGAATGCGAAAAGGTTAGTTGAATGTTTAGAATACGTCACTATAAACTTTAAACTACGAAATAAGTAAGTTGTTGGCTCCTCAGTAATGTGCAAAACGACGAATTATAATAATCCCCTACTTATGTCTGTGAGTCAAATATTAGTATGCAGGCTTTAGCTTAAAATAAACATAAATGCGTTACATAATCTACATTGAAAATAGTACTCATAATTACAAGGTGAGAAATATTATTCATAAACACATTAATGTAATTAATGTGTTTAATTACATTAATGTGTAACACATGTGTAACACAAGTAACACATTAATGTCTGAACATGCTACTGATCAAGTGGTGAATGGTTTCCTGAGGAATATTCTTTATTCTATAAGATATTCTATATTCTATAAGATATATTCTGAGGAATATCTTATCCATTCGACAGGACGGACTTGTTCGAGTTCCCTAAGAATCATAGGGATAAGTATGTGGCGTCTAACTGATCGTTTTAATGCATCCCATAGATGCCCTATGGGGTTCATATCTGGGCTTCTTGGTGGCCAATTCATAATTGTAGTATTCACAAATCGAAGGTAGTCCACTACCTCTCTTTTCACCGCCTGAAAATCGACAGCTACACGTCAACCAGATGTCGGTAAGACGACAAACAGCTTTGTTGTAATGGCAAAATAATCGCAGCTCAGACGTCTGCAGCCAATTATACTCTTTAAATAAAACAGTTGAAGGCGAATGCAATCGGCGCCTGAAGTAGATCGGCGTTCTTCGGCAGATCCGAAGACAATGTTGAAATATTTTGTGGAATATGAATTTCGAGAAATATTTCCAGAGGTTTTTAAACTTATTGTTTTAATTGCTACAATTCCAGCAACAAGTACATCGGTTGAAAGACATTTTTATTGTTTAAAACGTATTAAAACGCATAGTCGGAACTCTATGAAGAATGAACGTTTATCGTCGCTTTTCACATAATATAGGTATAATACTCAATAAATATATTTCGTTTATTCCAATTTATTTATACCCACAATAACTATTATTATTCACGAATAACAAAGAGGTATTAAGTTCAAAAAATTCTTGTGAAAGTCTATATTTTTGTATAAATAAAATTCAATTATTGAAATTCTGAAGTACCAGGAAAACGCGTGACCTTGAAAATTTTAAAAGTTTTCGCCTGCGGCGCTATTTTGAAGGGTTGATGAAGCTCATACGCCGCTATCGCCTACCCTAATATGGATACCACGAGCCGCCACTGCTTCTTACGACCTTCTTATGCCCGGGGATTCTACAGTAACGTTTGTTCACAGTAACTTAACTGGTCGACTAATTGTTGATTGTCTAACTTCTAACAAATTCGCCACATATCGCTGGCTACGTCCCTCGTTAACTAGAGTTACCACTTTCACTGTTTCATCTTCTCGTAGGTTGCGTGAATGATTCATTTTTTCTCCAAGTGTACTAGACAAGATGTTTCATTCACTTGATGACATAAATTAACAAAAATCACTACCGTAACTGAATTTATTGCCTTTTCCAAATAGCGTTAAATGTATTATTAACAAACAATCACAAAATATTACTTTATATCTATCAAACAATTGTTTATCAGAAGTGACAGAGGATATCCTAGGCCACCTACATAAAATGTTTAAGGATTTGAATCTTCGAAAAATTATAATAATGAAAAGTTTTGCTGATACATTAATTTTGTCCAGGAGTGTATTTCATAATCGAAAATAATTCGCTTAATTATAAGATCCTACCGAAAAATATATTGTTGCTATTTAAAAAAATCATTCATGGCGTCATATCCTGAATTGGAACAGTGCCATGTGTATTATATGTACATCAAATAGTGATCCAAAAAAATCACAATCAACGTGTCTAAGGATATTTCTGAATAATTTATGCTATTAGAAACATTTAATTTATTTCCAGACCTTCCTAATACACTGTATACTTACTTATGCGCAATTACATTCGTGTATCTTACGTCGTTAATTAAAATTATATGTTCTTCTGTTTAGATTGTGCAAGAAGCTCTCGATAATGCCAAGAAGGGTGGAACGTGTATAACAATAGCCCATCGATTGACAACAATACAAGATGCCGACGTCATATGCGTCATCAACAATGGAATCGTTGCTGAAATGGGAACACACACAGAACTCTTGGATAAAAATGGACTATACTATAAGTTGCGCTCTCATCAGCCCAAAACATAGTTCGAGTTCACTTACTGGCCTGTACTTACTTGTATAATAACCATTTTTTATTATGTATAATAACCATTATGTATTTATTTCTACTATTTTCATATTACCCAGAGTGAATAAAATTCTATTTAAGTATAATTTTGAACGTTTCGTTACTTATTGTATTACTATTTTTTCCTTCATGTTCGACAAGAATAAATTTATTGTGGAAGTAGAATTCTTCGCAATTTCTCCATATGCACGCAGTATAAAAAATTATTTTGAAAAGATCGATATTAAAGGTTGGTAAGAAGCATTAAAAATGAAACTATTAACACAAATAATTGCACTTAAATACCCTTGAATGCTCTCAATCTACATTGATAGCTCAAGTTCAAGTGTTGAATGGGGGATGTTCTCTGAAGATTTACAACATTCAGATCAATGACTCATTGGGCCTATACCAACGTGTTCCAAGTTGATGTTATAAGAGTACTTAGACAACTCAAGAACTTAATAAAATAGGGATTAGTAGAACAACCTTTGGCATAGTCACAGATAGTGAGGCCACTATTCAGGTCTGAACCTACTACGTCGCTGACTGTACTAGAAGAAATAGATATACAATAATCACCTTATGTTGGGTGAGAGAACACGTCACAAGGAATCATGGAAAGTGGAGGTGGCACATCGTGGCCTAGGGGTTTTTTGTTGGGATCGGCACCAGCAATAGGTTATGCGAAGCCACTCGATTTTCATAACATACTACATAGTTAAGTGCTATAAAGGCAGATGAGCCAAAATCAGCAGTTGTAGACAAGCAAAAACATTATTAACTACACCTTGCACATAAGCGTAGTTATACTCTTAGATATGGGGTGCTGAAATATCAAGGGTTCTACCAATATACAATAGCGGAGGATGAAAATAGGGAACAAAACTTGGAATTCACAAATTTTGGGGACTTACTTTATTTGTTGTATTTATGTATTTATATATTTGTTTTTATTTCACATCCACAAAAATCTTTATTCTTTATCTCTAAAGATATAAAACGTACAGTACAGGTTACTCATTCTTAGCTCAGAACTTCAGCGGTAATGTTCTAATTCCTGGTCGGGTAATGAACTCTGAAGAATTTCTTCGGGGTTAATTGTTTTTGCTATTTCATTGACAATATTCATAATGATAAATTAGTAAATCGACTTTGCGTCATCGTAGTCCTCAGCCAGTTCTTAATTCTTCTCATAGTCGAAAATGATCTTTCACAAGATGCTGTGTTTACTATCAAGATAAGAGCAACCTTATAAAGTTGGTAATAATTAGTGAATGTAATCTGCTTATTGCTTAGTTTTCATACTACCAAATTCAGAAGTTTCGTTTCCCTCGCTGTTATTTAGACATTTTTTTAGAATAAGCATTTCAGCTTTTAAAATTCCTTTGTCAATGAAAACAGTCGGGGAAAATCGGATTTTCATATGTCCCGTCATTTTATCAAAAATTCGATTATAAACATTGTTTCGGAAACCATCTTTCATAGGTATGAGTGAATTGGTAGTACAATTAGTATCCGTATTTGAATTTAGACAGGATCCTCCTATAGTAAACAGGACAACGTAATCTTTGAGCAATTTTGATTCATTTCTTTTTCTTTTGGAATCCCTCTTAGGGTCGACATGAATTCCATTATCTTTAGCAACTGTTTCAATCTCCTTCCAGAAAACATAAATTTCATCTGGACTTCGCTTTCGTTCCAGTGTTTTGATGACACCATTCACAATTGATGTTGATTCTACTAGAATTCCTTGTTTTTTCTGAAGTTGTTTGCTCAGTACATTGATATCACTCAAAATATCAGTCGTAATATACAATAATGTCAAAAATTAGATTTTTGTAATGCAATTTAACAGACCTACTGCCTCAACAGTCCCTCTATTTTCATTAAATTGAATTTCCTCCTTCAGCAACTGAATGATATAAGAATAATTTTTATTTACAGCGCTACTGTTTTCAGCCCTACAATTCCATCGGGTATCGCTTAGCCGAGTTAGTTCAGTCACTTTCATATTAAGTGTTTTCTGGAGATTTATGAACTTTACTGCTGGATATTCTGGCTCCTGGCTGCTGGACATTCTGGCTAAGAGAAGCGACCGATGCAAATACAAACCGTGAGACGTATTGCATAAATGGCAGGTCGACAAATACAACTTCCAGTGTTGCCAGATTTTCAATATAAGATTATTTTTTATTACAAATTGATATTTATTGCAGTTTTCAATTTTCTTTGTTTTAATTATTCTCTTTGAATTTATCAAAATGCTGCAAATCGGGAGCACAGAAAGAAAATGTTTAATATAGGAATATGCCTGGGAGTGCTAACCTGAACCTTGCACGCCATGCACCCCCATAACTACGCCTATGACCTTGCGGTAACTAGCACTCTATTTACTATATATTTCAATGTATCTCCTGTGTATGTGTTGAATCTATGTTCTATATGTGGAGGATGCATTCTGGAGGATAAGACTTAGATATACTAAAGATTTGTCTCGCACTCTCAACAAAACCAGGAGCTATATTGGGGAATTATTGGCCGTAAATGACGGATCTACGTCGTACCCAATTCTTCAATATACTCATATAGCGTTACGGCTGAGACACTGAAGGCTATGTTGTCGACAATATGAGGGTTTTGATACGAGGCCTGATACGTACATCCTGTCTACGTGCCTCAGCTTATTGCAGGTATTATTACTGGCCCTCGCAAACTTTTATGATCGCTATAAAGTTTGGAGCGTCACTAACAACTGAAGTTTTAATTGACACTTGGTTTTACTAACCAGTATGACAGTATTCACAGAAATTCTTCTTGTGAAGTTTTTTATTCGAGTTTCTAAAAACATGCGTAGTCAAACTCCAAGATATGTCTTTACTGCACTTAGTGGTTGCAATGGTTTATTATGAGACCTTTGGTAAGTAAGTTGGCGTCCGTAAATAACTCAATTTTCTCTAGACGTTACTCTAAGAACTATAATGTAAAAGGTGGTCCAACCAAAACGCACGATGTTAATTGTAAATAAAACAAAAAGTTTTCAGAGAATTATCTTAATATTTTTTATTATGATAGAAGGATCTATGACAATTATGTGTGAAACAAAATATCGGCCAAATGCTCGCTACGGCTTCGGTGGCATACCTCTATTCGATGGTGCATATTTTCAATGACTCTGAGACATAATTGAGGTTCGATGTCGTTAATGTGCCGAATTATCTCATCCTTTAGCTCTTGAATTGTTCTTGGCTTATTGACGTACACTTTTTCTTTTAAATATCCCCAAAGAAAGAAGTCCAACGGTGTCAAAGCACATGATCGTGGCGGCCAATTAACATCGCCACGACGTGAGATAGCACGGCCATTGAATTTCTCGCGCAAAAGTGCCATTGTTTCGTTGGCTGTGTGGCAAGTGGCACCATCCTGTTGGAACCACATATCGTCCAGGTCCATATCCTCAATTTCTGGCCACAAGAAGTCCGTTATCATCTCGCGATAGCGAACGCCATTCACGGTAACTGCTTGGCCGACCTCATTTTCGAAGAAGTACGGCCCGATGACGCCGCCAGCCCATAAACTGCACCAAACAGTCACTCTTTGTGGATGCATCGGCTTTTCAACAATCACTCGTGGATTCTCATTTGCCCAAATGCGGAAATTCTGCTTGTTAACGAATCCACTGAGGTGAAAGTGTGCTTCGTCGCTGAAGATGATTTTCTTTATAAAGTCACCATTCACTTCTGTCTGTTCTGTCGGGTTCTTGGGATAGACGGTTCCTCTCTAACACCACACCCGAACTCCATCCTGATGGCCTGCGTATACTCCTGCACCACCCTTAGGGACTGACGCAATTCCCTTTCTCCGGAGGCATAAAGGTTTAGGTCATCCATGTAAAATAGATGGGTGACCTTATGCCCCCGATCGCCGGGGGTGCTGCAGTTATAGCTACGGATTTTTCTGAGGGACACCTCCGGCATTCGATAATTCACAATAAGTGTGACTCGCAAGAATTATTACATAAATTATAAAGGGTGGTCCAACTATAATGCACGATGTTAATTGTGAGTCACACCTTAACGTCAAGTTTTTTGCCCAACTTAATTTGACATTTCTTTGTTTCAGTGTTTGACAAATTCAACCATGGAAAGGTACACAATTGAGCAGCGCGTTAAGATTGTTGAAGCCTTTTACAAAAATGGGCGTTCAAATCAACTTCGTAACTTTTTTGGTCAACATAATCGACCAAATGTGTCCACAATCGGGAGAATTGTACGCAAATTTCAGCAAACCGGGTCTGTAGGAAATGTGAAAACACCTGTGCATGCTCGCCCAGTTCGTTCTGCGGAAAACATTGCTGTTGTTCGCGATAGTGTAGCAGAAGAGCCGTCAACCTCGACTCGTCGTCGTGCTCAACAATTGAACATCTCACGACCATCACTGATGCGAATTTTGAATAAAGATTTGAATTTACACGCTTACAAGGTTCAATTGACTCAAGAGCTGAAGCCTACTGACCATTTCAAGCGTCGTCAATACGCCGAATGGTTTGTTGAACAGACATAAGTGAATGGTGACTTTACAAAGAAAATCATCTTCAGCGACGAGGCACACTTTCACCTCAGTGGATTCGTTAACAAGCAGAATTTCCGCATTTGGGCAAATGAGAATCCACGAGTGATTGTTGAAAAGCCTCCACAATGTTGAAATGCATCCACAAAGAGTGACTGTTTGGTGCGGTTTATGGGTTGGCGGCGTCATCGGTTCGTACTTCTTCGAAAATGAGGTCGGCCAAGCAATTACCGTGAATGGTGTTCGCTATCGCGAGATGATAACGGACTTCTTGTGGCCAGAAATTGAGGATATGGACCTGGACGATATGTGGTTCCAACAGGATGGTGCCACTTGTCACACAGCCAACGAAACAATGGCACTTTTGCGCGAGAAATTCAATGGCCGTGTTATCTCACGTCGTGGCGATGTTAATTGGCCGCCACGATCATGTGATTTGACACCGTTGGACTTCTTTCTTTGGGGATATTTAAAAGAAAGAGTGTACATCAATAAGCCAAGAACAATTGAAGAGCTAAAGGATGAGATAATTCGGCACATTAACGACATTGAACCTCAATTATGTCTCAGAGTCACTGAAAATATGGACCATCGGATAGAGGTATGCCACCGAAGCCGTATCGAGCATTTGGCCGATATTTTGTTTCACACATAATTGTCATAGATCCTTCTATCATAATAAAAAAATATTAAGATAATTCCCTGAAAACTTTTTGTTTTATTTACAATTAACATCGTGCGTTGTGGTTGGACCACCTTATATATGCCTGTTAGACTCGATGGTCGTCAGTTTATCGGCAATATTACCTTCAGCATATTAGACGATAACGGAAATTTGATTAATTTTCGTGGAGAAGAAATTATTGTGAAGCTTGAATTGAACCGTTAGCTCAAATATTCTGAATAGACCATATAATAATGGGGTTTCTCTTTAATAGACGGCTGCTTAATTTACGCTGATTTTGTGATCAGGCATGTGATATAAACAATTTTATTCCATATTAATTCTAATCCATCCCGTCGAATATCTGATGATAATCTAAATCAGGTAAATTAACATTTTAATCAGTATAAAAACTGCTTGTCATAATGATTGTTGATTTTATAGAAGTATGACGCAGTAATCAATAAAAAAGTCCTGAATCGTCGCAGATATACATTATAATATACGCCAGCGGTTGCAACTGAATGATTAAAATATTGGGAGAGCCTTGAATGAGATCCTAGTTATCTATTTTACAGAATTAGTAATACATTCAATTATTCACGAAAGATCACTCACGTTTAAAATCGTGAACCTAATGATTTTGATTTTAAAAATTATCTCGCATTATATTCGCGCATTTCTCAATATTGGACAAGCTTTTGATAGCTTTTGGCATCCTGGCCTATTATATAATATCAGAAAAAGACTTTCGAACACTGTTTGCAGCTTCAAAATCATTCCTAGGAAACAGATATTTCACAGTAACAGTCCAAGATGAACAAACAGAACTTTTGCCCACCACATCTGGTGTTCCCTAAGGAAGTGTATTGGGGCCATTACTGTATCTTATCTACATAGCTGACTTGCCCAGTATTGATCATCACCACTGCTACGTCACTGCTGATGACACAACAATAATGGCAGGATACAAAACACCAGTAGAAGTATCTGGTATATAATAAGACAATATAAACAGAATACAAAAAAGTGGCGTATGAAAGTAGATGAGACTAAATCACTGCACATAACTTTCACACTCAAAAAGACCTCAACAATCAACAACTAATACACGCACAAGATATCAAATACCTAGGAATCCATCTAAATCGTCTACTAACCTGGAGCACACGCATATTTACGACACGAAAACAATTGGGGATAGAACTTAACAACCTCTACTGGTTGGTTGGAAGGAAATCACAATTGTCTTTAAGCAATAAACTACTAATCTACAAAACCATACCGAAACCAATATGGATCTACGGGTTTTAACTCTCCAACTCCAATGAATGACCCTTCATTAGGAATTTTCATTCCTAATAAAGCCCTACATCGTGACCACAGTGTAGTGAGTGTGAGAGAAGAAATAAAAAACCACAGCGCGAACTACTTCCAAAAGTTAAGTACACGTTCTAATAGTTTAGTGACTCCTCTTTACGGAGAAACCACTGGTAATTCCATACTTAAACGTTATTACCCAAAAGGTTTACCTACTAGATTTTAAATTCGCTTTAAAAAAATTAGAATAAGGAAAAATTAAAGCCAGTAATCAAATATTAATCACTGCCATTAAATGAATAAAAGGGGGTAACCACTGGGCAATCTCCTACATGTCAATAATCCATTTGACAAATCAATTACTGAATATCCTTGAGGATAGATTGTAATATGCTGAGATTAAAAAATATATGCCTGTATATATATATATATATATATATATATATATATATATATATATATATATATATATATATATATATATATATATATATATATATATTCGCAACCGCAAAGATTGTTAAATGGGAACTTAAGGACAGTAATAGTATATATGAAAAGATGTTATTTGCTTAAGCATACATACACTTTAAAGGTATCTCTCGATACTTTCTGGTGGTATATTTGTAACTTGAGTTGATTCCACTTCTTGGTCATATTAAATTAAAATATCAAATAAAATATGAAAGTTGCCCATATTTATGAGATAATATATTATTTATTTTATATAGATATAGAATAGGTTATCGTAGATACACTTTTATCATACTATGGTTTAAGGTAGCTTCATGTTCAACCAAACTGAACCTGTATCGCAAGTATACTACTAGGATTGTTATTAGGGGTAAATATCTGGTTTTTATAATCGTGTAAGCGTAATTCAGTTTATCAGAATTTTACACAAGTTAAGATACCAAACTCATTGCATATTACTGACAAAATCGCTCATTTCGCAAAACAAAATTGGCTTGATATAGAAACCAAATATTTGCACAGCAAACGAGGTATGCGAAGTATACGAAGTATGTTTGAAATCCTGGTCTATAACCTGTTTAAAGAACTAACGTTTAGATTAAGTATGTAATTTAGAATACGAGCAGTGGTATGATGTTCAAACGAATATTTTTGTTCACATAAATGCTAAATTTATTAATCAAGAAACTTAGAAAATGTAGTCCAAATAAACACATTCCTAGAAAAAATTAAAATATTGTTGAAAATCAGTCTTCACAAATGTTTGACAATAAAGAATTTAATCTCCTAATGAGGGATTCAATAATTTATACCATTTTGCATGCGTCCGAACTATTTGTCAAAGCATTTTTTCCATTTCGCTTGAGATATCTCCAAAACATAGTTTTTGAACGCATCAATGGCTTCTTCTGCCAACGAAAATCGTTGCCCACGCAATTTATTTTCGACGTTCGGGAACGAAAAGAAGTCATTGGGCGTCAAATCAGGACCGTACAGCGGATCACCCATTAATTTTTTGAGGGTTCAAGCATTCAGTTTGCTAGACGTGATATGTGAGAGCTCGCATTGTCATTATGAAAAGTGACTCGACGACGCTTGCTTGTTTTCATCATTTAACAGAATACTTCCGGCAAACAAATGGTTGTGTACTATTAATAACTGACCGTTTTATGTTTCTCTAAAGGTACTGTTGCCATATGACCAGTGTTTCCGAAAAATTGAGCGACCATTTGTTTCGAAGTGCTTTGAGCGCAAACAACTTTTGTTGGATTTGGTTCATCTTGAAACACCCATACAGTCGACTGTTGTTTACTTTCCGGCTCATACGCATAGATCCATGATTCGTCACCTATTACAATGTTATATACGTCTTTTGAAGTACAGCCATTGTATTTCTTGGGCATTTGTTTGCACCAATTGACAGGAGCATCTTTGTGAGTTTTTTTCAAATTATGTGGGATACAACGAGAACAAACCTTTTTTACAGTTAAATGATCATGCAATATTTTATATGTGCTAGTCAAACTAATGCCTAAGGTTGCCTCAATCTTACAGTATGTCACATGACGATGTTGTATTATCAGGTTTGGCACAGCATCAATGTTTTCTGGCGCAACAACTGATTATGGACGACCTTCACGACTTTCGTTGATGAGCGAATGACGGCCACGATGAAACTCGTTATACCAGCGTTTCATAATGGCAAAGGAAGGGGCTTTATCGCCAGAAGTGGAAGTAAGTTGATCGATGCACTATTGTCTTGACAATCCACGTCGAAAGTCGTAATAAATCATCGCAGTGGCGGCTCGTGATGAAATGAAACGGGTGTTCTGCACAGGGCCGATCCTAGGGTATTGGCCGCCCGCGTGCAAATTTCAAACGTATCCAAACTATTGGCGCCGTAGGGGCCGTAAAAAAATTTGAAATTTTTCAAGGTCACGCGTTTTCCTGATACTTCAGAATTTTTATGTAAAATCCGTTTATACAAAAATATAGACTTTCACAAGATAAATTTTTGGAGTTTAATATCTTTTTGAAGAACATTCATGTTTGCCGTCATATTATTTGGTTAAGAGAAAAGGCTTGTAAGGTATGAATTTTCTACTAGAGGGTCTATAACACTTAAAATATTTTCCGAAAGAGTTTCAGCGTCACATTTTGTAGGTTTCAGGTATATCCAAAAACGTTCAATCGGTTCACCATCGAGAATATATCTTAAAACTACCACTAACTGAGTTTTTGTAGATACATCAGTTGTTTCGTCTGCCATAACTGCCAAAAATGAAGGTTTGTTAATTTCTTTAATTATTTCTTCATGAAATACTTTTAATATACAGTCTAAAAGATCATTTTGTATTTCTTTAGAGGTTCCTTTAAATACTGAAGCATTTTGTACATGCTCGCTTAAAGTTATATCAAGCTCAGCAGAAAAATTTATCAAACCACGAAATATCCCCGGGTTCTGAGAGGTTTCAGCTTCCTCATTCCCTCGCAGCGCCAGTTCAAAGGCCCCACAAAACTTTATGCAGTTTATAATTTTTGACAAAACGTATCTCTTTTTTGTCACATTATCATTATGCTTTTGCACATTTATCCAATAAGCTGAATCTAGCTGCGCTTTAATATTAGTTGTTCCTAATAAAGCTAATTCCATTGTATTATGTAGATGGCTTTTGGAGTTGTCGTGCTTTTTTATTTTTTCAGTTAAGTGCACCAAATCTGTCACCCCTACCTCCGTCCATGCTTTATCACCGCCAAAAAATAAACAAGGAAAACAAAATAACGCATTTTCTTTGTTGCACCCACAAATCCAATTGTTCTTCGAATAAATGTCTCTATTAAATTGACGTTTATATGCTTTTCCGCGGCTAACACCTGCAGTCTCAATAACAATATCGGGCATTGGCCTATCATTGTTTTTTAAATCAATTTTTTCTTCATAAGAGTGTTTAAAAAATCGCTTCACATGAACTAAATTATAAACTAAATCCATTGTCACTATCACAGTATATAAATATTAATAATTAGTACAATAAATCACTACACAAATTCACAAAACAGTATTTAAAATCTCAAATTAACACAAAATACAAAATAGGTACGATTTACGCCCGCCAACTGTACGAGCCACGAGGAGTAGGAAGGAGTAAACATTCACTGATGTTGCCTTAGCTGGAAAAAATACAGCTCACTGACCGTGTAAATTCGCGCATTTATGAGCGCCAAGTGTGGATTGTCGCGGGAGTTGAGGGGGAGGACGGGTGTGCCGAGCCGTGTTGAGAACTACCTCGTGTGGCCCAGTTCAATGTACCGCGACGCGCTCGCGTAGAGACCCAGATAATTCATCTGGTCTACTACTCAATAGTGGACGGCGGGCAGAATGCGACTTTAACGCAATAATTTGGTTAGCTGCACCAACTAACCAAATTATTTTATTAATAAATTTTAGTAATTATTATGTCGCGAAAATATACAAATATCTAATTTTTTTGGCAGTTCTGCAGCTCTGCAGCACCTATACACCAGCCGCCCCTGAATCATTGCATGAAAATTTTCACGAATTAATTCCATTTTTTCGCTGAGATACAATATTCAAATCATTGTAAACAATACAAATCGTGCTTAAATGATAAAATGTTCTGAAGAAGGTTATGGTCAAGAATGTCAAACTTTCCAGATGGCGTTTGACAAAACTTGTGTTGCCAAGGCTCAAAATATAAATCTCGTATCATAGATGTCATAAGATGAAAATCATTCAGTTGCAACATGGTGCAATTTCCCCTTTCATGCAAGTTCATTATTTCTAAGTGTTCCTATCCCACAAATTTTTAAATATCATATCTCAGGGAAGTGTTCGAACCAAATCATTTCACTCATGAAATCGTCAACAAATACATTAATCTTTGTATATTAATAATTAATGATTAATCTTTGTATGAGTCAAAATTGTTTCATATTCAATAATGATTATTTTAAAGATGAAGGTATTCATGTTCAAAATATCCCATGGATTGCTTCCATGGGGTACTGCTCCAAAGAATGTCTTCTTTTACACAACGTGGGAATTAACAAATAATTTCTTAAAATATAGAAATTAAATAAATGCCCAAGGTTTTGTATATTTCAAATCTGCATTTTCAAAATTATGTGATGCAAAATCAAGGATACCCTCTTTCATTTTGTCTTAGATTTGTTAGTACGGCAGCTAATAAAGCAGGTCATTTTTAAAGGATGTTTGCAAAACTACCGAGCTGAATATTCTGAATAAATGCCCAAGGTTTTGTATATTTCAAATCTGCATTTTCAAAATTATGTGATGCAAAATCAAAGATACCCTCTTTGATTTTGCCTTAGATTTGTTAGTACGGCAACTAATAAAGCAGGTCATTTTAAAGGTTGTTTGCAAAACCACCGAGCTGAATATTCTGAATTATTAGTTGCAAATCTATCAGAGACTTCCAAACACTTAGTTGGGTATGATACCAAAACGTTACATGCTCAAGAATCTTCATTTATATAGCCTTATATAGGCTCGAATATTAATAGAGAATAATCTACTTTCACTGATGTTATACAAAGGAAGTTATCACTCAATAAAATTGGAGATTAACGAGATAAAGCCCTGTAAAACATCCACATGCAAACAAATGCGCATTTTCCTAAACTGTAATCTATCCACCACGTTTCCAGTACTGATAACTATAACATAAATTACAAAAATAAAATTTCAAACTTAGTTACCACGACTACTTTCAGACAAGGTGCTATAGAATGGTTTATTATTGTTTTTAAAACATAATAAAATTATACAACACATCTTATTGGCCTAAAAAATAATTTCATTAGTTGTAGTATATCTCCATATGACTTGCGATTTGTCAAACATTGGTTACGCTTATTTAGTCTTATTAACGACGCCCGATCGTATTTATTGTCTTTTATTGGCATCGCATTGACAAAGCGAAATTTAAATATGGCGAAACTAATTTAAGTTTTCTATGTCCAACAATTTATTTGTTGTTAATGAATGAATATGACAATAAATTCTGATTTTAAATATGGCGAAACTAATTTAAGTTTCTCTTAAGCGCATAATAACTTTGAATATGTAGCAAATACTGATCAATGCAAATGAGGTGCTTTCGTGAAGTAATGAATAAATTCGTTGAAAATTTCAAGAAATCACATTTGAGTATGACATCGACATTTTTTAACGACCCTTTTTTACGGAATGTGAAATAGCACATTTTTTACATAAGTTACAGGAATGATTACGGTAAATTAGCATACGTATAGGTTGAATAAAAGAAAATTAAGATAAGGAATTGTGCAATTTCAAAATACTAAATTTAATGATAATGATTATGTCAAAAAATAAAACCCGCCACAGGTAGGATTCGACATTTGTCCCGGATCGGAACCGAACGACATACAGCTGTTTCGAACTTGTTAGTTCTCATCAGTGCCGCACACGGTACGCCGATTCAGGACAAATGCCGAATGAACTTTATGGCGTATACATCTTTATCGATACGATCTCTGTCAGTAACTTATAAGTCGGAAATCGAGAAAGGAACCACCAAGCCGCCAAGCGGTTATCAAAGTAGTTCCCGAATAGCAAAGCTATTACATAATCGCTCTAGGAAACAACTACTCCTCGGCCTAAAGCCCCGCCAGGCATTGCATTATACCCAGAAGCGATCCTTTTACAGAATGGCTTCGCGAGTTCCCCTATTTAGCCTAAACGCGAATTGGTCTTCTCCTAGTATTTCCTCCGCTCTATTTTCCATCCTCTTCTGCACTATTCTGGATAAAATTTTTGACGCATGGGAAGTTAGGCTAATCGTTCTAAAGTTCTCGCATTTGTCGGCTTCTCTCTTTTTCGGTATAGTAACGATAATGTTCCTCTTATAATCCTCCGGCATCTCACCCGTTTCGTATATGTATTTTACCAATTCAAACATTCTATTTACTACTTTTTGTCCCGCACATTTCAAAATTTCCGTCTGTATTTTATTTACACTTCACGTCTACCGACTAAAAACTCCAGCCTCTTTACCTAGGCACTCACCATTCGGCCTTACTTCTAGCTTATCTCCTGTTTTTAAGATATTCCACTCTACTGTTCTATTTCTACTTCTACTCTACTTCTACTTTGATGTTTACTCTATCTACTGATTCTATCTATGATTACCCACCTTCCTCCCTTTGTCACGCTCTTTCTTATTTCCCTTTCCTTCTAAAATCCTCTCGCGCGAATCTCTTAACCGCCTCCCATGCTTCTTTTCCGCTTAACATCATTTCCTGGAGGTTCTCTTCCCCGACTATCGCGCCGCATTTACTATCCAACCTCTCTTTTTCCTGACTTCTTACGCACGGGAAAGTATGACTCGGGTCGTCCATCCGCCACAAATCTTATCTGTAGCATAAAATATCTACTTCCATAGATAATACCTACTTCAGTTCAACTACCTATACTTGTTATTGGAAATCAAAAACTCATACTAGTCATAATTGTATCAAAACAAATACAAATACGAGGTTTTGTTACAACTACAAAAAACAAATAAGTACACGTTACTCCAATATGCATCTGAATAAATGTAAAAGCAACATGTAGGTTAGGTTAACATACAGTATCCCCTTACAGTCAATTAAATTCATCAAATTACTATTCAATTCATCGCTATTTGCCGAATAAAAAATTCTCTTATCTTGCCGATAAACGGAACAGTCTACATGAGCCTAGTCATAAAAACAAGGCACCGGAAGTTTTTGAGATTTTTTATTTGGCAAATAGAGATGAAATGAACTATAAAATGAATACTTTTTTGGCAAAACGCCTCAGACGCGTCGATTTTTATTAACAAAATAACATCTGTAGCGGTTGTTTTCAACTTCTCACCATCAACACACTGAGCCCTAGCAAACCCAATTTGTATCTGCATTATTCAAATCTTAACATTAGGGTTGTTAGGGCTTAGATATTGGTGGTTAAGGATTGAAAAAACTCCTACATGTGTGTTTTTTTAAGAATATTTTCTTCCACAGTGTTCAGTCCAATTTAATTAATTTTATTTCAAACTTTAGGGACATACTATATAACACAAATTAGTATTTAGACTTACGTATTATACAGCTTAGAAAATGAACAACGAAACGTCAAAGAATCTACGACAACTACGCCATAATCCGGAAAAATATCACTTCATAAATTAATACTTAAATGATGCCTCTCTCATCAAATCATCCCCAAAAAACGATCAATTATTGGAGGAGACTTCACGAGTTACAAAATATTCATTCCATGCATAGGGTCTTCCAATAACGACGCTCGATTATTAAACGCAAATAAAACAAGTTGTGTGTAAAATATCCATTCAATTTTTTTATTTGAAAGAATATTTTATGGCATTAAGTATGGAATATAACGCCATTCAAATGTCCGCCGCGTTTTTGCTTGGCGGCACGCATTCGGAAGGTCCAATTTTCGATGACTTTGTCGCATAGATCTGTCTGAATTTGCTGGATAGCGTTCGTTATGTTGACTTTAAGGACACCAACTGTTTGCGGTTTATTCACCTGCGATTTAAGATAGCTCCAAAGGAAGAAATCTAAGGGCATTAAATCACACGATCTCGGTGGCCAGTTCACGTCGCCGCTGCGCGAGATAACCATGCCCTCAAATCGCTCATTCAGAATGTCCATCGTAGCATGCACTGTCTGGCACGTAGCGCCATCCTGTTGGAACCACATATCGTCAGTATCCATATCAACAAGTTTAGGTCACAAAAAGTTGCTTATCATCAATCTGTAGCGTTCGCCGTTGACGGTTATAGCACATGCCAGTTTCGTTTTGAAAGAAGTACGGACCGATGATTCCGCCAGACCAAAATCCGCACCAAACAGTGACTTTCTTCGGATGTATTTGGTGCTGATGTATCTCATGTGGATTGGTATCGTCCCAAATCCGACAATTTTGCTTATTCACATTCATCCAAAAATGAGCCTCGTCGCTAAAGATGACTTTTTGGCGAAATTTGGGTCAATTTCCAACCGCTCCAGAGCCCAATCAGCGAACACACGGCGTTGTCTATAGTCGTTTACCTTAAGTTCCTGGGTCAGTTGGATTTTATACGGATGGAGACCCAAGTTCCGATACAAAATTCACCAAGTTAAAGTCGCAGAAAGGCCAAGTTCTTGTGAACTACCAGAAATTGACTGCCTCGGGTTTTCCCGTACACTCCCACGCACAGCAGCGATGTTTTCAGCAGACCTTGCGTTTCGGGTGTTGGCTGATTGTTTATAAAACCATTTGACTCGAATTTGGCCACCAAATGTCGAATAGTTTATTTTAATAACGTGGCCGTTACAACCTAATAAATTTCGAGCGTTCCTATTGAAAAACCCTTTAGTTCGTTTTCATTGAAATAGTTATATAAGTTTGCGAAATTCCCTGATGAAACATCCTACTTACGATTAAATTCATTACAACTGATACACGTATAATACGAATCTTGTTACTATCAGCCACTAAAATCAAGGCGAAGATTTACAACCATTTTTAAAATTTCATTCACAACACAAGCATTGTGACATTCTTCATAATTTACAATATATTTTTTACTCGTATCATTTTTTAATAGAATTACGATATATTCTCTGTATTCAGACATCGTGATTTTATTAAACGATGACACGAAATCCCACTTTACAATCTGTGATCGCTATCATTTACAGATTATAACACCAACAATAAACTGTCAGTTGCTGATAAAGCAGACGTATTAAAATCTACGCTAATCATCATTCCCTATCATTTGTAACAGACTGTGTAATGTGTAGGTGATAATCGACCCTTCAAACTATCTCTCAAGTTGAATGTGTGAACTGAATGGTGTGAGAAATTTTTTTACAATTTATTTATTTAGGTAAGTATAACAACCAATTTTTCCTCTAACTGAAAATATAATGGTTATGTGAAAGTATTTGACTTTACTCTTGGAATTCTTTTTAAGATTTCTTTAATTATAATTTATACAGGATGTGGTAGTCAATACTGATGATTTTTTAAATATAATAAGTCAATGAATTTCGAAGATTTAAAGAAAAAACACATTTTATTTGAAAATGGAAGAGTGGAAGTTTATAATGTATCCAAAATTTTTTAGAGAATTCATTATATGGCAAAAATTACGTCAGATAAATGACGACCTTCATTTTCGGCGCACTGCTCGAGTCGGTTGGCAAAATTCGTCATCACTCTTGCCAAGGTTTGGGGTGGGACCGCATGGATTTTTCACTAAATATTTTATCGAAGTTCTGCCAAATTTTGCGGTTTATCAATGTAAACTTTTCCCTTGAAAAGCCCCCCAGATTGATCCTGTCTAACAAAGTTTCTGCAAAAGCTAACCTTCTTGCGAAATCTTGCGGCTGTAATTCTTTAACGATCGCCACCTTGTATGGGTGAATTTTTAACTCTTCATGAATAATCCGCCCAACAGCCCTATCGGATATCCTTAACGCCTGAGTATGACGACGAACTGACTGAAGCTCTGTTCAAAAGCATCTCGTACAGCCTCAACGTTTGCAGGTGACCTTGTCGTCCTGAACAACCCTCTTCTTCTCCTTGATGTTCAGGCTGCTGTACCCCAAAGTTGCTAACCCACAAAAGAATGATGTTCCGAAATGGAACATCATTCGCCCACGAGGAGGAACATCGGAATGCAGCCGAAACTACCGCTGTGTTAACACCACAGAATAATTATTTTAAAATACGCCTCGACGGCGAACGCGCAGTGTGCAGGGATCCAAGCCTGCATTTTAACTAAACTTCCACATTCGGAGAAGAGGATGAGACCAACCGCCACCCCCTAGGACATTCCTACCAAGTGCTAGCTTCATTCAAAAACCGTCAGTACTGACTGCCGGATCCTGTATTGTCAGTAGCTGCTTAATCACATTTGTCAAATTCGCTATCAGTATAATTCCCTAATTGAAATTTTCGACAGTACATTTTTAAGTAAATAGTTTTCTTCTCAACCTATTTCCTTCCAAACCGTAAATATTTTTATTGATGAATTTCTTCGAACGTTGATCTTCCTTTCATCATAGAAAGAATCATCCGTAACTATTATCAGTATCTTTTCATTAAACTATATTTTTGTACAACAGTGAAAATGTAGCCTCATTTTTTTTTTATTTCCAGGACTAGTTTAAGTGATATTCCATATTCTGTAAATGAAATCAAACTTTGATTTATTTATTACGACACAAGCAATTACAATAATGATACAATAATGATTACAAGCAATTACAATAATGATAAATATATGAGTATAATTTTCCTTTATCAGATTTTTTACCAATTTCTGATTTTTTTCTTGTATGCACGTAGAATATTCCAAAGATCTTCAAAATGTCCTCTATCCTGACTGGAATATAGACGTATGTACATACTCGTATTAACCTAATTTCTAAATATTAATTTCTTAAGTATCATCACTTGTACATGCTGATAATTCTTTTTTAAGAAATCAAAGTAAATATTGGTTAATCTACATTCATATCTCTCAACTCAATTAAAACGGTAAAATAATTGTCTCAATTGTTTTTTATTAGACACCTATAGATTGGTAACATAAGAACCGTAATTTATCTTCTAGACTTGTTAGAATATACATATTTTCATAATATAGCTCTCAATGATCAGTCATCTCAATAAACGAGTATTGTTCAGATGCCGATAATGCTAAATAGGCAAATGGCGGTTGTTTAGTTTAACTTCTTAATGATGAGGAGGATATTCAATTATAAGAATATTCTCATGGCCTAATTGACTATATCCTACAATGGTTATGAGTCTGCCTTCTTAAGTTTCAGATATACTCGAGGGATGACAATACAAAACTAATCTATCTTCTTTATAGTGTATACTATATCTCAATAATACCCCATCGCGTCATCTTATTACAAAAATTTAAAAACATTTATTACCTACAGGTCATTTGAATGAAGACTTATAGAGACAGATTCCACAAAATATACTTTTTGCGCAAAGGTTAAATACTAAAGTCATATTATGTTGTCATAGTTACTTACACCGTAGATGAATACAACTACAAATAATGTAATAGTTAATTTTATATTTCCCAAGCGTCTATTCAACCTATGTAAGTTTTCGTTTTCATATTAAAACGTATTAGGATATGAAATGTTAACGAATGTTATCGAAAACCTATTTTTTATCTGTTCTGCTAAAATGTCGTTTATATTCTGTAAAATTATAAACGGTGGTCCAACCAAAACGCACAATGTTAATTGTAAATAAAACAAAAAGTTTTCAGAGAATTATCTTAATATTTTTTATTATGATAGAAGGATCTATGACAATTATGTGTGAAACAAAATATCGGTCAAATGCTCGCCACGGCTTCGGTGGCATACCTCTATCCGATGGTCCATATTTTCAATGACTCTGAGACATAATTGAGGTTCAATGTCGTTAATGTGCCGAATTATCTCATCCTTTAGCTCTTCAATTGTTCTTGGCTTATTGACGTACACTTTTTCTTTTAAATATCCCCAAAGAAAGAAGTCCAACGGTGTCAAATCACATGATCGTGGCGACCAATTAACATCGCCACGACGTGAGATAACACGGCTATTGAATTTCTCGCGCAAAAGTGCCATTGTTTCGTTAGCTGTGTGGCAAGTGGCACCATCCTGTTGGAACCACATATCGTCCAGGTCCATATCCTCAATTTCTGGCCACAAGAAGTCCGTTATCATCTCGCGATAGCGAACACCATTCACGGTAACTGCTTGGCCGACCTCATTTCCCCGACCCGACCCGACCGGAAGAAGTACGGTCCGATGACGCCGCCAGCCTATAAACCGCACCAAACAGTCACTCTTTGTGGATGCATCGGCTTTTCAACAATCACTCGTGGATTCTTATTTGCCCAAATGCGGCAATTCTGCTTGTTAACGAATCCACTGAGGTGAAAGGGTGCCTTGTCGCTGAAGATGATTTTCTTTGTAAAGTCACCATTGACTTCTGTCTGTTCAACCAACCATTCGGCGTATTGACGACGCTTGAAATGGTCAGTAGACTTCAGCTCTTGAGTCAATTGAACCTTGTAAGCGTGTAAATTCAAATCTTTATTCAAAATTCGCATCAGTGATGTTCGTGAGATGTTTAATTGTTGGGCACGACGACGAGTCGAGGTTGACGGCTCTTCTGCTACACTATCGCGAACAACAGCAGTGTTTTCCGCAGAACGAACTGAGCGAGCATGCACAGGTGTTTTCACATTTCCTACAGACCCGGTTTGCTGAAATTTGCGCACAATTCTCCCGATTGTGGACACACTTGGTCGATTATTCTGACCAACAAAGTCACGAAGTGTACGAAATGCATTTTGATTTGAACGCCCATTTTCGTAAAAGGCTTCAACAATCTTAATGCGCTGCTCAATTGTGTACCTCTCCATGGTTGAATTTGTCAAACACTGAAACAAAGAAATGTCAAATTAAGTTGGGCAAAAATCTTGACGTTAAGATGTAACTCAAAATTAACATCGTGCATTATGGTTGGACCACCCTTTAGTTGTTAGACTTCCTCAAAATATATTCTTATATTGTTTATCTTAACTTCATTATTATTGAATAGTTAATAGCTCTCCCTTTCTTTATCCTCAACCTATTCATATACGTCTCTTCTACAAACATATGTATACTCGTATATTTAGTATCAGCAAACTTTTTATTTACTTGTAGCCATCTGTACTATAAACATGTGCTTCAACAAAACTATTGAATTTGAATATTTACATCGTCGTGGAGAGTAATATAAAAAACATCTCAAGTTAATTTCCAGTTTACCAAATTTTAGTTTAAAATAGTCTCTTAAAAATAAATAAGACAGAGTGAAAGAAGAACTGTATTTGTAAAAAGCTTTTTACTTGGTTTTATTCTGAGGAGGGTCAATATACGTTTGTAAGCATGTATTTGAAATTATATTATGGATCTACACTCACGTCTGTTACAATAACAGACACAGTTATTAAACTTGATTTTATATTTATTTAGTGCTTATGTAAGCTTACATCGTGAGAAATATTTACTATATCGTGTAAAGAACTGATATATGTAAGTATAGTTGATTTCATTGATTTATCTATCTTCTGTTATAGATAAACAATTAACAATTCATTAACTTATAGTGAAGTGAATCATTTCAAAATAGGATAATACTTCCACTAATCATAAAACTTGTCCCAGATTTTTTGGATAAAAATGGAATCCTGTAAAACTCATACTTATATTATTATTGACATTTTGGTCGCTTTGTAATGTTTACGGCTATGCTAATTACTGGAGTTCTTACAAAATAAAAAAAAAATGATATAAAACATCTACATGATTTACATATTTTATCTGGCTTCACCAAAAAGTTAACTTCATTCAAGAGTATCAAAATAATTAAAAGTAGAAGCCAGCTTCCTTCTCCTACACTAGAAACATATGTTTTAATCACTATGTAATCTCGTTAAAAAATTACACTTGGACTTTTATCTGTCTGATAATGATAACAAGGATATCTCTAAGATAAACGTGATTATAGAAGTTACGAGGTATTATTAAAATGATTTATCTATATTAAATACATATGCAAAGTGTTGAAATCATAAATAATATTCGTATCTACCACTGATATTGGTAAGGAGTTTTTTATGAATAAATGGAATGAAGTGTGAAATCAATTTATCGCGTCTACTACTTACATACTATAATTTGTAATATTGAAAATTAAAACCAAATGAAAAAATATTTTTTGATAAAATTTTTGACATGGCGGTTTTCATTGTTGATCTTTTTCTCGTTATTTCTGTGGTCTTGCTCTTTTCTTGAGTTCATTGTTATATGAGTTGTAAGAATTGTAGGCCTTATTAAAACGTTACATGCGTTTTTCGTTTTACCAGAATTCTTAGTGTCATTTAATATTTTTTTATGCAAAATACTTGAGATTTATTATATTATATTTTTAAGTTTGCATGATTATTATAACACATCTAAGACTTCTGTTTATCTTCAATAACTACTTGTATATAAAAATGGTACAAATTTCCGAGTAATAAATAAAAATAAATGTTGTTCACATTCATGTTGATCATGTTGCTGTTCAAGTAATAATCTTATTAACGACCTCAGAGAACACGACCTTAATAAACACACCCTGTATATTTAATACATATTTGTTTAGATTTCATACACAAATTATTGCTAAGAAATACGTTGTTTTTTTGGTGCAATTTTTTTATAGATACATATATAAGACGTTTTTAACCTTTACAATAAGCTGTGGAAAAGAAGTCTTTACTGAAATCCAAAAACAAATACTTCTGCCTATTATCAAGATTATTGCCTATTAAGATCAATTTTTCAAAATTGCATATATTTTGTAAATAGTACGCAATAATTATGACTATTATTTCCATCAGTCAGTCTTCATTTGTATTTTATGGAAATATTATTTTTATCATTTTTGTTTTTTGTATCTTTTCTGTTTTACATACATACCAAACTATTTAATGATATTACTTTAAAATAATATCATTAAAGAGTTAAAAAAAATCCAGGAACTAGAATCACACAAATTTTACGCAAACTAAACCTTAGTCTTATGTGAAGATATGTTTGTATCTATCAAAATAGATACACAGGCAGTGTAAAAATAATATCTTCATTTAAAAAAATATATCGATGACGGCATCATCATCATTAGGTCATCAGTCCTAAGACTGGTTGGACGCTAACCTCCAGCTTCTCCTATCTTGTGCTAACCTACGCATTTCGCTAATTGTGCTACAACCTACATCCCTTACTATTTGCGAGCAGTAGTCTAATCTAGGCCTACCTCTGCCTTTCTTCACTCCTATTTCTGCCTCCAAAATATCGCGGACTATTCCCCCATGTCTCAGCAAGTGGCCTACCATTCTATCTCTTCTCTTCTTTAAGTTTTTCCACATACTCCTTTTCTCGCCGACTTTCTCCAATACTTCTTCGTTTCTAACCCTATCAGTCCATGGTTTTTTCATCATTCTTCGGTAACACCACATCTCAAAAGCTTCTAATTTCTTCCTACTTGCTTCCCCTACCGTCCAGGTTTCGCAACCGCATAGTGCCGTGCTCCATGCATACGTTTTCAAAAATCTCTTCCTTGTTTCTAAGTTTATTACCCCCGAGCATAAAAGTACTTTCTTTTTGTTAAAAGCTACTCGACCCTGCGCTATTCTTTGTTTTATGTCTTTATCGCTTCTTCCATCCCAATTTATTTTACTTCCTAAATAAGTGAAGTCTTTAACTTCCTCCAATCTTTCATTATTAATTTGTACTTTCGTTTTTGCTCTGCTCTCGCGCCCTCTGCACACTAACACTTTAGTTTTGTTTTCATTCACCCTCATTCCGTATTCCTCTGTCAGCACTGCCTCCATTTCGTTCAATGCCGATTCTAATTCCTCCTTACTAGATGCTAATACTGCTATATCATCCGCGAATCTCAGCATTTTTAGTTTCTGTCCCTGTACTTTAATCCCGAAATCCACTCTATCTTTTACCACATTAATCGCCTCTTGGATGTACAGATTAAAAATTAGTGGTGATAGCGTACATCCTTGTCTTACTCCTTTCCTAATATCTACTTCCCTTTTTTCCCCTTCTACTACTATAACAGCAGTTTGCTCTTTGTATAGATTGTGTACCACTCTCCTATCTCTAAACTTCATTCCCGCGCTCTTTAGTTTCTCGAACATTTTTTCCCATCTTACGTTATCAAAAGCTTTTTCTAAATCTACAAATCCTATATAAGCGTTCTTTCCTTTTTCTATTGTTTTCTCTAACATTACTCTTAGCGCCAGAATAGCTTCGCGGGTTCCCCTATTTCGCCTAAACCCGAATTGGTCTTCTCCTAGTATTTCCTCCGTTCTATTTTCCATCCTCTTCTGTACTATTCTAGTTAAAATTTTTGACGCGTGGGAAGTTAGGCTAATCGTTCTAAAGTTCTCGCATTTGTCGGCTCCTCTCTTTTTCGGTATAGTAACGATAATGTTCCTCTTATAATCCTCCGGCATCTCGCCCGTTTCGTATATGTATTTTACCAGTTCAAACATCCCATTTACTACTTTCTGTCCCGCACATTTCAAAATTTCCGCCTGTATTTTATCTACACCCGGCGCTCTATTATTCTTTAGCCCCCTTAGTGCTATTTCAAATTCCTCTCTCAATATAGGTTTTCCTACATCTTCCCTATCGATGCTATATTCTTCCTCTAATATATCTCCTAATTCCTGACCCTCATATAAATTTCCTAAGTACTGCTTCCATCTATCCGCTTTCTCCTCTCTTCCGATCAGTATGTCCCCCGATTGATTCCTAACGTTTCTACTTATTGTTCCTATATCCCTGAAGTTCCTCTTAATTATTTTGTAAGCCTCATCGGTCTTACCTACTTGCAACTTATCTTCTACTTCTTTGCATTTATCCTCTATCCATTGTTCTTTCGCTTTTCTACATTTTCTAATGATTTCCCACTTTATTGACTTATAAGTTTTCAGTCCTTCTTCGTCTCGTCTGTTTTTGTAGCCTCGTCTCTTTTGCATTAAGTTTAAGATTTCCTCCGTTATCCAGGGCTTCCTAGCTTCCCTTTTATCGTGTCCTAAAACGTCCGTAGCCGCGGAATCTAGACTATTCTTGATACCCTCCCACTCAGTTTCTGCGTTCTTGATTTCGTCCTTACTCGCCTTATTTATTAATTGATCTGTTTTCTTCTGGAACTTATCTTTCATATTCTGATCCCTCAATATGTCTACATTTATACGTGATGACGGCATAATCTTTAATAATACAGTTCGAGAAAATTAAAGGGTCCCTACATCTTTTGACATTTTGTCCGAGCGATTTTCGAGAAAACCCATTAATACATTTTTATTGAATTCATATTATTACTTTTCGACTCGGTAAACATTACTTTTCAGATATTGTACACTTCTTTTCGGACTTGTATACAAAAGGATTTGCAAAATCGATTATAGTTATATCGTATAAATTAAGCCATTATTACATTTATATATGAGATTATATTTAATGTCAGATAAAGTAAGCAAACTATTACATTTTGAGTTCATCACTCTAATCTAGGACATTAAATACTTAACTAAAATATTATACTAGAATTATTGATATAATAACTTGAGTTAATATATATTAAATGTATTTAATAACGTCATTTGATTATGATTTAATTGTATGACATTATATAACAACAAACAAAATATTTAAAAAACCTCTAATTTAAGAAAAAATGGTTTTGTACACAGTAACATCAACCTTTTCTTATTTTAATACAGCGCACTACATATTTGCATAAATTTTAATATGACGTGACGTATTTATACATTAATTTAAGTAAAATGTGTAAAATGTGCTTTAAATAAAACTTTCCCCAACAAATACATCAAAAGAGAAGGACATCTTGAGTGGCCACCTAGATTAGTTGATTTATCTACCTTAAAAAACTCTAAGGTATCCATTTATTTTGTCCAGAAATATTTCAAACCAGTTCATGAATAAATAATTTTACAGGAAAATATATTTTTTCTTATTTTAAAATATTTTTTCAATAAAAGTTATATTTTACTTAAAACTTGAAACGTTAAAAGCTCTTCTAACTAATGTCATTTTAAATTAAAAATGGATAAGGTTCAACTTTTTTCCCCTGATAAAACAAATGTTTAAAAGATAAATTAAAGAATCAGTCTTAATTATTCTACAATATAATGAAGAATTTAGTACACATTTAAATATTATAATCAAATATCAGTGGATATTATAAAATATAACAAAGAAAGTAACCATCATGTTTAAACGTAAAGAATAATACAGACCCACAAAAAAGTAAAAGTTGTGTGTTTTAAAGAAAAAACCATACTTATTCTTTGTATTTTTTCTGCTAAACACGAATCTGAAGTTAGAAAAAGGGGTTACTGATGAAACTTCTAAGAAAAACATAAAAAGCGATATTTACCACAATGTTTATGTAATTAGTATCTTTATTACTGCCTAAAAATTTAGTTGACACTTCTTCGAAACTCAACCATGATGCCAACTATGATCACTCATCCGAGTAGTTATAACGAATGCTGGCTTCTACATGGCGAAGAAACTTTTATAACCACATAGTTTTAATTTGAGCACAAATTTGCTCAAAACAGATTTTTGCATTACATTTATCATTTAAGTTTTTTTACACGGTCGGTACAAGTACCATCAGAAACCTGCTACCAGGGAGTGTTTGGACTACGATGACAACTTAGGGCAGTTGTCATCGTAGATGGGATGTGTAGAATGATGGGATGTGTAGAATGATTCCTTTAGTCTACACCTTCGTAGTATCGAAACCAGCAAAGGCGCGCTGTTTTGCAGAGAGAAACCAATAAAAAAGAAATGAAACGAAGCAGAAATCTGTTATATAGATCATCTGAAGACAAACGTGTGCCGAAACGAAAATCAATATAAGAATGATACCATCATATAGAAGAAAATTGCTAGATTAAGATTCTTATCGGTTTTTATGGTTTTTCTTAGAAGTTTGATCAGTAATCCCTAATTCTGATTTTAAATTTGTGTTCTGCGGGAAAAATACAAAACATAAGTATTGTTTATTCCTTAACACACACAACATTTATTTTTTTGTGAGTAGGTGTAATTAATTCTCGTACTAGTTACGATAATTAATTATAATTAAATTCTTCTAACATAATATTATGCAATCTGATGACAAGTAAGATAATAAAATTAACAGTGGATTTATATCCAGATAGTTAAAATTACGGTTTTATTTCATAGATAAAGAATGTTGTATTTAAATAATAATAGTTAATCCAGATTCGATTTGATGATCTTGCACAATTGTGTGATATAACACGTGTTTTAATTCGTATGAGATACTCTCAATAATATCAGTGAATTTCGAAATGAACAAAACCACAGACTACCAGATCGATGAGATTACATGTAAAATAATTTGATAAATAAAAAATCTAAATAACACCTGCTTAATAGCTACAGCGACCGAGATAAAATGCCATATATTATACAGGGTGACAACGAAAAAATTGTACGCCGCCAGTTTTTTGTGTTTTTCCAATTTGTTTAAAAAGTATCTGCCTCTAAGAAGTTGATAAATTGAAATAGAATTTATTAAGGAAAAAATAAACAATGGAGAAGCAACAGGCTTAATTCGCTTCAACACAATTGATATTTAGAGTGGACTATGATAAACAGACGTCTCACATAAACGAAAATTACGTGGTGCGATACAATACGTCAGACAGTATACAATGGAGGTCTAATACAAATTTCATATTATGTACGCCATTTTGAATGTTTTATATATTCAAAATGGCGTACACAATATGAAAATTATTAAGTAAACAGCAGGCCATGAACGTTTTAACCTCGACTATTTTAAAACACTAGACAAAGTGTAATATCATCTTTTACATTGGACTTGCTTTATCTTGTCTATGGACGAAGTAAAACGTACTAAAGAAAATAGAAAAAATGAGCAGTGTCTATGCTATAGAGGAACAAGAAAAAGTTCAAAATTTCAGAGCTAAAAGAACCCAACGGTTCTTTTAGCAGAAACGATGCAACCATCGTTTATGTACTTTTATTAAATACAATTTGGCTCTATCTGTTCCGTAATTAAAATTTTTCTTGAAAAATATGTTTACGAAATTTTCATTTCATCAGTTGTTTCAAATTACCTACTATTACTGAAATTACCTGCCTTAATTTGTCAGATGTAGATCACTTATGATCAAATTTTTAATTAGTGATAACTTTTGATCTGGCCCGTAGGGTAGACGCGCCGGTTATAGCCACTTTAAGGATTTTCTTGAAATTAATTCAATGTACATGACGTAGTGTCAAACAGTTCTTACGTTCGATGTTGCTGTAAGATAGCCTGTACATTTGTACTCACTACTATTTATAAAAAGAGATGAAGCACTACTTCTATGAAATACAATAAATAAAAGAAATCGATGAAGTACTATTTTCCTATTATAGCCACTTCGGCACCAATTGTAGCCAGACAGATGTACCATATATAGCCACCAAAACTATAACGATAAAAATCAATAGCATATTTAAAAAAAATGTATTAATATGTATACTCAGGTGAGAAAAAATGTAAAAAGGGAATAAAATACTTTTTTAATAATAAAACTTAAACATCTACATGAAATTACATTTCTTCTACAGAGAATAATCTATGTCAACTTATACCTTTTGATTCGAATATAACGTCAATCATATCATGATTTAGATTCCATAAAATATCCGCTACCGTTGGCCAATTCCAGTGTAACCCGCTTTATTCCATTGCAGTACACTGTGTATTTAATTCATTCATTTGCAATACCTTGGCAGGATATAACTCTTCATCATATTGCACAATAACGTGGGAACCCACAGTCCAGTCGACTTTTGATATGCTTTTGCTAGCGGTTTTCTTCACCACCTTCTTTTCACTTATTTTTGGTACTTTGGGCATTTTTCCCAGTTTCAGACAGCAACTCATCCATCTCTTTTCTTTTTGTAGGCGCCTCCTCTTTTTGCGTTACGTTTCTTTTCTCTTCTTCATTCATTCGTTTTCTTTCACTTTTTCCTCCTCTTTTCGTGACAATTCATCTGCTTTAGCTTGTGCTAATTGAATCCACTTATCAGTGGTTAAAACTCAAGGCAATTTGTCAGTATTTCGCTTTTTTGATGACGGTTTAGTATCGGGATATTGAAGCACATCTTGCAGAATAGTTGCTATAGTTGTCTTTGCTTGGTTTGGTTAATAACTATGTTCTGATGAATTTTAATTAATCGATTTTCTTTATCGTTATTTACATCGGGCGAATTTCCTCTGCATAATGTTTCCGTTTCAACATTCAAACATACGACTTGCTTAATTTCATTGGATTCAAATATTTCTTCAGGATTTGTATCAATGTGAGGTGTATTAATTTTATTCTCTCCGTTGTTAATATATATTTCAGCTGCGGCGCGTTCGTTTTTGTATTCATCGGTTTTGACATCATTTGGTATCTCTGTATTCGTTGTAGTTGCAATATTCCACTCTGGGAAAGGGAAGGTAATTTCAGCTTCGTTTGGGTTCAAAAAAATCATTTTCAAGGGTTCCACCTCTAACCCGTCTCACAACCGTTCTTTGTTTACAGGGAACCCACACAGTTTACAGTTACAGTATCCAACGTTGAAGTTCATCCTCAATTTTATTTCCTAGGATGCATTTCTTTCCTACTTGTTCTATAGTGGCCGAAGTTCTTCCACTTAATTTACCACGTAGTGTTGTCCTAGGAACTCCAAATCTATTACTCGCTGTGGCTACTGCCAATCCGTCACGTTGGATTGTTTTTAGTGCAAGAATGAGTTGTTTTTGGGTATACTAATGTATAGGCCCTTTATTTCTTTGTCTAGCCTTTTCTTTGCCTTTTACATTTTGCTTTTTTGGTGGTGCCATATCTATACGTCGGAGCTTCAAAGTAAAGTGGCTAAAAAGATAAATATGCTGTCCTAATATAGCCAGCCCTATGACTATAAATAAAAACATTTTGATGAGTGTTCCATTTATAGCCACACTCAATAAGACTATATCCGGCGAAAAAATTGCAATGTGAAACGTTTTAATACATGCCATACAATATATAAATGCTTTAAAAATAGTATCAGAACATTTTAACTTGAAATACAGTTGAAT
This sequence comes from Rosalia funebris, assembly GCA_037954035.1. NCBI lineage: Eukaryota > Metazoa > Arthropoda > Insecta > Coleoptera > Cerambycidae > Rosalia > Rosalia funebris. The sequence continues at coordinate 10,588,076 of JAZFAV010000022.1, forward strand.
ACAATTGCCTTCCTCACCTAAGTAGCTTAAGAAAAACGATAAGAAACCAATAAGTGCAGGTCAAAGTGGTATACACACGGGTACAATTTTTAAATTAAGCAGACAATGACCATGCGCAATATGTTGTAAGAAACTAAAACATATAGCCGAGCAATAATAAGCCTTAGACAAAAGATTTTAAGGACTATAGCTAAATAACACTACAGTAATGGATGCAATGGCTATAAGTGGGGCAGTGGCTATAACCGGTGCATATACCCTACGTGACAAGCATATTTTAAAAATTCACATCTAAATTAAGGGAGAATACAGTATTTCATTTCTTAAAAACAACACCCTGTATACCATCATTTTTAAAATCTGTGTAGTGAGTCGAAATAATACTTAATCTTGATGTATTTTTCTCGATACATCTGTTGTACATAATACAACCAATTAAATTAAAAATAGAAACGAGAGCATTCCTTTACCACTAGATGTGTTATTGCTTTGCTAATAAAGTTCAATTGGATTCTATTTAACATTACAATTGCCATGAATATTTTGTTAGTTTCACTTTTACCACGTTCCTGTCTATTGTTAATTCTATCTTAATACGATTCGGTTATAATGTAATGGAATAGCTCCACCAATAATAGTCAATGAGATAAAAATCTGGTGATCTTGGAAGTTGTAAAGTGAACCGCCACGATCTATTCATCCATTTGAGTAAATGTTAATATAATAATCTAATTTTAAAGAACCATCACAAATATTAGTGTACTGGAAATTTTACGTAGATACGGTATTTTTAAAAGTAACCTAACTTAGTTTAAACTATGTTAACCAAATATTACCTAATCTAACCTAAGAGAAGGGCAAGTCTAAAAATCATTGTATCTCAGTGTAGGTATTTTATTAAAATCATAATTTCAACCTTGTTTCTTTACTGAATATATCCCCTTAAATATTCATAATATATTATATATGTAATATTCTTTGCACATTTAAAAAAAATTATCGACTTCTAATTGATTCTCAGTTGAATACACTAGGCCAAATTATTCAAATTTGGTCTGCTGATTATGCAGACCGAATTTTAGGTTTATATAGTTTTTGTTGCTTGTTTTCCACAGAAGAGCGTCAATGGATATCGCCCATATTTAGAGCAAATAAACAATTATTTATTTCCAGCTGTTGCCAATAATGTCAGCATACTTAAAGAACTTATTTTTCAGGTAATAATGGGGAAGAACGAGTACGATTTAAGTAAAGATAAAAATCCTCTGGATGTGTAAGTATTCGTTATAGTTAATTATACCAATTATACAGGGTGTTAGGCAGATTATTTGCCAAACGGTAATGGTAGATAGGTGAGGCCATTTAGAAATAATTTAGCCCTAATGACCTATTCCAAGTCTCTTGTCCTTTGAGATATTATTTTTTATTGTTTTTAAAAATTACCCTACAGTCACCTTCGTAATCTTGGCAAAGTTCTCGGGTCATTTATTAACTTAAGTTGATAAAATGAGAAAGTTTGAAATGAGTCAGAGACATATCCAATAGCCGAAATGGTGAACTGTCGACTGAAACACAACAGACACTTGGAATGGAGGTCATCAGGGCTAAATAATCTCTAAAGTCTAGTGCACTGTATATTACACCTCATAAAAATTGTTGTTTAGCAATGTCCCCAAAAATTATTAAACGTAATGAAATTAAATCTATAACTTCTTGGTGTTACAGTAAATTAATGATATTGCAATTTTAGGAAATTTGTGAGCAATGGAGAAATAAATGAAGAAAAACAAGACAATCAAGAAAATAAACCCGAATATTCGTTTTTATCATTAGTAAGTATAAATAGAAATCTATCTACATAAATGTCAATTCATGCACGATGATGATAAACGTTTCACATTGTGACTAATTTATAAAATATTATCTGTCAAAGGGAAACTTCAATGAAATCATTCGTTATTTTTTAATCGATTGGCAATATTTTCTATGAATTTCGACACAACAGTTTATTTTGATAAAATACTTTTAAATATATGTGGGAGCGATAATTAGACTACCCAAGGCATTTATTTTAATCAAGAACGAAAAAAGATATATACCACTTTTATACAATATGTAATCTCATTTAAGCATCAAACAGATCATCATCATCATGAGGTCATCAGTCCTAAGACTGGTTGGACGCTAACCTCCAGCTTCTCCTATCTTGTGCTAACCTACGCATTTCGCTAATTGTGCCACAACCTACATCCCTTACTATTTGCGAGCAGTAGTCTAATCTAGGCCTACCTCTGCCTTTCTTCGCTCCTATTTCTGCCTCCAAAATATCGCGGACTATTCCCCCATGTCTCAGCAAGTGGCCTACCATTCTATCTTTTCTCTTCTTTATGTTTTTTCACATACTTATTTTCTCGCCGACTTTCTCTAATACTTCTTCGTTTCTAACCCTATCAGTCCACGGTATTTTCATCATTCTTTCATCATTCTTTCATCAAACAGATATGTTACAAAAAAGTAGCTGTGTCACAGTAATGAAAAATACACATGAACACTGAAAAAATCACTCCCTGAAAAATCCCCTGATCAGTCCACCTTGAATTTGATCTTCTAATGTGGTACACCCATGAATTTCCTCGAATTGGAGGTTTTGCCAATACGAGGACTAATTTGCCACTTAGTGAACGTTTTGAAACGTGGCAACAGATATAAAATAGAATATAAAATAGAAGTTGTGTAGTGCAATTCTTCATGTCATTATATTGCACTAGAGAAAATAATTCGCCAAAGTTTTTGATACCCAAAATATATCTAGTATTAACTCCGTCCACGAAGTTAGACAAATTAAAGTGTTCCATAATTAATAAATTAGGATAATATATAATGATTTCGAGAGATTCTGACACTTCAGCAAATAAACTAGGCACAAAAATTAAGGGACACAAAAAAAATCCAAAATTTTTAGGTGATTTTCAAAGGGCTGTAGCTTGGAGAAAGATTCCCAATAATTTGTTTTCAGTTATTTCATCATAAAGTTTTTTTTAGATCATTTTATTTATTTATTTAATTTGAGGTGTCTAAAAGCCTTGTACGATGATTTTTCCCTGTTCGTCGTTCAATGCAAAAAAGCCAATTTTGACTTTCGTAATTAATTACTAATTCGGTAATTTATTACTAATAAGATATTTTCAACCTCAAAAAACGAATAAATAGAAAATGAATTTAGAGAACGTCCTTCAATTATTTGCACAATTGTGCCAGGTTAAGTGAATATCCCTAAATACGCAATTTTTTACCTCCTCTTCAATCAACATTTTCGCGCCGAAGTCAAAATTGACATATTTGCTTTGAACCACGATAACTCGGCAAAATATCATCGTATAAGACCTTTATACCGCTCAAATTAAAGAGGATAAAATTATACAAAAAAAAAAAACTTTATGATGAAATTGCTAAAAAAAATTAAAACAAAAATTTGGAATTTTTTTCCGATGGGTTCCTTATGATTACTCAAAAAGTGCTGATAGTAAAAGTTCTTTAAGTGATCTGAAAACTACAAACTTGGAGTTTCAATTTTCTTCTTTTTTTTTCAATTGCTCTGCGACTATTGTTCTCTAAGCCCTTTGTAAGTCACCTAAAAATTTAGGAGTTTTTTACATCCCTTAATTTTTTTGTCTATGTAGTTCTGTTCAACAGATGTTTTCGGAGGAATGTATATTACAAATATGTAATATATTTTAAGCCTTGTGAATCTGACGCCCACTATATCTATATTAACTATCACTGCATATACATTTGTTTGTCTATAATTTGACTGGTGATGGTGAGTATTTCACAACTAGAACGATCCATCCTCTCGTATCCAGAACCATATCTTTCTCAGATATGGTTTGTAACTGTGAAAGCTCGGGCCGCTCTCAGAACATTATGGGAAGTGCTAAACAGCTCGTTATCGTGAACTCCAAAATTTAACCAGGTTTCTATTAGAGCACATAAGGCTATATTCGTATGTAAACTGACTCTTTCGTTAAACAATGAAACGATTAATGAAACAATTAATGAAATCAATTACGTATTCTTTTAGTATAGATATGCCACAAGCTGGGACAGATTCCTTCTCATACTTGGCCTACTGTCAGCAGTCGGAACTGGTGTAATACAACCCATGAACACCATTCTGTTTGGTGGATTGACAGGCGACATAATCGACTACGTATCGATAACCCAAAATGCCAGTAGTACGGACCAAGAGATAGACATAGCGACCGAAAATTTTATGGATCGTATTCAGTATTTCGCCATTATGAACACTTTGGTCGGCTTGGGGATGCTAGTGTGCAGTTATATATCAACTGAGACGTTCAATTATTCCGTTATGAGACAGGTAATTAAATTGTAAATTAGTTTTTATTAATTATTAGTCAATGACGTAAGTATGGTTATCTCGATCTTTATCAAATCAGAAATGCCTACCGCAGATACAAACGCTTATTTTTAGAAGATAAAAAGCATATGTATATCTATCGACTTTTATAGATATACACTTTATTAATTATACACTTTATTAATCTGTTCGAAATAGCATGCATTTTAATACACGAAATGTATATATTGGAAATAAATGTTCTAAATCAGCAAATATGAGGCGTCCATAAAAATTTGTTTTCAGAATTGAATCACGTAAGACAATACAATTATTGGTTCTAGTTAATTTATTCTGAATACTTTGGGCTGTTTTTAAAATAAACTAGTTTTTATCATTACTTACACCAGAATTACAAATCAGAATTACATGGATTTAAAATTTAAGTTAATGCCAGATTTCTGTTAAAGATTATGTTCAATTTTTAAACGCCACTCATGCGGATAGTTCGAATTCCACTTTTCAGAGGAATTACGTTACATTTTTTAGTTGTTTATTAAAAAAATTAAACCGTATGCCACCGAAATTGTTTTTAAAAGATTATATTAAATCTTAATCACATAACTTAATAACTTTAAGCTTTTTTTTTCCTAATCAAGAATTAGTTTTAATTAATATTTGCATTATACGGGGTTCGGGATAGATTCGAGCATAACATTTATAGGACAGTGACCTCACTGCCAGAAGCCTAAAATTTAATTTGGAAAACAATCGAATAGGAAATGAATAACCTCATATCCTCTAGAGCAGCTACGTTACTGTGTTGCGTCAATAAATTATTAGGTTCAGTGTGAATACAGCTAGAGCAATTGACGTTAATATTCCGTATCATGTCGATAATGCTTTACACTAATCTTTCTCTGCCACTAATCTTGTGACTAAACAACACTAACTAAAACTGTGTAACTGTTTTTTTTTTGGGCATGTGGAAAGTGAAATTTTAAGCTAGTGTCTTATTTTGATGGTACTTACACAGTTAGAACAACTACATTCGAACGAACTTCACTTATTTCACTTATTTAAGTTATTTTCGCAGCGTTAATTTATTTAATAAAAAAAAAAACACTTCCTCACACATTTTAAAATACAGGCTTGGGACTGTCAATTTCAAATTGCTGGAATGTTTAAAATTGGTTAAGGTCTTGTATTCTTGACTTCGCTAAGTTGTTTTAATCTGAAATTAATTTAATCGACATTCAGACTATTACTATTCTGACGAGATAATCGAATAATCTAATTCGAACACCGATTAAATCAACCTACTACATAATATATTAAAACTAATACTGGAAATTTCTTGCACATTTTCGGCATGCAACTACGCTATTTTCAACACTTGCGACCGTACAAATATAATTTGAAAGATAAACGAAACTCCGTGTATTTTCGAGAATTCGGGATGGACATCATACTATACCACTCCACACGACATAAATAATGTAATACTCTTCACCGCGTGTACAGGCGGTAAACTAAATTTTCCATTATGAACGTACAATGGCCTAGTCACTGTATGCGATGTTGAGTACGTCACTGTGCTCACAATTTTTCTCAAACATTAATTTCTACAAGTGACTGCATATTACCAAAAAGTTAGCCCAAGTTTAACAAAATGTCTAACACTATTCGCAGAAATAAATATCTAATTAATTCTGTCTTTCCAGATATATAAAATCAGGTCTGTGTACCTATCTAAAGTATTAAATCAAGACGTAGCATGGTATGACGTTCACCAAACTGGAGACTTTGCTAGTAGGATGTCTGAGTAAGTACCCATACCAAGTAGCTAAAATATTTTAATAGATTTGAAAACCCTAACGAATTTTATTATCGTTTTACTTTTGAGCGAGTAAAGAGCAATAGAACTACTTGACCCTCAGATCAATCACTGAGAATTCATCACACCTACCAGAATATTAGCGCAATTTATTTTCCATCATCGTTCATCAGTGTAGTTACTTCAGATATCTACAGGCATGTATGTATACATGTATAAGATACAGAAAATTTAAATAGTATATTTTATCATTATGTTACTGAATGGATACAACAAGTCCCTAATAAATTTATTTTACAGTAACCCATAGTGTTAGTAAAGTTTTTTAATAATAGATAAAGATTATTGGAGATTCGTTTTATAAGCGTTTGTTTTATAGGATTATTTAAAAGGATACATTTTCATCATGATTACTATTATTTGGTCTAGTCACATAATTGAGACATTAACATGTTCTAAAAAAGTTTTAATAAAAAAGTCGTAAGATTACTTAAAAAATAAATATGTATCAAATCAGGGCTTTTTGATGGCCATTGACTGGATCTGATATTATCATTACAAAACGCTAGGGGACCATTTAAATATTTGAACAAACAAAACTGTGCTAACTTAGGAGAATCATTTATAGATAGGGCGCAATAAAAATATCGCCGCCCAATTTTATTTTAGAAAATACTACACCAAATTTTAACTGCTTTTTAAGAGGATTTTTTAATTTGAGCTTTGTTTTATAATAAATATATTAGTAGGTTTAATGTATGTCAACTTTAAATCTATATTATAGATTAATTATCTTCGATATTAATATGCTGCTTTATTTTCAAGGTAACTTCACTAGAAGTACCTTCAAAATGAAGCAGTATATCAAATATTTATCGCTCATTTTGTTATTCTTATCGTCTATTTTATTATTTTTTGCATAAAGGAAAAATGTATTTCTTATACCTCTGTATTACCAATTTTGATTAAATAATAACACAGAATGTTGGGCAATAACAGCGTTGTACTATCGGCCATAGCCTTACTGCTTATTCAGTATTTGCATCGCTTCCATCAGTACGGCTTGTCAAGAATAGTAACAAGTCTCAAAACTGCGATATCGGACCGCCCACAGTGCACAGTAAATTTTCACACAGTAAAACCTTTCCAGAGTGAATATCGAGTATATATGAATGTATACAGAGTTCGATCTGGCCGCGCGTAAAGTACATCCTTTTCCTTTCGGATGCTGCCTCACTCTTTCTTCTATGCAACATAGATAATCTCACACCTTTTCCTATTCTTGACAAGCTTGTACCTATAGAACACATGGATTACATATACAAAACATATTTAAATAATAGAATATTACAGTAGAGAATATTATCTTATATTTTATTGAACTGTTGCTTTCAGGGATTTAGCCAAATTAGAAGACGGAATAGGCGAAAAAGTCCCAATGTTCATAAATTTCCAGGTCGTCTTTGTATCAGCTCTCATCATCGCTTTTGTGAAAGGATGGGAACTAGCGCTCGTCTGTTTGACATCGTTACCAGCAGCCATGCTCGCAATAGGCGTCATAGCAGTGGTAAGTAAAAATTATGTTTAAAATTTTTCAATGAAGATGTGAAAGAAATTTATAAAAACTTGTCCAGTCATTGGTACGAAGCTGAAGCTGGAAGCGAAATAATATAATCTTTTTAAGATCGTACTACTTACTAATTATTATTATTATGAATATACAAGCTGCGGCTAAAGTTTTAAAGCTTGTTTGGCTAATATTTAAGAAAATCGGCTCTGTCCACTAACTGACCAAATTTTTAAAATTAACCATAACTTATTGCAAAAGTCCTAACATCTATTGGAGAAACATCGATGAAGTAATAAATCACCACTTTTCAGAACACATTTTCACGTTTTCTTCTTTCCAGAAGTAATATTAAAACAGTAATCTAATCGATATAAAAATTCTAACTAACGAAACTAACTTCCAGCTGACCACGAGGTTCGCCAAAAAAGAACTAGACGCCTACGGCGAAGCAGGATCCATCGCCGAAGAAGTGTTTTCATCTATTAGAACCGTCGTTGCGTTCGGTGGAAAATCGAAAGAAATTCGACGGTACGACGAGAAATTAATATTCGCAAAGAATAACAACATCAAGAGATCTCTCTTCGGCGCGGTAGGATTTGGTATGTTATGGTTCTTCATTTTCTGTAGCTACGCCCTAGCCTTCTGGTATGGCGTCAAGTTAGTCTTACGCGACAGAGGGGATCCTGATGGTGTATATACACCGGCGAATATGGTCACGGTAAGTAATCAGTTGGTGGATTATCTGTTCCCCCAGATTTGGCCTTTAAACTTACACCAGTTGTTATGAAAACCACTTTTACATTGTGGTCTATAAATAACAGCAACTTTTAGTTTGAGATGAAGTCATTTGGGCAGTAAGTTATACATCCACCTTCAACCCTCTTTAATCCCCTTAATATAGTTAATTTCATTTAAATATTCAGTGTGTGACACCTTATGAGAAGGGTTTTCTATTAAATTTGAAGCTTTTGAATTTTGTGGAGCAAGAAAATTCAATAAAACCACATATTTTCTGGAGCACAGCCATTCTAAACTGTTTTTGTCTATTCACCAAGTATTTACTAAAACCGACTAGTCTGTTAAATTTATAGATAATTAAACATAAAAAAATTATATATCTCTATTTTGATTTCTATATACACTAGACACAAAAATTAAGGAATGTAAGAAAATCCTAAATTTTTAGGTGATTTTCAAAGCGCTGTAACTTGGAGAAAGATAGTAGCACAGCAATTTTAAACTAAGTAAATTGAAGCTTCAAGTTTCTACTCTTCAGATCTTTCAATTCTGATTTAAAATGTTTTATTTTATCAGCAGTTTTTAAATAATTATAAGAAAACCAACGAAATTATTTTTCCAAATTTTTGCTTGCCTTTCAAAAGGACTTGAATAATAGTTTTTCAGCGATTTCATCATAAATCTTTTTTAAATTATTTTATCCTCTTTAATTTGAGTGGTCTAAAAGCCTTATACGATGATTTTTCACTGAGTTACCGTCGTTCAAAGAAAAAAAGTCAGTTTTAATAATTAATTACTCGGGAAATAATGACCATACATAAAATTCAAGTAGAGTTTCAAAAACTACAAAGTATTCTTTACAAGTAGTTGTTATTGATTCTTGATAAAGAAGCATTTCTCCGTGTGAGAATGTTGATTAAAATAGAGAGGTAAGATTTGCGTATTTAGGGATATTTGTTTAACTTGACATAACTCTGCAAATAATGGATAGACTAAGGATGTTCACTATTTTTATTCAACCTCAAAGTATCCTAAAGAAACCCTGGAATTTTCAAAGCGCCGCACTTTTTTTTATTTGTTTGGAATGATTAAATTTGTCGTTTTTACTAAAAATCAATTTAAGGATGAATTTTTCATTTTTTTATTCATTTTTTAATGTTGAAACTGTTTTTTAGTAATAATATACATCTTTTTTATCGAAAAATGTTAATTGTTGTAAGAAAAATGATCTGTACGATCATTATTTCCCGAATAGTTAATTACCATAGTCAAAACTGACTTTCTTGTTTTGAACGACGGTAACTCAGCAAAAAATCATCGTACAAGGCTTTTAGACCACTCGAATTAAATAGGATAAAAATGTCTAAAAAACTGTTGTATGAAATCACTGAAAAATGTTATTGAAGTCCGTGGATTTTTTTAAAGAGAAAGCAAAAACTTGGAAAAAAAATGATTATGATTTTCTTATGATTACTCAAAAACTGCTGATGGTAAAAAATTTTGAGTTCAAGATCTGAAAACTATAAATTTGAAGTTTCAATTTGATTTTTTTTTAATTGCCCTGCCATTATTTTGCTCCAAGTTACAGCTCTTTGAAAATTTATAATATTTTTACATCCCTTAATTTTTATGCCTAGGGTATGTGTAAAGATTTACAATATTTTTACATCCCTTAATTTTTGTGCCTAGTGTATGTGTAAACTTACAGTACTGTGAAAAAGTTTTTGGACATGTAGACTGTTAACAATTTTGTGTATAAAAGTCTGCAAAATTATTATATTTAAATTCAGCTTAAGTAGAAAGTAAGTAACAAGTTTTTCATACAAGTACAATATAGAAAATTACGCTGCTGTGACATCTTTGGCCAAATTTCAGTTATGTAAATCGGAAATGCTGATAAATAGTCGTATGCAGATGACTGACTTGTGGATACCTGCATATTCTCGTTTAGGGCTAAAACCACCAGTTTCAATATCAGCATTCAATGTATGATAAACCGCTGTAAATACCACTGTTGTTTGTAGAAAACAAGCTTGTAACAAAATATAAGAAACTGGGATAATTGAAGATCAACAAAGAAGTGGATGCCTTAAAAAATTAACACAAGGTACAGTGCAATATTTAAAATTAACTTCATTGCGCAATAAAAAAGCAACGAGTAAAGAACTGACAGAAAGTTTAAGAAATGCGCAAGGGGTTAGTGTCGATTCTTCTACTGTCGGTAAGGCACTACTAATGTCAGGCCTTCGCGGGTGCGTAGCCAGGCAAAAACCACTTCTACGTCGCAATAATAAACAAAAACGCTTAATTTATGCCAGAGAACACAAAAATTGGACAGTCAAGGACTGGAGTCGTGTCTTATTGACTGACAAATCCAAAATTCAATTATTTGGTGGTGCAAGGCGACAACATGTCCGCAGATGAATACAAGAGGCTTATCAGGCTTACAACACTGTTTACAACCCACTATAAAACACAGTGGAGGATCTTTGATGATGTGGGACTGCTTTTCTGCTGCAGGAGTTGGAGACTTGATAAAAATTGATGGAATATTAAACAAAGAGCGATATAGGGATATTCTCCAACAACACGCAACTTCTTCTGGTATTCGTTTAATTGGCAACAATTTTTTCTGCAACAAGACAATGACCCCAAACATTCATCTAAGCTGGTAGAAAAATATTTGCAGGAACAGATTGCACAGAAAAAATTACAATTAATGCAATGGCCCCCGCAAAGTCCGTACCTCATTTTAATTGAACATTTGTGGGATTATCTGGACCGAAGAAAAACTGAATATGCTCCAACATCTACTGCTGAGCTATGGAAAGTCCTTCAAGAAGAATGGAGACCGATACCAGAAGATACAATACAGAAACTAATAGCTAGTGCTCCAAGATGTATCGACTCCGTTCTACATAATAAAAGTGGACATACAAAATACTAATTTTTTGGTCAGTTCTAAAACAAATACTTATTGATTTTACGCAAATAAACGTTTTTCTACATCTTCCATGATTTTACTGCCTGAAGGTATTATTTAACTTTTATTTATATTAAATTATCAAAGTGTCCAAAGAATTTTTCACAGTACTGTATAGGTCTAGTTATTTATCATTTGTCGAGTTTGTATACTTTGATTATTATTTTAATATCGAGTTGCGGAAAGAAATTTGCTAGAATAGTTAAAGATAAAGGGACAGAAATCATGGTAAATAAATGGCAAAAAATTTCATTATTTATAAAAAAAAATATTTTTTTTAAATGGAAAAGTCAAAAACAGAACTGTATAACCTTTTACACTAAAAAATTATACGAAATCAAAAACCTTGTATGTCTGTACAGAGAATCAGATACCCTTTTAAGTAAGCATACTACGCGTATCCTCATTCATTTGAATCATTGCATATTTTATTTTATTATATTATATAGGTTTGGGCCTCATCAGCCACTGATCGCATGGGTAGTCCCTTGGCGACCCCCTCTTATCCGAGTCATATCCAAAAATTATATCCCATAAAAGGAGCAATTTAGGCACGTCCCCCGCCTTAAGTCTCGCCTCCTGTAGGATAACAGGGGTTCCTAATATAAGATACCTCTTCTCCTCCAGTGCGGGGCAGGTGTAAAGAAGATGAATCGAGGTTTCCTCGTCTTCTTTACAGTATCTGCAGGCCGGGCTGTTAGTCAGCCTCAGCTTGTACTTATATGCATTCAGGCTACTATGGTGGCCCGTTATGTTTCCTACCAGGGTTCTGGCTTTGTGAATCTTCAATTTAATGAATTCTTGGACCCAATTCTCAATCTCTGAGTATTGGATGAAGAGTTTGGTTATTCGACAACCCGTTACTCCTCTCCATCTTTTATTGTGCTGGTCTCTTGTCCATTCATTGATGCGGTCTCTGATCAGATTCCGACTTATTCCCACTGCAGGTTCTAGTCCATAGAGGTTCCTAGTCTGGCAAGGTCATCTGCAATTATATTTCCCTTAATGCCAATATGCCCAGGTATCCATAAGAGTTCTACCGGTCCCTTCCCTGCCAAGTGGCTCAATGCTTCATAGCAATTATAGACCAACTTCAACTTTGTCGTTGCTGAATTCAGGGCTGCCAACGCCGCCCTGCTATCCGAGCAGATACATACCTTCTCCTGGGTCCGATCTTGGGCGGCCCCCAGAACACCGCATGTAATTCCAACTAGCTCGGCCTGGAGTACGGTAGTGTATTTGCCCAAGGGGCAGGTTTTACCTATCCCGTCGCGTCGCCTATACACCCCCGCACCCGCTCTGTTCCCACTCTTGGCTCCATCCGTGTACCAGATGTTTCCATTGAGCGGCAATCTAGCTCGACCCTCCATCCAGTCGGTCTTACTGGTGAGGGTGATCTTATATTTCTTGTCAAACAGGAAGTGTACTGTCAAATGGCATCCATAGGAGTACCTCCTCAGCTAGCTCTCTTGAGAGTCTATTCAGGTCCCTTACCTTCCTATTCATGTTTCCCACCCTGTGCATTGCCTTTGCGGCTTCCGATTTCAGGGTGACATCAAGAAGTGGTATCCCCGTCAGTATCCCCATCGCCTCGATCGGTGTTGATCTAGGGGCTCCGGTAATACTTCTAAGAATCAATCCTCTTAGCTTGTTAAGTCGGTTGACTTCCGACTTTAAACAGGCTCTCTCCCACCAGACCAGTGCTGCATACGTCAGTCTGGGTTTGATAATTGCCTCATATATCAATTTCATGGTTTCCGGTTTCAAACCACAGCTATTAGCAATGGTTCTTCTCAGTTGCCAAAGTGTTGCTGCGATCTTGGAACATATGTGACTTAAATGTTTTCCCCATGACAGTTTCCCGTCCAGGATTATTCCTAAGTTTCAGCGGACATGTTTTGTTCCACTTATATTTCTTGGTGAACACCATCACCTCAGTATTAGAGGGATTGACCGAGAATTCCCCCTCCCTGCACCAATTCTCAACCTTGTTTAAAGCTCCTTGCATTATATCAAGAATCGGCTCCAGGAAAGGACCCTTCGTTATTATTACTAAGTCATCGGCATAGCCAATTACTTGGTAATCCTTTAACCTTTCAAATAGCTCATCTACTACTAGGCACCACAGAAGGGGGGACAATCATTGCTAGGTCGACACTAATTCTTCACCAATCTCTAAGTAGCAATTATAGAAAGCAGTCCTGATGAAGTTTCATGCTCTAAAGAGCCTAACTACACTTTTGCAAGAATTTTTTTAAATATAAAATAAAGGAAACTAGATATACTTGTTCCGATTAGGCATAATTTTAATCCTACTGGGTATTCTTCATGGATCTCTTCTACGCTTTAATGTTGCAGGTATTCTTCAGCGTAATGACTGGAACTATGAATTTTGGCGTATCTTCGCCCCTCATCGAATCATTTGGAATAGCCAAGGCTGCGGGAAACAAAATTTTTGAAGTGATTGATCATGAACCGACTATAAATCAGTCTAAAGGCAAGGGTGAAAAAGTCAATAACTTGAAAGGAAACATCAGGTTTAAAAACGTTCACTTTCACTATCCTTCAAGAAAAGATGTACAAGTAAGTAGTTGTGAACGATCCAAAATTTAAAAACCAAAATGTCAACTCTTAAGCGTTGTTAAAACAAGAGTTATATCTTATTTACTATATAAAGAAATACATTTTAGATTTATCATCAGCATTGCTACACGCATGACTTGTTTTTTTTTTACATCACAGGTACTGCAAGGTTTGACTCTGGATATAAATCCTGGACAAACGGTAGCTTTAGTTGGTACCTCAGGATGTGGGAAGTCGACGGTTGTTCAACTTATTCAACGATTCTATGACCCTGTTGACGGACAGGTAAATACTAACTTATATCATCTGAATTGTAAACCATATCTTCACGTGTCCAAGTGAACTGTATTAACTCGAATTATCTGGCGTATTAGGCATAAAGGAATATTTGGGAAAACTAATTAAATTACTGATCACTCTTTTGTCAACATAAAAATAATAGTTGTTATTTTCATTTCTTTTTAAACAGAAGAAGAAAACAAAAGACTGCCCAATTTTCACACCTAGAATATGCCTGTGTTTGAAAATTTGTTCAAAAATACTACCAAAACAAACAATACTTGACTATTACTTTTGGAAAAATTGTAAACCCATAAATTAATAAAAGAAAAAAACGAATTTATAAAAAAGTTTCACTACTTAAAAGAGCAAAAGATCTAAAAAGTTATTATTTCAGATATACTTGGATGGTGTAAACCTGGCAGACCTAGACCTAACGTGGCTGAGGAGTAAGATAGGGTTAGTTGGTCAAGAGCCTGTTCTATTTGGTACCACCATAGCCGAAAATATAAAATATGGAAACCAAGACGCCACCGAAGAGGATATTACAAACGCAGCGAAGAAAGCAAATGCCCACGGATTTATAAAGCTGTTGCCAAACGGATACAATACTTTGGTTGGCGAAAGGGGAGCTCAGCTATCTGGTGGTCAGAAGCAACGTATCGCTATCGCTAGGGCACTAGTGCGAAATCCCTCGATATTACTGCTGGATGAAGCAACTTCTGCGTTGGACAATAACAGCGAGGCTAAAGTGCAGGCTGCTTTGGATTCGGTAATAATCATTATACAGGTCGAATTAAATTTTTAATTCAATTTGACCTTGGTTTCGGAATGGATTCCGCGTCAAGCGAAAATTTGGTTCAACGTTTCGTTAATCATTACAGATGACCTCAAGAATTATCTTCAGCAGTGCTGGACCAATACTGGTAGTAACAGACACCACACTGCCAAGGAATTTACATTGTTAAAGTCATCTCCAATAGTAAACGAAACGTCGGCACTACGTTCCACTTTGACGCTGAAATGTGGTAAATGACACGTCTTCACATACTCTTAAATTTCCACACACGCAATTTGTCTTAAGTTGTTTAACCGATTTTTGAAATATTTCATTCCGCATTTAAAATCCAAAATAAAATAGATAGCTTCATCATATAGTTAAAACGCAAAATCAACGGTTTAATCTCTACAGATAATTAAATTTTTTTAACTTATTGAAACTATTTAAAAGCTAATCTACTCTATATTTATGGCGATATTAAGATAAAAATAGTTCTTAAAGGTTTACGACAAATAATAATTATTTATTGCCTTTAAATGAAGTTCATTTTTCTCGTTAAAGGCATGTAGAGAATATTTACAGGTGTTTAAAGTTTATGCCAGTTTACATAATTCTTAAGCATAAGAACACAATTACAAGGAAAGAATTGCTTACTAAACAAAACTATAAATCAAAACAAAATAACCTTAACCCAAACTTTCTTCTTGAAACAGGCAAATTATTACAAAATGCTTTAGTGTACTTTCAGTCGTATTTTTTATTTTTGGTAAACTAAATTATTATTTGTTAAAAATAATAGTTTGCAATTTATTTTCCTATTTTAATTAAAACACTTTACGATAAAAAAACTCCACATAGGTAATAAGCACTTAACTTCTACAACCTACCAGGCACAAAAATTCAAGGGTATAAAAAAATCCAAAATTTTTAATTTTTAAAATACTGACTTAGTTTTCCACAAAACACTAAAACACTACGATTAAAACTTTTTTACAGTTTTAATCATCTCCAGATGATGTCAACTTTGTTGGCGAAACGAGCGTCGCATGTACTGTATAGTGGTTTGGTGTTTTGTGAAAAACTAAGTCAGTGTTATCTTCAAACCAAAGGTTCGAACCTACTCCAGTATTTAATTTTTGTGTCTAGTGTTAGGCGCAAAAATTAAGAGATGTAAAAAAATCCTAAATTATTAGGTGATTTTCAAAGGGCTGTAACTTGGAGAACAATAGTCGCAGAGTAATTTTAAAAAGTAAATTGAACTCCAAGTTTTTAGTCTTCAGACCTTGTGTTAAAAATATTTTACCAGCAGTCTTTTAGTAGATATTCATAAGAAAACCATGGGAAAAAAATAAAAATTTTTGCTTGCCTTTCAAAAAGTCCACGGATTTCAATATATTTTTTTTTTTTCAGTAATTTCATCATACGGCTTTTACTTTTACGCACTTCACTATACTAGCGGAAAAGTAATGTAATCGTGTAAAGAAAAAGTAAACAAACAAAATTTTTATTGGGTTTATTTTTCGTTTTTCGGCCTAAAAACAAAAAAAAATGGTTTTTAAAAAATATTTGCTATGTGTGTCGTCATTGTCGTTGGCATTAAAATTTCTTAGCATGATAACTCAACTAAATCGTGTCGGATCAATCGGGTTTTGACTGATCCTGATCGGGGACGTCTCCCAGATGACACCTATTGATTTTGAGGTGGATAGCACACATCACCCCCCCTGCCCTGGGTATATTTGAGAATTTTTTTTGTTAGCACGATAACTCAACTAAATCATGTCGGATCGATCGGGTTTTGACTGATTCTGATCGGGAATGTCTCCCAGACGACACCTATTGATTTTGAGGTGGATAAGACACACCCCACCCTATTCATGGGTCATGAGAAAGCACGACGGTGGACTATTTGAGATTTTTTTTTGTTAACACGATAACTCAACTACATCATGTCGGATCGATCGGGTTTTGACTGATTCTGATCGGGGACGTCCCCCAGACGACATTTATTGATTTTGAGGTGGATAGAACACACTCTCACTCTACCATGTTCATGGGTCATGAGGAAACACAATGGTGGACTATTTGAGTTTTTTTTTTTTTGTTAGCACGATCACTCAATTAAATCGTGTCGGATCGATCGGATTTCAATTGATTCTGATTAAAGACGTCTACCAAACGACATCTATTGATTTTGAGGTGGATAGGACATACCCCACCCTGTTCAGTGATCATGAGAAAGCACGAGGGTGGATTATTTGAAAAAAGTAAAACTATCGCATAAAACAGATATTCTGCATTTATGTGTTGGTTTATGTTTTCTCGGTCGCTCAATTTCGAGATAGAGATGTTCTCTGTGCGGAAAAGTCCATTTTAAGGTTTTAAAACTGTTTATTTCTTATTTTATATAGTTTTGTCTTCTTTAATTAGAACGGTTTAGAAGCCTCGTATGATGAATTTTCGCCTTGTTTGATGAATTTGAGTGAGTTATCGTCGTTCAAAGAAGAAAGTTAGTTTTGACTTAAAGTTAGTGGTGATTAATTATTAATACAAGATCTGAAAACTAAAAACTTAGAGCTTCAATTTTCTTTCTTTTTTTTTATTTCTCTACGTCTATTTTTTTCAAATTACAGTCCTTTAAAATTCACCCAAAAATTTAGAATTCTATCCATCCCTTATTTTTTGTGCCTAGTGTGTTTTGCCAAGCACCTATATTTAACATTCTTTCTTCACAATTATTTTCTCTCAGAACATACACCTAGAGCTATCTAAATAACTAAACGTATACTATCTTCAACAGGCTAGCAAGGACTGCACGACAATCATAGTTGCCCATAGACTGTCCACGATCCGTGGCGCTGACAAAATCGTCGTCATTTCAGACGGGAAGGTGGTAGAACAAGGTACCCACCATGAACTTATGGAGTTACGTGGTGAGTACTACAATCTGGTTACAACCCAAGTTCAGAGTAACGAACGCGTACAGAAATCACATAGCAAGATTTCTAATAACGCCAATTTCGAAGACGACAATGTGGATGCTTTATCAGTGGCCAGTCAAGACTCGGTAATAACCAATTTGTCAGCTACTTTAAGTTCTGCCCCTGTTAGTAGAGAGCTTCGTCGCCGAAAATGTGTCACTCCGTGGGGGTCTGAACGTAAAATCTGCCACTGGTCTTATTTAATAGTTCATAATTTATCATCTGTCTGTGTGAAGTTGGCTGAAAATTGTCATGGGAAATGGGGCGTTATTCAAAATTTTCGAGTTATTAACACTACATGATTGTCACAGTTGACATAAATATTGTAACGCAAAAATAATCCCAAAGTCTGTAGATATTGCTTCAAAAAAAATATTTAACAAACGAAAAAGCATTGACGCACATGGCGATTCAAAACTTTGAACGTCTATATCTCGGTTTGAGAACCTTTAAAAATTGTAATTTTTCGATGCATTTTGGTATTTATCAACCGATATTTCGAAAACGCGGCCTTAAATCAAAAAATACCTCTGTTTCAATACTGTGAACTGAACCTTTGCGATTTCAACGGTATGTCCTTTATAATTTTCTGACGTCGAATAGCTGAGAAATTTAATTAAATGTAAAGCAAATCGCAGATTTATTTTGATAAATACCAAAATACATCGAAAAATTACAATTTTTAAAGGTTCTCAAACCGAGATATAGACGTTCAAAGTTTTGAATCGCCATATGCGTCAATGCTTTTTCGTTTGTTAAATATTTTTTTTTGAAGCAACGGCTACAGACTTTGGGATTATTCTTGCGCTACAATGTTTATGTCAACTATGACAATCACGTAGTGACAATAACTCGAAAATTTTGAATAACGCCCTTTTTCCCATGACAATTTTTGGCCAACTTCACACAGACCGATAATAAATTATGAACTATTAAATAGTAGTAAACAAAACCCCCACACATTTCATTTTTAAGAGGAATTACGCCTAGCGAGCTCTCTACTATGTGTGCTATTTTTTATATCACCTTTAACGTTGTCCCTTTTTCTATCCTTAATAATGATTCAGATCATGCATTTGCCACTAACATTGGCCTTACTGTCTAAGATACATTTTATTTTAGATTATTTCCAAACAAGACATGAACATGGACAAGAAGGACTCGGTCATCGAAATTATAAAGATGAATTCTCCGGAGTGGCCTCAAATATTACTTGGTTGCATTGGATCTGTAATAATGGGTTGCTCCATGCCCATATTCGCCATTTTATTTGGTGACATTTTAGGGGTACGTATACAGTTCGACAACTATTTTAGATTTTTATTTATAATATTTTTTAGACGTTAGCTGTAGATTCAGAGGATACAGTCAGAACAGAGGCAAACAGGCTTTGCTTAAATTTTGTGATAGCTGGGGTGGCTGCAGGTGTATCTACTTTCTTCCAAGTAAGTATCTTCGCAACAGTTTTGATGATTGTAACTTATGATATTCAATTTGATTCACCACATACCTGCTATGGCGCTTTTATGTGAAACTAGTATTGCGGTTTCTTTGCCATTTTAATTATCAAAATATGAATGTATTGTACCACCTGATTGATAGACTACTTCAATCTCGATAAGTTCTAAATGAAAATACAAACGAAGTCACAATGAATTTCTGGTTCCAATTTTAGATGTACATGTTCGGAATTGCTGGTGAACAACTCACCAAGAGGATCCGTAGTCAGATGTTTCGGGCTATGCTGACTCAGGAGATCGGATACTTCGATAGAAAATCCAATGGGGTAGGGGCGCTTTGCTCTAAACTCTCTGGAGATGCGGCGAGCGTTCAAGGAGTAAGTATTTACAATTAATTGCCGAATATTACACGAAATAATTAATTGCCGAACGTTACAAGAAAAGTATTGCTAAAAACAAAGTGTGTTCAAAGTCTACACCGCCTTTAACATTCCACCTATTTCTTCTTAAAAATTGAATCTTTTGTGAGATATTCATGTTTAATTTTGTTGATTCTTATATAAGTCACAAGAACTTTTCTAGAAACAACATGAAGTGATATAATCCTTTGATTTTCTTCTATAATCCTTTGACATCTTTATACTCGCATTGTTATGTTTGGCTAGATGTTTTAATTACGAACATTACGAATTTAAAGTCCTATGGAAAAGAAAAATTTACAGCCGTTTGAAATTTGGAATTTGTAACTATGGCAGTCTACCTAGCATAACTAGGTATAAAGTGAAAAAGTTTACATTTAATGAAGACAAATAGGATAGATAGAAATAAGGCCGCTCAATAAAAATATTTTCAAACGACTAAGAAAAAGTCTCGTTAATTTTGCGTCGTTAGTTAATAAATTTTTGTCATCAATTTGACAGTTTACTTTATTTTTGTGTTGTAATTATTTCATATTTAACCGTGTTAATGCGAACTTACTCTACTACATTAAACTTAATATTATTGGGTTATTAGTCTTGTTACCTTAGTCTTTTTAGTTAGTTAGTTACCTTAGTCTTGTTCCGAATGGTTTCTCCTAAGAACTCTTTGTTCTAATTCTTGAAGGTTGCCTATAGGAGTCCTAAATGTCCCATTTTTTTAAGGAAGAAATACAAAATGGGCCACAATAATCGAAGAAGAAAGCTTCGAAGGAAACTCTGCGAAGAAAAACTTATGTCATATCATATGTACCGTTGCAATTTCAACGGAAATATTACTTCTGTAGCTCTCTGTATTAACAGTGAAATTGGAAATTATGGATCTAATTATTTATTTAGTTCGAAACTAAAATTAGAATTACAATAAAACTTCATCATAAATGAACGATAATAGCTCCGACAATTAAAATAAAATTCACGACCATCTGACTTTCTTCTATCCGTTCTCGTCTCTTCTCTCCTCTCTTCTGCCCTCCCCTCCTCTCTCCTCCCCTCCTCTGTCTTCTCTCCTCTCTCCTCTCCATTACCTCCACTTCCATCCACTCCTCCCTTTCACTCCCCTCTTCTCTTCCCTTCTTTTCTCTTAATTTGAAAGCGATTCATGATTCCATTTAGATTCTAAGTATTCAATAGAAAATTATTGTAATACCAAAACATTATAACTAATTCATTAGAACGTAGAATTAATCATGAATACATGTATTACTTTTAGGCAACTGGACAACGTATTGGAATTATATTGCAATCAGTCGCAACTCTGATTCTGGCGATTGGACTAGCCATGTATTACGAATGGAGACTGGGCCTTGTTGCTCTATCATTTACCCCTTTTATATTGCTAGCCACATTCTTCGAAAGGCGTAATACCAGCGGACAAAATGACAAACGTGGAGACTCCCTCCAACAGTCAACTAAGGTATGAAATATTTGCTGTTACGTTAAAGTAAATAAAGAGAACCTAATGCTTATGGAGGAAGAAGCTAGAGACAAATAATAATAATATTAATTTCAATCCAACGGAGTTGGGTATAACATTAGTATGTAATATAGTTACATCCGTAACTGGTTGCAACAATATCCTTTTATTTGATACATTATGGTGACCTTTTTAGATTGCAGTCGAAGGTGTCGGCAACATACGCACTGTAGCGTCACTGGGATGCGAAAACACATTCCAACAGCTGTACATATCCGAACTTACCCCCCATTACAAGAGTAGTTTACGTTTATCTCACTGGAGGTCGTTCGTGTTTGGTTTGTCGAGGAGTTTAATGTTTTTCGCGTATTCCGCTTGTATGTATTATGGAGGACACTTGATCAAGGATGGATTGTCATTTGAGAATGTTTTTAAGTAAGTACAGAGTTGTAATATTTTTTTCAAGTCAAAAAAATGTTACATTACAACGACAATTACATCTTTAATGATAAGTAATAAACCCGCGAAACACTAACGCAACGTTCACTAGGCCCTCAAAAAGGGGGACAAAGAATGCGACAACGATATCACCTCATTCTCATTAATGTATGAGGTATTATATTGAAAACAAAACCGGTATTTTGTGGATTTGTGACAATGAATGACTGCAGACGGCTTCATGCTCCTACGTCGAAAAAAAGTTATAAAATTGTACCAAAAACTACACCGCTGAATTATTATTGAATTTATCTTTCAACTGAGGTTTAACAAATTGAGCTACCTCATTTTAGATTTTCAGAAGATGGTCGATGAGGACGAAGGGTGCGTTATATCAACACCTCGAAAATAATCGAGTAAGACTCGATTTTCAACTGTCTATACCTCCAAACTTAGTCGATCTAGACTGCGAGTGTGGGGTATATTTACAACGATTATTGAATTACAATCCTTCCAATATGAGGTATCACTCGACTTCTGGTATGGTGGTGGGCAAGAATCAGTTTATGGAAAGGTGGCCACCCCGATGAGGGGGGTGCAGTTGTGCATCTAAACTTCAATTAGGTTTTCTTTGATATACAGATTTCTTGAGGAATAATACAAATTGAAATGACGGGAAAAAAAGAAATAAAATTGATGTCAGCTTTAAAGTAAAGTCATATTGCTAAGTTAATTTTTAGCATGATCGTATATGAAATTTATTACAAAAAGTTTTGTAATAAATATACATATTTCATAATCCGTTTTGTTAATATTAAATATACATATTTTGATGTTAGACTACGTTTGACTCTTTTATTTTCCAAGTAATTTCAAACAATTGAACATTTTTTTATTCGGAGGCATTTCAACTAGGCGTTCTTTTTTTTAGCCATATGTTTATCCTTTTTTAAGAGTCTCATGAGTGGCATACCAGGTATAATATCCAACGAATAAATACATCTATTATCTGATACTTTGAAATTTTGCCGAATCTTCGCTATTGTACGTACGATACGTACGGGTTTACATCTTATCCGAGAGATGGTATGTCTGCTACAAGAACCTCGTCTAACTTTGTGTAGCTTCTACGAATCCCCTAACATATAAACCGCCCAAAGTTATAGACGATGTTTTCTTTTCGATTGATCAGCACTTGCAATATTCTGTCTTCATCTACTTTTGTAGCGGTAGAGAATTTCAATTGTCTAACGTGTATTAAGTGAACTTGTTTGAGTTTTACAAATGCCTTTGTTATTTCAAATAATATAAATAATTACAGAGTATCCCAAGCACTAATAATGGGAACAGTATCGATCGCCAACGCATTGGCATTTACACCGAATTTCACCAAAGGCGTAGAAGCCGCCAGAAAAGTACAACAGCTCCTTACTAGGATACCGCAGATTATGGATACTCCATCCTCGATAGACAAAGAGACGGTAGGTACAAAAAGGGGTTTTCACCCTTCTCTCAATTAAACATCAAATAATTCTAGGCAAATGGAAACTTACAATACACCGACGTATATTTTGCATACCCAACAAGGCAACAAGTGCCCGTCCTGAAAGGTCTGGATCTCACCGTACTCCAAGGTAAGACCGTAGCCCTAGTGGGGCCCAGTGGCTGTGGAAAATCGACGATAATCCAGCTGGCCGAGAGATTCTACGATCCCACTGAGGGAGAAGTATTCCTGGACGGAGACGAATTGAAAAACATTAAACTTGACTCTCTTAGGGCACCTCTCGGAATAGTATCACAAGAACCTAATCTCTTCAACAAAACTATAGCGGAGAACATCGCGTACGGTGACAATTCGCGGGAGATTGCGATGTCGGAAATTATCGAAGCTGCGAAGAACGCGAATATTCATAACTTTGTCTCGGCCCTTCCTATGGTAATTTTTGAAAAACGGTATACAGTGGGATGTACGGTAATTGTTTTCGTTTTTAGGGTTACGAGACCAAGCTCGGGGAAAAAGCAACTCAGTTGTCTGGAGGTCAGAAACAGAGAATAGCTATTGCTAGAGCGTTGATTAGGAATCCGAAGGTGCTGCTTTTGGATGAAGCCACTTCTGCATTGGACGCTGAAAGTGAAAAGGTAAGGAAGGGGGTAATCGTCTGAATTATACCAGGTATGTAAATATGAAACCGGAATAGACAATTTGCCTGTACATGGCCTAGCTGCTAATGTAGTTACTGTCATACCGCGTCATTGGCGCCATTTTCTGACATATGATAAAGGTTCTTATCTCACAACAATACAAGTTTCGTACAACAATATCGCTTTTAATAACATTGAACATGTCGAATTTTGTGCCTGGAAACTACGATTTGCGGACAGCATTGATTTTCTCTTACCACTTGAACAAAACTGCTGCAAAGTCGCATCGAATGCTTGTTGAAGACTACGGTGAATATGCTCTTGGTAAATCACAATACTTTGGGTGGCTCAAAAAAATTCAAAAGTGGCAATTTTGACGTGAGAAATGAAGTACGTGGAGACCGCCGAAAAAGTTTGAAGAAAGCGAATTGCAAGCATTGTTGGATGAAAATCACGCTCAAACGCAACAAAAACTCGCGAATAAATTAAATGTGACACGAGAAGCCGTCTCCGTGCATTTGAAAATCATGGGAAAGATCCACAAGATGGGAAAGTGAGTCCCACATGAACTGAATGAAATACTGCAGGAAAACCGAAAAACCATTTGCGAAATGCTACTTGCCAAGTACAAAAGAAGTCATTTCTTCATCGAATTATGACTGGTGATGAAAAGTGGATATATTTCGAGCATCCTAAGCGTAAAACATCATAGGTAACTCCAGGCGAACCATCGACATCGACTGCAAGGTTAAATCGCTATGGACAGAAGACAATGCTCCGTGTATGGTGGGATCAAAACGGTGTGATCTATTATGAGCTGCTAAAACCTGGCCAAACCGTTAATACTGAACGCTATCGACAACAAGTGATCGATTTAAATCAAGCTTTGCGTGAAAAAGGACCAGAATATCGAAAAAGGCAACGCAAGGTTATTTTGCTTCATGATAATGCGACATCACACACAGCAAAACCGGTCAAGGAAACGAGTGAGGCTGTTGGGAAATACTTTAGCATGCGGCTTATTCCCCAGATTTGGCTCCGTCCGATTACTACTTATTGGCCTCGATGGGACACACACTTGTTGAGCAGGGTTTCACTTCTTACGAAAATGGCTCGATGACTGGTTGGCCTCAAAAGAGCAAAACTTTTTTCGGCGCGGAATTCACAGATTGTCAGAAAAATGGGGAAAATGTATAGCTAGCAATGAGCGATGCTTGGAATAAAGTAGTTTTTTATCATTTTCACACAATAAACGTGTATTTTCTATACAAGAAATTCCTGTTTCATATTTACATACCTAGTGTATTAACTTATCTTTAAAGTCATGGTATTATATAAAAATTTAATCGAGACAGTAACATTGATCCAAAACGTTTTACTCAGTTATGAATAGTATACTTTCTATATAGAGAAATCTAGAGAAATTGTATACTAGAGAAATCAAACAAAACTTTACCGAAATAAGGGATAATCTGCTACAAATTATCACATCTAGGTATCCCATTTTTGTAATTCGAAGGTCTTTAATGAAATAACAATGCTGACGTGAGAGCTTTGTCATTATAGCTTTTTACCTTATGAGAATTAAATGTTACTAAAATATAGAGATAGTGGAAGCTCATTAGGGTAAGGTAGAACAAATAAAAAATATTTGTACATAGTTTGTTGTTCTAGGAAAACAAAATATTATTTAATAGATTCCATTAGACAAGTAGGTCATTCTTTCGATGCAAACCATCTGTAAATACAGAATATAAACAGAAATAAGGGATTTAAATAATTCCCAAAGGGGTAGGTAATTAATAGACCAAGTAATTATTAATTACTTCGTAACAGAAGTAGAAATAATAAATTTATACAACCATATTTGTGTATTGCATTACTTGGATACTTTCTGAGTGATATACAATATCTGGGATGTTTGCGAAGTTCAAGATTTATTTTTAATGGAAGATGTAATTTCATATAATATTGATTGATGGAATTTAGATTACTAAAAGCTGCTTAGAATTATGTAGGTTCCACAATGATATGGAATATTCTTCTGAATCCTCTTTGAAAATGTTATTATCGCAACTTGCAATAAAGATATATAGATTTAACTTTAGAATCAAGAATTACAAATGCAACATATCACTTTCTTATCGCACTGAATTTAAGAAAAACTACCGAATATTTCGTTCTAACTGAACATAGTGTGGATTCCGTGTATCCAACCGTATTCACACTATCATTATTGGCACAAATAAACTATCGCAAATTTACTGAATACATATTTTCAATACCTTTCTTCAACTAAATACCATATTTTGGGCCTTATATTTTGTTCCAACCTAATTTATTAGTTGCAAATCAGTTTATAGCTACTTATTTTGTACTATTAACGAATTTGAAACTAAGTATCATCTCCGATCTATCTTGTTAAGTCATATAATATGTTACATGAGAACATACATATGTTACTGACATAGATCGTATCAATTTAGATGAATACCCCACGGATTTGATTCGGCATTTGTCCTGGACCGGCTTATCGTGTACGGCACTGATGAGAACTAATAAGTTCGAAACAGCTGTCTGTCGTTCGGTTCCCATCCGGGACGTATGTTAAATCCTATCCGTGGCGGGTTTTCTTTTCTGAGATAATACAACATCCATAGTTAATGTACCATACAACAGATTATTTAAAATTAATTCTTCCAATAAATAATTTATCAAAAGCACGTAAAGTTTGTACATTTTTTATTTAAATTTGTTGCTATATGCCCTATATTTTTAAAAAAATTTCAAATTTAGTTAAACTATAAAAATAAATGAAACCTATATGTAAAAAGCCAATAAATTGTAGTGAATTACTTGCGTTATATGCATGTCTTAAAAAATCAGGTTCGAAGGACCGTAAATGAAATTATATAAAATTTAAGTTAAAATGCAGATTACTTTTTACTACTAAATATTAGTTACTAATGAGTCAATAGGATTCATAAAAAAATATTAGAGGTGTTTTGCGTTTCATTAAGACTTTCCAAATTATAATTTACAATTTACATTGATGAACCATTAACCCATACACCAGTTCACTTTTCAATTTTATCTGTAATTTACAGTCTTTATCTGTAAATTTACAGTATTTATCTGTACTGTATTTACTTTTTACTTTTACAGTATTTATCTGTAATTTACATTTTGAGTATTTTACCCATATTATATACGTACATAGTTCACAATATAGGGTATCATATTCGTATATAGTCTGCAAGACCCCCTGTTTAAAGTACGAAAATCTAAAAGACAAAGTAAAAAAAGTTTCTTAAGAATTCTCATTTATTTTTACTATTTACTGCTACTACGACATTTTAAGGTCTTTTCATATTAATAACTCTGTTTTTTGTATTCAGATCGTACAAGAAGCTCTCGATAACGCCAAGAAAGGCAGAACGTGTATAACAATAGCCCATCGACTGACAACAATACAAGATGCTGACGTCATATGCGTGATCGACAATGGAATCGTTGCTGAAATGGGAACACACACGGAACTCTTGAATAGAAATGGACTATACTATAAGTTGCACTCTCATCAGCCCAAGTGGACACATTAACATAAGTTCCTGTATTAGGTATAAGTATAGCTTTTTGTAAATATTTCTGTTATTTTCTTAGGATCAATAAAATTTTATACATATACATATACAAGTACAGTCAAGATGTTTTATTCTCTTTCTACTGAAATTAAAAAAAAAAAAAAAAATTAGCTACCATCTATTGAGATACATACAACATTTATTTAGATATTGGTACATGGAAAATGTAATGAGGTTGGAGAGAAACATTTGACAGAAAAATTATATATTTAATGTGAAAGAAATTCTCAAACGGTTCGAAGTCCGGGAAATAATTTTCATAATACTTTCTGAAATGTTAATGTCCTTGAAGGTACTATGGATAGATCAACATTATTATCAGGTCAATATTATAAAAATATATACTTGATGGCCTATTAAATTTAAAAATAACTAGATAGATTTGTAGAAACATCTAAGAGATGAGTAGAAATAAATCCACTAGTTACTAATTTTGAATAACATTGAAATGTTGACTTCAACATTATCCATATAGAAGCCAAGGTTACCCCATTTGTATATGGCACTGACTGTCTCGGTAGCAAATTAAGGTTCGTCCAAACGGGGTTTTTACATTTTACCATTTTTAAGGAGAGCCATCCTTTGGGAAAAATAAAAGCTGCAGTTAAACGCTGCTATATTCACTTATGTATTGTGTTATCATCTATTAATAACAACAGTTTTACACACATACATATATTGATTGACTTCTTATTGTAGGTACAAATTAGCTTTAACATTGTTTAAATTCGGGTAGTTAGTCAATCTTATTACTAGTAGATTATATATTTTAAGATGGATTGAACTAGACTCCTAGGTGGCGCTAGCCAGTAATACCTAAATTATATTTAAACCATCAACTCTAAAGATTAAGGTCGAAATAATATATATTTATATTCTTAGCTATAGGCTTCAATTCCAGTTCCACTTTTGCATAAATACACCCTTATTTACATACAATATAGGTAGGCGTTTTTCGCTATGATACCATCTTACAGTATCTAATGAATCTACATATATGCATGCAACTAGTTCACAAAAATATTCAAGACATAAATTAATTGTTCTGATAACCTAAATATTAGTCACTAGATGACAGTACTATCGTACTAATAAAGTGTCATTATCGTCATTATAACGCCTCTTTCACAGAACTACAACTATCACCAGTGCGATTTCCCGACTACCGAGAATTTTATTATCGCTAATGCTCCTTTAGAGAACTGCGTTAGCAACAGTCATAGATCCACTCGTACCTCCAATAGATTGGGCGGCAAATAGATAATCAATTTTGTTTTTCTAAGCAGTTTAATTCGTTGTTTTAATACCACTATTACTTGCTTTTATTTATCATATATATATATATATATATATATATATATATATATATATATATATATATATATATATATATATATATATATATATATATATATATATATATATCTTCAAACAAACGATTTAAAATTTTAAAACTATGTAACATATAACGATGTATATAAGTATAGGGTTAAGAATCCAGAGAATCATATTTTTCAAATATACATGACAGAAATGCAATAAGTAGCAGAATCTAGGGGAATACAAAAATACAAATAATACTTATAGTTTCATCTGGGATTGATTGTATTTAAACTCAATTTCAACGTTATGTACGTAGCGATACGAGTGTCAGGAGAATCAGCGGAAGGGAATATGTATATAAATATCTCTAATTAACTCATGGAAGAGTCGCACGCAAGATGTTGATTTACTGGTGTTGGTCTGTGGACGTTGAACTACGAACGTTATTTAAACATGAACGATATGATTGGTCCAATTTTCCGTCGCCGGTGACAGCTTTAATTCTCTGAAGGATGCTTGTGCTGTCTAACTAGCCCTTCATCGACCAAAGATTTAACCACAGAATATCTCATACATGTTGAACGGGTTTAACTCATAGACTTAGTTACTAAGTCTATGGTTTAACTTTACTAGTGGTTGATCTGTGGAATTAACATTCCTGATATGTGATTCACAGACAGTAACGTTCAATTTTAATCTCAATATCTTGACCAAAAATATTCGAGAACCGGAGGTAATAATTGTGGTATTCACTACGATAGTGAGAACTACCCTATGTGATAAAGTGTTTTCTAACCAAGAATATATTTTTAATTTCGACGTTAAGTGAACAGGATAAGTGAAATAGAAATAAGTAACGCTTCAAGAAATAAGCAAACTGTTTAAATGACCGATTTACATTTGTATTTACATTATACGATGGATGTAATCCAACTTAATATCAATTTATATATAAATTTGTAGGTATATGTAATAGATATAAGCTCATGTTTTTGATATCCTATATGATACTTAAATGTATCCATAAATTGTTTGTCTGAAAAAAGGTAAATGACATGTACGCGATTAAAATAGTCACAAATATTTAGTAGCTGTTATGCTCGACTTGTATGCAATATGTTTGTCAACCACTGCTGGGCTATTTGCAGGTATACCTAAATATATTAGCACAAGCTAATGTAGTATTTTTTAGTAACACAGCAAAAAGCTAACATAGTAATATTTAATAACATTTCTTAAATTTTTCATACATTTCCTTCTTCATTTCTAGATGACTTCATTGGAAGACAATATAAAGTGTGTAGTCTGCTTTGAAATACTCCAAAAGCCAATCATGCTATGTACCAGTGGTCATAACATATGCGGTGTTTGTCATAATAGCTTACAAAAATGTCCGACATGCAGAGGCCCCTGGTCTACTGTAAGGAACATAGAAATGGAACAGATGATAGATAGACTTCAAAAATGTGACATTAAGTTACCTTGTTACTTTTCCACAAAAGGCTGCAAATTTATGGTTACGTTAAATGAAAAAGAGGGCCATGAAAACGAATGCAGATACAGAAAATTTCAGTGCGAGGGCAGGAGGTTTGCAAAGTGGAAATGTGACTGGTCAGGAGATTACAAGGATCTTCAGAATCATTTTAAAACTTTTCATAATAATCACACCTGGATGCAATATCGTACTGAAGCTAGCATGAAAATGTGTTTGACCAGCAATTTTATTGATGTTCAATTAATATCTTTTTTCAATGGCCAACATTTCTTTTACTATAAGCACAAAGTAGATGTACAAAAAGCCAAAGCATATTGGACATTTCAACTTGCAGGTACGGAACAACAAGCCAAAAATTTCTACTATGAATTCGAAGTCTATCAAGGACCTATACGTAAATTTAAAGTAACAGAAGTATGCGACAATGATAAAATAAATGCAGAGGAGACATTCAAAGAGGAGAAATGTGTGGTAATGTCCTTTAACTCTATTAAAAACTTTCTAAATGATAATGGAGAACTGCCGTTTAAATTCAGAATCATGACCTCCAAAAAGTCTACAGGTCATTCCAAGTAATGTGCCAGGCTTACCTTTAGAAATAATGAAATATAATGACTCTTTAATTATCATGACTTAGGCAAGACCTTGAAATATTTTTGTAGAATATTATATCCTACTTGTTTCATTATGTAGTGTTTTGTATTTTTTTAGAGGAACTATTTACTTATATAAAAAATATTGTAGGGAATTACCCCTATAAATAATACAATACCTTAGAGTAACAATGTTATATTATGTTATATAAAATATTTTTAATAACTTTTCTATTAATATTTAATAAAAATTTACCCTTTAACCTGAGCTAGCATGAGTGCCGTCACAATAGTACACGTTTCATAAGAATACCTTATATGGTAAATACGACTAGCCACTATCATGATGTGAATTCGATTCCCACTGCCCCCATTAACAATGTCAATTGAAGTGGATATTGTCTATATTTGTTCAATGCAAATTTGGGGGATTGTCCAAATTATGTGGTTTGTATTTTCATTTCACGATAATACTCAATTTCATATTTAATCATCATCGGTCTTTCAAGCGTAATTTCAATAAACGGAAATATTTCTTTATATCATCATTGAAGGAGTTACTTTGTGATAAATAATCATAAATAAAAAATTATTTTATTTTTATGATTTTCAATATAATAGTATAATGTTAATGTTTTTTTAAAGGTGATTCACCTAAAAAGACAACTGCATTTGTATAAGGGGACAATTAACATGGGGAAGTTTTAAAATAATATTAGCACTATTAAGCTACAACATATTGATTATATTACCCTAAAGCACAACTGCTTTTTTAATGTTATTGTATATTTCAATACCAATGGTACCTCAACAGTATATTGTTTCTTATTTGAATGCTAAGAACTGATATATGTTCTACTACCTACCTAAATGTAAAAATATTAATGCCAATATAATATGAACAGTTTTATCCATCTTTACTTTAACCGTCTGGGAAGTACCCCTGACACAGAATTTTCTATCGTTTACCTACAATTCCCCAATGCCTTTTTTATTACATCCCAAATACATTTTTAAACAGTACGATACATACAGGGTGTAAGAAGTAAAGCTGCCGTTATTTTAAGGAGTGAAGCAATATTTCCTGTTCAAAATAAGTTAGTTTGTAGAAAATAATATTTATTGCAATAAATATTTTATTTTACAAATTCGACACATCTTTCAATTAAATTATTTTGAACATGAAATGTTGCTTTAGTATCTAAGGAATGGCATAAACCTTGCAGTTTTTAGTTTTATTTTTGTCCCATTTACTTATATCCATAATTGATTTTTTTTTTTTTTCGTAAATGGTACATTTGAACACCCATGTCGTATAAATAACACTTCCTTGTTTAAGTGCAAATTACCAACTGTTAAAGCAATGGTAGTTATACCACATACACCCTGTATACGTTTGTACCATACAATAAATTTTAGAAACCAAAAATGTTAATAAAAATAATGAAAAAATATTTTATCACTGTATGGGGCCTAAATCTGAAATTAATACATTCTTTTTATCCTTTTGATTCATACTTTGTTTACCTTTTATTTACTTTTGATTTTTCAATTCCATCATATTCAAACGTGTGTTATATATTCATTTTCTTGTGCCATATATAAAATTTGTCAGAATTGATTTCGAATATTTCCATTTGTTGGCTTGATATCATTTTCTTATCTTTAGTATTTCTTATCTTATTTATTACATTCTGTACTTATTCATTTCATTTATCATTTTGTATAGTGTAAATTATAGGGCAATTTTATGTTTTCTGTCCTTTTCTTCCTTTTAAGAAGGCAGTGTGGTCAGTGACATGCTTTATACAGTTTGTCTCCTAAAAAACGCCGCAAGCCATAACTCCGTTATTTATAATCTGATTTTAAAAAATAAAAAATTAAATGAAATGGCTCTAAATACACTCTGGAGTGAGCATACCGCAGTGTTTTTAAACTTTTTTTTTTTTTTGAAGAGCGATAGTCAACTTTTTTTTAAATGGCAATAAAGTTTTTTTTTATTTACTATTGTGCAGATTTCTTTTCTGAATCCAACGATGTATAACAAATGGACTTTTGTGAAACATTTGTCACAGAAAAATGGTGAAAATATTCACCGATACCGCAATAGGCACCCGGTCGCTTAATTGATGACAAACGTATTTTGACTACTCATCTCTGTCGTGGAAAGCAAAAAATAATACAATAAATCGAATAAGTGTCATTTCAACTTCCGCATCCCAGTTTTTTACATTATTTTGCTTTTGTGTGTCATAGTGTCATTACAGTAAGTTATTTTTTGCGAAATAAGTCAACAGTCCAGTATGGACAATAATCAAATATTGACGGATATGATTCAGGTATACTTTCAGTGTAATCAGAATCGTGGTGCAGCAGTCTGCGTTTATAGAGAGCGGTTTCCTCATAGAGAAGTTTCAGAACTACGTCAGTTTGTAAGACTTGAAGAAAATTTAAGAAATCAAAACGAGAAGAACGCGAATTTAATGAAAACACGGAGCTCAATGTTCTTAATGTTGAAGAAAACCCAAGAACCTCCATTCGGGAAATTTCAAATAATATTGGAGCTTCAAAACGAACTGTGAATTCAATATTGAAAAAGCATAAATTTAAGCCATACATACCTCAAAAAGTACAGGCATTAGAGGAAAACGATAGAGAACGAAGACAACAATTGTGCCATTTGTATTTAAATTCAGTGCGACGAGACCCACTTTTTCACACTAAGATTATTTGGTCAGACGAATGTACATTTAGTGTCAATGGTATTTTTAATAGAAATATCCGCCGACATTGGAGCCAAGAAAACTCAAGAATTATTGTCGAAACTAATTTTCAGTGAAAGTTTAGTATTAATGTGTGGTGTGGCATTTTGAGTAATAGATTGATTGGACCACTTTTCATAGACGGCACCCTAAATCAAGAAGAATGTTATCAAATATTGACAGAACTTCAGAATTTTTTATATGAACTACCTATTGCAGAACTCAATAGAATTTATTTCCAGCAAGATGGGGCTACACCTCATAATGCCAGAATGAATACTAATTGGTTAAACACCACATTTAATGAAAGGTGGATAGGAACTTATGGGCCGATTCGATGGCCTGCCCGTTCTCCAGATCTTACTCCACTTGATTTTTGGTTGTGGAGTTATCTTCAAGATCATGTCTATTTAACCCGACCAGAAAATAAAGAAATTCTGAGGCAAAGAATTATACGTGCATGTCGCGAAATACCCCCCAATTTTATATTGAATACGACCAATACAGTATTCAGAAGATGCCAGGTATGTCTTGATTGTGCCGATAACCAATTTGAGCAGCACTTGTAGGTTTGTAACTTTATTTGATTTGCTAATTTGTTTCTTTAGTTGTTTCGAGTTTTTGTTGCACTTCGTTTAATGTATTTCGTGTTTAATGATGTTTAACTTTGTTTAATGTAGTTTCCTGTTTATCTTTGCATGTATTTAATCAACTTGTTTTTAATTGATCTTCATGTAATGTTTCTTTTATAATTAAATTCTAATTCTGTTCTGGATTTTGTTCGCGTTGTTGTATTTTTTTTCCATGGCACAGATTAGTCAAAATACGTTTGTCATCAATTAAGCGACCGGGCGCCTATTGCGGTATCGGCGAATATTTTCACCATTTTTCTGTGACAAATGTTTCACAAATGTTCATTTGTTATACATCGTTGGATTCAGAAAAGAAATCTGCACAATAGTAAATAAAAAAAAATATATTGCCATTTGAAAAAAAAGTTGACTTGCTTTTCAAAAAAAAAAAAAAAAGTTTAAAAACACTGAGAGGTATGCCCACTCTAGAGTGTATTTAGAGCCATTTCATTTGATTTTTTGTTTTTTAAAATCAGATTATAAATAACGGAGTTATGACTTGCGGCGTTTTTTAGGAAACATCCTGTATCTTGTTTGTATTGAGCTTTCCCCACCATCATATTAAATTGTTGTTCAATCATGTATAACCATTATCTCTAAAGAAAATAAATATGTACACAAACAAATATGCTGGCAATGATTATGACTAGTGAGCATAATGTTTTTAGTATACAGATTAATTTATTTTTTTTTAGAGAGGGTAGATGAGTACTTTGAAATCAATGGTAAACCGATTTGTTTGGCTACTTCAATCATTAAGATACATATCTAAAACTTGAACATTTTCTATATCTTTCTATTTCATATATAATTTTTATTGCATACTGAAGGTTTAATTTCCCTAAAAATTATTCAATTCATCTATACCATACTGTTCTTGTATATACAAGTATATCTTGTATAAAATCCTAATCTTCCGTATATCTGTAAATTATTTATTTAAAAATAATTTTCTTATGGATACTAAAGTTTTCACAAGAAAAGAAACAGTAAATTGGCAGATCAAATATTTGAATTTGTTACATCAAATGTTTGTGTGTATATCATACAAATACGAGTATTGTGTGATAATAGGGGCATTTAATAAAGTGATTAATTAAAATAAGTTATATTAACTATTTAATGTTACATATATTACACAATTAATTAAAATAATATGGGTTATGGATTGTCCCATAAGGAATTTCTTGTGACTGCACATGTTATGTTAGGTACTGAATACACAGATCTATAGCTTTTCAGTCATTTAAATAACCTTACGAAATATATAGGTCCATTATTCAGGTATCATATCAATACTTAATTCTTCACCCATATTACTAGGCGACGTCTCCATTTCACCGATATCGTTTGATTCACTAAAATAAAAGAAAAACTGTAGACGCTTGTTCAATTCCCATTATATTATAATTTAAAGATATCAATTTTAGAACTTATTTCAAAACTAAATAAGTGAAAAAGGAAGAACTGTTAAAAAAGGCACCGAGTTTGAAATTTTAACGGATATCAAATGGTCTCTTGTCTATATAAAATTGACTTGTCAGAAGTTAAGTATTACCTATCTAATGAAGGCTCATTACTGAACATTTCAGTTGGTACAGTTGGTGGTGCCCTTTCAGGTACGAATTCCATAAAACTCTGAGATTGCAAATGTCTCTCCACCTCCTCTGGGGTCATATGGCCATCGGACAGTACATTTGCGCTAGCGACTGGCATATGAAGTTGCTAAAAATTGATTTTTTAGAAAATATATAAAAGCTATAGTATTTAATTGCATTATACAGTAAAAAGTTATAACAGGTAACTGTCAATTATAAACTAATTTGTTTTTTATAACTAAACTAAGATAAAATTTAAATACCTACAATAACAATAAACAAAATATCTACCATTGATTGTTGGATATGTTTTGGAGGTCTTGGTGCTGGAGGTCTTTTCTTCTTAATTATCGGCATTACTTTCCCGGAATTCGTATGATGCGGATTAGAATGTGATACGTCAATTTTTTTCCTGAAGTAGGCATGATATCAAGATATACAAAAATTACATAAGATTGGGAAATTAAATAACAATATAATAGAATATGTTATTATTGTAATAAATATTGTTGGCAGTTTATTGTCTCTTGAACCTTATGTACTTACCTTTTAACTGGTTCTGTTTTAATAGGTTCTCCATCGTCTGAAGATTCTGTTTCCTCTGATTCTGAAGTACTGTGCTCAACTTTCTCATGCATTAATAATCTATCCAACAAAAATGTTCGATCTCTTGTAACTGCCAGCAATCTTTTCTGTGAACTACGTAGGGCTTGTTGAAAAGCTTCATTTTCCTATTAAAACCCAATTAAACGACTACTTGACGTGTATACTAAAGGTACTTACATAAACTAAATTTTGAAATTTTCGTTTCAAGTACTTATACTCTTTTTTAAACTTGGATTCTTCCAACGCGCGCTCTTCTTCCTCAGCAGCTGCTGCTTCATTAGCTAAAGATCGACAGTACCATCCCTCTAACATGACAAACAGGATATTAGACAAATTATTAAGGAACAGTTTTGTTTATAATACAAACAAAATATTTTAAGGTTAGAAATTAGAAGCGATAAACGTCATTACCACAGAATTAGAATACTAATAAGTTAATAACATAACGTATTATATTGGCAGTAACTGATTGAACCCAGTGAACAGTGAATTTCAGCCGTCCTGAAACTGTGATTATGATAATTTATATTTGAATTGTTAGTAAATTTTTCGCATTGAAGCACATATTCACTAACATATGTTCTAGCACTATTTTCATAATTCCTACATTCCTTGATATTGGATATGTTTAGTAATCTTGTAAGTTTAGTAATTTCATATTATGTTAACTACATGCATTATATAATATAATAGAATATTTAGTACTTTTACAGTACATATATTTTATCATCCATATTAATATTGTAAAGCGTTAATAAAAAATAATTGTTCCGTTAACTCAAAATATGACGAAAAATTTAAATTATATATTTTTATTAGTATGTAAAATTTTCCATTACACTGATTATACGTGCATTTTACAAGATTTGCATGAGGAAAATTATGTTATTAGAGATAAAACTCTTTCCGTTAGATATTCAATTTACCTACTTCATTTGTGGTAATATGAGTTCTTTACGTATTGATTAATAGTTGTGCTTTATAGGTTGAACTTAGGAGGAAATACATGTGTATCGAAAAGTTGTAGCCTACACTCAGTTCTCGGATTTAAGTATTTTGGTTCTTAATCAACGTAAAATTATTGCTACACCAAGTTATTTTCTTTCTGGAAGATAATTGCACCTAACAAACCTAACGTATTATATTCTTTGTTGGCAGCATTAGGTGCGATGTGTTGGCAACATTGTATAGAATGTTTGTTAATGTTCCTTACCTTATGAAATCGTCGTTATAATTTGAAATAGAGTCAGATTATTTTATTAAACTGGGCGCAATGAATTTTCTAGCAGAGGTTTTGTCATCTGCAGAACAAGTCGAACTTGATGAAATTAACAGGAAGGTTCCTGAATTAAAGTTAATAATAGGGAATACGAAAAGTGAGGTTATAAGATACATTGAAAATGTATATGTAAAATATAGCGGAAGACCGAGACAAAACAGAGTTTTATTAAATAAGGCCCATGAAGTAGAAGAAGAAATAAAAACATTAAAAAGAAATGCTGAACATGCTACCAAGAAGGAAGTATTGGAAGCAGACGATCAGTTAAAAAAACATCTGGCTTCGTTGGAGAGCATTAACTTTACACTTCATATAGTCTCCAATATGTGTCAGCTAAATGAGATGCTGATAAATTTTACTGAATTATTAGACTCTAAAATGTATTTGGAATGCATGAAACTAATATGCAATTTAGATGAGTTGGTGAATAAAATACCTGATGAGGAATACGTTGAAATATTAGATGAATTAAAAATCTCTATTGACGCTAATAAGAATATGCTGTTAGTCAAAGTAAAAAATATATTTACAGATAATGTAATGATAGTAGAAAATAAAAAGCAGAATATCATTGTTATTAAAATTAAAAAGGAAAATAACAATTTGGAGCAGGCTCTTCAAGCATTGTATTTTAAAAATTCTGTGATATACCCTTTACATAGCTTTGCTAAGTCTTTATGGAACTATGTTTTTATGCCCATCGTGGATTGTACTGTTAAAGTTGATATGAATGAAGATGATAGATTCTATATAATGCACATTATTACCTTAGATTCTTCAAAAAAATCAGACTACTTGAAAGTGTTCTCTAATTTAAAAACTGTCTTGAAATTTTTGGGCAAATATTTCAATTTAAAAATAAGTGATGAAATGACTACTTTGGGATATATCGGGACAGATATTAGAGATAATCTATCAGAGCTAATAATTAAACATTGTTTGCAAGATACCATTCCTTCAACTGCCGAGGAATTGCAGAAATATAATACTGTTATTGAAGATACAAAATTGCTGGAAACTGAATTAAAGGATTGTGGTATATTTGCAGAAGATACGGCCTCAATATTTGAATACGCCAACAATGTAGATATTTTGTTTATTAACAAGAAGTGCCAAAAGTATCTAGTGAATGCTCAAGCCATTATGGAAAAAGATTTGCATGACATGGTGGAAGTAGGTACCCCTTACAACCCAGATACCCCACTAGGTTGCAAAGTAGACGAATTTCTTCAGTGTTCAGTGTCCAATAGTGTAATCGAGCTATTGCAATTTACAGAGAAAATCATTCAAGAAGCTATCGTGGCCTCTGACGTTTGTGCTGGACGTTTGTTTTGCACCGTGCAGAATATTTTCAGGAAATATACAAACTATGTTCCTGAATACCACAAGAAACTATTAGAGGCCATACCACAGCAAGTAGCCTTGTTTAACAACAATTGTTTTTATATAGCATATACATTGACTCTGTGGAATCAGAGTTATTCTTCGAAAATGTCTCATGCATTAAATACAGAAAATTGTGCATTTAGAGATGAAATATTCCAGCTACAAAAAGTTGCTTCCGAAATATTTACCGACTACATTGAAGGGCAAATCAAACAAATAAACGAGATTATGAAGGAGGCCGAATTGGATGGGCCTACTTTAGAGAAATTGGAGATGATAACAGAAAAATCTATTCGGCAGTGTTTGCGACAACAGGAGTTGTTACGGACTGTTTGGAATAAGGTGCTTGCATATCCCGTATACAATAAAACTCTAGGCATCATTCTGAATGTGTTATGTAACAGTGTTGTTAATTCTATCGTGAAACTTGAAGACATATCCTCCAGTGCCGCTGAGCAGTTAGTAGAAATTATAAAAATAATTCTAACTCGTGGGCCTAAACTGTTTACAGATCCAAAAGAAGTAAGTCTGTATGTGCCGTCTTGGTATAAACTGATTGAACTAAATTTTGTCCTTGGTGCTAGCTTGTTGGATATTAACGATAGATGGGCCGACGGTAAGGGCCCGCTTGCATTACAGTTTAAACCCACAGAGTTGAAACAACTTATTAGGGCACTGTTTCAAAATACAGATAGGAGATCGGCCGTTCTGGCCAGGATTCAGGAATAGAATTTTATTTATTAGCTAACATATTTATAATCATATTGACAAATATTTACATTTATATTTTTATTTTTACCTAGATATTTCCTATAAAATGTTTTTTTTCTATAAATAAGGAGTTTTTGTTTTCCCTTATCTTCAGTTCCTGTATTTTCATATAACAGAACATCTGTTTATTTGGCTCTTTCATTTTTGTAATTTAAGTATTAAGTACCAATAAAATTTACCGATTTATTTCTATAGATTTAATAGATTATGGCACAATTTAATAAAGAATACAGCTATATCATTGTGTTTTTAGCCTTTTTAACTAGAATTGATAAAGGTTTTTTTTTTTTAGACAAAAATCTTGATTTTTTATACTGTAAATTACTTTAGACAAACTACGAATTGAATACACCTGCATTTGGTAAATACATCACCTGTCTACTGTTTAATAGTAGTAAATACATCATTTTTTGCAACTGGATTTGAATGCACTTCAAATAATTTAAAAAAATCATATTGTACTCGTGTATGTTTATATTTCAAAATATACATCATAAAAGTATCTTTGGCGGGCTGCCTTTGCGCCATCGCGTGTTTGTTTTTTTAAACTTGAGTAGGTCGAAGCCTCAGTGTCATATAAATGGATTTTAATAAGGATTTGTTACTAAATAAAATGAAAAAGAAATCCACAATTACAATTTTACCGTTTTCCTGGATAATCTTACGAATTAGAGAGGAAAAGAAAATGGATTCTAGCAGTGTCGTCAAAGGTAATTACTTTTTTTTAAGATATCTCAAATCATTATTAAATACATAAAACGTGTAATAATTGCCGTTTTGTTAAAAAAGATACAGGTTTTTTAGGCTTTTTTAAAAGTTTGCTGAGAACAGACTTAAAGCTAGATTTGCAAGTTGAATACATAAAAATTTTCTATTCAGCTGTTGGTGGTGTGTCAGTACGAAGTTGAGTGCAATCAATTATTACTCGACAGTTCGAGTAGTTTAAAAAACTTTGAGACAATGTTTCTCTAATAGCCTCTTTTAATGGCCAAAATATCCACGTTTTTGTTTTAGCAATTAACGCTTTCAAAACGCCTGACAAAATGTTTATAGCAAAAGTAGCGGATACTGTAAGCAAAAACCAATTGCAGCGAAAGGTAATCCAAGTTTCATCTTCATAAGAAATATGAGAAGTCTGTTTTCAACAGAAACTTTTTTAAAAACGCAGGTTGACTATCTTTTCCAGGAACAATAAATTTGAGTACAACTTCGAAAAGAAATAGTCTATTCCGGTGAATTTTTTCATTATTTCATCTGTCGTTATATGTGCCAAGCGCAAAACACCTTTTTTTTTTTTAAGAAAACGGCAATTATTATAATATGTTTTATGTATTTCATAATGATTTGAGGTGTTAAAAAAATAATAATAACCTTTGACGACGCACTGCTACGATCCATTTTCTTTACCCCTCTAATTCGTAAGATTATCGAGGAAAACGGTAAAATTGTAATTCTGTAACAATACTTACGTCTTGATTGTTTCTTTTTCATTCTATTTAGTAACAAATCCTTATTAAAATCCTACGAGCAAAAAGATGCTCGTAGTTAAAATCCATTTATAACATATGACACCGAGGCTTCGACCTACTCAAGGTTTAAAAAAACAAACTCGAGATGGCGCAAAGGCTGCCCGCCAGATACTCTACTATAAAATAGCGTATATATTTAAAAATTTGTGGATTTAAGTTGTAAGAAAGCAAAAACCTACTAGTTGATTGTGGCAGTTTCAAATCATAAAACTTATAAATGGTGAATTATAATTCATACTATTTTTATTCATACATAAACAATATTATATAGCATTTTTGCTGAGTTCTGTCAGATTCCTTACATTTCTGAATCTCTAGTTTCATTTGAAAACTCCCATGAATTATATGGAATTAGTGATGAGCGTAATCGAATAATTTCATTAACTAGACGTTGACAATTTGACTGATATCAATAAGCGGATGGACAATCACGAATCTCTAGTGTGTATTTAATCACATAAAATAATAATCTGTTATAGGTTTTCTTTCTGTCGTAATTTAGTTTAATTCTGATATTTTGTGGGTTCATTATCGTGTTAAGAATATTTAACATACTAATTATTAATTGAATGCACCTATCGGATAATATCAACTCAGCTCTACGAGCAAATCAGCTAAAACTATGACCGGTTATTTTCAAAATTCGAATGCGCCCATTATTACATGAAATCTAATACTTAAGAACTTTACTTCTATGCTTTGTAAGTTCCTAAAGTTTGCCGCCGTTAGTGTAATCGTAGTAAAGTAAGTGCTTTCACAATAAAAAGAATTATTGAAACTGAACAAATTTTCATTAAATTACATGTACTTATGATGCAAATAATTAGTGACAGAAAAACAAATCGCAATGTTTAATCTGCATTCATTTTAGGTCTCATATATGAAGCGTCCTACATCAAGAACTTTTTTATACGAAGAGCGCGTCAATCCTCAACGTGTTTATAACTTACATTAAAAAAAAGTTTGCAGGCAAGACCTCTTTGATTTGTAGAAAAAATAAATTTGAGAGAACTTAAAAAAGTATATTTAGTGTTAAGGTCATTGAGGATTAAGTGAAGAAGCGATATTTTTTACTGGAATTGGCAAGTTCTCATAAATTTTTGTATATTCTTTAAGTTGTAATGCATATAGTCATAAAGCAAATAGAAGGCCAGTTTTTTACATAGTTTTCATCACTTGTTGAAACTTTGTTGACGAAACACGCATCAAGTGACGGCGGCAAATCTTCCGGCATTTAAGAAACACTGGTTTTTGTTCTTACATTGAGGATGGTAACTCCCAGGTATATTTCAGGGCAAAAAAAAAAGAAATAAGAACACATTAGCTATGAAAGATACTAGCTTTATTTTAAGTATCGTTGATCCTTAAATGGATATCACAGAATTGTATCTTACATTTTTTTTTCAATGATTCTTCGCAACTTAAAATTTAAAAATATTTACATAACGTTACAGTATAAATGGCACTTACACACAACACTTAATGACATTGCAAAATTATTATAGATAGGTAACAACAAAATAATGACTAGCGTACTCCCTTTTTACAAAAAGGCGATCTTAATCCCTAAGTAAACGAGAACCTTCACACACGTACATAGTCAAATCTTAAAATGAAATAAATATAATAGCAAGTCGTTGGAGCACGATTAAGCTGACACCTTGTACGGAGATATCCACATAGTTGTGTTCCATTTCAACCAGTTTAATGTCGAGGACTTATACATTTGATTCGAAAAATATTCGAAACATTAAATAAAATCATTCGTCTTTATCATGTTACACAGCTTACATTTTCTATATTTATTCAATTAAAGTATGTAATTTAGAAAAATGGCGGTGCAGTGGAATTGTAAACTTATAAATCAAATTGAAATGGTTTTTATGAATATTCCTTTGTAAAATCTGGGATAGGATATTGAATTTAATAATAATTTGCACCGTTTGGAAGAAATGCTCTGAAGAAAAATATACACTAAATAGTTTTCCACGTTTTTGAAA
The DNA here is from genome assembly GCA_037954035.1 of Rosalia funebris. NCBI lineage: Eukaryota > Metazoa > Arthropoda > Insecta > Coleoptera > Cerambycidae > Rosalia > Rosalia funebris. The sequence continues at coordinate 10,631,739 of JAZFAV010000022.1, forward strand.
ACAAGCCAAAATGGGAAGAGGTTTTATAAAGTTCTTAATAATTTTAAGACCAATACATCCTAATTACATAGTAGAATTTTGAATTTAGTTGTTAGTAGGTACGACTTAACTAGAAGGTAATAATAAATCCCTAATTCCTTAACATACTTAACTTTGGATCTCTTTGGTACTAAATAATAGCCTATGATAGTTTAAAAGCAGTGTTGATGCAGCAGATTTACAATAATACTTATGTTTCACTAAATAATTTCTACAATTTCAAAGGCAAGAATCTAACGATAAGTTTAATTTTGATGGGAATGTTATTTATTAATGTACCTCTGCATCAATCAAAACTTTTAATCCAGGTACCCAATTCTGTTTGGTGCATTTTATTTAGAATATTGAATGGTACTTATTTCACTGACTTATTATTAGATCATTGCATTAATAAATAGTATTGTTACAAAAATAACATCTAGTTTAGGTGGCTGCTCACCCTGAACATACTTCAGAGTGCTCGTCCCATGCAGAAACCTGAAAATAAAATTGTTCCGTTATAATAATTGTAAAAATTTTCAGATAAGAATAAGTAGCCAACGATTTCCATGGAGTGTAGCCAAACATATTATATTTGTACATCTAAATACATATTTTATTAAAAAATATATACAGGGTCTTTCGATAGGGACGCTCGAAATTTGTTAGGTTATAGCAGCCATATTGTTAAAGCAACATCTGTCAAATTTGTTATGAATTGTTCAGGGAAAATCACCATGGAAGGTTACAGCGTTCAACAACGTGTGCAAATCAAATTTTATTTTCAAAATCAGTGCTCCGTCCGAGAAATGTTCCGCGCATTACGTGATTTTTATCCTCGCCACAACCGTCCCGCCGCGCTGAGTCGACTATTCGGTGTTTGGTGACCAAAATCGAGTCAACCGATTTGATAAATAATCAGCCAACACCCGAAACCCAAGGTCTGCTGAAAACTTCGCTGCTGTGCTTAAGAGTGTACGGGAAAACCAAAGGCAGTCAATTTCTGGTCGTTCACAAGAACCGCAACTAATTGATGCCCTCAAAGTCAACATAACGAATGGCATCCAGCAAATTCAGCCAGATTTATGCGACAGTCATCGAAAATTGGACCTCCCGAATACAGCAAAGCCGCGGCGGACATTTGAGCGACGTTATATTCCATACTTAATGCCATAAAATATTCTTTCAAATAAAAATAAATTGAGTGGATCTCCTCACACACAACTTGTTTTATTTACGTTTAAAAAATCGAGCGTCCTTATTGAAAGACCCTTTATAAACTCTTGGCAAAATTAAAGCATCCGTGAAAGTTCACATTATTACCTACATACCTACGTGATATTATAATTAAATGATTTCAACTAATGTTTAACAAATTAGAATTGTATTATCAATAAAAAAAACCTGAATAATAACGTCAAATGTAATGAAAACGGTGTTAAGAAAAAATTGAGGGTGAAATTAAATCGTAAAAATTTGAATTCAGTGTAGATTCTCCTCTAAATAACTATGCGTTGGTTTAGCTATGCCTAGAACAAATTTCATAAATCTTATGCCTTTCATACCTGGCAATCTCGACTGCAATACCACTGGTTTCCGCATCCTGCGCACACAAATTGAGCGGGTTTCTGGTTACAACCCTGGCATGGAGGAACTTCGTCTCCTGCTTCGGAGTTGTTGTCCGTGGCTCGTCTAGCTTCTGTCGCCTCGCCACTTTCATCAATCACGAGACGGTCTGCATTGTCCTCTGTCTCTTCTTCCTCCTGCTTAAGAGTAAAATATTACTTTAACGCACAATTTAATCGGAAAGAAGACAACAGTATTGTCACGTCACTATTTTTTATGGTTCTCTAAAATTTGAGAAAGAACACTAAAAATAATACATTGGCATTTGATATTGACAGTTGAGTAGAGAAGAACTTACATTATTTATTCATATTACTATAAACTGAAAGGTTGTTGTGGTTTGATTTTTATTACATTAGGAACAAAAATTATGATGAAAAAAAATCTTAAGTTTTTAGGTGATTTTCAAAGGGCTTGGAGAAATATAGTCGCATAGCAATTTAAAAAAAAAAGCAAATTGAAGCTTCAAGTTTCTATCTAGTTTTCAGATCTCTGTCTTAATTTTGAAATGTACTTTTAGGAAAAGTGAGTTGAAGTTATGTGATCTCATAGATGACGCTGAACGCGACTTTAACACTTAAATTTAAGGCAACCTGTATACTTTTAGTAAACAGGTTGCCTTGAATTTTTTAAAACAATTCTGAATTTAACTGTATTTTGTAGAAACTAATATTTCTCACTAAAATATATCTGCTGTAATAATATGATAATGGAAGAAGCAGAAGCTGTAATTTCAATTTAATTTTATTATCAAGGTTTTTAATGCACTGATATGTGAGCTGTATTACTGTAATGTCTACTACATGAATTTGGTTCAGTAAATATATTCTTGTCTTGAATCAATTTAAGATTTGGACAGATTTTTGAGGAATAAAAAATAATGTAAACACATAAAACAATTGGCACTCAAACTTATTTTTTTTCCCATACTAACCGTTGCTCTTGTCTTTATTGGTGTCGATTCATATTGCGCCCCAACAGGTGTGATGGTTATTTCGTTACGTGCCTAAAAATTAAAGGAGTTTCTTACTGTTTCATATCACACACATTTGCCTACATTGAGAGAACAATGCAAATGTCGATTTTGAACACAACAACACAAATATAAGATTGTCTTAAACGCATAACTTCGATTATATTAACAATTATTGATCAATTCAGACATATTGAACAAAATTTAACATTATCGTTTATCAAGTAAGAAACGTTGCTGAGTTTAAGTGTTAAGCGTTATATTGGAAATAAAACTATTGGTTCATAAATGACGTTATGATGGCTAAATTAATTAATTTACGCGAAATAAATAATATTTTTAGGATAACTGATTCATATCAATTTAACATATTTACGTTAAACACTTTAAGGCTAAAAAAACTGTTCTCTCGGTGTAGTAAGTATATTTTTTTGCAAGTAGGTTTAACAGTTGATGAAAATGGTCATATTGTTGACTGGTATATCAGTACTTGATTCTACTGAACTTAAAGTGAACATTGGCGCACTTTTACTTTCTATACAAACACTCCGTTCGTTTACTTACCTTGCTAGTAGAAAGTATTTCTGAAATGGACATGTTAGCCGGATGAATTGTTGTGTTATTTGCCATCGTGGGTGTCGAGGTTGCATGGCTAACGGCTGCCCTTTCTGGGGCAGTCAAAAGACGTGCCAACGTGGGGCTAAACGATGTCTTCGTGCTTTGTTTTGTTGGGCTCTGAAAAAATTTGTAATACTGATTCGGATCTAATGGCGATTAGGCAAAGGAAAGCTGTGCGCGCGAGTTTTCCCTTTTTTATCAGAAAAACACTGGCAAGATTAAGTTTTAACAAATACACGTTTATTTTGCTTTAGGTATATATTAAAGTAAAAAGATGACAAGTGAAACCGTATAATACATGTGAGAAACTGACTAAACTGTTATCTACTCTGGGATTAAGTATAAATCTTATCTAAACGACAAGGGTTGTTTATGCACTCCGATGTAAGGGCCACGTGCCAGTGGCGGCTCGTGGTATCCATATTAGGGTAGGCGATAGCGGCGTATGAGCTTCATCAACCCTTAAAAATAGCGCCGCAGATGAAAATTTTTAAAATTTTCAAGGTCACGCGTTTTCCTGGTACTTCAGTATTTCAATGATTGAATTTCATTTATACAAAAATATAGACTTTCACAAGAATTTTTTGAACTTGATACCTCTTTGTTATTCGTGAATAATAATAGTTATTGTGGGTATAAATAAATTGGAATAAACCAAATATATTTATTGAGTATTATACCTATATTATGTAAATTGGGTTGGCAATAATACATTATTTTAGGGCGCTTTAGGGTATAGGTCTCCTCCTCCCCTCACAGCCTTCCTTAACCATCGCCATTATTGACTGACAATTACAAAGTGGATACCTACTACTTTTTATAATTTGAATTAATGCGCCTATCTTTAATTAATGAAAATTTGTTAATTATATTTTCCGTGAAGTCATCAGATTTCTGAAGTATGCTAAATAATTCCTTTTCAATTGAAATAAGTGCAAGCGACGATAAACGTTAATTCTTCATAGAGTTCCGACTATGCGTTTTAATACGTTTTAAACAATAAAAATGTCTTTCAACCGATGTACTTGTTGCTGGAATTGTAGTAATTAAAGCAATAAGTTAAAAAACCTCTGGAAATATTTCTCGAAATTCATATTCCACAAAATATTTCAACATTGACTCGATATTTAATGTTTCAAATTGATCATCACAATATATAACCCAATATCCCCAGTAATGTCACGGCTTATTCAATGCGAAGGCGTCTTCGGATCTGCCGAAGAACACCGATCTACTTCAGGCGCCGAATGCATCCGGCTCCAACTACTTTATTTAAAGAATATAACTCACTGCAGACGTCTGAGCTGTAATTATTTTGCCATTACAACAACGCTGTTTGTCGTCTTACCGACATCTGGTTGACGTGTAGCTATCGATTTTCAGGCGGTGGGATGGAGAACCGAGCCTGGTCTGGTTGTTCTGTTTAGGAATAAAATGATTTAATTCGGTGTGGCGCAGCGCCGTGCGGTGGTATATATAAAGGGTGTTTACAGCACCAGCGCCGCCGACGGCGATAGATCATTTAATTAGTATAAAGTAGTTATTATTAATTATATTAAATATTTCTGTATTATCAGGGACGTTAACCTTGCCTACCCCGACGAGCTGCCACTGCCACGTGCGTGTTCCCATATCGATGTGAAACGTCCTGAGTTGACGCTGATATAATTATATATACACTATATACCTACCACAATAAGTTCGTTAGTACTAAAAATGGACCGTTGCGGCTGAAGTTGATGACTAGGCTTTGTTTTGAGTTTACAACAATTTATTGATCTAACGGCTGCTCTAAAATCCAACGGTCAATGATATTAGGTGACATTAATAAGTAATAGCATAAAAAATACGTTGAGGATTGCACAAAAGCAGTATAGAGAACAGGCAGTTATGCTAGTAGATTTTTCACGAATAAATGAATTAAATTCATGTGTTATTAAATATATATATAGTAAGTACACGTAAGGGTAGGTTTCCTCGTTACCTCTTGGTCAAGATTTTATCGAACTTGTTCCGACATTTGCGTGTGCATTGTATATAGTAGTAGCTTATAATAAATATTTCTATACCCTTATATAAAGCATACACTTACAAAAATCCACATACATTCACCGAAACTGGAATATTTTTGGTATTCTGATATAAAAGTAATTCATGCGGCAAAAACAAAATATATTTAATATTGTTCATAAGGTTTGATAACACAGTACTTAACAAAGGAGAAACAACTCTGGAAAGGGAAAAAACTTAAATTGTGACAAAAATCTACTGTAAGACGCAAGTGCGACACCCTGTATGGGCCCCCGAGACTAGAAATGGCAGCGGCTATCCTGACTGTTCAGTACGTGATGTTTATGAAAACAAGGACTGATTTTAGATATTGTAAGAACGAAAGCGGCGATTCATTAGAATGTATTGAGATGAGCACGTTGTGTCACCATCAACCCGTGTACTGTACCGTCGTTTTGTGGAATATATCATTTAATTCTGACTTCACTTATTTTGTTAATGTATCCCCTTATTTGCACCCTTACACTACATACACTTATAGTTCCATACAAATCCACTTATACGAGGGTAGTCCCAGAAGTACCCGACCTTATAAAGAAAACAATAAATTTATGGAAAAAAAAATTGTATTTCTCTACATAGTCTCCCTTTAGCTCGGTACGCTTTTCCCAGCGATATTCAATAGCTTCGATATAGTGAGAATCGTCGAGCTCCTCAAAAATAGCTATCAACCGGAAATTCCACCTCTTCATAGTTGACAAATCTTTTACCGCCGAGCCATTTGGCTCATGTTTGGAAACAGAAAATAATCCGAGGGGGCTAAATCTAGCAAATACGATGCGTGAGAAAGCAATTCAAACTTTCAACTCATTGATTTTGGCCATCGCGATAACGGATGTGTAAACGGGTGCATTGGTCTTGATGAAACAAAATTTTATTTTTCGCCAAATGCAGCTTTTTCTTGATTTCATCACTCAAACACTGCAAGGGGCTCGCATAATACTCGCCGTTGATTGTTTTTCCTTTCTGAAGATAATCAATGAAAAGTATCCCAAAAAACTGACGCCATGACCTTGCCCGCAAATGGAACGATATCCGCCTTCTTTGGAGCCGATTCTCCCCTTTCAGTATATTGCTTTGACTGTTCCTTCATCTCAGGTGTGAAGTAATGGACTCATGTTTCATTCGTAGTTATGAATCGACCCAAAAACTCGGCTTATTCCTGTGATTCTTCGCTAAACAGTCGATTCAAACATTCTCACGACGCTGTTTTTTTGTTCCATTGTGAGTAATTGCGGCACCCATATTGCACACAGCTTTTTCATGTTTAACTTTTCAATCAATATGCGATGTACGATGTATGTATGTTTGAAATGCCTACCATGTGTCTGCTAGCTCGCGCACTTTCAGTCGACGGTCATGCAATACCATTTTGTAAATGTTATTCACTATTTCTGGCGTGGTCACCTCACTTGGTCGACCAGTATGATGTTCGCTTTGGCAGCTCGTACGGCCTCGTTTAAACTCTGCCACCCAATACTTTACCCTTGTAAACGAAGGAGGAGACTCCTTCACAGTAAAATCTAGCTCAAATGAAAGTATTGTATCACATAATGATGACCAATTTTTTCCATTTCTACAAATTCACTTAGAGCGTTCACTATTGATGACTGCCAAACAAATATTAAACAACGCGTCGTCAAACTTGAAACTTAATCTCTATAAGGTTGATACTTTCTACCATAGTCATTCTTTTCAAGCAACCGCCATCTATACGTCAGGTGGGGTACTTCTTTACTTACCCTCGTAAATATTAATTTTATAAATATTAATAATAAAGTATTAACAATTCGTTAGGCATTCCTTGTTTCATAAAACGGCCCTCGGGACATTAAATCCATCAATTTCTGCGTAAAGGAAGCTTCTATTTTACCCCTCTTGAAGGGCTTCTTTTAAGTCTTCTGTATTCCTTACGTGATTTTGAAGGCGTCGTCAAATACCATAGATGTTCTACTGAGTTCAAATTGAGCGACTGGGATGGTGTTTTCAATTGCCTAGGGCTATTATACAGTGTTTGAATAAGTTAAAAATTCAAAGAATAACTTTCAGACCCATCAAATTTTATTTTTAATTAGGCATTATTTAAAATATTAGTATATACAGAGTGATTCGTGTAGGAGGTATGACAGCATCGATTTTACGAAAAAAAAGCTGGTACTATTATAATTACTCATAACTGTTGCCGGACTTTTGTCAACTATTTTAGCTATTTCACATATTGAACGACCTTTTCTGCCCGTAAATTTATTATTAACTGCTTATCGTCGACGGGTAAATACCGCCTTTTTGACGAACACAAACGCACCCATTCAGGTTCACTCTCGATAGTCAACAGGCTGATTATTCGTCTACGAGGGGGTTTAAATATAAACGGAAATATATTTTTTTTTAGATTTATTGACGAAATTTTTGGATAAGACTAAAAAACTGACCAAAAATACTTTATTTTTTTACTTAGTCTACCCCTTTGTTTACACATTTTTCTCATCGAATTAGGAGTTTTTTTTATGCCATCACTGTAAAAAGAAATTAGGTGTAGAGCCAATTACAGGTCGTCAATAATAGAAAAAAGTGTGAGATTCTCTATGATGACTAGAAGAAAGAGTGAGGCCGCACTTTACGCGCGGCCAGATCGAACTCTGTGTACATTCACATTCAAAACTATTTCATCTCGACTGAGCAGCAATGCATCATACTTTTGCAATTTCTACAAAAGAAAAATATGCTATTGTTTATTATTCATTTCGTAATATTAAGTGGGGATTTCTATATTTAATTAGAAAGAAAAGGAATGGAATATTCACTCTGCAAAGGTGTCGATGCGGCTGAGTAGAGACAAGGCTATTTACTGCGCACCTCGTGGGTGGTCCGATATCGCAGTTTTGAGACATTTCTATTCTTGATAATCTAGCCACATGAACATAACCCTAGCATCATCATTTAGCCCTTCTACAGCCTCTTAATATATGAAAATGGCACGGCAATAGGTCCGGACTGTACAGTAGGTGTTCAACGGTATCCTAAAAGATCTCTTCCAATTTCCAACGTTTGGGTTTGCAAGCATAATGACGTCCCCACGAGGTTGTCGTCTTTTGTTTCGATAACCGGTTTTCACTTGGTCCAAGAGTGCTTTTCGCGCCAGTGTAACGATGAACCCAATTCTCGCCACAAGTCACAATACGACTAACAATAAGGAAAGGGTCTCTCATATTTTCATAATGAGCGAGAAGCTGTTGAGAGATGTTGAGACGGAACGTTTTTGTGTTCCTCTGAAAGAAATCTTTCTGAAACCGAGCTTATTGTGGATGATCGAATAGATACTCTCAATACTGATTTTTACCTCAGAATTGATTTCAGTGACGCTGAGGCGGCGATCATTTTCAATAAGGTCACGAACCGTTTGAATGTGTTCTTCGGTTAAACTAGTGCTGTGTCGATCATTTTCGACTCTCTCTCTCTTGTCCTTCAAAGAATGTTTTATGCCAATAAAACAGTCGTGACTATGAAAGGATGTCTTCCAAACACGCCAATAAAACAGTCGTCGCTATGAAAGGATGTATTCCAAACACTTCTCGCAATCTTCTAATAACACTAATCACTACGAGTAACGAAAGGTCAATATTATAGCTACTGTATTATGCAAACCGATCGATCAGGCTAGCTAAATTGCATGTCATTTTTCGCGTACTCCCCTCTTCTCCTCTCTCCTCCCCAGCACCGCATCTCTATAAGTCCGTTAAAACCAAGCCGCTGTCTGGGCTGTCTATCGACAGCCCAGACAGCGGCCGGCCAAGGCTTGCGCACTGCCGGTTGCCAGTGCTTCAGTTTAAATGGAAATATGTATGATAATATAAATAGAAAATGTTTATCATTCTGGCAAAGACAAGTGGTAATATAAAAGAGGGGGTCTACCATCTAAAATATGTAGGGTAGGCTGCGCCTTACAGTCTTAATGGACGCTTCGCCACTGATTGTACAAAACGTACATTGCTCTCGCTCATTTTTGCTACTGCCACACTAACTTCTTAGGGCTGCGCCGGCGACATTTGTCGAATATACATACCACTACCCCCTCCTACAATTCCCACCAGTTCTTAGCACTGGTGTATGCAGATTTTTTGTCACGTACTCGTATATTGTTTTTATTGACGTTTTTATTTATTTTGTGATTGGCAGAGTATATAATATATGTGTATTCTGCATATCCCTCCCTACTAACAAGAGTAACAAGCATAAATAATAACAGAATCCATTATGCATGGTGTAATAAACTACTCCAAATAATCTTGCCTGACCCAAGTGTACGTAGATATTTTAAGTATACATGTTTATTAAACATATTACACATTCTTAAACCTGTAAAGTGATATGTTTACCGCGAAATAACATAATGTTTAACTAAAGGTGGGTTAAGCGAACAACTGACAGAAATAGTCTTTTTTATTTTAAAATTTGAACGCTTATTTGAAACCGATGTTAATATTTAATTGTTGTAATTTTATATTTTCGTTAATGTTAAAATAAACCAAGGTAATTATTTAATGTATCGTAGGATTTCATCAGAGTCATCAGACTGGAAGAGAGAAATTTTATATTTCTTACGGTAAATACTATTGTAAGGTTTAGATTTTTTTGGAACTTTAATTTTATTAAAAAATGTAATGTAAAAGTGGCCTTAAATTCATTATTTCTAATAAAAGTTATTTATGTAAATAGTTTTAATTAACCAACTTGAAAATTTTAAGGATTTGGTAAAATATTGGATTACATAAGGATAGTTGCATTTATTTTTGATATTATAGGCCCTAAGAGTTAACCATTATGTAATTTAGGTTAATTGAATCAGAATAATTCATATCTGTAAATATTATCAGACTATTTTGCCTAATTTAACACATTTGATAAGACGTGCTGTTCAACATTTTTTGACGCTTACGGAAAAAATGGGTGTGTGCAACTGAAGCTATACTTTGACAACCAATAACATTTCACTAATTTATTTCACTATATTTAATTTTAAGATCTTGTTTTCATCAATTAGAGCCAATATAGTACAGGCATATAAGATCATGACGAGGGTGATATTTTGACATTTTCTTTTTAATTTTATCATTAAACCTCCTATTCTGCTGACGATTATTGCATTGCTATCGAAACATGCATATACGGGTGAATGAAAATATCGCTTGTGGTTAAGGGGAACACAATAGACGTGTCCACATTTTGTAATTCGATTTAATAAATCTGCTCGTGTCGAATATTTTTTTTTAATGTACCTTTGTCAAAATTCCATGTAAGAGAGAGTTTGTCGGGGCTGCCGTGGTGGTAGGTACGGGGTGAACTGTTACTTCTGGATACGGAGGAGGAGGTTTGATGGCGTTCTGAATCAGTTCGTTACGTTCGCTCTGCGACAGCCTGGCAAACTGCAGAAGCATATCCCTGAAGGATGTATTGTCATGCATGGAGGTAGTTCCTGAATCACTTAGAGTGGATTTGGAACCATCAGTTCTATTCTGGAAAAATAACAAAATATTAGCATTTATTACAAACCATCGAGACCAACAGGGACAGGGTTCCTGTGATTTCCGCAAATAGAACAATATCGGTATACATCTATACCAGGTGTCAAAGAGATAATGTATCAATTTGCTATTTTATAAAAACTAGAATAAAAGTTTTCAATTTCAAATAGCGTATGAAAAATTAATACGCTTATCAATTTAGATTTTTTAAATAGAACACCCTGTATATTTTGAAATTTTCGGATTCTGCACGTAATTTGCTCAATATTGCACCCAAAGTTTAAATACGACACATTATTTTCAATGCCTATTTGGAAAATTTTCGTTACACAGCGTTTTCAAAAAGTAATGAAGGAAGTAGGAATAACTTTTGGGAAAAACTCTGAGATCCGTCAGTTTTTTAAATGCACTGTTTTAATAATTAATACATAAGGGCGATTCGTGTTAGGAAATATGACGTCAACATTTTTTTTTTAATGGCAACCCCTTTTTTTATTACGGAATGTGAAAGAACCTATTTTTTTACAAACGCTACGGTATAGTTACATTGACGTGAGTATTTGCTAGATAAAAGAATTAAGAACGATTTTGCAATTTCAAAATACTAAATTTAATTGCAAGGACTGTTTAAAAAATTAATGAAACTAACTGTTCAAATTGTGCACCGTTGGCTGCTAGACAGCCAAGACGATTAATTCATTATTTTTTAACATTGTCAATAACTGCAGAAGGTAAAGGTAAGGTCTCTTAAATTTTGATTTTTAAGTACCCCCAGAGAAAGTAATCTAGGGATGTCAAATCTAGCAATCTGACTGGCCACTCAATTGGCCCCCTTCTCCCTATCCAACAATTCGGAAACATCTCATCTAAATAAGCACGGACAGGTGTTGCTTAATCAGGAGGTGCACCATCTTGTTGAAACAAAAAGTAATTTCTCGGAAGGTTAGGTTCTTCTACATCTGGATATAAGGTTATTAGTGCAGGAATAAGGTTGTCTAAGAAAATCTAAATATCTTGCACCAGTTAGGTTAACGTCAAAGAAATAGGGATCCAGAATTCTTCCGTCGACTATGCCACACCACACATTCACTTTCTGGGGATTTTGAGTGTGTTACTCTATCATCCATCACGATAGCCAAATAACGCCAGTTTTGCCTGTTGACATGACCGTTCAAAACAAAAATAGCTCCGTCGGAAAAATATGGTTTTTACGAAATTATTATCATTATTGCACAGCTCTATTTGCTCGTAGAATTGATTTCGCCAATCAAAGGCGTCTTCAGACAGCTCACGAACAAAGCATACCTTATAAATATGGTGCTTTGCTTTGTTCAGAAATTTGTGTACTTAGACGCTGCCATATTGAAATCAGAAGGTAATTGGTTAAGTGTTGAGTGATAATTTTCTTGCACTGCCAACAAAACTGAGCGTCTTCTGATGGTTCAACTAGATTTAAGACTAAACACATGCCTAAATTCGCGGTATTTAGAGTGAACATTGTTTAGCACGCTATGGCTAAGGGTTGCCCATCAGGATCAGGATTAGGATTAGTTGAATTGATTACTTCAACTATTTCTCTTTAGAGTGCATCCTATCTGCAAATGCAATAATGCAAAGAACTTCAATTTCTTCTCGTTCAGTTAATTGAACCATTTTTTATAAAACGACAAAGTTACTACTCAGTAAACACTGTGCTAATGGGTTGCTGATCAGGATGAGTTGAATTGAATACTTTCAACTATTTCTCTTTGGATGTGCATCCTGTCTTCAAATCCGATAATGCAAAGGATTTCAGTTTCTTCTCGTTCAGTTAATTGAACCATTTTTTATAAAATGACAAAGTTTGTACTCAATAAACACTGTGCTAATGGGTTGTCGATCAGGATGAGTTGAATTTAATACTTCCAACTATTTCTCTTTGGATGTGCATCCTGTCTCCAAATCCGATAATGCAAATAATTTCAATTTTTCTCGTTCAGTTAAGTTACTACTAAATAAACACTGTGCTAATGGGTTGCCGATCAGGATGAGTTGAATTCAATACTTCCAACTATTTCTCTTTGGATGTGCATCCTGTCTTCAAATCCGATAATGCAAAGGATTTCAGTTTCTTCTCGTTCAGTTAATTGAACCATTTTTTATAAAATGACAAAGTTTGTACTCAATAAACACTGTGCTAATGGGTTGTCGATCAGGATGAGTTGAATTTAATACTTCCAACTATTTCTCTTTGGATGTGCATCCTGTCTCCAAATTCGATAATGCAAATAATTTCAATTTTTCTCGTTCAGTTAATTGAACAATTTTTATAAAATGGTTCAATACTCAATAAACACTTGGAACACACTGTTTTTTCCAGACAAAACATAAATGTATTTTTTAAAGTAACTCTAAAAACAAAAAAAAAATAATACAGTACAATTTCATGTTTTCATCTGACAGCAATAACAAAAATTATTGGTCGCTAAAGCTAGTCTCAGACAGTCAACGGTGCCCAATTTGAACATTTTCTTTGGTTGATTTTTTTTTTAAATAATCATTGTCATTAAATTTAGTATTTGGAAATTGCACAATCGTTTTTCTTATTTTTTTTCCTGTCTAACCTATACGCTCATGCGGTGTTCTGGGGACCGACCAAAATCGGGCCCAGGAGAAGGTATGTAACTGCTCGGATAGCAGGGCGGCGTTCGCAGGGAAAACTTCTATGGACCAGAATCTGCAGTGGGAATAACTCGGAATCTGATCAGAGGCCGCATCGATGGTTGGGCAAGAGACCAGCACAATAAAAGATGGAGAGGAGTAACGGGTTGTCGAATAACCAAACTCTTCATCGAATACTCAGAGATTGAGAAATGGGCTCAAGAATTCATTAAATTGAACAGGCACAAAGCCAGAACCCTGGTGGGAATCATAACAGGCCACCATAGTAGTCTGAATGCACATAAGCACAAGCTGAGGCTGACTGACAGCCCGGCCTGCAGATACTGTAGAGAAGACGAGGAAACCTCGATTCGTCATCTTCTTTACACCTGCCCCGTACTGGAGGAGAGGAGGTGCCTTATATTGGGGACCCCTGTTATCCTAGAGGAGGCGAGGCTTAAGGCGGGAGACGTGCCTAAATTGCTCCTTTTATGGGATAGCATTTTTGGATAATGACCCGGATAAGAGGGGATCGCCAAGGGATTACCCATGCGATCAGTGGCTGATGAGGCCCAAACCCATATAACATAATAATAATATACTCAAGCTAATGTAATTATTACCACAGCGTATGTAAAAAATGTGGTATTTCACATTCTGTAAAAAAAAATAGGGGGTTGCCATTATAAAAAATATCGGTGACGTCGTACCTCTTACACGAACCATCCTGTACATATTAATTATGTTTTAAAAAATGTGCAACTGAAAATAAAATTTGACGGGTCCCAGAATTTTTTCTAAAAGTTATCCCTTGAGTTTTTAACGAATTTATTCATTGCTTTACGAAATCACTGTATACAGATTTGTAATTAGTTGCGATTTGTCCTTTATATGCCGTTTTATACAAATGTATTTTTTTTGTAACAGAGATATTGAACGACAGCACGCTAACTGAACACACGGTATAATTAAAAGTATTCTGTACATTTTCATTAATTACGGTCGTTACATAGATAATTAAGAGACCTTTAAAAAACATGGACAACGTCACGAATCTGCTACAAAGTGAGGTTAGAAATCCGGAAGATTTATGAAAAAGTACGCAGTTAAGGATTCATATCGGCCTAATTCAGTATTTGCGCAAAGCCACCTAAAAAACGATTTTAATAATTTCCACAGTATACTATACATGATATGTATGATACATTTTATAGTCATCGTACAAAAGCGTTTCAATTTTTGTCAGTCGCAAATCGCAATGACAAACTTTTTCGGTAGCCACCGATCGAGGCGTAAATATAATCTAAGTGAGCCCTGCCCTAATTAATATCTAGGCGATGTGGAGTAACTTCAGAACTTTTACTTTCGGCAAAAAATTATTGTAATAATTAAGTACAAGGTCAGAAGAAAATTAATATAGTAATCGCTAAATACCCAAATTATTTAAGAAACTATTTCGTTCAAATAGTTCTCTTAATGTTAAATGAGTATCTGAAAGAAATAACCTATCAGGTGAATTATTTTTGTATAGATGTCCTGAAATAATATTCGTCGCAATGTTTTTAACTAATGAAACTCCAAATGATTTAAAATCAACAAAGAATGTATGTAATGTGTAAATGTAAAAATGTATAAATGAGTTTAATGGAAAACAAGAGAAAACATTTCTATCGACTAAACCCGTCACTGATTCTTGTTTATTATAATAAAAAAATTATAATAAAAAAATACTTTCAGAATTACATAAATGTATGTATGGATAATATGACTGATAATGTGTTATACATTTTGGCAAAATTGCGACTAACTATTGGCTTGTCCAAAAGGTTCGTTTCCGAGTTACCACTTACGTCACGGCCTATGATGTCATGCGCACAGCTGCAACTTTGAAGCCTTCCTCCCTATTTAACCCTGATATTTAACTGTTGTTTACTGACGTTATACTTGTGAATTTGTTTTATTATTGTTGAATGTAAGCTTAATTGAAAATTAGTAAAACCGAGCATTTTAGGCAGGTGATTTTTTATTTTAAAAACGGCAAAAGAGCCGCTGAAACTTGCCGCAAATTGTGTTCTGTGTGCGGCAAAAATGTTATTCAAGATCGAACGTCTTAAAAGTGGTTCAAGAGGTTTCGATCTGGCGATTTTTCCCTCGCGGACGCCTCAAGATCAGGCGGACCTAAAAAAGTCGTTTCCGAGCATTTACGAGCCTTAGTTGAAGCAAATCCTCGCCAAACCATACGTGAGATTGCAGAAGAAATCGGGACGTCAAAATCTAGTATACAGAATTACCTTCAACAAGTTGGATTTCTCAGTAGACTCGATGTTTGGATTCCTCATGAACTTAGCGAATCCAATTTAATGGATCGCATCAACATGTGCGATATAATATTGGGTGGAAAAAACGGAATTTAAATTTTCGCTTATAATCTTGTAATTTGTGAATTGGCTTTTAACCTTTTTGACCCGTTTGAAAGCTAAAAGTTGCAGCTAAACTAAATAACTGTTTCTTATAAAGTGTTCAAGTGTTATGCGTTATTCATATGTCTAGCATTATAGGCGCGTTCAAACTGGACTAATTTTTGAAAATTGCTGCGGTTTTATTTGATGTTCTGTTAATCGTAAGAGTTGGCCTTCAAATGATCAAAAAAAAAAAAACGTAAAAATCGATAAGCAAATAACAAAGTTATATGTAAGTAAAAATGAAAACGCCTTTTTTACACACAGTGCGTTGTAAAAGCTCGGATTAAATGAAATAATAAATATAATAATATAATAAATAATAAATAACAATTACAGAACGAGGAATATTATTTATAAATATAGTTTATTTCATCACTATTTGCCAAATAAAAAATTTCAAAACATAACCTTGGCTTGTTTTTATGGATAGGCTCAGGTAGACTGTTCCGTTTATCGGCAAGATAAGAGTTTTTTATTTGGCAAATAGCGATGAAATGAATAGTACCTTAGGGTAGTTGAAAATGTACAAAATATTAACAAAAACAGAGTAAACTATGAAAAAATAATAATAAAAACCCGGTATGTGTTGGTTCTATTCCAAACAATATTCTTTCATCAATTTTCATATGATCATACTCGAAATTTTCGGTAACAAACCTTAGCATTTGAACAAATAGGAACTAATGCTACCCAGGGTACATATAAGATCACTTACCCCATTCATGGAGCTTAAAAGAAGGCCCAGTTCGCTGCTCATGTCGACGCCTTGCAGGTTCTGCCTGACCTGCGATCCAGATCCTAGAGCCATCGACGAAAAGCTCAGAACGTTGTTCGATTTCGATCCGTCCGACTGCGAATTTCTGATCCTACGCCCTCTCCTGGGTACCGCCTCTGGATGCCGTTGCCTGTAATCGGCAATGATGGATTGCACATCCAAAGTTGGCCTTTGCTTAACTTGCCGTAGATCTAAGGATCCGTTGAAATCTAAAGCACTCTGAGGGTATTTAGGTAGGATGGGTCGGTGTTTAGATTTTTCGCCGTTCAAATTGACACTGGGGATGCGAAGGGAAGATTTTTGGGGGTTGGTCAGGTTGGATTTCAGGATGCTGTGGGGAGAACCGCTTTTCAGGCGTTCTTCCGCGCTATTGTCGTTCTGAGATTCACCAAGTAGCTCCACGTAATCTGATTTGTCGCCTATCAACATCACTTGCCTCTTCCTTTGCATTCGCAGAAGCAGCTCCTCTTTGATCTTCTTCAAATGGATGATGTTGTTCCATTCTCTTTCCTTCTCCTTCGCCAACTCGTTCAGCGTCTTTATCTCCGCCAATAGTTGTTCGCTGAACGTGTGGATCTGGTCCAGATTGTTGCAGTCGGCCATTTCGATGAACTCGTTGAGAATCCTGTCACGCGACGTGAAGTTTTCCTGTATTTCCGTCCTCAGTCTTTTAACGGGAAAGTCCTCACTGTCAGATTTTCTTTTGGTGCTTTCGCCCGACTGAGAGCTGGCGTTGCTGTAGTTTTCATCGTTGAGATTGTTGGCGTCGGAGAATTCCGTTTTGATGGGTTCCATGCCCTCCCCTTCGCTTTCCGAAGGTTTGGCCTCCTCCTTTTGACCGTCGACGGTCTCGTCATTGTTCTCGGCGTTGGAACTGGGCTCGACGTAGCCGTTTTCCGCGTGGCTCTCGACCTTTATCTCTGAATTATTGTCGGTTCTTTGTTCCGCGTGACCAGGGGAAGAGGGTTGGACGTTACACCCTTCTCTTACGTCCTCCATGATCTGCATCTTATTCAAGCTGGAAAGAAAATAACGTGTTAGGTGTTGATCAAGCAGTAAGTTGATAAGGAAAAGTAAGAACGTGAACAGATATTTTATTAGGAGGTACAGTATGACCGAACAAACATAAATGGGATACTGAGATTACGCCATTTTACGGACGCCAAGCCCTAAAATGTATGCCAGTGCAGCGCACCCTAGATGTTCTAGGGTTCGTTACAAACGTAGACATTCGAAGGAACCTCGAAACATGACGATTAATGAAAATATACAATAAAGAGTTACATCCAAGTGGGAGATTATTTAAATTCACTAATAAGAATAGCTGTGGAGTACGACTCAGGGGAACTGGGGCCACACAAAGGTCGACACACTTAGTTAATAACTTACCGACAAACTTCGACTAAACTGGCGTTATTAAGGGACATTCTTAAGAGACATTAAGGGACATTCTGTCTTTTTTAAATTGCATTTTTTTTTTATTTTTGCAACCCTCATACCCATAAAATGTCCCCTCAAAGGATTTCCCGGAATTCCTTTATTTACAGGAAATAAAGAGCCGCAAACGCTGGCCTGCGCATGACATCTGGACCCTCACCGCAGCAATTCTTTTAAGGGAATCCTTATGGCGACGAAACTGTTGTAGAAAACAAAAATGTGTCGGCCACATGGAGAACAGAATGGGGACAAGATTACGTAATGCAAAAAAGCGAATAAAAGCATTGGTGGCAAAGAGGCAAAAAAACTTACGGATATGCATTGTTGAATTGACAAAATATTATGGTCTAACGATTCGCTGGAATTCAAATTCTGTGGGAAAAATGAAAGCCGCAGTGTGGGTATTTTCACAAAGGTTCGTCCGATAATAATCCGCAGCACGACAAATGCCCCCCGGGAGAAGACAGTTGGTGTACCTGGCGTAAGGCCGAAGCTACTAACTCCAAGTACAAGCACAAAACTCCTCTGAATGAGATGGTATTAAGTCATTGAGCCAATTTACGAGGATTTATCCTCGGAAAATTTGCTGAAGAGGTGCTTAGGAGCTCGTATGCAAAATAACAATGAGTCAGTAAATACGATGATTTGGAGCATGGCGCTCAAACATCAGCATCCGGGCTTCATTGTTATTGAGACAGCGACTCTTAGCTGCAATGATATTTAACGAGGGCACTTCAGTACTTTTACGAGTGTTGAATATCATGGGTGTCGCCGTGGGACCTTCACGCTGAGACCTACACCGGGACCCACGATAAAGCGCGCATCGACGACGTCGAGCGCAAAGTTTCGGACGCTGCCAAAAGGGCCAGAAGCGAACAGAGGGAGCAAGTAACAGCGTGGTTGGAAGGTTATGAAGAAGAGGAGAGACAATTGTATGACCCAAGCATTGCGGATTGACTGTAAATTTACCTGTCTTTGAGTAATTGGCTTTCAACTTTAAACGCGTTTTTCTCGAAAAAACGATTTTCTTTAAAGTTATTGAACCAATTGAGCTGAAATCTCGTACACACGTTCTTTAAACACTTGGCTATCGTGTGACGAGAGCTTTTTGTAAAAAAATTTGTACAACTTTTATTAACAATGACAGTTGAAAAAACGGGTGAAAATCGGTTTTTTTCGAGAAAACGAAAGACCGTTTTTGTTTCAGATGAACTGGACGACTGGAAACATGCTCATCGTTTTTTCCAGGCCTCGAATGAAGTGGATATAACGGTCGCCCTTTTTTAAATTTTATTTGTAAACTAGTACTCTAGAATAAAAGATATCAAAAAAACCGGAATGCTCTATCTCTATTACTTTTCCCGTAATAAATTAAATAAGAACACGTAAAAAACAGATTGACCCCTTAAGCGACCAGGCTCTCTAGTAGCCTAAAAAGGGAATCTGTATGATGATGGGGGATCAATCACCATTCTATGTAAACCATAGCGCCTTAAAGCCTCCTTTCTTTTTCTATAGAAGAGTACTATAGGCCACCCATCCCTGTATTGTCCGTGGAGCAAATTGTTGCACTTTTATAGTTCCACATTGGGCAACTGGCTTCAATGCCACATTTAGATTTGGTCATATATTATGAACCTATGATCATTTACGCAAAAACTTGCGTAGCTGCTCCGCGACGTCTGTATGCGGAGTGTTTCCCTTAAGTATATATCATCAAAAATAAATATCCAAGTTCGTGAAGACGCTGTATGGTATGCATTACTGTCATGTTAAAATTTCACCTCAATCGTTTGCGTATATACACGTATTTTTTCTTGTTATAAATATATTTTTGCGTTTAATAACTAAGTTGATTTTTTTTTACACTGTGTGTATTTTTTTTTTATTTTAATATTACCGAAAGCAGAAAAATAATCTGATCGATCTGCGTCACATACATCCACTACATGGAACGTTGATCAAAGCAAGTAAAGCGTGAAGAAGTAGGCCACGATAATAGGTATTCAAAATAATATTCGGCAAGGCATATAGCACATTGTTTTACGTAATCCGATACCATTTTGCAATGTACCATAAATAACCTCGTACATAACACTTACAGACTACATTTGATCGAACTTCGTGATATAGATCGACGATTAATTTTCGGTGCATAAAATTATTGTTTCAAGGCGATTGAAATATAAATTCCTTGGTTTTTTCTAGATAAATATCGAGTACGTTTAAAAATGTTTACATGAAAACCGTTTGTTTTCATGTAGACGTTCGCTCTTCTAGGAAACAGTAAAACACAGTTAGTATTTCAGAAAAATGGATAAGTAAAAAAGTCAGCTGTTTAATAATCATTAACTAATGATGCTAACTTGACTGACGAGAGTTCACCTCTCTCAGTTCTTCTCGTCGTTCATCTCAAGGTAGGTCATTTTTAGTTTTTTAAGATTTGCTTAAGACCAAATTTGTCAATTTGTTTCGGGGGAAAATAATGTCATAATGCCAGTGTATAGACTATTGCTAAAATATATATTTACGTCCTGTAGAGCTTAGCAAATATATCCCATCCTTTATATACGCACTGTATATATAGGGCGTCTCAGTTGGAACTATAGGATTTGAATTGCGCGCCATTTATGTTCTGTCAAAGATCAATATTTAACGACTGCCATCTACAAACCGTACGACGTTATGTCTGGGTATCTCATTTGGAATTATAGGATCTGATTTATGAATAAAACTAATAATATTTGACAAACTGAGGTTTTTTATTCTTCAACATAAAATGGAGACGATACGGCTGCAATTGGAAATAAAATCGTTCATATGACCACCTCGACTCATCTGGCATGGTGTCATTTGTTCAGCAAAATTGTCCATAACACGGGCACATAAAACTTGCTCTAGCTCCCGAATAACACGTTGAATGTTTGTTTTGAGGTCATTTATTGTTGCTGGCTGGGTGGCGTACACTTTTCCGTTGGCGTAACCCCAAAGAAAAATCACATGATTTTGCAGGCCAATTAAAGTGAGCATTCCGCAAGACAACACGATCAGAAAATTTGGTATGCAGAGTACAGAGTTATGGTGTACACTTTCTCTCACTGCAGTAATATTTTCATATGACCAACCACGACGAGGACGTGTTGGCGTTGTCTTGTCTATAACATAACTCTTCTCTTTAAATTTCTTGATTAAGTTAGGAACTATTAACTCTGTAGGAGCTTCATTTTGTTCTAATCTTGTGCGAATTTTTCTTAATGCAATTGTAAATGATGGCTCACTTTCATAAAACAGTTGTACACAAATTATTCCTTGTGGAACTGTTCCTGTCTCATCAAAGCTGCGCAACAGCGACACGATTTCGACATGACACAAGCAGGCGACATGGAGTTGTCCCACCAAAGCAACGTGTTTTCTACATTCAGTCAATGTCATCAAGTGAAGACGACGATGTGATTGCAATGTACTGGTTCTTATTAAATATAAAAAAATTCTAGAAAGTCTAAGAAAAGGAAATGGTGGGTGCATCCAGTGACGAAGCGTCCATTAAGGCTGTGAAGCTGGCAGGATTGCATATCATTGTTCGCGTCGGCATGTCGGTAACCGGCAATGCGTATGCGCTATCTGGGCTAACTCTCCGTCGCGTCGCCTTGGTTTTAACGGAGTTTATTGAGATCCGCGGTGCAGTGAGGGGAGAGGGGAGTACGCGAGGAATGATGTGCAATTTAGCTAGCTTTACAGCCTTAATGGACGCCTCGCCACTGGGTGCATTCTTTGATTGCAGGAAACCAAAAAAACAGAATGTTTGTTGCTGCTAAGAACTTGACAGACACCCAGTGAAGTTTAAATTATTTTACCGAATAGTATTTCTGCTAGACCATTCATTTCCGTGGATGTACACAGTTACAAGAGGTGCAGGAGAAGGAGTTGCGCTCAGACTACTTCCGTGTGTCGATGAATTTACGTTATAGGTGTGGATAGATGATAATGCAGATGAAGATCTGCTACTAGTGTGGAATGTAACTGATTGCCCATAATTTGTGTTGGATGCTGTCACTGAAAGCGGTCCATCTAAAATGTCGTCAATGAGATTCATTACTTGTCTTTTAAATCGTCTGGTTTGTTGAGGGTTCATCTGGTTTCATATTTTTTTACAGCATCTACTAATTTTTTATTAAATCCTGTTCATTTTCCTGTTGTGCCATGATATTCATCATGCCCTTTCCGTCATTAAACGCAAAATATCACCGCACACACAGCTTGAATGTTGCTTCACAACTGACCTGTCGAGTCGCTCAGCAACAAGAAACCGACACGCAGCTTGGATGTCTCTTTTGTACATAAACCATGGGTTAAACACAAATGGCGCGCAATTCAAATCCTATAGTTCCAACTGAGACACTCTATATTACTACGTGTTTGGTGAAGAATTGTGCCATATTTCTTGATAACGAATTTGTGTCGAACAACGTTATAAGTTTATCAGAATATAACTGACGAAAGTGTATTTGAAAATGCGCCAGTGTCTATTGTTCAAATTCGCCGGATAGGAAACTATATACAATTTTACAGTCTTTCGTTCGCTAGCGTCACTAAAACGTACTTAAGTATATACAACGCGTTACGCAATTGACATACTTTGTACGTTGACTAATTACAGAGTTGATGTAAACAGTAATAAGGCAGCCTGTAATCTCATGCGGTGTGTGCAATCAAAATATTATAGAGGACTTTTTTCAATATTTAATACTTTAATATACACAATTTAATGTAATAATACGATTTTGTTCAACGTATGATTATCCTTAATTATAGCGTGAATAAAAAATGTGTTATAATAATTTCGTAAGTAAACCGTAAAAATGGGAAACATGTAGAATATAATCGTATTTATAATAAATATAGATAACCGGGTTATGTTTCCAATGTATAGAGTGGTGTAAGTTCAAATAGGAAAAAAGTGAAATTAGTTTTATACTATATATACAGTCCGCCAAATGGTCAGTATCATTTGAATAAATACAGTATTCATACACGTATTAAAATTGTTATAATTAGATAATACACCTATTATAATTTTATTCTGCAAATGTCCCGACCATCTGCTTATCAGTTATAACATTTATTTGTACACATAACATAATGTCACATGTCACTGGTGACTAATTTCCATCAAAATGTTTA
Source organism: Rosalia funebris (assembly GCA_037954035.1). NCBI lineage: Eukaryota > Metazoa > Arthropoda > Insecta > Coleoptera > Cerambycidae > Rosalia > Rosalia funebris. The sequence continues at coordinate 10,655,061 of JAZFAV010000022.1, forward strand.
CAACTGTTACAAGAAAATAGCACGCAAAAGTATTCGCGTGCTTCGAGATAGAGAACGCTTTGCATCTTCCTTGTGGTTTTCGAGCAATCCAAATCATTGTATTTTATTTAGTTCTGTTAGAATAAAATACGACAAATTTTGCCATGTAATTCAGCGCTCGTCGACGACATATAGCCGGGAGAATAGCTGTTTTGGCTTAATTTGTTTCAAAATTATCATAAAAAAGTTTAAAAATGAAATTGTTGAAGAAAGACAAATATTACGATAAGTCAATGTTTAAACGAGCTAGTAGATTTTTGGAACAGTGTTATTTTGTGATGAAAGCAAATTCAATGTACGAGGTCTGATCAAAAAATACGGTGAACAAATTGTTATAGCAGAAACTGCTGACGCTACATCTGTGTGCAATAATGCATTCGATAGCCTGATCCTTTGAGATAGTCAGTGTCAAGTTTTAACGAGTTGTGACTTGTTAATTGGCTTCTAGAGCCGGAAGAGTGTAGACGTGTTTGCCGTATCTATCGCGCATCATGAATTTCGAACAACACGTTAACGTTAAATTTTGTTTTAAATTGCAAAAAATGCCAAAGAATCTCATGAAATGTTAAAATCGGTGTATGGTGATAATGTGGTGACTCTGAAGACTGTTTACAAGTACGAGTATGAGCAATTTAAAAGAGTAAATGAGTCGGTTGAAGACGGGCAACGGTTGAGCAACAGACGAAAACATCACAAAAGCGGAAAAATGATTCGTTCAAACAGGTGATTGGCTATTCGAGAGATTAGCGAAGAATTGAACATTTCGTACAGACCAATGGCTTTTTCCTTCATCACCACAACGCGCTGTGACACACCTCGCTTCTGATCTGCGAGTTTTTAGCTGAAAAACAGATTCCTGTCTGTACACATCCGCCTTACTATCCGGATTTAGCACCATGCGACTTCTGGCCCTTTCCAAAAGTCAAAGCGGTGCTCAAAGGAAAATGTTTGGAAACCATTTCCGACATTGAGAGGACCACGACAGGGTAGTCGTATGCCCTTCCGAAAGAAGCCTTCGAAAAATGCTTCCAATCATGGAAATAACGTTAGGATAATTGCATCGCTAGCCAAGGACAATACTTTAAAGAGGATTAGTTAAAATTTGAAGTAAGCTTATTACTTTGTTCATAATAAAATTATTCACCGTATTTTTTGATCAGCTCTCGTATTTAGATCACATCAGATACCCTTTAGACCTAAGTTTAGTGTGGAGAAAAGCAAAGCAAAGTGCTGCAGATGTTAACATTATTCATTCATCAGATAATGACCACTCTATCATATAATAATGAATGATAATTTTGAACAACTTTAGAGGAATGTTTTGGACATTCCTCTAAAGTTGTTCAAAATTGGTTATTATACAACGTTCCAAAAATTCTCAAGTCACCACGTCAGTCGCCTGATGTCAACCCCATAGAAAATCTATGGCACGATTTAGGAACACGCATTAGAAAACGTGAAATAAAAAGCAAACCGGATTTGGTTCGAATTTTAATAGATTAGCTTAAAATTAAGAACAATAAAGCGCCGGGTGTATATAAAATACAGGCGGAAATTTTGAAATGTGCGGGACAGAAAGTAGTAAATAGGATGTTTGAACTGGTAAAATACATATATGAAACGGACGAGATGCCGGAGGATTATAAAAGGAACATTATCGTTACTATACCGAAAAAGAGAGGAGAAAAAGGAGGAGAACGATTAGCCTAACTTCCCACGCGTCAAAAATCTTAACCAGAATAGTGTAGAGGAGGATGGAAAATAGAGCGGAGGAAATACTAGGAGAAGACCAATTCAGGTTGAGGCGAAATAGGGGAACTCGCGAAGCTATTCTGGCGCTAAGAGTAATGTTAGAGAAAACAATAGAAAAAGGAACGCTTATATAGATTTGTAGGTTTAGAAAAAGCTTTCGATAATGTAAGATGGGAAAAAATGTTCGAGATACTAAAGAGCGCGGGAATGAAGTATAGAGATAGGAGAGTAGTACACAATCTATACAAAGAGCAAACTGCTGTTATAGAAGTAGAAGGGGAAAGAAGGGAAGTAGGTATTAGGAAAGGAGTAAGACAAGGATGTACGCTATCACCACTAATTTTTAATCTGTACATCGAAGAGGCGATTAATGTGGTAAAAGATAGAGTGGATTTCGGGATTAAAGTACAGGGACAGAAACTAAAAATGCTGAGATTCGCGGATGATATAGCAGTATTAGCATCTAGTAAGGAGGAATTAGAATCAGCGTTGAATGAAATGGAGGTAGTGTTGACAGAGGAATACGGAATGAGGGTGAATAAAAACAAAACTAATGTGTTAGTGTGCAGAGGGCGCGAGAGCAGAGCAAAAACGAAAGTACAAATTGATAATGAAAGATTGGAGGAAGTTAAGGACTTCACTTATTTAGGAAGTAAAATAAATTGGGATGGAAGAAGCGATAAAGATATAAAACAAAGAATAGCGCAGGGTCGAGTAGCTTTTAACAAAAAGAAAGCACTTTTATGCTCGGGGGTAATAAACCTGAACGGTAGGGGAAGCAAGTAGGAAGAAATTAGAAGCTTTTGAGATGTGGTGTCACCGAATAATGATGAAAATACCGTGGACTGATAGGGTTAGAAACGAAGAAGTATTAGAGAAAGTCGGCGAGAAAAGAAGTATGTGGAAAAACATAAAGAAGAGAAGAGATAGAATGGGCAGGCCACTTGCTGAGACATGGGGGAATAGTCTACGATATTTTGGAGGCAGAAATAGGAGTGAAGAAAGGCAGAGGTAGGCCTAGATTAGACTACTGCTCGCAAATAGTAAGGGATGTAGGTTGTAGCACAATTAGCGAAATGCGTAGGTTAGCACAAGATAGGAGAAACTGGAGGTTAGCGTCCAACCAGTCGTAGGACTGATGACCTCATGATGAGCTTAAAATTGGTTGTGATGTGATCACAAAATTAGTTGAATCAATTCCCCGACATTCAAGGGCGATTATCGAAGCAAAAGGTTATGCCACAATATATTAAGCTTGTCTTATTATTCATTTGTTCATTATTCTATTTGAATAGGCAATTTCATATGCCTTGCAAGAAGTACAATTTGATACCCCATGCCATTTAAAAAATGGCATGAAGAGGGTAATGTTAAACGGCTTAAAACTTAATCTTCGCTCACTGTAATATAATAACCTATCCAATTCTTTACCTTTAGTTTTAGCCTTTGTGTGTGCATATTAACATGAATATTTATTAATACCTGCATATTCTGCCTATTAACGAATTACGAGTATATGGAGGTAGAAATAATACATCACCCAGGCACATACTTGTTACCGAAATTTTTCAGTCATGATTTCATAGGCCTTTCGTTTTAAATCAACGAAATGCCTATGAAATCATCTAATTCCTAGACGGGAAGTATTTTGTGTAGTTTCAAGGTTTTGTGCAGTGCAATGTGTTACAGGGTGACTAAAAAATTACGCAATATGCATGCCTACTTTAAATAATAACTTTTTTTTACTCATCTTTAATCCCCAATCAATTTTTAAAAAGTAACTTTAAGGAGGTGAATTGTGATTGTTAATAAGGTTACTTCTTAGAACAAAAGTGGATGTGTCTTAATTGATGAACTGATGAATAAGTGAACCTAGTGCCATGCAATATTCTAGACCCTAGCTAAATTTTATTCAAACTACACACAACGTCAAAAGTCTTGAACCCCCCGTATATTACAGATTTCGACTATGTTTATTTTATTTTCATTGCTAGGCAACAAAGGTGAGTTATTTAGCTTTCTAACAACATCAAATTGTTAAATAAAATATTGTTGATGTTATAATTTTTTTTAAATATTCGTGTTTTATTGCATATTTAGCAAAGCGACTTTGATACTTTTCTTTCGTTATAATGTCAGAACGTTCCTGCATTTAATAGGGCAAGACTTATTGCTTTGTATAATGCTGGATATTCCAAATATCAGATATACGGGAAGTTAGTAATTTCTAGATTTTCTGTTGTGCGAATAGTTCATAGGTATTTATTATCATAGTTCATAGAATTAGGGAGAGCGGAAAGAGGACCACATAGTCAGCCTCGAGTGTCAAATGAATGGCAGGATCGGTATTTGGTTCAATATACCCGTATACACCGAAATGATTCAGCTCAAGCCCTCAGGTCTCACATTCAAGGTACGTTTTGCCTTGTTATATCGACCTCTACAGTTCGAAGAAGACTTCATCGTGCAAATTTACGCGCAAGAAGGTCTTTAAGGGTACCCACTCTAACTCCACGACATCGAGCTATCCCCTTTCAGTGAGAACGGGAACGTAGTGATTGGCTTTAGCAGCAGTAGCGATGGGTCTTATTCACAGATGAAATCAGAATTGGACTGGTGAGTGATGACAATATGCAAAGGGTCTGGAGAGAGCCAGGTCATCAAGAGAGACTAAATTTTCCCCGTGAGGTTGCTGCCTACAATAGTGGGTCAGTAATGTTTTGGAGAGGAATAATGTTCAATCACCGTATGCCGTTAATTCCCATAAATCAGAATACGACAAGTCAAGTTTATATTGAAAGTGTTATCGGGCCCATTATTTATCCCCTACGTGACGAATTAGGTGACAATTTCATCTTCATGGATGACAATGCGAGGCCACATCGCCCAAGAATGATTCAAGAGGTACTTGAACATAGAGATATTACCCGATTAGATTGGCCAGCTAATTCCCCAATATGAATCCCATTGAGAACATGTGGGATTTTGCTTCTAGATCAATTGACAAACGCATGAACCCACCCCAAAATGCGGAAGAGTTAGCTGCAGCAGCAATAGAGGAATGGAACAATATTCTGCAAGAAATTATCAATCGTTTCATTGTTTCAATGCATAGGCGTGTCAATATGTACTAAGAAGCAGAGGAGGCCATACTGACTATCAAGTTGTAGTTTACTTTGTTAAAAAATATTTTTTGTTAATTTTTGTCATAATAGATTTTCTTAAAAATTGCAAACTTTTTCTCATTGTTTTTTAATTTAGTAAATTTTTAAAAATTATTCCCGTATTACAAAAAAATACATTTAGAAAAAACATACTTTGAATAAACAAATACAATATTTAAAAAAAATTATTTACTAATACAAAACATCTGGGGTCCAAGACTTTTGACGGCGTGTGTATTTTACCAAAATATCACAGTACCCTTGCTCTCTTTACAATATTAATTTCTTACACCCTACGTACATCACGTGACACTTCAGCAACGAAATAAAATGGATTGCAATAATATTCTGACAGTAGTTCAGTTATCTATATAGTATGTATGCGTTTATTATGCGAATCGGTAGGGGACTATTGTCTATGTTTCCTCTCTTCTTAATTACTTCGGGCGATGGAATGGAATCGCGGGAGCTGCCCTTTGCCCTAAAACGAGGGTTACATACCTTTTTACTTACCATAATTACTATTCTATGACTAATCGTTCGGATCTTCCGTAAAATTTTCATCAGTAAAGTCGACTCTATTACGATTAGAATAATTTCAATTAAATGTTGATACACCGTTTTCAATGTTGATTGATAACTATAAAGACAGTGATAAATAACTATATTTTTTATGGAACATACGACGAAAAATTACGAGAAAATGCAATTCGAGAGAATGTAACGCAACGTCCCGGTATATTCTCTGAAATATAGGCAATAATGTATTGTATACCGGGTGTCCAAAAAGTCTGGGAACGGTCAAATATCTCGAGAAATACACATTCAACCCAAAAAGTAGAAAACATTTCCTTAATAATTTTAATAGCGCTATCCAATGATACCAAACGCAACCCCTCACCCTCACCCCTTGGGATGAGGCGGGGGAGGGGGGATCTTTACAATCTTAAATGGGAACCCCTATTTTTTATTGCAGAATCGGATTTTACAGTAAAAAGTACGTCAAGTTTGTCTGAAACGTTTTTTTCGATTCGTGACAGATGGCGCTGCAATCGCAAAATATTTTTTTCGTAATTTGCCTATCACCATCGGAGTGTTTATTTTAGGTGAGTACCCTGCCTCTCACCATCAAGATGCTTATTTTAGACGAGTCCCCTTGTCTTTTATCGCCAAGGCTATAACGGCAAAGTCTCCTACAGAATGAGATGTTCAAATAAATCGACGCACTTCTGACCTGTCAAATTACCATCGATGAAAAACTGCCCGACAATTCGGTTGCACAATATTCCAGCTCAAATATTCAGTTTTTGTGGATATTGTGTATGGGAATCCCTCATCCAATGAGGATTCTCATCTCATCTCAATATGTTATTCACACTTGATTTGCTTACGCCCGTTTGTTGGGCAACCATTCTAACAGACGTATGGACGTTTTCAACAACGCTTACACAAACAAACAAACTCTTATCATCGTTCGTGGCACCGTTTAGTAACACTCCAACTTTGTTGGCGAAACGCGCATTGAGTGTAGTGTATAATGTTTTGGTGTTTTGTGGAAAATTAAGTCAGTGTTAATAAAAAATGAGTGTTTCCATTTAGCATTTGAAAAATGCCTTCCACTTTCCCTCCTCCACGGTGGTGGGAGGGTATCAAATTTAACACCATTGAATGGCTGTTTTTAAGTAAATGAACTCGTACTTTATTATTTTTCATTCTTCCGTAGAATTTTTTAGAAATTACGAAAGAAAATATTTTTGCGATTACAGCGCCATCTGTCACGAATTGAAAAAAATGCTTCAGACAAACTTGACGTAACTCTTGCCGTAGAATCCGAATCTGCAATAAAAATAGGGGTACCTATTTAAGATTTTAAAGTTTCCCCCTGCCCCATCCCAAGGGGAGGGGTGGGGGGTTGCACTTAGTGTGATTGGATAACGCTTTTAAAATTATTAAGACAGTATTGTTTCTTCTTTGGATCTAATGTGTGTTTCTCGAGATATTTGACCGTTTCCAGACTTTTTGGACACCTGGTATATTTTAAGAGTTAATTATGATCATAGTTTCAAAACCGTCGCCTGCTTTGGTGACCGAGGGTATAATTAACTAAAATTAATTGTAAAGTGGCGGAGCTAAGTGATCTAAGTGCCAAAAACATTTTTTCCCTTTTTTTATACCAAAATGTTCTACAAACCAAGGCCAATACAGTGCTAAATGTGTTGTGGAAGTAGTTCCAATAAATTTCGTTTGTGTAACTCCACTAGTCTATTCCGAGCTAGTTGATCTAAGTGCCATGCATCAGATAGATACTTCGCATTAATTGAGAAACGGGCTAAATGCTCAAAACTTCACGTAGTGGCAGATGTGAAGCAAGGAAGCTCGTCCCTCAAGCCCTTTAAAGTACTAGACATGAGTCAAAAACCATTCTTTGATTTCGACAAAGCTTCAAACCAATACGTCGATACGTCTATGCTAGGTATAACCCAAGCTTTTTGGCTATTTCGCTTGTTATTTTTGACCTTTGATTGACTTTTGTCACCTTTCATTTTTAGTAACCTCATAAAAATATTTATGGGGATAAAATCGGGAGAACGGGTTGGCTACTCAATTTCATCTCGTCTATTTATTGGACAAACTTGAGCTTATTTCCCTTGCAAGATGTAGTGTAGCTCCGTCCTGCTGATGCCAAACGTTTCGATCAAAATCATTAGGGTTACCATCATTCGACAACAAGTTCGAAACAGCTGTATGTCGTTCGGTTCCGATCCGGGACAAATGTCGAATCCTACCTGTGGCGGGTTTTATTTTTTGAAACCTTATCTGATCGTGCAGAAACACGAGAAAGGGGTCGAGGATCGCTTCTGGGTATAATTCAATGCCTGGCGGGGCTTTAGCCCGAGGAGTAGTTGTTTCCTAGAGCCATTATGTAATAGCTTTGCTATTCGGGAACTACTTTAATAACCGCTTGGCGGCTTGGTGGTTCCTTTCTCGATTTCCGACTTATATGTTACCCATGGCTCTGTGTAATATTTTTTACTTTGCAAATTCTGCATTATAGTATACACTGATTGTTATTTTCATATTAACACGATACATATGCAAAAATCGAGACAATAAATACACTATTGCAAAGTTGATTTTCATTTGTTTAAAAGATATGGGTATCGAAAGTCACAAAACTATTCATGCAGCTACTCGGAGTCAACTTATTGAGCAATACCATCTACCGACGAATCTTGGAATTAGTCTGTGGTTGGCTGAGAATCCCCACAAATTATAGACTATTTCTCATAATATGCAAAAAATTGTCAACATGGGGCGTAAAAATTGCGAAACTACAGTAAAGGAACAAGAACAAGTATTTCAGTGGTATAAGGATCAAAAATGATATAGTGAAATTGGAAAATTAATAGCAAGTCAACTATATAGTATATTGTTAAAAAAATACAAAGAGAAGGGGTAGCAATAAATTACAAATACAAAACGGGATGGCGGTAGGCGGATGGTTTTAATAGAGCGTGAAGAACGGTACTTAATAAATGAAGTTAAGAAACAGCCCTTTATTTCGGCTCCTCAATTAGCCAAAAATGTATTATAACGCTTTAATAAAACTGTTAGTGCGGAAACATGCCGTAGAGTATTGAGATGGAACGAATATCACGGTAGAGCAGCACGAAAGAACCCATTTATTAACAAAATTAATGGACGACATTTGCAAAAAAAAAAATATATTAATCTGGACTTTTGGAGTTTTGGAGACAAGTTATACTTTCCCATGAAAGTAATCACTTGTTTCGACTCTGACGGACGAAAATCTGTATGGAGAAAAGCCAACACGGAATTGAAATTGCAGCATTTAAAACCGACAGTGAAGCACGGGGGAGGATCTGTGATGGTCTGGGGATGCATGAGTAGCAGTGGTGTCGGTAATTTGGTAGTTATCAATGGAATCATAGATAAATTTAAATTAATTTGGATAATTAAAGTTTGGAAATTTGGAAGAACATTGATGAAAATTTTCAGAATTTGGTTAGCAGCATGCCAAGGCGCCTGCAGGCTGTTATTGCAGCAAAAGGTGGGCCAACAAAATATTAGATTTAGGGGATACATTTCTGTTGTATTTAGTAACCGTATGAACTTTTCTGTTTTCTGAGTTTTCTGACTTTCGTTACACATAGCAGGTATGTAAATATGAAACCGGAATTTGCCCATAGATGGCCTAGCTGCTAATGTAGTTATCGTCATACCGCGTTATTGGCGCCATTTTCTTGTTGTGGCGTCTGATAATGGTTTTTATCTCACAACGATACAAGTTTTATACAACATCGTTTTTAGTGTTGGAATATTACATTCAACAATAATTATTTTTAAAAATAGTCTATTTAGCAAGTTAGTCTGAAAGATTATACGTTAGAATACACATCTTAATTTCTTTGTACGTAATTTAGTTGTTATGCAGGGTATCAATAAACTCGTATTGTCCTCAAATTGTATCTTTAATTATTTATTCTCCCAAGTACTTCGAACAGGTTATGGGCCCAGGTGCGTCGCGTAAGCTCACTTGTAAGGGAGAATAATTAAAAGGTACATCGCGAGTGATAACTATTGTTGTATAGACAACTGGAAAATGGCGGAAAGTGCTAAGTATAACATCGAAAAGTTGAACGGGCAAAACTACCAGTCCTGGAACTATTTAGTGAAAATGTTATTAATAAATGCGGATTTATGGGATGTAGTTTCGACTGAATTACCAACACCGGAGGAACGAAACGACACCTGGCAGAAGAAAAATGACAAGGCCTTATCAACCATAGCCTTACTTGTCGATGTTAGTCAACTAGTGCATATCAGAAATAAGGAATACGCGCATGATGCGTGGGAAGCACTAAAGGAGTATCATCAAAAATCGAGTTTATCTAGCATGGTTTTTCTGTTAAAGCAAATTTGCAGGCTATCGCTAGATGAGAATGGTGATATGGAAGCACACATAAGTTCATTCTTGGAATTATTGAATACACTGGCCGCTTTAGGGGAAGAAATTAAGGACAGGTTTGCGGCAGGCATTTTGCTGGGAAGTCTTCCAGACTCATACAGTTTTTTAATCACAGCGCTGGAAAGTAAGTCATCGAGTGAATTCACGCTTGAATTCGTAAAAAGTAAATTAATCGATGAGTACAGGAGGCGTCAAGGAGCTTTGAAAAGTCAAAACGAGTCAGCCATGAAATCAGTATATAATAAAAGGATCCAAAGTAATCAAACTGCAAGTACAGATGTAAAGCAATGTTACTTTTGCAACAGGAAAGGTCATTTTAAACGGGACTGTTTCAAGTATAAAGCGTTTAAAAGAGAAAAGGCCAATAAAGTTACTGAAATTAATACTGGTGACAGTGATGAAGCGTGTCTTATGGTAAATTCAAGTTCAACTGACGTAAACAGGGATTCTGCTTCGTGGTATGTGGATTCAGGAGCTTCGAGTCACATGGTAAACTACAAAGAATTTTATACCCAATTTGACGGTAGCAGAAAAGGCGTGCAGAAAAGGCGTTGTGAGGTTAGCGGAGAAAGGGCAACACTCCAAGGTTCAGGGTATAGGAACAGGATTCATCAAGTGCGCGAATAGTGCGGGAGTGAATAAGCTAAAAATCGACGACGTGTTGTATGTGCCGGACTTATATTCAAATTTACTTTCTGTGAAAAAGTTAACTAGTGCGGGGTATAACGTGCAGTTCGACAACAATAACTGTAAAATTGTCTCAGGCGGAAAAGTGATTGCGAGTGCGAGGCCGGCGCCCGACTTGTACAAGCTGTCAACTGTAGAACAGGCACTGAGCATCGTGAATGAACACTCCAGCAACTGTCAGCATACGTGGCATCGACGTTTTGGGCACAGGGACATAGAAGCAGTCAAGCGCTTGATGGAAAGAAAAATGGCAATCGGGATTAATATTAAGGATTGTAGGATTAGGGAAACTTGCAACTGCTGTGTAAAAGGTAAAATTATTCGTAAGAGTTTCCCGAAATTTTCTCAAAGCAACACATTTAATATACTTGACTTAATACATACAGATGTTTGCGGTCCCATGAAGACTGTTACTCCAGGGGGTAAACGGTACATTCTTACTTTAATAGACGATTTCTCAAGATACACAACTGTGTATTTACTGAAACATAAGAATGAAACTGAAAAATATATTAAAGAGTTTATCGAGTTAATGAGTAATCAGTCAGGCAGGGTACCAAAGGTTATTAGGTCAGATAGGGGTGGCGAGTACGTAAATAATGCGTTAAGGGAATATTTAAGCGGTAAGGGCATAAAGATACAGTACACGGTGGGGTACTCTCCAGAGCAAAACGGTGTTGCAGAGAGAAAGAACAGGTCGCTAGTCGAAATGGCTAGGTGCATGTTAATCGATGCGAATTTACCAAAGAAATTTTGGGGGGAAGCAGTTGTTACAGCCAATTATCTGCAAAATCGACTACCTACTCAGTTAAAACAGAAAACACCGTTTGAGTTGTGGCATAAAGTCAAACCTGATGTGTCGAATTTGCAAATATTTGGATCTAAAGTGTATAGTCATATTCCAAAGGAACAAATTAAAAATAAATTTGATAAAAAGGCAGAATCACTAATTTTCGTAGGATATTCTGATGAATCTAAAGCATATAGATTGTTAGATTTAGATACAGGGCGCATAAAAATTAGCCGTAGTGCGGTATTTCCTGAAAGAAATATTCGTGTTAAAGAAAAAAAGATAAAAGATGAAGAAGCGACTATTGAGTTCAAAAAGGAGCAAGAAAGAATGGAGCCAAATGACACTGGGAGACATGAGGTCGCAGATTTCGAAAAAACTGAAGAAATAGAAGAAGCTACGGAGGAATTTAATGTATATGAAAGTTCAGGTACAGAACAATCTTGTGGCAGCGATAACAGCTATCAACCAAGTGAAGAGTTCTATATAGAGCACGGAGGTGATCGTAGATCAAATAGAATAAATAAAGGAGTCCCACCTGAGCGCTACACAGCAAAGTTAGCTGAACTTCGGGAAATAGAACCTAAAACATTTAAAGAAGCTCTTGCCAGCAGTGATGGCGAAAAATGGAGGAAAGCTATTGAAGAAGAAATGAAATCTTTGAAGAATAACGAAGTATGGGATTTAGTACTTACACCGGAAGACAAAAACATCATATCTTGTAAATGGGTGTTTAAGCTAAAGACAGGTGAAGATAAGATCTCGAACAAGTACAAGGCACGATTGGTAGCGAGAGGTTTTAGTCAGAAATTCGGTGTGGATTACGATGAAGTGTTTGCGCCTGTAGTGCGGCAAGCAACTCTTCGAATATTGTTAACAGAGGCATGGAATCAAAAACTAATAATAAAACATCTAGACGCCGATTGGGCGGAAAATAAAGAGGATAGAAAGTCAAATAGTGGATACATATTTATGTTTCGGGGTGCACCTATTAATTGGGGATGCAGAAAGCAGAGTTGCGTATCACTATCATCGACCGAAGCTGAATACATAGCACTGGCCGAAGGATGCCAAGAGGCAATCTGGTTAAAGCAGGCGATAAAGGAGTTTACAAATTTAGAACCGAAAGTGGTTATGTACGAAGATAATCAAAGCTGTTTAAAGCAGCTAGCAAACCATAAATTTAGCAATCGAACGAAGCATATTGATACAAAGTATCATTTTTTAAAAGAATTGTATGAAAATCAGGTTATTGCATTCGAGTATTTTCCGACTGAAAAAATGATAGCTATGTTAACCAAGTCGCTAAATAAAGTAAAGCTAGAACATTTATGTACCAAGGGTGGTCTGGTTGACTGATTGAAAAATAATTATAGTTGCGAGGGGGTGTCGGAATATTACATTCAACAATAATTATTTTTAAAAATAGTCTATTTAGCAAGTTAGTCTGAAAGATTATACGTTAGAATACACATCTTAATTTCTTTGTACGTAATTTAGTTGTTATACAGGGTATCAATAAACTCGTATTGTCCTCAAATTGTATCTTTAATTATTTATTCTCCCAAGTACTTCGAACATTTAGTAGCGTTGAACATGTCGAATTTTGTGTCTGGAAACTACGATTTGCGGACAGCATTGATTTTCTGTTACCATTTGAAGAAAACTGCATAATCGCGAAGCCTACGGTGAGCATGCTCTTGGAAAATCACAGTGCTTTGAGCGATTTAAAAAATTCAAAAGTGGCAAGTTTGACGTGAGGAACGCAGAACGTGGAAAATCACCGAAAAAGTTTGAAGATAGCGAATTGCAAGTTGCATTGTTGGATGAGAATGGCGCTCAAACGCAACAAAAACTCGCGGATCAATTAAATGTGAACGAGGAGCCGTCTCCACGCGTTTGAAAGCCATGGGAAAGATTCAGAAGATGAGAAAATGAATTCCACATGAACTACTCGCCAGGTACAAAAGAAAGTCGCTTCTCCATCGAATTGTGACTAGCGATGAAAAGTGGATATATTTCGAGAATCCTAAGCGTAAAATATCATGGGTAACTCCAGACTAACCATCGACATCTACTGCAAGGCCAAATCGCTATGGACGGAAGACAATGGCCTGTGTTTGGTGGGATCAGAAGAGTGTGATCTATTATGAGCAGCTAAAACTTGGTCAAACCGTTAATACTGAACGCTATCGACAACAAATGATGGATGTGAATCAAGTGAAAAACGACCAGAATATTAAAAAAGGCAACACAAAGTGATTTTGTTTCATGATAATGCGCCATCGCACAGGAAGACCGGTGAAGGAAACGATTGAGGGGTTTAGTTGGGAAATACTTTCGCATGCGGCTTACTCACCAGACTTGGCTCCGTCCGATTACTGCTTATTTGCATCGATGGGACACGCACTTGCTGATCAGGGCTTCACTTACGAAAATGGCTCGATGACTGGTTTGTCTCAAAAAAGCAAGAATGCACAAATTGTCGGAAAGATGGGAAAAATGTATAGCTAACAATGGACAATACTTCGAATAAAATATTTTTTATCATTTTCATACAATAAACGTATATTTTATATACAAAAAATTCCTGTTTCATATTTACAAAGTTGGTATATTTTAAATAAAAATGAAAGTCAATTCTCCAATAATGTATTTTTTGCATATGTATTTTCCTAATATGGAAGTGACAACCAATGTACACTACAATGCAGAATTTACAAAGCAGAAAAAATTAGACAGCACAGCACCATTGCCGAAGGTACGAATAGTCTTAAGAGCCACTGTACATATTTGATTTGTTTTATTATGCAATGTACTTTTACTTACATACGTTTGTGGTTTATATTTAATACATTTATCTATCTATAGAGTATATTTTCTAGTTTAATATAAATAAACGATGAGATTAGAACATAAAAAAATTGTTTACCTAGTAGTTATGTTATGGACGACAAGGCTACGACATATGTATGTATGTACATGGGTGTTTTCACCCATATTCTACGATTAGGTTATTTACACAAAGATATCGAATCGTTCATTTCAACGATTAGATTACTGACTAATGCTGAATTTTCCGGGAATACGGAGCGGAACCTATCGTCCGGCGTCCTACCTAAATAAAATACGTTAAAATTATTCGACTTACACTTTCCTCAATAAGCCGAAACGTAAACACTGCACATAGTGACCGCGATTGCATTTAAACGTCCATTCAGTCAGTGTAATTTAAATAACCGTCTTTTTTTTTTCGGTTTCTATTGGCGCAAACGGGACGGGAAGCGAGCAGGACACTCGCGACGGCGGCGTTAGGCCAATCACTTATTTATGAAAAAAACGACGTTTCGTCCGAGGGACCACAACAGCGAACAACGCGAATCGCGACCGATTCATGTAGAAAACACGTGCACTGTGCGCCGACACACCGCGGAGTTCGACGCGGGAGAGCCGACCGAAGGCGCCTTGCACTGCCGAGAACTCCGAGAAGTAGGTCGGACGAGCGGGCGGTCACGGACCCTCGGGGCAAATGAACTATAGCGAACCGGGGCGGTGAGGAGGGGGACACACCATCGAGCTGGTTTCGTCGAACGGAGCAGACTGTACCCGTGGTTGCGAAACTCCTACGCCGAGCTATAATGAAATGCAAGTAGGGATTCACTCGTTGATTGTAAAATAAATGGAAAAAGGGTGCGATGCGGGCCAGCGGCGTACCCGCGGGTTCCCGCGCGGGGATCGCCGCCGATCACGAAATTTTGTAACGTTAAGGGGGCTCCACAACTTCCGTTTATCTGTGCAGTTATCTGTCGTAAATATGTAACTGGGTGAAAATCTGTATATTTATCTGAACTGAAAATGTGTAAGCTACGTCAGTTTTCACAGTTCAGTTCCATTCAATTTTTCTTCAGTTCCCTCCTCACTTTCAACAGGTTCGATTAAAAAAAATGTAAAAATAAATAAAGTTCAATGGGTAACAGCAAAGGAAGAGCCGTAGTTTGTTGTATAATTGAAGGGGTACCCCCAACATCGTTGCGGCCTCCAAAATCCCTACTTTTCAGTATCCAATAAAATGTGTTCCTCTTGCCATTTTTAAGACAAACATTTTTTTTCACTTATATTCTCATTTATCTAACAGCATGTGCAACTCAAAGTTCCCAGATAAAGGATTCCCAGACAATCTTGTTTTACCCAGAACACGGTTTCACAAAATCTGTAGATACAACGTTGTTACGGCCACCCCTACAATTGCAGCTGTGTTGCTAGAAGAAGAAAAAACGCCGTGAACGTTAGTGCAAAGATTGGTATAAACGCCAAAAGCGCATCTGTTTTTGAAACCGTTATCATGTACATAAACATGAAGTCAACTGAACAGTACGATAAACTGCATAAACTACACAGATTATCGTTGCAAAACAGAATCCAAATGCCCATATTTTTCATCTGCGTAAATACCGGTCTGAACTGCGCAGTTCACACAGTTTATCGTTCATGCATGACGTCACACCTGATAAACTGCGCAGATAAAAGGAAGGTGTAGCCCCCTTTAAACACAAGGAGATCCAGATTAATTGACGATGAGGTCCCATAGAAAATATACCAAAAAAATTTAAACTGATTTTTTTTCTATTAAAATTACTTCGTATAGAGGACAATTGGGACTTTCATTACAGTCACCAATATGTTGACTCGATCCCTAGGAATCCTAATATCCGTAATCTGGAAGGTGTTTGGGTAATTATTTAGTTTAATGTAAAATTCTTAAATCTTCACCAAAATTTGGCTTCCTCGCTTGAAAACACGGTTTTTGTAAATAGTGCTGATTTTTTACAGTTTATTTGTAATCGCACGGTGCTTATAAGTCACAATGACTGACGCAAAAGTGTACCAGGGCACGAAAGATCCACAGCACGAGAAGTGCTCAGAGTCTTGATGTGACTGGAAGAAGGTACGAGCAGTGAATTCCTTGGACACCTTCCATCATAAGCCGCCGCTTCCTAAAAAACCGGCGAATCAAACGGAATTATGAGGACCTGAGCCGAGACAAGTTGCTAAGCCGTTGCTTGGGAGGCTACACGCTTCAATGCTGCTGTTTGGAAATTGGCTCCAAAATCTTATTAAAGTGGCAAAAAAGTTTTGAATATAGCGACTGATATCGCTGTGTGCACTTTTGTTGGTGGTCTGACTGATATTGTTTGAAATATGAAAGGCTTGGAGATGTATATTGGCGTTCAATCATACAATTTTTGTATAGAAGCTGATGCTAAGCGGAATAAGCACGCCGAGATGTCTTTGACAGATGCAACGAAAGAGGCAAGCTCTAACATAAAATGTTCGAGGATAGAGAATGATGATGAATATTTAAATATAGAAAGGCAACTTTATAAGTATGTAAATAAACAATAACTATCTAATTTTTGTTATCCAAGAGTTTTTATCGAAATACCACGCCTTGTATTTTGTATTAAACTTGCCCAGAAAAACTGAATATATTCGTAATTAACGTATTGTATATATTAAGAAAATTTATGAAAAATCACGGATCTTTACCTACGAGTATTTGTTTCCTGCACGCCACTGACAACTGCAATTCTGCCATAGGGTTGACGCTTCGGTTGATCTCGTGGTGGCGATCGCATTATATAAAAATTATTGAGGTGGGAGCACGGAGAGGCTAATACAGGCGTTCGCGGTGCGTTCCTGCTGTGTATTTTCAGCAGGATCCAGGGCGATACGACTGAAGTTGTTTGTTCAGTTGGCGAATATAAAATTAATATCCGCTGTGTCGATTTCAAATTCCTCTTATCATTTCCGTGATTCATTACCATCTGTTAGTATAAGGATAATGGCGATTAAAAGACTTTACTTTTCCGGCATACTTTTTTCCGCCAAAAATATTTACCGGGTATGTACATATGAAACCGGAATTTGCCCATAGATGGCATATCTGCTAATGTAGTTACCGTCAACCGGGTCATTGGCGCCATTTTCTTGTTTTGACATCTGATAAAGGTTTTTACCTCACAACAATACAAGTATCATACAACAACATCGTTTTTAATAGCGTTGAACTTGTCAAATTTTGTGCCTGGAAACTACGATTTGCAGATTTGCATCAATTTTCTGTTACCATTTAAAGAAAACTGCTGCAGAATCGCGTCGAATGCTTGTCGAGGCCTACGGTGAGCGTGCTCTTGGTAAATCACAGTGCTTTGAGTGGTTTAAATAATTCAAAAGTGGAAATTTTGACGTGAGAAACGAAGAACGTGGAAAACCATCGAAAAAGTTTGAAGATAGCGAATTGCAAGCATTGTTGGATGAGAATGATGCTCAAACGCAACAGGAACTCGCAGATCAATTAAATGTGACACGAGAAGCCGTCTCCATACGTTTAAAAGCCATGGGAAAGATCCAGAAGATGAGAAAATGGGTTTCACATGAAGTGAATGAAAGACAACAGGAAAACCGAAAAATCATTTGCGAAATGCTGCTCGCCAGGTACAAAATAAAGTTATTTCTCCATCGAATTGTGACTGACGATGAAATGTGGATATATTTCGAGAATTCTAAGCGTAGAAGATCATGGGTAACCATCCATAACCAGGCGAACCATCAACATCGACTGCAAGGCCAAATCGCTATGGATGGAAGACTGCTCTGTGTTTGGTGGGATCTATTATGAGTTGCTAAAACCTGGCCAAACCGTTAATACTGTACGCTACTGACAACAGATGATCGATTTAAATCAAGCTTTGCGTGAAAAACGACCAGAATATCAAAAAAGGCAACACAAAGTGATTTTACTTCATGATAATGTGCGCATTATTCATGAAGTACGTTCGCATGCAGCTTACTCACCAGACTTGGTTCCATCCCATTTCTACTTATTTGCATCGATGGGACACTTGCTGAGCAGGGCTTCACTTCTTACGAAAATGTACGAAAATGGCTCGATGACTGGTATACCTCAAAAGAGCAAGAATTTTTTTGGCATGGAATCCACAAATTGTCAGAGAGATGGGAAAAATGTATAGTTAGCAATGGGCAGTACTTCAAATAAAATATTTTTTCGTCTATCAGGTTATATTTAAAAATTATTTTAAGTCATCGGAAAAAAGATGATGCGATTTAAGCGCTATAAACAAATGGTTAATAAATAAGATAAAAGAACAATGGTCTCAGATTAGAGCCTTAAAATACTCCAGAGGAAGTTAAGAAAGTTTTGGATTTAAAGCCATTATATGAAATAAATAATGTAGGTTTGAATAAATACGATTGTATTAAGTGAAGAAGATTACTACTGAATTCAAATAGTTCAGTAGTATCAGAGTCCATTGTTGAAAACATTTTTCGAACGAGTCCCTCCAGTGATTTTTTCTTAACTTATTCTCCGCCCTAAAAACGATTTTCCTTTAGGTTTTTCTTTATTTTTGGGTCATGCCGTTTTTTTTTTTTGTTAAAAACTGGTTGATTTTCAACGTTGTACAGGCAGGCGCGTTGTCATGATGAAGACATCAGTCCTCCGATCTCCTTAATTCAGATCATTTTTTTTATCATTGCCAGGCAGGACGCAATTGCTTTAGCACTTCCAGATAGTAATTTTGTTTCATTGTGGTGCCTTGAGGAACAAATTTAACGCGAATCTTTGATATCGAGAAACAAACCATCATGGACTCCATATTTGATTTCACTTGCCGTGCTTTTTTTGATCTGGGCGATGAAAGTGCCTTCCACTGGCTGGGTCGCTGTTTTGTTTCGGCGTCAATCTGAGCCAATTCTTTCAATTATTGGCACATTCTTAGATGGTTATCTCTCTCTCTTTCTGATCATCGAAAATCAGTCGTGCGTGTGTCTCATGTTCGAATCTTCAGTTAGAATGCTTTCGCATCAACTCCAGGAACTTCCAGTTATTGTCTCCAATTCGTCGATTGTTCTGCGACAATCAAAATTGACGGCATCGCGCAATTTTGAATATTTTGGTCTGTTACTGGACGTTGAGAGGCGACCCGAACGGGATTCATCTTCAAGTAAAATTTGACCACTTCTGGTCAAATTTTACCCACTCACCCACTCGTAAATTCCTGCTTAGCGTAGAGCTTCTATTCCATAAGCTTCCGGAAGCACTGAAACTGTATCTATTGCTGTTTTCTTTAACAGAAAACAAAATTTGATATTGGCGTGTTACTCCGTAAAGTTTACTTACCATCGCAACATCGTCGAATGCGTTGGAATGGGCTAAAGAAAAAATCACTGTATGCTGCGATGGTTTTACATGAACGATACTTGTCCAACTGAACAGAGGCAGTGTCTAGTAAACATACCTCGCAGGAGAGGGTAGCACTGCCAACCTACTTGTCTACAGAAAATAGTTCTCGTTTTTTTTTTGGGGGTACCCCTCGTATTAGTTAAGATAGGGATGTAGGATAAGGTTTCAAATTGAAGTAGGTGACAGAATATTGTCACTATAGCAATATAAGATACAATAGAGAAAATTAATGTCCAATTATTAAATACTGTATATGTATCAAATGCGGTAATTTCATCAACTTACTCCTGCGGAAGACCTCCGGATATTTTCTCCGTGGGATTCACCGTGGGCACCAGGCCCACCGCCAGTAGGATGGCGATAGCACTCTCCTGGACCTCCTCCTCTTTCAGAAAGTCCGTGGGTAGATTCTTCTCGGGTAAGGCGCCCTTCTTCAGGCGGCACCTCGTGGGCAACCCCAGAATCTCGTGTTGGACGTCGCGCTCGTAGCTCTCCTCAGTGAAATGCCGCGAACATATCCGCGCGGTCGAGCAGTTATTCAATTGTTTCCCGCAAGCCTGGAGCCAACGCGCGCGCGTTTTCGAGTCCCCCGGGAAACGGTGGTAGCGGATCGAGCCCCCCTTCGTTCGGCGGTGCGTGCTATTACAACCGACCACCGCACATTGAGGCATTTCAAAAGTTTGAGTCCGCACTCGAGTTCACTGTCTTATCATTTAGCGCGTTTTTCAATGTCTTTTAGAGCGTACCAGATGCGCTATAATAGAAAATTGAATTATCATTAGCAGATATCGAATAAAAACATGTTTTCATTTGATATCTGCTACAATGTTACGTGGCGCTAGAATGTTATGTCGATGGGATTTTGGGGTTTCTAATACCATAAAGGTAACAAAAAACCGATGTACGGTTTTTAGGGCCGATTAAAAAAACAATTGCGCAAGCCGCAGCTTTCTCTTTGTTTTAAAGAAAGAATCAGACATATTTCAGAGCGTTTCTCAAAAATGTGCACCTTAAACTGACCCCTATATCTTTTTTTATAACTGTAGGATTATAAATTTGCAGGACATAGTCAAGATATATTTTTTGTAAATCGAATTCAATAATGTTAAAAAAATGACTGCATACATTTTTGAGGTATATAGGAGTACTATAACTTGTATGTTTTATATGGCACACCCTGTATTGTAGTACGCCATTTGAAATTCGGGCAATATCAATAGAAACTTCAGTGATGGAAAATGTAGTGGTTGGAGCAAGACTGTGTGAAGAAGAAGAAAGCGGTCATCTACGAGACGTTATTTTTCACAAATCAATCTCTAAGAAATATACTTTTTGTTATTGTTTGAAGAATATTATATTGAATCTTATTAAATATAATATTTGAAAAATAAATGGGTTACCTACTTTTGACCTACCTTGTATATATTACATTTTTCAATACTGTAACCAATTTACAAATTTTACAAAGAAGACCATGAGGAAATTTATGGCATTTTCTCTATTGTGCATAACTTAATTTCCAAGGCTTTTTCTATAAATGTATACTATTAGTAATACTAGTAATATTTATTCTATTCCTGGACAAATACATGACATTATATATCATTGCAAGGCATATACATATAAATTGTAATAAAGTGTGTAATAATATATGGGGTGTTCTAATCAAAATAATGTAATATTAAAGAAATAATAATTATGATCTTGTTGCCTCAAAATACGTTTTCCGTGATTTACGTGAAATATATCAAGAAAAAATAATGCAATAATAGACAGAGCAGCGAATGATAATTAAATACACTAGACACAAAAATTAAGGGATGTAAAAAAATCCTAAATTTTAAGTGATTGTCAAAGGGCTGTAACTTGGAGAAAAATAGTCGCACAGCAATTAAAAAAAAAGCAAATTGAAGCTCCAGGTTTCAGATTTTCAGATCAAAAGATTTTTTACCATCAGCAATTTTTGAGTGAATTTTATCCTCCTTAATTTGAGCGGTCTAAAAGCCTTGTACGATGATTTTTCGCTGAGTTATCGTCGTTCAAAGCAAAACAGTCAGTTTTAACTTTGGTAGTTAATTAATTACATACTCGGGAAATAATAATCGTACAGAAAATTGAAGTAGTCCGTGGATCTTTTGAAAGGCAAGCAAAAATTTTTAAATAGGTATTTTTTCCGATGTCTGGAGTTTCAATTTGTTTTCTTTTTTTAATAGCTCTGCGACTATTTTTCTCCAAGTTACAGCCCTTTGAAAATCGCCTAAAAATTAAGGAATTTTTACATCCCTTAATTTTTTGCCTAGTGTATTATCATTAGTCGTATTACACTCGGAGTAACTCCACGAGAGTTCAGATGCCCTCGCGTAGACTCGACATATTTGAATCGATGTAGGTACAATTCAGTTAGCTTTGTTTAGTCACATGTTGTTTTCTTCTTTGGAAATATATAAATTATTATAACGTACATGTAGTTATTTATATAAATACAGGGCCAACGCTCACGAGTTATCGAAGTGGCAATATTACAGTTAAAATAGGGTTACAGAAGATAATAGGACCAAAAAGTTAGAAAAACACATACAATCAGTCGTAACTCGCTATTATTATGATTTAAGGTCACTTTAATCGCATTTATATACATAGCAGGATAGATGTGAATCAAAATAAAGCTTCTTATAATATCGGTATGATTTTTTAAATTTATATGTACTACAGCTTAGGAACATTAATGGACATGCCCTCTTGTATCGATATTAATCCAATACGACACCGATTGTGAGTGCTCAAACGCTTTTTTTTAACGCCAAATGCTCAGTTATTAATTTTATACGCAGATGTCGAAGGTGAAACAAATTATTTAACCGTGATAACCAACATTGAAACCTAACCTTCACCTAAAATACATTGGCTATTGGAGGATTTGCGTTTCTAACAGTGAGTTAGTTATTTCACGTTTTGTTTCACGTCAGCGAAAAATGGCGCACATCATTTTATAGGTATATTAAAGTCACCCGTTGATGGTTTTGAGATACAGGAGGATTAAATAGATTGTGTAAAGTTGAGGTATCCGCAGATACATTATTTGAATTCAATAAAATTTATTTTGAATAAGAGGAATCGTTCGTTAATGTAATTTGACATCCTATTTGTTCAGTACTTTCATATTTATAGTACACATATACCTACGTAATTAAAATTCTAGTGTCAGAGAAATGCGACACTAAATATAAATTACATAAAGCAATTGTCTGTATCGTAAAGGGTCTTTCAATATGGACGCTCGATATTTAAATGTAAATAGAACAAGTTGTGTGTGAAATATCTACTACATTTTGTTTTATTTGAAAGAATATTTTATGGCATTAAGTAAGGAATATAACGTCGTTAAAATGTCCGTCGCGGCTTTGCTTGGTGGTACATATTCGGGAGGTCCAATTTTCGACGACTTTGTCGCATAAATCTGGCTGAATGTGCGGAATGGCGTTCGTTATGTTGATTTTGAGGGCATCAATTGTTTGCAGTTCATTTGTATAGACCTGCAATTTAAGATAACCCCAAAGGAAGAAGTCTAAAGGCGTTAAGTCACACGATCTCAATGGCCAGGTCACGTCGCCTCTGCGCGAGATAACTATGCCCTCAAATCGTTCGTGCAGAATGTCCATTGTGGCATGCGCTCTGTGGCACGTAGCGCCGTCCTGTTGGAACCACATGTCGTCGGTATTCATGCCATGCCGTTTAGGCCACAAGAAGTTGCTTATCATCGATCTGTAGCGCTCGCCGTTGACGGTTATGGTAAGTACGGAGCGATGATTCCGCCAGACCAAATTCCGCACCAAATAGTGACGGGATGCATTTGGTGCTGGTATATCTCATGTGGATTGGTACGATCCCAAATCTGACAAATTTGTTTGTTCACATATCCATTCATCCAAAAATGGGCCTCGCGGCTAAAATGATTTTTTTGGCGAAATTTGGGTCAACTTCCAACTGCTTCAGAGCCCAATCAGCGAACACACGGCGCTGTATATGGTCGTTTACCTTCAGTTCCTGGTTCAGTTGGATTTTATATGGATGCAGATCCAAGTCCCGACGCAAAATTCGCCAAGTTGAAGTCGCAGAAGGGCCAAGTTCTTGTGAACGATGACAAATTGATTGCCTCGGATTTTTGCGTACACTCTCACGCACAGCAGCGATGTTTTCAGCACACCTTGCGTTTCTGTGATGTACGGGTGTTAGCTGATTATTTATCAAATCGGTTGACTCGAATTTGGCTACCAGACGTCGAATAGTCGACTTGGCCGGACGGTTGTGGCGAGGATAAAAATCACGTAACCCGCGAAACGTTTCTTTAACGGAGCACTGATTTTGAAAATAAAATTTGATGATTTGCACACGTTGTCGAACGCTATAACTATAAACTTTCATGGTTATTTGCGATACACTACTGAACAACTCACTACAAATTTGACAGATGTTGCTTTAACAGCATGGCCTCTATAATCCACCAAATTTCGAGTGTCCCTATTGAAAGACCCTGTATATCTTCTAATTCAATAAACGCCCATGTTTACTAAAAATGCTATATTTGGTTGTGAAATCCGTATTACGAGAAAGTGCATTCACCTGATGTACACAATTCAGTTTTAAATTGTTTTGATGTTAAGCTAAATAGTCATCGGATACAAATACGATAATCTCTAACAGTTACCCGACTTTCACCAGCTTGATACCTATTAGTCGGTAGAAGCAGTCAAAAATTATAAAAGATCTTTTACAGAACGATATTTAACTGTCGGAAGATGTTTTTTTTTTCTATTAGGATTGAAATTTTAAGCAATTCGATGGTATTAATACTTGAATTGATACTTTCTAAATATTCAACGGTTTATCAGAGAAATGAAATGTAATTAATTTCCGTCATTAATTCGGAGGTACATGAACTGTCTAAACTTATACTTGATCGATGTACATACGTGAAGAAATAATGAAGAAAGAAAGTGAGAGAAACGTAAAGATATAACGTACACTTTTAGAGGTAAAGTTGTGACAAAGTATTTAATATTGAGAATGTACAGGGTGTTTAAGCACAAGATAGATTTTGACAAAATATTGGCGATCATGAAGATATATTTTTACTGGAGTATGTCGCAACCTTTGGTGTGAATACAACACTGACTTGGTGTTTCCACAAAACACTACACTCGACGCGCGTTTCGCCAACAAAGTTGGCATCATCTGAAGATGATTAAAACTGACATCATTTTAGTTCTAATCAGACGGCGTTTTAATCATCTTCAGATGATGCCAACTTTGTTGGCGAAACGCGGGTCGAGCGTAGTGTATAGTGTTTTGTGGAAAACTAAGTCAGTGTTAAGATATGTTTTAGCAAGTGTTCTAAAGGGAAAGAAAAATATTAAAGTTTTAAACACAAATAAGAATGTCCTTCTCCTAAAGTTTGCCTTAACTGCGGCGCGCACTCATGTTCAAAGAGAGGTGCCAAACTCTCTCAGTTCAGACTTAAACGCAAGCGACACAATGGCACTCTCAATACTGGGGCCGAGTTCGATACCCCGGACCACAGTACAAGTGATATTGTTGCAGGTCCTCTTATAAATGAATGACACGCCACCCATCCAGAAGCAAGCTTTTATTTATTACATTGGAGTCTAAAATGAATGCGCATCATATTCTCGAAATATTTCTTGGTTAAAACAGGAAATTATACAAATTAAAATTAAAATATGGAGATCGTATTGCCAACGTTTGAAACAAAAGTTTCCAGTTGAGAGTAAGTTTTGGTAAAACAGTCAATATTTTTGGTTATTCGAGTACCTAACCTCTGATGTATCACTGTGTTACTGTGCAGTGTCGAACGTAGTTAAAACTCTGAATTTTTTTCTATGGAATCTGCTTGAATTGAAGGAGTAGAATTAGTGAGAGCAGTAAAACAATATAACAGAAAATAAGGGGCATAGATTTGTTTTGAATTAAGCCTGTTTCTACTTTCTGGAATGAGTAGAAATGAATGAACTTTTCCCTTCCTCAAAAATCCATCGAATAACGTAAATGGTGCTCGCCATTGTTTCTTTAGTGTATTAAAGAAACAAAGGCCAGCGATAAACCGTAAATAAGGAGATCCCGTTTGTTGATTCATTGAGTAGATATGAAGTTAATTATTAATTATAAAACATCGCACATTTTGAAGGAAATGCATAAAAATAAATAAAGATAAAGTACACACTATATGGCAAGGAGTCATTCGAATCACGTTATGACTGGTCTGATCAATGAAATAGACCAAATGATAGTTTTACGCAATGGGCCTCTACTTCATAATACGAGTACTCGTAATTACTAAAGATTTAAAAAGAAAGCAACGTCTGCTGAGAAAAAAAATTCTCCAAGAGGCATTCCATGACTGAGAAGTTCAAACATTTTTGACAATGGACTTGATACCACCTAATAAGCTTATACTTTTAATATGAAAAATAAAAGTATCCAGTTTTTCAAGAAGCAGTAATGTACTTTCTGGAGAAAATCTATTATTATTATCCAAACATAATTATTTAATGTTAGTGACAAATGTGGCTGCGAAAGATTATAACAGTCGCGTTGTTTAAATAGTTTCCTAATTTCTGAATTTGTTGCATACAACCTGTTTATTTCACCTTGTAGTAGAAAATAGTCTACTACATATTAACAAGTGTTTATCTGGTTATTGATAAATCAGTTGCAAATATGGATTTTCTTATCTCCACAACTCACTATTAAAGAATTTAAAATCAGAAATTATCGAGTACCCACACTTGGCTGGGTCACTACTGTAAAATCACTATTTCTCGTCATCATCTCTATTGTAAATTCACTTTTCTTTTATGTAGAAAATCACACGAATGGGAAGGAGGGATCATTTCTACTGTAAAATTTACTATGAAAAAGTTATGTTAACTACGAGTATCATACAAATCAGTGGAATATCCAGAAAACTGCGGAGAAGTTGAAATTACATATCTCAAAATTTCCGAATCAATTTCATATTAGAGGGGGTAAAGAAAAGAAGATCTGCTCGGCTTATATCTCTCATGCAAAGGTCACTACGTCTCCCAGAATTGGGGCAATCTCATTATTAAAAAACAACCATATAATAACTTTGATCAACAATGTGTGATTGGTTTGGTGCCATTGCATGATTTATTCTCATACTTTGGTATAAGAATAAACGACGATTAAAATCCTGGAGTAGGTTGGAACCTTTGGTGTGAAGACAACACTAACTGAGTTTTCCACAAAACACTATACACTATACTCGACGCTCGTTTCGCCAACAAAGTTGGCATCATCTGGAGATGATTAAAACTGCTTTAATCATCAGTTGATACGAATTCTGATTTGTGAACTTCACCATAAAGTTAAAAGAGTTATTATTTGTATGTTGGTTGTGATTTCTATGTGAGTTGCGAATTCCGCGTTAGTTTTGTGAATTTGGACACGCGTTAGTTTTGTGAATTTGGACATATAAAAGATGTTACAATAAGAGCGCAAAATTTTAAATAAAACGTGGTTATCTATAGCAAAGTATTGAAGTATTTATTGATTTATAATGTAGATATTTGAGAATTATGTATGGAATAACACATCCGGTATATGGCCGTCACGGAATTGGTGGTACACGAGTACTCTTCTGTCGAAATTTTCAATAACGGTTTTGCATAAATGTGGCGATATTTCGTTGATACAGCGTTCAATTTCGGCGTGCAATGCTTGCGTGGTCGTGGGATTGTTGGCGTAAATCGGAGACTTCAGAAAACCCTATAGAAAAAAGTCCATAGGTGTTAAATCGCAAGATCGCGGCGGCCAACTCTGGTCACCAATACGGGATATGACACGACCAGGAAGACTCGTGGAAGACCGTCAATGTTTCACGGGTAGTATGGCAAGTGGCATCGTCCCGCTGATACCACATGTCTTCAAGAGCAATATCTCTCAATTGAAGCACAGAGAACTGGGTTATCATGTCACGAAAACGTTCTCCATTTAACGTTAATTTACCTGCTTCGTTTTCGGTCCAACGATGCCTTTAGACCACAATGCACATCAAACGGTGACAGGGTGGGGATCATTTGTTTTTCATGAATCATTCGTGGATTTTCTGAGCCCCAAATGCGGAAATTTTGCCCATTAACGACGCCATCAAGGAGACTAATGGGCCTCCTCGCCAAAGATGATTTTGTCCACAAAATCGACATTCACTTCTTGTTCAATGATATAATTGCTCAACTCTCTTCGCTGTGTATGGTCTTCGCTCTTCCCTGGCTGGCAGAAGTTGTCAATTGAACTTTGTAAGCATGGGGATACAAATATTTAGTGAGAGTACGATGAAGAGTGGCTATTGAAATGTTGAAATTGCATCATTCTTGTGCATGATCACGAATCGAGGTCCCTGAACTCTCGGTGACACTCTCGCGAACCGTCGTGATGTTTTGCTTTGAACGACCTGGTGTCGTGTGTTTCACATCAATAATTGAACCAGAACTTTCGAATTTTTCGATTATTCTTTTCACAGTTGATAAATTTGGAATATTATTTCTAACGAAAATTGGACGCACTTTATGAATCGTAGCAACCAAACATTCACCATTTTGATAGTAATGTTTAACAATAAGGACGCGTCGTTGTATCGTGTAGCGCTCCATGTTTACTAACCCCTATCTGCCACCTATTAACGCGTCACAATTATTAATCTATCGAATCATGACAGCCAAAATTGCGCGCAATTCAAATCGCTCGCGCTCTTATTGTAACACCATTTATAATTGAGATCTAAAATAAAAATAAATAATGTTGAGAATTCAAAGTAGGAAATGTGAATTCATATTCACATTTATGGGCTCTACAATTAATTTACGATACCATTAGTGTATGATCCAGGCATTCAGGTGAAGGAACTTTCCCCGGTATTACTTGCTCTTTTTTGAATGGATTAGTGTAAGGCTCTTGAAATATATGTGGCGCGAACGGTTTTATACACAATATGGAAAAATACGCTGAAAATATTTATTAAATCATTAATTAACAATTACAGTTAGGTGCAAAAGATACCCGTGATTTTAACGAACGAACTTTCTACAGTTTCTACTATCTCAGAAGTTTAGGTTGTACACCGAATGTTATCTGTTCTAAACTTCTGAATCGCTTCTACAAAGTTTGTGTATATAAATATCTACAAAAATAATGTAATTATAAAGTTTTAGAAACAAAGCGTGTTAGATTGGTTGAATGTAAACTTTACAGATAAGCATAGTAGGTCGCTCCATGTCCTCATTTGTACTGTTGTTTAATGTAGAGATAAGCTTTATCTCTAATGTTAAATACCGAAAGAATTTAGTCACTTAGTAGAGAATTTTTATTTTTTTTAAGACCGATATTCTGGAATTTACCTGGCGGTGGCCTTGAAATTGTTGACGCAAATGTGGTAGGTTGATATTGTTTTTACGAGAAAGTGTAAATGGAATCGCCGCATCGCACTTGCCATGAGGAAAGTGGTTTGCGAAGATATTAAGATAAGATCGTTCGATTAAGTCGGTACATATTTTCGTATGAAATATACGGAGGGGGGTTCCCAAGGTATAGGGAAACGTTGCAGTGTTTCGAAAATGATTATGAAAGTACTTAATTTGTTTACTTAAAAGAGTTATTTAAATGTTATTTGTTAGTTTTGTTATATAGGGTGTCTCAGTTGGAACCAAAGGATTTGAATTGCGCGCCATTTGTGTTCTGTCAAAGACAGGGAGTAAATATTTAACGACTGTGAATTACAAATAATATGACGTCAACATGCCGCGAATAACAGTACAACAACGAATAGTTTGTGTACAACTGTTTTATGAAAGTGAGCGATCGTTTACAGTTGTATTAAGAACAATTCGCACAAAATTAGGACAAAATGAAGCGCCTACAGAGTGGACAGTTCGTCATTTAATCAAGAAATTTGAACAGACGGGTTCTGTTATTGATAACGCAAAACCAATACTTCCTCGTCGTGGTTGGTCAGATGGAAATATTGCTCTAGTAAGAGAAAGTGTACGAGAGTATCCAAACATATCAATTTGACATCGTGCATAATAATTGAATCTGTTAAGAACCACCACGAATCGGATTTTAAAGAACGAACTGCATCTGTCAGCATACAATATTCGGTTGACAGAATAATTAAGTTGCAGACCATTTATAACGTCGAACATTTGTTCGACGTTGGGTGTTAGAAAATAAAGGTAATGGTGATATCTGTAACAAAATTTTGTTCAGCGATGAAGCGCACTTTCATCTTGACGGATATGTCAGCAAACAAAATTGTTGAATTTGGGGTGCTGAAAATCGACATGATATTCATGAAAAAGAAATGGATCCACAGAGATGCACGGTTTGGTGCGTATTTATGTGTGAAGTAATTGGTTTGTAGATAACAGTCGTTAAATATTGACGCCCTATCTTTGACAGAATACAAATGGCGCCCAATTCAAATCCTATAATTCTAAACAAGACACTGTATATTTATAAATTTCAAGACACGAGATTTTTCACATGAGATCAGCACTAGAGGTTATTTTTCTAAAAAGAAAAAATCTGTTTTCATGATCAATATTCTAACTACAAATTTTCATAAATTATTATTTTCACATTATATGCGTTTGAGGATAGCGAAATATTGATGATAGAAATTACAAAACTTGGCTATGACACGAAAAAGAGACGGCAACCGTAGAAGAGAAGTGTTATAGTAGAAGAGAACTTATTGAAGTGTTTCTTTTTTATGAAACTAATATTAGACATAAATCGGTTGAAGTGTTTTTGGCGACCCTGTATACTTCATTTAGAGTTCATAATCCAAAAACATATTTTAAAAATATAACCTTGACGATGCGGGGTCAAAATTTTATAACGACGTTGTCTCTCGAGTAAACGACGTAGGATCTGACAGAATTATAATTGTGTGTGCCCAGGCAAGTAGTTGGCAGTAATATCGGACGTGATATAGTTATTTAATATGTGTAATATTTATAATAACACCAAATGCAGCGATTTTGACTTGTCCATTATGATTAATTAGGCCTTGTATTTCAATGATATAAGGAATATTGTCATGCGCTGTAGGATATCGATTTTGATACTTTACTGTTTATTTCCAAAGTTTTGCTCTAACAAGTTTTAAAATACACTAAAGAAAATTAACTAAATCAACTAAAATTAGCAATGCCATTATCAATGATCGCGTTATTGTATAAGGCAGTCAATCCTAGGTATAAAAAATGTCCTGCGTATTGTATCCAATGGCGCCAAAATGGGAAATTACCATTTAATTTCTGTGTATATGATGATAGAAATGTTTCCTCATAAATTTGAAGATAATTATGAATCTTCAGGATCAAAAAGTGATGAGTTTTCCTAACAGATACATTACCAAATCTTTAGAGGAAGAAATATAAAAACTACTTTCAAAAAAACATAATTCAAATTATTGCCTATTCTTATGTAAGTATCCATGGTTTTAGGAAAATACAGGGGGTATTACCAAAAATGTTCACGTCCAATTCCTTGGGGATATTAAATAATGAAGATGCCATTCATTAAATATTGTATTTCAAGAAATTCCAAAATCTGATCTCATTGCATGATGTTTGGGGATCGCAGAGGTCACTCCTACTAACCTCTTAGTGTAAGTAATAGGGATCGACTATGCATTTCCTGTTGCTACCACAAGGTAGCCTTGGGTATGTCGTGGTAGGCATCAGTGGAAATAATCCTTATTTATTCTCAATTTAAACGTTTCTGTATTGCTTCCCACTTTGCAAATTTTCTTTCATTGCCTCGCAACTGATCATGACAAAAATTCATTTTTAATTTTTCTAAAAATTTTCTTTCGCACAAAAAGTTTACACAGTCAGGTTAAGTATAAGATATACACAATCGCAACAGATTAAAATACGACACAACGCAAAGTTGCCATGTCTTTAGTTTCTACTAATAAACATGTAGTTGTGTGTATACGTATGCATGCAGTGTCTGAGTATACAGTACAGTCTCTGAACAAAAATAATGAACATTAGACTACTGATATTCCAAATAGTTTATGTTTACCCGCGCATTTATTTTTGGAGCGGACGGTACCGAAGAAACAACCTTAAATAAAAAAGTTTCTCAAAATTCCAATTAACGTTCCCAATGGAAATAGTAATGTTGATTCACACAAGTGTAATTTGTAGGATGTGAAAAGAGATGACTGATGTATTTCAATTTACTAAGTATATTTTCATCCACTGACAATAACAATTTTAAGATTAACATCTAGGGGAAAGTGAACATTAATTTCTAGATTTGGAGAAAATGTCATGTGGAATGTATAAAAGGATATATGTATATGTAGCCCAAGACGGCAAGACACATACGGATTGATTAAAATCAGTCAAAGATACTGCTAGGACGAGCATAAGGGTTGTAGAGTCTAAGGGATATCAGAATGTGGCCAAAGGCGTCGGGGTGTGTTAATGGTAGTATGTAGACAAAGGATAGCGACAAGTTTGTCCAACAAGGGATAGGTAGCAAACAAATGGAAAAAATAATAATCGCCAAGAGCGGAGGAGAAATAAAAGAAGCTCAAAGAGTTATGACATACATCGAAGGAACAGGAACAAAAAATAACATAGAAGATTTGGAAAAATAATTATATGCAAATGAACGAGGCGAGTTTAAAGTATGAGAAGTGAAGCTATACTTTAGAGGTAGTGACGGTCGAGTTCGCGAATGGCCTAATGGACATATTTGTAAATGAGGAGACGATAAGAATAGAACTCAATCTGAACTGAACTGCCTAATGGATAGAGGTAATCCAGTGTCACCGACGGGGAAAATACGGATACAAAAAATCAAGCCGCAGCTCAGTGCTGAAGAAGACCACATCAATAACATGTAGAACGTGTAAGCAGCAATAGCGTAAGGACAAGGACTATAAAATGGAGACCTATCGCTTCAATTGCAAGATATACGGACACAAGGAAATTGTGTCCGGAATTTCATAGAGGCTTAAAATAAGCTAAAATAGCTAAAAATAAAAACAAAGCTTTACAAATGAATGTAGATACTATGCACTATGTCGCAAAGTGGATATAGTGCATCACATGGAATTTAGATGTGGAAGATAGATGAGAGACAGGAGGAAGATAGAAACAAAAGTGCGGTAGAACTTAACAAAGGAAAACATAATATATCTAACGAAAAAAAATACGAATATGGCAAAATTAATCTCCAAAGAATGAAGAGGAACCATTGACAATATTCGATATTCGCTGATGTAATTTTAAACCCCAATTTGGTTTCGCAGTGGTTCTTAAATTTTGATTTAATTTCAAGTGCACGTTTCTATCAACATTTTTGGAGACAAGTGTTTTGTTTGTTTTAGGTTTTCGACTGTTCGTCCCCTATTGTTGAATATGTTGTAGAACATAGTAAGAACATTTCTGCAGTCTTCATGAAATTCGTTTGCATGTATTCTATAAGACAAAAGTTTAAACAGGTGGTCTTACTTTTCAAAAATAAAGTGAAAATTATTTTCATATGGAAAACCAATATTCGGAGGTTTTAATGTTCGATAAAAATTGATATCTCGAGTTTTCCAAGTACGCAGAACACAAATATGTGAAAATTTAAAAATAGGATTTTGTCATAGGATAGCAAATAATAAATACATAAAAATTACACATCTCCAATAAAACGCCAACAAACATATTTGGTTACATTCGTGTTATGCATATCGTAAATAAAAAAAAATCTGAAAAGCTTTTGTTAATAGAAAATGTATCTTTTATTTTAAAAAGGTGTCGCTTAAGTGATATTGGACGTGACGAAGTTTTTATAGCAGGAAATAAATAAATAAAAGTAATTAAATATTATATTACTAATAGGATGTAAAATTTCAGTCATTTCACATTTTCTTTATCCTCAGTGAGATATTTATTTATTTATCCTTTTTAAAATAAACTTTGACTTTATTTTCTTCAATTTGTAACAATATATCAATTTATTTAAGATGAAAACGGCATTTGCAATAGCTATAAACTGTTGAATACATCAGTTGAGGCAAGACGGGTTTCTAAAAATCTTAAAGCGGTAGGATGGCTTCAGAGGTAGAACATTTGCCTCAAGATGTACAATTATGTTTATATAAACAATAAAACCTTTTAGAATGTATGTATCTATGTGAAAATGTTATATATTAATGCGGCGTGTTTAATCCGAATTTAAATAAACCCGAAAATGTTTAAGGTAGTTTCTCCGGAAACCCACTTTTCTATAGAATTTCATCAAATTTCGAGTACACATAAAGAATAAACTTCCCGAAGGAAATTGCTTAAATGTGAAAAATTTTTGCCCGTACAATAAGAGATATTCGCCATCGAAATTGGAACATTTACCAGTTTACTAAAAAATACACATTTTACATCATAACTTGAAAACTTTTCTATATATTTTTTTTTCAAAAACAACTCATGTATACATTAGTTTATTACGAATATATTGAATTAAAAAAAATCGGTTGGTGCCCGATTTGTTGAAAAAGTAAACATTTTTAAAATATGCCAGTTTAAGCTTTGCTCGGAAGTCGAAAACTTACCAAGTCACTCAACGCAGCGGCATGCATTTTACTAGTCGCCACTGATGTTATTATTGCACACTCGTCACAAACAATATCTAAAATTGAATTCAGGCCTAAACAACTTTTCTTTTTATTTTTTCAAGGGAAAGAACGTTTTTACATTCACATCTTAAATTTTTGCCAACCTCAATTACTATCCTCTGTATTACTTTCCACTTTGCAAATCTTCCTTTATTGTCCCGCAACTGATCACGACAAAAATTCATTTTCATAATTAATTTTCTTCAAAGTCAGGTTAAGTATAAGACATGCACAATCACAACAGATTAAAATACAACATAACGCAACGTTGCCATGTCTTTAGCTTCAACGAATCAACATTGTATACGTATGTATACATGCAGTGTCTGGGTAGTGTACAGTCTCTGAACAAAAATAATGAACACTAGAATACTGATCTTTCATATATTTTACGTTTATCCGGGCATTTATTTTTGGACCGCACGGTACCGGAGAGACTACCTCAAATGTAAACAATTTTCAATATTTCATTTCTTGTTAATATTCTTATGCACCTCTATGTCCGTATATTGCAGGATTATAAATTACATAAATATGTATTTGCTGACGTGAGGCTAGTAAACTGTTATGTATTTGATGGTCACGATGCCTTATTTAATAAATTTCGCAGTAAATTATACCATCTACGTAGTTACACAGTAACTGCACAGTATAGTAACTATATTCTGTAACATATCATAACATATACGCGATTATTGCGACCACCGTTCTCTCCCCGACATGACTTCTGTTGAGAAAACATGGATCGATTAAAGCGCGGAATTTTTCAAAAAACAAAAATTATAATTCCCGAACCCTAACTCAGGAATCCATTGGTAACGTACTCCTCTGTGGTATCACTTAAGTTTAACTGGTATCACAACGATGGGCAGGTCATATATTACACATGAAATAAGAATAATCATGTCGACAATCGATATGCATCTTTGATTTAAAAGATATCAGTCTTGATCTCGACTTCTTTTCCTTAAGGATCACCTATCTATTATTTTAGGGACACATGCGTATCTACACCACGACGTAGAACACACTGATTGTGTGTCATTGATTTTGTTTGTTTGCCTCTAACCTTCCCATTTGGTGCCTCATGACATGACGCGTAAACCTAGATTGTCGAAAACGGTTTTTAAAAACTAGACTTACATGCCCGAATAAATCCAACAAATGGAAACATACTTATGAACGCTTTTATCGTAATAGTCACGTTTGTCTTACATCGTTGATAGTATTTTATTCCATCAACATCGCCGGTTGAACGGCTAGTTATTGTTAAGCTTTTTTTGTTTATTAACGTTAACTTCGAGGTTCCGTCTCAAATCCGTTATTAACATAGTGACCTGCGTACGGCAGAGGCAGCTGCTCCAAGCCGCTACTTCTTCAACAGCACATTTTTTATGCACCAGCTGATCGGGTTGGATACGTAGAAGCAAATCGAAATTTCACTTTCGTAAAAGCGAGAAGCCGTTAGCGCACTTTTAACCGTTGAATTAATGAACGACAGGCGTGACTCACAATCGGCTTAGAATATGTGCCACGGTATTGGAGACCACCGCGACGCATAGGTCGCAGGTAAACCAAGATAGTTGGCGTGATTTTCCTAGAGCGTCGATACGTAGAGGGCGCCCCACTCTGGAAAACCTATGTATGCAATCCCCGAGTGCATCTCGCAAAATTACGCTAATTTATCGTTAATTCGGCCGGCGTTAGACGCTCTAATCCGGCCGGGTTCAACGTAACCTAAATACATCTGGTACCCACCGATCGAAACGCTCGAGACACATTTAACGCCACGTGTGGACGACCGCGCAGCCAAAGATCACTCCGATATCACCGCACACCAGCAACACTAAACACCTTATTATTAACAGAAGGTTGCGGAGAGACTGGTCCTCCCCTCGCCGGTCGCACAGCTGCACAGACACGCACTGCCTGGAGCCCGAGCGTTGGTCCAAATGCCGCACCCCACCAGACTGAGCACCGGTGACGTCACGGGCGTCTATCCGCCTAACTGATCGATTTTGTGCAATTAGCAGGACGTGCAAAGGAGGAAGACGCCGAGATGGCAGCGTGGGGGAGCAGGCCACACTTTCGTGCTTACCTATTCCCTCTGATTTTGTTTGGGAAAACGATTGCACGGCTGTGGCAATTAAGATAATGGCCGATGGCCTTGGATAACGTCACGAGCCAGGAAGTGGACGTCGGTTGTTTCCAAGTAAAAGTATGTTGACAAGGATGGGTGTCGGAAAATGTGTGGACGAGTATGTCTTCCAGGAAGCGCTGGTGTGTCTCGGAACTTTTAAATTAAGTTTGCTGACGTGTATAGGGTGAGCCAAAATCGGATTATTTATTTACAGTATCCTGTGGAGCGACTCCCGTTACCGGACGAAGAAATGACAAAGTACATAATATACTTCTTATAATACAAACACGTTCGAGACGTGTGTGTGCGAATACGTTTTACATCAGATTATAGTCATAGATTATATGTAACTAATAAATACATTATATTATTACAAATAATACTAATGATCAACGAAAATGTATGTAGATACCACAAGCTAATACGGAAAAATAATTATAAATATATTAACTTCTAAACTGTTCATAACGTAAAATATTTAAATAAAATCTTTTCATAAAAGTCCCAAGCGTACCTATACACTATACTCAGTACCGAAATAATGTGGAGTGATTCATATATAATATCAGACCACCATAACTATTCAACGGTTTGTCTATTTCTTGTGTATGAGACCTATTATGTGCATAAAACTTTTATGTGCC
The DNA here is from genome assembly GCA_037954035.1 of Rosalia funebris. Lineage (NCBI taxonomy): Eukaryota > Metazoa > Arthropoda > Insecta > Coleoptera > Cerambycidae > Rosalia > Rosalia funebris. Next base: position 10,692,255 of record JAZFAV010000022.1, read on the forward strand.
GCTCTATAGAAACAGTAGTTCAATGCTCCCTCTCCTATTGAATTCCGAATCGCATAATAATCGGTTGTACCGCCTGGTGCGTTGTTGTAGCAAAGCCAGCCAATCATTTTAGGCGGTTTTAAATACATTTGAATTCGATTGGTCAGCAATTGGCGGCACGGATCAATGTCGATCGATAGAATGACGCATGCGTCGTTTAGCCTATATTTTGGCGCGCCAATGGCATTACATTGTGGTTATGTGCGATTGATTCGGGATTCGGAAAATTGTTTATTTATTATATTCTGCGATAAAAGTGAGTGTTTAGGTGTTTTTCTAACATGGAAGCAGCGGATGCAAGTTGAAGTGGTTCTACGACGAAGAATTCCAATCGAAAACAGCGACATTTAACAAATGAAGAACTTCAAATGATTAAAAACGTCTACGAAGGAATTCGGGCGCGAAAGCCAGACATTAGTACAACCGAGGCAGTTGATATATGCTCTTCGTTAACAAAAGTCTGTGTAAGTAGTGTGTACCGTGCAATGAAGTATGATGAAGAAGAAACAAGTGCAAAAAAGAAGAAAACAGAAACACGCGGTAGGAAGAAGATTGAAGTTGACGAAGATGTTAAATATATAATTCGTAGGATTATTCATGGATTTTTTTTAATAAACTTCCGACGCTGATCAAGATGAAAGTTTATCGAAGTTCTCTCGTAAAGTTCTTTTGATAATTATGCATGAAATGAATTTTTATCATTTAAAACGAAACCGAAAGTCTTCTTATTGAAAAAAAAAACGAAATTGTGTTATGGCGAAGAAGTTATTTGGAAAAGCTAAGAGATTTTCGGAATTCTGGTAGGAAGATTTATTATTTGGATGAAACTTGGGTAAACGAAGGTCATACCGGGACGAAAGCGTGGCAAGACTGGAATATTCTGAATAACCGACATGTATTTGTAGAAGGATTATCTCCGGGATTGAAGGCACCATCTGGAAAAAGACGAAGACTAATAATCACGCATATCGGAAGCGACTCAGGTTTTTTGGAAAATGGTTTAAATGTATTTGAATCGCGACGAACAGGGGATTATCATGAAGATATGACTAGTGAAATTTTTGAAAAATGGTTTTCATCTGTGTTGTCTTCCATAGAACCCGGCGCAGTTGTCGTGATGGACAATGCACCATATCATAATCAGCGAATTGAAAAGTTACCAACATCAGCATGGAGAAAAGGACAGATCCTAGAGTGGTTCAAATCTAAAAATCTGGATTGTGGCGATACCATGTTAAAAGTGCAGCTATTAAAAATTGCGCAGCGAGAAAAAAGCCGGTACATTAAATATATAGTAGATGAAATGGCAAAAGCTCGTGATGTGACAATACTTCGTCTACCACCATATCATTGCGAATTGAACCCCATAGAGCTGATTTGGGCGTAAATAAAAACGGACGTAGCACGAAATAATAGGACTTTTAAACTGGGAGACGTCAAATTGCTGTTGAATGATGCTATCAGCTGCATCACCGCGGAAACATGGTCCAAGTGCATTGTGCACGTAAAGAAAGAGGAACAACGCATGTGGGATCTCGACACAAGAGCGGAAGCGTTGATAGATTCAGTTATAATCAATCTAGGCGATAGCAGTTCCAGTGATTGTGATTTTGATAGTGACAGTGACTAACTGCGGAATAGTAATATTGCAAGTGGAAGTCGTGCTGTCTGAAGTGAGTGATTCTTGTAATAATGACATTAAGAAAATATTTTCAGTGCGACGCAACATAGTGATAGTGGAATAGTGACAGTGATTGGTAATATAAAATAAAATATGTGTGATAAGTGTGGCATATATGCATAGTGATAGATATAGTGACTGTGACGGTGTTGCTGATACAATAAAATAAAGACTGTGTTAGTGATGTAACATATATAATGATTGTGATAAATATAGTAACTGTGACGGTGTTGTTGATACAATAAAATAAAGATTGTGTTAGTGGTGTGGCATAAATATAGGCACTGGGCAATAGGCACAAAAATTAAGGGATGTCAAAAAATCCTAAATTCTTAGGTGATTATCCAAGGGCTACAACTTGGAGAAAAATAATCGCAAAGCAATTAAAAAAATAGCAAATTGAAGTTCCAAATTTCTAGTTTTCAAATTTGACTTCAAATTTTTTTTCAGCAGTTTTTGAGTAATCATAAGAAAACCATCGGAAAAAAGTTCAAATATTTGCTTGTATTTCAAAAGGTCCGCGGACTTCAATGAATTTTTTTCAGTGATTTCATCATAAAGCTTTTTTAGATAATTTTATCGTCTTTAATTTGAGAGGTCTAAAAAGTTATCGTCGTTCAAAGCAAAAAAGTCAGTTTTGACTTTTTTTTTGAAAACATTTTCAACCTCAAAAAATGACAATGACTTAGTTTACCACAAAACACCAAAATACTACACTCTTATAAGTGTACGTGCACACAGCCGTCCGGGCAGAGCGATACCGAACCGAGCTAGGCCTGGCGAGGCCTAGTGATGCGACGAACTGTGCACATACAAAGCGAGTTGCGCGGGCGATCCGATATCACAGTTTTGAAACTTGTTCCTATTCTTGAAGAGCAGTACTGAGGACTTATCTTATCACTTCGTTGGTGATTTCTTTTAATATAGTTAATGAAACTTCATGGTACAAATAGAAAGTCCCCTGATCCACTCTATCATCTGATGATATAAGACGAAAATAATGAGATACAAAATCCTTCGGGGGTAGTATAATGCAATGCAAAAGGAAGATGCGCAAAATGCCATAAGAAAGTATAATATTGTATTATATTGTATTTAGTCCTACACCTTGCAGTATATTGGACTTATTGATTAAATAAAGAATAAATAATAATGCACTATTAATAAAAAATAGTCCTACAATTGTGGTATCAACAATTCTTGCCGACGCATATGTTGACTATCTCTAGAAATCGCGCATGTACCAATGAGGGTTTTCAGGGTCTCAGTATCTGCAATTCGGTCCATTCACTGAGCCCCTTAAGCAAGAAGTGGCCTCGTCAAAGAAAAAAAAGTACTAGATTGGGAATTGGAACTGGCTGGTTGGTTGCTCAATTAATTGCATTTTGTATGAGTGTCACTTACCCATTTTACCTATGGAACAGAGACAATAATCATGACAAAAAGAGAAGAAGAAAGAATGAATGTTGCTGAAAGGCAAATCATGAGAATAATATCAGACCCAATACGCAGCAGATAGGGAATACAGAATAAGAACCAATTTGTAAATAGAAGATGAATTAAAAGGAGAGAATAAAATAGGAATAATGAAGGAGCAAAGACTATAAGATGTCTGGGACATGTGTGAAGAGTGAACCGAGAATATATGATAAGTGTAATCATGGACTAAGGGCCAGCAATCAAGAGATGAAGAGGTAGGCCAAGATCAATTGGATACAAGAAGTTAAAGACGACCTGAACAAGGTCGAACTAAGAGACCCAAAGGACGACGCCAGGAATCGAGAAAAGTAGCATGATAAGTAGGAAAATCAAAAAATTGTAGACGATTGATCATCCCCAAGAAGTTAGATCCAGAAAGCTTTTATAAGCGACGCTACCCCACTTGGGGGTTAAGCCAACCAGACATACATACATACATACATTTGTATCATTTATTCTTTTTCAGGCATCAAAACAGATGACTGACACATTATAATCTCGGTGCTACTTCGCTAGTTGGTTGTATACGATTTTCCTACACAGCTATTAACACAACTATGTATTCAACGATGTATCCGTCGGAACGGCACGCAGCACGAACTTGTACGCTACACTACCAGATGGTATAATCATCTGGTAGCGGCACAGTGTTGAAATTCTTAAATATTGATTCTATTTTATATTCAATTGAGCGTGTGGTAGATGGTTCCAAATATGTATTACTTTTCCGCACTCAACTATACTAGCGGAAAAGTAATAAGAAAAATGGAAAAAAAAATTTCCATTTCCATTCCAAAATTTTTCTTCGGTCTAAAAACCAAAATAAAATAGTTTTTAAAAAATATTGTCTGTGTGTGTGTCGTCGTCGTCGACATTAAAATTTCTTGTTAGCACGATAACTCATCGTTAACCTTCTGATCGGGGACATCTTCCAGATGACACTTATTGATTTTGAGGTGGATAGGACACAACCCACCCTGTCCATGGGTCATGAGAAAGCACGATGGTGGACTATTTGAGAAATTTTTTTTGTTAGCACGATAACTCAATTAAATCGTGTCGGATCAATCGAGTTTTTACTGATTCTGATCGGGAACGTCTCCCAGACGACACCTATTGATTTTGAGGTGGATAGGATACACCCCACCCTGTCCATGGGTCGTGAGAAAGCACGATGGTGGACTATATGAGATATTTTTTTTGTTAGCACGATAACTCAATTAAATCGTGTTGGATCGATCGGGTTTTTACTGATTCTGATCGGGAACGTCTCCCAGACGACACCTATTGATTTTGAGCTGAATATGATACACCCCACCCTGTCCATGGGTCATGAGGAAGCACGATGGTGGACTATTTGAAAAAAGTAAAAGTGTTGGATAAAACATATTCTGCATTTATGTGTTGGTTTATTTTTTCTCGGCCACTTAATTTCGAGATAGAATTGTTCTAGGTGCGGAAAAGTTCGTTTTAAGGTTTTAAAAATGTTTATTACTAAATAGCTCATAAACTTTACCCCGTAATAGTAGATAGTTAAAATTGGTTCCAACTTGTAGCTCTTTGTATATTTGCAAGTTGGACTATAAATTCTCATTGTTTAATAGTTTCATAACTTACCGAACAACGTGTACTTTATTAACCATCGTTTTTACGCACCCATTAAACAAGTATTTTCTTACAAATATAACAAAAACAGTTTTACATACTTCGTTATTTTGTTTACGATCATAGTCCTTGTATCACGAAAATGGATCAAAACAAATATTTCCTTGATTATTTTTCCATATACTCGTAGTTCTTACTTCACAATGTGAACTACTACAGCCGGTCTACACTGTCAAGCGAAAATCTATATACGACACTTCATTGATGAAATCAGAGGCGTAACGTACATAGATGTGACTGATGCGTGGCATCCTTTAAAAAATTGGCAAATTAGTGGTATTTAAAAATTCAATCGATTTATTCAATTATTACAATTTTTTAATTATTTTAATCCGACCGCATACATTATTTACTTTAAACGCTACCATCAACTTTTTTTTATTTCAAATCGGCCGTGAAGGCGCCCGAAATTGTTGGACTCCCGCGTTACTTGCTGCAGTGCTGAAATGCGATGGTCCACGTTACATCCAAGCTACGCGTTAGATGGGCGAAAAGGTCAGTGATCTTACGCAGTCAACAGTGGAACCTCGAGTGGGTGTTGTCGTTATTTCCGGACTCAGTTATGCGATTATGTGAACGTATCTTGGCGACTGTCGCCATAACAGCGCTTCTAAATCTTGAGGCGCTGTTTCAGGTATTTGTTGAAAATGAAAATTAGGAATGGAATCGAGAAACCGTCATTTGTGCTAGAGACTTTTTAACTTTATTGCGCGACTTTAATTTTAATTTTTTCTTAGCAGTGTTTTCTGCAATTTTCCCACATTCCGAGAGTCTACAGACTCTCTAAAATTCTACAGACAAAAATATCAGATATTAGTTACCGTAATAAAAATATCGCCGATTTCAAATCACATATTCAAAAAATAAGAAACGAGGTTAGTGACATTTGGGACCGTATGGACAGATTTGTGTTAGAAAATCAACCACCAAGTAAAATAATGCGTTTGGATTTAATTACTGAAGAAGATAAGAAAAGCACCTGCGCACGATTGTTTGATGAAATTTTGGACGTTGTTACTTTGAACAGTAGTGAACGGTTTAGTGAAATTTCTAAACTGAAATTCTTAAATCTAGATTCAACACAATTTACTTCATTCGTGAAACGTTTTCCTGACGAACATTTTTCTTCTTTAGTCGATACATATGGAACATTCTTTGACGCAAATCATTTAAAAAGTGAACTTTCAGTGATTTATAGTGATCCCAATATGAAAAAGGGCACTGTGTTTGAGCTTTCCCAATATAATATGTCCCTTCAATTATCTTATGTTTTCCCGGCGTCATCAAAATTGTGTCGTTTAATTTTGACTATTCCTGTCACAAGCAGTTCCGCGGAAAGATAGTTTTCATGTTTAAAGAGAATAAAGACTTAGAAGCAAGAAAGATTGTCAGCTTTAGCATTAATAAATATTGAAAGTGCCTTGTTAGAAAATATGAGAACGTCTCCAACATTTGAAGAAACAGTGATAGACGTTTTCGCTGGATAAACAAAAACCGAAGAATTGATCTTCATTTTAAAAATTAGGATATATATCTCGGCATAATCATTTTAGGTTAGTGTCTTTCTTTTATTTTTATCGTTTTCATATGGCCTACCGTACATCTGACTATATCTCTTCCCCTTATAAAATTTTTATCACATCCCTAGATTCTTTTCTCACGCTACGCCCCTGGATGAAATAAATCAATAAATTTGGTTTTAGATGATAAAAAAGTGATACAACGCAAATATTTTGCTACTCAATACAATGTGCATCGGATTGATCTCTTTATGCATACATCCTTGGCTTATTTTAAAAGACGGTCTTATGAGTATACAAAACTAATATTTGCAGGCATAATTCGGGTGGGTCGTACATTATCACGTATTGCGCCTCATTCAAATATTGTAGTACCCAAAAATTACCTGCTGGAAATGTCACGGCTTTGAACCACAATTAAATCTACTTTCACTGTACCCTACTTACAGAATATTTTTTTATGGCGATAAAAAATGACATACTTTGTTGTATATTATTAGATCAAAATGTAAGTAAGCAGATCAATGACACCCGTAAATAACAGCACGATGGTGTTAATATGACAAAATAAACACTTTCATTCTAGGGTGTACTTATTTGAATTACAAATTACTTAAATTTATCCGTTCTATTCTTTGATTCGAACTGGTTGCATGCATGTGAAGTCATATCCGTTATGTGTGATAATTAAAAAAAATGGTAAAGTAAATTGCGCAGTTTCAATATTGGATAACAATTAATAATTTGCCAGAACATCTACACGATATAGATATTTTCAGTGGCGAAGCGTCGATTTAAGCTGAGGGTAGGCTGTCCTGAATTAGACGAGGGAGGGGGGCTGCTCATTTTTAATGCAATATATATATATATATTGAATAGTTGAATCGTAAAAACAACTTACCTATATTCTTTTGTATATCAATTCCATTCATCGCGTTTTATTTTCTGCAAAACATCTATAGTTCTTAAAATAAATTGGTAGATTTTGCCGCTTTAATTTTTCAGTTTATTTTCTAAAGATAAATTATTAAAATAACCACTCTTCTTAATTAAAAAGTCTACTAAATCGGCAGTGTCTAGGGCCGCCATTATCCTTAAAAATAACACTAATCACTACGACTAACGACAGGCCTGTTAAATTGTTACTTTTACTTTCTTAAATGAAACTCTTGAATGCAACTAAAAAAAATATATTTATTTTCTATGCAACTACTATCGAATGCAATCACAGAACATGCACACTGACACATGGCCCCATAGATCATAGACTTAAAGAACTGAACTTAACTGAACTGAGCTAACCAGAGATTGCTTTTTCTAACAAGGTCAATATTATAGCCACTGTATTACGCAAACTCATAGATCAGGCTAGCTAAATTGCATATAATTTTTCGCGTACTACTACCCCCCCCCCCCCCCGTGCACCGCGGATCACTATAAAATTCAAGGCGGTAGAGAGTCAGCCCAGATTCTCAGTACGCCGGCCTGTCAAAGCTTGCGCATTGCCGGTTGTCGGCATGCTAGCGCTTCAGTTTAAATGGAAATAGGTATGATAATATGAATACAAAATGTTTATTATTCTGGCAAAGGCAAGTGGCAATATAAAAACGGAGTCTACCATCTAAAATATATAGGGTAGGCTACGCCTTACAGCCTTAATGGACGCTTCGCCACTGGATATTTTTATATTCAATTTAAAATATAATAAGTAATTCGCTATCTGTGGTATGATAAAACGTACTTTTTAAAAAAAGTCGTATTGTTTAATATAAAATTACTCTTTAATATAACGAGTAAAAAAGTGTGCCCTTGCAAAGGATGTTAGATTTATTTTTAAGATTCTACAGCACGAAAAATTAACTTTGAAGATAAAAAATCAAAAACTATTTTAAAACAACACGCATCAATGTATTTATTGCAAACTGCTGTGAAGATCTGGGAGGCTGATTCATATTTATCATGAGAATGTTCTGCATTCGTGTTCATCACGCCAATGTTATGTGACGGAGCAAAAGTTTGTTATAGTCAGAGTGTTCGGTTCCGATCCGGGACAAATGTCGAATCCTACCTGTGGCGGGTTTTATTTTTTGAAATAGTCAGAGTAGTTTTTGTCTTTATAATAACATAATACAGATATGAATATTTTACTACATTTAATATACAGAATAAGAATCGTAATTATCCAAGGTGGAACTGTAACATATTGAATCTGAATTTCACATGTTGAATCTGAATTAGAATTTGCTGTTAATACCAAATCAATTCTTTCAATTCTCTTCTCAAATTAATTTTTTTCAATTCTTGACAATTTAATTCTTCTTAAAATCTGGGTCTTAAAAAACTGAAATGAACACATTTGATTGATTTTGTCTACAGTGTTTTGTAATCACTTTGCGGTAAGAAAATATATTTGTCTCAAGTATTAGATACTTCTATAGGGTGTCTGAGTTGGAACTACATATAGGAATTTAATTGCGTGCCATTTTTGTTCTGTCAAAGATATGGCATCAATACTTAGCGACTGTCATCTACAAACCATATGACGTCAACGTGCCGCGATTAACAGTTGAACAACGAATAGTTTATGCACAACTGTTTTATGAAAGTGAGCAATCATTTATAGTTGCATCAAGAAAAATCCATACAAATTTAAGACGGACTGGAGCGCCTACAGAGTGAACAGTTCGTAACTCAATCGAGAATTTTGAAGAGACGGGTTCTGTTATTGATAAGGCAACGCCAATACATTTTCGTCGTGGTCAGTCGGATGAAAATATTGCTGCAGTGAGAGAAATTGTACGGGAGTATCCACACACATCAATTCGATGTTGTGCACAACACTTGAATCTGTGAAGAGCCATCACGCATCGGATGTTAAAGAAAGATGTGCATCTGTCAGCATACAAAATGCAGTTGATATAACAATTAAATGTTACATACCAATTACAACATCGTACATTTGTTAATTGGGTGTTAGAAAAGAATGAAGGTGATGCTGATTTTTGCAACAACGATTTTGTTTAGCGATGAAGCGTACTTTCATCGTGACGGACACGTCAGCACAAAGCGACGAAACACATTTTCATCTCGATGGATACGTCAGAAAACAAAATTGTCGAATTTGGGGTGCTGAAAATCCACATGCTGTTCATAAAAAACAAATGCATCCACAGAGATCCACGGTTTGATGTGCATTTTTGAGTGGTGGAGAATTTGGACCATAGTTTTTTGTATTGGATCATAAATCACGTGCTATACTTCCAAATGAACCACCTAGACATGTTTATAGATGACAGTCGTTAAATATTGACACCTACCTTTGACAGAACTCAAATGGCGCGCAATTAAAATCCTGTAGTTCCAACTGAGACACTCTACACCTCAAAATACCTCGATTCTTTTGTAATTTAAATAAGCGTAATAGGGCCAGAGAGGATAAAGTTTCGGCTAACATGCAATATAAATAAAATTGGATCAGTATTCTCGAGATTGGCTATCCTCGTGAAAAAACATTTTAATTTATCATTCATTAGTGCATTTGTCGTAACTTAGTTCAAAATAATGCTTTTATGTACACAACGTATAAGGTAAAACTATATGCTGTCCATTATGTGCAAAAGTCGACTTCATTTATTAGAAAATGTTGCCGGGAGACAGACACAATCAATTTTTTGTCGGAGGCTGGTCGACCACGTGCAACGACTAGGTCATTCACGCGTCAATATTGGGCCATTATTAACAACGGTAATATAAGTGGTTGTGCACATATTATATCAACAATTGCAAGAACACAATTAATTTATCGATATATAAGGGCAAACCATTGTGAACACCTAGATATGCACAACATTACGGCTACAATAAATACATTGTTCTTTCGGTGTAGAGTTAGAGAGAATCTTAAAAGTTCTAATTATTATTTATATGAAAATGATATTTATCATTTATCATTATTATTTATAATTTTTTAAGTACGCTTAGTACTTAAAAAATATGTTCTGTTCTGTTATTTTTCTGGGGCAGCTATTCAATTTACTTTTGTATTCTCTGAAACAGAAGGGTGCTTACTTTTTGTACGGTGTTTTACGAGTATACAGGGTTTCAGGGTAGTTTCTGGCATAACTTCATATATACTCACCTCAGATACTAAGCAGTACAAAAAAATAACTACCGTGCCCCATAAATTAAAAAAAGTAGTAATAAACATTCTTCCGCCTTTCCTTTACGCTAATGGTAACATTTATAGTAACATACAGTGAGTAGGTCATGGCAGGTTAGTACATAGGTTAATTCACCGACTGTTCACGTAGCCACATATGTTACATTAGTCGTGTGAGGCCATGTAATATCGCACTCATCCCGAATTCCCGAAAATAAACGAGTTTATAATAGTTTGGTAAATTACATCTATATGGGTTGTCATAACGACTCGAACTTAGCAATACTGAAAATGGCAACTTTACTCACCAGGAATACGCAGATATACTCTTAGTTTACGGTCTATGTAATAAAAATACTGAAGCTGCACAACGGATATATACAATAACATTTGCAGGGCTTTAATGTTATGTTGATATTTAATTGGCGCTTGGATAATGTAATTTGTCTATTTCGTCAGAATAGTCACACACTAACATCGATTAAACTAGTCTCAGAATAAACAGTTCGGATAGGTCACAAATACAAGTTCTTAACCAATTTTAAATCTGTTTACAATTTGAAACTAACAGTCTCAAGCTTGCGTTTCAAATTGTGAGTGTTTTTTTGTCCACCGAAAAATGTGTACATCGTTCTAACGATTGTTTTAACTGGATAAATACTATGAAAATAAAATATCAATTTATACTTCCACTTTCCGTATGCCAAATAAATCTACCGTGATTAATGAACGAGATAGATTAGTGTTAAACAATAGTCAATAGGACACGAAATATCAATGTCGACTGCGTTAGCTGTATTCGCCCTGAATCTAACAACAATTTATTGACTCGACCCAGTGGCGTTCTGTCGTCAGGGAGATTTTTTATTTTTTATTGGATTACTTTATAAATTAAGTTTTAGGTCTCTGGTGGTGAGATCATTACCCTCTTAAATTTATTTCAGAAACTATCCTGAAACCCTGTAAAATAAGGCTCCTCCATTTTTAAAATAAACAAAAACAATCTTCCCTTCCTCAGTAACCTTAATTATTATTTCAAATTTTCATTTGCTCAGGAATATATCCTTTTAAAAATAAAGGGACAATGTGGTTGCAATAACGTAAAGTTGACTTCCAGTACTATTGTCAGAATACTATTTGACACAATCCTCGCAATAATTAATAATTAAATTAACGGCCAATACAAGAAGTAATTCTTTCAGGAAACCTCAAATTATAAAAACTCAAAGCAATCGCACCGACAATGAGTTGATCAAAATGAATGGATCCAACTAAACGAGGAGCGAGTACAAAACGTTCGATTCTGCAATTAAGGGTAGATCCGCTGAGTCATCCTGCGAGCTGTTGCGAAGTCTGGACCTCGATCAATAACCTCAACGCTTGTCCCCACGTACGTGACTCCTTCCTGCTTCGGCCGTCCTGTGCGAAGGGCGTTTTTACGGGGGCTGATGCCTTTAATTAATATCTTCGATTATAAGGATACGAACGGAAATTGATATTGAAATCACTTTTGCTGTTCCTGTTTCTTAGGTCGCGTTGTAACAGTGATCAATAACAAACTGAACATGTCATACTTGGCCTAAATGTATTAAATATCCTTCTTCCATAAACTAAAAACTCCACTTAAATATCAAGATAAATAAAAAACAAATATTGGAGTGGTCCTTAAAATTTCTTAAGGTGATCCTCTTCTATAAGGTACGGTTAACAGATCAAATCATTGGGACTATCCGTTACCGAGTAGCGTAATATATTTTTTGTTCTTGGCGCCATCTATCGCCAAGTAATGGAATTTGTGCCTTGGCTATAGGCATCAGTTCAAACGTAATAAACAAAGCTATGTAATTTGTTTCTTAGTTCATCTTGTTTCCAGAACTTTTTAGCATATTTGAGAGAGTGTTAGACAATATTGTCTTTTTATTCACGACAAGTACGAGTTATATACATTTTGATAAATGTGGATAAACTTTGAAGCATATGGGTAGATCTTTGGCAGTGGTAATAATAAAAAATATATTGTACAGCGAAAAATAGGTTAGATTAAATATGGATTTATGGTCATTCGAATGGCTGTTGAAATTATGCAAATAATGGTTGATGAAAAAGAGACAGATAAGTTCAGAACAACGTTTTTCTCCAACAATAATTCGGTCGTATCCAAACAACCAATTGACTAAACAACTTCTGCCAACAGACCATGTACAGTGAAGAGAGTTTACCAATTGGATCATTAACAACAAGAAGTGAATGCCGATTTTGCGGATAAAATTATCTACAGCGACGAGGCCCATTTTTACCCTGATAACTTCATTAATAATGATTCATGAGAAACAAATGCATCCCCAACGTGTCAGTGTTTGGTGTGCATTGTGTTCTTTTGTTTGTGTGTATTATTTTATAACAATAATCATAAATTGCTTGCATATTACTGCTCTTTATTGTCCCTAAAATTGAAGAGATTTAGGTACATAATTCATGACGTCACACCTGAAGCGCAGCTATAGTTCATATGTTTACTCATTCTCACCCCTAAACAAACAAGAAAAAAACACAAATTTACAAAATACCTCGTTGAACGACGATCTTCAAAAATGTTATTCAATATTAAACGAAATAAATATTAATTAGTAAAATAAAAAATACTGAGTCGGTGGTTTTCATTAAACTTTAAAAATCTATTGTAATTACTATTTGCATTAACATTCGCGTTTCAAATCTCTCCAGTATTCACATTTTCGTAACCTCAGTTACAAGGATATGTTAAAAATAAACTAATCAAAAAAATATCACGGTTATGTATTACAGAATGTAGTAGACTTGTTCAATTAATATAAGCAATGCAACGAACAGGTGCAGCAGTCTAGCTCGTTTAAGTATAAACAAAGCTTAGTTTCGACCTTCACCCTAAAAATGTTAAAAATCATGGACGTTTTCACCGACCATTATTGAGTTGAAAGTAACTTGATTCTTTACTGGAGACACTACTAGTAAACAACACCTCATAAATGCCATAGCGCTGCTTCGCGATAAATAGTTGCATTTGCAAGTTTGAATGCCTGGTATCCTAAACTAACCATGTTTGTCAAAATAGTATCTAAATTTAATTAATCATTACTCTACCTGCGACGTTTAGCGGAAACATCATCTAGTGAAAAACAATAATACAAAATTATCATTCATTATCATATCAATATTCTTGAAAGATTGTCACTTGGAATGTTATTTTCAAAAATAAATCGTCCGGGAGACGTCCCCGATCAGAATCAGTCAAAACACGATCGATCCGACACGATTTAGTTGTTTAGTTCCTAATTTCGTTCACATAAACAGAAGTTAGAATCATCTTATATCCATGTTATAAAGAAAACTATGGAAGGTGTATAAAAAATCCACGTCTTAATGTATTCTCTTTAAAAGAAACCGAGTCTGTAACTGGTAAATTTAATCGAGGACATAGCTCCTTTGATGGATTTTAACACTTGAATGTTCACTATTCAAAACACAATCTATTTCCGAAGGTAAAGATTTTGAAGCAAAATCTCTCGATGTTAAAAACCGTATAGACATATAGAATTGACATTGCTTGTTGTATTTTGACAAAAGACAATAACATTTTGATAATAGCAAGATGTGAATTTTAAATAAAACACGTAGCAAAGTATTGAAATATCTATTGATTTATAACGTAGATATTTGGGAACTATGTATGGAACAACATTTCCGGTAAATGACCGCCACGGCTTTGGTGTAATTTTCAATAATGGTTTTCCATAATTGTGGCGGTATTTCGTTGATACAACATTCAATTTCGGCCTTTAATGCTTGGATAGTTTTGAGCCACCACAGAAAACCCCACAGGAAAAAAATCCATAGGTGTTAAATCACAAGATCGTGGCGGCCAATTCTGGTCGCCAAAACGGGAGATGACACAACCAGAAATAGACTCATACAAGACCGTCGATGTTTCACGGATGGTATGATAAGTGACACCGTCCTGTTAAGACCACATGTCTTCAAGATATGTGGTTATAATCTTCTAATTGAGATACAATGAACTGGGTTATTATGCCATGATAATCTTCGCCACTTACCGTTAATATACGTATTACCTGCCTCGTTTTCAAAGAAAAATGGTCCAATGATTCCTTCAGACCACAATGCACGCTAAACACTGACACATTGGAGATGTATTTGTTTCTCATGAATCATTCTTGGATTCGTTGATCCCCATTTTGCCTATTAACGAAGCCATCAGATCGGCATTCACTTTTTGTTGTTGAATGATCCAATTGGTGAATTCTCTTCGCTGTGCATGGTCTGTTAGCAGACGTCGTTGAGTCAGTTGGACTTTGTGTCCAATTGAATCAAAATCAAAAAGCATGGAGATGCAAATTTTTAGTGAGAATACGGTGAAATGCCCAATTCTTGTGCACGATGACGAATCGAGGTCCCTGGACTCTCGGTCACACTCTCGCGAACTGTCGTGATGTCTTGTTCTGAACGACCACTACGAGCTCGTGTTGTGTCTCAACACATTCATATCAATAACTGGATCAGTACTTTTGAATTTATCAATTATTCTTTTCATAGTTGATAAATTTGGAACATTACATACTTCCATCGAAAATTTGACGCACATTACGGATCATAGCAACCAAACCATTTTAATAGTAATATTGAACAATAAGTACGTGTTGTTGCATCGTGTAGCCCTCCATGTGTATTAACTCCTATTTGTCTCCTATCGACGTGTCACAATTATTGACCTATCGAATCAAGACAGCCAAAATAGCGCACAATTCAAATCTTGCGCGCTTATTGTAACACCCTCTATGTTTATTACTGATCTATTTAAATATTTATCGATTCATTAAAGATAATAAAAAGTCAAAATGAAGGATCTCGTGGGCCTTGGAACTGTTTAAATACATAAGAGATAAAGCTCATGTAGCTATAAAGATACCCTAGTGTCGAAATAATGTGGAGTGATTCATATATAATTTCAGACCACCATAACTATTCAACGGTGTGTCTATTTCTTGTGTAATCACCTATTATGTGCATACAAATTTTATGTGCCGCTCTATAGAAACAGTAGTTCAATGCGAACTACTCCCTCTCCTATTGAATTCCTAATCGCATAATAGTCGGTTGTACCGCCTGGTGCGCTGTTGTAGCAAAGCTAGCCAATCATTTTAGGCGGTTTTAAATGCATTTGAATTCGATTGGTCAGAAATTGGCGGCACGGATCAATGTCGATCGATAGAATGACGCATGCGTTGTTTAGCCCAGATTTTGACGCGCCAGTGGCGTTACATTGTGGTTACGTGCGATTGACTCGGGATTCGTGAAATTGTTTATCTATTATATTCTGTGATGATAAAAGTGAGTGTTTAGTGTTTTTCTAACATGGAAGCAGCGGATGCAAGTTGTAGTGGTTCTACGACGAAGAATTCCAATCGAAAACAGCGACTTTTAACAAATGAAGAACTTCAAATGATTTAAAACGTCTACGAATAAATTCGGGCGCGAAACCCAGATATTAGTACAACCGAGGCAGTTGATATATGGCTCTTCGTTAACAAAAGTCTGTGGAAATAGTGTGTACCGTGCAATGAAGTATGATGAAGAAGAAACAAGTACCAAAAAAGAAGAAAACAGAAACCCGCGGTAGGAAGAAGATAGAAGTTGACGAAGATGTTAAATACATAATTCGTTGGATTATTCATGATTTTTTTTTTTTTTTAATAAACTTCCGACGCTGAATAAAATTCACGCTACCGAAGTTCTCTCGTAAAATTCTTTTGAGAATTATGCATGAAATGAATTTTCATCATTTAAAACGAAACCGAAAGAGTCTTCTTGTTGAAAAAAAAAAACGAAATTGTGTTATGGCGAAGAAGTTATTTGGAAAGGCTAAGAGATTTTCGGAATTCTGGTAAGAAGATTTATTATTTGGATGAAACTTAGGTAAACGAAGGTGACGTGACCGTGACCGTGACGAAAGTGTGGCAAGACTGCAATATTCTGAATAACCGACAGGCATTTGTAGAAGGATTATCTCCGGGATTGAAGGCACCATCTAGAGAAGGACGAAGATTAATAATCACGCATATCGGAAGCGATTCAGGTTTTTTGGCAAATGGTTTAAATGTATTTGAAACGCGATGAACAGGGGATTATGATGAAGATATGACTAGTGAAGTTTTTGAAAAATGGTTTTCATCTGTATTGTCTTCCATAGAACCCGGCGCAGTTGTCGTGATGGACAATGCACCATATCATAGTCGGCGAATTGAAAAGTCACCAACATCAGCATGGAGAAAAGGACATATCCTAGAGTGGTTGAAATCTAAAAATCTGGATTGTGGCGATACCATGTTAAAAGTACAGCTATTAAAAATTGCGCAGCGAGAAAAAAGCCGGTACATTAAATATGTAGAAGATGAAATGGCAAAAGCTCGTGATGTGACAATACTTCGTCTAGCACCATATCATTGCGAATTGAACCCCATAGAGCTGATTTGGGCGCAAATAAAAACGGACGTAGCACGAAATAATAGGACTTTTAAACTGGGAGACGTCAAATTGCTGTTGAACGATGCTATCAGCTGCGTCACCACGGAAACATGGTCCAAGTGCATTGTGCACGTAAAGAAGAATAAACAACGCATGAGGGATCTTGACACAAGAGCGGAAGCGTTGATAGATCCAGTTATAATCAATCTAGGCGATAGCAGTTCCAGTGATTGCGATTTTGAGAGTGACAGTGACTAACTGCGGAATAGTAATATTGCAAGTGGAAGTCGTGTTGTCTGAAGTGAGTGATTCTTATAATAATGACATTAAGAAAATATTTTCAGTGCGACGCAACATAGTGATAGTGGGATAGTGACAGTGATTGGTAATATAAAATGAAAAGTGTGGAATATATGTATAGTGATAGATATAGAGATTACATAATTAAAAAAAACTGTTACAAATCCACCTAAAGCCCTTTTCAACTGTCTTGGTATTATTTTGTTATTTTTTTATATATTGCCCCCTCCAAATTGATACGCCTATGGAATTTCGTTCCCCGCACACTTCTTGCCCCTGAACTATCCATATGTCATCGATGAGTCACTCCATATTATTTCGACACTGGGGTATAAGTAACTACTTAATTTACAGAAAACAAAAAAAAATGACTATCTTTAAACTTCCCGGTATATTTATATTTTACATCATTCGGTTAGAAAATGCATGTTTTATTCAAATGAAAATGGATCTTTTGTGAGATGATCGTTAAGCGGCTTATCGTTGACATACGCATATTTTATTGACTATATAAAAGAGAGGTTCTTTGAAGCAAAAAAGATCAAAGAAGTTATATTCTCTGTGTAATTTAAAATTGTTGGTCTGCTCAGTGGTGGCGTAATTTTTGTGATTCAATATTTGACATTTTATTTAATTATTAATTATCAGGGGAAAATGTTTCGAGTTTATTAGAGCCTTTGATCTAAAATGAGAAAAAATAAATTATTTTTCTAAGCATCGAAACGCCTTACGTTGAATAAAATCGATAGATTTAAGAAGACTTCATACATTTGGCTCTGTTATGATATGGGCGACTTTCAAAAAGGGTCTAAAAGCCAACTGGCATTTGTAAATGGCAAAATGAATGTGACTACTTATCAAAACCTGTTAGAAGATTACTAACCTGTCAGAAGATGAGGGTGCAATCTTTCAACAGGATAATGCACCTACTCATTCTGCAAGGCCCGCAAAAAACTGGTTTCAATAGGCTTTTTCATGGAGAGATTTTCGTGGGCATGCGCCGCTTGACGTCATCAGACCCCATACTGTTTCGATCACTTTTCATAAAATAGCATTAGTCTGCACAATACTTTAATAATTTTCTATTCAATATTACAGAAAATTGCTCAAATTTCCAACAGTTTAATAGTTTTTGATCAGAATAATTATAAGAAATTTTAAAATCAATTCGCCATGTCGAAGGGGAGTTTAAAACGCTGTTGTTTCGGTGTGTGTAATAGTGGCAGTCGCTTAAAATCTTATAAAAATGATTATTTATATTACTTCTTGCCATTTCCTAAGCCGTGTCAGGAGTACAGAAAACAACGTATAACGTGTTCGAGAATTAAGCACGTAAGACGTTGTGAACAATGCGGGAAATGTGATTTGCGGGTACCAGCGTGTCGACGCGGTGATGGGAGATTTTCTACGATTGACAACATAACGAAAGATACATATATTTGTTCCCTTCATTTCGAAGGTGAGAGTGGCCCAAATAACGTCAGCGAAGTTCCCTCTGATCACATCAAAACGAAAATTGAAAAGGTATTCTGGAAATTAAACTTAACCTAATTCTTAACCTAATTATGATTATAAAAAACATGTTTCTATTGTACAGAAAAAAAAAGAACCAGCTTGTTCGAGAAGTACAAAACACTAAAAAAAGGAAATACCAATTCTGTTATTAAGAAACAACAAATAGAAATCATGAACACAGACAGCGACGTTAAAATTTTGGAGCAGGTTTGTTATTCTTAATCAAGTAATTTATACTGTAAGAAGTATAACATTTTAATAACACTTTAATTGTTAACAGAATTGCTATTGTTAATAGGACTCTTATTATTTAACATTTTAATGTTTAAAAACCTAATGTATACGTCATAAGCAAAGCATGTGCTTGACAGATGACAGATGATTCTTACCTTGCAACAAGTTCATTTTTGCTTCCACCGACTTTCCGACCATGACACTTGAGCCAACGTCGTAATTGAGCACAAGTGTGTTGCTCTACAACTTTGCACACTAATTTGGCACCATCTATTACATTTTCATCAAGATTTATGCGAAAAAAATCTGACGGCACAGCCATTTTCACCAAAAGCGATCGAAACTTTCGCCATTTCGCGGAAAAACACGTCGGCGGAGCATGCGCGTGATGACCATGAAAAGGCCTATAGAATGGAATCAACTCTATGCCATGGCCAGCACTAGGTTCTGATTTTAATCCAACAGAAAATTAATGGGGTATTATGACACGACCAGTATACGATCCAACAAAGTCTTCAATTGAAAGTGTTGATGAAATGAAGCGTCAATATTGACAATGTGAATTTGTTGGGTCCTGGTCCACTGGCTATGGCTGAGTGTTCAGAAGTTGAACTAGTCATACGTGACAATGCAAAAAAATAAGTTTCAGTTCCGAAATCCTATAAAAAGCCGTGTAATTCTCTTTCCAAAAAGCAGACAAAAAAATAAACAGCCAATAATTGAGAAAAATGCACGTCTTTGGGAACCTATTCAATTTGAAGACGAAGAACAAAAGCATTTTTATTTGAAAACTAAAAATAAGATTCAGAACCGACCAACCATTATTGAAAAAATAGTGGAATCAGGAGGACGCCCTATTGACGTTTTCAAATTATTTTGGCCATTAGAATTTGTAGAGGAGATATGTAATGAATCAATAAAATTTGCAAAGTATAAGGATGGAAGATTAAAGAAGTGAGATATGATCACCTGGATCACTGGCCAAAAAAGAATCCCACCCAGAGGCGATGTGCAACATGCCATAAGTATGTCACTTTTATATGTAGTAAATGTAATGTTGGTCCTTCATATCAGGTGTTTTAAATCATGCCACACACGCTAAAAGGCGTATTTATTCTGTATTTTGCTTATATTTCAGTTTGTGTATCTGTTAAATTAGTAAACAATGTATGTTCAATAAAAGTTTACTACAGCCTAACGTATGAATATTTAGACATTTCCTATTTTCACCCCAAATAATTTTTATTTGGGTTTCTGTTAAAACCAATTTTTTTTACTTTAGTATGTTTTCTAATGGACCACATAAATAAAAACATTTTTCGAAAAATATACAGAGGGTTAGGTTTTGACGGGTTAATAGGTAATTTACACTTTAAAACGCAATTTACTCGAAAATTTAAGCAAAACTGAAAATATACAATAAATTACTTCATCCATTACTTGGGAATAAAATAAATCACAGTGTACAACGATATTTCTTGACATTTGAGCGATTTTGCAAAGAAAGCAGTTTTTAACAATTTTACCCACGTTGCGTCACTCGATCTACATACCATATCGAGTTTTTAGACGCAAAACCCGCAACAATTCCGCGTTTATTTCTTCTCTGACACTGATCGAGTTTTGTTATCATTTTTATCGTCGTCGAAACGTCATTGTATGGCAGACTGCAACAGACGACCGAGTCGACTGAAGCAAACAAAATGTCATATAGAGGTCAACGCTACAATACCAGCAGAATGTATGCTGCGGTTTTGAGTCAGAGTTGGCCTCGTGCCACTTCAGTTCTGTGACGACGGGTTCAAGGTTTCCATTGGAAACTATGCCCTGCAAGAGAGCCTTGAAGCAGGAAACTCTGGGCTGTGTTCACTGTGTGTGGAAAGAGCGCGCTAAAATTATAATTCGTATTCCGTTCGCTCGCAGTGTCGCTCTCTCGTTTTATTTAATTAGTGACGCGCCGGAAAAAAAGACGTTTGCTCAGCTTGACATACTAAATTGGTAATAGGTTTACATTATATAGGATGTCTCAGTTGGAACTATAAGATTTTAATTGCGTGCCATTTGTGTTCCGTCAAAGATAGGGATATAGTCAATATTTAACGACAAACTATGGGATATTACGCCACCACTCCAAAATGCGCACTAAATCGTGCATATCTGTGGATGCATTTTTCTTTCGCGAACAGCATGTGCATTTTTCAACACCCCAAATTCGACAATTTTGTTTGCTGACGTATCCATCAAGATGAAAAATGTGTTTCATCGCTGAACAAAATTTTGTTGCAAAAATCAACATCACCTTTCTTTTCTAACACACAATTAACAAATGTACGACGTTGTACCATAAATGCTCTATAACTTTTAATTGTTGTGTCGTCTGAATTTTGTATGCTGATAGATTCCAGATCTTTAAAATCCGATGCGTGGTGGCTCTTGACCGATTTAATTATTGTGTACGACGTCGAATTGATGTGTTTGGATACTCCCGCACACTTTTTCTCGTTGCAGCAATATTTTCAGCTGACCGACCACGACGAGGACGTATTAGTGTTGCTTTATCAATAACAGAAATTTGAAGAGACGGGCATCAAATTTCTTGATTAAGTTAACTGTTAACTCTGTGGGCGCCGCATTTTGTCCTGATTTTGTGGAATTTTTTTTTAATGCAACTAAATAATCGATCACTTTCATAAAACAATTGTATTCAAACTATTCGTTGTTGAACTGTTAATCGCGGCATGTTGACGTCGTATGGTTTGTAGATGACAGTCGTTAAATTTTGACGCCCTATTTTTGACAGAACACAAATGGTGCGCAATTGAAATCCTATAGTTCCAACTGAGACAATCTATATAAAGCATAGGATTAATAAAATGACGTGTGGAATGAAAATTGGATTATTAGTTTACACGAATTAAACATATACATAAAATATTGATAGATTTACCCAAAGCAGATGCTGCCAATTTAGTAGAAACCCTGAATATGACAGGTACTTGTTGACAGCGGTATTGATAAGGTGAAGGCTGTGTGTGAGATATCTACTTCATTTTTTTTTTATTTGGAGGAATATTTTATGGCATTAAGTCTGAAATATAACGTTGTTCAAATGTCTGCCGCGGCTTTGCTTGGTGGCACCTATTCGGGAAGTCCAATTTTCGATGACTTTGTCGCATAAATCTGGCTGAATTGTTGGATGGCGTTCGTTATATTGACTTTGAGGACATCAATTGTTTGCAATTTATTCACATAGACCTGGGATTTAAGATAGCTCCAAAGGAAGAAGTCTAAAGGCGTTAAATCGCACGATTTCGGTTGCCAGTTCACGTATCCGCCCGCTGCGCTAACCATCCCCTCATATCGCTCGTGCAGAATGTCCACCGTGACGTGCTGTGTGGCAGGTAGTGCCGTCCTGTTGGAACCACATGTCGTCGGTATCCATATTATCCAGTTTAGGCCACAAGAAGTTGCTTATCATCGATCTGTAGCGCTCACCCTTGACGGTTATGGTAATGCCAGTTTCAGTTTGGAAGAAGTACAGACCGATGATGCCGCCAGACCAACATACGCACCAAATAGTGACTTTCTCAGGATGCATCTGGTGCTGGTGTATATCGTGTGGATTGGTATCGTCCCAAATACGATAATTTTGCTTGTTCACATATCCATTCATCCAAAAATGGGCGTCGTCGCTAAAGATCTTTTTTTTTTGCGAAATTTGCAACTCATGAATGGTCAAGTGCTCCAGAGCCCAATTAGCGAACACGCGGCGTTGTCTATGGTCGTTTACCTTAGTTCCTGGACCAGTTGGATTTTATACGGACGCAAACCCAAATTCCGACGTAAAATTCACCAAGCTGAAATCGCAGAAAGACCAAGTTCTTGTGAACGACGAGAAATTGACAGCCTCGGGTTTTCCTGTATACTCTCACGCACAGCGTTTTAGTGACGTGTTGGCTGATTATTTATCAAACCGGTTGACTCGAATTTGGCTACCAAACGTTGAATAGTCAACATGGCAGGACTAGGGGAGGAAAAAAATTACGAAATGCACAGAACATTTTTCGAACAGAGCACTGATTTTGAAAATAAAATTTGATGATTTGTACACGTTCCTGAACACTATAACCTTCCACGGTGATTTGCCATATACTACTGAACAATTCACAACAAATTTAACAGATGTTGCTTTAATAACATGGCCGCTATAACCTAGCAAATTTCGAGCGTCCCTATTGGAAGACCCTGTAGTACATTCGTTTTTTATTTTTGAATAATAAATTATTTTGATAGAATAATATTTACTTAACCTGTCAAAAATCTATTAAGTCAGCCTTGTTAATATTAATAATAACTTTATTATTAACCAGACCCTGTTTCTCTATAATTACTGTGTAGTTCCGTTAATACATCTGTTGATTATATTATCTTAATTACAATTTCAGAAATGAAGCCTAGCAAAATGAACAGGTATACCTAAGGTATTTACTGCGACCTTGAATTTTGGCTCATTGATGCGTTTCGTTGACGCGGAAGAATCTTCAGGTAGGACCTTTTCAATTGTTAGCACTGAGGTTGAAAACATTACCGGGAAACGCAGTGCCTTCTAAGGGATTCAACTTATAGCCCATTCACTTTGTGAAAGGCCAGAGGCGTGGCTAACCTGTAATGTATCGGCGCGACAATTATATTGGATATTATACGACACTTACTAGAAAACCGAAAAAGGGATAATAGGCAGTTACATCAGTGACGTAGGTGGTAATTTTACATCGTAAAGGGTTTGTATCTATAACTGAGTTAAGAACAATACACAGGAATTGGGAACAGGTAGTGCTTCATATTAACGCTATAGGGAATACTCCACAAGAATTTATGCCTTTGGAATTGGCTGCAGTTGAACTTTAACCATTTAGGACAATACATAATTGTTAATTATCGAAAACTACAACTATCAGGGACGTAGCGTAGAGTAAATGGATGCGAGTGATGTGTCGCATCCCTTAAACAATTGGCAAATTAGTGTTATTTAAAGGTTCAATCGATGTATTCAATTATTACAATTTTTTTAATTATTTTAAACCGACAGCAAACATACATCATTTAAGAAATTAATCGAGGAAGCCGTTACTCTGTGGTAGTTCATAATTCACAACGGAACTGAGTAAAACAACTACTACGTTTTTATGCTCCTATATCTTCACAGAAACGTGACTGCAGTTTCGACAATTATATCATTTTCAAACGATGATTCAACTAAGAATAAAATGCAAACATTCTGTTCCTATAATATATACTATCCAAATACAGGGACAATATGACAATAAACAGGTAGTTAAGGTTTATAAGAAACGTGTTTCCCAAATGGTGGAATCCCTACCATCAAATTGGGGGAATTTCCATGAATATTATTAAGAACTATTATACAGGGGATTTATTAATTTGGGTAACAGTAAAAAGAAGAGAATATAGTATATCTACTTGATCATTTAACAAGCTAAAATTATCGCTATGGTTGTATTTATAGATTTCTATTGCTTCTAACCAATTAAGTTTTAAACCTTTGCTGGCATAGTGTAGGAAAAGCACTTATGCACGATTGTTTTATGAAATTTTGGACGTTATTACTTTGAACATTAGTGAACGGTTTAGTGGAATTTCTAAACTGAAATTCTTAAATCTAGATTCCACATAATTTACTTCATTCGTGAAACGTTTTCCTGACGAACTTTTTTCTTTAGTAAATACATATAGAACATTCTTTGACGCAAATCGTTTAAAAAGTGAACTTTCAGTGTTTCATAGTAATCCCAATATGAAAATGAGCACTGTGTTTGAGCTTCATCAATATATTATGTCCCTTAAATTATCTTCTGTTTTCCCAGAGTCATCAAAATTGTGTCGTTTAATTTTGACTATTCCTGCCACAAGCAGTTCCGCGGAAAGATCATTTTCATGTTTAAAGAGAATAAACACTTATGTGCGAAATTCTCAAAAGCAAGAAAGACTGTCAGCTTTAGCATTAATAAATATTGAAGTGCCTTCTAACAAGTGCCTTGTTAGAAGATGAGATCGTCTCCAACATTTGAAGAAACAATGATAGACGTTTTGCTGGACAAACAAAAACCGAAGAATTTATCTTCATTTTAAAAATTAGGATATATACCTCGGCATAATCATTTTAGGTTAGTGGTTTTTTTTGTATTTGTACCATTTTCATATTATCACATCCCTAGATTCTTTTCTTACGCTACGCCCCTGACAAATATCTATATTATATATCAATATATAGACATTCACGAACTTGAGTTGTTTATTTTTAGTCTGAAATTCAATTTCATTCGAAACAAAACATCGCAAAAAAATTCAACGGTTTTCATTTTTAACAAAAACTTGTTGCCAACTGCGTAACGAACTATCGAGATTTTCAATATGCTAGTTCTGACTATAACAAAGCTCTTTAAATACGATTAGAAAATATCTAATTAAGTTCGGAGAATGTGAGACAGGTACACTTACTGCTCTTAGGGTAATTCTCGGTAATGGCAACGGATCAACAGTTTTCAAACAATTGTCTACATGAGTTAAAAGTATATTTATGTAATTTCTACGCAACAGACTAAACATTTTTCGGAAGACTCTTTGGCAAGAGACATCTTCCAAAAGCAATAAATCCCTAAGATTATAAACACACTATATACGTAATCTGTATTTTACTTTATTATAGCGCCTTTACGTTAAAATGTCTGATAGATTGTTTAAAGCTTGGTGTAGTAATTGATTAGTATTTTTTTTTATTTTCATTGTATATGCGGTTTTTGCAATTGATATCAAAAAACACCATACCCCCTAACGGACCCTGTATAACGCGTCATAATAAATAAATAAGTATATGTACTAAAAATTAATTCTTACCCCATTTCCTCGACATCGTCTTCACTCTCTTTTTCTTTCTGCAAAACTCTTTCACTCCTCTCATATCTGAGATGTAACTTCGCCATAAATCTCAGCTTGTCCGAGAACTGTTCTGCTACTACTCCGCTATTATTTTGTCCCCCTTTACTATTTACCTTAAGAGTAAAAGAATCGCTTAGAGATTCAATGGATTTTTTCTTAGCAATCCGAATACTGGATCTCATTGGAAGCCTATTAGGTTTAGTCGTAGGTCTCGCGGATTCCTCTGGAGCACTACCCGAGGTTTCCGTATGGTCTTTTTTTACACTGGGACCGGGTTGCGCTTTATTTTTGCCCGAGGATCTTACCCATAAGCTCTTACGCTTAGCGGGGATGGTTCCGGTCGAGCATTTGGATAGCGAGTTTTGACTACCTCGGTCTTTAAAAGGCGAGCTGGTGCGTGGCTGTTTTGCGCACACGATCTCGCTCCCAGGCTTTGCCAAAAGGTTTTCTTTTAGGTTACGTTTTGATTTACTTACTTCTACCCTCACGTTAACCCTGTATGTGTTATTGTTTACAATGGACGACAGTTCACTTTTGTCTTTAGCAGACGCTTTTGTCGGTAAGTTCTGATTTGGGATGGCGTCTGGTTTAAGTTTTCTTCGCAATGGTAGACCAAGCAGCTCGTGCTGCAAGTCCCTTTGGTAGCAATCCGGGGAAAAATGATCACTGCATACCCGAGCGTAGGGTGGCGGCCGATCATCCTTCTTGTTCCCGCACGCTTTGGCCCATCGCATGGCCAGGGCAGACGACGTGGGCAACATGTGGTAAATTACCCTCGTGCTCCCCCGCGTCTTACCGTAATAGTTATTACAAGACATCACGTAACACTGTGGCATGATTCGTATACACTTCACTGTTTTTCGACTGGTTTTCGTGGAGAGAAAACGTGGCGTTACGCGTTACCACCACCGTTTGTTATAAAACTAGTTGTGGATGCGAGGGATGCAAGCAGATCCTTACGAGAACCGGGAAATGCACCCTTAGGTAGGGGGTCTATAAATGCCGGCCACTCTAGTTTTTCGACAGGCAGATGCCCTACCACCGACAGCCCCTTGCAACTGTACCCTCTCTAGTATTGTGTGCCGGCGTGACGTAAGCGAAGTTCGAAATATACTGATGCAGTCGTTCGAATAGTACTGTTTTATCTCTGTTTACGATTATAAAATCGGTAAACGAGGTCTACGGCTGTTTATTTAATAGAAAAATCGAGTGTCTTACGTAAATGATTTTCTGTAACTAGTTTTGCGTGGCCAGGCGTGTTAGTAATTTTTTTATATGTTCGTAACGTAAACTTTAAACTTTGTAGTTACATGCAGAAAATTATTCAGCGAACAAGCTTTTCCATGAAAAAATCACTAATGCGGGTCAATTTTAAATGCACATAAACTCCTGGACAAAATTAATGTATCAGTGAAACTTCACATTATTTTATTCTTTCGAAGATTAAGATCAGGTACCCACGTGATTATAATTAAATGATTTAGTTAATATCTAACAAATTAGGATGGTATTATCGGCAGTGGCGGCTGGTGGTCAAAAGCATAGGGGGTTCACAAAATCAAGAATATGCAAATTTTTATGGTACTATCGTAATAAAAATACTCACATTCCTATTGCATGTGAACCATTATTTTTTGTTTGTACAGTCACTGTTCACTTAATGTCTAACTGTATTACATTGCTTGAATGTAAAGTCAATTCTTCTATTCTTGCTCTCAGCAAACTTAGTTATAACAGCTTCGTTGAAGTCTGGTAAACCTTGTATACATTTTTTTTTTTCAATAGACAACATTGTTAAGGCCGTCAGTTTTTCTTGATTTATAGAACTCCGTAAAATGTTTTTATTCACTTCAGTGTTGAAAACTTCGTTCTGCTTCAGCTGTAGTCATTGGTATAGTAACAATTATTTGTAAAAGAGCAAAGGTAGCAGAAAATATATCTTAAAGATTATTATCTGTTATGAATTTCAACAGCTGAATAGCACCATTCATATTCCTAAAGTCAGGTCTTTTATAAATTAGTTCTAACTCTGTCTGCAGGCGAATTTTATCTAAAAATGGATATGCCTCTACTGTAGCTTCTAAATGCTGCAATGGAAAACTCTTCTCCAATTGCGAAAATCTCTCTGACGCATTTAAATGTTTAGTAAAGAAGCATTTAAATGTTTAGTAAAAGAAAACCATTCTTTTGCATGAATAATTATAGTGTCACAAATTTCCTTGGCTGCTACAGTTTTTGGGATATATGGATTTTCATTTATATGGCGCGCGGCGTCTTTTAGTCTGAATGGCATACTCGGAAATTTCACTTTCAATTGTCTCTATATTATTTCTTTCTTTTTTAATAGAATCCTCAAAACATGTTATGGCTGCGTGTATGTGTCCTGGATCCGTCAAGGTTTTTTTGTAGTTGACTATACAAAATATCAGCATGCGGCATTATGCGATGAAATACTGTTAACCACAACACAAACTTTGAATCCTGCAACATACGACAAATAGCAGTTGTCGGATTAATTGTTACAGTTTATATTGAAGTCGATTCTATTTTTTCCAATTTTATTTGTTCTAATTCGGCACTGACATTTATTAACCATCTGAAAATTCCGGGATTTGAAGAATCTTCTTTTTCATAATGATCTCGAAGTGCTAGTTCAAAAGCTCCATAAAACTTTATGCAATCGATAATTTTTGAAAGAACATACCGATTCTTTGCTACCTGTTTATTTTGTTGTTGAATATTGCGTTTGTATACACTGTCGAATGTCTACTTTTCCCAACAGTTTCAAATCCAATCGAGCATTCATATGAGGTTGGGTATTCTCATGTATTCTCATGTTGGGCATGTTTTTTTCATACATTGCCTTTTTAAACTTTCTGTTAAAATCTCTAGATTTGGATTGGACTTTGTAGTCTGCGTCAAATTAAGTTCCGGTTTTGGTCTGCCCGAATTTTTAATTTCAATTTTTTGCTCATAACTCAAAGAATTAAAATTGTCTTTCAAATATTGCACGGTAAACATGGTCGTGTCCATAATGTTTAATTAAATATTAGTTATGGTCCATATATATTTATATCGATATTTATTTAATGCCCTAATAACATAGGAATACTACAAAATAACCTCACGTATGTAGTTCATTGAACGCCTGCCTAATAGCGATGTAATATTCACAGAAACAGCCACTGATTATCGGGAAGAAACATGAATAGTTATCCTGCATAAAAATGAACTTGTCCCCGACAAATAGGACAAATGGCATCACATGTTCCTTTACGATGTTTGCTATGTAGAAATGTGCATTCATGGATTTCTCCCGTATAGGAATCAAATCCGTGCGACCATAGGAACAAATTGCTCCCTAGTATTGATATACCAAAAAATGGAATCTTCGGAGAGATATTGCAGGCAGCAAATTCTCTCCTCGCCTTCGCCAGATTGACGTATATCTGATGAGTTAACATTTACCCTTGTTTCGTCTGAAAACAAAACTCGCTTCTAGTCGTTAATGGTCCAATTTACGTGTTCTCTTGCAAAACGCTTTCTAGTAACTCTATGTTCTCTGGTGAGCAGTGCTGTAATAGCTGGTCTTCTACTGTCCAATCCTCCTTCATTAAGTCTTCTCCTGACCGTTCGTCCAGAAATTGCTACAAACTCGTCAAGAATAGGAACAAGTCTCAAAATTGTTCTTTCTTAAAATTGTTTTTTAAGGCACAAGATACTCGTATTGCTAATCTCTTGCATCTGGAGACTTCTTACGACCTCGTTGTCATAGTTCAGGATATAGAGCAACATTTTCAAATTTGACTTTTATATTTTCCCGGTATATTCTTATTAGTATTTGTTGTAGTTATTTATTTATTTTTAGGCTAAATATTATCTTTTTTATAGCACTGTGTCAGATAGAGTTATTTTTTCTTAATATAAGGAATCATGATCTTTTGATTCATACCAAGTTTGTATGTAATGTTAACCATATAAGAATACTCTGTATATTATTTATGACTGGCAAACTGTATTATAGACGCTTACAATAATAAAACTGGTTAAAATTTCGACTTAAATTAATGTTGTTTAGGTAAAATGGTGAATAATATATTTATAGAAACATTTAATGAAAATTTCCCGATTTAATAATAGCACAATATCAAACAGTAAGCACTCCTAGGAAACTATTAGATTAAAAATTTAATTACGGATTTTATCAGCTCATTGCCAATGCAAAAATGAGTAATAAATATTATCGCCGGAATATTTTGATAAAATGATAAAAGACGTAAAGGAACAAACACTTTACTGACAAGAGCGTATTTAAGTTAAGAGAATTGATTCTGATTCATCATGTTAAGTTTAAATCAGAAACTTCCGCTTTGATGACAATCTGGCAAATATTTGTCCAACAAAAGTGGAATTCAAATTATTGCGATTTTAAGATTTTTAAAATTTGTAGATGATTTGTAGCTGGAATTTATTACACATAAAACATGTCCTTATGGCGATAACAAAATTCAAAATAAAAAATGGTTAAAAACAAACACCTCAAAGGGAATTTCTTTCTCTACTCAAAAGATTCACTAAATACCATTGTATTTACTATTGTGAATTGTTTTGAATTGAGTTAAATACCACTGTATTACATTAACATAATTTAATAAATTATGTTGCAGCATATAGCGACAAAATTGCTGATAAATAAAGCTTTTCTACGATATACGTTTGGTAATAAAACAAATTTAGGTAAAGCGTTGGTGAATAAAAAAGAAAGAGCAAGTACGTTTCCCTGCCTATATTGGCCAGAGTATTGACAAAATAATATCATCAATAAAATCAATTACCAATAATAATAAAAACAAGAGTTGACACGTAAAGAGAGACACGTTACTACACGTGCGTTTGGTCAACCAGTTGGCATCCTAAGAGAAGATTAAAACTTAGTTTTAGTCATCGTGGAACGGTGTTCGCGGAAAACTGATCTCATGTTTTCCAAAATGTTGTGATATTACAAAAACTGGCGATTTTAACAGCACGTTAGTTCTTGCAGTTTAGCGATAAAACATACTTTCTTTTTTTTTCTTCGCGAAACCCTTATTGTGGAACAGTTTAAATGAAAATTAAAGACTAGTTAGTAAGCAACCTTCTAGTGTTCAATGACTCAATATCAAATCTTTGTAAAAAGAGTATGGTCGTAACCTCTTATTGGGTAATACTTATCTGTGCGAAATGATAGACACTTTAAGAAACGCTATTGAATATTTTCAAGTTGATTCAAATGACTTAGATGCCGGGGATACCAAGTAAGGCTACAATATTCTAACTTTGAACAAACTAACGCAAAATATTTTAGCTAACTAAAAACTAGGTAACGCAAAAAAGATTTTAAGGTAGCTGTGTTATTAAATAATATCGTGTTTCTAATCACAAAATCAAGGGGTTTTATATGCGTTAAGAGCTACATGGTTGATATGCCCAGAGAATGATAGTTTAATAACAATATGTACACTTGAGAGCAAAACAATCGACTCAGCAACATGCTCCAACTTTGAGAGAATATGTACCCTCTCCAGTACCATTTGAAGTAAAGTTCAATGAACTGTTTGAAAGTTTAAAAACAGTTGTTTCAAATGATACCACTTCAATTGGAATCGGACCTGTTCTGACAAAGTTATGAGCCGAACAACATGTGTAACACAAAAGAGTTGAAACAGAAAGGGTGAATAAGAAACGAAAAAGAAAATAATTCTCAGTTGAAATGCATTTAATTTTTTTTTTTTCAATATTTGCTGTTGTCACCCCTTCTCCTAATAACATTTTCTAAACGATTACGCATAGATCGGATAACTTTTCTTATGCTGTCTTGAGGGATTGCTTCCCACTCTTCAACCAACGCAGTTCTCAGTTGTTTTCAGAGTCGATTGTTTTGCTCTCAAGTGTATTTAATAATAATAATTATTATATATCTATGAATATATTGTATTGAAAATAATGATTTTGTAGATACAGAGCAAAAATGTGTTCATATAGATTGACTAGACGAATACATGGAGGTAAAAAACTAGACAAGACTTAAACACACCCAAAACTAATTACAAATACATAATTATAAAGGCAAATAAATCAGGCGAACTTGCTGGTTTATTGTTATGTGGATTAGTGTTTTACTATGGAGTATTATTTTACTGTAGAATAGTAACAAATGTTCCTATACAAGAACGCTAAAGGATTCAAATCTAGGATTCTTGGTGGCCATTTAATACGGGATATTCCTCAAATCTTACATTACATGTTAATACTGTTACATAATAACAGTAAGTGAAAGCTGTAGACTAACTGTGGTAGAATCTTTAACTGGAACATATCAAAATCCGATTGGTAACTCTGTTATAGAATTTCACTATACGAAAGTAATTTTACGAGATATATAAGATATATTTTAAATAAGTTAGTTTGAAGAGTCTTAATGTATTTGCTGTTTAATGTCACTTTCAATCAATTTGGACCTATCTTTATAATTTCTATAAATTCCAAAATAATTCAAAAGTCCAGTGGTATTAAATCACATGATCCTGCAGGCCAATTGATGTCAGCATTCCGCGAGACAACATGATCAGGATATTTGGTGTGTAACAAAGTTATGGTTGCACGTGCTGTGTGACATGTTGCAACGTCTTGCTGAAACCACATGTTGTTCAAATCCAAATCAACGATTTCGTGGAAAAAGAGATTGTCTAACATGACACAATAGCGTTCCCCATTCACTGTGATAGCATTATTAGCTTCATTTTCAAAGCAGTATGATCCAACTACTCCAGTCCAAAATGCCCACAAAACCGTGCATCTCTGTGGATGCATGTCTTTTTCGTAAACAGCATGTGGATTTTCAGCACCCCAAATCTTACAATTTTGTTTGCTGATGTATCCGTCAAAATGAAAATGTGCTTCATTGCTGAACAAAATTTTGTTGCAAAAATTAGCATCACCTTTTTTTTTTAACACCGAATTAATAAATTTACAACGTTATTAGTCTGTAAATTTTAATTGTTGTGAGAACTAAATTTTGTATGGTAACAGATGCAGATCTTTCTTTAAAATCCGCTGCGTGGTAGCTCTTGACAGATTCAGTTATTGGGCAGGACGTCGATTTATTGTATTTGGATAATCCCGTACACTTTCTCTAACTCCAGCAGTATTTTCATCTGGCCTACCACGACGAGGACGTGTTGGTGTTGCCTTATTAATAACAGGACCCGTCTCCTTAAATTTTTTGATTAAGTTACGAAATGTTAATTCTGTAGCCGCTCCATTTTTTCCTAATTTTGTGCGAATTTTTCTTAATGCAACTGTAAATGATCGCTTACTTTCATAAAACAGTTGTACATAAAATATTCGTTGTTGAACTGCTAATCGCGGCTTGCTGACGTTGTATGGTTTGTAGATGACGATCGTTAAACATTGACGCCCAATCTTTCACAGAATACAAATGGCGCGCAATTCAAATCCTATAGTTCCAACTGAGACACCCTATAGTAGTAATAATGCAATGAATAATGTTCCTTTCTCATTTATTATGTCGGTTCCAAAATATTTAAAAAGAGAAATATACTCACAATTTGTGACCAAGTAAACCCCAAAGAAGAATAATAGTGATACCAACATATAAATACAAAAATGTCTTACTTTAAATATGATACTACAACAAATATAAGGTTAGAAATGGGATCAGTGTAGTAATACTAAGGAGACTAATTAAACTAAATAGCAAGTATATAAGTGGAAAAGTGTAGTTTTTCTTAAGACCATTCGAAAGACGCCAATTTTTTATCATTTTTGTAATCTACATAAAGAAATACGTGATCATACAAACAAATATTTAATTCTCGCTCATGAGCCCATCAATTAAATGATTATCGAATTTATATTAACAATCCCTCGTATATTCGGATAGTTTTATTAATAAAGGTATTGGTAAACTTTAAAGGCAACTGTAGCTATGTATATTACGTAGCGTTTACCCCAATTATTAAAACGAATAAAATTACTTCTGTAATAAAATAAATTGCCTATTATCACACACATCTTTGTCTTGATGACGAGAAATAATAAACATTGACTTGTTGATGCAGTTTCTCGAATACTAGGTTTTTGGGTAAGGTAAACACGAAACACAGGAGTAACACCTATCCGTCACGATTATCAAAACAAGTTTTTTTCCAGGGAAACAATAGAAATAATAAATTACTCACCATCTTATGCTCCTCCTTTTCAAATTCTTCGCGACGAAGCTGGCTGCCGAAATTCTGCGCACGACGGATCCAGAATTTTCCGCTTCTTCCGTCACGCTCTCCGGAAATTTATTCTTGCCCGGACCCCCATCGTTGCACTCGACCAGGGTGTTTTCGGACGTGAAAGAAATGCCCTCGTTGTCGTTGTCGATGCTGGACAACAGCAGATCATTACTGAAATCGGATTTATTTTCTCCCGCCAAGAATTCGTCGACAACATCCTCTTGCGTCAAGATATCCGAACTATTTTGCAATATATCATTCTGCGGTTGGTCATCTTGTTTATTTACAATTGTTTGTGGAGCCGTAACACTATCGTCCGTATCGCTGTCTTTGATATGGTCGGCTTTAACCTCGACACCGTTTCTATTAATAGACTCGCAATTATTCTGAAATGTCATTAGCGAATTATCCGCCATTTTCATTGTTATTCAAAATAAATGAGGCAGAAGTTAAGGTAAGAGCGAACGACTTACGGTCACTGTTTCATAATTTGATCAGTACACAAACAGAACTGCACGCATCGTTTTATTCTTACTATACACTGGGCGAGTTGTGTCTGACATTCAGGTTAGTTAGCGCAATTCTTATGTATACATAAGTTACGTCTAAATATTTAGATGTCTGGTGTTTATCGATTGAATACGCATTCAACAACATAATACAGGAATCTGCTAAGCGAACTGGAGAATATAGCGTTAACATTAATGCATCCGCCATCTGTCGGGCGATAGCCAAACGCCATTATTATATGAGGCACGCTGTGAAGTTTTCTTATTTCATTTTCATCCCACGAATTGTACAAACTGGTTCAAGGCTGTATTGCATTAAAGCCTGATTGATTTTACGATTATGAGTGGAATAACTAGGCTATAAAAATTTTCATTTGTTACTGGATATCTGGAATATTGATTATCGCTTACTTGCTGTTACGACGTACATACAGGGTGTTTCTCGTTATTTCGAACTGTTTTAAATCCCATCGACTAGATTACAAGCGCAACGCAGTTTTTTCTGATCGATTTGGTTGACCTAAATGGAATGTTTTATTTTTTCAGTATCACAGTGGCAATTCGTTGAGATAAATTAAGGATTACTTGAAAATTTCATTCTCTGGCATACCGTTATTAAAACATGATAATAAGAAAACCTTGAGAGAATTGTGACCTTTCCAGATTTTATAGGTGATTTTCGGGGATATTATGACTTATCATCAATATCCATTGAATGTAAGAAAATATATCGTAGTGACAGATGACGAAAGTATATTTTGGAACAATTAGATTATATAAAAAATTAAAATAATGATGCCAATATCATGATTTCTGTATATTTAGAATAAATTAATAAAATGGAAGACTACATAAGGAATTACCCATTGTTGAGGATATGGTGTTGAACGGAAATTGATTCTATAAGACTTTTATAATAGTTCTAGTTTATGGTGCATCCTGTTTTCGTATCACATAAATATGTAGATGGAACTACAGCAATTTGAAAAACAGTGTCTGCTGTATGTATAAGCCCAGACTAATAATACGAGAGTTCGGTCAGACATAACAATTAGTTTAACAACTAATATATTTAAATAAAGGTAATAACAATAACATTCTCAAAACTATTTTATTAAAGAAAAAATTGGTACTTAACGGAAATAAAGTATAAACTTTTATCTTAAATACGGTGAAATATTCATCACAACGTAGTTATGATGTGTCAATGACGCTTTAAAACAAAATAGAATCTCAATTGTTCTCAAAGTGAAACAGATATTATAATGTGTGTTTTGGACTCGTCTGCTAAAATTTTCTAAAAAAGAAGGCACGTGGCGTGGCATTAATTGACGATATGCGAAAATCAATTGAGGCGTTTATTTTAGAAACAACATATGTCCAAAATGTTAATTTCTTAAGAAATGAAAAAAACGTACTATCGAGTTTATAATAATTTTTTTAAAAACTTTTATATCATAGTGTGTTGAATATAAGTTTAATAAAGATTTTCTGACTAGTACCTTTAAGAAAAAATATCATGATTTTAAGAAAAAAAAAATAAAACAACTTGGACTTACGTTGTTTTTAAAAGAAAGAAAAAAAAATAAAATAGAAGGAATATTAAGGAATTATAAAAAATGTAACTTTTATTAAATTTTATGTTACAAGAAATAATTAGGATTCATCGCAACCACTACTGTTGTCTTCTTCATCGATTTCTAAGGCGTCATTGCTCTACAGATGATTTTGTCGTGAAAAAATGCCGTCATAAAAGCTTCGATTTATTGCATTTCCTAAATACGGTAAAATATCCCTTAGATTTTTTAGTTTGGCAGATGATATTGGCACAGCTTGCAAATAGCCCGGTGTGAGTTTTATTAAACTAGTTATTTGTATTTTACTTCTGACAATAGAGGATCTCCATGGACCATTATAGGTATCCCTTAACTTCACTACAGCAGTCTCTGCAGTAATTTCGAACATGCGAACTTGTTTTAGAGAAATTGGCGGTTTAGCTGTTTTCAAAAATAGTGATCGGTGGCTAACTCTATGTCAAAAAAACTTTGAGGGGTCCATTTTGACTAAGGAAAATTTAGAGGGTTTACTTCGTGCTGACAATATCACTTTATCCCACTCTTCAGGTATCTCTACTCTTTCCAAATGGTGTTTCATTTTTCAATCAGTGCGAAGTCCTGATCATTTGGGAGATGGAATGGCCCCGAACAGGAAACAGGTACGTAATTTTTTCAAAAATTTTAAGTACATCTACAAGAATAAATAAAAAGTGCAACATAACATAATTCTTGTTTTGCCCGGGACATCCATCACTTAATAGTACAATATTTGTTGTCGTAAAGTTATTATTGTTAAAAAAATGTAACATGGAACATACATCGTTGGCACCTTTTTTCGCTTGTCCTTCAGTGTAGGTGTAAATAAATGCCTCATCTGTACCAAGATTGTGGATACCAAATACGTGATACCATAACTGACGTGAATAAAAAACTGGATTTGATGGAATATGGGGAAGAGATAGATTCTGCATGAAATCAAAGCTAATACAATCGATTTCTCCAGCTTTACCCTGTGCTTTGTATCGTTTTTTCATTGTAAAAAATGCTTCAGCCTTTCTTAAATGAACCTCCTTTTCTATCATTATTTGGACTTTCTCTGCGTCGCTAAGTTTTTGTTGGAGCGAATCACACTGAGCACATGTATCGGATCGTGGGAAGCCAAACTTTTAATTAAAGTTGGTTTTGAATATTTTCCAGTATATTTTATACGGAATATTGAATAGGTATTCAGATCCAAACATGAAATGCATGTCTTTTATGGTTAAACCTTCTGGCAGATAAAAACGAAGAGGGTTTTTGCGTCGTGAATAATGGGACTACCTTGGTTGAAAAGACTTAATATGATAAACTAAGGTGTCTGGATAATCAGTTGACCTTTGCTTGTCTTTTCCTCTTAAATCCCTTGGCGACATACCTCATGTGACTAAGTGGTTTTGGATACGTCTAAGTCTGCCCACAGTTATGCCATGAATGCCCAAAAATGTCTACTTACAGACTTCTATTTCCTTGCCTTCATATCTTACTTTGAATGCATATCCTGCAGAATGTGGTTTCTCAGTACCTACATTTCTATTTCTCGGGCGGCGTCTATTTACTTCTTTTATAGTTATTAGGCCAGACAAATGAGAGTCTTGTTCATTTTTATTGTTCATATTATAAAACTGTTGGAATAAAAACACTTTTGCTTCCCTACTAATATTATCATCACACTTGAGCCGTTTACGTCTATAGAAAAAAAAATTTGTAAGAAAAATATCCAATATTTACATAAAAGCTATTATTTACCTGCAGTTTCTTCCAATAGTGCGTTTTTCTATTAGTCTTCCTTTATGATTAATATGCTTTTCGCCTTTTACTTTGGCCATTTTTATTATACTGGCTTTTGGTGTTTTCTTTAATTTGCGCTCGGGTGCGTACTATGCTCCACTACCACCCGTTACTGCATTCTCCATGCAGAATAGAAGTTGATGCAAATCTGAACAAATCACTTAAAATACAACACACGAGACTAAAAACAGACCCGCCCCATAATGAGACAAGAACGCTACTAAATTTGACAAGTCTCTGCCTGCTTAGTTTATTTTAAAAACAACACTAGTACATAGACTTGTGCAGTTTTTAAAAGAAACGAATAAAATATATGTCGTTTTTACAGAAATACTGATATTTTAGTGGTGAAATATAAAAACTTAAAAAAACTGGATGTACAGCCAAAGGAAGAAAACTGGTCGACCATCCCAAATTTCACGCTTCAATTAACATGCTCTGAAGAAGGTATCTAGTAACAACAAACAGACGATTCAGTGTAAAATAAATTATGGTACTATGGAGGCAAACCATTGGAAAAAATATTTCTGTATCCACTAAACGCTCAATAAAGAAAATAGCATACAAATTCTACAAGGTAAAGTTTGATTATTTACATTTTACTTTTGAACTTACCGGTTTCTCCTTCACGCAAAAGAGAAACCGCTATTAACAAAACGATAGGCCAGAGAACATTGGCACGGGAACAGTGGCGCCAGGTAATTTGGAGTGATGAATCCAAATTTGCAATCTGTTTGGGTGATACCAGAAAATGTGTGCTGAGAAACAGGAAACCTATCATCTTGACAGTTTGGTTAGGAAAGTGAAGTTCCCTGCGTCTGTTATGATCCAGGGGTATATGAGTGGTATGGGCGTAGGAAGAATGGATTTCATAGATAGTACTGATAACAGAAAAATATAAACAAATTTTGGCAGACAGTTTATTGCCGTCGATACCAATACGTCAAGGCACTGACGCACAGTACATTCTCCAGCAGGATGGTACTGCGTGTCACAACAAAAACTGTTAAAGCTTGGTTGACAGAATATAATGTCCCTATTATGGAATGGCCCTGTAGTAGTCCAGCTCTCTCACCAATAGAAACATTGTAGCATAAAATGAAGAAACAATTGCGCAAACATCCAGCTCGTTCAGTTAACGATCCACGCACCAAATTGCAAGAAATTTGGGACAGCGTGCTTCCTGAAGAGTGCACTAACCTGGTAGATACAATGCCTGCCAGAATTAAAGCTGTTCTTGTTAATAAAGGTGATGTAACACAGTTTTGATGAAGCGGCCGAACTATTCTAAACCGCGAATCTTAATGTTTTTTATTAACAAACATGTCACTGACACATCATAACATAGTAATATTTCATCGTATTTAAGTTAAAAGTATATACTTTGTTTCTGTTACCAATAAAGTTTAATAAGACAGTTTTGGAAGTGTTATTACATTTATTTAAATATATTAGTTGTAAAATTATGCCTGACCGAACTATTATGAGCCTTGGCTCGTATTGCTTGTCGTGGGTGTTGGACCAAATAAAGATACTGTTTGTAACGGATGCACCAGCACATATGTAGAAAGCTCGCTGCAATTAATAATAATATATAGCAAATTTATTCAAGTACGATATAATATTATACGCATCACAAGTTTTGCTTCTAGTTTCCATCGTATGGTCTAAGAAACTGAAAGAATTGTTGGTAAAGATAAGTAGGTACAAAGTAAATACTTCCCAGTGCCTTGCTAGACGATATGGATGATTGATTGAGCATTTTTAGGCTCAAGGCTCCAAAGTTGTTCACCTTAATCAAAGATCATTTGGGGCTTATTAAGAAATTGAATTTAATGTAATTCTAACTTTTATGGAGCACAAATACCTTATATAACAATAAAAACTGTATAAATGTATCCAGAAATTAAAAAAGTAACCGAGTTCAAATGATTTTTAATGTCAAGAATAGGAACAAGTCTCAAAACTGCGATATTATACCGCCCACGAGGTGCGCAGTAAATAACCTGGTCTTTAACTCAGTCGCATTAAGGCATTTGCAGAAAGAATATTGAGTAATGTGAATGTACACAGAGTTCTATCTGGCTGCGCGTAAAGTGCATCTCTTTCTCTTTCTTCTACGAATACATAGAAATCTCACACTTTTCCTATTCTTGACAAGCTGTAAAATTAATAACGCCGAACTTTTATTTTATTTTTTGACAATTTTTTTGTGGTATCTATCTATAAAAGGAAACTATGTTAAAGGAAATTTTTAGATAGCTGACATAACTAAATTTCATTCAAGGAGAGTGCAAACAACATATAAAGCGTTTCCTCAAATTTAATGTCAATTATGAACCTTACTTGTTACGTCACTGGTAGTGAGTTTTGTAGTTGTTATTTTTTTTATCTATTGTCTTTTCCAGAATTCTAGACACTAGAAAACACATTTTACAACACTTATAACTATGATAGAAAAATATAAACAGGTTTTTTACATGTATTAATTAATAAATAATTACTTTCATTAAAATACTACTTAAAAAAATTAAATTATTTTCAAATAAAAAATAACGACTTTCATTAATAACATTATTTATTAAATTAAACATTTCTAATTAACGTGTAATATGTAAAATTGATTTTCTATTAAGTCAGTAAGATATTATAGACTTGATATTGGGATACAAATTTGTCAATAGGAATATAGTTCATAGATTAAGAAAAAAGAACTATTTTTCCAAACAAAAGATTTATTGTTACTTGAACAAAAGACATATTTTAACAGAATGAAGTAAATATCAAAGAAATTATACGTATTTGTATATTGATAAAAAAAAAGTTAATTAAAAAGTAAGGATAATAGAGAATAGAAGATGCCATTTATATCTTTTTTAAACCTTACATACTTATATACTAAGTGTGCCTGATTTCCAGATATATTTCCATGCTATAAATATTTCGAACGTTAAGTCGAGAGTTTAAATAGCTTTAGAATATTTTCATCTTATGACTGT
This sequence comes from Rosalia funebris, assembly GCA_037954035.1. Lineage (NCBI taxonomy): Eukaryota > Metazoa > Arthropoda > Insecta > Coleoptera > Cerambycidae > Rosalia > Rosalia funebris. Next base: position 10,733,496 of record JAZFAV010000022.1, read on the forward strand.
TATAATAATGTATGACAGTTTGTCATTATTTCTGTATTCTTGGCGATATTTTGTACTCCAAATGAACTAATTTGTCCTCAGGTTTTTGAGGGCTATAGAAGGACTAATAATGATGTTCAATGTGTCTATAGTATTTTCGTTTATAAACTGTTAGATATGTCTGCAAGCTCACTAGATATGAGAAATCAGGTAAGCCTTACTTCTATCTTCTATGTAGAATCAGGTGGTATATCAAAATGATGGCTACCCATCATAGCAGTTCTTAAATGAATAGTTTCGAAATACATAGTTGAATAGGATGAGGATCAACACCGTGGTCTCCTAGATTCCCCGACCTAAGACCTGTTGATTGCTAGATTTCTAGTGTTTAATTTATGGAAGTAAGACATTACTTTGCATTCATATTCAACGTCAGACGATATGCTTCCCACCAAGATGACATGACGTCTTGTTGGCACATTCTTAAAGACGTATACAATGGAAATATAACTTCCAAATATAATTTAACGTCACCTGCAACAATTTCTCACATGCCACATTAGGTAGATCGTTGATAAACATTGATAAATAGGAATAATAGAGGTCCTAAATTAGAACCTTGGGGTGCGCCGGAAGATGGCTCTCAAAATGATGATTGCAATGCTCGTTACCGTCTTTCCATGAGATAATTTTTGAATGAACAATTTCCAAACAAATGGATAGGAAGAAATGGCTCAATATTTGTGGTCTCCTAGGCTCTCGGATCTAATACTAGTACATATCTAGGGGCGTATGAAAGAACTGAATGTTTATGAAGTTAAAATTACATATGCAAGTACATATGCATTATATGTACATATATAATTCTGTTGTTTACGTGAACAAGTTTTAATGCTGCTCTCAGTTATCCTTCTTCTTGACACAAGTAATTAAATCATATGCCGATTGTGTTTTAAAACTGTTTGAACTCTTCTTGATTTATCATTATTTTATAAGACAAGGCGTCTAGTTCGATTTTATTTCCCGGTCGTACATCTAGACGTTTTGTGTCTTTTTTCCTGCCCAATTCCAAAAGAATAAGCATTATAGATACGTAAAAGAATGATTGGGATGGGTCAAATCGATTGTCAACAACGATTTTCCTTTTTCTCCATAATACTACGTCCTTTTCTTGCTTTTTATTTTAAATTGTAATCTTGGATCATCATGGATGCGAGTGATGCGTCGCATCCCTTAGTCGCATTCTTAATTAAAATTAGCAAATTAGTGTTATTTAAAAGTTAAATCGATTTATATAATAGTTAAATCGATACCATCAACTTTTTTATTTCAAATCGGCTGTGAAGGCGCCCGAAATGATTGGACTCCCGCATTACTTGATGCAGTGCTGAAATGCGATGGTCCACGTTACATCCAAACTACGCGTTAGATGGGCGAAAAGTCAGTGATCTTACGCAGTCAACAGTGGAACCTCGAGTGGGTTTTGTCTTTATTTCCGGACTCAGTTATGCGATTATGTGAACGCATCTTGGCGACTGTCACCATAACATAAGGACGATTTGGAAGCGCTGTTTCAGGTAATTGTGGAAAATGAAAATGAGGAATGGGATCGAGAAACCGTTATATGTGCTGGAGACATTTTAACTTTATTGCGCGACTTTGATTTTAATTTTTTCAGCAATATTCCCACATTCCAAGAGTCTGTTTAAAATTCTATAGACAAAAATATCAGATATTAGTTACTGCAATAAAAAGATCGCCGATTTCGAATCACATATTCAAAAAATGAGAAACGAGTTTAGTGACATTTGGAACCGTATGGACAGATTTGTGTTAGGAAATCAACCGCCAAGTAAAAGAATACGTTTGGATTTAATTCCTGAAGAAGATAAGAAAAGCACCTATGCACGATTGTTTTATGAAATTTTGGACGTTATTACTTTGAATATTAGTGAACGGTTTAGTGAAATTTCTAAACTGAAATTCTTAAATCTAGATTCCACACAATTTACTTCATTTGTGAAACGTTTTCCTGACGAACCATTTTCTTCTTTAGTAGATACATATGGAACATTCTTTGACGCAAATTGTTTAAGAAGTGAAATTTCAGTGATTTATAGTAATCCCGATATGGAAAAGGACACTGTGTTTGGGCTTCACCAATATATTATGTCTCTTCAATTATCTTCTGTTTTTCCTGAGTCATCAAAATTGTGTCGTTTAATTTTGACTATTCCTGCCACAAGTAGATCCGCGGAAAGTTCATGTTCATGTTTAAAGAGAATAAAGACTTATCTGCGAAATTCTCAAAAACACGAAAGACTGTCAGCTTTAGCATTAATAGATATTGAAAGTGCCTTGTTAGAAGATATGAAATCGTCTCCAACATTTGAAGAAACAGTGATAGACGTTTTAGCTGGACAAACAAAAATCGAAGAATTGATCTTCATTTTAAAAATTATGATATATACCTCGGCATAATCATTTTAGGTTAGTGTCTTTTTTTTATTTTTACCATTTTCATATGACTATACATCTGACTATACATCTTCCCCTTATAATATTTTTATAACTTCCCTAGGTTCTTTTCTCACGCAACGCCCCTGTTCCAAAGCGGACACCTTATTGTTATTAGAAGTAAATGCCTGTTTCCCTAAACATTCTGTGGAGTTTCGCTTATATTTAAGTAATTTACTTTTCATTATGAGACTTATTTCATTATTCGATATAAATATGAAATAAATAATAGTTTTGCTAATTGTATACAAGAAGTGTTCCTGGGCAAATGCTTGCGAAACTTTTCCTACCCCCCTATTTTCGAGGGTGCTGGAGACGAATCTGGCTTCAGTTTCATCCGCTCGGACACGGTTTTCGAGAAAATGAATTTTCCACTTTTCCGCATGAGGCCATTTTTTCTATCTAATAACTTTCACTTCACACTACATAGATAGCTAATATTAATACCAATAGATGCTACAACACTTCCTTTACATAGATTATATATTAAACCGTCATAAAACCTATTATAAACTTTCGATGTTTAGTTACTTCAAATGTATACAATGACTTGCAGTTGGCGTCGTCCATTGTAATCGTACGCCCTCCATGTCGCTCGATGAAACTACATACATACAGAGAGGCTCCAAAAGCTAACTTTGAATATTAACAACTAAATACGCGGTTATTTTGAAGGATACTAACCTAACCTAACCTGACTGTCTACTTATTATGGTTAGGTTAGGTTATGTTAGTATCCTTCAAAATAACAGCGTATTTAGTTGTTAATATTCAAAGTTAGCTTTTGGAGCCTCTCTGTATGTGTGTAGTTGTGTGTAGATGTAGATGTTGTGTGTAGATGTATATCTTGTAAATCCTACGTTAAGTGAGATATTTGAAATAGGGACAATATTCTGTTGATTTAAACAACAATCATCAACTTCAGTAACATATAAGTCGGAAATCGAGAAAGGAACCACCAAACCGCGAAGCGGTTATCAAAGTACTTCCCAAATAGCACAGCTATTACATAATCGCTCTAGGAAACAACTACTCCTCGGGTTAAAGCCCCGCCAGGCATTGAATTATACCCAGAAGCGATCCTCGGCCCCTTTCTCGTGTTTCTGCACCATCAGATAAGGTTTCAAAATCATCAACTTAACAACTTTTGTTTTTTCGAAGATTTACATTATAGTACCTGTTTATTTATATTTTGAATAGCGCGGATAGCTGCCAGGCTACCGTGAGATGGCGCAGCCTATTCATCTCATACGAATCGCACGTGGCCTTCCGCCGTAGTGAACTATTTTCTATGCTCGATGAAAAAACAATAACGCATGATAGAACTCACTTACAACTTTTTCTGTTACACGTATCAAATGCAGACATTGTCTTATACAATATAGTCCAATCAATAGGGCATGACCCGGTCACTAATTGTAAACAGCAAAAAAAAATTGAGCATATAGAAAATAAAATTTTAAGAAACTTACCGTCTTTTGGTCTCAAAATGGCGGCCGCTAACATAACCTAAAAAATTCGCAAAAGTCAAAAAACCGATTTTTCGCGAATAAAGAAGAAAGTTGTGCACGGATTGGAAAAAGTTAAATAAGAGTGTTGTAGATAATGAAAAAATCTTTCGATTCAATTTTTGCGAGCTCGAATCGATTCATTACTTTTCGAGATATATCGAAAAAACCGTTGAAAATTGCGTTTTTCTGCTTTTGCTCTAAAAATAACAATATTTGATGATAATATTAATAATTTCAGAAAATGCAGTCCTAAGTGAAACGAAAACAGTTATAAAAAAAATTTTTTTTTTTTCAAAGTTATAGCTGTTTTCGTAAAAAAAGGTGTTTTTGTAAAACGGCTTTTCCATAGAAACGTATGGTCCTACAAACTTGTTCGAGGGCTTATTTTCTTCGTTAGGAGTTGTACTACAAATATATTTTTAGCAACAATCGCTTTTTTAATTTTTTTATATAAAATATCGTGTTTGAAAATGACGTAATTTTCGTACATCGGTTTTTTGGCAATAAATTCTTGTAATAAAACCGATGTACGAAAATCACGTCATTATGAGAAATAATGAAAAGTTTTGCTGATACGTTAATTTTGTTCAGGAGTGTATTGGCTTTTATTTTACATTTTTATTGTGAACAGTCCCAGACCCCAACAATAATCGGCCATCATGTGACGATTCCATCTTCCTTGTCTATGCAAAAAAATTATCTAAGTGACTATGTAATAAATGTACTTTAATTCTCATTTTGGGTCTCATTTTTTCAAAACATTTTAGCATCTTTATGTGCTGTCCTTGTCCCTTATTTGTCTTGTGATTTCCCAAAAAATTGCGAATTACAAATAGATAACTAAAACATACATCAGATTCTACACCGATCATATATCTGTTAAAATTTGGATCTTTTACCTGTTTTTGAATTTGACTCAAAAATCTCTGCTTTTAATTTTTCCATACTCTGCTGAAAATGCTTGGTGAATGTATTTAAAACAATCACCTGACTTGTCCGGCGCTTTTACAATATGTTTCATTAAACCTAGTTTGATGTAAAGAGTGGCAGCATTAATATTTCTCTCTTTATTAATTCTCTCGTAAACAATGTTGGCTTTCTCAGCGGTCATAACGTCTCTTAGTGGGCTTTCAGACCAAAGATGCATGCCACTTGCGACTTGCTACCTGGAAGCAGGAAGCACGTCGCATCACGCGTCTTCCCATGGTACTTTCACACCAAACTCGCACAGCATGCTGCTACACGAAAATCCTAGCAATTGTTTGGGCTCAGTTGAAGTTGTATTCTTAAAATGTCGTCGGAAGGAGACGATATTGCGTTAATTGCTGCGGCTATTGCAAGGAGGAGAAAGAAGATAAGAAGGAGGTTATGGGTTCATCCATACTTATGAGATAATGCTGATACACACAGTGCGTTTGTTGTCTCCCGGCAGCTACAAATGCATCCTGAGAAATTCCAGAACTTCCAGAACTTCTGTAGGATGGAAAGAGAAACATTCAACAAGCTTGTTGAATTAATGAAACCATCAATATAGTTACAGGATACAAATTATCGTAGAGCTGTTACTGTGAAGGAAAGGCCGCTAATATTTTTGAGGTAAGTAAATGCATAAAAATAAAAAATAAAATAAAAACGGTAGTCAAATCGAGGTCAAATACTGGTTTATTTAGGTGCTTAAAAAAGAAATCGTTTAATTTTTGCAAATAGGCATATAATTAGACTCTAGTAAAACGAGTACGCCGAAGCCGAAGTTATGCCAACTGTGAAAGCCGATAGCAGGAAGAATTCTTCTCCCGTATTGGAATAACTGAGATGATTTTCTGATGGAAATAAAATTACATATGAATTTCTTGAGAAACACCGCTACTGAACTGGAATTGCTCAACGTTCCATATGTCGCACACGTTACTAACATTTTACCGCTCTGCTACTATGCATCGCGGACAAAAGGGCCTTTGCAATACACTTCAGTAGTGCAGCATTTGGGTTTTATTGTCAAACTGAAACGACTTTTCTTACGTATTTCAAGAGAGCAACTGAATATAGTTCCTGGGCGTTTAAATTGCTTCATTTTTGTCTATTTTCAACAAAGAGTCTTTAACTAAAGTCCTCTTTACGATAATCCATATGTTTGCAGTTTCTTTATTGTAGTAATTAATATGGAATAGTTACTATTAATGTTACTGGACAGAGCAATGCTTGTGAAAGACACACGACGTTGTATAGCGAATTGGTTAAGTTCATGGTTGAATGTAATATCACGTGGACCCAACTAGACAATCCTAGTTTTAAATACTTTATAGAGAAATGTTTAAATGGGGAATTTGGCAAAGCTTCTTCTTCTTTTTGTACTACCATATCCTCATTGGACGTTGGTTATCACTAACGCCCATGTGACCTTATTAATAGTCGCTCTGAATAATTTGGCTGAAGTTTTGCCGGTCCATTGTCTTAGGCTTTTGAGCCATGATATACGTCGTCTTCAGGGCCCCCTTCTGTAATTAATATTTTCTTGCATAATAAGTGTTAACATGTTATATTTACTATTTCTTATAATATGACCAAAATATTTCAATTTTCTTTCTTTGACCGCTTTTAGTACTGTTGGTTGTCGTCCTATTCTATTTAATACCTCTTCATTTGTAACACGATATGCCCAAAATATTCGTATCATTCTCCGATAACACCACATTTCAAATGCTGTTATTTTTTTTTTGCAAGAAGTATCCGTCAGCGTCCATGCTTCAACGCCATACAAGAGAACGGAAGACACAGCATTTGAGAACTCGTAATCTAGTTTGTACGTTTAAGCGAATATTACAAAGGATGTTTTTCATTTTATAGATAATGCTTCTCGATTTCTCAAAATGAATACGGATTTCGCGTGAGTGGTCCTATTTTTCGTTGAGTGTACAGCCCAAGTACGAGAAGTTTTGTATCCTTTCCAAAATTTCTCTAAGCTTCTGTCGAAACCACAATTGCTTGCGGCTTGCAAGTGGAGAATGTAATTATAGTAGAAACGAGCGACATAACAGACAGATGAATTTTCATAGTGGATGCTATAAACGTTGTTTCGGACTTTCACTTCGGCAGTATGTTTTTCAATTGGAGGAAGATACTGGGAAGGCTATAAAGAAAAAAATTTACTGCAGTTTTGAATAACAACCCGAAGTTTTCTACTATAGCAGTTATAGTAGATATTTTACAGCAGAAAGAAGTTCATGTGTTTAATCCAGAAATCAATATGAGGGCTCTACAATATTATTCATATTTGCGATATGCTCCGTTGACTTCCGTTGATGTAGAATGGTCATTTTCACATTATAAATGGATATTTACTGACAGACGTCGCTCGTTCACTGCCGAACATTTAGGGCAGCTACTAATAATATGCTCATATGATCGATCATACGCGTAAAAGTAGTGTTAGGCGTGTGGTGATGTTACCTGGCAGAACTGCTGTGTTGTTCAGATCATTTTGACAATACGGTGACGTGATGACTTGCCCTGCACCTGGACCTGACTACGCATTTTTAGGAAAACAGCTGCTGTTCGCTGCTGTTCGCTGCTGTTCGCTGGTGTTCGATTCTGTTCGCTTCTGTTCGCTTCTGTTTGCTCCTGTTCGCTGCTGTTCGCCTGTGTTCGCTTGTGTTCGCTCCTGTTCGCTGGTGTTCGCTTCTGTTCGGTTCTGTTCGCTTCTGTTCGTTTGTGTTCGTTTGTGTTCGCTGGTGTTCGCTTCTGTTCGCTGCTGTTCGTTGCTGTTCGCTGCTGTTCGCTGGTGTTCGATTCTGTTCGCTTCTGTTCGCTGATGTTCGCTGCTGTTCGCTGGTGTTCGCTTCTGTTCGCTTCTGTTTGCTCCTGTTCGCTGCTGTTCGCTGGTGTTCGCTTCTGTTCGCTTCTGTTTGCTCCTGTTCGCTGCTGTTCGCTTGTGTTCGCCTGTGTTCGTTTGTGTTCGCTTGTGTTCGCTCCTGTTCGCTGGTGTTCGCTTCTGTTCGGTTCTGTTCGCTTCTGTTCGTTTGTGTTCGCTGGTGTTCGCTTCTGTTCGCTGCTGTTCGCTGGTGTTCGATTCTGTTCGATTCTGTTCGCTTCTGTTCGCTGCTGTTCGCTGGTGTTCGCTTCTGTTCGTTTGTGTTCGCTGGTGTTCGCTGGTGTTCGCTGGTGTTCGCTGCTGTTCGCTTCTGTTCGCTCCTGTTCGCTGGTGTTCGCTTGTGTTCGCTTGTGTTCGCTGGTGTTCGCTGGTGTTCGCTGGTGTTCGCTTGTGTTCGCTTGTGTTCGTTTGTGTTCGCTTGTGTTCGCTTGTGTTCGTTTGTGTTCGCTTGTGTTCGCTTGTGTTCGCTGGTGTTCGCTTGTGTTCGCTGATGTTCGCTTGTGTTCGCTGGTGTTCGCTGCTGTTCGCTGCTGTTCGCTTCTGTTCGCTTGTGTTCGCTGCTGTTCGCTGGTGTTCGATTCTGTTTGCTCCTGTTCGCTGGTGTTCGCTTGTGTTCGCTTGTGTTCGCTGGTGTTCGCTGATGTTCGCTGCTGTTCGCTTCTGTTCGCTGCTGTTCGCTTCTGTTCGATTCTGTTCGCTGCTGTTCGCTGCTGTTCGCTGGTGTTCGCTTCTGTTCGCTGGTGTTCGCTGCTGTTCGCTTCTGTTCGCTCCTGTTCGCTGGTGTTCGCTTCTGTTCGCTTCTGTTCGCTTGTGTTCGCTGCTGTTCGCTGGTGTTCGATTCTGTTCGCTGATGTTCGCTGGTGTTCGCTTCTGTTTGCTCCTGTTCGCTTGTGTTCGCCTGTGTTCGTTTGTGTTCGCTTGTGTTCGCTGGTGTTCGTTTGTGTTCGCTTGTGTTCGCTCCTGTTCGCTGGTGTTCGCTTCTGTTCGGTTCTGTTCGCTTCTGTTCGTTTGTGTTCGCTTGTGCTCGCTGGTGTTCGCTGGTGTTCGCTGGTGTTCGCTTCTGTTCGCTGCTGATCGCTTCTGTTCACTACTGTCCGGTTGTGTTCGCTTGTGTTCGTTGCTGTTCGCTGCTGTTCGCTTGTGTTCGCTTGTGTTCGTTTGTGTTCGCTGGTGTTCGCTGGTGTTCGCTGCTGTTCGTTTCTGTTCGCTGGTGTTCGCTTCTGTTCGCTGGTGTTCGCTGGTGTTCGCTGGTGTTCGCTTGTGTTCGTTTGTGTTCGCTGCTGTTCGCTTGTGTTCGCTTGTGTTCGTTTGTGTTCGCTGGTGTTCGCTGGTGTTCGCTGGTGTTCGCTTGTGTTCGTTTGTGTTCGCTGGTGTTCGCTGGTGTTCGCTTCTGTTCGTTTCTGTTCGCTGGTGTTCGCTTGTGTTCGCTGGTGTTCACTGGTGTTCGCTGGTGTTCGCTGCTGATCGCTTCTGTTCACTACTGTTCGGTTGTGTTCGTTGCTGTTCGCTGCTGTTCGCTGGTGTTCGCTTGTGTTCGTTTGTGTTCGCTGGTGTTCGCTGGTGTTCGCTTCTGTTCGTTTCTGTTCGCTGGTGTTCGCTTGTGTTCGCTGGTGTTCACTGGTGTTCGCTGGTGTTCGCTGCTGATCGCTTCTGTTCACTACTGTTCGGTTGTGTTCGTTGCTGTTCGCTGCTGTTCGCTTGTGTTCGCTTGTGTTCGTTTGTGTTCGCTGGTGTTCGCTGGTGTTCGCTGGTGTTCGCTTGTGTTCGCTTGTGTTCGTTTGTGTTCGCTTGTGTTCGTTTGTGTTCGCTTGTGTTCGCTGGTGTTCGCTGGTGTTCGCTTGGGTTCGCTTGTGTTCGCTTGTGTTCGCTGGTGTTCGCTGGTGTTCGCTGCTGATCGCTTCTGTTCACTACTGTTCGGTTGTGTTCGTTGCTGTTCGCTGCTGTTCGCTGGTGTTCGCTTGTGTTCGTTTGTGTTCGCTGGTGTTCGCTGGTGTTCGCTTCTGTTCGCTTGTGTTCGCTGGTGTTCGCTTGTGTTCGCTGGTGTTCGCTGGTGTTCGTTGCTGTTCGTTTCTGTTCGCTGCTGTTCGATTCTGTTCACTTCTGTTCGCTGCTGTTCGCTGGTGTTCGCTTCTGTTCGCTGGTGTTCGCTGGTGTTCGCTCCTGTTCGCTGGTGTTCGCTTCTGTTCGCTTGTGTTCGCTGGTGTTCGCTGGTGTTCGCTTGTGTTCGCTTGTGTTCGCTTGTGTTCGCTGGTGTTCGCTGGTGTTCGCTTGTGTTCGCTTGTGTTCGCTTGTGTTCGCTGGTGTTCGCTGCTGTTCGTTTCTGTTCGCTGGTGTTCGCTTCTGTTCGCTGGTGTTCGCTGGTGTTCGCTGGTGTTCGCTTCTGTTCGTTTCTGTTCGCTGGTGTTCGCTTGTGTTCGCTGATGTTCACTGGTGTTCGCTGGTGTTCGCTGCTGATCGCTTCTGTTCACTACTGTTCGGTTGTGTTCGTTGCTGTTCGCTGCTGTTCGCTTGTGTTCGCTTGTGTTCGTTTGTGTTCGCTGGTGTTCGCTGGTGTTCGCTGGTGTTCGCTTGTGTTCGCTTGTGTTCGTTTGTGTTCGCTTGTGTTCGTTTGTGTTCGCTTGTGTTCGCTGGTGTTCGCTGGTGTTCGCTTGGGTTCGCTTGTGTTCGCTTGTGTTCGCTGGTGTTCGCTGGTGTTCGCTTCTGTTCGTTTCTGTTCGCTGGTGTTCGCTTGTGTTCGCTTGTGTTCGCTGGTGTTCGCTGGTGTTCGCTTCTGTTCGCTGCTGATCGCTTCTGTTCACTACTGTTCGGTTGTGTTCGCTTGTGTTCGTTGCTGTTCGCTGCTGTTCGCTTGTGTTCGCTTGTGTTCGTTTGTGTTCGCTGGTGTTCGCTGGTGTTCGCTGGTGTTCGCTTGTGTTCGTTTGTGTTCGCTGGTGTTCGCTGGTGTTCGCTTCTGTTCGTTTCTGTTCGCTGGTGTTCGCTTGTGTTCGCTGGTGTTCACTGGTGTTCGCTGGTGTTCGCTGCTGATCGCTTCTGTTCACTACTGTTCGGTTGTGTTCGTTGCTGTTCGCTGCTGTTCGCTGGTGTTCGCTTGTGTTCGTTTGTGTTCGCTGGTGTTCGCTGGTGTTCGCTTCTGTTCGCTTGTGTTCGCTGGTGTTCGCTGGTGTTCGCTTGTGTTCGCTTGTGTTCGCTGGTGTTCGCTGGTGTTCGCTTCTGTTCGTTTCTGTTCGCTGGTGTTCGCTTGTGTTCGCTTGTGTTCGCTGGTGTTCGCTGGTGTTCGCTTCTGTTCGCTGCTGATCGCTTCTGTTCACTACTGTTCGGTTGTGTTCGCTTGTGTTCGTTGCTGTTCGCTGCTGTTCGCTTGTGTTCGCTTGTGTTCGTTTGTGTTCGCTGGTGTTCGCTGGTGTTCGCTTGTGTTCGTTTGTGTTCGCTGGTGTTCGCTGGTGTTCGCTTCTGTTCGTTTCTGTTCGCTGGTGTTCGCTTGTGTTCGCTGGTGTTCACTGGTGTTCGCTGGTGTTCGCTGCTGATCGCTTCTGTTCACTACTGTTCGGTTGTGTTCGTTGCTGTTCGCTGCTGTTCGCTGGTGTTCGCTTGTGTTCGTTTGTGTTCGCTGGTGTTCGCTGGTGTTCGCTTCTGTTCGCTGGTGTTCGCTGGTGTTCGCTTGTGTTCGCTGGTGTTCGCTGGTGTTCGTTGCTGTTCGTTTCTGTTCGCTGCTGTTCGATTCTGTTCGCTTCTGTTCGCTGCTGTTCGCTGGTGTTCGCTTCTGTTCGCTGGTGTTCGCTGCTGTTCGCTTCTGTTCGCTCCTGTTCGCTGGTGTTCGCTTCTGTTCGCTTGTGTTCGCTGGTGTTCGCTGGTGTTCGCTTGTGTTCGCTTGTGTTCGCTTGTGTTCGCTGGTGTTCGCTGGTGTTCGCTTGTGTTCGCTTGTGTTCGCTTGTGTTCGCTGGTGTTCGCTGGTGTTCGCTGCTGTTCGTTTCTGTTCGCTGGTGTTCGCTTCTGTTCGCTGGTGTTCGCTGGTGTTCGCTGGTGTTCGCTGGTGTTCGCTGGTGTTCGCTGGTGTTCGCTGGTGTTCGCTGGTGTTCGCTGGTGTTCGCTGGTGTTCGCTGCTGTTCGTTTCTGTTCGCTGGTGTTCGCTGGTGTTCGCTGGTGTTCGCTGGTGTTCGCTGGTGTTCGCTGGTGTTCGCTTGTGTTCGCTTGTGTTCGTTTGTGTTCGCTGGTGTTCGCTGGTGTTCGCTTCTGTTCGTTTCTGTTCGCTGGTGTTCGCTTGTGTTCGGTGGTGTTCACTGGTGTTCGCTGGTGTTCGCTGCTGATCGCTTCTGTTCACTACTGTTCGGTTGTGTTCGTTGCTGTTCGCTGCTGTTCGCTGGTGTTCGCTTGTGTTCGTTTGTGTTCGCTGGTGTTCGCTGGTGTTCGCTGGTGTTCGCTTGTGTTCGCTGGTGTTCGCTGGTGTTCGTTGCTGTTCGTTTCTGTTCGCTGCTGTTCGATTCTGTTCGCTTCTGTTCGCTGCTGTTCGCTGGTGTTCGCTTCTGTTCGCTGGTGTTCGCTGCTGTTCGCTTCTGTTCGCTCCTGTTCGCTGGTGTTCGCTCCTGTTCGCTGGTGTTCGCTTCTGTTCGCTTGTGTTCGCTGGTGTTCGCTGGTGTTCGCTTGTGTTCGCTTGTGTTCGCTTGTGTTCGCTGGTGTTCGCTGGTGTTCGCTTGTGTTCGCTTGTGTTCGCTTGTGTTCGCTGGTGTTCGCTGGTGTTCGCTGGTGTTCGCTTGTGTTCGCTGGTGTTCGCTGCTGTTCGCTGCTGTTCGCTTCTGTTCGCTTCTGTTCGCTTGTGTTCGCTTGTGTTCGCTGCTGTTCGCTGCTGTTCGCTGGTGTTCGATTCTGTTCGCTTCTGTTCGCTGATGTTCGCTGGTGTTCGCTTCTGTTTGCTCCTGTTCGCTGCTGTTCGCTTGTGTTCGCCTGTGTTCGTTTGTGTTCGCTGGTGTTCGTTTGTGTTCGCTGGTGTTCGCTCCTGTTCGCTGGTGTTCGCTTCTGTTCGGTTCTGTTCGCTTCTGTTCGTTTGTGTTCGCTTGTGTTCGCTGGTGTTCGCTGGTGTTCGCTTCTGTTCGCTGCTGATCGCTTCTGTTCACTACTGTTCGGTTGTGTTCGCTTGTGTTCGTTGCTGTTCGCTGCTGTTCGCTGCTGTTCGCTTGTGTTCGCTTGTGTTCGTTTGTGTTCGCTGGTGTTCGCTTGTGTTCGCTTGTGTTCGTTTGTGTTCGCTGGTGTTCGCTTCTGTTCGTTTCTGTTCGCTGGTGTTCGCTGGTGTTCGCTTGTGTTCGCTTGTGTTCGCTGGTGTTCGCTGGTGTTCGCTTCTGTTCGCTGCTGATCGCTTCTGTTCACTACTGTTCGGTTGTGTTCGCTTGTGTTCGTTGCTGTTCGCTGCTGTTCGCTTGTGTTCGCTTGTGTTCGCTTGTGTTCGTTTGTGTTCGCTGGTGTTCGCTGGTGTTCGCTGGTGTTCGCTTGTGTTCGCTTGTGTTCGTTTGTGTTCGCTGGTGTTCGCTGGTGTTCGCTGGTGTTCGCTTCTGTTCGTTTCTGTTCGCTGGTGTTCGCTTGTGTTCGCTGGTGTTCACTGGTGTTCGCTGGTGTTCGCTGCTGATCGCTTCTGTTCACTACTGTTCGGTTGTGTTCGTTGCTGTTCGCTGCTGTTCGCTTGTGTTCGCTTGTGTTCGTTTGTGTTCGCTGGTGTTCGCTGGTGTTCGCTGGTGTTCGCTTGTGTTCGCTTGTGTTCGTTTGTGTTCGCTTGTGTTCGTTTGTGTTCGCTTGTGTTCGCTGGTGTTCGCTGGTGTTCGCTTGGGTTCGCTTGTGTTCGCTTGTGTTCGCTGGTGTTCGCTGGTGTTCGCTTCTGTTCGTTTCTGTTCGCTGGTGTTCGCTTGTGTTCGCTTGTGTTCGCTGGTGTTCGCTGGTGTTCGCTTCTGTTCGCTGCTGATCGCTTCTGTTCACTACTGTTCGGTTGTGTTCGCTTGTGTTCGTTGCTGTTCGCTGCTGTTCGCTTGTGTTCGCTTGTGTTCGTTTGTGTTCGCTGGTGTTCGCTGGTGTTCGCTGGTGTTCGCTTGTGTTCGTTTGTGTTCGCTGGTGTTCGCTGGTGTTCGCTTCTGTTCGTTTCTGTTCGCTGGTGTTCGCTTGTGTTCGCTGGTGTTCACTGGTGTTCGCTGGTGTTCGCTGCTGATCGCTTCTGTTCACTACTGTTCGGTTGTGTTCGTTGCTGTTCGCTGCTGTTCGCTGGTGTTCGCTTGTGTTCGTTTGTGTTCGCTGGTGTTCGCTGGTGTTCGCTTCTGTTCGCTTGTGTTCGCTGGTGTTCGCTGGTGTTCGCTTGTGTTCGCTGGTGTTCGCTGGTGTTCGTTGCTGTTCGTTTCTGTTCGCTGCTGTTCGATTCTGTTCGCTTCTGTTCGCTGCTGTTCGCTGGTGTTCGCTTCTGTTCGCTGGTGTTCGCTGCTGTTCGCTTCTGTTCGCTCCTGTTCGCTGGTGTTCGCTCCTGTTCGCTGGTGTTCGCTTCTGTTCGCTTGTGTTCGCTGGTGTTCGCTGGTGTTCGCTTGTGTTCGCTTGTGTTCGCTGGTGTTCGCTGGTGTTCGCTTGTGTTCGCTTGTGTTCGCTTGTGTTCGCTGGTGTTCGCTGCTGTTCGTTTCTGTTCGCTGGTGTTCGCTTCTGTTCGCTGGTGTTCGCTGGTGTTCGCTGGTGTTCGCTGGTGTTCGCTGGTGTTCGCTTGTGTTCGCTTGTGTTCGTTTGTGTTCGCTGGTGTTCGCTTCTGTTCGTTTCTGTTCGCTGGTGTTCGCTTGTGTTCGCTGGTGTTCACTGGTGTTCGCTGGTGTTCGCTGCTGATCGCTTCTGTTCACTACTGTTCGGTTGTGTTCGTTGCTGTTCGCTGCTGTTCGCTGGTGTTCGCTTGTGTTCGTTTGTGTTCGCTGGTGTTCGCTGGTGTTCGCTTCTGTTCGCTGCTGATCGCTTCTGTTCACTACTGTTCGGTTGTGTTCGCTTGTGTTCGTTGCTGTTCGCTGCTGTTCGCTTGTGTTCGCTTGTGTTCGTTTGTGTTCGCTGGTGTTCGCTGGTGTTCGCTGGTGTTCGCTGGTGTTCGCTTGTGTTCGCTTGTGTTCGCTTGTGTTCGTTTGTGTTCGCTGGTGTTCGCTGGTGTTCGCTTCTGTTCGGTTCTGTTCGCTTCTGTTCGCTGATGTTCGCTGGTGTTCGCTTCTGTTTGCTCCTGTTCGCTGCTGTTCGCTTGTGTTCGCCTGTGTTCGTGTGTGTTCGCTGGTGTTCGTTTGTGTTCGCTGGTGTTCGCTCCTGTTCGCTGGTGTTCGCTTCTGTTCGGTTCTGTTCGCTTCTGTTCGTTTGTGTTCGCTTGTGTTCGCTGGTGTTCGCTGGTGTTCGCTTCTGTTCGCTGCTGATCGCTTCTGTTCACTACTGTTCGGTTGTGTTCGCTTGTGTTCGTTGCTGTTCGCTGCTGTTCGCTGCTGTTCGCTTGTGTTCGCTTGTGTTCGTTTGTGTTCGCTGGTGTTCGCTTGTGTTCGCTTGTGTTCGTTTGTGTTCGCTGGTGTTCGCTGGTGTTCGCTTCTGTTCGGTTCTGTTCGCTTCTGTTCGTTTGTGTTCGCTTGTGTTCGCTGGTGTTCGCTGGTGTTCGCTTCTGTTCGCTGCTGATCGCTTCTGTTCACTACTGTTCGGTTGTGTTCGCTTGTGTTCGTTGCTGTTCGCTGCTGTTCGCTGCTGTTCGCTTGTGTTCGCTTGTGTTCGTTTGTGTTCGCTGGTGTTCGCTTGTGTTCGCTTGTGTTCGTTTGTGTTCGCTGGTGTTCGCTGGTGTTCGCTTCTGTTCGTTTCTGTTCGCTGGTGTTCGCTTGTGTTCGCTGGTGTTCACTGGTGTTCGCTGGTGTTCGCTGCTGATCGCTTCTGTTCACTACTGTTCGGTTGTGTTCGTTGCTGTTCGCTGCTGTTCGCTTGTGTTCGCTTGTGTTCGTTTGTGTTCGCTGGTGTTCGCTGGTGTTCGCTGGTGTTCGCTTGTGTTCGCTTGTGTTCGTTTGTGTTCGCTTGTGTTCGTTTGTGTTCGCTTGTGTTCGCTGGTGTTCGCTGGTGTTCGCTTGGGTTCGCTTGTGTTCGGTTGTGTTCGCTGGTGTTCGCTGGTGTTCGCTGCTGATCGCTTCTGTTCACTACTGTTCGGTTGTGTTCGTTGCTGTTCGCTGCTGTTCGCTGGTGTTCGCTTGTGTTCGTTTGTGTTCGCTGGTGTTCGCTGGTGTTCGCTTCTGTTCGCTTGTGTTCGCTGGTGTTCGCTTGTGTTCGCTGGTGTTCGCTGGTGTTCGTTGCTGTTCGTTTCTGTTCGCTGCTGTTCGATTCTGTTCACTTCTGTTCGCTGCTGTTCGCTGGTGTTCGCTTCTGTTCGCTGGTGTTCGCTGCTGTTCGCTTCTGTTCGCTCCTGTTCGCTGGTGTTCGCTCCTGTTCGCTGGTGTTCGCTTCTGTTCGCTTGTGTTCGCTGGTGTTCGCTGGTGTTCGCTTGTGTTCGCTTGTGTTCGCTTGTGTTCGCTTGTGTTCGCTGGTGTTCGCTGGTGTTCGCTTGTGTTCGCTTGTGTTCGCTGGTGTTCGCTGCTGTTCGTTTCTGTTCGCTGGTGTTCGCTTCTGTTCGCTGGTGTTCGCTGGTGTTCGCTGGTGTTCGCTTCTGTTCGTTTCTGTTCGCTGGTGTTCGCTTGTGTTCGCTGGTGTTCACTGGTGTTCGCTGGTGTTCGCTGCTGATCGCTTCTGTTCACTACTGTTCGGTTGTGTTCGTTGCTGTTCGCTGCTGTTCGCTTGTGTTCGCTTGTGTTCGTTTGTGTTCGCTGGTGTTCGCTGGTGTTCGCTGGTGTTCGCTTGTGTTCGCTTGTGTTCGTTTGTGTTCGCTTGTGTTCGTTTGTGTTCGCTTGTGTTCGCTGGTGTTCGCTGGTGTTCGCTTGGGTTCGCTTGTGTTCGCTTGTGTTCGCTGGTGTTCGCTGGTGTTCGCTTCTGTTCGTTTCTGTTCGCTGGTGTTCGCTTGTGTTCGCTGGTGTTCGCTGGTGTTCGCTTCTGTTCGCTGCTGATCGCTTCTGTTCACTACTGTTCGGTTGTGTTCGCTTGTGTTCGTTGCTGTTCGCTGCTGTTCGCTTGTGTTCGCTTGTGTTCGTTTGTGTTCGCTGGTGTTCGCTGGTGTTCGCTGGTGTTCGCTTGTGTTCGTTTGTGTTCGCTGGTGTTCGCTGGTGTTCGCTTCTGTTCGTTTCTGTTCGCTGGTGTTCGCTTGTGTTCGCTGGTGTTCACTGGTGTTCGCTGGTGTTCGCTGCTGATCGCTTCTGTTCACTACTGTTCGGTTGTGTTCGTTGCTGTTCGCTGCTGTTCGCTGGTGTTCGCTTGTGTTCGTTTGTGTTCGCTGGTGTTCGCTGGTGTTCGCTTCTGTTCGCTTGTGTTCGCTGGTGTTCGCTGGTGTTCGCTTGTGTTCGCTTGTGTTCGCTGGTGTTCGCTGGTGTTCGCTTCTGTTCGTTTCTGTTCGCTGGTGTTCGCTTGTGTTCGCTTGTGTTCGCTGGTGTTCGCTGGTGTTCGCTTCTGTTCGCTGCTGATCGCTTCTGTTCACTACTGTTCGGTTGTGTTCGCTTGTGTTCGTTGCTGTTCGCTGCTGTTCGCTTGTGTTCGCTTGTGTTCGTTTGTGTTCGCTGGTGTTCGCTGGTGTTCGCTGGTGTTCGCTTGTGTTCGTTTGTGTTCGCTGGTGTTCGCTTGTGTTCGCTGGTGTTCACTGGTGTTCGCTGGTGTTCGCTGCTGATCGCTTCTGTTCACTACTGTTCGGTTGTGTTCGTTGCTGTTCGCTGCTGTTCGCTGGTGTTCGCTTGTGTTCGTTTGTGTTCGCTGGTGTTCGCTGGTGTTCGCTTCTGTTCGCTGGTGTTCGCTGGTGTTCGCTTGTGTTCGCTGGTGTTCGCTGGTGTTCGTTGCTGTTCGTTTCTGTTCGCTGCTGTTCGATTCTGTTCGCTTCTGTTCGCTGCTGTTCGCTGGTGTTCGCTTCTGTTCGCTGGTGTTCGCTGCTGTTCGCTTCTGTTCGCTCCTGTTCGCTGGTGTTCGCTCCTGTTCGCTGGTGTTCGCTTCTGTTCGCTTGTGTTCGCTGGTGTTCGCTGGTGTTCGCTTGTGTTCGCTTGTGTTCGCTTGTGTTCGCTGGTGTTCGCTGGTGTTCGCTGCTGTTCGTTTCTGTTCGCTGGTGTTCGCTTCTGTTCGCTGGTGTTCGCTGGTGTTCGCTGGTGTTCGCTGGTGTTCGCTTGTGTTCGCTTGTGTTCGTTTGTGTTCGCTGGTGTTCGCTTCTGTTCGTTTCTGTTCGCTGGTGTTCGCTTGTGTTCGCTGGTGTTCACTGGTGTTCGCTGGTGTTCGCTGCTGATCGCTTCTGTTCACTACTGTTCGGTTGTGTTCGTTGCTGTTCGCTGCTGTTCGCTGGTGTTCGCTTGTGTTCGTTTGTGTTCGCTGGTGTTCGCTGGTGTTCGCTTCTGTTCGTTTCTGTTCGCTGGTGTTCGCTGGTGTTCGCTTGTGTTCGCTTGTGTTCGCTTGTGTTCGCTGGTGTTCGCTGGTGTTCGCTTCTGTTCGCTGCTGATCGCTTCTGTTCACTACTGTTCGGTTGTGTTCGCTTGTGTTCGTTGCTGTTCGCTGCTGTTCGCTTGTGTTCGCTTGTGTTCGCTTGTGTTCGTTTGTGTTCGCTGGTGTTCGCTGGTGTTCGCTGGTGTTCGCTTGTGTTCGTTTGTGTTCGCTGGTGTTCGCTGGTGTTCGCTGGTGTTCGCTTCTGTTCGTTTATGTTCGCTGGTGTTCGCTTGTGTTCGCTGGTGTTCACTGGTGTTCGCTGGTGTTCGCTGCTGATCGCTTCTGTTCACTACTGTTCGGTTGTGTTCGTTGCTGTTCGCTGCTGTTCGCTTGTGTTCGCTTGTGTTCGTTTGTGTTCGCTGGTGTTCGCTGGTGTTCGCTGGTGTTCGCTTGTGTTCGCTTGTGTTCGTTTGTGTTCGCTTGTGTTCGTTTGTGTTCGCTTGTGTTCGCTGGTGTTCGCTGGTGTTCGCTTGGGTTCGCTTGTGTTCGCTTGTGTTCGCTGGTGTTCGCTGGTGTTCGCTTCTGTTCGTTTCTGTTCGCTGGTGTTCGCTTGTGTTCGCTGGTGTTCGCTGGTGTTCGCTTCTGTTCGCTGCTGATCGCTTCTGTTCACTACTGTTCGGTTGTGTTCGCTTGTGTTCGTTGCTGTTCGCTGCTGTTCGCTTGTGTTCGCTTGTGTTCGTTTGTGTTCGCTGGTGTTCGCTGGTGTTCGCTGGTGTTCGCTTGTGTTCGTTTGTGTTCGCTGGTGTTCGCTGGTGTTCGCTTCTGTTCGTTTCTGTTCGCTGGTGTTCGCTTGTGTTCGCTGGTGTTCACTGGTGTTCGCTGGTGTTCGCTGCTGATCGCTTCTGTTCACTACTGTTCGGTTGTGTTCGTTGCTGTTCGCTGCTGTTCGCTGGTGTTCGCTTGTGTTCGTTTGTGTTCGCTGGTGTTCGCTGGTGTTCGCTTCTGTTCGCTTGTGTTCGCTGGTGTTCGCTGGTGTTCGCTTGTGTTCGCTGGTGTTCGCTGGTGTTCGTTGCTGTTCGTTTCTGTTCGCTGCTGTTCGATTCTGTTCGCTTCTGTTCGCTGCTGTTCGCTGGTGTTCGCTTCTGTTCGCTGGTGTTCGCTGCTGTTCGCTTCTGTTCGCTCCTGTTCGCTGGTGTTCGCTCCTGTTCGCTGGTGTTCGCTTCTGTTCGCTTGTGTTCGCTGGTGTTCGCTGGTGTTCGCTTGTGTTCGCTTGTGTTCGCTTGTGTTCGCTGGTGTTCGCTGGTGTTCGCTTGTGTTCGCTTGTGTTCGCTTGTGTTCGCTGCTGATCGCTTCTGTTCACTACTGTTCGGTTGTGTTCGTTGCTGTTCGCTGCTGTTCGCTGGTGTTCGCTTGTGTTCGTTTGTGTTCGCTGGTGTTCGCTGGTGTTCGCTTCTGTTCGTTTCTGTTCGCTGGTGTTCGCTGGTGTTCGCTTGTGTTCGCTTGTGTTCGCTGGTGTTCGCTGGTGTTCGCTTCTGTTCGCTGCTGATCGCTTCTGTTCACTACTGTTCGGTTGTGTTCGCTTGTGTTCGTTGCTGTTCGCTGCTGTTCGCTTGTGTTCGCTTGTGTTCGCTTGTGTTCGTTTGTGTTCGCTGGTGTTCGCTGGTGTTCGCTGGTGTTCGCTTGTGTTCGCTTGTGTTCGTTTGTGTTCGCTGGTGTTCGCTGGTGTTCGCTGGTGTTCGCTTCTGTTCGTTTCTGTTCGCTGGTGTTCGCTTGTGTTCGCTGGTGTTCACTGGTGTTCGCTGGTGTTCGCTGCTGATCGCTTCTGTTCACTACTGTTCGGTTGTGTTCGTTGCTGTTCGCTGCTGTTCGCTTGTGTTCGCTTGTGTTCGTTTGTGTTCGCTGGTGTTCGCTTCTGTTCGTTTCTGTTCGCTGGTGTTCGCTTGTGTTCGCTGGTGTTCGCTTCTGTTCGCTGCTGATCGCTTCTGTTCACTACTGTTCGGTTGTGTTCGCTTGTGTTCGTTGCTGTTCGCTGCTGTTCGCTTGTGTTCGCTTGTGTTCGTTTGTGTTCGCTGGTGTTCGCTGGTGTTCGCTGGTG
Source organism: Rosalia funebris (assembly GCA_037954035.1). NCBI lineage: Eukaryota > Metazoa > Arthropoda > Insecta > Coleoptera > Cerambycidae > Rosalia > Rosalia funebris. The sequence goes on from JAZFAV010000022.1 coordinate 10,753,954, forward strand.
TTCGCTTGTGTTCGTTTGTGTTCGCTGGTGTTCGCTGGTGTTCGCTGGTGTTCGCTGGTGTTCGCTTCTGTTCGTTTCTGTTCGCTGGTGTTCGCTTGTGTTCGCTGGTGTTCACTGGTGTTCGCTGGTATTCGCTGCTGATCGCTTCTGTTCACTACTGTTCGGTTGTGTTCGTTGCTGTTCGCTGCTGTTCGCTTGTGTTCGCTTGTGTTCGTTTGTGTTCGCTGGTGTTCGCTGGTGTTCGCTTGTGTTCGCTTGTGTTCGTTTGTGTTCGCTTGTGTTCGTTTGTGTTCGCTTGTGTTCGCTGGTGTTCGCTGGTGTTCGCTTGGGTTCGCTTGTGTTCGCTTGTGTTCGCTGGTGTTCGCTGGTGTTCGCTTGTGTTCGCTTCTGTTCGTTTGTGTTCGCTGCTGTTCGCTGGTGTTCGATTCTGTTCGCTTCTGTTCGCTGGTGTTCGCTTCTGTTTGCTCCTGTTCGCTGCTGTTCGCTTGTGTTCGCCTGTGTTCGTTTGTGTTCGCTTGTGTTCGCTGGTGTTCGTTTGTGTTCGCTCCTGTTCGCTGGTGTTCGCTTCTGTTCGATTCTGTTCGCTGATGTTCGCTGCTATTCGCTGGTGTTCGCTTCTGTTCGCTTCTGTTTGCTCCTGTTCGCTGGTGTTCGCTTGTGTTCGCTGCTGTTCGCTGCTGTTCGCTGGTGTTCGCTGCTGTTCGCTTCTGTTCGATTCTGTTCGCTTCTGTTCGCAGCGAACATGACCGAACATGACCGAACATGACCGAACATGACCGAACATGACCGAACATGACCGAACATGACCGAACATGACCGAACATGACCGAACATGACCGAACATGACCGAACATGACCGAACATGACCGAACATGACCGAACATGACCGAACATGACCGAACATGACCGAACATGACCGAACATGACCGAACATGACCGAACATGACCGAACATGACCGAACATGACCGAACATGACCGAACATGACCGAACATGACCGAACATGACCGAACATGACCGAACATGACCGAACATGACCGAACATGACCGAACATGACCGAACATGACCGAACATGACCGAACATGACCGAACATGACCGAACATGACCGAACATGACCGAACATGACCGAACATGACCGAACATGACCGAACATGACCGAACATGACCGAACATGACCGAACATGACCGAACATGACCGAACATGACCGAACATGACCGAACATGACCGAACATGACCGAACATGACCGAACATGACCGAACATGACCGAACATGACCGAACATGACCGAACATGACCGAACATGACCGAACATGACCGAACATGACCGAACATGACCGAACATGACCGAACATGACCGAACATGACCGAACATGACCGAACATGACCGAACATGACCGAACATGACCGAACATGACCGAACATGACCGAACATGACCGAACATGACCGAACATGACCGAACATGACCGAACATGACCGAACATGACCGAACATGACCGAACATGACCGAACATGATCGAACATGACCGAACATGACCGAACATGACCGAACATGACCGAACATGACCGAACATGACTGAACATGACTGAACATGACTGAACATGACCGAACATGACCGAACATGACCGAACATGACCGAACATGACCGAACATGACCGAACATGACTGGACATGACTGAACATGACTGAACATGACGGGACATGACTGGACATGACTGAACATGACTGAACATGACTGAACATGACTGAACATGACCGAACGTGACCGAACATGACCGAACATGACTGAACATGACTGAACATGACTGAACATGTCCAGTCATGTCCAGTCATGTCCAGTCATGTTCGGTCATGTTCGGTCATGTTCGGTCATGTTCGGTCATGTTCAGTCATGTCCCGTCATGTTCAGTCATGTTCGGTCATGTCCAGTCATGTTCAGTCATGTTCATAACTTTTAGAGTCAGATTAAGTTTAAATTTCCAGAATACCTTTCCAATTTTCGTTTTCCTCTGATCAGAGGGAATTTCGCTGACGTTATTTGGGCCACTTTTACCTTCGAAATGAAGGGAACAAATATATGTATTTTTCGTTATGTTGCCAATCGTAGAAATCTCCCATCACCGCGTCGACACGCTCGTACCCACAAATCACATTTCCCGCATTATTCCCAACATCTTACGTGCTTAAATCTCGAACACGTTATACGTTGTTTTCTGTACTCCAGACACGGCTTAGGAAGTGGCAAAAAGTAATATAAATAAACAGTTTTAAAACCTTAAAACGGACTTTTCCGCACGTAGAACATCTCTATTTCGAAATTGAATGATCGAGAAAAAATAAACCAACACATAAATGCAGAATATCTGTTTTATGCGACAGTTTTACTTTTTTCAAATAGTCCACTCTCGTGCTTTCTCATGACCACTTAACAGGGTGGGGTGTGTCCTCTCCACCCCAAAATCAATAGATGTCGTCTGGTAGACGTTCCTAATCAGAATCAGTTGAAACCCGATCGATCCAACACGATTTAATTAAGTGATCGTGTTAACAAAAAAAATTCTCAAATAGTCCACCATTGTGCTTTCTCATGACCCATGAACATGGTAAAGTGTGTTCTATCCACCTCAAAATGAATAGGTGTTGTCTGGGAGACGTCCCCGATCAGAATCAGTCAAAACCCGATCGATCCGACATGATTTAGTTGAGTTATCGTGTTAACAAAAAAAATGTCTCAAATAGTCCACCGTCGTGCTTTCTCATGATCCATGGATAGGGTGGGGTGTGTCTTATCCACTTCAAAATCAATAGGTGTCGTCTGGGAGACGTTCCCGATCAGAATCAGTCAAAACCCGATCGATCCGACACGATTTAGTTGAGTTATCGTGCTAACAAAAAAATTCTCAAACAGACCCAAGGGAGGGGATAGTGTGTGCTATCCACCTCAACATCAATAGGTGTCATCTGGGAGACGTCCCCGATCAGGATCAATCAAAACCCGATCGATCCGATACGATTTAGTTGAGTTATCGTGCTAACAAGAAATTTTAATGCCGACGACACACGCACAGCAAACATTTTTAAAAAACCTTCTTTTTTGGTTTTTAGGCCAAAAAACGAAAAATAAACCCAAAAAAAATTTTGTTTTTTCGCTTTTTCTTTACACGATTACATTACTTTTCCGCTAGTATAGTGGAGTGCGGAAAAGTAACAATCATTTTTATAGGATTTTGACCGACTGTCACTATTATACACACCAAAACAACAGCGTTTTAAACTCCCCTACGACATGGCGAATTGAATTTAAAATTTTTTAAAATTATTATTCTGATCAAAAATTATTAAACTGTTGGAGTTTGAGTAATTTTCTGTAATATTTATTAAATTATAATATTTATTATATTGTAAAATTATTAAATTCTTGTGCAGACTAATGCTATTTTATAAAAAGTAAAAAGCGATCGAAACAGTATGGCGTCTGATGTCGTCAAGTGGCGCGTGCGCACAAAAATCTCTCCACGAAAAAGCCTATTGTAGGTGATGATTTACGTTATCTCGATAGCTGTATCGAAATGATGTAAATTTAGCCGAAAATTGCAATCATTATTTTGTTGAAAGTATCGACGAACTTGAACTTGGTATTACAGCACGCCATAATTGTCCCATTTCATGTGCGACTCGATGGGTGGGTTTACCGATGCATAGCGCACGATTAAAGTGGCAAGGGACAAAATCATTAAACATTACGAGAGAAGTAACTGGATATACTGTGTTGTTTCTATCTTAGACCCCCGACATAAGGCGGAAATATTCTCCAATCCAAATTGGAGAAAGGAGTTGTAGATGGATGTAGAGCATTTTGAAGAAATTTTCAAAACAAAGAATTTTAGGTCCAATTCATTGCTCATATCATCTTCATCTTCAAAACCAGATTAAAATAGTGATTGCGGTGAATTTGACATCGCTTTACTAAGTTTATTTAAGAAATCTCCTGTCAACCCAAAAGATGAAATGACTTGGCGCTATGAAATAGACAAATATGTGTCTGATTCACGAGCTGACAGTTGTGAAGATATTTTAGAATAGTGGAAAAGACACGAAAACGTTTTTCCAAACTTGGCCATAATGGCCAAAAATTTTTTATCAACACCTGCATCTATAGCTCCTGTTGAAAGGCAGTTTTCCAGGGCTGCTCTAACTATTACAAAAACCCGTAACCGATTAGGCGATAACTCTATTAGAAGCCTCATGTGCCTTAGATCGTGGATAGAAAACGATGATATTAAAGACTTCTTTTAAATTTTGCTATTACTACTATGTTACTGAAGAAAAAGAGGGCATACATTGTAACATCATTTTATCGTTATCAGTTTTATTATTTTGTTTAATGTTTTAGAATAATTTGTTATGTTATTAATATGCCCAATAAATTGTTTATTATTAGTATTTTTTACATTTATATTTATATATTTATTGTATAGATTATAGTTTAAGATTTCGATTTGGAAATAAAAGGCTTTATTGCAAGGTTTCCTTTATCATTATTTCTTGATAATATTAAATGATTAATGAAAAATTAAGTAGTCTTGAAAAAATCAAGTAGTCCTCAAAAAACTACTTGATTTTTCAAGTACTTGACTCGAACTTGACTTGATTTCAAGTCAAGTCAAGTTAAGTCAAGTCAAGTAGCTTGAAAGTCAAGTCAAGCCGTGCATCTCTACTCATAGGCCTGTTATACCTACTATATTAGTATAATAAGGCATCTTGTAAATCCTACGTTAAGTGAGATATTTGAAATAGGGACAATATTCTGTTGATTTAAACAACAATCATCAACTTCAGTAACATATAAGTCGGAAATCGAGAAAGGAACCACCAAACCGCGAAGCGGTTATCAAAGTACTTCCCAAATAGCACAGCTATTACATAATCGCTCTAGGAAACAACTACTCCTCGGGTTAAAGCCCCGCCAGGCATTGAATTATACCCAGAAGCGATCCTCGGCCCCTTTCTCGTGTTTCTGCACCATCAGATAAGGTTTCAAAATCATCAACTTAACAACTTTTGTTTTTTCGAAGATTTACATTATAGTACCTGTTTATTTATATTTTGAATAGCGCGGATAGCTGCCAGGCTACCGTGAGATGGCGCAGCCTATTCATCTCATACGAATCGCACGTGGCCTTCCGCCGTAGTGAACTATTTTCTATGCTCGATGAAAAAACAATAACGCATGATAGAACTCACTTACAACTTTTTCTGTTACACGTATCAAATGCAGACATTGTCTTATACAATATAGTCCAATCAATAGGGCATGACCCGGTCACTAATTGTAAACAGCAAAAAAAAATTGAGCATATAGAAAATAAAATTTTAAGAAACTTACCGTCTTTTGGTCTCAAAATGGCGGCCGCTAACATAACCTAAAAAATTCGCAAAAGTCAAAAAACCGATTTTTCGCGAATAAAGAAGAAAGTTGTGCACGGATTGGAAAAAGTTAAATAAGAGTGTTGTAGATAATGAAAAAATCTTTCGATTCAATTTTTGCGAGCTCGAATCGATTCATTACTTTTCGAGATATATCGAAAAAACCGTTGAAAATTGCGTTTTTCTGCTTTTGCTCTAAAAATAACAATATTTGATGATAATATTAATAATTTCAGAAAATGCAGTCCTAAGTGAAACGAAAACAGTTATAAAAAAAAATTTTTTTTTTTTCAAAGTTATAGCTGTTTTCGTAAAAAAAGGTGTTTTTGTAAAACGGCTTTTCCATAGAAACGTATGGTCCTACAAACTTGTTCGAGGGCTTATTTTCTTCGTTAGGAGTTGTACTACAAATATATTTTTAGCAACAATCGCTTTTTTAAATTTTTTATATAAAATATCGTGTTTGAAAATGACGTAATTTTCGTACATCGGTTTTTTGGCAATAAATTCTTGTAATAAAACCGATGTACGAAAATCACGTCATTATGAGAAATAATGAAAAGTTTTGCTGATACGTTAATTTTGTTCAGGAGTGTATTGGCTTTTATTTTACATTTTTATTGTGAACAGTCCCAGACCCCAACAATAATCGGCCATCATGTGACGATTCCATCTTCCTTGTCTATGCAAAAAAATTATCTAAGTGACTATGTAATAAATGTACTTTAATTCTCATTTTGGGTCTCATTTTTTCAAAACATTTTAGCATCTTTATGTGCTGTCCTTGTCCCTTATTTGTCTTGTGATTTCCCAAAAAATTGCGAATTACAAATAGATAACTAAAACATACATCAGATTCTACACCGATCATATATCTGTTAAAATTTGGATCTTTTACCTGTTTTTGAATTTGACTCAAAAATCTCTGCTTTTAATTTTTCCATACTCTGCTGAAAATGCTTGGTGAATGTATTTAAAACAATCACCTGACTTGTCCGGCGCTTTTACAATATGTTTCATTAAACCTAGTTTGATGTAAAGAGTGGCAGCATTAATATTTCTCTCTTTATTAATTCTCTCGTAAACAATGTTGGCTTTCTCAGCGGTCATAACGTCTCTTAGTGGGCTTTCAGACCAAAGATGCATGCCACTTGCGACTTGCTACCTGGAAGCAGGAAGCACGTCGCATCACGCGTCTTCCCATGGTACTTTCACACCAAACTCGCACAGCATGCTGCTACACGAAAATCCTAGCAATTGTTTGGGCTCAGTTGAAGTTGTATTCTTAAAATGTCGTCGGAAGGAGACGATATTGCGTTAATTGCTGCGGCTATTGCAAGGAGGAGAAAGAAGATAAGAAGGAGGTTATGGGTTCATCCATACTTATGAGATAATGCTGATACACACAGTGCGTTTGTTGTCTCCCGGCAGCTACAAATGCATCCTGAGAAATTCCAGAACTTCCAGAACTTCTGTAGGATGGAAAGAGAAACATTCAACAAGCTTGTTGAATTAATGAAACCATCAATATAGTTACAGGATACAAATTATCGTAGAGCTGTTACTGTGAAGGAAAGGCCGCTAATATTTTTGAGGTAAGTAAATGCATAAAAATAAAAAATAAAATAAAAACGGTAGTCAAATCGAGGTCAAATACTGGTTTATTTAGGTGCTTAAAAAAGAAATCGTTTAATTTTTGCAAATAGGCATATAATTAGACTCTAGTAAAACGAGTACGCCGAAGCCGAAGTTATGCCAACTGTGAAAGCCGATAGCAGGAAGAATTCTTCTCCCGTATTGGAATAACTGAGATGATTTTCTGATGGAAATAAAATTACATGTGAATTTCTTGAGAAACACCGCTACTGAACTGGAATTGCTCAACGTTCCATATGTCGCACACGTTACTAACATTTTACCGCTCTGCTACTATGCATCGCGGACAAAAGGGCCTTTGCAATACACTTCAGTAGTGCAGCATTTGGGTTTTATTGTCAAACTGAAACGACTTTTCTTACGTATTTCAAGAGAGCAACTGAATATAGTTCCTGGGCGTTTAAATTGCTTCATTTTTGTCTATTTTCAACAAAGAGTCTTTAACTAAAGTCCTCTTTACGATAATCCATATGTTTGCAGTTTCTTTATTGTAGTAATTAATATGGAATAGTTACTATTAATGTTACTGGACAGAGCAATGCTTGTGAAAGACACACGACGTTGTATAGCGAATTGGTTAAGTTCATGGTTGAATGTAATATCACGTGGACCCAACTAGACAATCCTAGTTTTAAATACTTTATAGAGAAATGTTTAAATGGGGAATTTGGCAAAGCTTCTTCTTCTTTTTGTACTACCATATCCTCATTGGACGTTGGTTATCACTAACGCCCATGTGACCTTATTAATAGTCGCTCTGAATAATTTGGCTGAAGTTTTGCCGGTCCATTGTCTTAGGCTTTTGAGCCATGATATACGTCGTCTTCAGGGCCCCCTTCTGTAATTAATATTTTCTTGCATAATAAGTGTTAACATGTTATATTTACTATTTCTTATAATATGACCAAAATATTTCAATTTTCTTTCTTTGACCGCTTTTAGTACTGTTGGTTGTCGTCCTATTCTATTTAATACCTCTTCATTTGTAACACGATATGCCCAAAATATTCGTATCATTCTCCGATAACACCACATTTCAAATGCTGTTATTTTTTTTTTTGCAAGAAGTATCCGTCAGCGTCCATGCTTCAACGCCATACAAGAGAACGGAAGACACAGCATTTGAGAACTCGTAATCTAGTTTGTACGTTTAAGCGAATATTACAAAGGATGTTTTTCATTTTATAGATAATGCTTCTCGATTTCTCAAAATGAATACGGATTTCGCGTGAGTGGTCCTATTTTTCGTTGAGTGTACAGCCCAAGTACGAGAAGTTTTGTATCCTTTCCAAAATTTCTCTAAGCTTCTGTCGAAACCACAATTGCTTGCGGCTTGCAAGTGGAGAATGTAATTATAGTAGAAACGAGCGACATAACAGACAGATGAATTTTCATAGTGGATGCTATAAACGTTGTTTCGGACTTTCACTTCGGCAGTATGTTTTTCAATTGGAGGAAGATACTGGGAAGGCTATAAAGAAAAAAATTTACTGCAGTTTTGAATAACAACCCGAAGTTTTCTACTATAGCAGTTATAGTAGATATTTTACAGCAGAAAGAAGTTCATGTGTTTAATCCAGAAATCAATATGAGGGCTCTACAATATTATTCATATTTGCGATATGCTCCGTTGACTTCCGTTGATGTAGAATGGTCATTTTCACATTATAAATGGATATTTACTGACAGACGTCGCTCGTTCACTGCCGAACATTTAGGGCAGCTACTAATAATATGCTCATATGATCGATCATACGCGTAAAAGTAGTGTTAGGCGTGTGGTGATGTTACCTGGCAGAACTGCTGTGTTGTTCAGATCATTTTGACAATACGGTGACGTAATGACTTGCCCTGCACCTGGACCTGACTACGCATTTTTAGGAAAACAGCTGCTGTTCGCTGCTGTTCGCTGGTGTTCGATTCTGTTCGCTTCTGTTCGCTTCTGTTCGCTTCTGTTTGCTCCTGTTCGCTGCTGTTCGCCTGTGTTCGCTTGTGTTCGCTCCTGTTCGCTGGTGTTCGCTTCTGTTCGGTTCTGTTCGCTTCTGTTCGTTTGTGTTCGTTTGTGTTCGCTGGTGTTCGCTTCTGTTCGCTGCTGTTCGTTGCTGTTCGCTGCTGTTCGCTGGTGTTCGATTCTGTTCGCTTCTGTTCGCTGATGTTCGCTGCTGTTCGCTGGTGTTCGCTTCTGTTCGCTTCTGTTTGCTCCTGTTCGCTGCTGTTCGCTGGTGTTCGCTTCTGTTCGCTTCTGTTTGCTCCTGTTCGCTTGTGTTCGCCTGTGTTCGTTTGTGTTCGCTTGTGTTCGCTCCTGTTCGCTGGTGTTCGCTTCTGTTCGGTTCTGTTCGCTTCTGTTCGCTTCTGTTCGTCTGTGTTCGCTGGTGTTCGCTTCTGTTCGCTGCTGTTCGCTGGTGTTCGATTCTGTTCGATTCTGTTCGCTTCTGTTCGCTGATGTTCGCTGCTGTTCGCTGGTGTTCGCTTCTGTTCGTTTGTGTTCGCTGGTGTTCGCTGCTGTTCGCTTCTGTTCGCTCCTGTTCGCTGGTGTTCGCTGGTGTTCGCTTGTGTTCGCTTGTGTTCGCTGGTGTTCGCTGGTGTTCGCTGGTGTTCGCTTGTGTTCGCTTGTGTTCGTTTGTGTTCGCTTGTGTTCGCTTGTGTTCGTTTGTGTTCGCTTGTGTTCGCTTGTGTTCGCTGGTGTTCGCTTGTGTTCGCTGGTGTTCGCTTGTGTTCGCTGCTGTTCGCTGCTGTTCGCTGGTGTTCGCTTCTGTTCGCTTGTGTTCGCTGCTGTTCGCTGGTGTTCGATTCTGTTCGCTTCTGTTCGCTGATGTTCGCTGGTGTTCGCTTCTGTTTGCTCCTGTTCGCTGCTGTTCGCTTGTGTTCGCCTGTGTTCGTTTGTGTTCGCTTGTGTTCACTGGTGTTCGTTTGTGTTCGCTTGTGTTCGCTCCTGTTCGCTGGTGTTCGCTTCTGTTCGGTTCTGTTCGCTTCTGTTCGTTTGTGTTCGTTTGTGTTCGCTGGTGTTCGCTGGTGTTCGCTTGTGTTCGCTTGTGTTCGTTTGTGTTCGCTGGTGTTCGTTTGTGTTCGCTCCTGTTCGCTGGTGTTCGCTTCTGTTCGCTTCTGTTCGTTTGTGTTCGTTTGTGTTCGCTGGTGTTCGCTTGTGTTCGCTGCTGTTCGCTGCTGTTCGCTGGTGTTCGCTGGTGTTCGCTGGTGTTCGCTGGTGTTCGATGGTGTTCGCTGGTGTTCGCTTCTGTTCGCTTGTGTTCGCTGGTGTTCGTTTGTGTTCGCTCCTGTTCGCTGGTGTTCGCTTCTGTTCGCTTCTGTTCGTTTGTGTTCGTTTGTGTTCGCTGGTGTTCGCTTCTGTTCGCTGCTGTTCGCTTGTGTTCGCTTGTGCTCGCTTGTGTTCGCTAGTGTTCGCTGGTGTTCGCTGGTGTTCGCTTCTGTTCGTGTCTGTTCGCTGGTGTTCGCTTCTGTTCGCTTGTGTTCGCTGGTGTTCGCTGCTGTTCGCTGGTGATCGCTTCTGTTCGCTGCTGATCGCTTCTGTTCACTACTGTTCGGTTGTGTTCGCTTGTGTTCGTTGCTGTTCGCTGCTGTTCGCTGCTGTTCGCTTGTGTTCGCTTGTGCTCGCTTGTGTTCGCTGGTGTTCGCTGGTGTTCGCTGGTGTTCGCTGCTGTTCGCTGCTGTTCGCTGGTGTTCGCTCGTGTTCGCTGGTGTTCGCTGGTGTTCGCCTCTGTTCGCTGCTGATCGCTTCTGTTCACTACTGTTCGGTTGTGTTCGCTTGTGTTCGTTGCTGTTCGCTGCTGTTCGTTTGTGTTCGCTGGTGTTCGCTGGTGTTCGCTTGTGTTCGCTCCTGTTCGTTTGTGTTCGCTGCTGTTCGCTGGTGTTCGATTCTGTTTGCTCCTGTTCGCTGGTGTTCGCTTGTGTTCGCTTGTGTTCGCTGGTGTTCGCTGCTGTTCGATTCTGTTCGCTGCTGTTCGCTGGTGTTCGCTTCTGTTCGCTGGTGTTCGCTGCTGTTCGCTTCTGTTCGCTCCTGTTCGCTGGTGTTCGCTTCTGTTCGCTGGTGTTCGCTGGTGTTCGCTTGTGTTCGCTTGTGTTCGTTTGTGTTCGCTTGTGTTCGCTTGTGTTCGCTGGTGTTCGCTTCTGTTCGTTTCTGTTTGCTGGTGTTCGCTTGTGTTCGCTGGTGTTCGTTTGTGTTCGCTTGTGTTCGCTTGTGTTCGCTCCTGTTCGCTGGTGTTCGCTTCTGTTCGGTTCTGTTCGCTTCTGTTCGTTTGTGTTCGCTTGTGTTCGCTGGTGTTCGCTGGTGTTCGCTTCTGTTCGCTGCTGATCGCTTCTGTTCACTACTGTTCGGTTGTGTTCGCTTGTGTTCGTTGCTGTTCGCTGCTGTTCGCTTGTGTTCGCTTGTGTTCGTTTGTGTTCGCTGGTGTTCGCTGGTGTTCGCTTGTGTTCGTTTGTGTTCGCTGGTGTTCGCTGGTGTTCGCTTCTGTTCGTTTCTGTTCGCTGGTGTTCGCTTGTGTTCGCTTGTGTTCGCTGGTGTTCGCTGGTGTTCGCTTCTGTTCGCTGCTGATCGCTTCTGTTCACTACTGTTCGGTTGTGTTCGCTTGTGTTCGTTGCTGTTCGCTGCTGTTCGCTTGTGTTCGCTTGTGTTCGCTGGTGTTCGCTGGTGTTCGCTGGTGTTCGCTTGTGTTCGCTTGTGTTCGTTTGTGTTCGCTGGTGTTCGCTGGTGTTCGTTTCTGTTCGCTGGTGTTCGCTTGTGTTCGCTTGTGTTCGCTGGTGTTCACTGGTGTTCGCTGGTGTTCGCTGCTGATCGCTTCTGTTCACTACTGTTCGGTTGTGTTCGTTGCTGTTCGCTGCTGTTCGCTTGTGTTCGCTTGTGTTCGTTTGTGTTCGTTTGTGTTCGCTTGTGTTCGCTGCTGTTCGCTGGTGTTCGCTGGTGTTCGCTGGTGTTCGCTTGTGTTCGCTTGTGTTCGCTTGTGTTCGCTGTTGTTCGCTGGTGTTCGCTTCTGTTCGCTGCTGATCGCTTCTGTTCACTACTGTTTGGTTGTGTTCGCTTGTGTTCGTTGCTGTTCGCTGCTGTTCGCTTGTGTTCGCTTGTGTTCGTTTGTGTTCGCTGGTGTTCGCTGGTGTTCGCTTCTGTTCGTTTCTGTTCGCTGGTGTTCGCTTGTGTTCGCTGGTGTTAGCTGGTGTTCGCTTCTGTTCGTTTCTGTTCGCTGGTGTTCGCTTGTGTTCGCTGGTGTTAGCTGGTGTTCGCTTCTGTTCGCTGCTGATCGCTTCTGTTCACTACTGTTCGGTTGTGTTCGCTTGTGTTCGTTGCTGTTCGCTGCTGTTCGCTTGTGTTCGCTTGTGTTCGTTTGTGTTCGCTTGTGTTCGCTTGTGTTCGTTTGTGTTCGCTTGTGTTCGCTTGTGTTCGCTGGTGTTCGCTGGTGTTCGCTTGTGTTCGCTTCTGTTCGTTTGTGTTCGCTGCTGTTCGCTGGTGTTCGATTCTGTTCGCTTCTGTTCGCTGGTGTTCGCTTCTGTTTGCTCCTGTTCGCTGCTGTTCGCTTGTGTTCGCCTGTGTTCGTTTGTGTTCGCTTGTGTTCGCTGGTGTTCGTTTGTGTTCGCTTCTGTTCGTTTGTGTTCGCTTGTGTTCGCTTGTGTTCGCTGGTGTTCGTTTGTGTTCGCTTGTGTTCGTTTGTGTTCGCTTGTGTTCGCTTGTGTTCGTTTGTGTTCGCTTGTGTTCGCTTGTGTTCGCTGGTGTTCGCTGGTGTTCGCTTGTGTTCGCTTCTGTTCGTTTGTGTTCGCTGCTGTTCGCTGGTGTTCGATTCTGTTCGCTTCTGTTCGCTGGTGTTCGCTTCTGTTTGCTCCTGTTCGCTGCTGTTCGCTGGTGTTCGCTGCTGTTCGCTGCTGTTCGCTGGTGTTCGCTGCTGTTCGCTTCTGTTCGCTTCTGTTCGTTTGTGTTCGCTTGTGTTCGCTTGTGTTCGCTGGTGTTCGTTTGTGTTCGCTTGTGTTCGATTCTGTTCGATTCTGTTCGCTTCTGTTCGCTGATGTTCGCTGCTATTCGCTGGTGTTCGCTTCTGTTCGCTTCTGTTTGCTGGTGTTCGCTTGTGTTCGCTGGTGTTCGCTGCTGTTCGCTGGTGTTCGCTGCTGTTCGCTTCTGTTCGATTCTGTTCGCTTCTGTTCGCAGCGAACATGACCGAACATGACCGAACATGACGGGACATGACTGGACATGACTGAACATGACTGAACATGACCGAACATGACCGAACATGACCGAACATGACTGAACATGACTGAACATGACTGAACATGTCCAGTCATGTCCAGTCATGTCCAGTCATGTTCGGTCATGTTCGGTCATGTTCGGTCATGTTCGGTCATGTTCGGTCATGTTCAGTCATGTCCCGTCATGTTCAGTCATGTTCGGTCATGTTCAGTCATGTCCAGTCATGTTCAGTCATGTCCAGTCATGTCCAGTCATGTTCAGTCATGTTCAGTCATGTCCGGTCATGTCCGGTCATGTTCGGTCATGTTCGGTCATGTTCAGTCATGTTCAGTCATGTCCAGTCATGTTCAGTCATGTCCAGTCATGTTCAGTCATGTTCAGTCATGTTCAGTCATGTTCAGTCATGTTCAGTCATGTTCAGTCATGTTCAGTCATGTTCAGTCATGTTCAGTCATGTTCAGTCATGTTCAGTCATGTTCAGTCATGTTCAGTCATGTTCAGTCATGTTCAGTCATGTTCAGTCATGTTCAGTCATGTCCAGTCATGTCCCGTCATGTTCGGTCATGTTCGGTCATGTTCAGTCATGTCCAGTCATGCTCAGTCATGTTCGGTCATGTTCAGTCATGTCCAGTCATGTCCCGTCATGTTCAGCCATGTTCAGTCATGTCCAGTCATGTCCAGTCATGTCCAGTCATGTTCAGTCATGTTCAGTCATGTTCAGTCATGTCCAGTCATGTTCAGTCATGTCCAGTCATGTTCAGTCATGTCCAGTCATGTCCAGTCATGTTCAGTCATGTTCAGTCATGTTCAGTCATGTTCAGTCATGTCCAGTCATGTCCAGTCATGTCCCGTCATGTTCGGTCATGTTCGGTCATGTTCAGTCATGTCCAGTCATGTTCTGTCATGTTCAGTCATGTTCAGTCATGTCCAGTCATGTCCCGTCATGTTCGGTCATGTTCGGTCATGTTCGCTGCGAACAGAAGCGAACAGAATCGAACAGAAGCGAACAGCAACGAACACAAGCGAACACAACCGAACAGTAGTGAACAGAAGCGATCAGCAGCGAACAGAAGCGAACACCAGCTAACACCAGCGAACACAAGCGAACACCAGCGAACAGAAACGAACAGAAGCGAACACCAGCTAACACCAGCGAACACAAGCGAACACCAGCGAACAGAAACGAACAGAAGCGAACACCAGCGAACACAAGCGAACACAAACGAACACAAGCGAACAGGAGCAAACAGAAGCGAACAGAAGCGAACAGGTGTTCGCTGGTGTTCGCTGCTGTTCGCAGCGAACACCAGCGAACAGCAGCGAACACCAGCGAACACAAGCGAACACCAGCGAACAGGAGCAAACACAAACGAACAGAAGCGAACACAAGCGAACACCAGCGAACACCAGCGAACACCAGCGAACACAAGCGAACACAAGCGAACACAAACGAACACAAGCGAACACAAGCGAACACAAACGAACACAAGCGAACACAAGCGAACAGCAGCGAACAGCAACGAACACAAGCGAACACAACCGAACAGTAGTGAACAGAAGCGATCAGCAGCGAACAGAAGCGAACACCAGCTAACACCAGCAAACACAAGCGAACACCAGCGAACAGAAACGAACAGAAGCGAACACCAGCTAACACCAGCGAACACAAGCGAACACCAGCGAACAGAAACGAACAGAAGCGAACACCAGCGAACACAAGCGAACACAAACGAACACAAGCGAACACAAGCGAACAGCAGCGAACAGCAACGAACACAAGCGAACACAACCAAACAGTAGTGAACACAAGCGAACACAAGCGAACACCAGCGAACAGAAACGAACACCAGCGAACACCAGCGAACACAAACGAACACAAGCGAACACAAGCGAACACCAGCGAACACCAGCGAACACCAGCGAACACAAGCGAACACAAGCGAACAGCAGCGAACAGCAACGAACACAAGCGAACACAACCGAACAGTAGTGAACAGAAGCGATCAGCAGCGAACAGAAGCGAACACCAGCGAACACCAGCGAACACAAGCGAACACAAGCGAACACCAGCGAACAGAAACGAACAGAAGCGAACACCAGCGAACACCAGCGAACACAAACGAACACAAACGAACACAAGCGAACACCAGCGAACACCAGCGAACACAAACGAACACAAGCGAACACAAGCGAACAGCAGCGAACAGCAACGAACACAAGCGAACACAACCGAACAGTAGTGAACAGAAGCGATCAGCAGCGAACAGAAGCGAACACCAGCGAACACCAGCGAACACCAGCGAACACAAGCGAACACAAACGAACAGAAGCGAACAGAACCGAACAGAAGCGAACACCAGCGAACAGGAGCGAACACCAGCGAACACAAGCGAACACAAGCGAACACAAACGAACACAAGCGAACACAAGCGAACACCAGCGAACACCAGCGAACAGAAGCGAACACCAGCGAACAGGAGCGAACAGAAGCGAACAGCAGCGAACACCAGCGAACAGAAGCGAACACCAGCGAACAGCAGCGAACAGAATCGAACAGCAGCGAACACCAGCGAACACAAGCGAACACAAGCGAACACCAGCGAACAGGAGCAAACAGAATCGAACACCAGCGAACAGCAGCGAACACAAACGAACAGGAGCGAACACAAGCGAACACCAGCGAACACCAGCGAACACAAACGAACAGCAGCGAACAGCAACGAACACAAGCGAACACAACCGAACAGTAGTGAACAGAAGCGATCAGCAGCGAACAGAGGCGAACACCAGCGAACACCAGCGAACACGAGCGAACACCAGCGAACAGCAGCGAACAGCAGCGAACACCAGCGAACACCAGCGAACACCAGCGAACACAAGCGAGCACAAGCGAACACAAGCGAACAGCAGCGAACAGCAGCGAACAGCAACGAACACAAGCGAACACAACCGAACAGTAGTGAACAGAAGCGATCAGCAGCGAACAGAAGCGATCACCAGCGAACAGCAGCGAACACCAGCGAACACAAGCGAACAGAAGCGAACACCAGCGAACAGACACGAACAGAAGCGAACACCAGCGAACACCAGCGAACACTAGCGAACACAAGCGAACAGCAGCGAACAGAAGCGAACACCAGCGAACACAAACGAACACAAACGAACAGAAGCGAACAGAAGCGAACACCAGCGAACAGGAGCGAACACAAACGAACACCAGCGAACACAAGCGAACAGAAGCGAACACCAGCGAACACCATCGAACACCAGCGAACACCAGCGAACACCAGCGAACACCAGCGAACAGCAGCGAACAGCAGCGAACACAAGCGAACACCAGCGAACACAAACGAACACAAACGAACAGAAGCGAACAGAAGCGAACACCAGCGAACAGGAGCGAACACAAACGAACACCAGCGAACACAAACGAACACAAGCGAACACAAGCGAACACCAGCGAACACCAGCGAACACAAACGAACACAAACGAACAGAAGCGAACAGAACCGAACAGAAGCGAACACCAGCGAACAGGAGCGAACACAAGCGAACACAAACGAACACCAGTGAACACAAGCGAACACAAACGAACACAGGCGAACACAAGCGAACAGCAGCGAACAGGAGCAAACAGAAGCGAACACCAGCGAACATCAGCGAACAGAAGCGAACAGAATCGAACACCAGCGAACAGCAGCGAACACAAGCGAACAGAAGCGAACAGCAGCGAACAGCAGCGAACACCAGCGAACACAAGCGAACACCAGCGAACACAAGCGAACACCAGCGAACACAAGCGAACACAAGCGAACACAAACGAACACAAGCGAACACAAGCGAACACAAACGAACACAAGCGAACACAAGCGAACACCAGCGAACACCAGCGAACACCAGCGAACACAAGCGAACACCAGCGAACAGGAGCGAACAGAAGCGAACAGCAGCGAACACCAGCGAACACCAGCGAACACAAACGAACAGAAGCGAACACCAGCGAACAGCAGCGAACATCAGCGAACAGAATCGAACAGAATCGAACACCAGCGAACAGCAGCGAACAGAAGCGAACACCAGCGAACACAAACGAACAGAAGCGAACAGAAGCGAACAGAACCGAACAGAAGCGAACACCAGCGAACAGGAGCGAACACAAGCGAACACAAACGAACACAGGCGAACACAAGCGAACAGCAGCGAACAGGAGCAAACAGAAGCGAACAGAAGCGAACACCAGCGAACAGCAGCGAACAGGAGCAAACAGAAGCGAACAGAAGCGAACACCAGCGAACAGCAGCGAACATCAGCGAACAGAAGCGAACAGAATCGAACACCAGCGAACAGCAGCGAACAGCAACGAACAGCAGCGAACAGAAGCGAACACCAGCGAACACAAACGAACACAAACGAACAGAAGCGAACAGAACCGAACAGAAGCGAACACCAGCGAACAGGAGCGAACACAAGCGAACACAGGCGAACAGCAGCGAACAGGAGCAAACAGAAGCGAACAGAAGCGAACAGAATCGAACACCAGCGAACAGCAGCGAACAGCAGCTGTTTTCCTAAAAATGCGTAGTCAGGTCCAGGTGCAGGGCAAGTCATTACGTCACCGTATTGTCAAAATGATCTGAACAACACAGCAGTTCTGCCAGGTAACATCACCACACGCCTAACACTACTTTTACGCGTATGATCGATCATATGAGCATATTATTAGTAGCTGCCCTAAATGTTCGGCAGTGAACGAGCGACGTCTGTCAGTAAATATCCATTTATAATGTGAAAATGACCATTCTACATCAACGGAAGTCAACGGAGCATATCGCAAATATGAATAATATTGTAGAGCCCTCATATTGATTTCTGGATTAAACACATGAACTTCTTTCTGCTGTAAAATATCTACTATAACTGCTATAGTAGAAAACTTCGGGTTGTTATTCAAAACTGCAGTAAATTTTTTTCTTTATAGCCTTCCCAGTATCTTCCTCCAATTGAAAAACATACTGCCGAAGTGAAAGTCCGAAACAACGTTTATAGCATCCACTATGAAAATTCATCTGTCTGTTATGTCGCTCGTTTCTACTATAATTACATTCTCCACTTGCAAGCCGCAAGCAATTGTGGTTTCGACAGAAGCTTAGAGAAATTTTGGAAAGGATACAAAACTTCTCGTACTTGGGCTGTACACTCAACGAAAAATAGGACCACTCACGCGAAATCCGTATTCATTTTGAGAAATCGAGAAGCATTATCTATAAAATGAAAAACATCCTTTGTAATATTCGCTTAAACGTACAAACTAGATTACGAGTTCTCAAATGCTGTGTCTTCCGTTCTCTTGTATGGCGTTGAAGCATGGACGCTGACGGATACTTCTTGCAAAAAAAAAATAACAGCATTTGAAATGTGGTGTTATCGGAGAATGATACGAATATTTTGGGCATATCGTGTTACAAATGAAGAGGTATTAAATAGAATAGGACGACAACCAACAGTACTAAAAGCGGTCAAAGAAAGAAAATTGAAATATTTTGGTCATATTATAAGAAATAGTAAATATAACATGTTAACACTTATTATGCAAGAAAATATTAATTACAGAAGGGGGCCCTGAAGACGACGTATATCATGGCTCAAAAGCCTAAGACAATGGACCGGCAAAACTTCAGCCAAATTATTCAGAGCGACTATTAATAAGGTCACATGGGCGTTAGTGATAACCAACGTCCAATGAGGATATGGTAGTACAAAAAGAAGAAGAAGCTTTGCCAAATTCCCCATTTAAACATTTCTCTATAAAGTATTTAAAACTAGGATTGTCTAGTTGGGTCCACGTGATATTACATTCAACCATGAACTTAACCAATTCGCTATACAACGTCGTGTGTCTTTCACAAGCATTGCTCTGTCCAGTAACATTAATAGTAACTATTCCATATTAATTACTACAATAAAGAAACTGCAAACATATGGATTATCGTAAAGAGGACTTTAGTTAAAGACTCTTTGTTGAAAATAGACAAAAATGAAGCAATTTAAACGCCCAGGAACTATATTCAGTTGCTCTCTTGAAATACGTAAGAAAAGTCGTTTCAGTTTGACAATAAAACCCAAATGCTGCACTACTGAAGTGTATTGCAAAGGCCCTTTTGTCCGCGATGCATAGTAGCAGAGCGGTAAAATGTTAGTAACGTGTGCGACATATGGAACGTTGAGCAATTCCAGTTCAGTAGCGGTGTTTCTCAAGAAATTCACATGTAATTTTATTTCCATCAGAAAATCATCTCAGTTATTCCAATACGGGAGAAGAATTCTTCCTGCTATCGGCTTTCACAGTTGGCATAACTTCGGCTTCGGCGTACTCGTTTTACTAGAGTCTAATTATATGCCTATTTGCAAAAATTAAACGATTTCTTTTTTAAGCACCTAAATAAACCAGTATTTGACCTCGATTTGACTACCGTTTTTATTTTATTTTTTATTTTTATGCATTTACTTACCTCAAAAATATTAGCGGCCTTTCCTTCACAGTAACAGCTCTACGATAATTTGTATCCTGTAACTATATTGATGGTTTCATTAATTCAACAAGCTTGTTGAATGTTTCTCTTTCCATCCTACAGAAGTTCTGGAAGTTCTGGAATTTCTCAGGATGCATTTGTAGCTGCCGGGAGACAACAAACGCACTGTGTGTATCAGCATTATCTCATAAGTATGGATGAACCCATAACCTCCTTCTTATCTTCTTTCTCCTCCTTGCAATAGCCGCAGCAATTAACGCAATATCGTCTCCTTCCGACGACATTTTAAGAATACAACTTCAACTGAGCCCAAACAATTGCTAGGATTTTCGTGTAGCAGCATGCTGTGCGAGTTTGGTGTGAAAGTACCATGGGAAGACGCGTGATGCGACGTGCTTCCTGCTTCCAGGTAGCAAGTCGCAAGTGGCATGCATCTTTGGTCTGAAAGCCCACTAAGAGACGTTATGACCGCTGAGAAAGCCAACATTGTTTACGAGAGAATTAATAAAGAGAGAAATATTAATGCTGCCACTCTTTACATCAAACTAGGTTTAATGAAACATATTGTAAAAGCGCCGGACAAGTCAGGTGATTGTTTTAAATACATTCACCAAGCATTTTCAGCAGAGTATGGAAAAATTAAAAGCAGAGATTTTTGAGTCAAATTCAAAAACAGGTAAAAGATCCAAATTTTAACAGATATATGATCGGTGTAGAATCTGATGTATGTTTTAGTTATCTATTTGTAATTCGCAATTTTTTGGGAAATCACAAGACAAATAAGGGACAAGGACAGCACATAAAGATGCTAAAATGTTTTGAAAAAATGAGACCCAAAATGAGAATTAAAGTACATTTATTACATAGTCACTTAGATAATTTTTTTGCATAGACAAGGAAGATGGAATCGTCACATGATGGCCGATTATTGTTGGGGTCTGGGACTGTTCACAATAAAAATGTAAAATAAAAGCCAATACACTCCTGAACAAAATTAACGTATCAGCAAAACTTTTCATTATTTCTCATAATGACGTGATTTTCGTACATCGGTTTTATTACAAGAATTTATTGCCAAAAAACCGATGTACGAAAATTACGTCATTTTCAAACACGATATTTTATATAAAAAATTTAAAAAAGCGATTGTTGCTAAAAATATATTTGTAGTACAACTCCTAACGAAGAAAATAAGCCCTCGAACAAGTTTGTAGGACCATACGTTTCTATGGAAAAGCCGTTTTACAAAAACACCTTTTTTTACGAAAACAGCTATAACTTTGAAAAAAAAAAATTTTTTTTTATAACTGTTTTCGTTTCACTTAGGACTGCATTTTCTGAAATTATTAATATTATCATCAAATATTGTTATTTTTAGAGCAAAAGCAGAAAAACGCAATTTTCAACGGTTTTTTCGATATATCTCGAAAAGTAATGAATCGATTCGAGCTCGCAAAAATTGAATCGAAAGATTTTTTCATTATCTACAACACTCTTATTTAACTTTTTCCAATCCGTGCACAACTTTCTTCTTTATTCGCGAAAAATCGGTTTTTTGACTTTTGCGAATTTTTTAGGTTATGTTAGCGGCCGCCATTTTGAGACCAAAAGACGGTAAGTTTCTTAAAATTTTATTTTCTATATGCTCAATTTTTTTTTGCTGTTTACAATTAGTGACCGGGTCATGCCCTATTGATTGGACTATATTGTATAAGACAATGTCTGCATTTGATACGTGTAACAGAAAAAGTTGTAAGTGAGTTCTATCATGCGTTATTGTTTTTTCATCGAGCATAGAAAATAGTTCACTACGGCGGAAGGCCACGTGCGATTCGTATGAGATGAATAGGCTGCGCCATCTCACGGTAGCCTGGCAGCTATCCGCGCTATTCAAAATATAAATAAACAGGTACTATAATGTAAATCTTCGAAAAAACAAAAGTTGTTAAGTTGATGATTTTGAAACCTTATCTGATGGTGCAGAAACACGAGAAAGGGGCCGAGGATCGCTTCTGGGTATAATTCAATGCCTGGCGGGGCTTTAACCCGAGGAGTAGTTGTTTCCTAGAGCGATTATGTAATAGCTGTGCTATTTGGGAAGTACTTTGATAACCGCTTCGCGGTTTGGTGGTTCCTTTCTCGATTTCCGACTTATATGTTACTGAAGTTGATGATTGTTGTTTAAATCAACAGAATATTGTCCCTATTTCAAATATCTCACTTAACGTAGGATTTACAAGATGCCTTATTATACTAATATAGTAGGTATAACAGGCCTATGAGTAGAGATGCACGGCTTGACTTGACTTTCAAGCTACTTGACTTGACTTAACTTGACTTGACTTGAAATCAAGTCAAGTTCGAGTCAAGTACTTGAAAAATCAAGTAGTTTTTTGAGGACTACTTGATTTTTTCAAGACTACTTAATTTTTCATTAATCATTTAATATTATCAAGAAATAATGATAAAGGAAACCTTGCAATAAAGCCTTTTATTTCCAAATCGAAATCTTAAACTATAATCTATACAATAAATATATAAATATAAATGTAAAAAATACTAATAATAAACAATTTATTGGGCATATTAATAACATAACAAATTATTCTAAAACATTAAACAAAATAATAAAACTGATAACGATAAAATGATGTTACAATGTATGCCCTCTTTTTCTTCAGTAACATAGTAGTAATAGCAAAATTTAAAAGAAGTCTTTAATATCATCGTTTTCTATCCACGATCTAAGGCACATGAGGCTTCTAATAGAGTTATCGCCTAATCGGTTACGGGTTTTTGTAATAGTTAGAGCAGCCCTGGAAAACTGCCTTTCAACAGGAGCTATAGATGCAGGTGTTGATAAAAAATTTTTGGCCATTATGGCCAAGTTTGGAAAAACGTTTTCGTGTCTTTTCCACTATTCTAAAATATCTTCACAACTGTCAGCTCGTGAATCAGACACATATTTGTCTATTTCATAGCGCCAAGTCATTTCATCTTTTGGGTTGACAGGAGATTTCTTAAATAAACTTAGTAAAGCGATGTCAAATTCACCGCAATCACTATTTTAATCTGGTTTTGAAGATGAAGATGATATGAGCAATGAATTGGACCTAAAATTCTTTGTTTTGAAAATTTCTTCAAAATGCTCTACATCCATCTACAACTCCTTTCTCCAATTTGGATTGGAGAATATTTCCGCCTTATGTCGGGGGTCTAAGATAGAAACAACACAGTATATCCAGTTACTTCTCTCGTAATGTTTAATGATTTTGTCCCTTGCCACTTTAATCGTGCGCTATGCATCGGTAAACCCACCCATCGAGTCGCACATGAAATGGGACAATTATGGCGTGCTGTAATACCAAGTTCAAGTTCGTCGATACTTTCAACAAAATAATGATTGCAATTTTCGGCTAAATTTACATCATTTCGATACAGCTATCGAGATAACGTAAATCATCACCTACAATAGGCTTTTTCGTGGAGAGATTTTTGTGCGCACGCGCCACTTGACGACATCAGACGCCATACTGTTTCGATCGCTTTTTACTTTTTATAAAATAGCATTAGTCTGCACAAGAATTTAATAATTTTACAATATAATAAATATTATAATTTAATAAATATTACAGAAAATTACTCAAACTCCAACAGTTTAATAATTTTTGATCAGAATAATAATTTTAAAAAATTTTAAATTCAATTCGCCATGTCGTAGGGGAGTTTAAAACGCTGTTGTTTTGGTGTGTATAATAGTGACAGTCGGTCAAAATCCTATAAAAATGATTGTTACTTTTCCGCACTCCACTATACTAGCGGAAAAGTAATGTAATCGTGTAAAGAAAAAGCGAAAAAACAAAATTTTTTTTGGGTTTATTTTTCGTTTTTTGGCCTAAAAACCAAAAAAGAAGGTTTTTTAAAAATGTTTGCTGTGCGTGTGTCGTCGGCATTAAAATTTCTTGTTAGCACGATAACTCAACTAAATCGTATCGGATCGATCGGGTTTTGATTGATCCTGATCGGGGACGTCTCCCAGATGACACCTATTGATGTTGAGGTGGATAGCACACACTATCCCCTCCCTTGGGTCTGTTTGAGAATTTTTTTGTTAGCACGATAACTCAACTAAATCGTGTCGGATCGATCGGGTTTTGACTGATTCTGATCGGGAACGTCTCCCAGACGACACCTATTGATTTTGAAGTGGATAAGACACACCCCACCCTATCCATGGATCATGAGAAAGCACGACGGTGGACTATTTGAGACATTTTTTTTGTTAACACGATAACTCAACTAAATCATGTCGGATCGATCGGGTTTTGACTGATTCTGATCGGGGACGTCTCCCAGACAACACCTATTCATTTTGAGGTGGATAGAACACACTTTACCATGTTCATGGGTCATGAGAAAGCACAATGGTGGACTATTTGAGAATTTTTTTTGTTAACACGATCACTTAATTAAATCGTGTTGGATCGATCGGGTTTCAACTGATTCTGATTAGGAACGTCTACCAGACGACATCTATTGATTTTGGGGTGGAGAGGACACACCCCACCCTGTTAAGTGGTCATGAGAAAGCACGAGAGTGGACTATTTGAAAAAAGTAAAACTGTCGCATAAAACAGATATTCTGCATTTATGTGTTGGTTTATTTTTTCTCGATCATTCAATTTCGAAATAGAGATGTTCTACGTGCGGAAAAGTCCGTTTTAAGGTTTTAAAACTGTTTATTTATATTACTTTTTGCCACTTCCTAAGCCGTGTCTGGAGTACAGAAAACAACGTATAACGTGTTCGAGATTTAAGCACGTAAGATGTTGGGAATAATGCGGGAAATGTGATTTGTGGGTACGAGCGTGTCGACGCGGTGATGGGAGATTTCTACGATTGGCAACATAACGAAAAATACATATATTTGTTCCCTTCATTTCGAAGGTAAAAGTGGCCCAAATAACGTCAGCGAAATTCCCTCTGATCAGAGGAAAACGAAAATTGGAAAGGTATTCTGGAAATTTAAACTTAATCTGACTCTAAAAGTTATGATTATAAAAAACATGTTTATATTTCACACAAAGTAAAAAAAAGAACCAGCTTGTTCAAGAAGTACAAAACACTAAAAGAAAGGAAATACCGGTTCAGTTATTAAGAGACAACAAATAGAAATCATGAACACAGACAGCAACGTTGAAATTTTGGAGCAGGTTTGTTATTCTTAATCAAGTAATTTATACTGTAAGAAGTATAACATTTTAGTAACATTTTTACTGTTAACAGAATTGCTATTGTTAATAGGATTTTTATTAAGTATTTAACATTTTAATGTTTAAAAACTTAATTTATACGTACAAGCAAAGCATGTGTTTGACAGATGACAGATGATTCTTACCTTGCAACAAGTTCATTCTTGCTTCCACCGACTTTCCGACCATGACACTTGAGCCAACGTCGTAATTGAGCACAAGTGTGTTGCTCTACAACTTTGCACACTAATTTGGCACTATCTATTACATTTTCATCAAGATGTATGCGAAAAAAATCTGCCGGCACAGCCATTTTCACCAAAAGTGATCGAAACTTTCACATTTCGCGGAAAAAAATGGCGGCTGAGCATGAGCGTGATGACCATGAAAAAAAAGGCCTATTTATAGCAAATTGAAGACAATTTATCATAGGTTCACCTTTATTACTATCTAACAATTTCTTTAGAGCAGTGTTTATCAACCTTTTTCATGACACGACCCCCATAGTATCAAAAAATATTTCGCGACCCCCCAACCCTTAGCTTTTTTTAATGTATGTTAGAAATATTTAATCCATACAAAAATTTTCTACGTTTGCGTTATTAGGATTCGGATATAAACATATACAGTAATTAAGTACGTATAACACATCATTTTAAATCGAATACGTGGCCAATTGATATTTAACAAACAAACATAAACATATTATTACGGCTGAGACTACCAGCGCCATCTGTTGGTAACACTCGGAACTACTAGCATTTTTTACATTAGCATTAGCACACCTGAGCATTTTTTATGCATAATTTTATTATTGTGAATAAAATTCACCTTATTATTGTTATTTTCTTCGGGTTTGTGCTCTATAATCCGGATATCTAGACCTACTCTCGTTAAGACCAACCGAGAGTTGGTTGGCATTATGATAAATTGTGCCAATCAATGGCTGGTTGGCAACGAACAGTTCTGTTATTTACGGATAAATAATGACAACTAATTACAAAGAAATTGGCCCCACGGACAGCTGTGATACCTGCAATAAGTATTAGCAGTAATTTATCTGCCTGACTCAGTTACCTTCGCGTAATGTACGTAATTACGGTTGTAATTTCGGTCAACGCGGCATTAATACGAACAAGGCAACAGGGACTTTTAATTAACGCGGTGATGAAAAATGACCGATATTAAATCGATGCGAAGTTCATAATATCAGTGATTTGAAGAGTGATAAATACGTCGTAGATTGAAAGTGGTTCCACGGACTTGTTTGTTGAGTTTTTCTTTTCCTTTCGGAAATTGCGGCATTTAATTTAATATTCGGCATTTCGTATCCTGATCGGCGTCATTAAAATAGTTTTATTGCAAATTCAGTTGTAACACTAACTTAGTTTTCCACAAAACACTATATACTACACTCGACGCGCGTTTCGCCAACAAAGTTGGCATCATCTGGGGATTATTAAAACTAATCTTATGCCAAGAATGTATCCTAGTTATACCTAAATTATTGCTGTAGCTCAGTGAGTCCTGACAGTCACGGTTGCGGCTTACTGAACTACGACCGTCACGGCTGCGGCTCAGTGAATCGTGAGTAACTTACCAATAAAGCGGAATATGTGGAATAGGCCTTTTGTCACTATTCATACTATTATATTTTTCAATTTCTAAACTTTCAAATGCATCTGTCTAGCATTTGTTACATTCCTAATCAATCTCAAGTTGCTAATACCTATCTTATAGCTGTTCCCGAAGGCATGTTGGGCAGTACTAGACCTATGTGTTCTACCATATTTGAGATGCTCCATGTGCTCTTTGAACCTGGTTTGAATAGATCGTCTGGTCTGTCCAACGTACCTTTGATTACAGTCGTTACAGATTTCGTAAATCCCCGACCTGTCGTTTCTGTTAATTTTATCTTTTGGATTGCCTAAATGTTCTTTTAATTTATTTTTTGACGAATGAACTACAGTCATCCCTATATTTTTAAAAAGCTTACTAATATCACGGGTGAATCGAGGATCGTAAGGAAGATACATATTTTTCTAGATGTTCCCCTTTAGTTTGAAAGGTCGAGGAATTTCGAAGTGTTTCTTTAAATCTGCATTTCCTAATCATTATTTCAACTGTACCAGTGGCGGCTCGCGATGAAATGAAACAGGTGTTCTGCACAGGGCCGATCCTAGGGTATTGGCCGCCCGCGTGCAAATTTCAAACGTATCCAAACTACTGGCACCGTAGGGGCTGCAAAAAAATTGCGTCGCAGGCGAAAATTTTGCAAATTTTCAAGGTCACGAGTTTTCCTGATACTTCAGAATTTTTTGTAAAATCCGTTTATACAAAAATATAGACTTTCACAAGAAACATTTTTGGAATTTAATACCTTTTTGAAGAACATTCATGTTTGCCGTTATATTCTTTAGTTAAGAGAAAAGGCTTGTAAGGTGAATTTTCTACTAGAGGGTCTATAACACTTAAAATATTTTCCGAAAGAGTTTCAGCGTCACATTTTGTAGGTTTCAGGTATGTCCAAAAACGTTCAATCGGTTCACCATCGAGAATATATCTTAAAACTACCACTGAGTTTTTGCAGATACATCAGTTGTTTCGTCTGCCATAACTGCCAAAAATGAAGGTTTGTTAATTTCTTTAATTATTTCTTCATGACATACTTTTAATATACAGTCTAAAAGATCATTTTGTATTTCTTTAGAGGTTCCTTTAAATACTGAAGCATTTTGTAGATGCTCGCTTAAAGTTACATCAAGTTTAGAAGAAAAATTTATCAAACCACGAAATATCCCCGGGTTTTGAGAGGTTTCAGCTTCGTCATGTACTCGCAGCGCCAGTTCAAAGGCCCCACAAAACTTTATGCAGTTTATAATTTTTGACAAAACGTGTCTCTTTTTTGTCACATTATCATTATGCTTTTGCACATTTATCCAATAAGCTGAATCTAGTTGCCATTTAATATTAGTTGTTCCTAATAAAGCTAATTCCACTGTATTATGTAGATGGCTTTTGGAGTTGTCGTTCTTTTTTATTTTTTCAGTTAAGTGCACCAAATCTGTCACCCTACCTCCGTTCATGCTTTATCACCGCCAAAAAGTAAACAAAGAAAACAAAATAACGCATTTTTTTGTTGCACCCACAAATCCAATTGTTCTTCGAATAAATGTCTCTATTAAATTGACGTTTATATGATTTTCCGCAGCTAACACCTGCAGTCTCAATAACAATATCGGGCAATGGCCTACCATTGTTTTTTAAATCAATTTTTTCTTCATAAGAGTATTTAAAAAATCGCTTCAGATGAACTAAATTATAAACTAAATCCATTGTCACTATCACAGTATATAAACATTAATAATTAGTACAATACATCACTACACAAATTCACAAAACAGTATTTAAAATCTCAAATTAACACGAAATACGAAATAGGTACGATTTACGCCCGCCCAAGTAGGAAGGAGTAAACATTCATTGATGTTGCCTTAGCTGGAAAAAATACTGACCGTGTAAATTCGCGCATTTACGAGCGCCAAGTGTGGATTGTCGCGGGAGTTGAGGGGAAGGACGGGTGTGTCCAGCCGTGCTGAGAACTACCTCGTGTGGCCCAGTTCAATGTACCGCGACGCGCTCGCGTAGAGACCCAGATAATTCATCTGGTCTACTACTCAATAGAGGACGGCGAGCAGAATGCGACTTTAACGCAATAATTTGGTTAGCTGCACCAACTAACCAAATTATTTTATTAATAAATTTTAGTAATTATTATGTCGCGAAAATATACAAATATGTAATTTTTTTGGTAGTTCTGCAGCTCTGCAGCACCTTGACACCAGCCGCCCCTGAACTGTACCAACAGATTATCAATTACACTCAGCTATATCCTTGATTAGCGCTTTTCTTTTTCTTTTTCAAATCTACCTTTATTGAGAGGGAAGCTTAGTAGGCGATGGACTAGAAAATTGAAGCTCACCATTTTGTGTTGAACACAATGGTGGGAATCATTAGGGATATATATGAGAGTACTGGTGTCTTTTCTGTATACATCAAATTCTAACTTACTTTCACTATTTCTAATAACTAATACATCTAAAAATGGTAGTTGCTTTCAACTTCGTATGTGAATTTTACTGACGCGAAACGGTTATTTAATTTGGAAACGAAGTTATCAATGTTCTTAATTTTTGTGTCATACTGCGAACACGTCATCCACATACCTAAGCCAAACCCTAGGGAAGTACTCCATTTCCTCTTTTGCTTCTGTTTCAAATCTATTCATGAAGAGACTGGCAATGAAAGCATGTTAGCATAAAATTAGTTTTAATCATCTTCAGATGATGCCAACTTTGTTGGCGAAACGCGCGTCGAATAGTGTATAGTGTTTTGGTGTTTTGTGGAAAACTAAGTTAGTGTTACCTTCAGACCAAATGTTCCAACCTACTCCAGAATTCAGTTATAGTCAAAGTGCTTTCGTAAAGTAATGACGCATTTTTTAAAATAG
Source organism: Rosalia funebris (assembly GCA_037954035.1). Classification (NCBI taxonomy): domain Eukaryota; kingdom Metazoa; phylum Arthropoda; class Insecta; order Coleoptera; family Cerambycidae; genus Rosalia; species Rosalia funebris. Next base: position 10,783,514 of record JAZFAV010000022.1, read on the forward strand.
AATTAATACATACAGGGCGATTCGTGTAGGACATATGACGGCATCGATAATTTTTTTTATTAGCAACCCCATTTTTTGTCACGGAATGTGACAGAACACATTTTTTTACATACTCTACGGTAATAATTACCTTAGCGTGAGTGTAAGTTAGATAAAAAAAATTAAGAAAAACGATTTTATAATTTCAACATACTAAATATAATGGCAATGGTTACACAGGTCAACAAAGATTTTGTGATCAGACGTTTTTTGACTTTTTGGATAGTTACATACCACGAACTACAGAAACACTGTTTTTTTGTTTCCATGACGCACCAATATTTGTAGATGTACATTGTACAATAATTTGTAGTTTTTAAAACCGAGGTTCTATAGAATTAAATTTTGCTTCAATCTTTGCGACGCCCCTGTGTTTAATCCGTTTGAAACGTACACACAAGTGTGGGCGATTTACCGAAACAGAGTTGGCCGGTGGAGATATTCCGGTTTTATACTATTCGGGTATTTACATAGTCGCTGTAGTGCGTTTTTAACGTGTGTACGTTTACTTGTGACATCGCGTCAGTAGTATAGCAAAGGGGCTTCTGGGCAACCCTCGGATTTGTCCGCGGACATTTGATGCGGATGGCATGTGGTCATTGTTGATCTGAAGAACTCTTGGTACAGGTATAGAACAGGTCTGTACAGGTGTAAAACAGGTCTGTACCGGTTTAAAACAAGTATGGTGATATTAGGAAAAAAACAAGATGTCATTAAACAGGTTACCATACCTGTTTTAAACCGGTACAGACCTGTTTTACACCTGTACAGACCTGTTCTATCCCTGTACCAAGAGTTCTTCAGATTAACAATGACCACATGCCATCCGCATCAAATGTCCGCGGACAAATCCGAGGGTTGCCCAGAAGCCCCTTTGCTATACTACTCGCGTCGTTTTTATTTTGTTTTAAAAATGTCTAGAAGTTGTAAAAATACACCAAATATATTCTGTTATAAACTTAACACCTGGTTCAAAAAACGTTATTTATGCAAATTTGATTGATCCACAAAAAAACTTTTGCTGCTACTTCATATTAAATTAAGATTAATAAGAATTATAAATATGGGAATTATTTTAAGAACTTGTGGCAAATTTCCAGCTCGTTCTGAAGGAAAATTGAAGGAAGGCATTTTTAAAGCATATTCAAGAAAAATCTTGAATATGCTATAAAAATGCAACAGAAAATCTTTTAGGATTTTATAAACATCCGCGGTATGAGGAAATTGTCAACAAAATGCTGGATAAGTTTATGCAACTCGGTTGTAATATGAGCATAAAAATTAATTTTCTCTATGCTCATCTGGACTACTTTCTAGAAAATCTTGGTGCTGTTAGTGAGGAACAAGGTGACCATCGAGACATAAAGGACATGGAAAGGAGGTACCAGGGTCGATGGGATGTGGCGTTACTGCTGAATGCTGAAAAGAGAACATCCAATGAATGATTACACAAGAGAAACTACAATACGAAGTTTTTTGTTAAAAAGGGAGAGGTCTTCAAAGAAAAGGAGAAATTAGAGAATGTTTATTAAAATGTAATTTTTGTAACTACTAAACGAAATTTGTGCACCGTTGACTGCCTTGTATTATGACTACATTGTAAATTACCTAATATGTTATGGCACGTCCTCATTTTAAATTGTAATGGTATGTATTTCTTTGTAAGCTCATTGAAAATTCAGTAACAGAAAGACATATAAAGAACGGAGTTTTCAGATAACACAGCAACCGCATTGAACACTTTCGCAACAATGGAAAATTGTAAATAGGAACGTTCTTTGTATGTACTGAATAGTGTACAATGTATGGAATAACCTCAATACGAAAAGACAGAGCTAGTAGTAAACCGGGATATTTATAGTTCACGTTTTAATAGCCCGTATTTATAACGATTTTATGAACACAAATAGGAAGTGCACAGTGTTATAAGAAAAATGGGATCATAAAATTAACATAAATCCTTCCATTAAACAAAAAAGTAATATGCATATTTTAAACATAAATTATATGAGGTAAATTATATTATTTTGTTTTGTAATGATGGAAATGCGGTTTACGTAATAATTACATACGTATAATAATTGTAGAGTAGCAGAGCTAAGTGATCTAAGAGCTAAAAACATTTTTTCCCGTTTTACTTTTCCGCACTCAACTACACCAGGGCGGATAAGTAATGTAATCGTGTAAAGAAAAATGGGAAACATTTTTTTTGCGTTTATTTTTCGTTTTTCGACCTAAAGGTAAAAAAAGTGGTTTTTAAAAAATGTTTGCTGTGTATGTGTCGTTGTCGTCAGCATTAAAATTTCTTGTTAGCACGATAACTCAACTAAATCGTGTCGGATCGATCGTGTTTTGACTGATTCTGATCGGGGACGTCCCCCAGACGACACATATTGATTTTGAGGTGGATAGAACACTCTAACATGTTCATGGGCCATGAGAAAGCACGATGGTGGACTATTTGAAAAAAGTAAAACTGTCGCAAAAAACACATTCTGCATTTATGTGTTGGTTTATTTTTTCTCGGCCACTCAATTTCGAGATAGAAATGTTCTGTGCGGAAAAGTCCGTTTTAAGGTTTTAAAACTGTTTATTTTATAGCAAAATGTTCTACACACCAAAACCAATGCAGTCAATGCAGTGCTAAATTATCTATCTCCTGATTCGTTGTGGAAGTAGTTCAATAGCCCGGTCAATTTAGCTCAAAAAATAGGGTAAGCTTATAAAAATTCGCATAGAGCTGAAAATTGGTACGAATGTTTGGAACACCATTATAAATGAATGAAAAGTCTCCATCGATCCCACATCTGCAAAAAAATTTATTCAAGGTCAAAGTTCGGAAATATGTGTTTTTTTGCATTTTTTAGCCAAACGGTAAGTTTTATCATAAAAATAAATCAAACAAAAATTGTAGATCATACAATTATCTATAAAAATTGTTCTTACACTTTTTTTTCTAAAAATCACCATTTCTGAGATATAGCGATTCAAAAAGTTAAAAAGTTATATTCTCCATAATATGCACACATTTCTAGGCCACCTGTGAGGTAGTGTACTTGGCGCGTTTTTTTTTTGTGGTTTCCCCGGTAGGCCTATTCCACGATCTATTGTAGTCCTGTTTATTTAAATAATATTGTATTAAATAAAAAATGGTACTATTGGAAATTATGAACGCGGTGTGAATTATGAGTAAATACATTTCCGATTGTTGTTGAGCCTTCCCAGGTTTTAAGAAATAAATAATTTTTCGAGTTCGAGCAGTAAGTAATACCAATAAATCAACATCTCTCACCAACAACAATAGTTGTATTTGTTGACTTGAATTGTTCTATTGCTGTTTCAATTATCAGGACATCAGAATCATACAATTTGTACGTATAAGTTACACAGACTAATATTTTTACTTGTATTACGGGCCCAGTGATGTATATAGACGGCGTACTCGTGCATATTATGGAGAATACAATTTTTTAACTTTTTGAATCGCTATATCTCAGAAATAGTGATTCTTAGAAAAAAGTGTAAGAACAATTTTTATAGATAATTGCATGATCTACAATTTTTGTTTAATCTATTTTTATGATAAAACTTACCGTATGGCTAAAAAATGTAAAAAACCCATACTTGCAAATTTTGACCTTGAATAATTTTTTTTGCAGATGTGGGATCGATGGGGAGTTTTCACATTTCATTTATAATGGTGTTCCAAACATTCGTACCAATTTTCAGCTCTATGCGAATTTTTGTAACCTTAAATGTCTATTTTGACCGGGCTACAAACAGAGGCCGATAGATTTCGTTTGGTAATAGACTCCATTAGTCTATTCTGAGCTAGTTGATTTGTAAGTGCCACTCATCAGATAGAGACTTCGAATTAATTGAGAAACGGGTTAAATGCTCAAATCTTCAGGTAGTGGCTGATGTGAAGAAAATAATCAAGAAAGTTCGTCCCTTAAGGCCCTTTAAAGTACTAGACATGAGCCAAAAACCATTCTTTGATTTCGACAAAGCTTAAAACCAATACATCGATACGTCCAAGTTAGGTATATCCCAAGCTTCTTGGCTAAGAATAACAAAAGATAATGTTGCCGCAGTTTACTACAAGAAAAACTGCAGTGAATTTTTGAGATGTGTCGAGTACTAACAAAAAACGTAAATCTGCAGTCTCTTAGGTTTGCTTAGGTCTCTGCATTGTCCAAAAAATATCTCTTAGTGCCAACAAGAAAAAGGACATCAGGCATGTTCGATTTCATAAACCAGAAGAACAGGAAATTTTTCGAAGACGTTCTGAGTACTTAAGAATAAAAATAAAACATGTGGGTCTATTCCCACATGTGATTGTTATGCTGGGTATGATCTATCATATCCAGCATAACAATCTGGTACTTAGATCATTTCCAAACATTTTTCACGTTTTAGATGGCCCAATATTTTTTTCCTCACTTTTTTTTGTAACATTCTTCATTGTGAACATTTCCTAATTTGATGCTTTTTCTGGAATAAATTTTAATTAAAACTGTATATTCTGTGCAATCTTTCTTCACTTCCCGAAAATTTGGTTTATGACACTTAGATCACTCAGCTCTGCCACTCTACGACTGTTGAAGTACAAATATTGTTTTGTAATAGTTTCTTTTTCTTCAAAATATACGTATAATGTATAGAAATATGAAATATGAATCGATAAAAATTCAAGAAAAAACTTTTGGGAAAGCCTCGGACCCGTAGATTTTATTTCTAGTTGAGCATTTTTTTAATATAATTAATACATGTAGGGTGATTTGTGTAGGAGGTGTGACTCTATCGATATTCGTTTTAAAGGTAACACCCTTTTTTATGAAATGTGAAATAGCACATTTCTTTACATATGCGTTTGTTTATGTAAAATTTAGCTTTTAAGTAGCCCCATAAAAAGTAGTCACAAGGTGACAGGTCTGGTGACCGAGGAGGTCATTCCACATCTCCACGCAACGAGATCAGGCGCTCAGGGAAACGTTCCAGAGAACGACCAGTTTCGATGAAAGTGTTGTAAATAAACACACGATGCACCACAGACCACGGCTCTATGGCTACTGGAATGACATCCCGCAACGAGTAGATATCAACCATCCTGAAAACATTCGCTCCACGCAGACATGCATAAAAGTCGTCTCAAAAACGCCATACCTCCCTGGCGGACTCTGTACTATAAAGTTTTTATAAGGTCGGCAAATCTGCTTATTGAAAACCTGCTTATGGCATATAACTTAAGATCGTTTGATAGATTAGTTTCCGATCTGTCAAAATCTGTTTCTATTTCGGAAAATGCTATTTTGCAGCCAAAATTATACTTGTTAAGTCCTTGGACTGAATTTATTTCTTATTTCTGTCATTGTATGGGCCTCTTATGTATTTTTCAAATACGCCACTTAAGGGATACAATTATTTTTAATGTAATTTATTGTTAACGTTGAATTTCAAATATACGTTGTGACTGATGTAGGGTGCAATATAAGATAGATATTTTTTTATAGAACACTCTGTATGTATTTTTATTATGGAATTCTAATCGATGCGCAGATTTCAACGATCGATAACATTTATGGCATAAATAAATATATAATGGGTTAAATTTATTAAAAACGCAAAAGTAGATAAAATAAAATCAATATTATATATTTTTATAGTGCTCGTCGTGCTACTTACATGCGTACATAGTAGCAAACAATTGAGTCTAAGGCGTTTATCAACTGCGTTTTATAAAAAATGTTTTGTTTTGAAACAAAAACAACCTATACAACTAGAAGCGATAAAATAACGCCATTAGTGTAGTGTAGGTCTACAGTAAATGGCTAGAGAGATAGTGTGACATTTTAGTAAATTGTTTCTTAAAAGGTCATTTTGTGTTTAATGAACAATGCTATATTTAACAGAAATTTATCGAATAGGAATTTTGGGGATCGGTTACGGGAATGCAGAAGTGGTAGTGACTAACATTTTTTTTATCAAAAGCATCATGATTTGCGTAATATTTCACAAAGGACCGTGTCTAAACTTTATGAACAATCTGGGGGACTTCGACATGGTAAACTATCGAAAAGAAAACCTCATTTCATAGAAGACGATGTGAAAGTACATAATTTATTAAGTGTTCAAGATAATGCAAGCTCGCGTTAAGTTGCCCTAAAAAATAAAATCAGCCCTACAACCGTTTTGTATTATTTCACAAAAAAGATACATTCCTACAAAGTGACGTGCCCAAGAATTAACAGAAGACAATCGTACAGTTTATTTCTGCAAAAATATGATGAACAAACTGTACGAAAATGAGGTAGCTCTTGGTTCTATTCTATTTTCGGATCACTTGAACTCTCACGTTGAACAGGAAAGTAAACTGGAAGAACTGGTATTTTATTATTGGACAATATGGGTAGTAAAGAAGATGAAATTGAAATAAAATTTACACTACAGGAATAAGAAGTTTATACTCCAACCCATCGGCAAATGCCTTATATAATAAGGACTAAGGTCAAAAGAAGGTCAAAACAGCTATTCTCCTGGCTATATGCCAAACGCCGAGCACTGAATTACATGACAAAATTTGTCGTATTTTTGTCTAACAGAGTTAGTACTAAAAATACAGTGATTGTTCTAAAACCACCAAGAAAGATGCAAAGTGTCACCTATCTCAGGATATCGTTAAATGCAGACCGGTTTCGACTTTTCTATCTTCTATCTATAGACAAAAATACGACAAATTTTGTCATGTAATTCAGTGCTCGGCGTTTGGCATATAGCCAGGAGAATAGCTGTTTTGACTTTATCTGTTTAGTCTTTATTATATAAGGCATTTGCAGATGGGTTGAAGTATAAACTCCTTATTTCTGTAGTTTGAATGTTACCCTCTGATAGTAAAACTTTGCATTATATTGATGATCTTAAGTTTTTACTTCGATTTAGATTGTTCGAAACTACCAAGAGATGGCGTTTGGTACGTTCTATTGCGGTGGAACGTAGCAACGGTTACTAGATGTGAGCTTTATCTGTCGAAGGTATACTCGTTTACACTGCACTGACGAGACCCAAGATAGAAAGGTCGAAACCGGTCTGCAGTTAACGATATCCTGAGATAGGTGACACTTTGCATCTTTCTTGGTGGTTTTAGAACAATCACTGTATTTTTAGTGCTAACCCTGTTAGACAAAAATACGACAAATTTTGTCATGTAATTCAGTGCTCGGTGTTTGGCATATAGCCAGGAGAATAGCTGTTTTGACCTAATTTGTTTAGTCCTTATTATATAAGGCATTTGCAGATGGGTTGGAGTATAAACTCCTTATTTCTGTAGTTTGAATGTTACCCTCTGATAGTAAAACTTTGCATTATATTGATAACATTTACACCACAAGGCGGTGAATTTGCACCAAATGTGGTGTGGATTTTACTCCATTACTGATATGAAAATGCACATCAGCGAGTGTTAAAACACTGGCACTAAATTGGTGTGTACATTTAGTATGAAATTGGTGTGAAATATTACATTTATCACATTTGATACTGTAGATGGTAGTCAACGGAGAATCATCATTGGTTAAGGTTTGGGCAAATACATGTAATCGGCAACAATTTTAGTTTAAATTTTTTTAAAAGAAATATGCAAACATATCCAAATGTATTAGATCTCACCATATCGAATGAAACTTTGGATTTAATAAGACGAAACAACATCGAAGCTTTTGCTAATAAATGGATTGGACGAAAAGGCATTATTGAGTGGCCACCTAGATCATAGCACCTTTATGCCGTAGTTTGTTTTCTGTGGAGCTGTCTAAAGAATAAAGTATATACAACAAAGTCAAATAATACTGATCATTAAAAAAAAAAGTATACGCAGAACTAAGGAATATTTTACCTCAAGTTTTTCAAACACATAGGCAGGGGCTTCACCACAAACTATGTTACCCTATGGCCTATATATTTAAACTTATTACTGTACTTTAGTTTATATAGGGTGTCTCAGTTAGAACTATATGATTTGAATTACGCGCCATTTGTGTTCTGTCAAAGATAGGACGTCAATATTTAACGACTGTCATCTACAAGCCATATGACGTTAACATGTCATGATAGTGTTCCTCGTTTACTGTTATGGCATTATGAGCTTTATTTTCAAAGAAGTATGGTTCAATTACTCCACCACTCTAAAATGCGCACCCAACCGTACATATATGTGGATGCATTTCTTTTCCGTGAACAGCATATGGATTTTCAGCACCCCAAGTTCAACAATTTTGCTTGCTGACGTATCCTTTAAGATGAAAGTGTGCTTCATCGCTGAACAGAATTTTGTTACAAAAATCAGCATCACCTTTCTTTTCTAACATCCAATTAACAAATGTACGACGTTCTGAATAGTCTGTAACTTGTAATTGTTGTGTCAACTGAATTTTGTATGCTGACAGATGCAGATACTTCTTTAAAATCCGATGCATAGTGGCTCTTGGTAGATTCAATTGTTGCGCACGACGTCGAATTGAGATGTTTGGATACTCCCGTACATTATCTCTCACTGCAGCAATATTTTCATCCCATCGACCACAACGAGGACGTATTGGTGTTACCTTAATAACAACAGAACCCGTCTCTTCATATTTCTTGATTAAGTTATGAACTGTTAACTTTGCAGGCGCTTCATATTGTTCTAAATTTGCGTAAATTTTTCTTAATGCAACTGTATATGATTGCTCACTTTCATAAAACAGTTGTACACAAACTATTCGCTGTTGAACTGTTAATAATGGTATATTAACGTCGTATAGTTTGTAGATGACAGTCGTAAAATATTTACACTCTATCTTTAACAGGATACAAATGGTTAAATCCTATAGTTGCAACTGAGACGCCCGATAGTTCATAATCAACCTGTATATTTTAAATTTTGCTTACAAGACTTTTAGCTTGGAAGTCGATCAAACCCAAAAATTTCTCATAAACGTGCAAACTAAGGTCAAAAATAATTTTATGGAATAACCAGTTTGCCTTTATATAAAAACGGACTCCCTCTTCAGATTATTTTACCCTGGTGTCCATCTATAATACCATGAAAAGAAAATTGAAATTTTCAATTTGAAACGTCATGAAGGAAACTCTCGCCACCACCAGCGTTGTCACGCGCAGTGATCTAAAAGCCAAAGAAGAGTTATTTATACACGGGCTCTCTGATAACCCGATTCTCGTTCTTTTTCGAGCATGAACCAGCTCCGTGGCCGGCGGAGTAGCGGGCTGGCGGAACTAAATGCATTCAATGGTCGCGTACTTGCCCAAGAATCACCCTTATGTATTGCACCAAAGAGTCTTGCGCCCGGCTCCCCTGCAGACCTTGAGTGGGATGAGATACAATCTGACTTTATTTGTAGTGCGTCTCGTTGTCAAGGCCGTTCAAGAACTGCTTTTATATAATTTTCTGCAGTGGCGTAGGAATGCGAGAGGGAAGCTAATACTAGAGGCATTATAACGTAGATATATAGTTAAACCTGTAATATGTTAAACGCATACGTATGCCTTATTAATGAAGAAATTCATAGTCATAAGCCGAGTTTATATCTTTAGAACGGATGACTGTATTTATTACATTCATTTGGAGCAATTATACAAGTCATTTCAATTTAAATGAAGTGTCTAGAATGACCGCCTTCCGTTTCACGATTAACATAAAAACTGTATATTAAATGTAAGCGTTAAATATCATTTTAGTTGTCAAAAATTATGTTTAGCTCACCATTGATCGGAAATTCGAAATATACTCTTGAGGAACGCCTCAAGTAGGAGTTAGCACATCAACAGAATTGACACCTCTATACACCACAACTAGGTTCTACATGTGTAGGGTGTCTCAGTTGGAACTATAGGATTTGAATTGCGCGCCATTTGTGTTCTATTAAAGATGGGACGTGAATATTTAGTGACTTATCTACAAACCATACGATGTCAACATACTGCGACTAACAGTTCAACGACAAATAGTTTGTGTACAGATGTTTTATGAAAGTGAGTGATCATTAACAGTTGAATACCACAGGGAAAAAAGGGGGAATGTCCCAAATATCGAAAAATAAGCTGATACCGTCAGCGTGTAGGCAAACCTCGATACTTTATTATAAAAACGTCTCCACTGTAAAAAGATAGCACAGTCCGCTAATTTCGTGTTTGAAAAACACGCATCAGGGAAAAAACGGGGAATGTCCATGAAAAATGATAAAAACGGGGAAGGTCCATATACGCCCGTTATATTTAAGCGAATGATGTGCTTTGCTTTTAGTGTGTAGTTCGTTTTAAAATCATCTGCATATTGTGTGTGATAATAATATACGTTATTTCCTTTGTATTTGTATAACATAGGACTAGTTTTTGCTACCCAATGGAGATAAACGAAAAAACCAGTGACTGTGAACAGGACAGTGTTGAGCACCATAAAGTTTAAGAAAAGGAAAATAAGAATTCACCATCAACGGTCACTGCCGAAATATTGAAATTTTTGATAAATCTAGAAAATTAAAATATGCTTCATAGAAAGAAATCGCAAGTATTTTACGATCGAAAACGAGCTTCAAAATGTAAATGTCAAAAATATTACGAAACTGAAGCCATCTGTACGGACTTATCTGCCAGAAGAACTTGCCCGTACCAAATATCACTACAAATGACGTTTACTATAAGTGGCAATTATCTGTCTATTTATTCAATATCCATATTTTATCCAGTGATGAATCCGTATTCTATATATATATATATATATATATATATATATATATATATATATATATATATATATATATATATATATATATATATATCCTGAAACTATTGGTAATAAGGGAAGCGACGAAGTTGTTTCAATGTTACACCATTTTATTGAAAATTACCTTGACCAAAATATAAAGAATGTGGAGATATTTTGTGATTCGTGTGGAGGACAAAATAAAAATTTGAATTTCATCAAATATATGCACTACATTGCCCATATCAGGAAAAAAACTGGAGTCTGTTAAAATCACTTTCCTTATTAGGGGACATTTTTACTTAGAGTGCGACAGAAATATGGCAATAATAAACCAAAAACACACTGCTGAGCTTCCAAACGAGTGGATAAAGGAAATTGAAAGATCTAGAAATAAGCCAACACCCTTTCATATAGAAGATCTTGAAACATCCCACGGAATATTACGGGATTGGGATATATACAATTACCTTATAACAACAAATGCACATTTCCAATACGCCCAATTATAGAAATAGAAGCAAGTATTGTAGGTATACTGTTATTAAAGACTCGTTAAATATACCTTCATTAATAAAACTAGTAAGATTTTATTTAAATTTATCAACATAATAAAAATAAGTGAGTGCTCAAACTTATCTCGAAACTAACATTTCGTGACATACCCCCTTTTGCCCCTGTGGTCTTCAGTTGCATTAAGAAAAATTCGTTAAGAAAAATTAAGAAAAGTTTAGACAAAATGAAGCGCCTATAGAGTTAGCAGTTCATAAGTTAATTAAGAAATTTGAAGACACGGGTTCTGTTATTGACAAGACAACATTAATACGTCCTCGTCGTAGTCGTTCAGATGAAAATATTGCTACAGTGATAGGAAGTGTACAGAAGTATCCAAACATATAAATTCTAAATCGTGCGCAACAACTGAATCTGTCAAGAGCCACCACGTATTCGATTTTAAAGAAATATCCGCATCTGTCAGCATACAAAATTCAGTTGACACACAATTAAAAGTTGCGGACCATTTATAAAGTCGTACATTTGTTAATTGGGTGTTAGAAAAGGAAGAAGGTGATGCTGATTTTAGCAACAAAGTTTTATTCAGCGATGAAGCACATTTTCATCTTGACGGATACATCATCAAACAAAATTGTCAAATTTGGGGTGCTCAAAATCCATAGGCTGTTCACAAGAAAAAATGCATCCACAGAGATACACGGTTTGGTACGCATTTTGGAGTGGTGGAGTAATTGGACTATACTTCTTTGAAAATGAAGCTGGTAGTGCTATCACAGTAAATGGAGAACGCCATTGTGCCATGTTAAACAATTTATTTTTTAATCACAAAGCCACACATGTGGTTTCAACAAGATGGTGCAACGTGTCATACAGCACGTTCAACCATAAATCTGTTGCATACCAAATTTCCTGACCATGTTGGCTAGCGGAATGCTGACATCAATTGGCCTGTAAAATCATGTAATTTAATTTAACACCACTGGACATTTTTCTTTGGGCTTATGGCAAGGGAAAATTGCATGTCACCCAGCCAGTAACAATCAATGACCTCAAAGCAAACATTCAACATGATATTCTTTTCCATTTGTATTGTTTCCATTTTATGTTGAAAAATAAAGAATCTCTCAAATATTATTAGTTTAAAGCATTAAATTGTAGTTTTAACGTGTTGGGCTTTGTAAACCACTTCGAGTTTCTTATAATGAATTCCTTCTAAGTCTCTAAATTCAATAACATTGTTTAAATTAATGTTATTAATATTATAACCAAAAGTAATAGGGGACTCTTTATGAGTAAAATATATGAAATTACACTTACTGATATTGAGTGGTAACACATTAATCTCACACCGTGTATTTAAATTGTTAATATCATTTTTCAGCAAAATTCAGTCCCGCGCACATCTTATTTGACGAAATAGTTTACAATCGTCCGCATACAACTAAATTTTCGCCTATATACCCTGGCAGATGTCATTTACAAACACAATAAATAGAAGGGGACTCAAATTAGGTCCTTGTGGAACACCCGATGTTACAAGTATTTCGACAGAACTAATACCATGATCCTGAACCGTTAGTCTTCTGCTATCTAAATATGATTTTAAAAAACAATAAAACTGTCGAACCAAAGTTGCTTAGCTTTTTGAGTAAAATACCATGGTCTAGCCTGTCGAAAGATTTGGAGTGATCGGTATAGATAATATCTAACAGGGAAGCTTTATCCTATGCGTAAACAATAAACTGTGTAATACAGACTAAATTTGTTACAGTAGATCTGCCCTTAACAAGTCTGTGTTAATACCCAATAAGTTGAAAACTATCGTATATTATATTACATCGTATAGCATAATTTCAAATATTTTTAAAATAGGTCTATAGTTTTCAATTTTCCATGTCACCTTTCTTGAACACTGGACATATCTTAGGTTTTTCCTGGCTAGGAAAATATTGAATATAAAAGCTACATAGACTAATATTGCTAAATATTTAGTAAAGATAAATGCAAAATAAATTACGTGATTCCATTTGGATCAGTTGTCATTTTGGAATTTAATTTTTTTAGTGGCTTAATAACTTCTTCATCTTTTATATTAGGAAGCAGGAAGAGAGGTATGTTAATATTTCCTCTAGATTCATTCGATAAATTATAATTCTTTGACTGAGTGAATGCCGATTCAAAGAAAGGCGTAAATGTATGAACAATCTTCTGAGGACTAGTTAAATATGTTCTTGATAATTCATTGAGTTAGGAATTGTTGAAATATTACAATATATTTAGATATATACAAAAATTAAGGGGAATTATTCTGTAAGTTTGTTTCAATATTGTGTAAATACAATGGCGGCTCGTGAGTTTTACAACTGAGGGAGCAATAAATAAATATTAATTTATGTATATTTTTAGGCTACATGGTTACATTTTTAGGTAGGTATATCGCAGTGTTTTAAGCCAGGTTTTAAATATTACAATAAAATTGTTAAATTAGGTACATACCTATTTAGCTTTAATTAATTTTCTTGAAAACAAAATTCATACGCCTTTCTTTGCATTGTTGGGCGAAATGGTCGATAACAAGTTCACTGAAATTTGTGATTGACGTCATTAGTTCTTTTTCAATTGAACACATTGCTAATGCACATAGTCTACTTTCTTTCCTGGTACTTCTTGAAAATGTTTTTATTCTTTCTAAAGTAGAAAAACATCTCTCACTCTCGGCTGTCGTCATTGGCATTGTACACAAAATTTATAATAATTTTACAGTCTCCACAAACGGAGGAGATGTTAAGTTATTATCATAAAAAGCATTGTATTAATGTTAAGGCACTCGCAGCAGTTGCAAAATATGGTCTATTATAACTTAGTATGGTCTATTAGCACTGTTACGAGTAGTTCACGTTTAAATGCAATTGAATCCAAATCGTAAATGTTAATAGCTTTCTGAAATTCGGTTTCGGGAAAATTTACTTGAAACGTGGAAAACAACTGAGGTTGAAAATATGAGCTATAGAGAAGTAATCACTAAACATAAATCGGTCATCAATATTAGAAATAATAACATCACGATCACACGCTCCTTTGGCAACATTGCATGTTTGTCTTCAAAACGCTGCCTTTACGATGGGAAGGTCCCTCGTGGTCTTCATTATCACTGTTTTCATTTCTCGGTAATAATCGTAATCAATTGTATTTCTTACATGCTAAATTGATGTTTTGAATTTTAATTTTTTAATTTTAAGACTTTTTAATTTTAAGAATTTTAAGACTGTCAATATCCCGTTGCTGTAGTTGATTAAAAAGAATATCCCAATTCGGCATAATTTTATTAAAAAAGTGTAATTCATAATTAAAATCATAATCCTTTAAAGTATTTTTTAAACCGCTAGCTTTTCTTACGGTTGATGAGTCAGTAGTATCATCGTTTAAAATTTGTTCCCGGCATCGAATAAGATCCATTTTGTATTTAAAAACAGACACTGCACACCGTGATTTAAAATTCCACCTGGTTGGCGTAGATCGCGGAAGTAATTTTTCACTACTTCACCCAGAACATCAGTACGTTTTGGAGATCTGGAAAAAAAGAATTCTAGATTTGAAAAAAAAAACTCGAAATTGTTTATTTTGTGACGCAACGCGTTCAATGATTAAATTCAACTGGTGTGCGTAGCAGTGAATGTAATTATTAGCATTATCATATATTCTTTTTAATTTTTGCCTGGATTCCGTTGTTTCTATCGCTCATTGTAGATGCACCATCGTAGCTTTGAGAAATTAATTTTTGGGGAGTATGGTTTATATTAATTTTCGTTCCTCCTTAAAGTTCCTTCAAAATAACGTTGCTTATGCCATCAGCGGTGTGATCCTGTGTTTCAAGAAAAGCCATAAAACGCTCATATATTTCTCCATTTAACTCATAGCGAACTATAAAAACTAACTGGGAAATTGTAGCTGCATCTGTAGTTTTGTTGATTTCATTCAGTATTAAATTGCTGCAAACATCGTAAATACAATCCAATAATTGATTTTTTATAGTCTTTCCCTAATAACTAGTACGTGTGATAGGTGCGTGCGTCAGTCTTAATTTTCTTACGTAATGTTGTGTAATTTTCCACAAATCGACTTTCCAAAGCCAGCTTCAGATACAATAAACTTTCTTATGTAAAGTTTCACATACAATATCGATTTTATGCCAGAGGTTCAGAGTACACTGTCACATACTCGTCACCATGCTTAATGCCATGATTAAAGAGACATAAAGGCTGAATACATCCGGGATATCCTTTGATATATTATTCCTATTGGCATGTGGTGTAACCGTAACATTTCTCGGCGCACGTAATGGAATAATGCGAACAATGGCGGTTCTGTTTTTCTAATAATCCAGTCCCTTCTATTCGATAGACCCTCGTTAATTTAATTGGCGTGAATCGTGTTTTCAACATAAGGCCCCAATTCCAGCACACGCATTCTTCCCCCAGCCCGAGTGTTAACAGGATTAGAAATAGAGGAGATTCCGCAGTGAAATAAGGGTAAGTCGTTTATAACGCGTGCGGAACATAAAACCTATCATTTATTGACGACATCGGGCTTTATACGGGTTCCTGTACGGTGAAAGCGACGATTTAACTTTTAGGCATTCCTTTTGATTTAGGGATAATTTATGTTATTTTTTAAGGATAAATTAATTATACGTTTGTTACGTTTTTTTTAATATACGAGGGCTGATCAAAAATACGGTGAATAATTTTATTATGAACAATGTAATAAGCTTACTTCAAATTTGAACTAATCTCCTTCAAAGTAGTGTCATTGGCTAGGATGAAATTATTCCAACGTTGTTTCCACAATTGGAAGCATTTCTGGAAGGCTTTTTTTGGAAGGGCCTGCGGCTGCCCTGTCGTGGATCTTTCAATACCGGGAATGGTGTCAAACCTTTTCCTTTTAGCACTGTTTTAACTTTTGGGAAGGCCAGGAGTCGCATGGTGCTAAATTCGAAGAGTTAGGCGGATGTGAAGAGACAGGAATTTTATTTTCGGCAAAAAAACTCGCGGATCAGAAGCGAGGTGTGACACGGCGCGTTGTCGTGATGAAGGAGGAAGCCATTGGCCTTAACAAAATGTGCAGTTCTTCGCTAATCTCTTGAATAGTCAATTGCCTGTTTGAACGAGTCATTTTTTCCATTTTTCCAACGTTTTCGTTTGTTTTTAGGTCGAAGGATGTCCCGACCGTTGCTCATCTTCAACCGCCTCATTTTCGCTTTTAAGGCGCTCATACCACTTATATATTCAGAGCTGTATAATCGATGCCGCGTACATGTGGCTTGCGTATGGGAAGATGTAGCGGGGGCCTTGGGCACGTGACATGGAGTTCAATTCACGCTGTATACAAACTAGGTATCACAAAACACTCGATTTGTGCTAGGTATCCAGTTACTGTTTAACATTGAAACCGTGTACGTCTGCTTCGCGAAATAACTAAATCACTTTGCGATCGTAATTACATACATTATTTGTACAGCGTGCGTGCGCTACAAAAAAATGTCCACAGTGTCAAAGGCGAAAAAACGGCCGCTTGCCGACAATGTGAATAAGTTTATACGGGACTTTCCAGATTTGATGTATGATGGGGCGAAAATAGCGTGTAAAGTTTTTGAAAAATATTTATTGTGTTGGGACAAGAGAGACCGCAAAAGACATATAAAATAATACGGAAAATATTAATATAAAAAAGGGCCTGCCACGGAAAACGGAGTTCATTTTTGATCTACTTCTCATGTTAATTATCTGTCATTTACCACTTACATTACTTGACACACCAGCATTTAAGGACTTTTGGAAGAAATACAATCCTACCCATTACCAACTAGGGCCACAGTGCGCAGCTATGTAGCATCATCATCATGAGGTCATCAGTCCTAAGACTAGTTGGACGCTAACCTCCAGCTTCTCCTATCTTGTGCTAACCTACGTATTTCGCTAATTGTGCTACAACCTACATCCCTTACTATTTGTGAGCAGTAGTCTAATCTAGGCCTACCTCTGCCTTTCTTCACTCCTATTTCTGCCTCCAAAATATCGCGGACTATTCCCCCATGTCTCAGAAAGTGGCCTACCATTCTATCTCTTCTCTTCTTTATGTTTTTTCACATACTTCTTTTCTCGCCAACTTTCTTTAATACTTCTTCATTTCTAACCCTATCAGTCCACGGTATTTTCATCATTCTTCGGTAACACCACATCTCAAAAGCTTCTAATTTCTTCCTACTTGCTTCCCCTACCGTCCAGGTTTCGCAACCGTATAGCGCCGTGCTCCATACATACGTTTTCAAAAATCTCTTCCTTGTTTCTAAGTTTATTACCCCCGAGCATGAAAGTGCTATCTTTTTGTTAAAAGCTACTCGACCCTGCGCTATTCTTTGTTTTATATCTTTATCGCTTCTTCCATCCCAATTTATTTTACTTCCTAAATAAGTGAAGTCTTTAACTTCCTCCAATCTTTCATTATTAATTTGTACCATCTGCAAGTGAAAAAGTGGAAAGTCAGATTAAATCAGCGTGAATTGAACTCCGCGTCATCTGATCGAGGCCCCCGCTACACCTTCCCATACGCAAGCCACATGTACGCGGCACCGGTTATACAGCTTTACTTATATAAATAGTCTTCAGTCACCACATTATCACCATACACTGATTTTAACATTTCATGAGATTCTGTGGCAGTTTTTTGCAACTTCAAACAAAACTTAATGTTAATACGGTGCTCGAAATCCATGATGCGTGACAGACACGGTAAACAAGCCCTCATCCTTCCGGCTCTGGAAGCCAATTGACAAGTCACAACTTGTTCAAACTTGACACTAACTATCTCAAAGGAGAATGCTATTGGACGCATTATTTCACACAGATGTCAGCAGTTTCTGCTATAAAAATTCGTTCACCGTACTTTTTGATCAGACCTCGTATATCATATACGGTTTTATATTTTTACAAATCCCTGAATGTCGTAAATTCTTATTCTGTGTTTGTCGGTATCTATTCTACGTTTTCTTGTTCCTTGGTTAACTTTCTTGTGTCACTTGCTGGAAAAGCCTAGTTCAGTTAACTCGTCCACTCGTTTAGTTATAGCGTCAAGTTTAGATGGTCGATGATTTGGATTGAATAGGTATTTTAGTAAAATTTCACTGTACTCCAGGTTGCTGGAACTCCTGGTTTAGGACTCGCCACTGAAGTTTTCGCGTTGGAGTTATTGTGGGATCTCTTCTCGACTTTGTGTGGTATTCTATTGAACTTGACCTAACGTGCATCTAATCTCCCAGAAAATTGAAAATCTAGGATACTTATTAAGCCGCCCCACATCTAGGGATATGCCACATAAAATTAGTCTGTTTTTATATCGTTTAGGTTTATGTTAAAGGGTTACAGGACCATTATAATGTAATTATTATTTATTTATTTATGCGGCATTATCTGTATTTCTGCAGCATTATCACTTTTTTATTTCTGTTTTGTATTCCTTTACATGTTATAAACAAAAATAACAAAATATTCGTAAAACCAGTACATATGTATACAGGGTAAGTCGGGAGGAACGGACCAAACTCCAGGAGTGTATTGTACGCGTGAAAATAATGTAACAAAACTCAAATATTGTTATCCGATTTTTAGTTGTTTTCAAGTTATAGCGTAATTAAAAATGTTTATCTAGTATGCCATGTTCGAGGTTTAAAAACGTTTGATAACTTTGTTGTTTTGACAATATGTCAGTGTATTGTGACAGTGATTTAACGTTTATTTTGGAGTTTGAACGATTAAAGTATTACAAAATGCCACACACGTATTCAAATTTAGAATATGCAAACATGGTGTTTGTTTATGGTTTTTGTAATGGGAATGCTAGAGCTGCTGTTGAATAGTCGTCGCTGCTGTTGAATAGAATAGATATCGTCAACGGTTTCCACATTACAGACATCCTAATAAAAATGTATTTATTAGAGTTTTCAACAAACTGTTCGAGACCGGAGAGCTTCCCCGTGTTAACGTAACATCTGAACGAGCTACTCGACAAGATTCAGAAGAGATAGAAGATATTCTGGATGTAGTAGCAGAAGATGCAACGATCAGCTCACGAAGAATTAGTATTAAATTGGACATTCCACAAATAAAAGTAATGAACACATTCCACCAGCAAGGCTTACATCCATACCATGTACAAAGAGTACAGCACCTACAACCGGAAGATTATCATAAACGTATGGAATTGTCGGTGGGTAAATAAGATTCCTCGTGTTGTATCGCGCATACTTTTTACAGATGAAGCAACATTTACCCATGACGGCATTAATAATACTCACAACTGTCATGTATGGTCAGATGAAAATCCCCACGCAACAGTGGAAAGTAACTTTCAACATAAATTTTCGGTGAACGTGTGGTGTGGTACGGTCGATGGTTATTTAATTGGTCCTTCCATCTTGGAGAATCGCCTCACAGGAGACAACTACTTAAATTATCTATAAAATGAAGTAACGGACTACTAGAGGATGTCCCTTTAAACATCAGAATGCAAATGTACTACCAGCACGATAGAGCTCCTGCACATTTCGCTCGTTAGGTCAAGGAACATTTGGACGAAAGGTTTCCAGGGCGTTGGATTGGTCGCTATGGTCCTATTAATTGGCCTCCAAGATCTCCAGACCTCACAGCACTAGATTATTGTTTATGGGGCTGATTCAAAGATGAAGTATATAAAGTAAAAGTGGACACTCGGGATGCACTAATTCAACGTATAAGAAATGCTGCAGCCGATCTTAAACAGAGACGTGATTCAATCAGGAAAGCTACAGGCGCCCTTCGTAGAAGAAGCAGAAACTGTTTAGAGGTGAATGGCGGTATTTTTGAACATTTATAACGCTATGATAACCAAAACGTTAATGTATGAGATTTTGTTTATTTTTAACTACGCTACAGGTATAACTTGAAAACAAATAAAAATCGGATAACAACATTTGAGCTTCTTTAACATTATTTTCACGCGTACAATACACTCCTGGAGTTTGGTCCATTCCTCCCGACTCACCCTGTATAACCTAAGGCTCAATGCACAATGTTTTTATATTTTTTATGGTGATTATTTTGCCTCTAGTGAGAATTAAGATGTTATTCTACCAATAGCTTTACCTATTTGTTATATTCAATTAACATGTTTTGTAATCGAATTTTCTATAATCTGTTTCATTAATTATTATTATTAGTAACATGGTATTCTTACATTATTAGTCATTATTCTATTCGTCTTTCAATTTATCCAGTAATTTTCACAGTCGTGTAGAAATCAATAGCTTCTGCGTTTGAAGAGAACAACAGAATAATAGTTCGTATTTTCTTTTGTCCATTTACGTCGAAATAACCATACATGCAGTCACCTAATAACCGTTAGCAGTGGCGGCCCGTTGTCCTCCTATAAGAGGAGGTTAAATATAAACTAGCGAATGATCCAATTTTGTCAGGAAATTATATTTTCTTCTTACGCATGTCACACGTGACTGATAGGCACTCATGTTTGCAACAAATAAAAATTTAATACACGAGTACCATCTAATAGGAATCAAGAAAGAGGTGAGAGTAAAACGATACAAACAAGTCTAATTACAATTTACCGCCCAGCGAGAACCAACGACAAGGTGAAAATATCTTGCTAGAAAATAAATGCGAATAAAGAAATAGGGGGATAATCAGTAAAATATGGTATAACTTGAAAATAAAATAAACAATTTAATTAGATAGATTTAATTTAGAACACATCAGTTCGACGTCATCCACAACAATTGAATCTCAAGAGCCACCACGCATTGCATTTTAAAGAAAGATCTGCATCTGTCAGCATACAAAATTCAGTTAAACATAACAATTAAAAGTTACAGATTTGCAACATCGTACATTTGTTAATTGGGTGTAAAAAAGGAAAGAAGATGATGTTGATTAACTGCTGCTGATCTGACCCACCACGACGAAGATGTATTGGTGTTGCCTTATCAATTAGAGAACCCGTCTCTTTAAAATTCATGATAAGTTACGAACCGCTAACTCTGTAGGTGTTTCATTTTGTCCTAATTTTGAGATTTTTTTTAATGCAACTGTAAATGACCGCTCACTTTTATATAACAGTTGTACACAGACTAATCGTTGTTGAACAGTTAATCGCGGCATGTTGACATCATATGGTTTGTAGATAGCAATTGTTAAATATTAATACCGTATCTTCGACAGAACACAAATGGCGCGAATTTAAATCCTATATTTTCAACTGAGATACCCTATATAATAAAGTAACCAACGCAATTTAAAACTAAGTACCCAAAATTCCCTTGAAAATCACGTCTTGAATTTGAGCTCATTTGTCAAATATTTATGAGTTATTATAACTGATATTTTAGCAAAATGAATGAAAAAAGGTTATTGGAGTAATACATCGTCTAAAGCTGCGTCCAAACGCGCAACAACGAAGCGTATCGTAACGCCGCCCCGTGACAATTTAAAGGGCTCACAGCCTGACATCGTAACGCCGTCGTCGCGTAACATCAGAGCGTTCCGTGGCTTGTCGGTTTTTCAGCGTCGCATCAAAGGCTTGTACCGGGGTGGCGTTACATGTCTGGACGGGACTACAACAAATACGATGGGTGGAACGGCGTGGTGTTACGAACCCTCTGTCACGCGTCGATGTCCTGTTGCGGAAGAAAAGTATGTGCCCTGTTGCGATATTTTGTCACGATGGTAAGTTACGCGTCGGCGTTACGATACGCTTCGGTGTTGCATGTTTGAACACAACTTAACAACTTTTGAGGAACAGTTTTAAAATATAACGGAAACTTCTTATATGTTGAAAAGTTTTATTTCTAGAGCGGAAAATGGCACCGACCAAACTCATCGCGCTGGCTGTTTATACCGGTTTACAATTGCGACTGGGTATTTTTGTATTTAATAACTGTCATAGAAGTAGCGTAGTCGAAATTAATAATTATTATATTATGGTTTTATTTGCGCGTTGTCCATTGGTGCATAACTGTGCATAATTAATAATTATGTCTAATAATTGTCTAACGTAACGTAGAGCTAACAAATAGACGTCTCTATTTAAATTAATGGGAACCTTCATCAGAAAACATGTACTTAAGAAAAATTAGGAAAGAAGAAATATAAAAACTCATGAGAAATATGAGCCTCTCTCGCCTCATCTGAGGAGCCGCCACTGATCGTAAGGTCACCAATTTCAAAAATAGTGTGCACTTGTAATATTTACATCATATTATGTTCAGTTTGGTCGTAGTTCGGTAATAAAATTATGTGGTGGGTGTTATTCTCCTTTGTCTGTAAGTCATGAATGTTTTAATGGTATCGTCAGATGGTAAACACATTCCACGAATAGTTAGAATAATAATTAACACGCGCTGGAATATTCACTAGAAAATAAAAATACGCCCATTAATGCTCCATAAATCCGTGCTATTGCCGAGCGTTCGGTTCTTACGCATATGTATAGTAATCATGAATTTTATTAATTTTACGTATTCACAATGCTATTGGAATACATTAAGGAATAAGAAATACATGTACAAATTCCTTAAACATTTTATGTAGATAGCCTAGGATATCCTCTGTCACTACTGATAAACAGTTACAGTTGTTTCACAGTTGTAAAGTAACACTTTGTAATTGTTTATTAATGATATATTTAACACTGTTTAATTAAAGTAATTTAAAAAAGGTAATAAATTCAGTTAGGCTCGTCATTAAGTGAATGAAACCTTGTTCAGTATATTTAGAGTAGACTAGAATAATTGACTCGTCCACACAACTTAAGACATGATGAAGCAGTGAAAGCGGTTAACGAGGGCCGTAACCAGCGATATGTGGTTAATTTGTTGGAAGTTAGTCAATCAACAATTAGTAGAACAGTTAAACGTTTCAATGAACTTGGAAGTTACGTAGAACCCCAGGACAAGGTCGTAAGAAGTCTACAGATGCAAGAGATGAGCGATATCTTATGCATGCTGCCTTAAGATACATAATTCTATCAGTTTAGAGTTAAGCAGAGCCCTAAGAGCAGTTCCAGATGTAGCAATTTCTGGGTGAACTATCAGGAGAAGACTTAATGAAGGGGGATTAGACAGCAGAAGATCAGCTACTGCACCACCGCTCACCAGAGAGCTTAAAGTTACTAGACTACGTTTTGTAAGAGAACATGTACATTAGACCATTGACGACTGGTAGCGAGTTTTGTTTTCAGACGAAGCAAGAGTATGCCGTATTTCACCAGAGAGACGTCAACGAGACTGGCGGAGGTCAGAAGAGAGGTTTGCCGCCTGCAATATATTTTCGAGAAACTCATTTTTTGGTGGATTAATAATGTTCTGGTGAGGAATTTGTTTCAATGGGTGCACGGATATGATTCCTATACAGAGGAGATCCATGAATGTGCATTGCTACGTAGAAGAATATGTGATACAATTTCATTTTTATGCAGGATAATGCCCAGCTCTGCATTGCTAAAGAGGTACTGGACTACCTTTAATTTGTGAATATTCCAACTATGGACTGACCACTAAGAAGCTCAGATGTGAACCCCATAGAACGTCTATGGGATACTCTAAAACGATCAGTTAAGCGCCACATACCTGCCCCTATGACCTTTAGGAAACTCGAACAGGTCGTTCTTATCGAATGCCGAAACGAATGGAAGCAATACCTAGAGGAGGATCTACTATACACGCTACTGAATTCAAATTCTTACGATTTAATTCCACCTCTACTTTTTTTCTAAACTTTTCCATTAACACCGTTTTCACTGCATTTGACATTATTGTTCTTTTTCGTTATTTATTCATGTTTTTCCCGATAATACTTATTCTAATCACGAGTCGGAGCATGGAATGTCAGAAGCATGAGACAGGCAAGGAAGCTAGAGAATCTGAAGATAGAAATGGATAGGTTAGGATTAGATATAGTAGGTATAAGTGAGATGCGCTGGCCGGAAGTAGGAGATTTTTGGAGCGGTGACTATAGGGTAATACACACAGGATCGGTAAATGGAAACGCGGGAGTAGGAATCGTTATGCGGAAGAACGCAGGACAGTGTGTCGATAGCTCCCTACAATACAGCGAGAGAGTAGTGATGGTCAGGTTAGATTCGAATCCAGTGAAAACAGTAATAGTGCCAGTATACATGCCTAGTTCTAGCCACAGTGAGGAAGAGTTAGAAGCCGTTTATTCAGACATACAGCAGGTAATAGGATATGTGAAGGGTCATGAAAATTTAATAATAGTAGGAGATTTTAACGCAGTCGTAGGTGAGGGGAAAGAAGGAGAATTTGTAGGTCCTCATGGATTAGGAAACAGAAACGAGTAGCAAACTGATAGAATTCTGTGAGAAGCACAAGATGATAGTCGCGAACACATTGTTCAAGAATCACGTTAGGAGGCGGTACACCTGGAAAATGCCAGGAGGGATAGACAGGTATCAGATAGACTACATTCTAGTTAGGAAGAGATTTAGAAATCAAGTAAAAGGCTGTAAGAGTTATCCAGGAGCAGATGTAGACAGCGACCACAATTTGGTAGCCATAAAAGCTAGATTAAAGTTCAAGAACCTGAAAATCCGGAAGGATAAGAAACGTATAAATGTAGACATATTGAGGGATCAGAATATGAAAGATAAGTTCCAGGAGAAAACAGATCAATTAATAAATAAAGCGAGTAATGACGAAATCAAGAATGCAGAAACTGAGTGGGAAGGTATCAAGAATAGTCTAGATTCCGCGGCTACGGACGTTTTAGGACACGAGAGAATGGAAGCTAGGAAGCCCTGGATAACGAACGAAATTACGTATATATACTCGTATATATACGAGGAAGGACTGAAAACTTATAAGTCAATAAAGTGAGAAATCATTAAAAGTGAGAAATCATTAGAAACTGTAGAAAGGCGAAAGAACAATGGATAGAGGATAAATGCGAAGAAGTAGAAGATAATCCAAGTAGGTAAGACCGATGAGGCTTACAAAATAATTAAGAGGAACTTCAGGGATATAGGACCAATAAGTAGAAACGTTAGGAGTCAATCGGAGGACATATTGATCGGAAGAGAGGAGAAAGCGGATAGATGGAAGCAGTACTTAGGAAATTTATACGAGGGTCAGGAATTAGGAGAGATATTAGAAGAAGAATCTAGCATCGATAGGGAAGATGTAGGAAAACCTATATTGAGAGAGGAATTTGAAATAACACTAAGGGGGCTAAAGAACAATAAAGCGCCTGGTGTAGTTAAAATACAGGCGGAAATTTTGAAATGTGCGGGATAGGAAGTAGTAAATAGGATGTTTGAACTGGCAAAATACTATATGTATATTGCCAGTTCAAACATCCTATTGGCAAAATACATATACGAAACAGGCGAGAGGCCGGAGGATTATAAGAGGAACATTATCGTTACTATACCGAAAAAGAGAGGAGCCAACAAATGCGAGAACTTTAGAACGATTAGCTTAACTTCCCACGCGTCAAAAATCTTAACCAGGAGAGTGCAGAAGAGGATGGAAAATAGAGCGGAGGAAATACTAGAAGAAGACCAATTCGGGTTCAGGAGACAGGAGAACTCGCGATGCTATTCTGGCGCTAAGAGTAAAGCTGGAGAAAACAATAGAAAAAGGAAAGAACGCTTATATAGGATTTGTAGATTTAGAAAAAGCTTTTGATAATGTAAGATGGGCAAAAATGTTCGAGATACTAAAGAGCGCGGGAATGAAGTATAGAGATAGGAGAGTAGTACACAATCTATAAAAAGAGCAAACTGCTGTTATAGAAGTAGAAGGGGATAGAAGGGAAGTAGGTATTAGGAAAGGAGTAAGACAAGGATGTACGCTATCACCACTAATTTTTAATCTGTACATCGAAGAGGCGATTAATGCGGTAAAAGATAGAGTGGATTTCGGGATTAAAGTACAGGGACAGAAACTAAAAATGCTGAGATTCGCGAATGATACAGAAGTATTAGCATCTAGTAAGAAGGAATTAGAATCAGCGTTAAACGAAATGGAGGCAACGTTGACAGAGGAATACGGAATGAGGGTGAATAAAAACAAAACTAAAGTGTTAGTGTGCAGAGGGCGCGAGAGCAGAGCAAAAACGAAAGTACAAATCAATAATGAAAGATTGGAGGAAGTTAAAGACTTCACTCATTTAGGAAGTAAAATAAATTGGGATGGAAGAAGCGATAAAGACATAAAACAAAGAATAGCGCAGAGTCGAGTAGATTTTAACAAAAAGAAAGCACTTTTATGCTCGAGGGTAATAAACTTAGAAACAAGGAAGAAATTTTTGAAAACGAATGTATGGAGCTATATACACTATACGGTTGCGAAACCTGGACGGTAGGTGAAGCAAGTAGGAAGAAATTAGAAGCTTTTGAGATGTGGTGTTACCGAAGAATGATGAAGATACCGTGGACTGATAGGGTTAGAAACAAAGAAGTATTAGAGAAAGTCGGCGAGAAAAGAAGTATGTGGAAAAACATAAAGAAGAGAAGAGATAGAATGGTAGGCCACTTGCTGAGACATGGGGGAATAGTCTGCGATATTTTGGAGGCAGAAATAGGAGTGAAGAAAGGCAGAGGTAGGCCTAGATTAGACTACTGCTCGCAAATAGTAAGGGATGTAGGTTGTAGCACAATTAGCGAAATGCGTAGGTTAACACAAGATAGGAGAAGCTGGAAGTTAGCGTCCAACCAGTCTTAGGAATGATGACCTCATGATGATGACTATTCTAATTTGGTAAACATCAGTTGGCATCATTTAATTATAATCAGTAGGTACTATGATTTAAATTTTCGAAAAAATAAAAGTAATAATGTAAAATTTCACTGATGTGTTAATTTTGTCCAGGAGTTTATGAATAAATTAGAAGGAATGGCTCTCAATAAATTGTAATAGCTATTAAATATTTCAATATTGTTATTTATAATAAGTCCTCACCGCCTTTCCTCTAATAAAGAAATATACATTTTTTTGGAAATCGATCAAGAAAGTCTACTTTCTCGACGCAAGTTCAGATCACAAACTACCCTATTCTAGTATTTTAGAAGACAGTACGGGAAAGCTACATATCCCACCTAGGCCGGTCAACTTTCCCATACCTGCTTTTATCTATATTTTAGACACTTAGTATACACGGAGACAAATCAGTTCATATTAAAAACGCATATTTTAGTAAATACATCATTTATTGAACGTATTACACATATTGAACGTTTATTATAACTGTTTGAGTATATTTACAGTTATGGTGCAATTTTTTCAACTATGAAACATTGACTGCACCTTACGTGATAAGTCCGCGACATTATTACTAACTGTTATTTCTTCCTCGACAATATTACTAATACTATTAGCAGATTTCTCTTTGTCTCTTTCCCCTCTAAGTATTCTATCTGTTATGTCTACTTTATTTGTAAAGATTCCTCTATATATCTTTCGCCAATGTTTGTGAGTATTTCCATCCCCCGTGCTTTCCTAAAGCAATTAAATTTGCCCTAGCATTAACATGTGGACAGAAACAATGTCCTGTGTATTCATATGCATCTGGCGAATTTAAAAATATTGCGACAACGACAGTGTCGACTAAGTCTTCTTCAAAATGTTAAGAAATTTCTGAACTACATATATACGAGGTCTGATCAAAAAATACGGTGAACAAATTTTTATTGCAGAACCTGCTGACGCTACATCTGTGTGAAATAATGCGTCCGATAGCCTGATACTTTGAGATAATCAATGTCAAGTTTGAACCAGTTCTGACTTGTCAATTGGCTTCCAGAGCCGGAAGAGTGAGGTCGTGTTTACCGTGTCTATCGTGGATCATGGATTTCGAACAAAGTATTAATATTTTGTTAACAACAATCAATATCAACATTTTGTTTTAAGTTGCGAAAAAATGCCAAAGAATCTCATGGGATGTTTAAATCAGTGTATGGTGATAATGTGGTGACTCTGAAGATTGTTTACAAGTTATATGAGCGATTTAAAAGTGGAAATAAGTCGATTGAAAACTAACAACAGTCAGGACATCTTTCAACCTCAAAAACGGACAAAAATATTGAAAAAGTGGAAAAAAAGATTTGTTCAAACAGGCGATTAACTACTCGAGAGATTATCGAAGAACTGAACGTGTCGTACGGGTCAATGGCATCCTCTTTCATCATGACAACGCGCTGTGCCACACCTCGCTTCTGTTGAGTTTTGACCGAAAAAAAAAAAATTCATGTCTGTCCACATCCGCTTTACTCTCCAGATTTAGCACCACGTGACTTATGACTCTTCAAAAATTAAAGTTGTGCTAAAAGGAAAACGATTTGACACCATTCCCGACACTGAGAGGGCCACGACGGAGCAGCTGCATGACCTTCCGAAAGAAGCCGTCCAGAAATGCTTCCAATCATGGAAACAACGTTGGAATAATTGCATCGCTAGCCGAGGATAGCACTTTGAAGAAGATTAGTTCAAATTTAAAGTAAAGCTTGTTACTTTATTCATAATAAAAATTATTCACCGTATTTTTTGATCAGCCCTCGTATGTACATATGTGCAGCATATCTATAGTACGTAGGATGTTTATATCAGATATATTATAATATTATGTATACCACGTCTGTTTACTATAAAGCTTGTGGTGTTCTCATGTAGAAAATTTTATATGTTTATGTAAGTACTTTTAATTGTAATTTTTAATTACTTGTTACGAAATACACTTTTGCATGTTATTACAATAGGTCGTTTTACCTTCTGAAGTCTTATGTGTATAAAGTAAATGTGTCATATTACTCCAGAATATCGGGACTGTTTTTGAATTACAGGAATTTCACTCTTCGCCGCATTCTGAAAGTATGTATTTGTATTGCCAAGTTTGTAGTTTATGGTATATAAATAATAGTAATACAGGGTGTCCGCAAATTACACCGACAACGCTTGACTGTATATTCATGATGATAAATAAGTACGATCTACGAAAAAAAAGTTTAATAAAAAATTTTTAGTTTCCGATATATATAATTCCGATATAACCCCTTACCGATCAGGTTGAAACTTGGAACAATAATTTCAAGCAATAAGGCCTATTATTTTCCAAAATATTAGTCAAGCCGATATACTGGGTGGTAGTTTTCTCTTCGTACCTCCCTCTTTTAGTTGCCATATTTTTTCTTAATGGATAGCAAAAGTGAAAAGGCCATTTCATTTAAAAAATTTAAATAAAGGATTCGACATTTGAATCCTACCTGTGGCGGGTTTTATTTTTTAAAACCTTATCTGATCGTGCAGAAACACGAGAAAGGGGTCGAGGATCGCTTTTAGGTATAATTCAATGCCTGGTGGGGCTTTAGCCCGAGGAGTAGTTGTTTCCTATAGCAATTATGTAATAGCCTTGCTATTCGGGAACTACTTTGATAACTGCTTGGTGTTTTGGTAGTTCCTTCCTCGATTTCCGCCTTATATGTTACTGACATAGATCAAATCGATAAAGATGTATACCCCACAACTTTCATTCGGCATTTGTCCTGGATCGGCGTACCGTATACGGCACTGATGAGAACTAATAAGTTTGAAACAGCTGTATGTCGTTCGGTTCCAATCCGGGACAAATGTCGAATCCTACCTGTGGCGGGTTTTATTTAAAAAGAAAAAAAATGATATTTTGAGAAATAATAGGCCTTACTAGTACAAATTTCCGCTCCATATTTTAACCCAATCGGTAAAGGGGTTGTCGGTTTATTAATTAAATAATTTTTTTTTGGATAAATTTGAATGTCTATAACTCGGAAACTAAAAATTTTTTATAAAATTTTTTTTCGTAGATCGTATTTATTTATCACCGTGAATATACAGTCATGCGTTGTCGGTGTAATTTGCGGACACCCTGTATAAGTTGAATTGCTTAGAATGTATTCTTCACTACAAATTCGAATGATCACTTACTAAAAACTTCTGATATATTATTCAAGATATGCGTATTATAACCTCAATTTATAATATTTTCAATTATAGTAATGATAATCATTAGAACGCAACCCATATGCTGTTAATTCACTGAATTATTCATTACAAATATGCATTGTTACTATCTATATGCTTGTGGAAGTTTACTGCATTGTGCAAGAAGTGTGTCTCCAATCTGTAGTTCTTGTTAAGAACGCATTTTTATTTTTTTTCTACATTCAGATTGTATCGTTTGCTACAATTGTAGTGACTGTAGGGTTCAGTTGTGGGCATGGTTCGGTTGTGGACACCCCTGCGTATCTTCTGACAGAAAACAGGTTAGGTTTTTCTGACAAATGTCATTTGTGTATTATAGCAGCACGTTCTTTTTGTGTCAAATACCGAAGCGAACAGACGCGTCTGCTTTGTGCTGTGAACAAATTTATTTTTCTTTGCTTGTAAAAATTCACATTTTTTTAAACTTTTTCAATAGTGTTATAAATCGAAGTGAATCAATCAAGAAGGTTAGTGCAATGCATATTTATTCAGTAAATTTATTATACTTTGTGATTCAATATCGAATGCAACCAATATCTTGATACCAAATTTTTTTTCACTACTTCTCATGATGGCTGTGAAATTCGGTTGTGGGCATCAAAATTAGTTCGGTTGTGGGCACCCGTTTTTTTGGTAATTTTATAATTTATTTCCCGCAACTAAAGTGATTTAAAAAAAAGTGTATTGGGGTAAGGTTAAATATAAAAAACTGTCCGGGTCTCTTTCGGGCACCGGCAACGTTCGCAAAATGTAAATTTTGATTTTTTCTAAGTTTAGTAAATTCATCATCATTAGGTCATCAGCCCTAAGACTGGTTGGACGCTAACCTCCAGCTTCTCCTATCTTGTGCTAACCTACGCATTTCGCTAATTGTGCTACAACCTACATCCCTTACTATTTGCGAGCAGTAGTCTAATCTAGGCTTACCTCTGCCTTTCTTCACTCCTATTTCTGCCTCCAAAATATCGCGGACAAAATATCCCCCATGTCTCAGCAAGTGGCCTACCATTCTATCTCTTCTCATCTTTATGTTTTTCCACATACTTCTTTTCTCGCCGACTTTCTCCAATACTTCTTCGTTTCTAACCCTATCAGTCCATGGTATTTTCATCATTCTTCGGTAACACCACATCTCAAAAGCTTCTAATTTCTTCCTACTTGCTTCCCCTACCGTCCAGGTTTCGCAACCGTATAGTGCCGTGCTCCATACATATGTTTTCAAAAATCTCTTCGTTGTTTCTAAGTTTATTACCCCCGAGCATAAAAGTGCTTTCTTTTTGTTAAAAGCTACTCGACCCTGTGCTATTCTTTGTTTTATGTCTTTATCGCTTCTTCCATCCCAATTTATTTTACTTCCTAAATAAGTGAAGTCTTTAACTTCCTCCAATCTTTCATTATTAATTTGTACTTTCGATTTTGCTCTGCTCTCGCGCCCTCTGCACACTAACACTTTAGTTTTGTTTTTATTCACCCTCATTCCGTATTCCTCTGTCAACACTGCCTCCATTTCGTTCAATGCCGATTCTAATTCCTCCTTACTAGTAAATTATAGTTTAGTAAACTATAAACGCTTTTTTTTTTAATGGCGGAATATCATCGTTGATGGTGTGTTTATGCATTTTTCGATTGTTAGCCATGTCGTCCAAGAATAAATCGAAAAAATCGTCCAATATCAATTTTAATGTGCTGCTTGATGCCATTAAACGTTGTTCTGTGGATAAGCTGTCCACAAAATCGACTGCCGCAACGTATGCGATTTCCCGAAGCACTCTTCAACGCTACGTGAAGAAAGTGGAAGAAAATTTCGAAGAAAGACATCGAAGCCGTCGACGATGGATTTTCTTCGTGGATGTAACAAGCGCGTGCTATCGAATCAGGTAAATTGGTGTTTTTTCACTTTCTTCGCGTAGCGTTGAAGTGTTGATTAATTATTTGAATTTCATTTTACTTTAGATATTCTCGACAGCCCAGGAGAACGACTTGGTCGCATACATTTGGAAATGCGGCTCTCATTACTACGGGCTCAGCATAAATGAGTTGCGCGAGTTGGCATATCAGTTTACTGTGAGGCTGAGCATTGATTTTCCCAACAATTGGAACGAGGATCAGAAAGTGGGCATGGAATGGTACAAAAAATGTATGCGCCGACACCCTCAACTGACTTTACGTACTCCGGAGCAAACATCATTGAACCGCGTTAAGGCTTTCTGCAAAACCAACGTGTAGAAGTTTTTCGACCAACTCGGCGCGATGTACGATGAGCATCATTTTCCGGCTACGCACGTCTACAATATGGACGAATCGGGTTTTTCGGCCGTTCCAACGAAAATTGGCCGAGTGATCGCCTTGAAGTGCATACGGCGTGTTGGCAAGGTGGAGGCCGCTGAACGAGGCACAATGATTTCCACGGCGTTGACAAGGTAGCCAAGGAAGCGGCACCATCTAAGCGCGCCAAGGCAAAAGAGTGTCCGCCATCTGACGATGATGTGGACTCCTGCCTGATTTGTTTGGAGCTCTTGCTACGCAAATTGACCGCCGCCAACTCCATCAATTGCAATGAATGCGATCGGCCCGTCCATCTAAAGTGTGCTGGCATGCGCGCCAGCTATTTCACATGCGAATATTGTGCTTCAGACGATGAATAATGCCAATGAAGGCTTCCAAAATAAATAAATTTCATTTTTTCTATATTCGTGGTGGTTTTTCTTCATATTTTCCCATTTCCAGCAGATTTTCCAAGGGTGCCCACAACCGAACCAAAAAAATTATTTTGCCAAAAATGACCACTTCACAAAATTTAAAACAAAAAATTTCTCTTTGACGGAATCGGTTTAGTTCCTTCATTAGTAGTTAACTAAGGTCTCTTGCTTTCCATAGATACCTATATATCCGAATAATATGCACTTGGTCAAAAGTTACGAGCCAAAAACGAAGAGGTGCCCACAACCGAACCCTTTCCCCTACAATTTTCCACATGAAAACTTGCTATGAAACTATAAAATATGTCTGCAAAAGATTTACTACAAAAACATACTGAATTTTACTATTTGTTTTGTTGTCTATACTGCTAAAAATTGTGTTATTGACAATTACATGTTTTCATGAATATTTACATTTTTTTTTTCAGTGAATTCGAATGGCACTATTTTGAGCCTTGGCAACATTAAG
The DNA here is from genome assembly GCA_037954035.1 of Rosalia funebris. Lineage (NCBI taxonomy): Eukaryota > Metazoa > Arthropoda > Insecta > Coleoptera > Cerambycidae > Rosalia > Rosalia funebris. The sequence goes on from JAZFAV010000022.1 coordinate 10,817,065, forward strand.
TGTTACCAGTGGAAAGTTTGACATTTTTGACCATAACCTTCCTCAGAGCATTTTATCATTTAAGCGCGATTTGTCTTGTTTACAGTGATTTGAAAATTGTATCGGCGAAAACATGGAATTAACTCGTGAAAATATTCGTGCGATGATCTATTAGGACTTTCGACGTGGATTATTAAGACAAGTGTGCATCGATCAACTTACTTTCTCTTTTGGTGATAAAGCCCCATCCTTTGCCACTGTGAAACGCTGAGTATCACGAGTTTAATTGTGGCCGCCATTCGCTCACCGACGAAAGTCGTGAAGGTCGTCCAAAATCAAACTGTGCTGAGCAAAACCTGATAATGCAAGATCGTCATGTGACATCCTATGAGATTAAGGTATCCTTAGGCATTAGTTCGACTAGCATAGGGTAAACCTGGCAATCGTGCCCCACCATTCGAAGAATTGAAATAAAAAACGGTATTATTTAGAATATGTTTATTAAAGTAATTAGTCTTAAACTCTGACTCAATTTGCACAACAAAAACTAAAAAAACCTTCTAAAATGTAATTAAAACAGTTGAGATCAACAATTTCTTAATATCTAGGGTGGGGCACATTTCACGGATACATCAGTCTTATGTGCCCCAGTAAAGCCTCTCATTTTTTGTCTTTTTTCCTTTTCCCTTATTTTTGCCACCGCAATTGTTGCATTTCTCTGAGTTTGTGCAATCTTCATGTAACCAGCCAGAACACTGCAAACACTGAATCCAGTCACTTTTCTTCTTCGTATAGTAGTAATACTCGTGACATTCTACACAAGTGTTGTTGTTTTCATCGGAACATTTTTCACTAGATTCGTGTAACTCTTCTTCGTGAAAAATTCGTTGTGATGGTACATTGTTTTGATGGTACAGTGATCAAAATTTTCTCTTGCGACTTCTTTTTTCTTCAAACAGTTTACGAGTTGTTAAATTACTTTCTATGTCAAAACCTTAACGGTTTGTTTCCTTTTACTTAATTTATGATGTATAACAGGCAATGGACTGACTATTTGTAAGATCTTAGTTGGTATTTTTTCTTGCGAAACAACAGAAGCATGCGGTGTAGGCATATGGATATTTTGCTTCATCGAAGATGTGGAGGTACTCGGCAAAGAAAGGTCATTTATAATCTGAATTGAGTGCTGATTATTATTTATTGGTTGCGGATTTTCATCACTGTTTCTAACTGATTCATCAGAAATGCTGAAAAAGTATTCAGGAACAGCATTAGGATCAAAGGGATATATTCCTGTTGCTTTAAATCCTACAACGCCAATTGCTGGTATTTCAAACTTGTACCAGGCATCACCAATCATTTTTGAAATGTCGTATCGACTTAAAGGCCTTCGTTTGTTGTTAATAAACCAAGTGGTGACTTCTTTAGACAGGTAACTTTTGAATAGCTTACAAAAACTTCTGTCCAATGGTTGAAGAGCTTGGGTAGTGTGGCTGGGTAGACAAAAGATGATAACGTCATTTTCGTTAGCCAACTGTAGCATTTTATATGAATTGAAATGAGAGGAATGATCATCTAGAATCAGAACAACTTTCCCATCCGGCTTTCGTGGAATGACATGATCCCTCATCCAGTTGAAAAATAGTTATGCGTTGATGTAAGATGATTTTTGACTCATAAACACACTTGGACCAGGCGGTAGACCCTCAGAAAATTCAGGTTTTTTATATTTTCCCTTAAGTACCAAAACAGGCGGAAGAAGGGTGCCCTCGGTATTGCAACACGCAATCAAATAAATATTTTCACCTTTTTCGGTGCTAGTTACAGTATTAACATATTTTGCACCCTTGTTAGCTAGTACGCGTCCAGTTTTATTGTTAATTTGAATACCGCTCTCGTCCATGTTGTAGATTATTTCCGGTTTACCAATCAAATCATTATCAGTTAGTAGTTTCAACAACATTTCAAAATTTTTATTGACATCATTAGCTCTCGCCAGCGACAAGCCTTCCGCTTTTCTTTTACGGAGATCTGGATGCCTCTTCATAGACCCTTGAAACCAATCCCAGCCTGCTTCTCTTGTCTCATTATTGAATCGATGTGGCAATCCTATTTATCTGCAAAGTCATAATCAATAGACTACAGTCTCGATTGGTCCAGAGGACATCCGATAGATTCGAGACTTTTAATGTGAGCCACAAGTCTCAACTCATTTTCATGTTCTAATTTGGAAGGTCTACCAATGTTCTGCTTGCTTTTCCAGTCCCTGAGGATGTGTCTATGTAAGGCTCGTGATGGTATGTCATATGTCCGGATCGCCTCATTTACGCCCATTTTGTTGATTATCACATCTTCTATCGCTTTTATCATATTTTCTTCCGTCCATTTTCTTCTATCCATAGATTTAACCTTTCCCATTTCCTGAAATATAATAATTAAATTAGAAATTCATAAAAATAATAATTTAAACATAATCAAATGTGCTTCAAAAGACGCATATAACATTATGACGAATAACAGGTGACGAATCGTGGATATATGCGTATGAGCCGGAAAGTAAACAGCAGTCGACTGTATGTATGTTTCAAAATTAACCAAATCCAACAAAAGTTGTACGCGAAAAATGATATGCAATTTAGCTAGCCTGATCGATCAGTTTGCGTAATAGAATGGCTATAATATTGACCTGTCGTTAGTCGTAGTGATTAGTGTTATTTTTAAGGCTAATGGCTGCCCTAAACACTGCCGATTTAGTAGATGTTTTTGCAGAAAAGAAAACGCGGCGAATGGAACTGGAATATAAGAAAATATAGGTAATTTGTTTTTGCGATTTAACTATTCAGGACAGCCCACTCTCAGCTTAAATAAGCGCTTCGTCACTGCCTTTAGAGGAACGTAAAACGGTCAATTCTGAGTGATACACAACCATTTGCTTACCCTTCCGGTAAGCAAATCTCCGGTTTCTTCGGTGAAATAAGGAAAACAAACAAGCTCCATCGGATCATTCTTCATCATGACAATGCGAACTCTCGCACATCTCATCTAACAACCGAATGTTCGAACACTCAAAAAATCGAATTAATGGGCCATCCGCCGTACAGTTCTGATTTGGTACCCAATAGTTTATTTTTGTTCCCGAGCATCAAAACTAAATTGCGTGGACAACAATTTTCGTTGACAGAAGAAGCCGTTGATGCGTCAAAAAAGACATGTTTTGGATATCACTCAAGCGGAATGGAAAAAATGCTTTGACAATTGGTTCGAACAAATGCAAAAGTGTATATATAGATCATGAAGGAGAATATTTTGAAAGACGATAAAGTAATTTTCATAAATGACAAATTAATGTTATTAATGTAATGTTTTTTCTTATTAACCTCAAAATATAAATAGTGCCCCTCGTATAAAGCCACAGTTGCCACCATTATTGTGAAAACAGAGTTGGTTATAAAGATATAACTTCTACCCAAAAGCTCAGTTATTAAAAACAGAAATACCGGTTAGGCTATCCCTTATAAAAGGAAGGGTGGGAACCTCCCGCTAGCTCGAGCATTCTTCCAAAGAAATTTCGTAATTCTGTTATTTACAACGATATTAAATTACACACTGTGTGAAGATATAAAGTGAACGTTCCATCGCATGGGACAACGGAGCCAATGTCAGCGGGCCTTGGAGCATGGAATGGAAATGTAATTATTTCGGGTACAATGCAATCCACTAATGCACTGGGGTCTACCACCTCATAATTTATGATACCACGCATGCTGTACGTTGGATGAAGTTCGTGGTTTTTAGTATGTTATGTATAATGAGATTTCTTGTAGTGAATTCTTTTCTTTTAATCAACGTTGCCATTCCAATAGATTTACATAGTTTAACATTTTGTAGAAGAATGATTATAATTAAGCCCCGGATTTGACTGTGGACGTTTTAGAGTCGAATTTATGTATTTTGAAATATGTATTCTGAAAGGTCTATTTGAAATACAAACACCGTAAAGAAAAATCACAATCTTATAATAAATTATACAATAAAGCATTTCATGTCAGTAGCTCGTCCACACCCTGGCTCATTTTTTTGTAATGTAAATTAACTGCTTGTATAAGTTAGTAGGACATCAATCAACAATTTTATATTAAATAAAATGTATTCATTGATCGCCTGCTACCTGCTGCCTGCTGCTCTAGAAATATTGAAAGTATTGTTGGAGGGATATTGCACTAGTGCTAATAGTAAAGGTATGCAAGGGCGGGACAAAAGAAATATTTGCGGGGATCCGATCAGTTACTGTGATATTTGAGAGTGGTGTGTGTTTGTACAGAACTCGGGACGGTCGTAGTATTATGACTTGCGTACAGTATTACATACAAACAGTTACAGTGCATGACAATTTGACAGTAAGTATTTTAAAATATCTCGACCAAAACCATCCCTTGCCATAATACAGCGTTGGATAAAGGAACTTCCATGGTTGGTGTTAAGTGACAGTAGTAAAGTACAGTGTTCTGTACATACTGTAACGAATATACTAGAAAGTTCTCTATTTTGAACACTTATTTACAACTCGACTATTTACAAGTCCAACTAACTTTCTTTCTACTTTAACTTTATAAACTAACTTTCGCACTGTATTACACAATGTCACTTTCTTCGCACCGTGTCGCTCACTATCGCGGTCCAGATTTAACTAACTCCTGGCTGGACGACACAATTCTTATATAGGCAGTAGGACGTCTCTCCAGACGTTTCTAGATAAAGAACTTTGGCGAACCTTCTAGTATAGAACGCACTGGAAGTCAACTCCACACGTTCTTGATAGTGTCGAATAATCCCGGAATTCGGGATCGCTCGAGGCGTTCGTGACAATACATAGTGTCTACTCGAAAATCGGATGTTGTTAGACATTGGTGTTCCGAAAAACATAAAACTGCGGTTACTGGACAGAGCAGTGCTTGTGAAAGACTCACGACCTTTTACAGCGAATTGGTTAAATGCATGGCTGTGATATCCCGTGGATCCAACTAAACAATCCTAAGTCTTAACCCTTTAATACCTACCGTCTAAATATTCATACGCATGCTGGCTATAGTTTAGGGTGGTGCACGGCCAAGAGATAGCAATAGTATGTATGGTTTTGGTTAAAATACCGATAAAAAAGGTGTTCTCTTTATACTGTCAAGCATTTACAGTGTATGGTTTGCAAACATGGCTTCCACGACAGGTCAAAGTGAACAGAAGCAAAAAACCCTCAAAATGGAGGATGAGGTAAGCTTTTGTGCAACATAATATATAAGATATTGATATTTCATTTAGTTTTACATTTAAATATATTCTAATGAAGTCGCAATAATAAGTGATTTAGCAAAATATTTACATCATTTTAGGGTTATGTGGATATATGGTCTCAAGCTTGGTCGTATGAAAATTCATACGCTAGGCTTCCACGACAATGAAAATGTTAAATTTAGTAGGTACATGAAATAATGCATGAAAAATGTATTTTCTCTAATTTCCACGAGACCTCTTACAACAGAAGGGTTGATGGCTAGTCTGGAAGTATCTGATATGGAAGATGAATTTGCCGGTGCAAATTCCATCAATATCACATTGATTCCTCCTGAAGAACTTATGAACTTATCAACAAAACCACAACATGTAAGCGTTACAGTCATCATCATGAGGTTATCAGTCCTAAGACTGGTTGGACGCTAACCTCCAGCCTTTTCTATCTTGTGCTAACCTACGCATTTCGCTAATTGTGCTACAACCTACATCCCTTACTATTTGCAAGCAGTAGTCTAATGTAGGCCTATCTCTGCCTTTCTTTACTCCTATTTCTGCCTCCAAAATACCGCGGACATTCCCCCATGTCTCAGCAAGTGGCCTACCATTCTATCTCTTCTCTTCTTTATGTTTTTCCACATACTTCTTTCCAATCTTTCATTATTGATTTGTACTTTCGTTTTTGCTCTGCTCTCGCGTCCTCTGCACACTAACACTTTAGTTTTGTTTTTATTCGCCCTCATTCCGTATTCCTCTGTCAACACTACCTCCATTTAGTTCAATGCTGATTCTAATTCCTCCTTACTAGATGCCTAATACTGCTATATCATCCGCGAATCTCAGCATTTTTAGTTTCTGTCCCTGTACTTTAATCCCGAAATCCACATCTTTTACCACATTAATTGCCTTTTCGATGTACAGATTAAAAATTAGTGGTGTACATCCTTGTCTAACTCCTTTCCTAATACCTACTTCCCTTTTCCCCTTCTACTTCTATAACAGCAGTTTGCTCTTTGTATAGATTGCGTACTACTCTCCTATCTCTATACTTCATTCCCGCGTTCTTTAGTATCTCGAACATTTTTTCCCATCTTACATTATCAAAAGCTATTCTAAAGCTAAAAATAAGCGTTCTTTCCTTTTTCTATTGTTTTCTCTAACATTACTCTTAGCGCCAGAATAGCTTCGCGAGTTCCCCTATTTCGCCTAAACCCGAATTGGTCTTCTCCTAGTATTTCCTCCGCTCTATTTTCCATCCTCTTCTGCACTATTCTGGTTAAGATTTTTGACGCGTGGGAAGTTAGGCTAATCGTTCTAAAGTTCTTGCATTTGTCGGCTCCTCTGTTTTTCGGTATAGTAACGATAATGTTCCTCTTATAATCCTCCGGCATCTCGCCCGTTTCGTATATGTATTTTACCAGTTCAAACATCCTATTTACCACTTTCTGTCCCGCACATTTCAAAATTTCTGCCTGTATTTTATCTACACCCGGCGCTTTATTGTTCTTTAGTCCCCTTAGTGCTATTTCAAATTCCTCTCTCAATATAGGTTTTCCTACATCTTCTCTATCGATGCTAGATTCTTCCTCTAATATCTCTCCTAATTCCTGACCCTCGTATAAATTTCCTAAGTACTGCTTCCATCTATCCGCTTTCTCCTCTCCTCCGATCAGTATGTCCCCCGATATACTCCTAACGTTACAGTCAGTTAAAAAAAAAAACAAGACATCAGTTTTACAACCTTCATTAGTTCACGAATATAACTATGGTATGAGAGGTGTGAATTTATTCGATCAATGGCGTGGTCGCCATAGAATAAATATAAGAATCGAAAATGGTATTGGCTAATTATCCGTTTTTGTATAAATGCTTCCATCGTGAATTCATGGATTTTGTTCCGAAATATAGAACCTCGCATAAAACAAATTGATTTTATTAGACACCTTGTGCAACCAATACTGTAAACTCGAAAACCGCGGGTTGTAATGCCATAAAGAACCTCAAATGTTCTTGAAGAAGTAAGATGTGATCGCTTGGAGCACTGACCAAAAAAGAACCCCACCCCGAGCCGATGTGCAGAATGTCATAAGTGTGTCGCTTTTATATGTAGTAAATGTAATGTTGGTCTTCATATCAACTGTTTTAAATCATACCACACACGCTAAAGGGCGTATTTATTTTGTATTTTGCTTATACTTTAGTTTGTATATCTGTTAAATTAGTAAACAATGTATGTTCAATAAAAGTTTACTAGAGCCTAACATATGAATATTTAAATATCCCCTATTTTCACCCCAAATAAAAATTTTCTGTTAAAATCAAATGTTTTTGTTACTTTAGTATGTTTTCTAGTGGAGCACAAATAAAAATATTTTTCGAAAAACATACACAGGGTTAGGTTTTGAAGGGTTAAGGACTTTGTATAGAAATGTATAAATGGGGAATTTGGCAAAGTAAATGTGCCCACAGAATCCATGATTCGAAAAAAATAACTACCGCATGCTGCTGCCATTGTCAAATCTACCGTTTATGCAGAAGTTGAGGATAAATATTTATGGGTTTCTGTCGATGAAACCACAAATGTTTGTAATTACAATCTTCAAACAAATTTTGCGAATGTTGTGATTTTAAAATTCTCGTTTGAGTATTTAATTTTTTAGTATATCATTTCCTGGATTAAATTGTATCTGACAATAATCAGCAGAAAAGTTGATAAATATGACAACTAATTTGGGACAGAGGGAGTATATATTTTTGAATAGATAGCGAAATTAAATTTATTAAATTAATTAATATTGTTTTTATTACATTAATTAATAAAGAGTAACGCTTACAATAACGCTCCATACCAACCACTTCAAAATTTAATTTCGTTTATGATTCATTTATACTTATAGACAGTGGCGAAGCGTCGATTTAAGCTGAGGGTAGGCTGTCCTGAATTAGATGAGGGAGGGGGGCTGTTCGTTTTTAATGCAATATAAATATTGAATAGTTGAACCGCAAAAACAACTTACCTATATTTTTTTGTATATCAATTCCATTCGCCGCGTTTTCTTTTCTGCAAGAACATCTATAGTTCTTGAAACAAATTGGTAAATTTTACCGCTTTAATTTTTCAGTTTATCTTCTAAAGATTAATTATTAAAATAACCACTTAAAAGTTTACTAAATCGGCAGTGTCTAGGGCCGCCATTATCCTTAAAAATAACACTAATCACTACGACTAACGACAAGTCTGTTGAATTGTTACTTTTACTTGCGCTCTATTTTTATTTGTTTTTTAAATGAAACTGTTGAATGCAGACTAAACAAAATATATTTATTTTCTATACAACTACTACTATCGGATGCAATCACAGAACATACACACTAATACATGGCCCCATAGATCATAGACTTATAGAACTGAACTGAGCCAACCAGAGATTACTTCTTCTAACAAGGTTAATATTATAGCCACTGTATTACGCAAACTCATCGATCAGGCTAGCTAAATTGCATATAATTTTTCACGTACTCCCCTCTCCCCCCGTGCACCACGGATCTCTATAAAATCTAAGGCGGTAGAGAGTCAGCTCAGATTCTCAGTGCGCAGGCCTGCCAAGGCTTGCGCACTACCCATTTCCGGCATGCTAGCGCTTCAGTTTAAATGGAAATCGGTATGATAATATGAATAGAAAATGTTTATCATTCTAGCAAAGGCAAGTGGCAATATAAAAATGGAGTCTACCATCTAAAATATATAGGGTAGGCTGCGCTTTACAGCCTTAGTGGACGCTTCGCCACTGCTTATAGGTATATGTTATGTAGTTATCACAAAGGAAATGAGTAAAACAACTACTACACTTTTATACCACTATATTTTTATAGGAACGTGACTGCAGTTTCGACAATTATGTCATTTTCAAACGATGATTCAACTGATAATAAAATACAAACATTCTGTTCCTATAATATATACTATCCAAATACAGAGACTAAGTGTAAATGCAGTCACGTTTCTGTGAAAATATAGTGGTATAAAAACGTAGTAATTGTTTTACTCATTTCCTTTGTGAATTATGAAGTAGCACAGAGTAACGGCCTCCTCGATTAATTTCTTGATTAGTTATGTTTGTGAAGTTAACTAATACAGACCATGATTCATTTAATTTTATTCTCCACTTTCTTGCCCAATTGCTAAGTTTGTTGACTGACATCTGAAATTTTTCTGCTGCTTCTTTTTTGTCATTATCTACTGCTAATATAGCAATATCATCTGCAAATGTTGCTTTGGACTAATTTTGTAGTCTAGGAATATCACTTGTATACAAAATGTATAGGACAGTTCTTAGTACACTTCCTTGCGATACTCCTGCATTAATTATTTTAACATATAACATATAAATGAATAAGGATGAGGCAGCGTACTCCGTTCATTGTTGGACCTGCCCTATGCGAAGTCAAGCAACGAAATGCTCGATTACGATTTGGATGGGTGACACATGATCTCATGCTCATGCCGCGGTGGTGCTGACTTGGTATTTGGTAACAGGGCGGTAACTGGGCCAAATAATGGGCACATTGTCTGCATGAGTTCGATTTTCACCAGAGGGAACTTGGCACTTCCCTTAAGGCTGGGTATTTGTCCGCGTCTATATGTGTATCCTTCCCCTACTCAAACCTGCCTGTAGGCTTTCTGGGGAAGGAAGTCTACTTTCTGTGTGTCCAAACTTTAAACTTTAAATATAACGTATATTCCATACATATAGATCACTAGATCACACTGTATACCACAACATTAAGGATGTACACTGTATTGCATTATGTTTTTCTTTTTCATATAAAATATATGAAAAATTATATATATATAATATATAGATATATATATATATATATATATATATATATATATATATATTTTTTTTTTTTTTTTTTTTTTTTTTTTTTTCATATAATATATTATAATTTTCTAATTACAGGAAGCTTTTCGAATTTTTTTTTTTTTGGAAATATTTTGTATTTTTTTCAAAGTCTGATGTAACATCGACGTAGAAAATGAAATATAAAAAACATCAATTATATTTTCAATGTCGAATTTAAGAGTAAACGCTAGTAGAGGCTTTATTGATTTTTATTCCGATGGAACGAGGTTATATTAAAGGTAAATATTTACCTTAATAAATGTAATGCTCGGACTATTATAGACTATTATTAGAGAGTGGTATTGCTAGGAAATTATACATAATGTATGAGCTGTACAGGGTGGAAGTAAGATCATTTATTTACCTATCTGAAATTATTCATACCAAACACTCCAGGGCATTTTTTACTAGGTTGACGTCGTTGGAAATAGTAATCACTAAACTATTAGATATGGTATATTTTATTAGATTGAAAAGCTAGATATGGCTGTCTAGCTCACTACTCTGTTTGATCCCTGTCGATAATCCATTGCTCAGGATTATTACTCATTATTTTATAATTCTGGTTCATCGTTTGAATTTTGAATATTTTCTTACACGTTTCAAGCATCTGCAGGATATGCAACAAGAATCTGGCATTATGTAACATTTTAAAATGTTTCACACGAGTTGGACTTGGTGTAAACATATAAAATGGTCCAATATAATTTCCGACAATATCAGAAGTTCATTTTTGAATATATTAACATTGTTTAAGGTAGTTTCTCCTTTACCTACGTAAAATATATGGAATATCAGTAATCTAGTGTTCATTATTTTTGTTCAGAGACTGTAGTCTATACTCAGACACCGCACGTATACGTATACACACAACTATACTCCGGTTTCAAAATAGTAGGCAGTAAGGTGTTCTATACCTTACTATTTTTATGAGCTGGTAATACGATTCAACAAGTCTCGTGTCTGTTTTACGTGTAAATTGTACAGACCACTCCCTGCACTCTGTGATCTCTGCTTTCTTTAGTCGTGCGCGAGACAAGGCACGCGCCTTGTCTATTTGCCTTGTCTGGTCCACATGTTGGGAATTACTTACTGCCTACAATTTTGAAACCGGGGTATACATGTTTATCAGTTGAAATTAAAGACATGACAACCTTGCATTTTAGTATGTTGTGATTGTGTATGTCTTATACTTAACCTGACTGTGTAAACTTTTTCGAAGCGTCAAAGAAAATTTATAGAAAAATTAAAAATGAATTTTTGTCGTGATTAGTTGTGGGACAATAAAGGAAAATGCAAAGCGGAAAGTAAAAGAGAAACGTTTAAATTGTATTGCAAAAATAAATCTTGCGAAAATCAAACAGAGTAACTACATAACCTAAGCATTGGATGACGTATTGTTGAATTGAGCGAGCTTGACAAAAATTTAAGATGTTGCGAATGTAAAAACGTTCCTTCACTTAAAAAAATAAAAAGTGAAAGTCGTTTAGGACTAAATTCAATTTTAGATGTTGTTTGTGACGAATGTGCAGTAATAACATAAGTGGCGACTGGTAAAATGCATGCCGCTGCGTTGCCAAACGCTAATTGACATGTTCTCGACTTACCGAGCAAAGCTTAAACTGGCATATTTTAAAAATGTTTATTTTTTCAACAAATCAACCAACAACCGATTTTTTTTTTAATTCAAAATATTCGTAATAAACTAATGTATAGATGAGTTGTTTTTGGAAAAAATGTATAGACTTTTAGTCACCTGATACATTCAAACCACGCAAAAAGTTCCATCTTTGATAGTGAATATCTCCTTTATTGTACGGGCAAACATATTTCATTGAAGCAATTTCCTTCGGCAAGTTTATTCTTTATGTGTACCCGAAATTTGACGATATTCTATAGAAAAATGGGTTTCCGGAGAAACTACCTTAAGGAGGCTCAAGTTATTCGATTGCTTTTGATTACATCTTATTGGTAACATATAAGTCGGAAATCGAGAAAGGAACCACAAAACCGCCAAGCGGTTATCAAAGTAGTTCCTGAATAACAAAACTATTACATAATCGCTCTAGAAAACAACTACTCCTCGGGCTAAAGCCCCACCAGGCATTGAATTATACCCAGAAGCGATCCTCGACCCCTTTCTCGTGTTTCTGCACGATCAGATAAGGTTTCAAAAAATAAAACCCTCCACAGGTAGTTTTAGTAGCTGACCAATATTTAATAATTCCATATCAAATCGTTCTGTTAAAGTTATTTAATAAAAACCATTTTCAGGGCCACTTCTTTAAGAGACTGTATTTCCTTTAGAAGTCCAAGGACAAAATAGTACTTCTGGAGTTTTCGTGATATTTCGGTTTAATTTGCTCTAAAATTTTATAATATCTATATGTTAGAGAATCTGTTAGAGAAAACAATAGAAAAAGGAAAGAACGCTTATATAGGATTTGTAGATTTAGAAAAAGCTTTTGATAACGTAAGATGGAAAAAAATGTTCGAGATACTAAAGAGCGCGGGAATGAAGTATAGAGATAAGAGAGTAGTACACAATCTATACAAAGAGCAAACTGCTGTTATAGAAGTAGAAGGGGAAAAAGGGAAGTAGGTATTAGGAAAGGAGTAAGACAAGGATGTACGCTATCACCACTAATTTTTAATCTGTACATCGAAGAGGCGATTAATGTGGTAAAAGATTTCGGGATTAGTGTACAGGGACAGAAACTAAAAATGCTGAGATTCGCGGATGATATAGCAGTATTAGCATCTAGTAAGGAGGAATTAGAATCAGCATTGAACGAAATGGAGGCAGTGTTGACAGAGGAATACAGAATGAGGGTGAATAAAAACAAAACTAAAGTGTTAGTGTGCAGAGGGCGCAAAAGCAGAGCAAAAACAAATTAATAATGAAAGATTGGAGGAAGTTAAATACTTCACTTATTTAGGAAGTAAAATAAATTGGGATGGAAGAAGCGATAAAGACATAAATCAAAGAATAGCGCAGGGTCGAGTAGCTTTTAACAAAAAGAAAGCACTTTTATGCTCGGGGGTAATAAGCTTAGAAACAAGGAAGAGATTTTTGAAAACATATGTATGGAGCACGGCACTATACGGTTGCGAAACCTGGATGGTAGGGGAAGCAAGTAGGAAGAAATTAGAAGCTTTTGAGATGTGGTGTTACCGAAAAATGATGAAAATACCATGGACTGATAGGGTTAGAAACGAAGAAGTATTGGAGAAAGTCGGCGAGAAAAGAAGTACGTGGAAAAACATAAAGAAGAGAAGAGATAGAATGGTAGGCCACTTGCTGAGACATAGGGGAATAGTCCGCGATATTTTGGAGGCAGAAATAGGAGTGAAGAATGGCAGAGGTAGGCCTAGATTAGACTACTGCTCGCAAATAGTAAGGGATGTAGGTTGTAGCACAATTAGCGAAATGCGTAGGTTAGCACAAGATAGGAGAAGCTGGAGGTTAGCATCCAACCAGTCTTAGAACTGATGACCTCATGATGATGATTAATGACATGCTTAAGGACAATGTTGTATCTTATGCGGATGATACGGCCATAATAGTCGAGACAGGCTCGTGGAATGACGTTGAAAAGAAGATGAGTTCTCATTTAAAAGCTATATCGACATGGTTTGCTACAAATAAACTATCACTAAACTCAGATAAAACTGTATATATGACCTTCGGTAATTATCGTGATAGCGTACCAAAGAATTTTCTAGTTAGAATTGAAGATAAGATTATAAACAGAGTAGAGAATTGCGAGTACTTGGGAGTCATTATTGACTATAACATGAGATGGGAAAAACATATTAATTACATTATAAACAAAACCAAATATTTAACTTTTGTATTTTATAGACTATCCAGAATTATGAACTCGGAAACACTAAAAATGATTTACTACGCTTTATTTAACAGTATTATAAGTTATGGTATAGTTGCTTGGGGGGGTGCTTACCTCAATGTTCTTAACCTACTAATTAGCTTACAAAAAAGATTGCTGAAAATAATTAATAAAAATAATTTCATATTGGATAAAAATCCACCAGGCCTAAAGAAATTATACTCACTAGAAGTATTAATGTATCATTATGATAACCTCAAATCCAAGTACATGTCGTCTGATAGCAGAACAAGACATAGGAGTATTCAGATACTAAAAACGTTAAAGACTATAAGCAGTAAAAGTAGCTACTTTACTGCAGTAAAATTGTATAACAAACTTCCAAATAACTTGAAGCAATTATATACCAAAAACAAAAAAAGTAAGCTCGAAGCGTGGATTGCATTTAACATCTAATGTCGAATACCTGATGTAATCAGCAAAAAGAAAGTACTACTAGATTTCGTGCAATAAGCTGTGACTACTAAGCGTGAACTTTAATCACAGCTGCCTAGATTATAAGTTAGATTTAAGTTAACTATTTTAATTTTAGTTTATACTAAACTTTTGTAACCCGTAAAGTTTATACTATTGTAACCCGTCCCACCAACATATAACTGTGTTTATCTCTGTGGGAGTTGCGCGGATTGTAATAATCCTTGTAACTTGTACTTGTACTTACTGGTTGAAATAAATAAATAAAAATAAATAAATAAATACCCCTTATTACCGCTGCCACTGTCTTGACTTGATTATGATATAATGGCTCCGTTGAATCAGAAGATATATATTTTTTTTCAGAAAATAAGAAAAAGCACCCCTATTCCGAACCGATCCCATGTCAGGTCAAAATAAAGAAATAAATAAAAAAATCAGCAATGTCATATACACCTTTTACATCTTATATATTATCTTTTTTTTTTTTTTTTTTTTTTTTAGTTGGTACTGTGAAGTTTACGACAAACAATTTCACGGCCTGTAGATACTTTTGCAGGTCACTGTATAATATAATTTAATGAACTGACTTGGGGAAGCGTAATTATTAGATTTATCTCGTTCCGACCTTTTTGTGTGACTACATATCGTATTATGTAATTAAAAAAATTGTGCCCCATTTTGCAACTGTTCGCGGCCTTGTACGATTATTTAAATATTAAAATGTCAAAACATTATTTATATTAGCATTATCAGTTTAGAGCTCGTATACACAGTAGTACAAAAATATCTAGGCATGAAATATCGCACTTTACAGTATTTTACCGCTTTGCACTGCGACACATCGAAATTTATTATGGCATAGATAGTAAAATTATTCCAAAGTATAACATACAATACAAACGTATTAGACAAATGAAAATTATAAATTAATTTTTGAAGTTTTTTATTTGAATCCGTTATTTTTTGTTGTAGATTTGGTATATAATTCTAAAAATAGTTAACGAATTAAAATGTTTAAAGGTATCTGTCATGTTATCAACATCACCGAATGATTGAACATGACAAACTATTGAAAATTAGCCAGCTCTTGGCCTTTGTTATAGGCAAGACCATTTACTGTGGCCAACAAACTACAAAATATTGCGGTTTGTATCTTCTAAAAGAGGTAGCTCTAAAACTATGAAGCATTGAACCACTTGGCAGGGAAGGGACCGGTGGAACTCTTATGGATACCTGGGCATAATGGCATTAAGGGAAATCTAATTGCAGATGACCTTGCCAGACTAGGGACCAGGGAAAACCATGGACCAGAACCTGCAGTGGGAATAAGTCGGAATCTGATCAGAGACCGCATCAATAGCTGGGCAAGAGACCAGCACAATAAAAGATGGAGAGGAGTAACGGGTTGTCGAATAACCAAACTCTTCATCGAATACTCAGAGATTGAGAAATGGGCCCAAGAATTCATTAAATTGAACAGGCACAAAGCCAGAACTCTGGTGGGAATCATAACGGGCCACCATAGTAGCCTGAATGCATATAAGCACAAGCTGAGGCTGACTGATAGCCCGGCCAGCAGATACTGTAAAGAAGACGAGGAAACCTCGATTCATCTTCTTTACACCTGCCCCGCACTGGAGGAGAAGAGGTATCTTATATTAGGGACCCCTGTTATCCTAGAGGAGGCGAGGCTTAAGGCGGGGGACGTGCCTAAATTGCTCCTTTTATGGGATAGCATTTTTGGATAATGACCCGGATAAGAGGGGATCGCCAAGGGACTACCCATGCGATCAGTGGCTGATGAGGCCCAAACCTATATAATATAATAATAAAAAAAAATCTTCTAAAAATTGTCAACAAGATTTGATTCGACATTTTAGGTCATCTTTATCATATGGACATGAATTTGTAATATCAAATATCGTTAATAAAATAACCAAGAGGTGTAAAGCATTTTTAATGTCAAACATTAATCAAGATCAGCAAAGCAAATAGTTAAGAGGTGCAAAGTTTGAAGATGTTTGAGGTTATTCTATCTCGTTATAGTTTTCATAACTATAGAGTAAAAGAGTTTCCAGATTTTGCCCCATTTTTAAGAATTTTAATTTTCAAATTTACTTTTCATTTTTTATTAGTAGCAATAGGTGATATAATAAATCAATTTAATTTTTTTTTGTAATGTATATACTTCCTGGTTTGTTCGCTTTATCTCCATAGCCAATTTATGTTTTTGTTTCTTACTTTAGAGCTAATTATTATCTAGAGTTAAGTAAAATTTGTGTCTCTTATGTTCTTATAGCTTTTTCAGCAATTTAAGTTCGATTGCCTTTTCATCGCAAACCTGATGCGGAATGGTAACATTTTTAGGTATCTATGGTAATGCAATTGGAGCGTTCGTACATATCGTATGTCTTCGTCTCTAAGGTATTGGAATTCTGTTCTTTTCTGCCTTCCTGGAGCTTTGTTATTAATATTTAATTTATTTTGCACTTACGCGCCTCCTTTATGATGATCTTGAACCGGTACACGTAATTTTTTTTCCATTTTTCACCTCCTTGCCGATGAACCAGGTAAATACGATTATTGTATCAGTATTGTCTCGAGCCTTGTTTCTATCAGAGTGTTCTTCCTAATGCCATTGAAACTTAATACAATATTATAGAGTTATCCTATCTTTCTTACCAGTTCAGATAACTTACATAATAACAAGTAACGATAAGATATATTTTTTTATCATTTTTCCACTTCCACATCTAACGTCACTACTGTGCCCTCTCATGTGTCAGACCCACGAGCCACCACTGATATAAATACATAAATTTGTGTACATTCTACATTCTCTAGTTTTTCATCAGTTCTATTCTGAATGTGCATTCTGCGTCAAGTTCTTCTCGCTCGATAGCTTCCAATTCCCTAAGCAGGAATTCCCCATAATTTTAATTGCGTATATGTAGCTCATGGTGGATTATCGTCATGATCCTTCTTTAAGTATAATTCTAAAGGTTTGTCTTTCACATCAAAGTCAAACTCATTTCCTCTCATTGTACTCGTATTTCATGTGTAAACTTGAGGTTTTCGGTAACCTAATTGGCTTAATTGATTTTCTAATGTTAATATGTGTTATATATTCATCTAGTAATTGTTCTTTGTAGTACCTACTAAATGAGACAAGTATGGGTCACATCATCTGCCCTGTATTCAGCGAGTACATGTACGTTCACAGTACGTTCACTTTTTGGAAATGTGAATTTCCAAATTAAGGCAAAAAATTTAGGCAATATTTTGATAGTCTCGTCAATCCAGTAACATGTAAATTAGTTTTTTCTTTCTCTCTCTCTCTCTCTCTCTCTCTCTCTATATATATATATATATATATATATATATATCTATATATATATATATATATATATATATATATATATATATATATATATATATATATATATATATATATAGGTTTATAACGTCCTTCGCCGTCTTCCGATTCCTAATCTCCATTCCTCTCTGTTTCTCCACATGTCCTCGTCCAGACCTCTCCCTAACTTCATTATCAATGCCCTCTCTCCAGCTTTTTCGTGGTCTTCCTCGCCTTCTTCTTCCTTGTGGTTTCCAGCTTAGAATTTTTTTGGGTATTCTGCCATTTGGCATTCGCTGAACATGCCCGTACCATACGAGTTGTTTGGTTCTTATATCATCTACAATGTCATATGTTATTCCCATCATATTTCTTATTCTCTCATTTGTTACCCTTTCTCTCTTTGATTTTCCAACTGATCTCCTCCAGAAGTCCATTTCTGTGGTTCTCATCATTTTTTCTGTTCTTTCTTTTATTGGCCATACTTCACAACTATAAGTTACTATACTTTTAATTATTGAATTATATATTCTTCTTTTATTTTCTTTTGTTATTTGTTTATCCCATAGAATGCTGTTCAACATTGTAATTGCTCTCCTTCCTTGGGTGTTTCTTTCCGAAATCGCTTCATCAAGTGTCCCGTCGTTTGATATTTTCATGCCTAAATATTTATATTCATTGCAGTGTTTGATGTTTTGCCCGGTTGAAAGAAGTAGATCTTGTTGTTGTCCTCCAATATACATGTATTCCGTTTTCTTCACATTAACTTCTAAGCCCCATTTTTCATACTCCTCGATAAGTTTGCGTGTCATATATTCCATATCATCGATATCTTACGCAATAACAACTTGGTCATCTGCAAAGGATATGCAGCATCTTTGTTTAAGTCTCTTAGTTACTATAAATCCCGTTGTTATATTGTGTCCTATTTTTATTCTAGATCTGGTATTATAATACAGAGACTTTACAGCGTTTATTAATTCTACATTTATATTAGTGTTTTGTAAAGTTTCCCAGAGTTTTACCAGAGGAACGCTATCATACGCTTTTTTTAAATCCACATGTAGTAGATGTACTTCTTGGTTAAATGCTATCTTCTTCTCCAAGATTTGTATGACTGTATATAAGTGATCAATTGTATATAAGTGGATCTTCCTGCTCTGAAACCGGCCTGTTCTTCTGCCTCTATTTCACAATATTCGTTCTCCATACGGTTTTTTAATATTTTCCCATATATTCTGCTGATGGAATTTGTAACAGATATTCCTCGGTAAAATATTGATTCCATGTTTGAGTTGGTATTGGTGAGATGATATATTTTTTCCGCTCCTGTCTCATTTTCCTGAGTAGTCTCCAAGCAGATTGCTCCAACGGACTGTAAAACACCCCATCAAGGCCCATGTTTAGGGGTGCCTTTCAAAAAAGGGTTTTGGCACTTTTTATCTCTTCACCGACAACTTGAACGCCGAAAAAACGAACAAAATTTACCAGAAAGCTTTATTACCGTCTGTTAAACGCTGGTATAAGAAACACATTGAGGATTGGATAGTCATCGGAGTTAATGGGTCATAAAACATAGGAGTAAAGCTTGCACAGTGTGGAAAGAGTAGAAAAGCGTCGTCACTTTGGATTGGCCATCTCAGTCGCCCGATGCAAATCCCATCGAACATGTATGGGCTTTTATCAAGCTGAAGTTCCGTAAAAACCGATCCTGCAATTTGGCTCAGCTCTCCCAACGAATTCGGAAAATTTGGAGGTCTTTCCCAAAGTAATACGCCAAAAATCTTGTGGAAAGTATGCCTCGGGGGTGCCAGGCAATTATCGATGCTGGAGGAGACTGGACGTCTTACTTAATGGCACTGCGAGAACGGCAAAAGTTCCCTCTACTTCGAAAAAAAAGGTAACTGCCCAGTCTACAACTTACTGGCTTCGGATAATCGCCGCTACGCTCTTATGTGACAGACTGATAACGAGGACAGTCTTTCGATTTGTTCTGAAGAAGCTTATAGGATGAAATGGCGACCACGACATAACCTATACGTATTATCAAAAAGTATCAAGATGTCGTTTACCCGCAGGAAATTCGGATATTTTGCAGCCACTCTGTATATACCCACGTGCACAGATATCAAGTACGAAGCAATTAAGCAAGATCATTCAAGATTATTTTTGGCAGGTTGTATAAAGTTATTTATATGTAAACCTCGAAACTAGATTTTTATAAGTAGGAATATTTCATAATTTGTTTTATTTAGAAACATTTTAATATCTCTGATAATCCTAAGTACTTCGCATAAAATTTTATATTGCGTATGAAGAAATATAAAGATAGTTGTACACAAACGAAAATAAGAACGTACATAACGCATTTTGCAAATATTTTAATATAATTATACAGGGTGCTTCCGAAAGTCTTTTTACAGTCATTCTGAAAACAGACGTATAAAATAATTGATGTTTCTAATTAAATTTCTTCATAGAGGAAAGCATTATCCTTAAATAAATATTAGTATTGTTCTGAGTGGAGGCTGGTGGTCTAAAGCATAGAGGGTTACCGAAATCAAGAACATGCAAATTTTTATCGTACTATCATAATAAAAATACTCACATGCTGTATCTAATTCGGCACTGAAATTTATTAAACCTCTGAAAATTCCGGGATTTGAGGAATCTTCTTTTTCATCATGACCTCGAAGTGCTAGTTCAAAAGCTTCGCGAAACTTTATGCAATCGATAATTTTACCAATCGATATTTAATTTTTTATTTTATTTAATAATAACATACCGATTCTTTGCTACCTGTTCATTTTGTTGTTGAATATTGCGTCTGTATGCACTGTCGAGTTGCTGTCGAGTGTCTACTTTTCCCAAGAGTTTCAAATCCAATTGAGCATTAATATGATTATTAAAATCAAAAAACATGAGAATACCCAAGGGTATTCTCATGTTTTTTGACGTTTTGTGCCAAATGACTCAGGTCTGTTACTTCATTTTTTGACCTGGACGGATCAACGCCGTTACTGAATAACAGGCAGGGGAAGCAAAATAAACTCCTAGTTATACTGCACCTACAAATCCAATCATTTTTTTTCATACGTTTCCTTTTTAAACTTTCTGTTAAAACCTCTAGTTTTGGCCTTTGTAGTCTGCGTCAAATTAAGTTCCGATTTTGGTCTACCCGCATTTTTAATTTCAATTTTTTGCTCAACTCAAAGAATTAAAATTGTCTTTCAAATATTGTACGGTAAAACTGTTCGTATCCATACTGTTTAATTAAATTTTAGTTATGGTCCATATGTATATGTATTTATATCGATATTTATTTAATGCCGTAATAACGTAAAAATACTACAAAATAACCGCACGTAATTAACTGAACGCCTAATAGCGATGTAATGTAATATTCATAACACAATCTAGCCTCTGGTTCACACCAAATTTGAGCTCCATTTCATAGGAAATATTGTATAACCCCCGCCACCCGCCAAGTCTCAGATACCCTCAAACTCGACGTAAATCACGCCCATTTGCAGCACGTGCTTCGCCGTTGTTACCATGACAACCAGACATACAATATAACATACCGAGTCCCAAATAAAATAAACATGCAGCGCGCTGCATTCCACAAATTCAAATAATATCACTAATAAAATAACGTTTAGACATTTGTATTAGGGTCTCGTAATAGATTTTATTAATTAATACAAAGTATATTTTAATTTTTCATTTATTGTAATGTTTGAATTCTAATTTGCTTTGGGTGTTCACGTGCTCATGTGCCCTTATGCAGAAACCGCCACTGGTTCTGGGTGTTCTACAGTCAATATTTCCTTTATTTGAAAAGATAAAAAGAAAGAAAGAACCAAAAAGTATCAAAAAACTTTGTTGATTACAAATTTAGAACCTTCTTGGTTTTTCAATTCTTATGAAACTATTCCCAACCTTTTTTTTTGTAATTGCACTCTAACCTTTTTGTATTAAAAATAAATCTCTTAATAACTTTATTTTAAATACAAATGTTTTTTTTATTTAACTTCCCAAATATATTTACAATCTGGAATTAGAATTACAATAAGTAAATTGTAATAATAATTGTAATAAGTGAATTGTTCGCAATCCATGAAGGAGTGGGTTTATTTAGGAAAACATCTACATTTAAAATTTGCTTAGCAGGTCATATGGAATATGTCTCTGTAGTTTTCCGTAGTTGGTTGACTCAGTAGATTCTTTGCTAAACTGTTGGCATGTGCTCTTAGGCTACTTTCGTAATTTTGGGAGAATGTTGTAGGTAAGTAAGTATAAGTAATAAAGTAAGGTACAGTACATTCAGTCTTTAATATATGTGCTTTAGAGAATGAATAATTAAAGATAGCTGGTCAGTATCTCTGACCTGATACCTTATCTCTTCTTTGATGCGATGATATAATGCGATTTGGTACATACCAAGGAGAGTTTCAGATTAACCGAAGCATTTTTGACTGGAATCTTTACTGTAGTTCAATGTTTGATCTTGCTGCGGGCCCCCAAAGCTGGACGCCAGAACTCCAACTAGGTTTATAAATGGCTTTCTAAACTAAAACTTTACTACTATCTTGAGATAATTTTAACATGCGACCAATTAACCAGTAAAGTTTTTTTCAGTTCGAGTCCTAGTTGTTTTCGGTTTCCGAATATATGCTTCTTCCAAGTCGTCTTCCAAGAATTAATATACCAGGTTCAGGTATGTATATATGAAACAGGAATTTTGTGTATAGAAAATTCATGTTTATTGTATGAAAATGATAAAAAATATTTTATTCGAAGTATTGCCCATTGTTAGCTATATATTATTCCCATCTCTCTGACAATTTGTGGATTCTGTGTCAAAGAAATTCTTGTTCTTTTATGCGCAAACCGCATGAGAAAATATTTCCGAACTAAACGCCTCAATCGTTTCCCTGGCCGGTTTTGCTATGTGTGATGGTGCATTATCATAAAGAAAAATCAGTTTGTGTTGCCTTTTTTGATATTCTGGTCATTCTCACACAAAGCTCGATTCAAATCCATCATTTGTTGTCGGTAGCGTTGAGTATTAACTGTTTGGCCACGTTTTAGCAATTTATAATAGATCACGCCCTTCTGGTCCCACCAAACACAGAGAATTGTCTTCCGTCCATAGTGATTTGGCCGTGCAGTCGCTGTCGATGGTTCTCCTAGAGTTACCCATGACCTTTTATGCGTAGGATTCTCGAAATATATCCACTTTTCTATCGTCAGTCAGAGTTCGCTGAAGAAATAACTTTCTTTTGTACCTAGCGAGCAGCATTTCGCAAATGGTTTTTCGGTTTTCCTGTTGTCTTTCATTCACTTCATGTGAAACCCATTTTCTCATCTTCTGGATCTTTCCCATGGCTTTTAAACGTATGGAGACGGCTTCTCGTGTCACATTTAATTGATCTGCGAGTTCCTGTTGCGTTTGAGCATCATTCTCATCCAACAATGCTTGCAATTCCCTATCTTCAAAGTTTTTCGGTGGTCTTCCACGTTCTTCGTTTCTCACGTCAAAATTGGAACGCAAATCCTAGTTTCCAGGCACAAAATTCGACATGTTCAACGCTATTAAAAACGATGTTGTTTGAAACTTATATTATTGTGAGATAAAAACCTTTATCAGATGTCAAAACAAGAAAATGGCGGCAATGACACGGTATGACGGTAACTACATTAGCAGCTAAGCCATCTATGAGCAAATTTCATATTTACATAGGTAAATGCCTAATTACTTAACGACATCTTGTTGGTAGAATTGTCGTCGATTTAGTGAGACAGATAGACAATTTTCTTTGTGAATTGTTTGTATTGCTTCAAGAAGCATTTGTAACCGTTGCGATGCGATGATTGGATTTTGATGTGCTGCGAACACGGCTGTGCCATCGGCATATATTCCTGTAATGACCTCTTGAGAAGTGGGAAGATCTCTCGTATACATGAGGTAGAGTACAGGTCCAAGTGCCACATCCAAGGACGCCGTTACCTATGGGCAAGGGGGACGCTTGCTCCCCCCTGGATTTTTGGAACACAAAAATAATCTACTTTTATTGCTCGCTACCTTAAACTCGTCATATATGTGTGATACAAGAATATATTGATGCATTGTATAGTATTGTTGTTTCTGCTTTTTTTTTTTTCATTATATATTCACATTATGCTGTTTTTTGTTTATTCGCGCAAATACCTACTACTACAAAATTTGTTTGCCCCCCCCCTCTGAAAAATTTCCTAACGGCGCCCATGGCCGTTAGGAAATTGGCAAATCTATGCTCTACAAACATAATGAAGAGAAATTATTTCATCTTGATATTGAATAAGGTAATGTCTGTCCTGTAACTAGGATTTAAGGATTATGCAATAACTTAATGGGAGGATTTTTCTGATTTTATATAGAAGACCGTTGTGATATACCTTGTCAAAGACTTGTGATATATTCAGGAATGCTCCCGAGCAGTTTTTCTTTTTTCAATGATTTATGGATTATGGGATTTATTTTTGTATTAGGATGATCTGGACCACTTTCCACATAATAGGAAAATAGCTAAATAACAAGACAGCACTATAAAACAGATTTGCGTACTGCAGTCCGATCTCAGGAAGTTTTCTGGGAATTTTTACATTCATATCCTGGTATTTTTTTTTTTTTGGGTTTACCTTAGTTGCAATCACTTCTTCAATTTAGCTTGTAGTAAATTTTTTCAGAGGTGATTCAAGTTGGTATATGGATTCAAGGTAGGTATGTACTTCATTTTCTTTGTTTTGATTATGATTATTGACCGCATAGTTTGATTGAAACACTTTGGAGAAGGGGTCATCAAAAGCATTAGTATTATCCTTATTGTTTTTGGTCCATTCACCACCTTCTGTGTGAATGACCGGATTTGGAAGATTCGTAGTATTAATCGAGTCCTCTTTCAGAATCAGTCTGTTGTTTCTGTGGATAAGAGATTCATAAGATAATTTCGAATTCAGTTATTCTTGTGATTGTTTAGCAATATTTTCAACGGACGTGCAGCTCGGTGTAATCTCGTTTTATCTACTGGTGCTCGAGTTCTACGAATATGCCGCTGTTTTCTCAATTTCCTTTTTTCTATAATTTTTCCTTTAATTAAGTTGGGTGACTCCTGGATAAAGCGATTTTCTTCCAGCGTGGGTGTTGATTCTCAGACTGCTGCTTGCATGGATTTGTTAAGATAGTCTACAGCGTTATCAATCTCGATATTTATCTTAAAATGCATTTTTAGATCCAGTCTGCTTTGGAGTAGAGATCTACTCCACTTCCTCCAGTCGATATATTTATTGCCTAGCCTTGGTAGTTATTGTTTGAGTAGAATTTCAGTGCTTATGGTAATCAGAATTAGGAAGTGGTTGAATGACAAGTCCAAATATAACTGTGCTACTACTTGATTTGAGGAAATTCCCTTGGTTATGCCAAAATCTACAAGGTGGGCAATTTTATTTCTACCACTCGGTCAGTGAGTAGGTTCGCCGGTGAAGATATTTCAGATTGTTGGACTCCATAGCCGTATGGAGCTGTCGAGCTTATGGGGTAATAAGTCAGAATACCCATAGTAGTCCAGGCAACGAAGACCAAAAAAGGCCAAATAGCGGAAATAATTCATGTAGAAGCTAATTTTGGCACAGTTGTAGGGGAAGATGTCCTTAACAACATACTAAAAGTACTGATGTGTGGGAGGGGGGCTGTAAAGGTACCTTTTCTCAGTTTTTTGTTAATAACTCGAAAACTACTGCCTCTAGCGAAAACATTCTTTACAAAAAAGGTCCTATACACGTTTTCGCTAGGATCAATAATTAAGGATATATGGAGGGGGAGAAATGGCAGTTTAAAAAAAAATCGATTTTTATTATTAAAAATCAAGTTTTAATGATAAGGGAACTATGCTCAGACCGCGTATTAATGACTTTACTGCATGTACCGCTTTTTGTATCCGGTCTGGGGGCGGGAGTATAATTACCCTCATTACCCCCCCCCCCCCCCGTAGGACAGAAGAATGTGGTTTTATCACTAGCCAGTATGAGCAGTACCCTTAAAATCAATGGTGAGACAATTACTGTTAACCCTCTGACAATTTTTCAAAGAACTCTAGTAGCAAAAAAGAGCGACGAAGATGTAGCAGAGCTTTTGACATATGAATTAACTCCATTCCCCATGGCTCTGTTCAACGAGGGCGGCATGCGAAAAGGACAGAAGTCTTCTTTCTACGTTGTTTTGCCACCAGAGGACAACGCAACACGCAACTGTCGATCTCACCCAAAACACCAATGTGGTAGACGGTGGTTTCCTTCTCCACCGCATGAAGTGGAGAGAGTCCTCCTGCATTTCTTCAATTTGCCATCAGTACATTGCCTATGTACAGAAACATTACGGGGAAAATTGTACGGTGGTTTTTGATGGTTATAGTGAATTTTATCTAGATTAATTTAATATATAAGCATGTTTTCACTAGAGGCAGTAGTTTTCGAGTTATTAACAAAAAACTGAAAAAGGGAACTTTACAGCGTCCCCCCTCCCCTGAGCTTCACTTCCAACTCAGTACTTTTAGTATGTTGTTAAGGACACCTTCCTCTACAACTGTGCAGAAATTGGCTTCTACATGAATTATTACCGCTATTTTGCCTTCGTTGCCTGGACTGTAGTGTGTTTGACATTGTAATTGCTGGCTGTCCATTTTAATTACACTTGTCCACAGACGGAAGCCTTATTCTTAAATAAACATCAGTATTGTTGTATCCCAAAACGTTCTGTTTAAAGAAGTCGGCCACTCAGCCTACCTTTTTGTGTCCTTTGAAACTTAATTAAGCGATACTAGTATAGAAAATCTTAATTTTAAAACTAAAAATAATGCGTTTTTCAATAGAGAATTGTAAATAAAACAGGTACGTTATATTTTTGTGTTCAAAATGAAGAGGAATTCATTTTCAGTACGAACTAGGAATGAAATTTAAGACAAAACCTTGGGGGTTGTTTTTAAAAGGTCGTAAAAAGCAAGAAAATTTTAAGTTCGAAATCAGTAACATTTTTTTATACAACTAAAAACAGTTTTTGGTTCATGTGTTTATACGGAAATATTGCCCGTAAAAGCCATTTTGGGCCACCCTGTATGTAGGCCGAATATTACGAACAATTAAGAAACATGTTTTTTTAATTCATATTCCCAGAAATATTTTTATTTCCTTGAACAAATTTTCTAAAGTCTAAGCTATGTTCTTCCACGAATACATTTTTTATTTAAGGATAAGATAAAACTTTAACGACTTCGTGACTGGGAATATATACGTACATGCGGTTGGCCATATAAACTATCGATTGCTAGAACACATTGCTAGAACAACAATAGTTCCTCTCGAGTGGAACTATTTTCTGACACTTCTGCTGGATGCCAGTGTTCAAACAATCATGTAAAACGATTGCCGTTACTTAATAAATCTAATGTGTATATACCTAAATTATTGTGTAATTTTTTTTAGTCGTATCCGTTTATTTTGCTTTGTATTGTGTCATTATATATACAGGGTGACCAAATAGGGCGATACAATATTCATCTTACTCATTTCGTAATGTAAAAGACTAAAAATATCAAGCATAAAGTTGGTTATAAAATACAGTGGGGAACAACAAATTTGTTGCATTTATTACAGCACTTGTTTTTACATAATTTGAAAGCGGTGAGCTCAAATCTGTACCTAGTTTTGCTCTACATACTCTAAGATTTTTTGAAATTTGACATCTTATTATTATTATTTTGTTTTGTGGGTTTGGGCCTCATCAGCCACTGATCGCATGGGTAGTCCCTTGGCGATCCCCTCTTATCCGGGTCATTATCCAAAAATGCTATCCCATAAAAGGAGCAATTTGTGCACGTCCCTCGCCTTAAGCCTCGCCTCTTCTAGGATAACAGGGGTCCCTAATATAAGGCACCTCCTCTCCTCCAGTGCGGGGCAGGTGTAAAGAAGATGAAACGAGGTTTTCTCTACAGTATCTGCATGCCGGGCTGTCAGTCAGTGTTTATGGGTTTGTCAAAGGCGATACAAGATGAATTATTGGATTGTATTTACGATGTTTGCCGTGATTTAATACTGGATGAAATCAACAAAACGCAATATATACAAAACGCAAAATTTTTTTGTACAATACCAATGACAACAGCCGAGAGGGAGCGATGTTTTTCTACTTTAAAAAGAATAAAAACATTTTCAATAAATACCATGAAAGAAAGTAGACTATGTGCATTAGCAGTATGTTCAATTGAAAAAGAACTAATAACGTCAACCACTAATTCCGATGAACTTGTTATCGACCATTTCGCCCAACGCAAATAAAGGCGTATGTATTTTGTTTTCAAGAAAATTAATTAAAGCCAAATAGGTATGTACATAATTTAATAATTTTATTCTGATATTTAAAATCTGATTTAAATTATTGCGATACACCTACCTAAAAATGTAACCATGTAGGTGCCTAAAAATAAACATAAATTAATATTTATTTATTGTAAAACTCACGAGCCGCCACTGAATACATGTATTCAAATATGGTTAGGTACAGATTCTTACTTTAAATTAATACATTCCTTAAATTATATATTTTAACATTTAAACATAAATGCGATAGACAGTAGGTGATTTGTAGCGATTGGTATGGATAAAAATTTAGATACTTCTATTCGGACAAAAAATTTCGGAGCTGTTACGCCTAAAATCCTTCTCAGAATAGTACAGAACTCTTCTATAGAAGAATAAGAAGAAGAGGACCTTCTTTGTAAAGGCCTTCTCAGACAGGGCAATCTTTTTTGATGCTCCAGCAGTAGTCTACCATCATACGCTTGTCTTCGCCGAATCAGCAATACGCGAAAAGAATTTTTCAATATGTACCGAAAATGGAATAATTCCCCCAAATCAGACACGTTTTCGAAAAGACTTTAGTACCTCTACTGTGCTTGTTAATGTAGCTGATGACATCTCACGAGCTATCGACAGTTCACAGGTTACATCTTTAACTTTACTAGATATTACTAAAGTATTTTATTATTTAGATATTAATTGTTTGAGAGCCATGAAATGGCTAATGGCCACCATTATGGCATTTGTGGAAACATACTTAATTGGTTAAAAACTTTTGAATATATATAAATTTACTAGGATCAATCAAAGGCTATGTTCCACAAGGTTGTGTACTGGGGCCACTTCTGTTGCTGCTCTATTGTTACATCTTTTTACATTCTGATTCGCCCGCGGCTTCTCACATTATATATAACATAATAAAATACATTAAAAATATTGATTATAAATGCCACTAAAACTCAAAATATCGTTTTTAGTACAGTATATCAACTTCACAACACAAATGAATTAAATATTAAGATTAATGATCAAGTAATCGCTTCAACGAATGTTGAAAAATCGTTTGCAAAAAATTCAGAATGTCTGCGTGAGATATTTTACAATCGTACTACCATTTGATCATATTTCTCCTTACATGCATGCATTTAGTTTATTGAACATGTCTGACAGGAGATTTTTACATATTGTCAGATTTGTTTTAAATATGATAAAGACTAATAGGCCTAAATATTTATATAATAAGTTAATGTGACGAATTAACACTCATAGCAGACATTTAAGACAAATAGAAAATACAGTTTCCATACCATCTTATCAAAGTGAAATATCTAAATCATTTTTTTCGTATATAGCATAACCTACCTACTCAATATCACAATATGTCGGTGGCAATAGTCAAAATTGCATTAATAAGGGACATACTTTCATCAAATTTGCAACAATTTAACTTAAAACGTCTATTTTAAGTTCTATTCTTATTTTTCAGTTTGTTTGTTTTAGGTTGTCATGTACATATATTCAAAATCAATTAAATATACTAATTATATCGTATATATGCTTAGGAAGTGTTGTAAATCAACCTCGTTGACATTCTTTCCTTTTGAAAGAAATTTGTATTTTTTTTTTCAATAAATCTATTATTATTATCGTTCTCTCGAGGTAAAAAAAGGATGCTTACTTACCTTGTCGATGTAGTTCTAAATTAGATATTCTTATTCTCCACGTTATGTTTATTTTGATGTATGTTCTGTTTCATTATTGCGTTTGCATGATTCATGCTTCTTCACGTTTTCTCAATTTAACACAGCTACGAACAATGTACAAAAAAAAACTGTGATTTTTATAAAACAAATCGAATTTTCAACAATATTTTCATAAATATGTATATGTCAGTGAGGTATATATGCGCCATCTCTCTGCGAGAAGTGCAGGCATAAGTTCTTGAGAAGTACAATCTAGTCGTTATGATTGATGTGAAATCTATCAGAGTCTGCTAGGAGTTAAGGTTGCCATTTCGATAAGGTAATAAAACACAGCTCAAGTATCCAAAGATATACGTAGTTGGCAGTGTTGGCACTAGTATGTTCCATAGAATCATGACCAGGGGCATGCTACTTCCTAAAGTCTAACCAATATATAGAAAGAGTGCAATGACCGAGAGAAAATGGGGATTTTGTCTGGAACAGAGGTGTAGATGTTTTTATTTTTTGGCGAGGTCAGTGACAAGTACTGCTACAATTATTGATATGACGGAAATTTAAAAAAATTGCTAAATCACATAAGGGAGAATATTGTGAGTAAAAGCAAGTTTCCACACCACTTATGAAGTATTGCTAATGGCGCGTTACCATTTTTTGGTAATTATCCAGATTAAGTGTGCAGTGGAAAATGCTTATCAAATTTTTCCTATCCCCTATTTTCGAGGGTGCTGGAGACGAATCTGGTTTCAGTTTCATCCGCTCGGACACAATTTTCGAGAAAATGAATTTTCCACTTTTCCGCACGAGGCCATTTTTTCTTATCAAATAACTTTTATTTCACGCTACATATATAGCTAATATTAATACAAGTAGATGCTACAATACTTCCTTTACACATATCATATATTAAACCGTCATAAAACCTATTAGAAACTTTCGATGTTTAGTTATTTTAAATGTATACAATGACGTGCAGTTGGCGTCGTCCATTGTAATTCGTACGCCCTCTGTGTCGTTCGATGAAACCACATATATACAGAGAGGCTCCAAAAGCTAACTCTGAATATTAACAACTAAAAACGTTTTTTCGCATTTTCGACTATGATACGTGGCATTATCCATAACGACGACAGATTCTGGTTCCAAATTTTCAAGAATGCCTCCAAACCAATTTTCGTATACCTCTGCATTCATCTCTTCGTTGTAGTCTCCTGTTTTCTTGGACTGAAATATTAATTCACCATTTACTAAAAATCCACTATCACTTCCTATATGTGTAATTATCAAACGACGACCTTTCCCAGATGGCATTCTTATACCAGTTGACCAGCCTTCAATAGCTGCTTGCCGTGCATTTTTCACATTTTCATCTTGCCATACTTTTTTCACAGTGTGTTCCCCTCGTTGATCCTCGTCTCATCCGTATAATAAATTTTCTTTCCTTGCCTCCGAAATTCTTTAATTTTCCTGAGATAGTCTCTTCTCCACTGTACTATTTCACTTCTTTCAATAAGAATACTCTTTCTATCTATTCTCCCATATTATAACAGCTTCCAGCACTGCCTTTAACGTTGGCAATTCATTTTTCCTAAAAAAGTATGAACGGTCTTCTTATAGCATATTTTGCATCTTCGTTAACTTCCACTTTCGTTCGACCGCTTTTTGGTTTTGGTGCCTGTACTTGTCCATATATTTTTTGTTCTCTCAAAATTTTATATATATTTGACTTTGAGGCTCCTGCATAATCTGCGCACATATCTACATATCACTACTTCATCTTTTAAACCAGGATGATCTCTTTGTAGACACTGAAAAATACGTAAAATAATTTTCTTTTCGCCCACGGTTCGACTGGTCAATCCTTTTGCAGTTAATGACGGCCCTGGCACACTTTCCTCCATCGCTAACGTAATCGAAATTATTATTACACTATCAATATTATTATATTTAATAGCTTCATATACTATATGCACCAGAATCTTAATTCACACGTATCACGTTTGCAAGAAATCACAAAACTACATCACATATCGTTAAATTAACTAAATAGTCCTATGTTGTATTGTGAATATATATTGAATTAATATAACCTTAATAAATTTTGCCCTTGTGTGTCGGCAATGGTCATCAGCTGTTGTATAGAATTCAGCTTGCGGTATAAACAACAGGTTAAATGAGTGAAATAAATAATATTCTTCAAATGAGAGAAACAAAGAGGGCGACAACGCCTGCAAATTTTGGAGTACGACGTTGTCACTTTTTGCAGAATATCTTCGTAATGAGGACTTAATACAACGAAATTTATTCATCTTTTTATATTTGACAAACACGACATAAATTTACATGCGCTATGTCGCAGATAGTCATTATACAATTGAATTCTAACATTTCTTGTTTAATTTTGATTATAAATTGCAATTAAATTTAATGTTACCGAATTAATGTAGAACATATAAGAAATTTAGGAATTAAATATGACAATAGCGCCTATCAGCTTTTTAGGTCATTGCACTCTTTGCACTATTTGGTTTCACTTTCGTTGCCACGATTGATGTGAAATCTATCAGAGTCTGTTAGGAGCTAAGGTTGCCATTTCGATAAGATAGCAAAACACAGCTCAAGTATCGAAAGATATACGAAGTTGGCACTAGTATGCTCCATAGAATCATGGGCATGTTACTTCCTATACTCGTATGTCGCAATACCACAGCTTACTCATAAGCTGTGGCAATACCAAGCAGTTCCAAGAGACGTAAACAGCCACTTGAGGCGCTGGCGTCGGGATTATCCCGCCCTCCCTCCCTTTTCAATCGCTATACCTCTTCTCGTCCATCTGTAGACTGACAGAAAAGAACACACATCGTTGAAAAAGGAAAGCAACGCAATCCCGATGGCAGCGCCGCCACTATTAGAAAATTTATTTTTTTGCCACACTTCTATCATGACTCAAACAAGTTCAAGGACGGATGAAATAAAACGGCAGGAGTAGTTTTAGTAATTTATTACCAGCTAGGGATGTATTAATAAGCTACAGTCTAAAACTATAGTATTTGTTCTTTGGTTTGAAATGAAAATATTTACTCAGTAATAGAAAATCAATAAATAATACATTAAAGTATACATTTTCTTTAATATACAACAACTATAGTATCGCCGTAAGCCTATAAACACCATTTTTCCTCTACAAAAACAAAAAACTCACAACGGTATCTTTTTATTTATTGTCTACACTTTTAATACTTTTAAAAAGTAAAAATAATCGTACAAAATTAAAACATTTTGCGATATGTTTGTATATACATCCACCAAGGGATGTGTCACAGATAGTTTTACATTACAATTAAGTTTCATTATAAGTATAAGTGGGTTAGGTCTCAGCCAAGACACGTTAATTGTTAATGAAAATAAATAATTATTATTATTATTATTCAGATTAATAATAAATTATTAATCTGAATATAATTTAATACTGTAGAATGGGAATAATTTAATTGTAAACCTGTATTCGCTGTAGTTTCTAATGTTAATTTAGATTGCAAAGTCAATTAAAATGTAGTATAGTAAACAGTAAATGATACGTCTTTCTAACAACTGTTTGACGGATGAAATAAGGCAAATTAAAATATAATTTTAAATATATATGTATATAATGCTTTGAAATGAAATTACACAGTGTGTGAATGTGTACAAAATGGTTGATCACTCTCATCTTATTCATATATTCTCCGTGTTGATACACTGAAATGATATAAAAACTGTACAAGAGGAAACCAGATGAACACTGTTTAAATACATAGGAACAATGGATAAAAAAACACACAAAAAAGTATAATAAAAAAGAGTTAAAACAAGAATCAATTAATTTCATTATAATGAATCCTTTTCAACTTGATGAATTACATCTATTTTCGAAATATTCGAAGTACAGTTATTAGTTTTGCGAGATTGGAATATCGTACCAAATTATGACACTATTCAAAAAAATTATAGGAACAAAAAATTCTGAAAAATTTTCTGTGATTTTTGAAAAGCTGTAACTTTATGAAAAATGGTCATATCGAGAAAACCATTTTGAACTTGAAGTTCCTAGTTTTGAAATCTTCTGGCAAAAAAGCTACGGTTGTTTAAAGTATCGATTATCCACCTTGCTAATCATTAAATGATGTTTCAAATCAATAATTCTGTTCGTTCCTGATTCCGTTCAAAACTTTGATCATTCGAAAAAAGGAACGGTTCGATAGATAAATTTGAAAATTTACAGGGATATTCAGAATATAATAAGCTAAAAAAAAACCCTTGCAACATTAGTCTTTTTCTCAATATTTGCAAAGTTATTTTTTGTACTCTTCCAATTTAAAATCGAGGGTAAAAAAATTTTCAAATGTGTTCAGAAACGACATTCGTATATATAAGGTTTATTCAAGTCTTCAAAACCATCCTTAGATTCGCTGTAGGATTATTAGTTCCTCAGGAATCGATGATCAAAGACAAAAGTGTAATTTTTCATTCAACTACCGAAGTCTTAGCAACAAATGGCCGTACAGAATCATAATGATAATTCTGATCATGCAGAAACACGAGAAAGGAGTCGAGAATTGCTTTTAGGTATAATTCAATGCCTGGTGGGGCTTTAGTCCGAGGAGTAGTTGTTTCCTATAGCGATTATGTAATAGCCTTGCTATTCGGTGCTCTCTTAGCTGTCAATTTATAACAATTCACGAAATTTATTTTTTCTAATATATAGTAAAATAGTAAGATTCTAATACTACTGATTTACACTGAATTCGTTGTTAGGATAATATTTTTTAGTGGACCTGTTAGGAAAGCTATGCCATTAATGTATAGGTATAGAATCAATGTTTAATATAACAGGATTAAACATTATATGCTTCTGAGAGTTTCATGCCAACTGTAGAATTTTGTGAACGACAGTATAACCGTTGCCATTTATTATTCGTGTCGATGGTTCAGGTCATCAAAAATCGCCATGTAAACCCCGTTCTATTTTGGTCAGTTTCTATTTCGGTCTCGAATTGTGTTATATATTTTATAAAACATATATGTGTCAGGAACGGTATATAGAATAGTACTCGTATAGGTATCCGCTGCAGTGACAGAATTGGGTAGAGCATAGTCTGGTCTCATACATAATTCAACGATCTTTAAGATCAATTCTGGATTGTGTCCAATTGCCGAATGTGAAATATCCCTTCGGATTAAATAAATATAAATGAAAATGCCGTATCGGCAGGATGACCTTATCCGAACATTTATAGATTTGACGTGAAGTATCCAGGTCAGTTCGACTGAATGTGTGATAAAGGGTAACTATACCGGCTGTCGCATATTGAGTGACCAACAGGGGCGCAGCGTACATGGATGCAAGTGATGCGTCGCACCCCTTAAAAAATTGGCAAATTAGTGTTATTTAAAAGTTCAATCGATTTATTCAGTTATCACAATTTTTTTATTATTTTAAACCGACCGCAAACATACATTATTTATTTTAAACGCTACCATCAACTTATTTCAAATTGTCGGTGAAGGCGCCCGAAATTATTGGTCTCCCGCGTTACTTGCTGCGGTGCTGAAATGCGATGGTCCACGTTACATCCAAACTACGCATTAGATGGACGGAAAGGTCAGTGATCTTACGCAGTCAACCGTGGAACCTCGAGTCGGTGTTGTCGTTATTTTCGGACTCAGTTATGCGATTATGTGAACGCATTTTGGCGACTGTCGCCATAACACAAGGAAGATTTGGATGCATTGTTTCAGGTAATTATGGAAAATGAAAATGAGGAATGGGATCGACAAACCGTTATTTGTACTAGAGGCCTTTAACTTTATTCCGCGACTTTAATTTTAATTTTCTTAGTAGTGTTTTCTGCAATATTCCCACATTCCGAGAGTGTGTTTAAAATTCAACAGACATAATATCAGATATTAGTTACTGTAATAAAAAGATCGCCGATTTAAAATCACATATTCAAAAAATGAGAAATGAGTTTAGTGACATTTGGGACCGTATGAACAGATTTGTGTTAGAAAATCAACCACCAAGTAAAATAATGCGTGTGGATTTAATTCCTGAAGGAGATAAAAAAGCACCTACTCATGATTGTTTTATGAAATTTTTGACGTTATTACTTTGAACATTAGTGAACGGTTTAGTGAATTTTCTAAACTGAAATTCTTAAATCTTCTAGATTCCACAAAATTTACTTCATTCGTGAAACGTTTTCCTGACGAACTTTTTTCTTCTTTAGTAGATACATATGGAACATTCTTTGACGCAAAAACGCAGTGATAGACGTTTTCGCTGGACAAACAAAAACCGAAGAATTGATCTTCATTTAAAAAATACCTTGGCATAATCATTTTAGATTATTGTCTTTTTTTTTATTTTTACCATTTTCATATGGCCTACCATACATCTGACTATACCTCTTCCCCTTATACAATTTTCATCACATTCCTAGATTCTCTTCTCACGCTACGCCCCTGGTGACCAACAATATGGAAATTTATTATATAATATATTTAATTGAAATCTTTATAGAATATAATATGCACTTAATTTGGAAGATAGTACAAATAAAGCAGTTGTCAATAATTTTAGTTTCACAGATCTATGAAATGTTCGTCATACAGTGTATATAAAAAATAAAGCACACTTTAAATATTTCTTAATATCACTAAAAAATACCTCGTAAAAATCTATTTAAATTGTTAATTTTCAATATGATATGATTTTTGTTTTGTTTTTAAGGATTATTGTACTATTGCATATTTCTATACTGTTTTTAATTTTTGAAAAAGTTTTAATGCAGTATGATATAAATCTTATCGGCTTTATACTTTTTGTTTATCTTTTTTTTTACTGATGTGTTAACATCTGTGCTGCCTCGATGATTACTTTTTTAATTAAAATTTAATTGTATTACTTTGCGAGTGCATTTATTTAATTAACTATTAATGTTGATGGAAACTGGGAGAGAAAATGTATTTTTAAGATTTAAATGGGAAGGGGCTGCAAGTTTCGATATAGCAACAAAAACAGAATACCAGTTTTCCACGAACATCGAAAAATTACACTTTTCTTGACGCGTTTTTCGCCAACCAAGTTGATATCATCGGAAGAGGATTAAAAATCGAAAACTCAGTTTTAATAATCTCCCGATTATGCCAACTTAGTTGGCGAAACGCGCGTCGAGAACGCGTAATCTTTAGGTGTTCATGGAAAACTGATCTCCTGTTTTTGTTTTTAATCGTATATTTGTTTGTAAATTAAATTTTAGCAACTATTTATGACATGATTAAAGTAGTTTCACCAAAAGTTATAATTTTCAATACTTAAAACTTATCAACAAGGATTTAAAGGTTTTATATCTACTTTTATGGTCGTTTTATGATTGCTTATCTGCATGAATGATGACATACTCTTAAAACTGAAATAGGGAATTCTATAACATTAATAAAATTACAAGTGTATATTATTGGTACATAAAGGTATAATAATGAAACCAATAATTGCTTGCATTAATTGTACTGCAATACCAGTTTTAAACTTTAAAAATGACTAGCTACGATAATTATCGACCTTCAATAGAAAATTAAATGGCAATTATAATGGCAAATAATTGTAAAAATAATCAAAGGAATAGACTTTATGCGAAACTTAAAAAAAGTGGGAAAAATAGTTACAATAAAGTTATTATGATATAACTTTATGACGATAATGTTTCCTTATAGACGATAAGTTAATATATTATTATGACGATAAGTTAATATATTTGTGGATTTTAAGCAAATAAGAATATCTACTGGATACCGACAATAAAATACAAAAAAATATTTAAAATATTGCAGAAACTCTCCAACAGTTGTCAAAAACTTGACAGTTTTATTTAAGCGGCGGATTAAGAAATAAAGAATTAATATCAAAATTAACGAAACTCAGAAGTCAAAAAAAACAGTCCTAAACAGGGTAGCAGATGATCCAGGAATCATCAGAACGCTTGCTGTAGAGGAAATAATTCCCAAAAGTACTGTACGAGATATCCTACATAAAGCACTCTTACTATCTACGAAAAGTATAGACTTTTAAAGAAGATTTTCAGGTAAGAGTAAAGTTCTCCACGTGGTTACTGAGAAAATTCCGGAAAAATTTCTTATTTCTGTATTACATCCTATTTGCTGATAACGCAGGATTTATCGAGAAGCAATTCACCAGTTTCACACTAATCATGTCTGGGTAGAGGAACATCCACAGGATTTCTAGCGAGATTTCAAGAAAGGTCTAAATTAATATTTAGACAGAAATGCTTGAAAATTGTATACAATAGAACTTTATGTTATGCCTAGTAGTCCGAATAGCTCACAGTACCTAAAATTTTCACAATTCTTAAATGAACTATTTGACGATATATTAAATTTGCTAAACAGGAATTGACATGTGGTTTATGTATGATGGTACGCCACACCACTTTCGCCTTGACGTACAGACCCACGTAAATGATATCTAGTACAACATATAGATCGGACCAGGTATACCTTCCGTATAGCCATCTAAATGACCCGACTTAAATCCACTTGATTTTTTGGGATTACCTAGTATTTTTGAAATACAAAAAGTATGTATCTAACATAGCCACACTGGAAAAGCATGTGTTTGTTGGTTGAGGACTGATTTGAAATAAACCAGGAATTTTCGAAAGGTTACGAATATCTCCAATAAATCGTCCTCAAGATTTGTATTGTATGCATCGTGATCATTTCGAGCACTTACTTTAGACGACCAATCAGTTTTTGTTTTACTCACTGTTTTATGTTCATGTTATTTGTGAGATCAGATAGTTAATTTTGATTCAGTTACTACGGGCTACTACTGCCTTTGAATTTATTAGTATTTGTTACTACATACCTTGTATATGCAAATTCTTACAGATCTCGCATTTCTTATTAATTATTTTGCGATTTTCCGCATAACAGACCTGAATAACATAAATAAACTATATGACAGATATGTACTTAAAAACCAAATAAAACGGATCGAAATTCAAATATTTATTTCTTCTTTTAATAAGAAAAGAACCGTTTAAATATTTTTTTTAATTGCGGAAATTTACAACGTATTTTTAATGCCAAAATTATTTGTTGATATTAAAATACTAAAGCTGCTTCACATTTTATTGCCCATATCTATATTGTTTACATGATTTATTGAGGTATTTACATTACGAAATTGCCAAAATATCTCGCTAAACGTGATTTATTTTTAGTACGTGTAAATTATAATAGATACGAGGATAAAGGAGATTTATGGAGTTTTATATTAATTAGATAAGATACCGGCTAATGATATATAATATAAAAATGATAATAAAAAACATCTGTTCTTATTGCGTATGCAGATAACATTTCTGTAATGTAGCTAGGGAGTTGATTTTTAATATTTATCTAGTATTTTGCGTCAGATATTAAGCCATCATTTCCAGATTTTGCCTTAGGTGCTTAATCGTCTGCAAACTCGTGTAAAATATTTTCAATTTATGTGAAATTCTTTAGTTTTAATTATGAATAGTTCAAATATATTTATTTCCCTCTACATTTTTGTTGTGTTTGATGCTAATAAAATGAAAATAAAGTTTCAAAGTGCCCAACTTATACAAGTTGCTTCATATTTTTGGGAACATAAACGTAACAAATTTCAACCCAGGGTCTAAAATTTTGTTCGAAATTAATTTCAACGGGTACATATTCTAATAATCAATGCGTTAATTATCCATTTTTCCCAGTTAACTACAAGGGAAAAGCAGTTTTGAAACAGAAAATTAAGAAAGAGTTTAGATAAAAAAATATTTCTCATCTTGTTTTAACACTTGCATTGAATTACCATCCAGAAGAATATTTTATACAATTGAAGAAGTTTTATAATGTAATCTTTGGAAATTTTAACCTGAATCCCCACAGTAATAATTTATAATTCCTAATATTGCTTCTTAATTTAATAAAGTACAATGTATAGGGTGTCTCAGTTGGAACTATATATATATATATATATATATATATATATATATATATCTACAAACCATACGACGTCAACATGTCGCGATTAAGAGTTCAACAACGAATGGTTTGTGTACAACTGTTTCATGAAAGTGAACGATCATTTAGAGTTGCAACACCAATACGTCCTCGTTGTGCTCGGTCAGATGGAAATATTACTGCAGTGAGAGAAAGTGTACGGTATTCAAACTCATCAATTCGACATCATGCACAACAATTAAATATGTCAAGAGCCACCACGCATCGGATTTTAAAGAAAGATCTGCATCTGTCAGCATAAAAGATTTAGCTGACACAAAAATTAAAAATTAGACGCAATTTACAATGTCGTACATTTGTTAATTGGATGTTAGAACGGAAATAAAGTGATGCTGACTTTTGCAACAAAATTTTGTTCGGCGATGAAGTACATTTTCATCTTGACAGATACGTCAAATGGCGGGCACTTCAAATCCAATAGTTCCGATTGAGATACCCTATACAAAAACTTTTAACCATCATAGTCACCAATTACCTCTAACTAATTATTGTCACAGAATGACTCTCATTTATGTTAGAATTTTAGAAAATCTGAGAACGATCACGTGGCAACTAGATTTAAAATAATTTTTATAAAATACAAAACAAAATTTAAAGTAAAAGTTTTACAAAATATACTTTAAGATTATCATAAATTGTTATTATTATCATCACTATCGACGTTACATTTTTATTAACGCAATCATTTAATCCCAGGATTTGTTATTTCTAATTCCACAGTACAAGTATACTATTCGGTAATTATCATATCACAGTATTAAAAATTATTTATGAGGATTTGTTTATGTTGTAGATATATTTATAAGCAATATTTCAGTTAAAGTGTATATCAAAATAAGATTTTTACTCCGGAATAAAATGGGTCAATCAATACTGGGATGTAAGTAATTAATTATAAGCAATTATGCAGCTTTTACAGCTTATAATATAAATTTATGAGCAAAGCATCGAGGAAAAAGTATGTCAAGGTCATTTGTAGTAGATCAAAGTTGAAGGTTATATTGCCTAGCAGCAGGATAGCCTCGAATACGTTTGATAAATAACAGATTGACCAATACAGTCGTAAAATATGGAGCGACACTAATGGTAAAGGTTATCTGGACAATTAGACAGTATTTTTCTATACGACGTTTTTAACATAAATCCTCTAAAAAATGGTTATACAAAAATGTTACTCTTATAATTATACACTAGTAATAGCGTACTGAAATTTGTGTAGATAATAGAGTGGAAGATCATTTAAAGGTCACTATTATTTCTCCTACAAAATGTTATTTATATCTTACATTTTGAATATTTAGAAATATGATGTCCCTGTAATGGTCGAGAGAATTAAAACATTACATTATAATGATTCTATCCTTGACATTGGCTAATACTGATTCTAAGTTGGTCCTTTTTTTACTTACATAACTTTGAATATGTAGGTGTTTATTTATTCGACCTATTAAAATTTCCGAATAAAGTATATGTAACATAAAAGTCATAAGAGTAAGTTAATAAGAGCAGACAAAAACCTTCAAATGACATTGAAACAACTATTCTATTAAGAACTGTTGATATTTCACAGATTTTGAACGAATCTTGTAAAAAATATGTCTTTTAATGTCTATGGGATGTAAAAAGGCAAAAACTTTCTTAAGTTAAAGTAGAAACCACGCAGATAAATATGCCATAAGGTAATAATCGGAACAGAAACGAAACAAAAAATTCGTTATTACTTTATCGTCAACCTAAATAATATCAGGAAAAATTGAATTTGTATTGGTAGATTTGTCACAAAAAGATGGCATAAAAGATATGCGGGACATCGTACCGTCCCAAAAAAACTTTCCGTGGCACGTTTAGATGGCTTAGGCCACACGTTAATTCATTTATTGTACATGACAGCTACTACATTTGAGCAAAAAGTTTCGTAAACGTATTTACCTCACAATCAGTTAAGTAGATAACCAATGTATGAACTCTATCTAGTAAAATGTGAAGCAACAATACCTCGAAACAACAAATTGCAAAACTTTGGTTGTACAAAAAGGTGTTTAATTTTGAATTTAGTTTAAGATTCAAAAGGCTATCAAATTATATGTGATGTGTATATGAGAAATGTATTCTTCAAATTCTTCAAGAGGATGAAGTAGCTGTATAATTAAATTATGCTGAACACCTTCGAGAAGCTGATTTAAGTTATACAGAGAAAGAAAATGATAAAGAAAAAAGCCTATGCTGTATAAAGCTACCAAGGTCATTATAAGTGATTTAGGAAAATATATTCCCACTATTTATCTAACACACAACCAAAATTGTTATTTTATTATATAAAGAAACTCTTTTTGTTTCACCACACGCACCATGTGTGCGGTGAGTCAGAGCTGGGAGGGGAGGTAATGGAATTGCATCGGTCTTTAAGCCTAAAATGGGCAAAACATTATTAATTCATCAATCTAATACCTAATACTTTGGTCACATACCTGCCCCAGGCAAAGTCGTGATATTTATGAGCCACTGGCGGATACTATGTGTACCTTAATTGAACGCACGTTAAAAAAGTAACCGACGATGGAAGTTTACGCGCAGTTGGAGCAACAACTGATGAGATCCATAAGTGATATTGTAATAGAAATTAAACTAATGGGTTTTAAGAATTATTAACTACTGTTCTACCGTTCATGGTTTATAAATACAGAAAAAATGTATAGGGCGTCTCAGTTGGAAATATAGGATTTGAATTGCGCGTCATTTGTGTTCTGTCGAAGATAAGGCGTGAATATTTAACTATTGTTATCTACAAATCATACGATGTCAACATGTCGAGATTAACAGTTTAACAACGAATAATTAATATACAACTATTTAATGAATAATTAGTTGCATTAAGAAAAATTCGCACAAAATGAAGCCCTAGAGAGTCAACAGTTCATAATTTAATCAAGAAAGTAAGATAGAAGAGACGGGTTCTGTTATTGATAAGTCAACACCAATACGTCCTCGTCAGGGTCGGTCAGATGAAAATATTGCTCCAGTGAGAGAAAGTGTATAGGAATCGATTTGATGTATCCAAACATATTCGTGCACAACATTTGAATCTGTCAAAAGCCACCACGCATCGGATTTTAAAGAAAATCTGCATCTATCAGCATACAAAATGGAGTTGACACAATTAAAATTACAAACCATTTGCAATGTCGTACAATTGTTAATTGGGTGTTGCAAAAGAAAGAAGGTGATATCGATTTTTGCTACAAAATTTTGTTCAGCGATCAAGCATATTTTCATCTTGACAGATACGCGAGTAAACAAAATTTTCGAATTTGGGGTGCTGAAAATCCACATGCTGCTCACGAAAAAGAAATGCATCCACAGAGATACACGGTTTGGTGCGCATTTTGGAACTGTGGAGAAATTGGACCATACTTCTTTGAAAATTAAGCTGGTAATGCTGTCACAGGCATGTTGACGTCCTATGGTTTCTAGATGATAATCAGCCCCGGATGTAGGGGGGAGCCGGTGTTTGACACAACACGAATGGCTCGCAATTCAAATAGTTCCAACCGAGACACCCTATAGAAAAATAATTTCTTATAAACAGCCACGGGGCAATACATTTTCAAGTTAAATCAATCGAATTTCTATCTAAAAATTTTTTTAACGAAAATGATCCGTTTAAAGTTTTAAATGTGGTTAGGTTAGTAGTATTTCAACAAAACTAATTTATATGAGCCTTCCGAATTCGGTCAAAGGGAGTTACAAAGAAAAAGCATGACTTTTTTTTGTGAAAATCTTAAGGGAGTTTGGCGATAGCAAGGATAAAGAGTGCATCATGCCTTGACCGGGAATCGAACCCGGCTCTCCCAATTTCCGGTTGGTTGCTCTGACCGCTGAGCTATCGAGGCACACCCATTATCCTTGCTAATGCGCTAGTTTAATGCGTCGCTACAGTACTCGCTCCCTAGAGACATGGTTTGTCTCGAAACAATTTAACGGAATGTGACCGTGTTCGCCATTCTTACGAACCGTTGTTCGGTAACCCCCGGACTCTAGGGCGATGGATAGGATCGGAATCGAGTCCGCGAATTTGAGATGTAAGGGAGGTTGGATGTACTGGAACGAATCACATCACGTCGGGGTCACCACTTTGGCCGGTTGGTTGCTCTGACCGCTGAGCTATCGAGGCACACCCATTATCCTTGCTAATGCGTCAATTTTAACGCGTCGCTACAGGAGATTACACCCCATGACTTTTTTTTAACCAAAGTCCTATTACTAACGAAAATAGTGACGACGACAACTCAGATATCAGTGAATATTTTTTTACG
Organism: Rosalia funebris; assembly: GCA_037954035.1. Lineage (NCBI taxonomy): Eukaryota > Metazoa > Arthropoda > Insecta > Coleoptera > Cerambycidae > Rosalia > Rosalia funebris. The sequence continues at coordinate 10,861,432 of JAZFAV010000022.1, forward strand.
TTCATAACGTTTCTATATTTGTTCTCAAATAAATAAAACTGTTTTTGCGTTTAGGGCTTTGTTTGCACAACTTGCCTGTACGAATGCAAGGAAGTAAAGAGTTGCATATTTGTAATTAAAAAGAATATATATTGTATATTGAAAGACCATCCCTTAATTACTAGGGATGTGATAATGAAGTTGAAATAAATATACAATAAATTAAAATTTGAATTATACGTTTCGATTTAATTTGTTAATTATTTAAAATATTTAAATTGGATCTACCACCTTTTACCCCTATGATACATCAGCCTTTTCGACTTATGCCTCATCTTATTAAATCATATTAAACTCCAGCGAATACAGGATGAACTTAATTAAAGTTTATTTTGATTTCCTAATAAGGGTTTCCTTTTCAATTTTTTAAAACATCTCAACCATTTCTAGTATAACAATAGATATAAGTATATAAAAAGGTATATGTCGGAAATTTGAAGACAACTACAAATTATTTATCTAATTTCTTAAATCTACAATTTACAATACAAATTTCGCTTAAGATGTACAATGCTCTTTTTTTCATTATAAAATGTTCAATTACATCTCATTGAAATTATATAAGCAATCATTCGAGATTCAACTATGAAATTACCTCTTTTATGTACAAAAGTTGGAGATTATAACTTTTTACACTTTTGTGATTTTATATAAATATAATGGATATAGGACTACCCTAGGCTGTTTGTTTATTTCGAAACTGCAAACATGGGAAAAGTCAACAGTCGCCTTAAATTATAATCTGTTGTTGTATACAAACGTTTTATTATATATAAAATAGCAATCGAGTCATATTGCACATATATCGTGGTGAAACAAAAACAGAAAAAATCATTTAAACAAAAATTCAAATAAAACTAATACATAAAATAATCTTTATCAACTTAGCAACAACATATACGTCAAACATAACTATTTTATCAGACATCTATATATACTTTTATTATATATGTATGTACATAATCGGATACAGTAATTTTTACATTCAGGAACATTTTTAATAGTAATAAGCGTGTGGAATGTTATTATTATACATTAATTTTTGTTAATTACACCACCGAACGTATCAATTTTTACATGTAAAATAATTCTGAGTATCAGACCATAAATTACCATTGTCACTGGACTGAATATCAGTGAATATCAGTAGGCAATAATTGAATATAAACATATTTAAATTTTAAATTTAGGGACACAATTTCATTAAACCGGAATTAGGTTATATGCAATCATTAATACATATTTGGATAAGAGAAGAAATTATCAAGTCAAAATAATAAATTATACAGGGTGATTTTTGAGTACATCAGTAGGTATACCGCTACTTTAATCAAATTATCTACTCTTACATGATCTTGATCTTTTCAATAAGTACACAAATGGGTCTTTGATGCAATATTCATGCTATTATAACACGCGGCTGTTAAAAGCTCTGCCCAATCAGAGACGACCTTTTTAAAAATATATTTACTTCTAATAGGCTAAAATTTTTAACAACTGCATGCTATAATAACATGAATGTTCCATCATAACCTCAAGTATGTTCGTCAAGGTAAGCAGATGAGACATTACCTCACCAATTAGAGCAGTGCAAACAACTTTTAAATTTAAAATGTGCATAAAATGAAATACAAAAAAAAAGTAGTTGAATATTCAAAATATAAATAGTATGGTTATGTATGTTATATAAAATATTTAATTGTATACATTTTAGACTTAGAATACTTAGAATAATTTCACTTAAGGTACCATTTGCATTGTATCATATCTCAAGTAACACAATCTTTGCTTTTTCTTATCAGTTGTTTCTCATAGTTACTTGATACTATTCGTGACTTATCTTATTCTCAAAAACAAAGACTTGCTTATGGTCAGCAACTCACACCTAATTTCTAAGAATACTCATGGCTAAAACCATTCCCATGCAGAGTCAGCACATGACAGTTTATATAGGCGAAAGCGTGCGACCAGAAGTTAGTATCCGGCAGACCGGCATAGTATCCGGCAAACTAGCATAACTCATTTCAAACCTCCGGTACTCACTTAATATTATTGTAATTTTAAATCCTTTATAACAAAACGTTCAATTGTGTATTTCAAAAATAAATTGTTTTTAAAAATTGATTTTTATCGACCACGATATAAAATGTATAATGCTGAATAAGAATGCATTTAAATATAGTGCTGCGATTTAACATTATATAAATATTCCTGCTTTTATACTACATTTAGTATAATGGTATGTATCGGGCAATTGAGAATTCTGACGAGGACGAACGAGAGGCAAGTCTCCTTTCTTATTTTGTTTTAACAGACCGCAGGATCAATAGCCACGTATTCGTAGTATACCCGAGGGTAATAAACAACGAAATTTGTAGAGACGTCAGTCACGAGCCTTTGAACAGCTTGTGCTGTTAGTTCGCGCGATGGACAGTTAGTTGCGCAGACTCGGAGGGCACGTGTTTCGTGCTTGTAATTAATTCGCGTTGTAAAATGTAAATTATCGTAAAACTTAAGTATTACGCTTATGATTAAATTTCGCCGTAAAACGTATGATTTTCGCTGTAAAACGTATATTTCCTTATAAAATATATATTAAGGTAGTACTAGCATGTATTTCGATTAAAAACTGCTGACTTTTACATAGGTCGCTGCAATGCAATACACTACATATTTTTGACTGTGATTGTACCAATTTTCTTTGTACCAACTTCGATTGTACCAACGCCACAGCTGTGTTTACAGCGTGGCAACGCTGCAAGCGCAGGACGGTGTCTACCGTATCACGATATCGTAATTTCGTTTATTCATGCTCCTTTTTCGATGGTGTTTCCTTCAGTATTACATTGAATATGCCAAAAATAAAACATAAAGGAGTTTGGAGGCGGAAAAATATGTTAAATGACGTCTGAAAGCGGTGAAAGCAACGAATGACGCGAAAAAAGCTTCAAATCTAACCGCGAAAAAAATTCAACTTGAATCTCGGTTCATCGATTTAGATGAATTGCAGCAAAATTTGAAGTGTTATTCATGTAAAACGTTATTTTCATTATAAATCGCCGAGAGTGAAATAAGAAGTGGCTTACAATCCATTTGGGCAGTGCGATGTAATTCCTTGTAACGTAACATTCCTTGTAACGTTGCCCCGGTGCAAAAGTACGTGATATAAATCGAAAAAATTCATGTAACTTTTTGTTATAGTTACGCGAAAACTATGTAGTCGATCAAGCTCATTTTTGGTTCACATATTTTTGGCCAGTTCATAAACAAAATATTAGTTTTATATGAAAATCTAAAGAACAGTTTCTGAGATATAATGGAATAATTGTCACTTTATTGCGAGTTCCCTATACTTTCCATGTTAACAAGGTTTAATTATTGAGAAAACGGCGTAGATGAACGTCTCCAAGCCTCACAAAAGTATTTAATAACTGTTCATTTAATAAATATAAAAATTTCAGCGAATTCTTAAGAAAACGGGAAACTACTAGTATTACCTTAAAGGCGCATACTCTTTTTTAGGTAAATCTTTAATGACAATTTTTAAAACTATGTGTTCTAGTCGACAATTTGTTAATGGTATACGAAATGTTCGTGGCTGATGAGGAGTTGTTGACGGCGCCTGTTATTTCATGAACATATTCAGTCGAAATAGTAAATACGTGAACGATAAAAGAACATTCTGAGTAGTCAAAATTCTGTTTTGATTGCTTGTAAATTATATATTCTAGGAAAACTAAATCTTGCAACTCTTATTCAAGTTGTAAATTCGACAAACAAAATGATTCCGTGTAGATTTGCCATAACCAAATACTGTATTGACTGATTGTAAGTAAAGAAGTTCCTTTTCAATATGCCTTACCAGAGATTTGGCCACGAGTCGTCCCTGATTATCATCATATCCTTGTCTCAGAGTGACACGGAATATGTATTATAGTAAACACAGCAGGAGATCATTTTTATATAAACACAAAAAGATTATACGTTGCCATTATCATGATGATATGATTATAACAACTTCTAAACTCCTAGTGTCCATAACTAAGTTTTGTTTAAGTGTAGTGAATTGTTAGATACCAATAATGTCTTCTTGTAGTTCTTTTTTGCCGTTTTTTTTTTCAGCTAAAAATTTAAAATACAAGTGATACGGCCACATTGGTATACTTACTGTTTGCACACATTATAATGTTTAAAGTTCTTATTTTCGATTAATTTGGTTTCATTAAATGGCAGTACGTAATTTCAATGTCTAAAAACCACAAAATATTTAAAGAACGGAGAAAATTTATTTAGAAATTTAGGTGAATTAACTATGGCGACCTAATAATTTCTGCTCTCATAAAACAAACCGATTTTCTGGAATAATCATAATAACGTTATTAATTTAACTTTCTACATACCTATGTAGTAGTAGTTGTACCTACTGGTTTTACTAGGCAACTAGAGTAATCAGAGTCAGATCTGAAAATATAACAAAAACAAAAGATTAGTGATGCTTTATAATGGATTTTGATGGAAATAAATAAGTATAAAAACAAATGCATTATCAAGTATCACTTCAAACACATTTAAAATAAATTGTCAGAGAATATTAGGCATTTCAATATATGTATTCGATACAGTAGATGTTAAATTAACTGTCCGTAAAGCTAAGATTTCTGTAAGTAGTTACAAAAATGTATCCATAAACAGTCATACAAACCATCAAAATTAAAGTAAAGAATTTAAATATAAACTATAAGTAAATTGAGGAGACGTAAGTAGAGAAAGACTGGTCAAGAATAGGAACAAGTTTTAAAATTGCTGTATCGGTCCGCCCACCGGGTGTGCAGTAAATAGCCTGGTCTTTACTCAGTCTTATTAAGACCTTTGCAGAGTGAATATCGGTAAATATAAATATATATTGAATGTGTATATACAGAGTTTGATCTGGCCGCGTCTAAAGTGCATCTTTTTCCCCTCGAATGCTGCCTCACTATACCCATCTCAGAGAATCTCACACTTTTTTCTATTATTGACAAGCTGTAAGTGTAAATAGACTGCAAACATTTTTTTTACACTGTATCATACTTCTACAACGTTCTCTCAACATCCACCCACATAAACATTTAGGCTACCAAGGTTATTATTATGCATGTACGAAAATGTCTTCCCACTACTTATCTAACAAACAACCAAAGCTTTTATTTTCTTATATAAAGAAATAAAGAAACTCTTTTTGTATGGTGTGTGATGAATCAGAGGCTATAAGGGAAAGTAATGGAATTGTATCGGTATAAATGCCTAAAATGGGCAAAACATTATTTATTCATCAATTTTAATACCTAACACTTTGGTCGGATAACTGTCCCAGGCAAAGTCGTGATTTTTATGAGCCACTGGCAGACTATATACATACCTTAATTGAACGTACATGCAAAAAAGCAAAGTAGTAGTAGACGATAGAACTTTACACACAGTTGGGCAACAACTGATAAGATTCACAGGTGCTATATTGCAACATAAATTAGACTATTGGATTTTAAGAAAATTTAATTATTGTTCGACCGTTCATCATTTATAAATACACAGAAAAATGTATAGACTGTCTCAGTTGAAGCTATAGGATTTGAATTTCGCGCCATTTGTGTTCTGTCGAAGATAGGGCGTCAATGTTTAACGACTCATCTACAAACCACACGACGTCAAGTTGCAGCGAAAGAAAAATTCGCACAAAATTAGTACAGCAAAGAATTTAAATATAAACTATATAAATAAGTAAATTGAGGAGACGTAAGTAGAGAAAGGCTTGTCGAGAATAGGAACAAGTCTTAAAATTGCGATATCAGTCCGCCCACCAGGTGTGAGGTAAATAGCTTGGTCTTTACTAGTCTTATTAAGACCTTTGCAGAGTTTATATCGGTAAATATAAATATATATTGAATGTGAATGTACAGAGTTTGATCTGGCCGCGTCTAAAGTGCATCCTTTTCCCTCCGGATGTTGCCTCACTCTATCCATGCGCAGAGAATCTCACACTTTTTTCTATTCTTGACAATCTGTAAGTGTAAAGAGACTGCAAACATCTTTTTTACAGTGTATTACACTTCTACAACGTTCTCTCAACATCCACATAAACATTCAGCAACACCTATATCATATATATCATTGTTACATGCTGTATTAAACATTAATTACTTTTTATTTTGACAATTTTGTGTTATCCTTAATATACCTCTTCAACTGAAAGTATTACACGACTCTGTTCAAATATATACACATTTGTATACTTAAGCAACCATGAAATTTTCCTATTTGTGTGATCCGTTACAGTTAACTTGCTAAAGCTAGTTATTTATCGTATTTTTTGTTATTTAGTGAGTAACAGCTGTAATAACTAATAACTTAATAAGTCACCTAAGCAATGCCAACGTGTTTGTGTACCGAAATATACAAAAAGCATGATGTATCGAATAAGTAAATTCCTGAGAAGATATTTGTTCATAAAATTTTAGATTATTTACCAGACGATACATTTAACATTAAATATGTACAATCAGTGGCGTGCAATGGAATTTCTCTAAGGAGAAGCGATATAAAAAATAATATTTTGCATGACAGGTCAAAGATCGATTTTTGAAAGCTTTAAGGTGTTTAACCAGCAACCAATATCAATTTATTTAGTTTATAGGATATCAAACAAAATTTCTGGATAGGAAAAACTACTTTAAAACCTGTAAATACTTGGAGAATTTGTCGTTCCGGTATTCCATTTTTCTATGTTATTTAAAATTTCTTTAAATAATCATATAAAAGTTTCCCCAGAATTTAATTACAACACTGCAGGAAAGTTATATAACGTCTAAATTTAAGTCGACGGTTATTTTTGAGAGATTTGACGAAACGCAGAAATTCCGTTGACTGACTACCCAAACAGCGTCCACTTGGTCCAATATTTTTCACCTGTTTTTCTCTTTAACTGTTGCAATTAATATGCATGATGTTTACGCGTCTTAACATGTTTGTGAGAGTTGTTTATGCCCATAAAACCATTCGAATTCCACACATCGTTTTCATTTATATTAAAAATTATATTATACAATCATATTACAAATATTTCCAACAAAATAATTTTGACAACATTTTATAAGCACTCATGGTTATAATAAAATGAAATTAAAGTATCTAGAAGAGCTTTGGTTTTGTATATTACATTTTTCAATCGGCAAATTTTGCTGTGTCTATCCTTCTTTTTTTTTTTAATTGCATTCTACACAAATTCACTTATTACCTTCCTCGAGCACCCAAAAATCCCGACATGGATGTCACAACATTATTACTGTACAATTCGTTTTATTTTAAACGCGTGGAAGCATTACCCCAGTTGCTTCCAAACAATCTGAAATGTATTCCCTATTTTTGTGACTATTTTAAAAGCTTAATTTTCAAAGCGCAGAACTGTTCCCAGTCACTTCCGCTAAACATTTCAAAATATATTTTACTAGAGCTTGCTAAGTTTCTCCGAACTTTACAGTAAACAATAATATAATGCGCGTTACAGGAGTAGCTCTTTATTTCAGTTATGTAACTTGGATGGGAAAAATAAAAAATATGAACATTCTAATTTATAGATTCAACTGAAAATATACATAATACCAGTTTCAATAATAATTAAAATAAAAAAACAATTTTTATGAATAATCTTCACCAATATCATTAAGGGAAGCATTCCTACCATTGCTTCCATGATCCGTAGGTCCCAATTAAACAGATTTTTAATACTTAATACATTGAGTATTATTTTCAATAGTTTCTTATAAATATTAAAGTTCATTTCTCTCCAGTGTACTGTAAATGTTTTACACATTTTTACTTTTCCGTGCTCCACTATATTAGCGGAAAAGTAATGTAATCGTGTAAAGAATAAGTGAAAAAATAAAAAATTTTTTTGGGTTTATTTCTCGTTTTTCGGCCTAAAAACAAAAAAAAAATGGTTTTTAAAAAATTTTGGCCGTGTGTGTGTCGTCGGCATTAAAATTTCTTGCTAGCACGATAACTCAACTAAATCGTGTCGGAATCGATCGGGTTTTGACTGATCCTGATCGGGGACGTCTCCCAGATGACATCTATTGATTTTGAGGTGGATAAGACACACCCCACCCTGTGACATGACATGACAAAGCACAATGGTGGACTATTTGAGAATCTTTATTTGTTAGCACGATCACTCAATTAAATCGTGTCGGATCGATCGGGTTTCAACTGATTCTGATTAGGGACGTCTACCAGACGACATCTATTGATTTTGAAGTGGATAGGACACACCCCACCCTATTCAGTGGTCATGAGAAAGCACGAGGGTGGACTATTTGAGGAGGAAAACAGTAAAACTGTCGAATAAAACAGATATTCTGCATTTATGTGCTGGTTTATTTTTTCTCGGTCACTCAATTTCGAGATAGAGATGTTCTACGTGCGGAAAAGTCCGTTTAAAGTTTTAAAACTGTTTACTTTATTTTACTATTACACAGGGTATATTTTTCTGATGTTGCGTTGTACCACGCGTGTTTGCATGCGTTACCACATGTTATCATGGCACACATTATTCTAGTAAATAGTTTGTAACGAATGGTACACATATCACTTGGTCGACGTTCCAACAAATATTGTTCAAAGCTGTATATCCTTTACGATCAATTAAAATTAATTGGCATTGTAATTAGTTTTCGCCGAGTGTAAATTTGTTGAAGCAAATAAGTAATTAATATATTAAACAATAATACAAATATAACCTAGATTTCGGTCAGAAATGTATACTTTCTGTTGGAGTAGTTTGTTAAGGTGTATAAAAATCATAATTACTTCTTGGAAATCATTCCGATATTTATTAGCTAAACATGTCTCTATACAGCGTGGATGATTTTTAAGTGGGTTTATTTTTTATCTTTATCGCACTTTTTTATAAAATATATTTCATCGTATGGTTGATTTTTTTTATATCCCTCTTTTAAACAGAAACTATTTTCACGAATAGTTGAATTATGCCGATGTCTTCATTTATCTTTCATCAAAAATTTCAGAAACATGCCAAGATTATTACAGAAATTAATGATTTTTGCTTCATGTTTTCTTGGAAAACTAGATTTGCGTACGTTTACTTTGTTCTCGTTAGATGGCACCACGGTGCTTTACAAAATTTATTGGTTTGAAGAGGAGGAGAATCGGGAGATCTCGTAAATAAACACGAAAATAAATGAGGAAATTAAAAAGAAAAATTAAGCTACTATACAAACGATCTCGTCTTAACATCGATTAAATTAATCTGATATTAAAACAAGTTCAGCCAGGTCAAAAATACAAGCCTTTAACCGCTTTTAAACATCCTAGGAGCTTATATGTATGCAATAGCAGTATTCCCTTGAATCCTATCAATTTATTGACTTTACACAGTGGCGTCCTGTCGTAGGGGACATGACGTTTTCTTATTTTTTATTGAATTGTCTTAAAACTGAATGTTTAAGTTCCTGTTAGTAGGGTGGTTATCCTGCTGAATTTATGCCAGAAACTATCCTGAAACCCTATACATAAGATTAATATTATGGTTTAGACATTTCCAATGTAAGTATTCGTAACAATTATGTTCTAATATTCCCTTGAATCCTATCAATTTATTGACTTTACACAGTGGCGTCCTGTCGTAGGGGACATGACGTTTTCTTATTTTTTATTGAATTGTCTTAAAACTGAATGTTTAAGTTTCTGTTAGTAGGGTGGTTATCCTGCTGAAGTTATGCCAGAAACTATCCTGAAACCCTATACATAAGATTAATATTATGGTTTAGACATTTCCAATGTAAGTATTCGTAACAATTATGTTCTAATGTTGAACTGAAGGAACAGAATGGTTGCATGGAAACTGATATTTTATTTTTCACCAATGCTCTAGATGAGACACAAATCAAAAGCCATAAAATGGAAACTTGTCATGTTTAGAACCACTGTATTTTTTCAAAATTTGATGCTTTAATTGTGTGCAATTTTGATCTGTATCAGCAAATAGAAACGTAATCATCCATATATGCTATATTAAATACAATTTGTTCGCGCTGGCGCTGTATTAAAATTGCCGGATGGTACCAGATGGTAATGGGTACGGTCTTCCTTTTAAGTTCTGTATACTATAATTACTGGAATTAAATTTAATTGCAACAAATCTAATTCAAATTGCTGCAGAAAATGATGCCGCTAATAATATTGTAGATAGATATTAAACCACAATGAAAATTACATAAGTTTCACAATTACATTTCACAGTCAAATAGGATTTCAATAAAAACTAGAATTATAAGCTTCCGATATTATCGTATACCATTTTTTACAAATAGGAATGGAGAAGATGTTGCAAGCCTTACAATTTTTGAAGATTGTAGTATAGACACTGTTGGCTGTCTTTTATAAAGTAAAAAACGGAATTAGTTTACTTGTTAATAACATTTACTACAAAAGTGAAGTTAGTAAACGTGGTTGTGATATTTTTAATAATTTTATTTTATAAATTTTATCTACTCTGAAATATGGTTTGTAAAGGGTGGTCCAACCATATTGCACGATGTTAATTGTCACACCTTAACGTCAAGTTTTTTGCCCAACTTAATTTGACATTTCTTTGTTTCAGTGTTTGACAAATTCAACCATGGAGAGGTACACAATTGAGCAGCGCGTTAAGATTGTTGAAGCCTTTTACGAAAATGGGCGTTCAAATCAAAATGCATTTCGTGCACTTCGTGACTTTTTTGGTCAGCATAATCGACCAAATGTGTCCACAATCGGGAGAATTGTGCGCAAATTTCAGCAAACCGGGTCTGTAGGAAATTTGAAAACACCTGTGCATGCTCGCCCAGTTCATGCTGCGGAAAACATTGCTGTTGTTCGCGATAGTGTAGCAGAAGAGCCGTCAACCTCGACTCGTCGTCGTGCCCAACAATTGAACATCTCACGAATATCACTGATGCGAATTTTGAATAAAGATTTGAATTTACACGCTTGCAAGGTTCAATTGACTCAAGAACTGAAGCCTACTGACCATTTCAAGCGTCGTTAATACGCCGAATGGTTGGTTGAACAGACAGAAGTGAATGGTGACTTTACAAAGAAAATCATCTTCAGCGACGAGGCACACTTTCACCTCAGTAGATTCGTTAACAAGCAGAATTGCTGCATTTGGGCAAGTGAGAATCCACGAGTGATTGTTGAAAAGCCGATGCATCCACAAAGAGTGACTGTTTGGTGCGGTTTATGGGCTGGCGGCGTCATCGGGCCGTACTTCTTCGAAAATGAGGTAGGCCAAGCAGTTACCGTGAATGGTGTTCGCTATCGTGAGATGATAACGGACTTCTTGTGGCCAGAAATTGAGGATATGGACCTAGACGATATGTGGTTCCAACAGGATGGTGCCACTTAACACACAGCCAACGAAACAATGGCACTTTTGCGCGAGAAATTCAATGGCCGTGTTATCTCACGTCGTGGCGATGTTAATTGGCCGCCACGATCATGTGATTTGACACCATTGGACTTCTTTCTTTGGGGATATTTAAAAGAAAAAGTGTACGTCAATAAGCCAAGAACAATTCAAGAGCTAAAGGATGAGATAATTCGGCACATTAACGACATTGAACCTCAATTATGTCTCAGAGTCATTGAAAATATGGACCATCGGATAGAGGTATGCCACCGAAGCCGTGGCGAGCATTTGGCCGATATTTTGTTTCACACATAATTGTCATAGATCCTTCTATCATAATAAAAAATATTAAGATAATTCTCTGAAAACTTTTTGTTTTATTTACAATTAACATCGTGCGTTTTGGTTGGACCACCTTTTATAATGATTCTTTGTGTGTGCGTCACAGGTAACAATCGTACGAATCAATCAACTGACATTTTTGAACAGTGTCGTGCCGAAAACACATTTTAGGATAACAGTTAGTACAATAGAAATCCGTCAACCTATGACAGAGTAATGAAAAGGTTCTCCACAAGAACATTCAATAGAAGTGATATTTCCATCAAAATAAATCAATTAAATTCAACAAAAATTAAAATAAATGAAACACAAATGAAATAAATTTTACAGAAATATTGAGACGCCAATGAATAAAATTATACAATAATGCTAAGACTTGACTTCATAATTGCATTTTGTTCGTCAAATTATTAACTGTCTATGTCGTACGTAGTTGATTGAAACATATGTCGCTAGACATACATATGTGCTGGTAATTGTAACATATTAGTAACAATTGCGAGTGATGTAGCATCATGTGCGTCGTCACTAAATTGATACACACGCAAAAACCCATTATACAAATTGTAAATGGAAATCAACTTATTTAAAAGTCAATATTAATGACTTAAAATGATAATGATATCATTAGACGGATAATAAATTCGTAGCAGTTTAATAAGAATATCAGTTCAGTCAGTCCTGCGAATTTCTGTTACTTAAATTAAACTTCATTGTGTGAAGTTTTGTATTTTGGATCTTGTCATAGAAATGGTCACATATTAAAATTTATTTATTTATTTTCACAATATATGTAATTACATATATTCGGAAAATGATACTGTTAAATCAAGTAGTATACGATTTTTTAAGTTAATCGATCGATTATTTTAAGTAAACTTCTCTTAAAGTTTGACGCGTATGACACAATACCAAGGGCCCCGTGGCACACCCTTCCAATACTTTAGACACAAAGTTTAGATAACCAAAGTATATTAATTCCTTTTATTTCTTACTCCTCCTTAATTGAATGTTTTAAATAACAATGTTGTCAATCTTAGATCCCAAATAGTAAAGCATCACCAAAAGAAAGACAGTTGATTCTATTTAAATTAAGTAGTACGAGGGTAGTTAAGATATTAGAACATATTCTATAGTTTTCAAAAGATCCGTGACACTATTATGATTAACTCAGATACCAGAATGATATCTATCGCCGTTCAGAGTAATTACTAAAGTTATTTGATTTTTTTTTTTTTTTATTAATAGGTATCAATGGGATCAAGGCAAAACAAAGAAAAGGGACCCCACCACGGGTAGGATTCGACATTTGTCCCGGATGGAATCCGAATGACAGACAGCTGTTTCGAACTTATTAGTACTCATCAGTGCCGTACACGGTACGTCAATCCAGGACAAATGCCAAAACAAATCCATGGGGTTTTCATCTAAATCGATAAGATCTACGTCTGTAACTTCCGTCGAATCCTACCCGTGGGGGGGGGGTCCCTTTTCAAAAAAGCTCTAATAGTGTAGAAACACGAGAAAGGGGTCGATGATCTCTGTTAGGTATAATTCAATGCCCGGCGGGACTTTAGCCCGAGGAGTAGTTGTTTCCTACAGTGATTATATAATAGCCTTGTTATTCGGGAACCACTTGAAAACCGCTTTGTGGTTGGTACCGAAAATAAAGGAATTTTAAATAATCGTACAAACAATAATAAGGAATGAACCAATGGGAGCAAGTTCTGACTAATGTTTGATATATAACTTAATGTTATTAAGATTGCAATTAAATATACCAAATTCTCTGAAATATCTGTGATCAGGAATGACGAAAATGGGCGAATTTTTTAAAACGATAATGCGCATGGTTGGTAGATAAAATGTTTATTCTTATCTAAAAGGTGGCATTGCTTTCTCTAATTTGGAAAAATATGGGTACTAACGCAAAGGGTAAATAACATCATTAACAGACAACACAATAACAAGAAATGCTGGAGTACCATCTACTTTAGACATCGTTTTAGATTTTTTCAGTATAATCTTTGCTACCGATTCAAATTCCTTCATTCGACATCAACATTTATTTCTAAATAATGAACTCTTATCGGAGCTATTATATGACTACAAATTGACGCCACGACGACCTTTCCATAATTCAATACCCTAATTGCTCATTTGAATACACTGTCGCCCGGACTGGCAAACGCGGCTAGTAGTCCAGTCATTTTAAGTCGAAAATAGGCGAATCCGCGGGAAAATTCCCTGAGGGCTGGATTTTTGCACAGGCCTTCGTTATAACGTTATAAACAAGATGTCAAAAATCGACATTGATATCGTGTCGGTGTTGTGAGATACTCAAGGCCAAAGGTCACGAAAATCAGTTTTTCCTGAACATCTCACGTTTTATTAATCGGAGGTCGCTCGAGGTTGTTATACAAATTGTAGATCATAAAGTTATTGCTTATGTATACAGAAAATGTTGTATACCTTTTTTTTTGTAAAACCAACCGTTTTCATTGTAGAGCGCGATGTACCATGTACTATACAAACATATACACATTAAAAGGAGTTACTAGCATTATAATAGCTTATTGTTGGTATTCCCCAAAACTTTGGGAAATTTGCATTTTGGTAAATCATTTTATAATCTATTCATCGAATTCTGATCAACAGCAAGCGAGATTTTCACGACCTTTGACCTTGAAAATCTCACAACGCCGGCATGATATCAATGCCGATTTTTGACATATTTATTTTATAACGCTATAACGAAGGTCTATGCGAAAATCCAGCCGACTGGGAAATTCACCGCATTTTAATCTAAAATGACCGGGCTATAGTACCTACTTTTTATAATGTAGCGTACCCATTTATTCACAACTCATGTGCGGAGAGCGCGAGCGGGTCAAAATACTCTCTGAACTGTATTTTCACTAAATCTGTCTACCACGTCCCAGTTAATCAGTAATGTGCCCTATAAATCCAATTCGCGTTATGTACGTATGGTTTTGAAAGGCCGATTCGGTCGATAGTGGGTGGACGTATCGGCGACACGCTTTTAGTGGATGAGCGAGTTGGTCGACGTAAGACAGGGGGAGGATGATTGAGTGGTGGAAACGCTTTGTCGCAAGATGAATTGGAGACGAGGCTACATGGTGGAATGCGAATAGCGATAGAGTTTCTCGTGATACTGAAACTCTATACATAGACGACATTACAGTGTGGGATGCTCAAATGGAATAGCTCTTTGCCATTAGTATTCACATTCAGATACAAACTTACTGAGAAAAGTATAAAAACGTTCAGTAAACCTTCAATTACTCATTTCCAAAAGATAAAATTAACACAAATAACAGGTCGGAGATTTACGAAATCAGCTGTAATGACTGTA
This sequence comes from Rosalia funebris, assembly GCA_037954035.1. Classification (NCBI taxonomy): domain Eukaryota; kingdom Metazoa; phylum Arthropoda; class Insecta; order Coleoptera; family Cerambycidae; genus Rosalia; species Rosalia funebris. The sequence goes on from JAZFAV010000022.1 coordinate 10,876,632, forward strand.
ATCAAAGGTATGTTGGACAGACCAGACAGATCTATTCAAACCAGGTTCAAAGAGCACATAGCACATCTCAAATATGGTAGAACAAATAAGTCCAGTGTTGCCCAACATGCCTTCTAGAGCATCCATAAAACAGATATTAGCAACTTAAGATTAATTAGGAATGTAATAAATACTAGACAGCATTTGAAAATTTAGAAATTGAAAAGTGTAAAAGTAGCATAAATAGTGACAGAGGGCCTATTTCGGATAGCCCGTTTTATTAGTTTGTTACCCACGGGTCACTGGGCCGCAGCCGTGACGATCGGAGTTTAATGAACCGCAACCGTGAATGTCAGGGCTCACTGAGCCGCAACACTAATTCAGGTATAAATAGGACACATCGTTAGCATGATATTAGTTTTAATCATCTCCAAATGATGGCAACTTTATTAGGGATGCAAACTTTTTTGGATTTAGTGTTTTGTGGAAAACTAAGTCAATGTTATTACCTTCTAATTATTCTTAGTTATACAAGGCGGTCCCGGGACTGCATAGCGCGTTTTGATCTTTATTAGGAATCACCAGTGCAAATATACCAGACAATGTCTGGCGATCTGTGAAAATTAGACTCGTCAAATTTTTTTCAATTATTTGTTGAATAGACTTGTTATCACGTTATCAGTTTTAGTAAGTGGACTAGATATTATTAATATTCGGCCTTCGTATCAACATTGTTACCAAAATATTTTATTGTAGATGATAAATTAGAGCTTGAGTTACATCGTGGCGTCTTCCAAATATTTTTCACTTAATTCAACTGTAATAGTATCGACACAAACATAATGGAAAAAGCTCATTCTCATTTATCTTATTAAAATTATTAAAGCACAACAGATTGGCAAAGGGTCTAGGATGCTTCCCTGGGGAACACACGTATTAATTGTTTTGACTTTTTACCACAAAAATCTATAATACTCATTTCTCATTATATAAAAACTTTATACACAGATGTCATCACAATCTGCGATGTTGAAGTGAGGTGACTCTTCACGATTAGATAGTGTTAGTGGAAAGTTTATCACGAGAGAAGTTTTAAACCCTTTTAGTGACATGGTATCAAAGCATTGTATAAGATTTTCTAATTATTCATTAAACAAATATGAAAAACTAACAATCTGGCTAATCGTGACATACAACAATTTCTATATCTTGAATTATAGGAGATAAGCCGAAACCCACTATAGCAGATACGAAAAAATGGACAACGATGCCATTGACGTTTATTTTTGGTGAAAACCATACATTGTTATACCTATAATTTTGAAGTAAAAAAAATATGTGTTATTCATCCAACATAATGTGACGTAATGTGTAGACGTCATATGGTTTGTAGATAACAGTCGTTAAATATCGCTATCGTTAACGCCCTATCTTTGACAAAACACAAATGGCGCACAATTCAAATCCTATAGTTCCAACTGAGACACCCTATACTTTTTTGCATGTAACTAATGTAGTAAATGTGAAGAATAAAAATGGAAATATGATAGTTCGATCACATATTTATGCCTTAACGCTATTCTAAATTATATACGCCTACTAGAAGTAATATATGTATAATATAAATAAGAAATTGCAAGTGATTATTAAAGGTTTGCTCATAAAATAAGTATAGACCACATATGACATTTTATATCATTGAAAAGAGAATAAAAACGTACTTGTAACTGAATCGTAGGCAAATATGATTTTAATAAATACAACTGAAACTGAAAACGTCATTACAGTATACAGTGTTAAAATAAACAGTTTTAAAACCTTAAAACGGACTTTCCGCACGTAGAACATCTCTATCTCGAAACTGAGTGGCCGAGAAAAAATAACCAACACATGAATGCAGAATATGTGTTTTATGCGACAGTTTAACTTCTTTCATTGGGGATTGCTTCAGTGCCGTATCAATACGTTTGTGATCGAACGAAATTATTTTTTTTCTCATTCGTTCGTATATGATACAGGATATTTTTTCCGTTCAATGCAAAATCGGCAAATTTTTCTCAAATAGTCTACCATCATGTTTTCTCATCACCCATGGACAGGGTGAGGTGTGTCCTATCCACCTCAAAATCAATAGATGTCGTCTGGCAAACGTCCCTAATCAGAATGAGTCGAAACCCGATCGATCCGACACGATTTAATTGATCGTGCTAAAAAAAATCTCAAATAGTCCACCATTGTGCTTTCTCATGACCCATGAACATAGTAGAGTGTGTTCTATCCACCTCAAGATCAATAGGAATCTGGGAGATGTCCCCGATCATAATAAGTCAAAACCCGATCGATCCGACACGATTTAGTTGAATTATCGTGCTAACAAGAAATTTTTAAAGTTCCGACGACGACACAGACAAATTTTTTTAAAAACCATTTTTTTTTTGTTTTTAGGCCGAAAAGCGAAAAATAACCGCTAGAAAAAATTTTTTCCCATTTTTCCTTACACGATTACATTCCTTTTCCGCTCTGGTATAGTTGAGTGCGGAAAAGTAATATAAAAGAATCTTGACTTACATATTTTGTTCCAGATTATACAGTTTGCTAATGCATGAAGTACAGCAGGAAAATAAGTATATACTTTTAATACTAATGGCAGATTACATTATACTCGTATATTAATAAAACTGTTAGTTTTTGTTTAAATTATTTAAATTTCCATTAATGTAAAAATGAACGATTTTGTTTACATAGTACTGCTACTACTATACTTTTCTTATAATTACCACATAATAATTTCATGAATTATGATAACTTAGAAAGACTATGCATACGTTTTTGTAAAAAATATAGTAGGCTATTTCAATTATTACTTAAATTCATTATTATTTCATGGCATCTTATTCTTAGTGTATTTTTTTCTTCATACATTGTTTAATCTGCAAGCTGCTACTGGTAACCATGTCAATAATTTAAACAAAACTAAATGTAGTAGTTTTATGATACGTCCGTCCTACGAAAATCGTATTTTTAATAAACGCCAAACGATTTATTTCTTTAAAGTTTCACCAAGTGAATATACATATTTATTAAGTGGGTGTGGTGACAGAAACACAATAGGTGGTCAACAGAACCTCCTTAATATAATAAAAGTTTTTATATACAACTTTCTTATTTCATTAACGACATGCCAAAATCCAGAAATGAATAATGTCTCCACGGTATTATGTTGTCAGCCACTTTTCATATTTAATTTTGTTGGAACTGCCTGGCAAAAAAAAAATTGGTAATGTAATTGAGGACTGTTTAATATCACGTCTCTTCAAAATGACACAAGGAAAAAATGTTTGTCTGATGTTATAGCCTACGCAAACACATTTATTAAAACATAACAGTATAACAGCATTTATCGCGAAGAAATCATTTAGTAATGATGCCAATTTTTGATCACATAGCTTTTGAAATTTCTGCATTTTGTGATAAGTCTTGGTAGTAAGCCTATTAAATAGATCTACTGTCACCTGGCTATGAGGATATAATTTAATTGACCATATATATATATATATATATATATATATATATATATATATATATATATATATATAATAAGTACATTTGTAGTCACATATTTGGTAGTCATAAAAATATAAAAGCATTAATCATAATATATATAAAAACGCAAAAAAAATATATTACCAAAGAACAATAGTAGTCAAAACATAAATATTAACATGGAAGAATTTTTTTAAATACTAATTGTCGAGAATAGGAAAAGTGTGAGATTCTCTAGGTATGCGTAGAAGGAAGAGTGAGGCAGCATTCGGAGAGAAAAGGATGCACTTTACGCGCGGCCAGATCGAACTCTGTGTACATTCACATTCAATATATATTCACCGATATTCACTCTGCAAAGGTCTCAATGCGACTGATTAATGACCAGGCTATTTACTGCGCACCTCCTGGGCGATCCGATATAGCAGTTTTGAGACTTGTTCCTATTATTGACAAGCTGTACAGGTGAAAAACTTTGCGCCTAAACATATCTCTACTAAAAGTGCGAATAGTTGCACCCTCAATGAAATGAACTGCAAATTTCTGTAAAATAAACTCCTTTTGAGCTGTGCTATAGTTTCTCCGCAAAATTATTCCATAGGTAAAACGGCTTTGATACAAGGAGAAATAAATTATTCTCATGACGTTACATACATGTAAATATAACAGATTATTATTAAATATTACAGATGGCTGCAGTTGTTTCATAATGCCTAGCAGCTTCACAGGTTCTGACTTTGGCCTAATTTAATTGGATGTAAATGTTATATTTTTTGTTTTTCCCATGTTAAGTTCTAATTTTTTCAGTGAGAACCAAGTGTTTGCAGAAGCCAAACTTCTTCTACTCATTTCCTCAGTTCCTCTAAATAGCAAAGTGGTGTCATCAGCACAAAGTATGCAATAACTATCCCTAATTGCTATTGATAAGTCGTTTATATAAATAAGAAATAATAATGGACTTAAAACAGATTCCTTGCGGTACACCTCCTTGTAACAAAACAGAGTCGAAACCTTCAGTACTAACATATTATTGCCTATTACTTAAGTAGGAATGAAAAAAGACCAAGTCTTTAAACAATGTCATATATTAATACTAATAAAGCTTTTATTGTAGAGAAATTTTTCGTAAATTCGAATTCGTAATAGCGATAGAATGAATTACTTTTCTAAATATCAAAGGAGATATTCTTTTAAAAGAATTTCACATATTTTAGAAACTATAGGGACAATAGCAATAGACCGAAAGTTATCCAATACATCAATATCCCCCTTTTAATGTACAAGCTTGTCAAGAATAAGCACAAGCCTCATACCTGCGATATCGGACCGCCAACGAGATGCGCAGCAAATAGCCTGGTAGCTTGGTCTTCAGTGAGTCGCATTGAGGATTTTGCAGAATGAATATTGATGAATATATATTGAATATGAATGTACACAGACTTCGATCTGGTGCATCCTTTTCCCTCCGAATGCTGTTTCACTCTTTTTTCTACTCTACGCAGAGAATTTCACGCTTTTTCCTATCCTTGACAAGCTCTATATTAAATCTACTAAATTATATTAAATAATTTTATATATATGTAACATAGTTTTGAAATATTTATGAACAAATACACATATATTCGTGTAAGATCATGAATCTTTTTCTATTTGGTTTCCAAATAAACTCAAAAACCGATTAACAGAAATTAGCTTGTATATTATGACATAGCTTTTTCGCTGTTTGACAGATGTATGTTATTATCGTTATTTTTTTAAATAACTTTTTGTTGTATTTTCGCTAGTTTTATTTCATTTTTGAAACCTCGCATATATTCGAATCGGTCTTATCGATTCGAAATCATTATTCATATATATTTCTCTATATTTACCAAACTGCTGTTCTCGTGTGTGTCACAACATTTTTAGGTGGATGTACGAAATGCTTTTCGTTCGAATTTCGGCATTTTGACAAAATCAATGTAGTAAATCGACCCCTGCAAACAACGTGGTAACTTTTGTTATTTGATCCGAAGCCTCTAGAGGCATGCTCTGGGGGTGCCTTCGAAATGAGCGAGGTGGCGGCGCAATATTATTGCGATTTGTTTATTCGTCTATTATTATGTCTATCTATAAAATGGGGTGTTAATTTATTTTTGATCAGTAAACTGTTTTTTATTTTATAAAATAACATAAAACTTGTACTTGTGTTGTGGTATTTTTTCTTTCTTTAATAAAACGGGAAAAGAAATACAAATTCTATGCAATATTGTTGGAACACACTATCTGAGCGCGTAATTTATAGTCGGGCTTAATTTGTAAAGACGTTTGTAAATTTATACAGAGATTATGCAATAAATTAAAATTAAATTATATAATCTGGTAATAATGAGTATTGTTGTTGAGCTATAAAATATTCCGTTAGTTGAAATACAAAATATTTATTGCTAAAAACGCTATATTTTGTAATAATTATCTAACAAGCTTATTATTTATAAAATAATTACATACATACATATAGGAATCTAGAAAGCCATTATTATTATTACAAAACATTGCACCAAAACTTGGAAGAAATTTAATATTTTAATGATTATGGTTTTTTATATCTTAAAGTAAAAATAGTTCCGCGTATCATTGTTTTACTTTCTTTTTATACGAACTCAAAATCACATGAGTTCGCCCGTACTGATTTTTTAGTTAAATGAGCTATAAAACTTTTTTTAACTATAAGACTATAATGATTATTCTCATTCCTAGTGCCAAGTACGATCAATTTGAGTAGTTCTTATAATAATAAACAAAAACACCGCCTTCGAAAATATAATTTGTGCTTAAATGACTGATTTGGGTAAATCTCGCCACCGAAGTCGAAGCATAAACATTGGCGTCAAACCATTATTTTGTATGAAACTAGATCACGATAGCTCTGCCGATGGTGTTTTGTGTCTTGTAAACGACCTTGTTAACAATTAGAGTCGAAATGGCGCGTGGAAAAGTATTATCGCAAGATTTACGGGAAGTTTTGATAAAACTGCACCATCAGGGTAAAAATACCTATCAGATTGCAAAAGAATTAGAATTGTCCCGTCATACTGTTAGAGACATTGTGCATTTGTATAAAGTTACGGGTTCCACAGTCGGAAAAGACACGTGTTGGTAGAAAAACCGCAGTGAATGCTGCAAAATTAAGAATTTTGGGACGCATCATAAAAAAACCGTAGTGCTAATTGCAGTGCTGTATATTATGGCTATATTCGAGCAAAATATATTTTGCCTCGTTTCTATGTTGATGTACTTGCCGGCAATTAACATGGCAATAATTTACATACCTATTAAATTTACGAGGAAACTTAAACAATGTATGCTCATACAATCTGAAGGTAAAACATTTAACGCTGGGCCTGCTTGTAATAAGCATTATAATTTAAACAGTATTACTGTTCCTATATATGTAAGTCCTCCCGAAATGTATATTTATTTTTAGTCGTTTTAAGAATGTCCAGAGTAAACAGTATCTTAAATTTACCGTATGCCGCGTTATTTTACGGTATGGCGCACTTTTAGGTCATAATTCATTTTTTACTTTAATTACAGCCCGTAATTTATCCGACCGAGCAGAATTACATTTTCCCCATTTAATTAGTGAGTAAGGAACAAATTTGGTATTTTAAAAAGATATAATTTGTGAAAACATTACTCGCTGATTTTATGAGACGTACTAGAATGTTTTTTCATCATGACTTGACAAACTAAACACAGAAATTGCAGGAAAAGGCCACATTAGTAGAAAAGAAATTTTGTTTCACTAAGTAAATCCATATATCACCCAAATATATCACCCAAATGGGTGATGGGCATATATAACCCAAAACGAGCAGGACGCCTGATAGATGATCAAGGGAGTACCATCATGGATAAAACAACAAAAAGGAACGTCTGGAGAAACTACATCCAAGAACTCTTCGATGACAACAGAGCTGCTAATATCCCCACAGTAAACTTAGATATAAAGGACTCCATAACACAAACAGAAATACGAGCAAGCATGAAACAAATGAAAGACGGAAAAGCACCAGGGCCTGATGAAATACATATAGAGTTCTTTAAAATTCTCGATGATGAATCCTTAGAATGGCTAACAAGAATTTTTAACCCCATATATAATAGCGGAAAGATTCCTAGAACGTGGATGTAATCAACCTTCATTGCGATACCGAAAAAACCAAACTCAAAAAAATGCACAGACTACAGAACGATTAGCCTAGTGAGCCATCTTTTAAAGCTGTTTCTGAAAATAATACATAGACGAATTTACAACGAGTTAGAAAAACAAGTAGGTCAAACACAGTTTGGTTTTCGAGATGCCTTGGGGACAAGAGACGCATTATTCGCTATACAAGTCTTATCCCAACGATGTAGAGACGTAAATGTAAACATATATGCTTGTTTCATCGATTACCAAAAGGCGTTCGATAGCGTCAAACACGAACAACTCGTACAAATATTAAAAAGAACCGGAATTCCCGAAAAAGAACTACAGATTATTACTAATTTGTATTGGAACCAGACAGCTAAGATCAGAGTGGAGGGAGAATTGTCAGACTCGATAGAGATAAAGCAAGGAGTGCGTCAGGGATGTGTCCTGTCCCTTTTACTGTTCAACGTTTACTCAGAACAAATATTTAAAGGGGCCCTAGATAACATGGTGGAAGGTATTCTTGTAAACGGTGAACTTTTAAATAACATACGCTATGCCGACGATACAGTCATATTGGCGAGTAGCTTGGAGGGTTTACAGAAATTGCTAAATATAATCGTAGAAGTTAGCCAAAGATATGGACTAGAACTGAACACACAAAAAACGAAGTATATGATAATCAGTAAAACGCCTACACCACTGGGACAGCTAACAGTGAACCAGAGACCACTTGAAAGAGTCCAATCATATGTCTACTTCGGAAGCTCTATCAACGAACATTGGGATCATTCTGCTGAAATAAAATGTAGAATAGAGAAAGCCAAAGCTGCATTTATAAAAATGCAAAAATTGTTCAAAATCAGAGATCTGAACTTGAATACTAAAGTTCGTTTGATGAGATGTTATGTTTTCACTCCTGTATGTCGTTGAGTCGTGGACTCTAACTGAGGCTTCTAGCAGGAAAATTCAGGCCTTCGAGATGTGGCTATATCAACGTGTACTGAAAATTTCATGGGTGGACCATATCACAAATGAAGAAGTCCTCCGTAGAATGAACAAACAACCCGAACTAATGATAACAGTAAAGGAAAGAAAACTACAATATTTAGGCCACATTATGAGAAATAGCTCAAGATACGGGTTGTTACAAAACATTTTACAAGGCAAAATTCCAGGGAAGAGAGGACCAGGAAAACGCCGGATCTCATGGCTCAAAAATTTAAGAACATGATTCTCAACAACAACCACAGGACTGTTTCGTGCAGCAGTCAACAACATTTTACTATTTGGACGGATTAAAGAGATGGGAGCATCGCCGGGAGAAGTCTGTAGACTTACCCGGAGACTATGTAGAAAAATAAAAATAAATTTGAAGAAAAAATGTCTTGTATCTTTGTTAGGTCGGAAACTTTACATCGGTGAGCAATGATGTTAGTAAAAGACAATCCCCAACACAAAAACATTCCGCAGTCGTTATTCCGCTTAAATAACACAGGTCTGCGATGAAAAAATTGAAGCATATTTAACTAGTGGGTTTAACAGTATTTCTTGTGCTGATTACGGAAAAAATAGTGAAAAAATTCCATCACCCCTAGATAAGTCACAAATTTCACCTGAAATTTTCTTATTTTCAGCGGTTTTCAGGTTCAGTATGCGTACGATTTTTCAATATTATAGCCTATATAAGTGGTAAATTTAGTCTGAATTATGGACCTTTCATAGTGAACAGGTTGAAACAATGTGAGTATGTTATTTGCAAAAAAAAATGTTTTTATTCTATTTATTTGAATAAGGCAATGAATCTAAACTGGGAAAATCCAGTTCCTACTGGAACAAGACATGTCTCAGTCTGTCCGCTCCCTCCCCAATCCTACTGTCTGCTAGACGTCGTGAGGAATGTAGTGAGCCGTGACCTTGACAGTCAGTGACTCAGTGTGGAGGTAGCCACTGTGGTGTACACATCAAACAGTTTTGTGCTATTTAGATGAAATGGCTACTAGAGGATATGTCAACTCTCCTAACTGTTTCTGTTATATTTGTGGGTCTTATACCGTCAAGAAGCAACAAAGGAACATTTCTAATTTTGTTCAGAAGTATTTTGTATACTTTGGTGTTAAATTAGGGGACCAAGATAAATCTTGGGCTCCCCATATAGCGTGTTCTGTGTGTCTTGAAGAACTGAGACAATGGTTTCAAGGTAAGAAAAAATCATTTCGTTTTGGAGTACCCATGACTTGGAGAGAGCCTAAAAATCACAGTGATGACTGTTATTTTTGTTCTTGTTCAGTGCAAGGTTTCAATTTAAAAAACAGGAAGGACATTTCATACCCAACCAACATACGTTCGGCTATTCGCCCTGTTCTTCATGGACTTGACTTACCTATTCCTTCACCTCCGGATACCCTGGACAATATTTCAGACGATTTAGACCAAATGTCACATAGTAGCAGCGATAGTGAGGACAGCTACGATCCAGATACCAATGACCCTAAACTATTCTCTCAATCAGACTTGAACGATTTAGTACGAGATATGGGCCTCCCAAAGGATTCAGCGGAAGTTTTAGGGTCTAGACTTAAAGAAATACATATGTTAGCCTCCGGTATTTCATTTTCATGGTACCGATTTAATTTTCTACAACAGTGTACCTGGAATCATGGAAATGTTCAAAGTCACGTATGAACCAGAGGAAAGGAGACTTTTCATCGATTCATCAAAAAGGAGTTTGAAAGCTCTACTTCTTCACAATGGTAACCGATATGCTTCTGTGCCTGTTGGACACTCAGTCAATTTGAAAGAATGCTACAAAAATCTTGAGTTTGTTCTTGATAAGCTCGGCTACTCTGACCATAAATGGACCATTTGTGGGGATTTGAAAGTTATTTCCATGTTACTGGGTCAACATAGTGGTTACACAAAGTTTCCATGTTTCCTCTGTGAATGGGATAGCCGTAACAGGAAACAACACTATGTCAAGCAGACGTGGCCAATCAGAAAGGCTCTTATTCCTGGAGTTAAAAATGTTGAAAGACAAAGTTTTGTGGATCCTAAAAAGATCTTACTTCCACCACTTCATATCAAATTGGGGCGCTAATGAAACAGTTTGTGAAAGCATTACCCAAAGAAGGAGAGTGTTTCAAGTATCTTTGTGAACAGTTTCCTGGTCTATCCGATGCTAAGCTGAAAGAGGGAGTCTTTGTTGGGCCTGACATCAGAAAACGTTTAAAAGATGAAAGTTTTGTCACTAAAATGGAAATGGAAGAAAAAAATGCCTGGAATTCACTTAAACTTGTTATAAAAGGCTTTCTTGGAAACAAAATAGACCCAAACTACAAAACTTTGGTTACTGAATTGTTACAAAACTACAAAATGTTGGGCTGCAACATGAGTTGTCAAAGTCCATTTCTTTCACTCACATCTGGACTACTTTCCAGAAAATATTGGGGCTGTAAGTGAGGAACAAGGAGAATATTTCCATCAAGATGGCAGACTACTATTGGATGTTAAAAAGGGAAAATTCACAAGAACACAGCCGAAAAGTACCAATAGAAGCTTTGATGGAAAAAGAAAACGTTTTCACAAAGACTTATAATAAATTTGCAACACATGTGCATCACTATTATGCTCATTTTAGCTAGGTATCGTTGTTTTTTTGCCTTTACTTCATGTTAAAATAATAAAAACAAATCAAAAATTTTACGTTTTTTGTACTTTTTCCAAAAACTTCAACTTTATTTTGTAGGCAAGCCTTACGTGATAGAAAAAAACCAATGTCATTTTTAATTTGAAAATGTTGATTTTCATTTTGATTTGAAAATGTTGAAAATGTAGTTTTTTGCGCTGATTTTCAAATCAGCTAACTAAATCAAAACAATTTTTAAAAAAGTTTTTTTGCAGACCTGAGTAATTATTGAGGATGATTGCGATAGCTCTGTCACCGCCCAATTGTGGTAACATACTTACCTCATTTGACCAATCATATCTCATTTGAATAATCAGATGAAGACCGTCTGTACTTTTTATTTGATCTGTGGAAATTTTCAAATGGGATTATTCTGTCATTTAAAAAGCGCCCGACTGTTAAACTAATTAACGCTAAAGCTATTGATTTTTAAATGTACATACATTGTGAGCTTTTTTACAAAATAAAATTCCGGGACGTCTAGAGTCTTTAATTATATTTGTTTCCGTCATTCTTGATTTAAATTTTAATGGGCGAAGCGGAGTTGTATCCCGTCTAATAATAGCGCGTCTTTATCGATTTTTAATAAATGTTTCGGTTTTATTTTGAAGGGTCTCCGTTTATGTTAAAAGCTTTGTATCTGAAATTGCGAGCTTCTACGTGTTTATCAGATATCTGAATTCGTAATGGAAGAAGTTAAGATCACGGTATTAATTGAAGACCCTGGTGAAGAAGGGGATATGTGCATATACGAATATATGAAAAATTAAATAACTGCAAATATTAGTTTAAAAGTGTGCTCTTTTTGTCTGGTGCAAATATGAGAAATGTGTGATTAATAGAAATGAAATTATAAGATAGAATCACTTATCCCATGCTATAGAGTGGCTCAATAATGGGATAAGTTACATGATTTCTAGATGGAAAGGAGGAAGGATTACGAAAAAGATTTTTTTTTTACCTTTCAGGTACGCCACTGGAACCAAATCTGAATTCGAAACCGCGTTCATTATGCAGCAATAAATATCGGTCGGATTTATCACTCAAATTTAAAACGCTAATTAGTGCTTAATATGCCTCAATTAATACAATTTTTACGGCCTGGAAAGTGCCGTGCAAAAGCCGACACACATAAATCATCCGTAGATTAATTGCCGCCAGCACGAACTGAATGTGCCATTTGAAATGAGGCCTCAAGTGTTATAAAAGTGTTAATACGGTAATGAATATTAGAAACCTACGTGAAATTGCTAGGTCGTGGAGAGATATTGCTAGTGTGAGCAGAAGGAATGTGGAAAATTATTGTGATTATCAGCGATGAAATTAGATGAACTTGTAAACAATCCCATTTGAAATAAATACATACATATTAGTCAAATCAGTTCAAATCGACACGCATGTTTGTTTACAACAACGACTGATTGCAATAAATGTATTGCAGCTTTTTATTAAGCCGCGTTTATAATAATTAGATTCCTATTTTTTCTTTGTTGTTTTAAACGTTCAGTAAGTATAATTATTCCTTTTTTTTCCTCTTCAACTTTAAATGCAAAACTGCCGTTATTGATCTACCGATAACACAAGCCAACAAAGATTTTGTAATCGGACTTTCTTTGACTTTTTGGCTTAGTTACATACTATGAACTACAGAAACGCTGTTTTTTTGTTTTCATCACGCACCAGTATTTGTAAATGTACATTGTACAATAATTTGTGGTTTTTAAAACAGAGGTTCTATAAAATGAAATTTTGCCTCATTCTTTGCGGCGTCCCTGTGTTTAATCTGTTTGAAACGTACACACGTATGGGGGATTTACAGAAACAGAGCTGGTCGGTGGGGATATTCCGGTTTTATACTATTCGGATATTTAATGTACATAGTCGCTGTAGTACGTTTTTAATGTGTGTACGTTTACTCGTGACATTGTGTCGTATGTTTTTAATTTTGTTTTAAAAATGTCTAGAAGTTGTAAAAATACACCAAATATATTTTGTTATAAACTTAACGCCTGGTTCAAAGAACGTTATTTATGCACATTTGGTTAATCCCCAAAAAATTCCTTTGCCGACGCTTCATATTAAAATAGGATTAATGAAGCAATATGTATATTGCTAAAGTTAAAAAGATATAGATAAAACTGGGAATTGTTTTAAGTACTTATGTGGCAAATGTCCAGCTCTTTCTGAAGCAAAATAAAGGAAGGCATTTTCGTAAGACCACAAATAAGAAAATTAATGCAGGACCAACAGTTTGAAGAAACAATGACAGAAATAGAAAAAAAATCTTGGATATGCTTTAAAAATGTAACCGAATTTTTTTTAGGAAATTATAAACATCCGCAGTATGAGGAAATTCTCAACAAAATGCTGGATATGTTTAAGCAACTTTGTTGTTATAGGAGCATAAAAATTCATTTACTGCATGCTCATCTGGACTACTTTCCAGAAAATCTTGGTGCTGTTAGTGAGGAGCAAGGTGAAAGGTTCCATCAAGACATAAAGGGGATGAAAAGGAGGTACCAGGGTCGATGGGATGTGGCGACGTTGGCATATTGCTGCTGGATGTTGAACAGAGAACATCCAACGAATGATTACACAGGAAACACTACAAGACGAAGTTTTTTGTTAAAAAAGGAGAGATTTTCAAAGAAAAGAAGAAATTAGAGACTCAAAACTATTTGTGTAGTTGCTTTTTACTATGTTTTTAATGTTCATCATCATCATGAGGTCATCAGTCCTAAGACTGGTTGGACGCTAACCTACATCCCTTACTATTTGCGAGCAGTAGTCTAATCTAGGCCTATCTCTACCTTTCTTCACTCCTATTTCTGCCTCCAAAATATCGCGGACTATTCCCCCATGTCTCAGCTCAGCAAGTGGCCTACCATTCTATCTCTTCTCTTCTTTATGTTTTCCCACATACTTCTTTTCTCGCCGACTTTCTCTAATACTTCTTCGTTTCTAACCCTATCAGTCCAAGGTATTTTCATCATTCTTCGGTAACACCACATCTCAAAAGCTTCTAATTGCTTCCTACTTGCTTCCCCTACAGTCCAGGTCTCGCAACCGTATAGTGCCGTGCTCCATACATATGTTTTCAAAAATCCCTTCCTTGTTTCTAAGTTTATTACACCCGAGCATAAAAGTGCTTTCTTTTTGTTAAAAGCTACTCGACCCTCCGCTATTCTTTGTTTTATATCTTTATCGCTTCTTCCATCCCAATTTATTTTACTTCCTAAATAAGTGAAGTCTTTAACTTCCTCCAATCTTTTATTATTAATTTGTACTTTCGTTTTTGCTCTGCTCTCGCGCCCTCTGCACACTAACACTTTAGTTTTGTTTTTATTCACCCACATTCCGTATCCCCCTGTCAACACTGCCTCCATTTCGTTCAACGCTGATTCTAATTCCTCCTTACTGGATGCTAATACTGCTATATCATCCGCGAATCTCAGCATTTTTAGTTTCTGTCCCTGTACTTTAATCACGAAATCCACTCTATCTTTTACGACATTAATCGCCTCTTCGATATACAGATTAAAAATTAGTGGTTATAGAGTACATCCTTGTCTTACTCCTTTCCTAATACCTACTTCCCTTTTTCCCCTTCTACTTCTATAACAGCAGTTTGCTCTTTGTATAAATTGTGTACTACTCTCCTATCTCTATACTTCATTCCCGCGCTCTTTAGTATCTCGAACATTTTTTTCCCATCTTACATTATGTTAATGTTAATTAAATATAATGTTTATTGAAATGTAATTTTTCCTTTAGTTTTTAATTTATTATTCTGACTCTCATTCCGAGGTTTCATCTTATATGACTGCAATTAATCAAGCAAGCCGAGTCGGCGCAACACGTCATCACATGCTGTGGTCGCCGGCACGCACCCATCATTTGTGTATCTGCTAAAACATAAACCAACTCCCGGAGGATGTATTGTGTCGCAAAATGCAAATTGTGCGCGAAACCGACCCACAGCGATGATAATCATCGTCCTGCGCTGGGTGCCAGCCGTCCAGGGCCGTAAATTACTTTTAAGCGTTTATGTGCCCATGAGTAGGAATTAATGATTCCTCCATAAGCGTTATGCAAGGTGTATGAAAAAAGACTGAAAGAGTTATCAGGTTTTTTTATGGGCGTTTAACCGAGTACGTGACTAATTTTTATGTTCGATTATGCGAGTGTTCTCTCGCAAACACGCCCTGCTTTGTGGATTTGATGGGTTACTGGGCAGTAAAGTTTATACGATTTGATGAACTGTAGATAATGTCAGGGAACCTTCCGCGTAGATTTTCAACGTTGAGGAATGTTTATCTAACTTGGCTAACAGAGTTGTTACGGTTTTGAACGGATGAACTCTACTTTTGGTACAGTAGTACAGTGTAATACAGTACTATTTACAGTACTCTGTTGATGCGGTTATGGTCACGTTCTATTTATTTCTATAGAAAACTGGGCATTTGTATTATTTTCTTCTTTTTCCTTTTTTTTTTGTGTCTGTTTTACACCATTTTGGGACTGGATTACATCTACATATCTCCCATTAGGAATGGAAGAACAATATTAGCCTCTTGCGAAGCCATACCCAGAAGAGTAGCAGTACTCAAAAGCACTCCTGGACAAAATTAACGCATTAGCAAAACTTCATTATTTTTTATAATTTATTGTTAGCGAAGTTTTAAATCCTTACATCACTTTATATACAGTCGGGCCGCTGCAACTTTACCACTACGTCAACACCATATGGTAATATCACAGACAACCCGCTATCCCTATGAACGCATTTGGTATTATCGATAAACAAGAGACAGGTGATGTTACGTGTGTCTTCGGTCTACGGTCTTCGGAGATGACCTGCATATATCACTGACAACTGTTTTCATATTTTCACGCTAATCGGTGAGAAGACAAATAGTATCATACGGATTAGTTTAAAAATATGAAACTTTTCTATTGACTAACGCAGTGTAGATAATTTTCGAGTGATACTAACAGTTGTTTGACATCTGACTGCTAAGATCGTTTCGTTTTCTGCAAATTTTTGAGCCTATTTAATAATATATATCATAGATCCTATCTTCTTAGAGCGAAACTAGTTTCAGGATTGGAGTTGATGCAAGTAAGCAATATTTTTTTATGACAGTTATATGCGTCTTGTTTTAGATGCCGGGAAAACATTAAATTCTCAAGCACAGGAAATGATGTTGAATCTCCTGCAATACTTTGAACAGGAGAAAAGAAACGGAGGATCTTTAATATCTGTTAGTGCTGTTCAAGAGGTAAAAGAAATAGATTCACAAATATCTGAAGTATCGTGTGTGTACTTGATAAATTTTAGAGTAGCGGAAGCTCTTAAACTTTCGAAGAAAACAATATTCACTATTATAAAAAGCAAAGAAAACAACCCAGTTCTTTCTTCACCCAGAAAAACAAGACATTGCCGAAAGCCCATGACAAGGGATCTACCTGAAGGTACAAAAATGGCAGTACGAGATACTTTACAATATGTATGAAAAATGTAAGTATGTTCTGGCTATATTTGTTTTGTTATGTAAATACAGGGGCATTTACTGTGTAGGCCAAAATGATGTGATAAAATTGTTTCTGTTTTAGAGCAATATGCAATTGTTGGTACTTTTAAACGAAGAGCTTAAAAGACGAGAAATAATGTATGTGGGAAAAACATCACTTATAGCTACATTAAAGGAGATGGGTTTTAAATTCAAGAAGGAAGACAATCGATGAGCTTTAACTGAAAGAGTTAATATAGCAGCTAAGAGGGGCAGGTTTTTAAGAAATTATTGTGATAACATGAATTCATAAATAAACATGTGGAAGGAATCTTTAGCAACATGCAGTGAACATATGAGCCTTTAGACGTGACATGTTTCTATCGCTAATTTCAAAATAATGTTGACCTATTTAAAACACAAACAGGTTTTTTTGTATACCATAGCCAGCAATGAAATTATTTGTTTTATGTATTGTTATGAAAATATTTAATATGCATATTTAATTTTTAATTGTATAAGTATATAACCACTTCTTTATCGTAGAATAGCATCTTTTATTATTTTGATAATGATTGTGTTAGTGAGACCTATAATAAAGACAATTTAGTAAAATATTACATTCGTTTGTGTTGATTTTTGACATACTGGTTTATAAACTAAATAAAATTAGTGTTTTTTGTGTGTGTGAAGGACGTTTATTGCCGACGTTGTAAAAATGACATTGTTTTAGCACATTAGAATTTGAATTTTAAGGTTAGTTATGTTTTCTTCATATAGTTTGGGTATTTAGATAAGAAAACCTCTTGCAGAAAGTGCACAATTAAGGTCAGCGTACTGTAACAAACTAAAATATACTCAAATAAATAATATATTGTGTTTTTTCACATAATATTTGCAAGTATTTTTTACGTTGAGCCCATGGATTATAAAGTTTGTCGCCGTGATAACATATTTGAAAGGCATTTTCTAGTTTGTTTTGGTGCCGGTAATACAGTTGACTGTAAAGGCGGTAAATTTAAATGATTTAAATTATGTAAACAGTCACTCATTTGACTCTGATTTTTCATCTTAGTTCATACGAATATGGCTTATGATGTAGTGGTAAAGTTAGAACGGCCCGACTGTAAGTAGCCTAGGATATTCTCTGTCTACTGAAATTATTTGACAAATATAAAGTAATATTTTGTAATTGTTTGTTAATAATACATTTAACGCCGTTCAAGTGATCCTAAAAATCAGTAAAGTTAGTTATGCTGGTGTTTTCTTTTTAATTTAATGACATCAAGTGAATGAAACACTTTGCCCAATACACATAGACTAGTAATAGAATAGAGTAGAGTAGAAATGAATCGCCTACGTAACTTAGGAGAAGATGAACTAGTGAAAGAGGTAATTCTGGTAACCAGGGACGTAGCCAGCGATATGCGGCTAATTTGTTAAGAATTAGACAATCAACAATTAGTCAAACAGTTAAATGTTTCAATGAACTTGGATGTTATTGTAGAACCCCAGGACAAGGCCGTAAGAAGTCTACAGATGCAAGAGACGATATCTTGCAAATGGCATTAGAGCTAGGCAGAGCACCCCTTTACATCAATAATACTAAAATTATTTGCATCGCAAGTAAAAATTCTCCCGATCTTTGCTTGGCTTGATAATTGCCATCGATTCTAGTCGATTTAATTGAAAAGTTTATTTTGTTAAACATCAAATATGTACACTATTTATGTATGAAGAATGGTGAGTATTTGAGTATGTTTCGTTATCAAAAGATTAATTTATAAACTAGAAATTTCCACAGATTGGTCTAATGAAATCATCTCAGTTTTTGGACGGATTCTGCGTCGAATTTAACCCAACGTTTTGTCACCCATCAGTTCGCAAGATTCAGGCGATTTCATTAGTTTCCGTGAAAACTTTTTTATCAAGGAACTAATAGTGTTTTACACGTAATTTCTAAATTATATTTAGTGGCAGTTCGCTACAATGTAAGTATACAGTAAATTTACAGACGAAACGGTGCTCAATAGAAAAAGAGAACGACGACAGAATGAGATTAGAATATTTGCGTGAGATTAAATAAACATAACGTATGGTTAATCTGTTGTCTTCCTCAGTAATTCGTAACCATTTTCACGTAAACGGTATATATATATATATATATATATATATATATATATATATATATATATATATATATATATATATATATATATATATAAGTATTTAATACTATATAGTTGTGATGTGAGTATAATATTGAATCGATTAGGTTTCGGAAAGTCTACTATGTTGTGGTGTCTTTTTTTAATTTTTTTTTTCTCTAAAAATACTGTACTTTCTCCATTGAAAAATTAAGTCGGTTAATCGGTTTTATGTTTAAAGTGACTTAGATATCAAATTATAACTTACTTTCACTATTTCTAATAACTAGTACATCTAAAAATGATAGTTGCTCGTTGGTTTCAACTTCATATGTGGATTTTACTGACGCCAAACGGTTATTTGCAAATATAAATATATACAAACGTCAGTAAAATTCAGATATTATGTTGAAACCAATGAGCATCTACGATTATTAGATGTACTAGTTATTAGAAATAGTGAAAATTAGAATTTGATATATACAGAGAAGACTCCAGTACTCTCAGATATATCCCTAATGATTCCCACCATTGTGTTCAACACAAAATGGCGAACCTCAATTTTCTAGTCCATCGTCTACCAAAGTTCCCTCTCAATAAAGATAGCTTTGAAAAAGAAAAATCGCTAATCAGGGATACAGCTGAGTGTAACGGATATTCTGTTCGTATAATAGAAAAAATGATTAGGAAACGTAAATTTAAGGAAACACTTCGAAATTCTTCAGCCTTTCAAACTGAAAGGGAACATCCAAATAATATGTATCTATTCCTTACGATCCTCGATTCACCCGTGGTATTAGTAAGATTTTTAAAGATATAGGGATGACGGTAGTTCAATCATCGAGAAATAAATTAAAACAACTTTTAGGCAATCCAAAAGACAAAATTAACACAAACAACAGGTCAGGAATTTACAAAATCAGCTGTAACGACTGTAATTAAAAGTATGTTGGACAGACCAGACGATCTATTCAAACCAGTTTCAAATATAACATGGCGCATCTCAAATATGGTAGAATAGATAAGTCCAGTGTTGCCTAACATGCCTTCGAGAACAACCATAAGATAGACATTAGCAAATTAAGATTAATTAGGAATGTAACAAATACGAGACAGCTAGATGAATTTGAAAGTTTAAAAATTGAAAAGTGTAAAAATAATATGAATAGTGACAGAGGGTCTATACCACATAGCCCGCTTTATTGGTTAGTTACTCACACCTCAATAAACCGCAACCGTGACGGTCGGAGGGCTCACTAAACCGCAACAATAATTTAGGTATAAATAAGATACATTGTTGGCATAAGATTAGTTTTAATCATCTCCAGATGATGTCAACTTTGTTGGCGAAACGCGGGTTGAGTGTAGTGTATAGTATTTTGGTATTTTGTGGAAAACTAAGTCAATGTTATCTTCACACCAAGGATTTCAACCCACTCCAGTATTGCACTTTTTACATAAAAGAAAAAAATTCGTAACGCCTGTAAAACATTATTAGAGCAGTCTTATACTTAGGGTGACCTAGTAGAGACTATAAGGATTGTCTGTGGTGGATGTTGAGGTTTCAGAGAACCTGCTGGGCGTGTGGTGATTTTTTTAAGTCCCCCTCCTTAAAAATCTTGAACTTCTTTCATGAAAAATATTATATTAACTAGTGTAGTATTTAAATAGTGTAAATACATACATTTATACAATTTTAAAACGTACAGAAATGATAAAATCCTGGTACTAAATTAGAATTACAATTTCTTGTGAAGTCCATTCGTAATCATTTTCCTTCCAAATTAAACCCCAGTTGAAATATGCAGTTATGTTAATAACATCGTAAATCACTGATTATATTATTAAATTTGTTTGTTTGAATGTTCCTTAATTGAGCTGTTAGATTAAGACGCGTTGATGTGGCATACGATAATAATATTTATGTAAAATGTGTTCATTCAATCTCGACACATTTGATTTATATCTTAAGCCTCGTATTTACTACGTTATAGACGATTATTATCATTGATCGATATGGGAGTTTATGCACTGAAAGTATGTATACAGGGCGTATTTAAAAGAAACACCAAATCGTTATAATTTTCGACCAAATATTGCACATAAAATTCTTGGGTAGATGTATTCACTCACATCACAGCAATACTGTATTAAAAATAAACAGTTTTAAAACATTAAAACGGAATTTTCCGCGCGTAGAACATATCTAGCTCGACATTGAGTGGCCGAGAAAAAATAAACCAATATATAAATGCAGAATATGTGTTTTATGCGGCAGTCTTACTTTTTTCAAATAGTCCACCATTATGCTTTCTCATGACTCATGAACAGGGTGGGGTGTGTCCTATCCATCTCAAAATCAATAGATGTCGTCTGGTAAACGTCCCTAATCAGATTCAGTCGAAACCCGATCGATCCGACACGATTTACATGAGTTATCGTGCTAACAAGGATAAATGCAGACGACAACGACACACACACAGCAAAAATTTTTTAAAATCCATTTTTTTTTTGTTTTTAGGCCGAAAAACGAAAAATAAACCCCAAAAAAATTCTTTCTTTACAAGATTACATTACTTTTCCGCGTATAGTGGAGTGCAGAAAAGTAATATATATCGTTTACTCGAAAATGGTTACGAATTACTGAGTAAGACAGCAGATTAATCAGACATTATGTTTAGTTAATCTCACGAACATATTCTAATCTCATTTTATCGTCGTTCTTTTTTTCGATTTAGTATCGTTTTGATCGTAAATTTAGTATATACTTACAGGTAGTCACAAAAGTATCCGGCTATTTTAGCGTTTGATAAAAATATAATGGCCACGAATTTTGGACGGACAAAAAAGGAATACTATGAAATGCTCTTATTAATCTTTACTATCTTATGTATACAGAATAAAACAAAAGGAAACACGTTTTCAAAAAAGTAGGTACAAATGTTGCAGTATCTCAGATATTCGACACAAAAGTATCCGGCCACTGTACAAAAAAATTAAAAATGGGACACTAGATAATACTTAGATGGATATTCCCTAGATTTGATAATTGCCCTAAGTCTATTCGGCATTGAAAACACTAGCTTACGCGTTAAAGTTGGCTTAATATTGCGCTACTCTTCTGTAAGATGATATTTCAACTCCTCTTTATTCGTAATTCTGTGATTTTGTACCGAACGTTTTAATTCAGACCACAGATGCTCAATACGGTTAGTATCTGGCGACTAAGGAGATGTTTTAAGTTGGCGGGGCGCATTGTAAAGCAGCCATTCCTTTGTTTTACGAGCGCAGTGTTTGGGGTCATTATCTTGCTGGAAGTTAATGATAATGGAATTGTCTCCCAACCCCAATTTCTCTGCACTAGATCGTAAATGCTGCTTAAGAATATTTATATAAACGTATTGATCCATTGATCCTTCGATAAAATGAAGATCACCCGTCCCTGCAACCGCCCTATAGCCCCAGACCATCAGGAACCCACCTCCATATTTACCGTCGGTTTCAGGTATTCTTTGTTATAGAACGTCGTGCGTCTCCTCCATACCATTTGTCCTCTCTCCCAAAAGGTTGCAGGCTCGTGTACGTATTTTTGAGCGAATTCTAGTCGCTTCATTTTATTGACTGTACTGATCCATGGCTTCTTTCTTACAATGCGATAGTTACCTGCCCTTCAAGTTCGACGAATTGTTTCGGTACTAACCTTTTTCCCGCTGGTTTCAAAAATCTCAGCACATATTTTTTTCCTCACTAGTGGCTGGATTTTGTTTTACTTGTTTCACTATTTGCTTTTCTTCCCTGTCCGTTAACATTTTGGGGCGTCCCTTACGTGGTTTGTTTGCTACTGTTTTTTCTGCCCTATACTTATTTATTATGTCATGCACTGTATTTCCTGTGGTATTCCATTGGCTTTGCTAATTTACCGCTCTGAATGCCCTATTTCGGCCAGGTGAATAACATGTCGCTCTGGTACTGTAGTCTCGCGTACTTTCGACATTATGAAAAATAAAAATGCAATTTATGCTGTGCTTTGATACTCTCGACGATAGTCATTCTGATGACGACAGTCAAAGAATATAATTGTTGTTCAAGTATGCACGCAGTAAGAAGCTAAGTGATTGGATGCCACCTTTGTGTGGCATATTTTATGTGTTGCAACATATTAGTCGGGTACTTCCAAAAGTGTTCGCTCCTACGGCTGCCCTTACCAATACCTCACGGCAGCACCTCGTGAGGTACTGATAAGGGCAGCCGTAGAAGCCAACACTTTTAGAAGTACCCGACCAATATGTTTTAGGCTGTTTACACACCTGTTTTAGGCTCGTTTTATAAAAATCTACTGCTACACTTGTCTTTTTTTAATTCCAATTTTGAAATTAACAGATGACCGGATACTTTTATGGTTCGCTACATATTGTAGCGAACTTTCCCTAAACATAATTTAGAAAATTGAAATACTATTAGTTCCTTGATAAAAAGTTAACAATTTTCACGAAACTATCCCCAATAATAATGTTGCTTATTCCATTATATCATTTGAAATCAGTTACCTTATATCTTACATGTACATACACTAGTCAAAACGAATTAAGGACCACTTTTCCTAATGCCTATATCTTTTTTATTTCTTGAATATACTCGGTATAATTTTATATGCTTGTACTCATATCATGTACAAATTTATTGATGCAAATAAACTTAAATTTATTTTCAATAAAAATGTAAAATACACAAAAAATTGTATTTTCACAAAATATGCATTTTACTAATTATAATTATTTGTCTACAGGTTAGTGAAGTGTAGTATTTTTGCCTAACAAACAATGAACGCAGATGTTCTAAAGAGGCCTATTGTGCCCAGGAGGTCGTTGAATCAAGTTGAAGTAGTGACAGCAGTTACTTTGTTTCAAGAAGGTTGGCCTATTAGAAACATTGACCGAAGACTTGGAACAAGCCATTCCGTCGTTTCTAGACTTCTTAGAAGGCATAGGGAATTTAGTTTTGTTACTAGAAGGCCCTACCCTGCAAGAGAAAGGGTAACCTCACAACTCGAGAACCGCCATTTGGTAAGATTGGCTATCCAAAATAGAGCCCGAACAGCAAGAAACATTGCTGATCTGCATTTTGCGGCCGCTGAAAGACGAATATCGACTGAAACTGTCAGGAACAGACTTCATGCGGCCCAATTACACTCCAGAGTTAGAGCTGTGAGGCCTCAGTTAACACGTGCACACCGGAGAGCTCGATTAAATTTTGCTCGAAATCATATATAGATTGGGACATGGATCAATGGAGCCATGTTCTCTTTACAGATGAGTCTAGATTTAGACTCAGCCACAACGATGCACGTGTACGAGTATGGGGATGCAGAGGTGAGCGATATTTAGACTCAACTGTTACAGAAACTGCCCATTTTTGAGGGGGTTCCGTTATGGTCTGGGGAGGGATTACATTAAGAGGACGTACAAATTTACACGCCTTTCAGGGATATTTAGAAGAGATTGTAGAACCCTATATTGTCCCATTTGCAGCAGAAGAAGGTCCAGGGTTTATTCTCCAACATGATAATGCGAGACCTCACACCGCCCGCATCGTTACACGATACCTTCATGACCATAATGTCGAGGTTTTAGAGTGGCCAGCAAATTCCCCCGATCTCAATCCCATTGAGCATCTCTGGGATGTTCTTCAGAGAAGGTTAAGAAATCATCCGCCTTCTAGAAATTTAAATCAACTTCGAGAAATGCTCCAAGGGGAGCGGGACAATATCCCTAGGGAAATGATTAGACATTTGATAGAATCTATGCCCAGACGGTGCCAAGAAGTCCAGTTAGCAAGAGGAGGGCATACCCATTATTAATTGTTGTTGTTACTGCATTTTTTCTGTTTTCATTTAGAAATAGCATTGTTGAAAATTGATGTTTTTTTTTTTATTTCGATCATTAACTTCTGTATTTTTTATTTAATTTGTAAAAAATAATAGATCATTTAGAAGCCATATGATACACGAAAATAACACCAATTACCAAATAACAAAAAATTTTTTTGAATAAGAGTTATAGGCACCTTTCCAGGTGGTCCTTAATTCATTTTGACTAGTGTATATGTAGATTGTATATTTAGATATCTTTTATAAACATTATATTGTATTAATCTCAAATATGTTCGATAGAAAAAAATCTATTCGTGGATGAAACCTGGGAACGCGGCCCACCACACTTGACACACTTAACGTATTTACATACGCAATGAGCCGCAATTAGCTAAGGCCAGTAATAAAGCGCTGACAGTATTGTAAAAGCGGTGCCGCAACTTTAATTTGCCACCTGGCGCGGCGCTCCAGTCAATAACCCCATAAAAAAGAAACTGGCGAGCAGGTATTGTTCTCGGTGCAAGCGCGAATACCACTGTAATTCTGTGTTTGCCTTTTAAAGCGCATTCAATGCCTCAATGAGTGAATATTACGGCCTTTCGTGCGCCTTTCACGTTCAACCAGAACAACATGAAGAATAGATGGACGCGAGAAGTGAAAAGAAAATGGGCGCGCCAAGCTCTCCTGTGGATGTGGGGTAGTTTTCAGAAATTTTACAGCGGTAGTTTATAGTTATAGGATAGAAGGCTGTGGCCGAACGCTACAAATCAACAAATCTTAGCTATCTAAAATAATAATATTCATAAACTTTCATTATAAAATTTCATCATAAAAACTTCTATTAGATTATAAACGATGTATGGCACTTCACCGAGATAGTTGACTTTTAATTTCTAAACAGTTTTCTAACAGTTTGAAATGAGGGAAGGCTCGTTTCACATTAACCCAGCAGTCGTGTGCCCGTTTTACTACCCGGTAACGACGCCGGAATTATGTCTTTCACATACAAACTACTGACGCCCGGCATCGTTCAACCGTTTGTTCCTTCAGTATCTTTCTAGACATGGAAGGTAATAATTTATTAGCGTGGATGATATTGTATCGGCGAATGAAGAAAAGAAGAATAATTCCGCATTCTCCATCTGCTGTATTGTATCTAATATTAATCTAATGATTTTCCTTTCAGCAACTTTCATTCTTTCCTCTTCTTTATTCTCATGGTTATTGTGTCTGCTGCATAGGTAAGTATGAGCCTTATTAACGTTTTATATATTCTCATCTTAATTTCAGTTGATCTGTCTCCATTATTGGATACCCAGCAATGAAGACGTGGAGGAATGGAGACACAAATATCTCTTCGGACTTATAGTTCCCTACCCTGTCCTCCCTTAATTATCTTACTTCCTAGTTACTTTTCTATCCTCATTTTCGTATTTATTCCCAGTCCAAACTTCTTAACTTCCTCCACTATTCTACTTCTAACTTGCTAACCATAATGTCAGTAATCATTAATCATTCATGTTATGAAGTTAGTACTAGGTCATCTTCGTATGCTACTAGTTCATCTTCTCTCGATCTTATTATATCTTTATTTACTGCTCGTGGGATATGTTGTATTTCTATGTTCTATATATTAAAAAGCAACGCGGGCAGTGAGTATATTTCTTCGACACCTTTGTCGATGTTAGTTTCTTCAGTTTCGCCTTTTTGTGTAGTAGGAACAAGTACACCTGTCAAATATGACATTGTTGAAATGTTCACGGTTCGTTAATACACATGTTGATTAAGAAACTGTATTAGTAACGTCATTAATTTTGAAGTTATTGATTGTTGTCGCATACATTTAATTTCTTTTCTTATCAAACCGTTTCTTATAAATTGGCATATATTTTAGCTCATATAAGATATAAGAAAATGGACTGGCTCTTGGGTAGGAACTCAGCCTTGTCGATACATAGTAAGCCCCTCTTGTATAAGCAAATATTAAAACCGGTGTGGACTCATGGTATTCAGCTTTGGGATTGTACCAGAAAATCAAATATTAAAATTATACAGACCTTTCAAAATAAAGCACTACGGAACATCATTAGTACACCTTGGTATATAAGAAATGAATATCTCCACCGAGATCTTGGAATGGAAAACGTTGAGATAGAGATTAAAAAATTTGCAAGAAGCCACGAAGGAAGACTTCTACAACACAAATATATCGAGGCCATCCAGCTCTTTAATAACTCCAACCAAATAGGAACACTGAAGAGGATTAAACCTTACGAGTTAGTGTAGTGTACAAGAAAAAGTGCCGTACTCATCAGAAATGGCTAAGAAGACATCAATGGATGACTCTTAGCACTTAACTGATTTAGTATAATAGGATTAGAAATAAGTTACTCATTGGTGCCCGACTAGGTCGTGACAATAATAAAAAAAATATTTTAGTTCATAAAAATTCCCGCGTCTTTAAGTCACAAAAGGCTTATTACCTCTTATTGTTAAGTCAAACTTTACAGTCCAAGGCTTAATATTTTATCTGTAACGCTTGAGTGATTACAGTTTCCGAGTATGGACGCCTATATCGCAGATTAGAATGAATTATGTGCAATAAACCTTTGCTTATAAACATGGGACAAACAAATCAATTGGAAGTCGCATTGCCACCGGTTTCCTGTTACAGTTAATGGCTATGATTTGCATCCAACCAATACGTTTGCCGTACAAATCGAGAAAAACAAACAACGAGAGCCTCGGTGCAATTTACAGACTGCTCCAATTGAGGGCACAAAGATATTTCAGGGGAATTAATAATCTCCGGCTGGAACGGATGGAAGCACTAGGGTCACGAGTTCACAGCGACTTGAAAGCGGAGGTTCTAAATTTAAACTCCACGTATACGAGTATGATCATTGGTGTACTGCCTTGGATTTAAAGCATCCCATTATGCGTGAAACTGAACTCATATTCAAATGCAAATGCCTCCTCGGCCTGCCACGGGGGTAATTGTACGAAAACACACCGATTTGGATGTTCTAATACCTTTATCTTTCTATATGTACAATATGGAGTTATAAATATATATGAAGAGAGGAGATTGTTAGAGAGTGGTTTTGTAATCAATTTATTAGATTGAACAAAAGATTTATTTAAGAAATATCTGCGTAATACCTTATGCTCTCAAGAAATGGTATTGGTTAAATAATATTAAAGTTCTAATATTGAACTTAATGATACAACGTTTGAATGAACTAAGACCTTGTGTTGAACCAAGTAACATTTAGATGCGTTCTTCTTGGAAGAAGAGTTTGATAAAATAGACCTTCAATATAATCCAGTGACGGCTATTCAGATGAAGTAGATAAAGTGCCTCTTTACCAAAGATATTGAGACTGGGATTTCTTTTTTTTATATTTATATTTTTTTATATATCATGTCTTTATTATGTACATTCAAATAAATTTTGTTATGAAAAACCTATTATATTTTTATGTCAAGCATAATATGCTACTAAAACACTGTGTTTACATTGGAACGTCCTTTAAATCTTCAATAGTCCATGCGCGCGTTATCTATAATATAAATAACTCGCAGGTGGAGAGATGAAACTCAAGTGCCCTCAAATATGCACTGTTTCAGCGGATTGTCATGGTAACGTGACGTCACGCAATAGCCTACGTCTGTTTAGCCCGTCCTCTCCCTCCACCTAGGTGAAGAGTTTCCCGAGACTTTATAGGATATCTGCACAGTGGACTTGCATCTATTTAATGTACTGAATCGCGGTCTGTTTTTGAATTTGAGCGGTTTATTGATTTTGAGTTGTGTTTTCATCATTTGTAGACTTGCTTTTTTGATTGTAATGTGTTAACTGACCAATTGAGTGATCATATAATTAGTGGTTTTTCAACTTTGTTAGTGACAATATTAAATGAAACAATAATTTACATTATTTATAATGAGTCCAGTTAACGATATTATTTGTAATTTGTTGGAAACACCGTCTGTCGCTGGAAAGACGAAAACGAAAGAGACGTTTTACTGGAAGGAATGCCTACGGCAGTTTTATCAATATTCGCCAAAAAAAGAGATTAAGAAATATGGTAAACCTTATAACGTAAATTTGAAATCTGCTTGGTTCACAAATTATAAACGTTTATGTAGCAGCCCAATGTTAAAAAACTATTGCTGGCCCTGTTTATTATTTTATAATAAACAATTGGTTTGGAACTGGAATGGATTTGTAGATATTTTAAATATTACGAGGGCATTATAAAAATATACCGATTCTGCTCAGATATTTTATATGATATCCTACAAAAAGAATCATTAGATATTAATTTTTGCGTGCATCAAATAAAACAGACACGTGACATATTGAACAAAAAGAGAAATTACGACTTTTTTAAGACAATTTTTAATAAAGCAAGTAGAATGACAGAATTAGAAATTACAAAACGATAATACGCTGGTCTTTCTAACAAAACCATTAGTACAAGATATAAAGCACCTTTTTGTGAAATATTGGACCATATTTTAATGGAAATAGAAGTCAGGTTTCAGGACTGCGAAAAGTTGAAATCTTTGCAGTCTCGCTGATACTGCAAAACTTGAACAATACAGCTCGTGTTTCCCTTTTAATGCTTTTGCAAATTTGGAACAATTTTATAGAAATATATTTACCAAATATCAACGACTTAAAAAAACTTTGCCTGTTATATAGTTATGAAAGTTACAGAACTATACCGCTGCATGAGCTCAAAAAACGGAATGAATACAAAAACATTTTTACAGAAGCTTACAAACTGTTTTGTATAACTTTATCTATTCCATCAACAAGTGCGTCAGTGGAAAGAGGGTTTTCGTGTCTTAAACGTATACAGACGTATTCAAGAAATACCCAATATTTACCCAATACCCAACATTAAGAAGAAATTTTTAGCAACTGTTTCTATCGAGAAAGAATTGTTGCTAGAACTAAAGAAGGATCAGCCATTTTATGAAGGTATAATTGATAACTACGCCTCACTAAACGATCGAAGAATTGATTTGGTGTACAAGAACTAGATAACTATAAGCTTGGCTATAAGTAAGTCTTACGAAAAATTAATCTACTTTTTTCTAACTGTTTACACATCCTAACTCTTCACCTATGTTCTATAACAGTGAGTTATAACGAGAACTAGGGATTTTTTGACAAACCGCTTTTATATGCTCAGTGAAGAACTGGGCAAATTAAAAAGAAAATTAGAAATAATAGAAAATCAAAATATTCCACCTGTTGGTAGAGACAGAAAAAGTTGAATATTTGTTGGACGAACATAAAATATTCAGTTGCCATGTAGCAGGATTCTGCTGTTGCAGCTCCAACTAAATTTAAATAGTGTGCAGCACAGGGAACAAATAATACAAGATTTTTTATGCGAGCCTGAAGTCCACTGTATTAGAAGAATAAACCTGCTATATTAGAAGTGTTGTCGTACGACTGCAGTGGCGAAGCGTCGATTTAAGCTGAGGGTAGGCTGTCCTGAATTAGACGAGGGAGGGGGGGCTACTCATTTTTAATGCAATATATATATACGAGTATATTGAATACAATTCCATTCGCCGCGTTTTCTTTTCTGCAAAAACATCTATAGTTCTTGAAATAACTTGGTAGATTTTGCCTCTTTAATTTTTCAGTTTATCTTCTAAAGATAAATTATTAAAATAACCACTCTTATTAATTAAAAAGTCTACTAAATCGGCAGTGTCTAGGGCCTCCATTATCCTTAAAAATAACACTAATCACTACGACTAACGACAGCTCTGTTGAATTGTTATTTTTACTTGCATTTTATTTTTACTTGTTTCTTAAATGAAACTCTTGAATGCAGATTAAACAAAATATATTTATTTTCTATACAGCTACTACTATCGAATGCAATCACAGAACATACACACTGATACATGGCCCCATAGATCATAGACTTAAAGAACTCAACTTAACTGAACTGAGCCAACCAGAGATTACTTCTTCTAACAAGGTCAATATTATAGTCACTGTATTACGCAAACTCATCGATCAGGCTAGCTACATTGCATATAATTTTTCGCGTACTCCCCTCTCCCGCCCGTGCACCACGGATCTCTATAAAATCCAAGGCGGTAGAGAATCACCCCAGATTCTCAGTGCGCAGGCCTGCCAAGGCTTGCGCACTGCCGGTTGCCGGTATCTTGGCGCTTTAGTTTAAATGGAAATAGGTATGATAATATGAATAGAAAATGTTTATCATTCTGGCAAAGGCAAGTGGCAATATAAAAACGGAGTCTACCATATAAAATATATAGGGTAGGCTGCGCCTTACAGCCTTAATGGACGCTTCGCCACTGCTGACCTCTGCAAATCTCAATATCTAATCTTAATTTTAATTTGTTCGTCGCTGACGCCCCCCAAGCTGTCGGTGCCCCTAGGCAGTTGCCGATATTGCCTTATGGATAATCCAGGGATGGCTACACCTTCAATCCAAATATAAAAATTCTAATTTAAAATTCTAATAAATGACCTTGTGAAATAAATTCGTTCTCACCCGGTATTATTTCAATTAATCATTGCTCCGTAACTATTTGCTATGCAGTAATAAGTAAAATTAAACGATATCGCGTGTACACCATTAAAAACTTATTTAACCTAAATTAGTAGACATACAGTAAATTGACATGTCAAAATCTTATCGATGATGCACAGCCTTATCTGTATTTTTTTAATTAACAATACGTATCCTCGTTACACATGTAATGCTAAATACTCCAATGAACATTTTAATTAAAGTAAAACATATGTTTGATGAAAGATGTCAGTTTGAATATAGGTAGTTAACATGAAACGTAACTTTCGGATCTAGCTTAACCCTAATTCGGCCATAAACGTTTTAATATGTGGTATATTAATTAACTGAAAAGAAACTCCGGTGATTGATGGGAGAGAGCTGGAACGAAATGCGGCAAACACGGAATTTCCGCAAGGATCAAATAGTTAATTGTTTTTAAATGGGAATGTAATTAAAATCAATAAGTTCCGGAAGTGTTCGGTTATTTGTTTTCGCTAAAAAAAAATAAGCAGATGAGATGTATTGTATTGGTTTTCTAGTTGTTGGGACTTTCGCTTGATAAATGTTTAAACATATTGTCACGAACGCCTCGAGCGATCCCGAACGCCGGGAATATTCGAAACCATCAAGAGCGTGTGGAGTTGACTTCCAGTGCGTTCTATACTAGAAGGTTCGTCAAAGATCTTTATCTAGAAATGTCTGGAGAGACGTCCTACTGCCTTTATAAGAATTGTGTCGTCCACCCAGGAGTTAGTTGAATCTGGACCGCAATAGTGAGCGATACGGTGCGAAGAAAGTGACATTGTGTAATACAGTGCGAAAATTAGTTTATAAAGTTAACGTAGAAAGAAAGATAGTTAGTTAGTTGGACTTGTAAATAGTTGAGTTGTAAATAAGTGTTCGAAATAAAGAACTTTCTAGTAAATTCGTTACAATATATTGGACAAACTGGAAAAAGGCAATATCAATAAGAATGAGAACCAACAACATAGAAATAGATAATGAAATAGTCATAAAAATAATTAAGTTGATGATAATTTCAAGAAAACAAAGTAGAGTATAACAATTTTTTGTATAATGTAACACTTTTAAAATCTAACACCTTATTGTAAAATTTAATACTTTATGTGTAAAGCAGTAATCCAATACGTTATGGAGGGCGCTGCTTTATATTTCGCTTATCTAAATCAGCCAGACATCGATATAGACATGATTGCGCAGGTTCTATGTAATTCAGGTAATTTAGGCGTCTAATATTTTAGATCGTGTATGTACGTTACTTGATGTACATTCTAGTTACATACACTTTGCTTCATATATTACAGTAACTTGTAGATATTTATTAGTTTATTACATACCTGTGTGGGTGTTTTATGGATATGAGAAATAATGTACGTAAAAATTTTATCCCACACTACGCCAGTGATACAAAATTTAGAAAAAAAAATTGTGATTGAATAAGTTGAAGAATAATATATCGGGTGAAAATTATATCAGAATCATCTCTGTCACTAGTAGAAATATGAATATGCGTAAAAAGATTCACTTGTCCACTAAGTGAATCTTTTCACGCATATCCATATTTCTACAATATTCTAACACTTCTAACCGATTCTGCAAATAACATGATAATGAACTTACAATGGCACCACTTTGGGGAAAAATTTTACATATTTTTTTTAGTACAATTTATGTTGGCATCTACATTGATCTGACTCAAAATATATCGGTTGTAAATTTAGTAATAATAATAATAAATTTAACTGCTTGTTTCCAAGGCAAATTTGATTACATTTTTTGTCAAATTGTAAGTGATGAAAATAATGGATTAATTTGCAAGTTACTTATTTAATATCCCTAAAGGTCTCTATTAAACAGTGGCGAAGCGTCCATTAAGGCTGTAAGGCGCAGCCTACCCTATATATTTTAGATGGTAGACCCCGTTTTTATATTGCCACTTGCCTTTGCCAGAATGATAAACATTTTCTATTCATATTATCATACCTATTTCCATTTAAACTGAGGCGCCAGCATGCCGGCAACCGGCAGTGCGCAAGCCTTAGCAGGCCTGCGCACTGCGAGTCTGGGCTGACTCTCTATATTTAATGGACTTTATAGAGATTCGCGGTGCACAAGGGGGAGAGGGGAGTACCCGAATAATGCTATGCAACTTAGCTAGCCTGATCGATCAGTTTCCGTAATACAGTGGCTATAATATTGACCTGTCGTTAGTCGTAGTGATTAGTATTACTTTTAAGTATAATGGCAGCCCTAAACACTGCCGATTTAGTAGACTTTTTAATTAATAAGAGCGGTTATTTTAATAATTTATCTTTAGAAGATAAATTGAAAAATTAAAGCGGCAAAACCTACCAATTTACTTCAAGAACTATAGATATTTTTGCAGAAGAGAAAACGTGGCGAATGGATTTGATATACAAAAAAATATAGGTAAGTTATTTTTGTGATTCAACTATTCAATATATATATATATATATATATATATATATATATATATATATATATATATATATATATATATATATATATATATATATATATATATATATATATATATATATCGCATTAAAAATTAGCAGCCCACCTCCCTCGTCTAATTCAGGACAGCCTACCCTCAGCTTAAATCGACGTTTCGTCACTACTACAATAACCATAATAATCCACAATGGCTCCATTTGAAAAAAAAATTACATAGGAAAACACATCCCAAAAGTTTAGAAGATTATAAAAAAATAGACCGCCGACTATTTTTTTATAATCAGGTTTCCATCCGGGACAGATATCGAATCCTACCCGTGGTGGGTTTTATTATTTGAAACCTTGTCTGATCGTGCAGAAACACGAGAAAGGGATCAAGGATCGCTTTTAGGTATAATTCAATGCCTGGCGGGGATTTAGTCCGAGGAGCAGTTGTTTCCTATAACGATTACATAATAGCCTTGCTATTTGAGAGCTACTTGATAACTACTTGGTGGTATGGTAGTTCCTTTCTCGATACCCGACTTATATGTTAATGACATATTTCCACAATTCAAATTAAATGTATTCGAATTGTCGAATGATTCCTTAAATCCAAATATTCAAAAATATACAGTTTCGTATTCACCAACCAGAAATTACGATATTTTCTGTGAAGCTGAAAGTAATAAAATCATACTTATTTAATGTGTCTTTATTCATATTTACTGTAAATGCAATTCCAAGCACTTTAGTGACTGTACATTAAAACAACATTTGCGCTTTTGCCCATAATAAAATAATGAGCTTGATTCCTTCAATTTAATATTTCAGAATTTTCTAAATTTAACAAACCCTTGAATATTTTCAGTGGGACAGTCTGAAATTTGCTAATTGCTAATATTTTCCAATTTCTTTAAGATGTTGAGTAGGCTTGGTTTCTTCACTTTGGTTTCTTCATAGATATTTTAAAAACAAATATCTTTTATTCTAGTTCATTATCGATCGCGATAGAGACGCATGTCTAATAAAATCGACTCAAGACGCATGGGGTTTGTAATAAAGACCTGTCTATTTGAAAAGGAACAGACAGTACACTTAATTATTCTTTCTCACGCACATGGGCGCCCGCAGAAATATTTTCAGGGGAAGCAAAACATAGTTTGCGTAACCATAACCATCAACAAAATAAAAATATCAATATAAGAACAAGATGTCAATATAAGAACAAGATATAATATCAAGACGAAACAGCTGTCCGTCGTTCGGATTCCATCCGGGACAAATATCGAATCCTACCCGTGGCGGGGTTCCTTTTCAAAAAAGTTCTGGTCGTGCAGAAACACGAGAAAGGGGTCGAGGATCTCTAGTAGGTATATTTCAATGCCTGGCGGGGCTTTAGCCCCGCCAGGCATTGAACCATTGAAACCAACAAAGAGTAGTTGTTTCCTACAGCGATTATGTAATAGCCTTGCTATTCGAGAACCACTTGATAACCGCTTTGCAGTTTGGGGGTTCCTTTCTCGATTCCCGACTTGTAAGTTACAGATAAGAAATTAATGAGAAATTTTCAATGTATTTCAAAATGTAAATTATCAATAGAAAATAAAATACTTCTATATGAAACAATAATTACGGAGTAGAACTCTGGGGCTATGCAGCTAAATCACACAATTACTATCATGTAAAGAACCCAATCGAAGGTTTTGCGTTGGTATGTTTCAAGCTACAAGACACATACAGACTTGAATATCCTATATGTAAGCGAAGTCATCAAAGACCGAATCCGTAACCACCATCTAAAACTCGAAGCATATCCCAACACTCTTCTAGAAACACTATTACATCCAGTTCAGAACCGAAAATTGAAGAATGCCTAGCCATGTTGGTCAGCAAACTTAAATAGCAGAAACCGAGGTGACTATTGGATTTCCACCTCTCCAAGTCATCAGTGCAAGTATTTACTCATGGTACAAGTTAAGTTAACACAATCTCGTATCTGAATGTACTTAACTAAAGTTAAAAAAATTCTTCGAATCAAATTATCGAATTCTATTTAAGAGCATCGCTCTTTCCTTTTAAGGGAATTAAATAAAGCGTCATCGCGTTCTAATTAAGCCCCTAGCATCCATTACCTACAAAAAGGTTTCGGGCTGAATTACCACCGAAAAACATGCGATACCATAATTGGGTTAAATCCGAATCAAGGCCAGAGACGAAGTTGAAAACAGCGTTACGTCATGAATAAAGAAAATCTCGTTATACCACAGCGACGCACTTTACTAAATTTGAAACTGTACTCGGTCGTGTCGGGAGATATCGACCAACTAAAATCAATACTCGGGCCGGAGCTGGAGCGAACCAGAGTAGATTCACCTCGGGTGAATGTTCCAGTTTTGAACGCTGGAAGACGGAAATTGCCGCTTAGTAGCAAGTTTGTTGTAGCAATTGCGCGTAATTTGGAAGGTGGTGGTGTAGTTATGTTGACTTTTTTTTTTCGTGCCATTTCACATTATGAAAGTAGATACCTTTCAAAAAATATATATCAAGGCAGAGGAGAAAATATAGAACAGAAATATATTTTTGGTAATGATTTACAAGTCTGAAACCCTTGAAAATGCTTACTAAATTTTTCCTACCCCCCCCCCCCTATTTTCGAGGGTGCTGGAGACGAATCTGGCTTGAGTTTCATCCGCTCGACACAGTTTTCGACAAAATGAATTTTCTTTCCACTTTTTCGCATGAGAGCCAATTTTTTTTATCAAATAACTTTCACTTCACGCTACGTAGATAGCTAATATCAATACGAGTAGATGCTACAACACTTCCTTTATACATATCATACATTAAACCGTCATAAAACCTATTATTTATTACGCTATTCTCAATTTACTTCAAATGTTTACAATTCACGAAAAGCTAAAGAATATCTAACAAATTTTAACAAACAGTATAACTGAAGAAAGTATACAACAATCATAATCATTAAATTACAATATATACAAACGAGGGAAGAGTGATAGCTAGTAATTAAATGAAATTATATATGGAAGATAATCAACGAAGCATCAATTTCAATGATCAATCATTTGCGGCCAGCTGGAACTAGATCACCGGTCATTCTCAGCTAACATGCTAGATAGGTTTAATATAAGTAATTGGCAATGGTAAATGTCACCCCTAAACAAAATTCCTTTTAGTGATTTTAATATCAGTAAAAGACGTCTACTAGCATAACCTTGATAAAGACTCCAGTCAGGTACAGTCTATTAAAATAATCTATATATGTGACAGCTATTGAGATTGACGAAGATTTCATGAGGAAGTTAAATATTTGTTTAAAGAATAATAATCTGACTCTAAACAGGTTCTTTCAGACAGATTAACGTCAAACACTAACGAACAAACAGATGGACATTTTTAGTCTGTACAGGGTGAGCGAAACGCGATGTCTCAGCTCTATTATAAGAAAAGGAAAAATGATAGAAAAAATATGAAAAGAGGTTCTTTAATGGGATTGAGTAATGTCCATTTTCAGCTGAATTTGCCTATTTTTCCATATTTGGAAACCGAAGTAATGACGTTATCCTATTTTTTTCCCATAAACATACCTATATTTTGACATATTTAAAAAGAGCAAATTTTTGTGAACAAATTCTGCAAAGAAAAAAATTTGCTATCTTTTTCCGTTAAAGAGTTATAAGATAAGCAAATATAAAGAAAAAAAGTATTATCAAACATTCGTAATCGTCACGATTTAAACAAGTAGCCTTTGTAAACAAATAGCAAAATCGCATATGTCATTAATTAATCTAATGATTGACAAATATTGTTTTGTTGTCATTTGACTTTGAAAAATGTTCAGGCACAACGAAAAGGTGTTATTAGCTAATGGGTAATCTCAAAAGAACCCTAGAAGAGCAGTTCAGTTATATGCCCAAAGATACCCCAAATGTGTTATTCCAAGCTTAAAAATATTTGCAAGATTGGATACACGCAAATAACGAGGCATTTTCTTCTCGAAAGGGAAGAAAAATTGTTAAAAGGGTCAATTCTGACAATACTGTTGCCATTGTTTTGCAGTATTTTGAAGACTATCCAAGGAACTCGATTCCGCAAGTCTGTCGTGAGTTGAATATTTTCAGTACCAGCTCAGGTTTAAAATATAGTTCAGTACGAAAAATTTTGAAGGAAATTATCATGATTATAAAATTCATAACATAGAACACTTGTCAGATCAACATCAACAATGAAGAATTAATTATGTTGCCCAAATGATGGTAAACTTAGAGATCAATGACAATCGGTTTTTTCAGCATGTGTTGTGGACGGACGTTTTGTTAGTAGCGATAAGCCCAATAAAAAAGTGAACATTTTTGGGATACTGAAAATTCACATTTTGTTAATCCGATTGAAAACCAAGGACACTTCGGAATTAACGTTTGGTGTGGTATTATTAATGGGCATTTGATTGGTTCATATTTTTACGAAGGAATTTTAAATAATGAGCGAGATACTTGCAATTTCTTCAAGAACAACTTCCTGTGCTTCTCGAAAATGTGCAGCTTCGAGCAAACATGTATTTCCAGCATGATGGAGCTCCACCGCATAAAGCAAGAATTCTCCAAACAATATTTAAATGAAAGTTACAGAGAAAATTGGATAGGTATAAATAAATGGACCGATACAATGGAAGCCTAAATCACCGGGTTTGACCTCACTAGACTTCTTCTTGTGGGGAACTTTGAAAAATAAAGTTTACAGAACACCATCTATTAACTTGGAATATTTAAAAGAAAAATGCTTGCGATGACCTAGAGAAATGTTTCGTAAGGCTTCAGTGAGAGAAGTAAGGTGGAGATTGGATAAGTGTTTAGAAGTAGGAGATGGTCACATTGGTTGTAGTGATTGCCTACATACTTTGTTTCCTTCTGTGGTAATAGTTGTAACATATTATATGTTTTGTAATGTTAAATTAATAAATAATACTAATTAATAATGTATAATTATTGACAGATGCAACGTTGCTATTTGTTTCCAAAGGCTACTTGTTTAAATCGTGACGATTGCGAATTATTGGTAATACTTTTTTTACAAATTTGCTTATAACTTTTTAACGGAAAAAGATTTTTTTTTACAAAATTTGTTCAGAAAAATTAGCTCTTTTTAAATATGCCAAAATATAGGTGTTTTTTGGTAAAAAATTCGATGACGTCATTACTTCAGTTTCTAAATATGGAAAATATGTAAATTCAGCTTAAAATGGACCTTACTCAATCCCATTTAAGAACCTCTTCATATTTTTTCTATCGTTTTTCCTTTTCTTATAATAGAGCTGAGACATCAAGTTTCGCTCATCCTGTACATTCAAAAACTATATGCATATTCATTAAGGGGCACAAAAACTTAAGCAGGCCCATTATTTGTTGTTATAAATGAGTGGTTTAAATGATTTAATTACCTATCCACAACATGGATGGGTGACCTATTTTCCTATCTTGTCTGTAGTTCGGGGTGACGAACTAGATCCAGTTTAAAGGTATGTGTCCAAACATAAGAACGAATGACAACCTATTTATTACAAATCTTAACTAATCACCAAATATAAAAAATATGAAAATATGTACTTTTCACATTTTATTTTGTTTTTGTCACTTTGTTCTAATGTCAATTGTTTTTGAGACAAAGAAAAAAGTTTCACTCATCATATATCTCATCCTATCACTCACAATAACTCTGACTTCGATTAACTGTTAAAGTACCCACATTATTTATAATTCAAGAAAACAATTCAAACAAAGAAATACTCTCTACATGAATATTAAAATGAAAACAATAAAATGTTTTATCCACAACAAAGTATAGCTTCTATAAAAATCCTTGTAGTAAATCCTTGTACTAAAATAAAAATATTTAGGATTATTTTTCTCAGTGTGGAAATTTGAATGGCTGACCTGGCAAGCATATAATCTCAACAAACCAACAACAAAAAACGGAATAATCTTAAATTCTTGATCCGATAATGTTTATCTATTGCCATTAAATTAACATCACGTCGATATAAAGACTTATAAATGTTGTTGGCACTGAACTACTTCTTTTTGTTCTTGGCGTACGTTCCTCCTTACAAACTGGCATTAATTTACGATCATCGCCGTATCCCATCTAACTTGGTAATTTTATTAGAATTTATTTTGTAAAAGACGACATTCCCGAGGCACGCTAAGCAGCTATTTAAGAATTCTGACGTGACGAGCATGCCTAATTGTCAGTCTCATTTGAAACCTACGTATGTACGAATGGTGCTTGGGAGTTGTCTTACACTGCCCCCTTGCTAATTTCTTTGGCTTACGACGATTTGTAAAAGATATATTAAAGGAGTTAATTCGTGTGTCTGGTTTCGCTGTTGGTGCATTGGAAAAGATGATAGGGTTACTTAAATTAGAGATAAGTTACTTTTGTTGATATTGAGGCTCATTGTTCATTCTCGTAAATTTTTACATAAGCATGCAGGTTTATTAAATTATTTCGTATTCAATAAAGAATATTGCATAAATAATTGCATAAATTATTTCGTATTCAATAAAGAATATTTTGAACAACATGCAGATACTGTATAGTTCATTTCATCGCTATTTGCCAAATAAAAAATCCCAAACGGCTCTTATCTCATACCGTGGCTTGTTTTCATGACTAGGCTCAGGTAGACTGTTCCGTTTATCGGCAAGATAATAGAGTTTTTGTCGCTATCGCTATTTGGGCAAATAGCGATGAAATGAATAGTAGCATAGACGCACCGGTTATAGCCACTTTAAGGATTTTCTTGAAATTGATTCAATGTACATGACGTAGTGTCAAACAGTTCTTACGTTCGATGTTGCTATGAAATAGCCTGTACATTTGTACTCACTACTATTTATAGAAAGAGATGAAGCATTACTTCTATGAAATACAATAAATAAAAAAAATCGATGAAGTACTATTTTCCTATTATAGCCACTTCGGCACCAATTGTAGCCAGACAGATGTACCATA
Organism: Rosalia funebris; assembly: GCA_037954035.1. NCBI lineage: Eukaryota > Metazoa > Arthropoda > Insecta > Coleoptera > Cerambycidae > Rosalia > Rosalia funebris. The sequence goes on from JAZFAV010000022.1 coordinate 10,917,636, forward strand.
TGTATAGTCACCAAATCTATAACGATAAAAATCAATAGCATATTTAAAAAAATGTATTCATATGTATATTCAGGTAAGGAAAAATGTAAAAAGGGAATAAAATACTTTTTTAATAAGAAAACTTAAACATCTGCATGAAATTACATTTCTTCTACAGAGAATAATCCATGCGAACTTATACCTTTTAATTCGAATATAACGTCAATCACATCATGATTTCGATACCATAAAACATCCGGTACCGTTGGCCAAATCCAGTGTAACCCTCTTTCTTTCCCATTGCCGTACACTGTGTATTTAATTCATCCATTTGCAATACCTCAGGATATAACTCTTCATCATATTGCACAATAACGTGAGAACCCACAGTCCAGTCGACTTTTGATTTGCTTTTGCTAGCGGTTTTCTTCACCACCTTCTTTTCACTTATTCTTGGCACTTTGGGCATGTTTTCCTAGTTTCAGACAGCAACTCGTCCATCTCTTTTCTTTTTGTTGTAGGCGCCTCCTTTTTAGCGTTACGTTTCTTTTCTCTTCTTCTTTGATTCGTTTCCTTTCACTTTCTTCCTCCTCTTTTCGTGACAATTCATCTGCTTTAGCTTGTGCTAATTGAATCCACTTATCAGTGGTTAAAATTCAAGGCAATTTTCCAGTATTTCGCTTTTTTGATGACGGTTTAGGATCGGGATATTGAAGCACATCTTGCAGAATAGTTGCTATAGTTGTCTTTGGCTGGTTTGGTTAATAACTATGTTCTGATGAATTTTAATTGATCGATTTTCGTTATCGTTATTTACATCGGACGAATTTATTCTGCCTAACGTTTCCACTTCAACATTCAAACATACGACTTGCTTAATTTCATTGGATTCAAATGTTTCTTCAGGATTTGTATGAATGTCAGGTGTATTCATTTTATTCTCTCCGTTGTTAATGTATATTTCAGCTGCGGCGCGTTCGTTTTTGTATTCATCGGTTTTGACATCATTTGGTATCTCTGTATTCGTTGTAGTTGCAATATTCCACTCTGGGAAAGGGAAGCTAATTTCAGCTTCGTTTAGGTTCAAAGAAATCATTTCCAAGGGTTCCACCTCTAACCCGTCTCACAACCCTTCCTGGTTAGAAGTAGCTTAAGAAACCAATAAGTGCAGGTCAAAGTGGTATACACACGGGTATAATTTTTAAATTAAGCAGACAATGACCATGCGCAATACGTTGTAACAAACTAGAACATATAGCCGAGCAATAATAAGCCTTAAACAAAACGTTTTAAGGACCATAGTTAAATAACACTACAATAATGGATGCAATGGCTATAAATGGGGCAGTGGCTATAACCGGTGCAACTACCCTAATTGTATGTATCTGTCGCCTTTTATTGCAAAATTTTTCATGAGTGGATTCGAGACAGAACCCAAAGAAGACTGGAAGAATTATTTTCTTAAAGTATACTTCAGACATGTTGCTGAAATATATTAGATATTCGATGGTACAAACAGATACAGATATAGATAGTCTCGTTTCAAAATTAAATAACTTGTACGCATTGATGAATTTTACATATGAAATTGAAAATTAGAAACGACTACCATTTCTTCACATAAATAAGGAAAATACAATAAATTAGAATTTGATGTATATAGAAACGATAACTAACACTGAGATATATTCTTAAAACCGTAATAATTGTACAAGATAGTGAATTTAATAATGATAATTTTGAAAAAGAAAAGATAATTAAGAATGTAACTAAAAGTAAGGGGTCCTGCTCACATAGTAGATAAATTAATTAGAAAACGCGGATTTCAGGCAACTCGTCTTGACTCCACGACCTTTCGAGAAGACTCCAAAAATTCCCATACGAGTACGTGTCAAGGCCATATAGAATCAATCATCAGATCTAAGGCTTGGCATATATTAAATAAGATTCCTACCTTACATGAAGAATCATAACTAACCAACCCTTAAAATTGGTTATGCACAGTGTTATCTATTATCCAACCCTTAAACTAGGTTAAGTACATCAATTATATTCATATATTTTTAATTCCCTACTGATTTGCTGATGTTTTGGATATTAGCTTCCGATGAAGAAATAAAGCTTCAAATACTTCGGAAAATCCAACCCTCGATTAAAGGCTATTTCAAAGTCCTCTTTCAAGGACCTAAGTCGACGTCTGGCACAAAGAATTTTCAAATGGCTGAAACATTATGGCAAATGCGTCCGTATATTACAGTGGGCGAAATTGTTGTAGCAGTTTGGAATCATACCCAGAGTGCTCAGTCATCTTGGCTTGGGTTACCACGACTTGGATTACCAAAACTTATCAACAAAAATTCCTCTCTTCCTGACATAAGATCAGACCGCAAACCACCTTGCAATGGCTGTTGTCATTTTTCGGCTCGTCATGTCTGTTGTCATCGGCTGTTGTGTGAATGGGTGTTGGCGCGTTATCAAGTATAGGGGGATGATTTTTTGTGGGTATCATTACACTCCGGAAGTATGAAGTGGCGATAACCTGGACCCGCCGTCTTCCTGGAGGGAATGTTCTATTTTTGGGAACCACAGAGGAATAATATTCAGTGAGTACCTTCATAAATGGTATAAGTATAGTCAACCCTATGTATTACTGCCAGCTCGATGCGAAGACAGCTGCTTTAAACTAAGATAAATCGGAAAAAAAAATTGGGAAACAGATGAATATCCATCCTATAATCCAGATTTGTTATTGTGTGACTATCACATGTTTGGGCCAGTCAAGGAAGAATTTGACGACGATCAAAGTATAGAAGCATTCGTGCGCAATTGATTAGAACCAGGACCAACTTCATTCTTCGATGAAAAACTTTTAATCCGGTGAGAAAATGTGTGAATAAAAGTGGAGATTATGTAGTAAAATAAGATGTGTTCAATTATAGCAACTGAAAAACTTTTTAAAGTCTAGTAAAGAGTTCTAGGAGAGATCCGACATGAAGAAATGCATCCACGGAGATGCACGATTTGGTGCGCATTTTGAAGTTGTGGAGTAATTGGACCATATTTCTTTGAAAATGAAGCTGGTAATGATATCACAGTAAATAGGGAACGCTATCGTGACATTAAATAATTTCTTTTCCCACCAAATTGATGATTTGGATTTGAACAACATGTGGTTTCTGCAAGACGGTGCAACGTGTCACACAGCACGTGCAACCATAACTCTGTTTCTTGATCATGTTGACATCAACGGGCCTGCAAGATCATGTGATTTAACACCACTAGACTTTTTTCTTTGGGGTTATGTCAAAGGAAAAGTGTACGCCACCCAGCCAGCAATAATAAATGACCTCAAAGCAAACATTCAATGAGTTTTTCGGGAAATAGAGCCAGTTTTATGTGCCCATGTTATGGATAATTTTGCTAAACGAATGACATCATGCCAGATGAGTCGAGGCGGACATATGAACGATATTCTTTTCCATTTGTAGCCGAATTGTCTCCATTTTATGTTGAAGAATAAAAAACCTTACTTTGTCAAATGTTATTAGTTTTATTCACAAATCAGGCCCTATAGCTCCAAACAAGACACCCAGGCATATTGACGTCGTATGGTTTGTAGATGACAGACGTTAAATACTGACGCCCTATCTTTGACAGAACACAAATGGCGTGCAATTCAAATCCTATAGTTCCAACTGAGACACCCTATATAAAGCCGACGCGACATTATGAAAGGAACTAAATCCTAAATTGAATTATATACACCGAATTTAATTACGTCAGTTGCTCCAACACAGCCGCACCACATAAATTTAATGTATTTAAATCACACGCCCAAAACGATGCCATTTATTATCGTAAAAATATAACGAGATAACGTCGTAAATAGCAACCATTATTCATGATAAAATCACAAAATTCGTAACGTATATGACAGCTAGTGGCAGGCCAACGACCGTTTTAATACTTTAACAACAAAAACCGAGTTGCATAAACGTCAACATGAGCGTAATATTTTTCAAAACTTGAAAAATTGAAATGAAAAATATAAATCTTTTGATGGTTAGATTTTCATTTAAAAAAAATATTTTTTTTTAACTTAAAAAGTGAAAATCTAACCAGCAAAGGTTTTAATTTTGTATAAATATGGATTTTCATGAAGTAACGACCCAATAAATTCAGAGTATGAGGTATAGTAAGTGATGTAGGTATAGTGAAATAGTTTTATTTAATTAAAAAGTTAGTAACATTCTCAAATGCAAATATTACACTCGTGTTTATTGATCTTATCCGATGCAACGGTAAGTTTTTATAATTCGGGAGCGGGACTGCATACAGTAAACTATGTACATACGTACATGTGGGTGCGTATCAGGAAAGAATAGATTATTACAAATTAGCCCCGCTGTTACTATAATTGGAAAATAGAATATGTGACCCTCATGTTTCAGATTAAGAGCCCTTTTAGATACTTGAATGAGGCTAACAGAGAGGAGATTTTTATACAGGTTTGTGACAGGGCAGTTTTGTTCCAGCATAGTTTTCAATATACAGTGTTTTCGTAAAATTTTTTAATGAATAAATTCATTAAAAAATCAAGGGATAAGTTTTGGGATGAATCCTCGGACGGGTCAAATTTTATTTTTAGTTGCGCATTTTTGAAAAGATAATTAATATATACAGAGTGATTTGTGTGGGAGGTATGACGTTATCGATTTTTTTTAAGGGCAACCCCCTTTTTTATTGCAGAATGTCAGAGCACATTTTAAAAATTACGCTAATAATTAATTAGTATAAGACCGTTTAATTTAGATAAAAAAATAGGTTAGATAAAAAAATTAAACATGATTTTGCAATTTCAAAATACTAAACTTAATGGCAATCATTATTTAAAAAATCAAATAAATTAAATGTTCAACTTGTGCACGGTTGGCTGTCTCACAGTAGCTCTAGAGACCGATAATGTTTATTTTTGTTTTTTTTTTATAGTACAAATAAAATAACATCAGGCAATGATCAAATACAATGTGTTTTAGTTAGGGATTATACAGGATACTGCGACGTATTCCTTTGAAGATGTGTTAGTAGAGACAATTCGCAGTCAATTGAACCATAATATGCATAATACCATTCCTGATAGTTTTCGAGATATTTAAATTTTTGTAATACTCCCGGAAGTAACAGGAGATTTCTTAAAACTTTATACCTCATTCAAAAGGTGATGAAGCATAGAAGTTTTTAAAATAATTTGTACGTTTAATATATTCACAAATTTTTAAAATAAGTCCTGGTGAATGTACAATTAGGTTAAAGTTTCTAACAACCCTTGCAGGTTTTAGCTCCTATATTTTTATCATATCAAACTATTTAATATAATTTTTGTTACATAACATGAACTACTATGTGTATTAATGGTAGAAGTAAAAAAAATACGAAAAAAAAAATTAAAAAGCAGTAGCACATTTCTAAGAAAACACAAATTAAAATATCTCGAAAACTATCAACAATGGTATTATGCATATTATTGTTCAATTGACTGCAAATTATTTCTACTAACATCTCTTCAAAGGAATACGTCGTGGTACCAGTCACCCTGTAGATATGTTTTTGTATAACTACTATTAAGTATTGTTTAATTTAATTTTAAAAAATTCCACATTTCCTGATGTATGAAAAACAGGTCGTATTTGTCTGGTTCAAAAAACCGGTTATAATTTTCTTCTATGTAATTATATATCAATTTCTTTAGTACCTATGTATCTTTGCTATAATTCTTAAGATGTCTCTATATAACCATATGTATTCTATAACAAATTATGTATCTCCTAATCAGTATGGATTTGGTGCAAAATCATTCAACAGTCACCAATTTATCTGCATTTTCTCAATATTTTTCAAATATTATCGATAATCATGGCCAAGTAGACATTGTGTACCCAGATTTTACTAAAGCTTTTGATTTAATTGATTGATCATGGAACGTTTTAAAAAAAAAACTTAATTTTTTGGACTGAGCGAGCCTGTATTAAAATTATTTGTTTCGTACTTCAATATAGTGTATAATGGATTTAATTCTAAAGCATTCTGTTCTACAATAAAATGTTTTAGAACAAAATAATTAAGTATAAGTTACTACCTGAACATTTTCAAATACTGCTGTACATTTGAGGCACGTCTTGCAGTGTTAGTTTTGGTTTTAAGTTAATACATAATGAAGTTGATTGCATTTATCTTCTTACAATTAGTCAGTTGAATTTTCAAATATCAGTATTCTTCTAGACAATACGACATCATTCAATTACCAATAATCAAAACTAACATACATACTTTTACTGTCACCATTATACGCAATATGTTATAATTTAAATAAAGTTCGTTTATTTTGTGACATGTATAATGTAACTTATTTAATACACTTTTTTTTTAACATTATACATATATTATCATAGTTACAATATCTGTTGTATACTCTTTTTTGGAATGAATATTTTGAATAAGCCTGTTTAATTATGTATTGTTTTAATATACATTATCAATTAAGTTTTAGCAGCATCCTTGGTTAAACTATATACGAGCCTAGGCGCATAATATTTCGGCCAGGCATAATACTACAACTACTAATATATTTAAATAAAAGCAATAACACTCTCAATACTATTAAAGAAAAAATTCGTAACAGAAACAAGGTATAAACTTAACTACGATGAAATATTGATTGATCATGGAATATACTATACTGATACTACGTTATGGTGTGTCAATGACAAGTTTGTTAATAAAAAACATTAAAATTCGTAGTTCCGAATAGTTCGGCCAGTTGCTGAAATGCATAATAGGCTAAACGTTTGTAGCGCTTTAAAACAAAATGGAATCTCAATTGTTGTCAAAGTGAAACGGGTGTTATAATGTGTATTTCGGATGTATTAGCGTCTGCTAAAATTTTCTAAAAAAAAAGTGGCACGTAGCATGGCATTTAGTGACGATATGCGATAATCAATTGTTAATGCCCATAAACAAGAAATTTCATCTCGGAAAGTATCTGCGACGTATTCGCTACCTAAATCTACAGTGCGAGACATTATCCACTTGTATAAAAAAACTGGATGCGCAGCCCAGAGAAAGAAAACTGGTTGACCATACCAAATTTCACGCCTAAATCAACATGCTCTGAAGAGACTTCTAACAAAACACGGACGATCCAGTGCAAAAGAAATTGTGATACTATGGATTTGTGAAAAATAATCCAACAATCACCAATTTATCTCCATTTTCTGAATATTGTTAAAATATTATGATACTACGGAGGCAAGCCATTGGGAAAAATATTTCTGTAACCACAACTAAACGCTGAATAAAGCAAATAGGATAAAATTTTACTAGGTAAAGTTTGATTCTTTACTTTTGAACTTACCGATTTCTCCTTCAGGCAAAAGAAAAGCCGTTACTGACTAAACGATAGAAAATCAAATCGTACCAGGCAATTTGGAGTAATGAATCCAAATTTGAAATCTGTTTGGGTGATACCAGCAAACCTTTTCTAAGAACCCCACAGGAAACTTATTATCCTGACTTTGGTTAGGAGAGTGAAGTTCCCTGCGATTTTCATCATCTGGGGGCGTATGAGTGGTATGGACGTAGGAAAGTAACATTTCGTAAATAGTACTGTGACAGCAGAAAAATATAAACTAATTTTAACAGACAGATTATTGCCGTCAATACCAATATGTCAAGGCATTGACGCGCAGTACATTTTCCAGCAGGATGGTGCTGCGTGTCAGCAAGAACTGTCAAAACTTGGTTTACAGAGCATAATGTCCCTGTACGGAATGGTCCTCTAGCAATCCAGACCTCTCGCCAATAGAAATATTGTGGCATAAAATGAAAAAACATTTGCGCAAACATCCAGCCCGTTCAGTTAACGATCTGCGCACCAAATTTCAAGAAATATGAGGCACGACACTTCCGGAAGAGTGCGTTAAGCTGGTAGATACAATGCCTGCCAGAATCAAAGCCGTTATTGTTTATTTGTTAATAAAGGTGATATAACACAGTTTTGATCAAGTCGTCGAACTATTCTGAACCGCGAAACTTAATGTTTATTTATTAACAATTACCAACAACAGATAACTGTGTTTATCTCTATGGGAGTTGCGCGGATTGTAATAATCCTTGTAACTTGTACTTGTACTTACTGGTTGTACTTGTATTTGTACAAACTTGTAACTGACACATCATAACGTAGCAGTATTTCATCGTGTTTACTTAATAGTTTATACTTTGTTTCTGTTATTTTTCTTTAGTAAAATGGTTTTGAGAGTGTTATTACTTTTATTTAAATATATTAGTTGTAAAATTATGCCTGGCTGAACTATTATGAATCTGGGCGCGTATTATTATACTACATTAATCTGTTATTTTTAATTTAACAGCACATGTCAATTTTTCAGCTATTTTAGGTTTGTCTCAGAAACGTAATATTTACAGGTAAATACATCATTCCAGGCAGTAACAGCACTTGCCAAGCAATATTTCAATAAATTCTGAATGTCTATACTTATATTGAATTACATTCAGAAACAGCACAAGTCAGTGAACTCTGAATATACTTAATAATGGAGTATACTAAATTTATTGTAAATGCAACAAGAAAATCACAATCTTCTGTAGAAATGGTTAGAACTGATGATATTGTTGATTATATAGTATGGTGGCCGCGCTTTTACAAACGAAATAGCTTATCTGTTGATTCCTTTGGGAGAGGTGTACCGAGAGAACAAAAACAAAGTTTCCAAATAACAAATTTTACCCGCTATTAGTATTCTTCAGATGAACCAGGGGTAATCCAAGCCTTTGGCTTTATAGATGGATTTACAAGCCATAAATTTAGACTTTCTACATCCAATTTGGTCACGCTGTCTCATCCTGTACGAGACCAGGTTTATTCAGAGGGTTCGGTTCCCGCAAATTCAAAAAAAAAACTTGATAACATCAAAACATTGGTTTCTTGTGTTCATGAAGAGCATCAGGACTTTTATAGTGAAATTCTACGTTGGCCGACAACGGAAAATGAAGAAAACAATGAGTAAATTGCCCTTAAAAGATATTTTGTACATATTTCTTGCTATTTGTATAATAAAGGTTCTTGAAACATGATATCCGTCTCTACTGATTTCACTGTTCATTTTAGAAATAGCACATATCGACATTTTTTCAATGGCTATGTCTTTTTTATTTTGGTTCATTGTTTCAAAATTATAAGACCAACATAACTTGATATCACCGATTGATGCACCGGTGACATTTGAAATATTCTTTTTATCTATCTTCTACTCTATACAGTTTTTTTCACTTTCTGTAAATCTTTGTTGAATCGACATGTGCTGTTTCTGAAATTACCGGTTCAACTGGACTGTACTCGATTGGGTAATAAATACACATGTTATGTTATTATATTCATTAGTTATTTACCAAGATTCTATTTTATTTTTATTTTGTTTAAGTACAGTTTAACTCAGGGCATTACAAGGGGTATTGTTAGAACTCTTAGACGGTTGATGATGATGAGTTGAAATCAACCCCTACAGGTCTCGTTTTGAAAATAAAAATCAACGTACCTATCTTAATAGTTTTTCAAAAGAACGTTCATTTTAATTTGGTGAATTATATTTCAAACTTCAGCGACTTACTACTTATACTTTAAGCCTCATATCCGTTATAAATAAAAAAACAATTATCACTTAATTGCCCCACAATAACATTTCTTTATATCCCGCATAACCGCACGCTTATTTGCACAGTTAAAAGCCATTACGCCCCATTAAATTACGAACTCGAGAAATGAAATGTTCGCATCATATTTGCCAAATTAGCCTGCATATAACCTTTAATATCACATTTTCTAGGACGAAAGTTCAACCGCTGTATCATGCGCATATTCATTAGCTCGCATCGCTTACTTACATACATTCGTTGGAATTAAAATCATGCAAATTTTAACAAAGAACAGAGAAACGGCCGTCGTCGGTGTAATTAGCGTGAATCAAAGATAATTACGGTAAAGAATTTGGTCTGATACTCAGTACCAGCGTGCATGCCGGACTGATATGTTCGGGATAGATCGTCAGATTTCGTGGATTATGGAGGTTTGAGGTTTCTCTTACTTGGAAAAGAAATCAAAGTCTAACCCTGTGAAGGAGGTATCCGTATTGTTGACACCTTGGTACTGGTACGAGTTCGACCTCCAATTGGCGCTTGGAGGTTGAAGCCTGTGTTATTCGCCAGTCGCCGTCACCGTCGTCCAATTCCAGGGGCTGTTGTATCCTTTTTGGCTGGAATGACAAATAATTACAGTTAGAAAGTGATATTGATAATGCAATAATTTTCATATATACAAAGATAGCTACACTTAGGTAGCAAATAATTATAGTAGAATCTATAAACGCAAAGTTTTCAAATGGTAAGTTTACAAGAAGTCGTAACGAGGCTGATATTCCAACCATATGTAGGTCCTTAAACATTAAGGATTAAACAAATTAAGTCACAACAGCTATTCCCCCGGCTATATGCCGTCGACGGTCACTGAATTACGTGGCAAAATTTGCCGTATTTCATTCTAACAGAAATAAAATACTGTGATTTGGATTACTCGAAAACCACAAGGAAGAAGATGCAAAGCGTCCTCTATCTCAGGATACCGCTAACTGTAGACCGGTTTCGACCTTATCTTAGGTCCCGTCAGTACAGTGTAAGCGAGTATGCCTTTGACAAACGAGACTTCACATCTTGTAGACACCGTTACGTTCTACAGTAGTAAACTGTAAAACGTAACCAAGCGCCATCTCTCGGTAGTTTTGGAAACAATCCAAATCGAAATAAAACTTAACTCATCTACAATGACAGGATTCATCTATAAACGCCAAAGTTTTTAGATGATAAGTTTACAATAGGTCGTAAGGAGGCTTATACTCCAACCATCTGTAGGTCTTTAAACATTAAGGATTAAACAAATTAACCCACAACAGATATTCCACAGATATATTCCGAGAAATCTAAATCACAGTACTTTATTTCTATGTTAGTATAAAATACGGCAAATTTCGCCACGTAATTCAGCGCCCGTCGACGACATATAGCCGGGGGAATAAATGTTGTGGCTTAATTTGTTTAATCCTTAATGTTGAAGGTCCTACAGATGGTTGGAGTATAAGCCTCCTTACATCTTGATTATAGTAGAAATTAACAAAGTTGTTGAATTTTAAGTATTTAGTAGAAATATATGTTTCATGTTTTCATATCTAGAAATATATGTTTCCAGAGGATAACCCCTACCTATCTGATCATGTATGTAAATTAATAATAATAATAATGATTTAATTAAATGGTTTCAAATACAATCCAGAAATACACACAAATGTTAAATAATACACTACATACTATACACTGTTGAAAATCTGTCGTAGTAAAACTTTATCACTTTTAATGGTGGGGAAAAGTTTCACTATTTTTGATACGAAATTTACCACCAATGTAATTGGATTATTTTGTCAAGATGATAGTGTGTTGAATTTAGTTAGTCTCTGATATTTGTGTTTCGCGACGATGAAGTAAACAAGGAAATATAAATGCATATTGCGTATTCATCATTTATCATTAACTGTCTGGCTTATTATTTAATAATAGTAATATATAAATTTTACCAAAAATATTACCAATTTTTTATTTTCAGCGAGTAATTAAAACCCAATAAGAAGAATTTTTAATAGTTATTAAAATCTGACACAATGTCCCTATTTATAATTTCTGAATAATCAAATTATGCCCAAATCCTAGCCCGTCCTAGTCACTGCCATGGCCAAGTTTATGAAACTATTATATGTCTGCGAAATATGTTAAATTAAGTAGTTAAGTAATATTTTATATCTGTTATTTTTATTGTGCATTTTTCAAATTATAATTTTTATTTTCAGTAAGGAATGAATCCCCTCATTATAAGAATTAATGTTAGTACATATCCAAAAGCATCATATCAAAAACAATTTATTGCTTATTAACCCGAAAGAACATTTACATTACGATAGGATCATAATTTTTAATTGGAAAGCTCGATAATGCAAATACTATTTCAAATGTGATTGTTAGGAATTTCGTTGAGTCGTTCACGAATATATTTATAGGCATAGACATACACTAGTACATACATATAATATACACCAACACCGATATTTCAGTAGAGCAATAAAAAAATTAACTTCGTATATTAAACAGAAAAATATAATTATGTATATTCTATTTTAAGGGTGTTTTATGTTATTTCGTTGTATAAAGGTACAGATACATTTGTGAGCCGAACCGTCCGTGAACCATTCGTTGAAAACAGTTTCACAGCGAACATCTACTGAACTAAACACGATCCATGGGAAAGAAGGAACTAACCACGAACCACCAGCAGTCTTGTTCAGTGCGGAAAATACCATTTTCTTCTTACATTGGTCTGCAGATTCGTTTTATAAATGTCAATTAGTTTGACTACATTTTCCTGTGTACACTCCATAATAATTATTATTAATATAAAAATTATTAAATAAAATTATATGGGTAGGCAGATTATTAAATAGACAATCGAGAGAGAAAAAAATCATACAAAAAAGAGATAAATAGAGCCCAGCCACGTGGTTCGCGAGCAGAAGAAAAACAACGAACTGCACATGACGCCGGCGCCGTCTCAATGTGAACTGCGAATGCCTTTGTGTTCGTCAAAAAAAAAGACAGGAGATGGATCGTAAGGCCGGCCACTCACGTTCCGGTAGATCTACACAGGCACACCTGTGCAGGTATATCGTAACGTGTGTGACCAGAGTAGTATTGAAAATCGATTAGATCTACCTGCGCCAGAGTAACGTCGTAGGATGTACCGGAACGAGCGTGCCGACTAGTCTGCGCAGGTAGTGAACTCTTTGTGAAGCATGTGTTGTGAGATAATTTTTTCATACTGATATAATGGCGTTAAGTCCTAGAGACCAACGTACAATTATGGCCGAATTTATATAACTCTATAAATTTGAGTCCTGTTTTTTCCTCGTTTTTTACGATTACTATTAATGACCAACAATAGACCGATCAGCGCAATGGCATCATCGTCGACGGTGAATGCCATGATGTCAACTGGTGGACTGAAGGGATTGTTCGTGGAAAATCGGAGCAGTAAATAGAAACGTGTATGAGCGTAGAAACTGTGTAGATTTCATCATACGACGAATTATTGAAAATCCATAAGTTTAAACCCTATTGCCTCCGTCCAGTTCAAACACTGTATAGAAATGATAATTATAGAAGACAAGAATATTGCCGTTTGATGTTGGAAAGACAAGCGGAAAATGAACTGTTTGTAGGTGCGTATTATTTTATAAATTATTACGACTAATGTTACTACTACTACTATGCTACTTCTACTACTACTGCTAAATTTCTATAGATTCTATAATGTGGACCGATGAAGCCAGTTTTTCAACATGTGGTATTTTTAATAGAAGAAATACTGACCACTGGTCATCAGAAAATCCACAACCGTTTATACCAGTTAATCGACACGGTCGTACTTCAATCAATATTTGGTGTGGTATTTTTCGAAACTCAATTATTGGACCAGTATTTTCTGAAGGTGGTTTAACTGGACAAAAATATTTAGATCCTTTAAGAGGAGAGATTTGATATTGATTGAGAGAATATATTAATTTAATAATCCAATTAAATGAGCCGAATATTGTTTGGTAACAAGACGGTGCTCCAGCACCTAAATCAAATGTTTTCAAGCGACATTTAGATAATACTTTTATAGAGTGGATAGGTTTAAATAGAACTGTTTTATGGCCGGCCAGAAGTCCTGACCTGATCCCACTGGATTTCTCTCTGTGGAGCACTTTGAAAGATCGGGTATATACGGAAAGGTCAAATAACGTAGAATAACTTAGAGAAAAAATATGTCGGGAGATCAGAGACATGAACGAGACTGGTATCTTGGCTTACAAATGAAATTTGTTAAAGAAGTATGCTCTCTGTATTGCACAAAATGGAGGTATAGAACACCTTCTATAATTTGTAATTATAGTTTTTAATAAAATGTTACGTTCCATACAGAAATTTGCTTTTTAATATACCTACGATAACATCAAAAATAAAATCTAATTTAAACTATCAAACCCTGTTTATAATAATTCTCGTAATTATTGTTTCCAATTTTCCATGGCGATCTTGATTTTGTTTGATATTCGATATTTCAAAGGGCGATACTGTGCAAACTACTAGAGCAAAGATATAACATGTATATATTGTTGTAATCGGAAAAGCACGTAGATTTCAAAATAAATAGGGTCTTCCATTTAAAAAACCATAAGTTTGGTCTAGATCTCCGAAACGCGAGATTCGACTGTTTTTCTAAATACATATCTGAGATCGCAGTTAAATTTCCTACAACTTTCGTATTTACCATTTTTTCCTATTTCAAAACATAAAACAGTTAAGGGGGGTAGAATGTTATCTGGATAACCCGGTACATTATGCACACACAATATGGTGTCGTTCTTGCAGAAAATCTTGTACTGTATTTTTATGACCCTGCAAGTACCGGACTAGTTATTCGAGCCCAGCCCACTCGCTAGGCTTTATTATACAAATAGGAATGATTACAATGAATAGGTACGCATCTGGAGTGGTTTAAAGTTATTCACTTGAAAGAAACTAATTTGAATACAGACCTAAACCCATTAATACATTGAATATACAAATAGAACGGAATAATCGCCCGTACTAGCCGAGATTAGAGCAATAGTCTGTCGAGGCGGGAGTGTCAGACTGAGAAAAAATGATGTCATATACGGGGTGATTTTTTTTATCGGGGGAGAGAAGGTCCAGTATTACGCATTAAAAAAATCTTGGGTAAAGCCAGTAACGCATCGGCAAAATTTTTCATTATTTCTTATAATTTTTCGAAGTTTTAAATCCTTAAACATTTTATGTAGGTGGCCTAGAATATCCTCTGTCACTGGTAATAAACAATTGCAATTGTTTGACAGATGTAAAGTAACATTTTATAATTGCGTGTTAGTAATACATTTGACGTTGTTTATTGTTTAAAGTGTAATTTGTAAAAGGCAATAAAATCAGTTACGCTAGTGATTTATTTTAATTTAATGTCAACAAGTGAATTTGCTCTAACAGCTTCCATTCATAAGTTTGCAGTATGGTGTAGCCCCATCTTACTGAGACAATGTCTTATTAAATCCAGTAAAATATTGAAGTTCTGATGCCAAAAAATGTTGCTGAAAATGAGGACAACATTTGAGGGCACCTTGTATAAATCATTATTATAGCATATACGCAGTTGGTTACATATAGGGTTGCCACCTTTTATTTGAACAAATAAAGTCTGTTGATTGTTAAAGGTAGGAAAAAAATGACCTTGTATCAAAATAAAGTATTATTTATTTTACTTTATTATTTTGTTTAAAAACATATTTTTTATTACTTTTAGCAATATTCAACAAATAATGATCACTGCTAAACAGCTTCACAGTATCTTTGCAGTCTATATTTAAGTTCAAATAATTCAATTTTATTCATATTCATCACAGAAAAAACTCAACAATAGAAATGAAATTAATTTATACAAATTTGTAAAATAATCATTCGTCTCATTAAATATTTGCTGCCATTTTTGTACAGTGAATAATTCTTCCAAAGCTTCAGAGCTATAATATATTTGATCATCGATAAATACTCGATAGTCAATAAATTCAAAGCACCATTAAATTTAAAATATGTATAATACTGATAGATAGACTGTAGATATATTAAATATAAAAACAAAATAAAAATTAATGTCATAATTTTTTTTCTCAAAAAACCATTTAGATTGCTACTGGAAAGTCCTAAATATATAATAACTTCAAAAGTATCCATATTTTTCACAACAATAATCAAATACTTTTTTAATATACCAATATAATATAATATAATTTATTGTCAATAATACTTGTAATATACAGGGTGGTCCAGGTTAAATGTCATTAATTTTGATAGGTGATAGAACAACAAGAAAAAAGTAGACGTTTATAAGAAAACTTTGTTCAAAAATGTTTCCTAACAAAGATACAGGATGTCAAAGTTGTAAAAATAATCTTCTTTGTAAAGTATCCAGTGGCGCCGAAGACTGGAAGGGGAGAAGGGGCTGCCGACCCCCCACTATCTACACCACTGGAGAATTTCTTTAAATGATTTTAATCATTGCTTAGAGATGTACTACAGTAGTCTGTGTGAGAAATTTGATGGAGATCGAGCGAGTGGTTTAGACGTTATCATGAGAAAGCCAGTATCTTTTTACAACTTTGACACCCTGTATCTTTGTTAGGAAACATTTTTGAACAAAGTTTTTTTATGAAAGTCTACTTTTTTCTTGTTGTTCTATGACCTATCAAAATTAATGACATTTAACCTGGACCACCCTGTATATTACAAGTATTATTGAGAATAAATGATATTATATTATATTGGTATATTTTTATTGGTTTGTCGATTTGTTAATGAATAAAAATTACACTGGTCAACACGACTTTTTGGCGTTAATCCAATTATATATTTTCGGTGTCTCTCATGTATAAGTATTAACAAAAAAATAATGAAAACATTCTATTACATCGAAATATCTACATAAATGATAAACTATAAATTTCACTTAGTTTTTGACGGTATATCGAAAAAAAGTATTGTAATTGGCCATACTAACAAAAACAAGACTGGTATGTATTAAGTACACGATATACCCTTACATGTGTTTATTTTCAGTACGATATTGTTGGTTCAGAATTTACTTTATCCGAGTACACAAATTTCAGTATATCGACATCGCGATGCTGAATTTGTAGACTTTTTTAAAGAAGAAAGTGGTCTTACATATTGCAGTGATGTGCAGGGGCTTATGAATAAATTAGGCTATGACTATTCACCAAATGAATGGAGACTATTCGTTGATTCTTCAAAATTAAGTTTAAATGCAGTCTTACTGCATGATGGCACTGATCTTTCATCTGCACCTTTAGCACATGGCATCCACATAAAAGAAACATATGTTAGTATAAAAGATCTACTCGGAAAATTCAGTATAACCATCAGTCTTGGAAAATATGTGCAGATCTTAAAGTTGTTGGAATATTGCTTGGATTGCAAGAAGGTTACACTAAATACTGTTGTTTTTTGTGCGAGTGGGACAGCATAACTTGAAGTCAACACAAAAAAATTGCCAATGAGGACTAATTTCATTCCTGGACAAAAGAATATTTCTGAAAACCTCTTAGTAGAGCCGAACAATATCATTTTACCGCCTTTGCACATAAAATTAGGCTTCATGAAAAACGTTGTTTTAAAGCCATGGATATAAATGGAGAAGGTTTTCTGTATTTAAAAACTTTGTTTCCTAGACTGAGCGAAGCTAAGTTAAAAGAAGAAATTTTCGTAGGGCCGGATATAAGGAAGATCATGAAAGATTCCAATTTTATTTCAAAATTAGAAGAAAAAGAAAAAATGCATGGCTTTCTTTTGTTGAAGTGGCAAACATTTTTTGCGAAATACAAATTCTGGAAACCACGAGGAGACGGTTTCTAAGCTACTACAGGATTATAAAGCCTTAGGATGTAACATGTCTCTGAATAGTCATTTCCTTCATTCCTATCTAGACTTTTTCCCCGAAAACTTAGGTGCGGTAAGCGACTGTAGTGACGCATTAAACTGGCGCATTAGCAAGAATAATGAGTGTGCCTCGATAGCTCAGCGGTCAGAGCAACTAACTAGAAATTGGGAGAGCCGGGTTCGATTCCCGGTCGAGGCAAAATACACTTTTATCCTTGCTATCGCCAAAGTGGTGACCCCGACGTGATGTGATTCATTCCAGTACATCGAACCTCCCTTACATCTCAAATTCGCGGATTCGATTCCCGTCCTATCCATCGCCCTACAGTCCGAGGGTTACCGAACAACGGTTCGTAAGAATGGCGAACGCGGTCACATTCCGTTAAATTGTATCGAGACAAACCATGTCTCTAGGGAGGGAGTACTGTAGTGACGCATTAAAAACTGGCGCATTAGCAAGAATAATGAGTGTGCCTCGATAGCTCAGCGGTCAGAGCAACTAACCGGAAATTGGGAGAGCCGAGTTCGATTCCCGGTCGAGGCAAAATGCACTTTTATCCTTGCTATCGCCAAAGTGGTGACCCCGACGTGATGTGATTCATTCCAGTACATCGAACCTCCCTTACATCTCAAATTCGCGGATTCGATTCCCGTCCTATCCATCGCCCTACAGTCCGAGGGTTACCGAACAACGGTTCGTAAGAATGGCGAACGCGGTCACATTCCGTTAAATTGTATCGAGAAAAACCATGTCTCTAGGGAGGGAGTACTGTAGTGACGCATTAAAAACTGGCGCATTAGCAAGAATAATGAGTGTGCCTCGATAGCTCAGCGGTCAGAGCAACTAACTGGAAATTGGGAGAGCCGGGTTCGATTCCCGGTCGAGGCAAAATACACTTTTATCCTTGCTATCGCCAAAGTGGTGACCCCGACGTGATGTGATTCATTCCAGTACATCGAACCTCCCTTACATCTCAAATTCGCGGATTCGATTCCCGTCCTATCCATCGCCCTACAGTCCGAGGGTTACCGAACAACGGTTCGTAAGAATGGCGAACGCGGTCACATTCCGTTAAATTCTATCGAGACAAACCATGTCTCTAGGGAGGGAGTACTGTAGTGACGCATTAAAAACTGGCGCATTAGCAAGAATAATGAGTGTGCCTCGATAGCTCAGCGGTCAGAGCAACCAACCGGCAATTGGGAGAGCCGGGTTCGATTCCCGATCGAGGCAAAGTGCACTTTTATCCTTGCTATCGCCAAAGCGACGAACACAGGGAGAGATTCCATCAAAACATCATGGCGATGGAAAAAGATACCAAAGAAAATGGTCGTCTAGAATGCTTTCAGATTTTTGTTGGACATTAAAACAAGATTGTCCATCATATAGTTATAAGAAACAAGCAAAACGAACAAAAAAATATTCAGAATAATTTTTTTTAAATTAATTCCCTTCGAAACTAAGTTGTTTTTGTTTTTTTAAATAAACATATTTTTCAAAGAAAATGAGTATTTAAATTTTTTTCACACGGATTTTAACTATTCTCATGTCAAGGTACGAAAAAAAATAGTTGCGAACCACGGCAAAAAAAATATATTTTTTTTGTTGACCAGTGTTATTGAATACCTTATATAACTAATTTAGGGAATTCAAACTATCCTACAATCGGTAGTACATTTTTTTGCCACCGGTTGGCAAAAAAATAAGCCACGCCTCCACCAATACGCAAAATTACGTAAACTTTTTTAGCCTTTTAATGATTTACGTAAAATAAATCCTAGAAAAGTCCAACTATGTAAAAGAAAGTACGTTCGCGTACTTTATTGTTCTCATAAAGTATAATTGTCCGAAATAACATACAATACTTTATTACAAAGTACGGGCGGCATCCCTAGTCACATACCCCGCCGCTACTGATATGCATCCACGTGGACAGCTCTGTTCATTACGAATACACAAAAAAATGTTACAAAAACCTCGTTAGCTACTGTTGTTATCTATTTACTTTAACGTACATAATATTTACTATCGTAGTGACGGTTTTTAGAACCATCCGCACACGTTTACCTTAAACGACAAACCAATTTTACACGAAAACAATAAATCATGTCGGTGGAAGTGAATGCGGTGGTAACTCACAAAACCCACAGCGCCTTGATAAGGAATCCGTTTTTCCTCGCCTTATCTCGCAACAGGCATCCAGAGTACAAGACTATACTGTGAGAATTTGTATGATCTCTTTGTCATTAAGCTTCTTGAAGTCGACTGGAATGCCAACCTCTACACTTCCTACATAATAATGAAGAAACAAACGCGGACCAGACTGTGCCTGTCTGCCGCTGTCTAGCGTAGGAGGCGAACATAAATTCAGGCTTGTATATTATTGCTGCTGAATGTTTCATTTATTTATTACGTGTGGGCTAACGGACAAAAAGTGGCAGACGGGAACGTGCCGGACTTGGTCACCTAGTCGGGATCTACGAGTATTACATACGATATTCAACACGCGATTATTCGCGACCTCGCGAAATAAAAGCCCCACACTTCAATCGTGTTGTTTATTTTTATTTTTAAATACTACCATCCAACCAGTCACCATTATATATGTAGAATGTTAAAATTACTACATGAAGTTATTATACAGTAGGTATATAAAATGTATTTCAATAAGGACGCTTGATTTTTAAATGTAAATAGAACAAGTTGTGTGTGAGATATTCACTCAATTTTTTTTATTTCAAAAAATATTTTATGGCATCAAGTATGCAATATAACGTCGTTCAAGTGTCCGCCGCGGCTTTGCTCGGTCGCACGTATTCGAAAAGTCCAATTTTCGATGACTTTGTGGCATAAATTTAGCTGAATTTGCTAAATGGTGTTCATTATGTTGACTTTGAGGCCATCAATTATTTGCGGTTTATTAAGATAGCCTCAAAGGAAGAAGTCTAAAGGCGTTAAATCGCACGATCTCGCTGGCCAGTTCACGTCACCGCTGCGCGAGATAACTCTGCCCTCGAATCGCTCGTGCAGAGTATCCATCGTAGTAGCATGCGCTGTGTGGTACGTAGCGCCGTCCTGTCGGAACCACATATCGTCGGTATCCATATCATCCAGTTTAGGCCACAAGAAGTTACTTATCATCGATCTGTAGCCCTCGCCGTTGACGGCTATGGCAATGCCAGTTTCGTTTTGGAAGTACGGACCGATGATTCCGCCAGACCAAAATCTGCACCAAGCAGTAATTTTCTCGGAATGCATTTGGTGCTAATGTATCTCGTGTGGATTGGTATCGTCCCAAATCCGACAATTTTGCTTGTTCACATATCCTTTCATCCAAAAATGGGCCTCGTCGGTAAAGATGATTTTATTGGGGAAATTCGGGTCAACTTCCACCTGCTCCAGAGCCCTATCGGCGAACACACGGCGTTGTCTGTGGTCGTTTACCTTAAGTTCCTGGGTCAGTTGGATTTTATACGGGTGCAGACCCAAGTCCCGGGGCAAAATTCGCCAAGTTGAAGTCGCAGGAAGGCCAAGTTCTTGTGAACAACGAGAAATTGACTGTCTCGGGTATTCCCGTACACTCTCACACGCAGCAGCGATGTTTTCAGCAGTTCTTGCGTTTCGGTGACGTACGGGTGTTGGCTGATTTTTTATCAACCCTGTTGACTCGAATTTGTCCACCCCCACGTCGAATAGTCGACTCTACGGGACGGTTGTGGCAAGGATAAAAATCACGTAATGCGTTAAACGTTTCTCGAAGGGAACACAGACTTTCAAAATCAAATTTTATGAATTGCACACGGTCCTGAACGCTATAACCTTCCATGGAGATTTTCCATACACTACTGCACAATTCACAACAAATTTGACAAATATTGCTTTAACAAAATGGCCGCTATAACCTAACAAATTTCAAGAGTACCTACCTATTGAAGGACTATATTATACAGATAATATAGAGTTTCACATAATCATAATTTTGTTATTTACAATTTTTTGAAAAACTGTCTTATTTTTAAAACATTGACGGCCGTACAATTTTTTGTAGTTTTTTGACTTTTTAAAATTATTAGTATTAATTAAATGATTCCTCGATAATTTTTTGAAAAACTCTGAAATACTTCAACTTTATTATTTAAAAATACTACTAAAAATGGCACATTACCCATTTAGAACACTGCTCCATATATGAGGTTTCTTATTTATCGTTTGTTAACTGACCTGTACCTATATTGACGTTACAGAAATAAGTGAATTTAGAAAATAAAATACTCTGTTTTGTTAATTATAAAATTAAATAAAATTAGTATTTTACACCTTTGCTCCCAAACTATGAATATCTTAGCATGCTGATATATTAAGTTCTTTATTCCAAATTCTTTATTCCAATGATTATAAATTCCTGGACAACATTATAGCATCAGTGAAACTTCACATTACTACTTTTGTTGTTATGTTTGAATCTATAATGTAAAATTTTTTAAGTTTCACATCAGTCTATTAAGTAAATTGTCTATATTATACATTAGACACAAAAATTAAGGGGAGTAAAAAAACCCAAAATTTTTAAATGATTTTCAAAAGCATGTAACTTAGAGAAAAATAGTCGTAGGGCAGTTTTAAAAAAATTAAATTGAAGCTTCAAGTTTCTAGTTATCATATCATGAGTTCAAGCTTTTTTTTACCATCAGCAGTTTTTCAGTAGGTAATCATAAGAAAACCACCAGAAAAAAATATTCCAAATTTTTGTTTGTCCTTCAAAAGGTTTTTTTCAGGGATTTCATCATAAATATCTTTTATATAATTTTATCTTCTTTAATTTGACCGATAAAAATAGAGTGGATGGTGGTAAAAGATAGAGTGGATTTCGGGATTAAAGTACAGGGACAGAAACTAAAAATGCTGAGATTCGCGGATGATATAGCAGTATTAGCATCTAGTAAGGAGGAATTAGAATCAGCATTGAACGAAATGGAGGCAGTGTTGACAGAGGAATACGGAATGAGGGTGAATAAAAACAAAACTAAAGTGTTAGTGTGCAGAGGGCGCGAGAGCAGAGCAAAAACGAAAGTACAAATTAATAATGAAAGATTGGAGGAAGTTAAAGACTTCACTTATTTAGGAAGTAAAATAAATTGGGATGGAAGAAGCGATAAATACATAAAACAAAGAATAGTGCAGGGTCGAGTAGCTTTTAACAAAAAGAAAGCACTTTTATGCTCGGGGATAATAAACTTGGAAACAAGGAAGAGATTTTTGAAAACATATGTATGGAGCACGACACTATACGGTTGCGAAACCTGGACGGTAGGGGAAGCAAGTAGGAAGAAATTAGAAGCTTTTGAGATGTGGTGTTACCGAAGAATGATGAAAATACCCTGGACTGATAGGGTTAGAAACGAAGAAGTATTGGAGAAAGTCGGCGAGAAAAGAAGTATGTGGAAAAACATAAAGAAGAGAAGAGATAGAATGGTAGGCCACTTGCTGAGACATGGGGGAATAGTCCGCGATATTTTGGAGGCAGAAATAGGAGTGAAGAAAGGCAGAGGTAGGCCTAGATTAGACTACTGCTCGCAAATAGTAAGGGATGTAGGTTGTAGCACAATTAGCGAAATGCGTAGGTTAGTACAAGATAGGAGAAGCTGGAGGTTAGCGTCCAAGCAGTCTTAGGACTGATGACCTCATGATGATGAATTTGACCGTCTAAAAACCTTGTACGATGATTTTTCTCTGAATTATCGTCGTTTAAAAAAATAAGTCAGGTTT
Source organism: Rosalia funebris (assembly GCA_037954035.1). Classification (NCBI taxonomy): domain Eukaryota; kingdom Metazoa; phylum Arthropoda; class Insecta; order Coleoptera; family Cerambycidae; genus Rosalia; species Rosalia funebris. The sequence continues at coordinate 10,941,058 of JAZFAV010000022.1, forward strand.
GACCTTAGTGATTAATTACTCGAGAAATAATGATCGTACAGAAAATTTAAGTAGGGTTTTAACAAAATGCAAAGTATTTGTTACAAGTCGTAGTTATTGGTTTTTGATAAAAATACATTTTTGGTGCGGGAATGTTGATTGAGAAATGGGAAAAAAGTTGTGTATTTAGGGATATTCACTTAACTTGGTATAACTTTGCAAATAATGGATAGGCTAAGGATATTGACTGTTTTTTTCAACCGTCGTTTATTTTTGCAAAAAATTAATTTAAGGATGACTCCTTAATTTTCTATTCATTTTTTGAGGTTCAAAATGTTTTTTAACAACAATCCATATTTTTTTATCCAAAAATGATAGTTATTGTAAGAAAAAAACTCCAAGAATTTTTTTTTCTGCCGGTTTTCTTATGATTATTCAAAAACTGCTGATGGTAAAAAATTTAAAATCAAGATCTGAAATCTACAAACATGATGAGTCAATTTGCTTTTTTTAAAATTGCTCTGGGACTAATTTTATCGAAGTTACAGCCCTTTGAAAATCACCTAGGAATTTAGGATTTTTTTACATCCATTAATTTTTGTACCTAATGTAGTATCATTTTTATTAAATCTATTAATTATATTCCTTCCTTTTTTTTTTATAAATCATTATTTTATCAGCTTGAATGTTTTCAAGCTTTCTTTTTCGTTTCATCTTGTCTCTTGTGGATTTTCCTGTACTGTGAATGATGCTCACTGTTCTATAGTAGTAAATAAATAAATTACTAAACGTAAAACAGAGATGTTTAATCCAATAAAAAAATATCCTTAAACATTTATTTCAAGTAAACCCACGTATTATTTTAATACGAGACCATATATCTTTGTGGCAATATCTTTGCATCCTCTTTTTAACCAATGAATTAATGATTCTTCTGTAATTTACAGTTTGTGTTTGTTTAAGACAAAATAAATATTGAGTTCTCAATAAAATATCAATTTAGCTCATTTAAGACAATGAAAATTACCAATTTCTTATTCTAACAAATCCGGCAAGAAAAAATATGTTCGTATTTGATCAAATTGCTACTTTCATAAATTCGCGAATTTTTGGCCATGGACTGTACTGAACCAATTACATGATAATTGGCGTATTCGATTACCATAAATACCATTGTATCTAGGTTAATTCGCGAGTCTTTCTATGTCATTCTAGGACTCATTGTTTCCTTTGTTACATTCAACATTGTGCTACATATCAATCTTCTCGGCGTCTGAATACGCTGTCGTTCGTTTCTTACCTTCAATTTATGGACTTTGATCATTAGATAGAATGCTCGACTCGTTAGAAACGATGTATAGCAATCTAAACTAGGTGCACGGTGAAAAATATCTTGTCAATCCTAACGATGCATGATAAAAGCTAATCTGATAGTCGCTGTAATTTATTTGCAAATACAACAAAATAAAAATAATGTTGATGGTGTTTGAAAACAGTATTTGAAGAAAGTAAAACACAAATGAAAATTAATTAAAAGCACTTTTAGTTGCCCAGCTCGATGGTAAATGTTAAGAAATGGGCTACTATTGTGTCAGTTGCATAGGTGATTGACCGGTTCGCGTATATCTTCTAGAAATATTAGTGATTCGCAGACGCTCCACACTTAAGCAATATTTGTGTAGAAAACATACCATCCCTCGGATAGGATGTAAAACTGTTATGCAGGTCCCTTATCTATTATATATTAGTCAAGTAGAAAATCCCCACCTATTGTGAGAGTGCGAGCTTCACAAAAGTTCCAGATTGAGGTTAGCTCGCCTCCTAGAGTCGATAAAAGCGATTTTATGTCACAGGTGTTTTATCAGGTACAGCAGAGGTGTACAGTAACTCTAGTAGCAATAGAATAATTTGTCTCGCCCATATTGACTTCACCACAAATGAGAAGTATTACGATATAAACACTTTTTGTACTTAACGAAATGAGCCTTTGACAGGTCTTATAAATTGAGATTTTTATAGAATAGAAACGAGATACGATCTGTGACATTTTGTACGAATTGAAGATGAGCTATGACGCATAAAATAAGTTTTGTGTGGTTCAAAGGTGAGATACCTATTAGAGTAAATATACTTTTCAATGAGCTGTTTGATATTTCTCTCAAAAAAATTATTTGAAATGAGGAATTATTCAATAACAGGATTTTGTGCAAAGATACATAGAGACGAAATGGAGTACAATCAGGTACGATGATGAATCGAAATGCCTGCGAAAGAATGAGAACCGTTTTTTTTAAAACCATTGTTCCATAGTAAATCGTATCTTCGGATGTAAATAATTTAGATGATGTAGAAAAGGTTATGTTTCAAAGACTATGTTATCTAGTCGTAAATATAAGAAATATTTGAGTTTAAGAAATAATGTAAGAACTGGCATTTTTAAATGGCATAATGAATGCGACTGCTTATCAAAACCTGTCAAAGGATTACCTGATACCATTTTTAATACTTACTGATGATGATGGTGCAATATTTCAATAGGATAATACATCTATTCATTAAGCAAGGTCCAGAAAAGCTGATTTCAGCAGTATGAAATCGACTTTATGCCATGGCCAGCATTAAATTTTAACCCTATAGAAAATCTATGGGGGATTATGGCAAGAGCAGTATACAATCCAACAACGCTTTCAGTTGAAAATGTTGATGAACTGAAGCGTCGAATTGTATCTGCCTGGGACGAAATTCCAGAGGCAACTTTAAACAATTTAATAAATAGTATGAACTTTGTTATTCACCAATACATGAGATCCTAAAAATTCGTAATATAAAACACTGATTTCACATAATATACCGAGAATTTCACTCCAATATATCCATAAAATTATTTTCAGTTTTGAATTTTACTCATGATGTAGTCCAAATTAAGGCCTAGTCTATATTTTTTCACAGCACTGTATTTTGGACTTTTAGTTAACTAAATTTTAAATGGAAGAAATACCATGTGCGTAATGTTCATTTATATAGAAGCTACATATCCATCCAGGATTGTGTAACGCGGATACTTCAAGGACACGTGACCTAAACATCTGGTCATACACCACAACACAAAGGAATTTTCTATGTGGGTGAGTGGTGGTAATAATACGGCCCGTTTTGGCCGACATGAGCAATTTAAAAGTATAATTTCCATTCCAGCCCAAATCACATGTATGCCGGCTTTACGTCAACGACAATTATATATTATAATAGGGGTCACAGGCAAATGCAATGCAAACTAATGCGCCACGAGTCGCGATTTGAATAACTCTTTTAGTGGCAAAGTCGAAAATTAGCGACCTTTACATAACAATGATTCTAACCGAATTCCCATTGTCACATAAACAATTGTCAGGGGCTATTTTTAGGTTTTAATATTTATAATAAAAAGGTTACCAGTTCGAATGAACTTTCCATATTTATTACAAAGTAATGTGTATGTTTTGCTTTTCCGCGCTCCACTATACGCGGAAAAGTAATGTAATCATGTAAAAAAATTTTTTTTCTAGGGTCTATTTTTCGTTTTTCGGCCTAAAAATAACAAAAATGGTTTTTTAAATCATTTTGTGTGTATGTATGTCGTTGTCGACATTTATTCTTGTTAGCAGGATAACTCAACTAAATCGTGTCGGATCGATCGAGTTTTGACTGATTCTGATCGGGGACGTCTCCCAGACGGCACCTATTGATTTTGAGGTGGATAGGACACACCTCACCCTGTCCATGGGTCATGAGAAATCCTGATGGTGCACTATTTGAGAAATTTTTTTTCTTAACACGATAACTCAACTAAATCGTGTCGGATCAATCGAGTTTTGACTGATTCTGATCGGGGACGTTTCCCAGACGACACCCATTGATTTTGAGGTGGATAGAACACACTACCATGTTCATGGGTCATGAGAAAGCACAATGGTGGACTATTTGAGAAATTGTTTTTGTTAACACGATCACTCAATTAAATCGTGTCGGATCAATCGGGGTTTGACTGATTCTGATTGGAGACGTCTCCCAGATGACACTTATTCATTTTGAGGTGGATAGGATACACTCTACCATGTTCATGGGTCATGAGAAAGCACGATGGTAGACTATTTGAGAAGAATTGAATAAAGTAAAACTATCGCATAAAACACATATTCTGCAATTATGTGTTGTTTTTTTTTTTTCGGCCACTCAATTTCGAGATAGAGCTGTTCTATGTGCGGAAAAGTCCGTTTTAAGGTTTTAAAACTGTTTATTTATTTAAGGTAGTTTCTCTGGATACCTACTTTTCTATAGAATTTCATCAAATCTCGGGTACACATAAAGAATAAACTGCCCGAAAGAAATTGCTTAAATGAAAAGCTTTTATATGTACAATAAAGGAGATATTTACCATCAAAGTTGGAACTTCTTGCATGGTTTGAGTGTTACACATTTTACATCGTTACTTGAAAACTTTTCTATACATTTTTTCCAAAAACAATTCGTCTATACATTAGTTTATTACGAATATTTTGAATTAAAAAATTGGCTGTTGTCCAATTTGTTGAAGAGATAAACATTTTTAAAATATGCCAGTTTAATCTTTGCTCGGTAAGTCGAGAACATGTCAATTAGCGTTTAGCAACGCACCGGCATGCTTTTTACCAGTCGCCACTTGTTATTATTACTGCACATTCGTCACAAACAATATCAAAAATTGAATTTAATCCTAAACGACTTCTTTTTTATTTTTTCAAGTGAAAGAATGTTTTTACATTCACAACATTTTATATTTTTGCCAAGCTCGCTCAATTCAACAATACGTCGTCCAATGCTTAGGTTAGTTACTGTGTTTACTTTTCGCAAGATTCATTTTTGCAATACAATTTAAACGTTTCTGTATTACTTTCCGCTTTGGAAATTTTCCTTTATTGTCTACGTTCCGAAAAAGTTTAAAAGTTAGGTTAAGTATAAGACAGAACGCAACGTTGCCATGTCTTTAATTTCAACGAATAAATATGTAATTGTGCGTATACGTATACATGCAGTGTCTGGGTAGAGTACAGTCTCTGGACAAAAATAATGAACACTAGACTACTGATATTCCATATATTTGTTTACATACATACCTGCGCATTTATTTTTATACCCGACGGTACCGAAGAAACTACCTTAACAATAATTATTATCTTCAACTTTTATTTGGAGAAACAATTTTCCAGTATAAAGAAGGTACTGGCATCCAATATTTACATCATTTTCTACATCAACTTTATATAGATGGTGAAAGTCAGGTGGATAAGCGAAATACAATATTGAAAATAGCTGATCAACAACTGCATGAAGAAACTATGCTCAATATTACCATAGCAATGTGGAGCACTATGTAAAACACGAAAGTAATAGAGCAAAAGTGTAGAGAAAAGAGGTGATACACAGATAACACTGTAATTTGAATATACAGTTTTTAAGTGCATAAGTTTTGGCAAATTGTACGATATAATTTGATGTACCTAGTATAGTAGAATTATTTTATGAAGACCAAATCGGCAATAAATCGTGCGACAAAGACAGATGCATGTCTGACTTTCTTCCATGCCAATCCAATCTGAAGAGACACAGGCCTGCCTATAAATCATTTGCGCGCGCCGTTTGTAATGGTATTACTGAATCAAATATACAAGTCTTACCTCTTGTCCTGCTCCTCCCTATGAGTATAAACAAGGATAGTTTCTAAAAGAGTGGCGAACGTACTGCACTGCAGACCTGACCTAAGTATAACTTTCGAAACACTCAATATTTACTGTCTTTGCCTGATTTATGCAAGTTTAAAAATACGTACGTGTCAGTGCACTTCAGTAGTTTTAAAGGTGACCTAAGTAAAATTCTTTTACTGCATTCGCGTGGGATAAGGTAAGCTATACATTGCTCTTTGTCGCACGGTTTATTGCCGACTTGCTCTTCATAAAATACTTCTACTATATAATTATGTAGATAATACATATGTGATAGGACTGATAGGTATCTTAAATCATGTATTGATATATTTTTAATAGTACATAGTATAAAAGTAGTATACGTATTTCTATTCTCATTTTTACTGTGTATTTATTATCATAATAATTAAATGTTCGTGAACCGGATTTTTAAAAAGCAGACAAAAACACTTTAACAGACGTTAACACTTTAGAAACACAAACTTTTTCAGTCTAAAGGAAGAAATGTTGTAGCTTCCACACTAAAAACTCGAATCCCTTTTACAACTCTAACAGAGACTATGTCTAGCATTAATTTTATCAGAGGGAGATCCCTATAAATTAGCTTATCTCTAATGGTAAAATAAACGATGTTGAATAAATAATATATACACAGACTTATTTATCAGTCATTAATAGTAAATTCCATAACTTAATAAATATTGATTTCTGTATATTGGGATTATCTATTTTCAAATAAATATATTCTGTATTAGCAGTCGGGAACTATAATTACTAATTACTGCCTCATATAACTATAAATAATAAAAATTAAATGTACCTCAATCTCAATGACTGGCTATTTTCGAAATATCGACAAAATCGTTTTGTGAGTTTGACGTATGTTTAAGGTAAGTCCCGAATCTTCAAGCAGGGTAAGTTCTTTCTTATCAATGTATTTTAAGAGATATTTCATATATTTTTAAATTAAAATATTTATATTTCTCCACATCAATGCCTATTTGTTATGCATGTGCTGTCTGTTGTGAAAATATTTATGTTATTATTAATAGTAATGAAATTATCACATTGCAATACATTTTTTAATAACTGAAAAATTACAAGGTCCTTCTTTTTCAAATAATTAGATACATATGAAGGAATATCCATTTAATAACTCATTAAACTCTGAAGACATTTTACAAGTTTGTTTTAGAGAAATTAATTTGTAACTATGTTTGCAAATTAGTGATTACGGTTTTTTATATTAGATATCATTAAATATGTAAAAAATTATAAACCTAACATTATTTCATAAAACTTCACTACTCTATGCCAAACAGTTCAAGTAGTAGATACATCAAGAAATAGTCAATTGGGACGTTTAGTTCGTTTAATAGAAACCAAACAAAATTAATCCATAATTAGTTCACTATATTAATCATTAATTTTTTACTTTTGTTGTGTTTTTTATCAATATTTAAATGTTACTTAATTACATAATTTTTGTTATTAAATATCCCTACCATTTATAATAGTTCTTGGTCATTTTGATAAGTTTTAACCCTTTTACGAAGATTTTTTAGAAATTGGTTACACACTACCAAGGGCATTCTTCAATATATCACTTTTCCGCACTCAACTATACTAGAGCGGAAAAGTAATGTAATCGTGTAAAGAAAAATGAAAAAAAAAATTTTCTAGCATTTATTTTTCTTTTTCGGCCTAAAAATTAAAAAAAAATTGGTTTTTAAAAACTTTGTCTGTGTGTGTCGTTGTCGTCGCCATTTTAAACATTTCTTGTCAGCACGATAACTCAACTAAATCGTGTCGGATCGATCGGGTTTTGACTGATTCTGATCGGGGACGTCTCCCAGACGACACATATTGATTTTGAGGTGAATAGAACACACTCTACCATATTCATGGGTCATGAGAAAGCACAATGGCGGACTATTTGAGAATCGATCGCGCTTCGACTGATTCTGATTAGGGACATCTACCAGACGACATCTATTGATTTTGAGGTAGACCCTGTCCATGGGTCATGAGAAAGCACGATGGGGGACTATTTTAAAAAAGTAAAACTGTCGCATAAAACACATATTCTGCATTTATGTGTTGGTTTATTTTTTCTCGGCCATTCAATTTCAAGATAGAGATGTTCTACGTGCGGAAAGTCAGTTTCAAGGTTTTAAAAGTGTTTGTTTCAGTGCTTGGTCTAGCACCCATAAGGATTATAAGATTCATTTTATATTTCGACGATTCAAACGGTTCAATTCAATTGAATAATTCAAAATGCTATTAAAATTGACTCAATGTAAACTAACTTAAAACGAATTAAGTGCTATAGTAACTAGAGGAATTTACAAGAATATAAAGGCGCTTACTAAAGAAATTCACATAAACTTGCAAACAAATTGAAATAAATTTACAACTGTTTCCGCTTAAACGAATTGGGCGGGAATTGTAAATAAAGTAACTGCATCAATTTAAAAGTCTTTAACGAAATTGGAGAAACTTTAAACACAAATGGTATGCTTATGAAATTTGAAAAGATGCCAACGCCCGATCGATAAACAAAACAAACTAATCCCTAGCTTAAAAACTTTGTATTTTATCGTAATCCATCGAGGAATCCAAAGCGCTTAACATGTTGGTTGCATATTTGGTTGTCGTATAGGTATGTTAGGTGAGATTTACGACGTGATCAGAATAATGCGTTTGGCCGTTTGTGATAAGCTGATATGAATAAGTAAGCCTTACAACAATACAGTGTACACCGGTATGATGGCAACGTTCTATAAAGGAAATTACTGATATTTGGATTTGTTCATGTATTGTATAGTTTATTTCATCGCTATTTGCTAAATAAAAAATCTCAAAACATACCGGGGCTTGTTTTTATGGCTAGGCTCAGGTAGACTCTTCCGTTTATCGGCAAGATACGAGAGTTTTTTATTTGGCAAATAGCGATGAAATGAATAGTACAAATGTTGTAATTTGTTTAATTCATGTAAGTCGTATTTTTCTATTAGCATAAAAATAGTCATTCTGTCTAAAGCTGAGTTAAAAATATATATACAGGGTGTTAGATAGATGGTTTACCAAATGTGAAAGGTGAAAGGTGAATAGGTCAGTAGAAGTTGTTTAACCCTAATGGCCTCTATCTCACGGTTTTTCAGATTTTATTTTTTTATTGTTTTTTTAAATATCAGACTTTTAGCATATTGTATAACAAATTTTGTTATGGTTGTACCAGCTCAAAATAATTTTATTATTTTCTGCAATTATCCTTATTCTAACAAAATCATATGGGATGCTGGAAAGAAGAGGAATAGAAAAACAAAATTATTATGAGCTAACAGAGTCCTCAGAATTGGTAGACTCTTAAAGTTCAACGCTTAAAGTTCAACATTGCAAACAAAAAACGAAAAGCGATCAAGTTGTTTCAAAATTCAAAAACATCTCTCTTTTATGCCATTTTACCACGTTTTTATTGACTCGCTTTCTTGTCTGTCTGTCTGTTCGGTACAAATTTTACAATTGATTTTAAAGTAACTTCTCGATGAGCTAGAGACGTGAAACTTTAAACATAGCTCGGAACTGGACGACAATGCAATATTAACTCACTTTCTTACCCGATTATTAAGCTCACGCTATATGTCCGTCTGTCTGCTGGCATCAGTTTGTTTTAATATTGAAATAAAAATCTTATATCCACATCATATAAAATTAATTAATTTTGCTTGCTTCCTTATTTTATTTTTCAGGAAATTAAAAATTAAACAACTTGATACATATATCTACATATTATTAGTAGGTAGGTAAGTGAATATTTTATTTCACATACGATCAGGTGGAAATAAACTAAAATAATCCTGAGATTTACCACATGTCTGTTATAATCTCATCAAAATGTTTAAAATCGATAGAAAATGTTCACACACACACAAGACCAAAAAGCAGAAAATAATGATTTGAATAAAAATAAATTAAATACCACATTTTTAAAACGGACTAAAAAGTATTAAATAATTTCTCCTAACCCCATACAGATTCCAAACCCCAACTACCTTCCCGATGAGCTATCGGGAAGGTAGTTTAAAATTAATTGCAAAATTTGTATTGAATAGATAGACAGACAGACAGACAAGAAAACTAGTTAAGAAGAACGTTGTGATTATGCATTAATTTCATGACTGTGTATCGAATATTTCAAAAAAGTAATTGTAGATGATTAGAATATATATAGAGATACGAGTATTTCAATTGTTATGAAACTATAATACTTTCATGGTATTACTTAATAAATTCATTAATCAAACAATGAATTTGTCACCACTGCATTATAGAGATATTTATATTACCGTCAATATTATCATACATTATAATTATTTACTGGAGATAACACATACCTTCCGCCAGCTGCCTCATTCTCTGGTATTTTGTCACTTTATTAAATTATTCGAATAATAAATCCAAGACTGGGTCTTGTTTAATAATCTACCAGTATCTTTTTCTGTGTTATCTCCATATTATGTCATTATAATATCGGTAATATAATTAAGTATCAACCGCCGCTATTAAATTACAGAGTATCTAAAAAATAGAACATGAATAAGGCATGTAATATAATAAATAGATATGTATCTACAATATGTCCCAAATGTATAAAATAATAATTCATTCTACAATCGCATTTTATTTGACAAAATATTATACGTATTATTAAAGTTTCTTTTTCTATATAGTTCAAAAGTCCAAAAATTAATGTATAAATTCGATAAAATTTACCTAGTTATTGAAAATTAGAATTTAAAAGAAATTCAGTTTATTCTAATAATTTTTTAACAAAATTACTTAATAAAAATTAATAATTTGAATACTAATACTGCCCAACATTAAATGTGAAGGAAGCATTTATTATATTTGAATAATTTTGTTATAACCCTTTTTTTCCTGTAGAAATCAAAACTTCACAAGTTCAAAAAAATCTCAAGAAAAACTAATAATTCGAATGCCAATACTGTCCAATTAACTGTGAGGGAAGGATTTTATTATATTTGAATAACTTTGTTATAACGCTTTTTTCCTATATAAATTAAAACTTCACAGGTTCAAAAAAACCTCAAGAAAAATTAATAATACGAATGCTAATACTGCCCAACATTAAATGTGAAGGAAGTATTTTATTATATTTCAATAACTTTGTTATAACGCTTTTTTCCTGTAGTCAGAACTTCACAGGCTCAAAAAAAATCTTATATAACCAATCCCTTATTTTAATTTACTATACGTAAAAAATTATCTTTTTCCGATAGTACTTCTTTCAAATGGCGCAATAAAAATTTATTTTTTCATTAAAAAAAAATCTCTAACGTCATACCTTTTAAAAAACGGCTCGAAATAATTATAGGGTGTCATTTTAAACACATCTTTTGACATGTCCGAGTTATACGTTACTTTTCGGACTCACTGTATATTCATTTTTAGTAAAAGCGTCCAAAAACAGTCGTCACCCTAAAGTTACAAGGTTGTATGTGGCATTTTTTTCATTTTCCGACTTATTGGTGTAATTATTGATGTAACAAGGTTACTGTATGTATTGCTGGACTCGTTTTGCTACCAAAAAATTGATGACAGCATTTTAGCGTTTAGTTTTAGCAACAAGGTTGTATGTATGAACATGCAACTTTCTAACACTATTGTTATAATTGTCACATACGCTGTTAGTTTGTTTTATGCCCATATTTAAGTAAAAAAATGAGTGATTCTGAAGATTTTAATGAGGATTCGATGTTTTGGAATGAATACGATTCGGACAGGACAAAGAATATGTCCCAGAATAAGTGCCATTTGTAAAATTATAGTGCCATTTATAAAATTTTGTCGCAAGTTGTAAAAGATCATCCAGAACTTAGAACATTGACATTTTGGAGTGATAGCTGTGTGCCACAAAACCGCAATAGCATTATAACTTTGGCTATCAGTCGGTTTCTTAAGGAACGTGATACTCTTGAGAAAATATACATGAAGTTTTGCGTACCTGGATATTCAGCAATTCAGGAGGTAGATGCGGTATATAGTTGCATTGAGAGGGTTCTGCGAATAGCTGAACACTATTCCCCTATATCATTAATGAGAACCTTAAAAAGTATAAGAGGGTGTAACGCGTACAAGGTTAAGTATACAAATGCAAACAAAGATTTCAAACACTTTCAGGATGCCTCTAAGAGCTTTAATTATAGTAATATTCCGTTTTCTAGGGTAGTATCTCTGGAAAGATCCAAAAATATGTATGAAATAAAGTATAAAGCCTCGTTCCCCTCAAAAAGTTTCCATATCGCAAATATAAGACAACAGAAACTAAGAAAATTACCAAGTGACAAGCCCTATGAACTAAGAGAATGCAAGAAAAGAACCTCTTTATCCCAGCAAAAAATGAAAGCGCTAAAGTCCATGTTTCCATGGATGCCTAAAGTTGATAGGGAGTTTTATGAATCCGTACTTCCAGACATCGCATAAAATAGCACTGAGAAAAATCGAATAGTACTACAGAAACTAAATTAGTATGTTTTTAATTCGTTAATAATTATTTTGAATTCCACGCTGTATTTCGTGTTTTTATTACAAAATATAGAATAAGTATTTCTTAGTTTTGTGAAACAAAGTTGTATATTTCAAAATTGAGAATAAAATTTTTTGTCAAAAGTACAGTTATGTTTTTTGAAAAAATGTAAAATTTTTCAAAATATCATTAAAAAGACTAATTTCTTGATATATTAACTATAATTCAATATAAGTTCAATGTTTATCGATATAAGACTTGTACATTTCTAATTTTTATGCGTGTTAAAATGCAACTAGCACATTCTTTAAAACGTTTTTTATCGAGAAGTAGAAATAGTAACATAGAACCCTGTAATATTAGAACGACGAGATGACGAGTACTGAAATTTAAAGTACTTAATCGTATCTTCATAACGAGGCATTGGAACCACCTTCATATTTTAGAAGTTAGTTTATTAGAACATAGAAAAAATTGGAGGCAGTAAAACAATAATGTGGAAAAATACAAGAAAGAGGTTTTTCTCATGAATGCCCAAACTATTTTAGTAATATTTATAAAAAAAATAGGAATCCATATTTTTTTGTTAAAGTAGATATGTCCAATTGAATTGTTACAGATTCTCTATTTTTAAAATTTTAAAATCCAATTGATCATAAGATATTTTATAAAAATAAAAAAAGATATGTTATTTATCTCTTGATTATATTAAAAAAAAAATCGTTTAATAATTCGTTGCAAATCGTTTTCTCCATAGATTTTTCAAAAAAAAAAAAAAAGCTCTATTACACCACTAGAGATGTAATAGAGTTCATTGCACAATTCAGTGTGGTTCTAAAAGGTTACAAAAAAAAAGGTAACAATTCATTTAAACTGAAAACAATATAACAATTATTTGTAATTATAAATGTATATTACTGCAATATTTTTTATGGGTTTATGGGTTAATCTGATAAATTTATAGGTTCTTTATTTGCCTAAATTGTCGTTTATTTCCTTTTCCATGACAATTCAAAATCCATATTTGGCCAACTATTATTTGAAGTGATCTTTAAGAGGCAATTAAAATAATTCACGCAAAATATTACAGAATCATTTAACGAAAAAGTGATTGGAGATAAAGGTGAAGGTAAGGAAGTAAAGGTGGCAAAGGAATTCTGTTTGAATATAGAAATACTAACGAGGCAAACATTTTATCTGAAAATGATTAATATTTATACGACTAGCATATTCATCATAAGTCATTTACAAAACACGAAAAACACGTTTATTGCATTTGTGTTCGTTACATTATTATTAAAGCTGATTGATATTTTTTTTTTTAAAGCAACGGTGTTCTAAAAATTATAAATATAATTTTTAGAACACCAGTGCATAATAAAGTGGTCCAATATGTAAAAAATGTAAAAGGTAAGCAGTGTGACATTTCTTTTATCAAACACTTCTTTGAAAATATCGCTATTATGGAGATAATTTTAGAGATTTTTTATCATGAATTTGTTATGAATCTCTCGTACAATTTTTCTGTAAACATGTGATATAAAAGCATAATTAATCAACACAAATGTATTTACAATCTTTTATATTTTAATAGAGGTTGATATAATGATACCCCGAGTAATCTTATTTATTGTATGGATACGAAAATCTATATTAATTATATTTTTGATTATTTTATTATGATACTTATGGTTTTGGTAGCTTATTATAATAAAATAATTCTCAATATTTTTTGTCTTGTTAGGGTAATATGAAAAAGGAACATTCTAAAAGAAAATATTTTGTTCTACTTTATACATGTTTTAGTCTATGCCTTAAAACATAGTTTTATTCTGTCCGTTTTGATCACTTTTAATTGTGATGGTATCTACCCCTTTGTGAACTGAGCAACGCCGTTAGTGTTAGTCATAGTAATTCATAGGGAGAAGGGGGCCGTTTAAGTGGCCAGCCAAATTGCCAGATTTAACACCTCTGGATTACTTTTGTAGGGATACTTAAAAAGCAAAGTATAGGGTTACTAGACCGGAAAATTTAGAAGATTTAAAAGCAATAATTCGTCACGAAATACAACGTATACCTCCTGAGGTTATCAACAATGTTCAAAAAGAATTTATTAGTTACCTTGGCTACGCCAGGCAGCCAACGGTGCACATGAATATTTAAATGTGAAATGTGAATAATTAATTTAGTTGATTTTTTAAATAATCAATAATATTAAATTTAGAATTATTATGGTACCTATTGTATGTAAAAAATTTGCTCTTTCACATTCTGTAATAAAAAAGGGAGTTGCCATTGAAAATAATATCGATTGCGTCATGCCTCCTACATTAATCACCCTGTATGTATTAGTTATAGTTTAAAAAATATGCAATTAAAAATAAAATTTGACGGGTCCGACAGATTTTTCCAAAATTTATTCCTTGAATTTTTAATGAGTTATTCATTATTTTATGAAAGCAATATGATGTATAGTAATTTATAAAATATGTCATATTTTAAATATAAATATTGGTGGTCAATCACTCGCTATTAGATTAGATCATAAATATAACATAATATAGAGAATAAATGGAAACAGTTTCTGAGAACTTATTACAAAACTCATCTCATTTTAGGAAAAAAAATATTAAAAAAAAATTATAAGGTGAAGCAAGGCATTGTAGTCATTTATGATTTTCTAGATATTTCTAGAGGTTTATGGAAATAACTACTAAAATATATAATTTTCGATATTTCTCTTGACTAGGGTTTGCGGAATGGAATGGTCAGGTTCTGAGTCAGTATTTCCAACAATCTAAATCCCAGAGGCCTAGGTAATTACTGATCTGAAATTAGATTTAGCATACTCACTTGCCGAATAGCGGATGCCAGAGATGTTTGTGTGCGTCCTGCATTTCCTCTATGCTCGCCGTCGTACTTCCCACTTCGGGAACGTCGTCGTGGTGTTTCAATAACTTCGGCGTGTTCACCGGATCGATAAGATGCTGTTTAACCTTGAGTTTGCTGCCCGGCGTCGTTGAACCGGAGAGATCAATAGGCTGGCTCGTCTGTTGCCTACAAAAATCGCCGGAAAATTTTTCTTTCGGCTGCTCGTGATGGAGGGCCGATTTGTGGGTCGAATGCGAGGCGCTACCGAACGATTTGCAGCCGGGTTTAGACTTGTGCAACGCGCCCGACACATCCTTCCGTTGATTGTTCGTGCTCTGTTGGTACAGCGGATGCTCCTGGCTGTTTATGTTTAGGCTCTGCAGATATTGGTGTTTCTCTTGCTCCGATAGTTGCGAGTAGATGTTGTTGAAGTTGTGACTGCTGTCCAATTTCTGCTGGTGTTGATACTGATTCAACTGTTTAGGCGCGTACCCATGGCCTATCTGTTTTTGCTGACTCATCATATTCTTCTGATGGGACATGGGGTTGTACTGTGGTACTTGTAGGTTGGCCTTGGAGTTAGCTGCGTTCTGATAAGCGTTTGACATATTTAGGTTCATGTACGGATTCTGATACGACGAATGACTATTAGACGTGGGTGGATAGAAATGATTGGAATAGCTTTGTGACTTATTGGGCATATGCAGCCTTTGGTTGTGGCTTGGGACTTGCGGTTTCTTGTTCGCCTGGGAAACGTTGATTTTTTCGAGGTACTCTCTGAAAGAAGCCTTGGGATTGAAGTTATCAAATGTATTCTTGTTTCTCAACATGCTGGCTTGTAGCATAGCTTCTTGCCACATATTCATCTCGGCAGCACTCCCATAATTCATGGGCGGTTGAATTGGAAACCCAGCCGGAGAAGGAAATCGATTTCCAAACATGTGCGGCAACTCCGGCATTTGCCCGGGATAGAAGGGAAAATATTGTAAGGAACTAGCCAGCATCTTCATAATATCCGAGTTATTGCCCATAGACATGGCTTCCAGATGGTTTAAGTAAGGCAACCACAACATTTGGCTGAAAGCGGCTTGAGTCGCTGCGTCTATATCACTCGCTAGTTCATTGAAAGTTTTGCCGGAAGTCTCAGCGGAAGGGCCAGTTTTAGGAGTTGTTTCAATAGTTCTCTTTTTCGTAAACGTATTAGGCGATTCTCGCGTCACTTCACCGGCAGGCTTGTCGTTTCTCTTTGCAACTCTCTCTGGAATTTTATCGATGTTCAATTTGTCGTTCTGATCCATGAACTGTGACGCCTTGTTAGAAAGTATCGATTCTAAATGATGGATATTCAAAACTAACATATTGGGGTCCTGCATGATGTGCGGAAACGCTAAGGCTTCTGGTAGTCGCAGTTCGGGACGCTCCTTCAACAGTTTTGGTATTTCTGTCCCTGGACGAGTCAAAATAAGACTGAATTTTTCCTTCGGTACCAACATCGGGTCTGGAACATTTATATTTTGGTCAGCGAGGAGCTGCTTTAGCTGGAGCAGCGGATCAGGTTCCGAGTCACTTTTTAACAGTTCCAGTAACCTCGGAGTTTCTGCAACCATATTCTTCTCGACAGTTTTAGTCTCCGAGTCGGGCTTCTGAATATCAGCATCTAAGAGATTCTTTAGCGTGATATCGATGGATTTAAACTTTTTCGCTGGCGGTTCCGAATCCGCAGACGCGTTATTGATTTCCTCCGAACAAGTAACTGTGGGACTGGCCGATTTGCGACACTTTCCCAAATCCAGCGGCTCCTTTTGCCGTATTATTGTTACTTCCGAATTAAGGGCTATTTTTTTAGAACTGTTAGATAGCAGCGATTCCAAAAATATCGACTTTGTTTTACTGTTCGACGTAGCCGTGGTGGAGACAATGTCTGGTGACTGGGGGACCGCGGGTATTCCACTGGGTTGCGGTGACTGTATTGCTTCAGAATTTTGAGATGGAGGGCGAGGCGTGGATGTTCTACTCGTAGATATTTTCGGTATACTTAGATCCGTAGGCTCTTCATTCTCATCACAGGCGTTATCACTAGCTATATCTAAATTCGTTTTCAAGGACAAATCTGTAGGTTCCTCGTCGTCCAGCGTCGAGGATTCCACCAAGTTAATTATTTCCGGTTTCTCTGACACCTCCTCTTGATTTGTGTCCTCAGGTTTAGATTCTTGGACTTTAAGTTCTTCAGTTTCCTCAAAGTAACCCTCGAATTCAGGTACTGATTTTAAATTGTCATCACTACTATAACTATCAATGTTTTTAGTATCTTCTTCTTCTTCGGTTTTAGCAGCGAAACTGGTGTCGCAGTTGTTGACTTCCGCGCTTTCCGGACTTCTCAAGGACTGTTCTAACCTAGAAAGTATGTCGTCCATTGCTAAATTGTTGTCGTCGTCTTCGTTATAGTCACACTCTTCGGATTTCTGTTCGCCACCGTCGAAAGTTTCATTAATTTCCAAATTATTCTCTTCCGTTTCGATGAGCTGATTCAGCTGTTCCAGATTTTTTATAAATTCCTTATGGTCGACGTCTTCGTCAACATCATCATTAAAGCTTTTGTCGTATGCAACGTTCGATTCCTCGTTCAATTCGTGGTCCGGGTGGGTTGGAGTTTTGTTCCATTCACCTGATTGTATTTGTTGGTTAAATTCCAGTTCCGCCACGGCGAGTAAATTATCAAGCGGGCTGACGTCACAAATTTGGTCGGCACTGCACTTAATCGACGGAGTTTGCGCGGTCTCGGTTACGGCACTGTTTACATTTGTAGTGTCTCGTTGAGGAGAACGTTCCGGGCTTGTCGACCTCTTTACTTTTATGGTATGGGACGGCAGAAGTGATTCTACATTAACGTTGTCGGTGGACATCCATGGAGGCGATGACTGCATCTGTACTTCGGTGTCCTGCTCCTCCTGCTCGGGTTCCGCTTCCTGGTCGTTCTCATCTTGGCCTATATCGGAATCTACTTGCACTCCGGTAGACCGCCGGCGCACTTTGCTCTTGCGAGACTTTCTATTCCTGTGATGGTGGTGGTGGTGTTGCTGTTGGGGCGATGGCGAAATTTGTTGTTGTTGTTGTTGTTGTTGGTCCCTGTTAGCCGCCTCCTTCAGGCTGGGCACGAGGGTCTCCGTGCGCGGTATAGCACGCCAACCCTGCGCTGTCTTCGTAAGAAGGATGCGGTTTCGTTTGTCGTAATCCTCGCATTTCACGTCCACGATGCGTGTGTCTTCCTGCCGTATCCACACGAATATTGGATTGACGCGCGGGTTCGCGGGCCTCTCCGGAGAGGAACTGGGAGTTGAAGTTTCCCGGGATTTGGAATGTTTACTATCGGAACGAGTTCTGGCGGGTTTGCGATGTCCGCGTCGTCTGTCTGATTTACGGTGTCGCTCGGACCTTGCTTTCCGGGACTGCGGTGCTTGTGGGGCGGCGCTGCAACCACGTGACCCTGCGCTATCGATCAGGTCGACGGCGGGTTGGTTTCCCGTCCGCCGCCGAGAGCGCTGCTCGCCCATAACCTCCGAACGGATCGCACAAGGGGCGCACTCCCGGGCCCCGTCGCCGCTTAAATTGTTGTTGCAGGGGGGGCTCTTACGAAGGGCCGCGATTGGAATTAGATCCGGAACGGGGGGCAGAAGCCCGCTGCTCATTGCATTCACCCGCTCTCGCACATTCCCGTGCTACTTTCACCGTTAAAATCCGCACCCTCACTGATTAAAATCACCTATGGTTATCACAGATATTCCGTTTCATGCACATCTCGGTTAATCCATACATATCCAGCGTGAAATGTACCTACACAATGAATAAACGTCGCGATCAGCTGTGAAGCGAACGCACTGCGTACGTACGTACTACTTGACTCACTTGCACTCTAACTAAACTCGGCAAGTGCTCTTACAACTGTATGAGAATTTGTCGCGAGAAATGCCGATCGCGGACACGAGCGCGCTCGAAGTCAAGTTGAACGCATCAAACTAGTTAAGGGTTCAGAAATTTGCTTAGAGTTTGTTGGCCCGTGGGCGGTGCCGAGAGATACGGGCCCGCCTAGACCGCGCCTTCGATGCGCGAGCCGCGATGCCACTCTCCAAGGGAACCCAACCACGATTTCCACCTGGCGGCTATAACCGTTACTAGCGCGGAGGAACCGTAACCTTGACTGGAAACTTCGCGGTTGGCCGAAGACTTGAGGGGGTGTAACTAGAATTACGAGACGCTACAAATGCCCTACCTGCATACCAAAGTGCAAGATTACTTTTGGCGAGTGTTTATCAATCTGATACGGAATTAGATACGAGGGAACGCGCCTCGCACGACTATCACGGATTATTGGCGGCGTGTTCTATTGATTTCTTGTCATTAATGAGCTTTATGACGTACCTATTTACGATTACACGCCAGTTTATTTTATCAACTTTATGCGGGCTTTTATTAAATTTCTAATTATATTTAGATAGATTTCTAAATATGTACGATAAAATAGACACCTGTGGTTACACCTATATGCCATTTGTATTTAATTAAGTAATTACATTAATTTTAATCAAAATAAAACACAAGGAAGTAATGATTTATTAAAGATAAGTAAGTATATGTCCTTATTTTTAATATTTTGGTTGCTGACTTAAGGCTCCACTGGTAACTGGTTAGAGACCTTTGGTTAAGTACTTGAACAAATTGATATCAATATAGAAATTAATAGGTATATATTTTTGCATATAGATAAATGATAACCACTAAGTTTCAACGTAGATTTTAGAGGAAAAATAGATTATGGTACATCAGTGCACCCTGCAATCTTTTAAAAATACCTACATGTAGGAAATCTCAAGAGAATGCTGACAAAGAGGAGAAACTATCAAATTCCGTAAGGATAGAAAACAGTAGACTAGCATTTATGATGTAATAATAACACAGGCCTACAAATTTTGACATTTTGCAAGTTGATTTGGATTTGATAAGTGATTAAGTATAAGTGAGTTATTTACGCTGATTTCATATCTACCTTTCGTTTTTCTCCCTCACGTAAGGTTTTTGATCAGCTGAATAACCAGAATAAATTAAAAACTAAAGGAAACATTACATTTTAATCTAAGGCTGTAATGCTAACTAATCATATCATTCTTCGCGTTTTGCATGCCGGTAACCAGCAGTGCGCTTCTCTGTCTGGGCTAACTGTCCACCGCCTTGGTTTTAACGGACTTTATTGATATCCGCGGTGCAGTGAGGGGAAAGGGGAGTACGCGAAAAATGATATGCAATTTAGCTAGCTTTACAGCCTTAATGGACGCTTCGCCACTTATTCTAATAAAATTTATATTTAATAAACATTAAAACACAGTAAAAAACAACAACACAAATAGTTTTGAGTTTCTAATTCTTTTTCTTTGAAAATCTCTCCCTTTTTAACAAAAAACTTCGTTTTGTAGTTTTTTTTTTGTGTAATCATACGTTGGATGTTTTCTTTTCAGCATCCAGCAGTAATCTGCCATCATCGCCACATCCCATCGATCCTGATATTCCATATCCTTTATGTTTTGATGGAACCTTTCACCTTGCTCCTCACTAACAGCACTCAAGATTTTCTGGAAAGTAGTCCATATACTTAAGCATCCAAAAATGAATTTTTTTACTCATATTACAACCAAGTTTCTTAAACTTATCCAGCATTTTATTGACAATTTCCTCATACTGCGGATGTTTATAATTTCCTAAGAAAATTTCTGTTACATTTTTAAAGCACATCCAAGATTCTTTTTCAATTTATATCATTGTTTCTTCAAGCTGTTGGTCCTGCATTAATTTTTTTATTTCTGGTCCTAGGAAAATATCTCCCTTTAATTTGGTTGAGAAAGAGTTGGAAATTTGCCACATAAGTACTTAGTCATATTACATTATTCATTAATCATAATTTAATATCTATAAACTGGCGGCAAAAGAATTTTTTGCGGATCGACCAAATTTCCATAAATATCTAACGTTTTTTAAACCAGGTGTTAAGTGCATAACGAAATATACGAGTATTTGGAGTATTTTTACAACTTCTAGGCATTTTTAAAACAAAATAAAAACACACGACGCGATGTCACGAGTAAACGTACACACATTAAAAACGTACCTACTACAGCGACTATGTAAACACCCGAATAGTATAAAACCGGAATATCCCCACCAGTCAACTCTGTTTCCGTAAATCACCCACACTTTTTCAACGGCATGGTTTCAAATCAATTAACCACAGGGACGCCGCAAAGATTGGGGTAAAATTTAATTTTATAGAACCTCGCCTTTAAAATCTACAAATTATTGTACAATGTACATTTACAAATACTGGTACGTGATGGAAACAAAACAACAGTGTTTCTGTAGTTCATGGTATGACAAAAAGTGAAAAAAAGTCCAATCACAAAAATTGTATTGACCTGTGTAATTATTAATAGAAAGGTTAATTTTATAAGGGCGTAAATAATTTTAAATTCGAGGGGGCTGTAGAAAATAGGATGTGTAAAATACAGTAAAAAAAATGAAAAAACAAAGTTGAAATAAACCCTACACCAAAAGGTGGTGAAGTTTACGTCAAACCGCGTATTTATTTTGCTCCATTACTGAAATGAGAATTCACACCAGCGAATGGCAAAATTCTACCACGGCCTTACCCTATTCATTTCACACCAATCTGGTGTGTTTACACCACGTTTGGTGTTAAATTGGTGTCAAATTCTACACCACATTTCTCAGACAGTGTAATTTGAATGAACCACGTTAATAGTGTTGAATAATTAGTAGGTCTGTCTATCTACGTACATCTTGTCAATAATAGGAACAAATCTCAAAACTGTGATATCGGACCGCTCACGAGATGCGCATTAAAGAGCCTAATCATTACTCTGTCGCATTGAGACCTTTACAGAGTGAATATCGATGAATATATATGTACATAGAGTTCGATCTGGCCGCGTGTAAAGTGCTTCCTTTTCCCTCCGAATGCGGATTCACTCTTTCTTTTACGCATACATAGATAATCTCACACTTTTTCCTATTTTTGACAAGCTGTTTTGGCGTTAGCACGGATAAAAGTGCATTTTGCCTCGACCGGGAATCGAACCCGGCTCTCCAAATTTCCGGTTAGTTGCTCTGACCTCTGAGCTATCGAGGCACACTCATTATCCTTGCTAATGCGCCAGCTTAATGCGTCACTACACTGTATATTTGTTAAATTAGGTTCTTAATTATACTGCCTATAGTTTAGATTTTAATACAATACTTTTATTTCATGAAGGTAATTTACCTTTTGTGGAAAAGTATAAAAGATTCGCATAAGTAAATAATAATAATAATTGTAATTTATTGGATACATAAGTATGTATAGGTCCAAAACTTGACATTGGATCATTGCCGTCCAATGATCGACCCGTCCAACGATGTTTTCGCTGCTTATTTTTGCCATCATTTTGAATAGGGGCTTTCGCTGCTCCTAATTTTTTCATCATCCAATTTTTGCCGTCGCCGTCGTTTTTAATGGACGTTGCTGCTATTGCTGCTGCTGGTGTCATTCTTCTCCAGCATTTGAGATTAATGATTTAGAAAACCCACAAAACATATGCACTGGGTGGGATTTTTTGTGACCAGTAGAAGAAGAACTCTTAAATTAATTTGCTCTCTTTATTACCTATTTGCTAATAACTTTTCTTATGTGTGACATTTATATAGAATACACACCAGTGTAGACAACGCACAAACCAGACTGTACACACACTTTCAATCCTTAGGTCCCAGCAAATTTCACTCTCTAATCTTGCTACAGCTTTACCTACACGTCGACCTTTTCTTTCCGCGAAAAAATCGTAGTAATGCCTTGTTTTCGCTTTTTCTGACAAAAAAAAATTTACAGTCAACATTGACAATTGTTTCAATATCTGTATTATTAATTTTTATTAGTTTTTATACAAATAAAGCTTCTAGTACAATCACACTTATTCTTACTCTACTAGTACTCCACTGTAACAATTTAATTTCTCTAGAGTTTCTTCTATATACTACTGTATCTTCTTTGCTCATCGTTGTCTGTAATTGCGTTTTATATCCCTGTATACACTGAGTATCCAGCATTGGTTGCTGTTCAAATGGCGAACCTTATTACTTAATTGGTGGTATTATATTATAAAATTTAATTCGTCAACAGCCTATAAGTATTGAGTCACGTGGAGGGTATTGTCCGCTAGTAAATGACAATATTAAAATTAACCATTTATAAGTAAACCTGCACGAGACACTATTTTGAAGTAAATCGACGTGAAATTAATTATATTATTTGCTGGTGGTGACGTTTTCCTGATTAATTAGCGACGCAAAATAGATTCTTTTGACGCAAAGTAATATTACTTATTAAATAAAGTTTCTTAGTATTCAAAGAAAATGAATCATCACAATGATTAGTATTTTATGTTAATGAGCCGATGGATTGTATAGAGCGTCCCAAAGTCAGGAATATATAGTTAATATTTTATAAAGGGAATTATTTCGTTAACGGTTCTATGATTCATGTTTGAACATGCCAGTCAGATCAGGACATGGTAATATATATTAAATGAGATTCCACATAATGTCTGCTTTAACTTATCTTATAACATCATAGCCTTATTAACGATTGATTTGAATATTTTAAAATCATAGCCACTTCTGTGAAAGAGTAGAGCGTCCTTACTAAAATAAGTATAGAAAAATCATGCTAAAAGGAGGTAGTCTACAGGGTAAACAGCTTTGGTGGGGTATGATTTGAAAAGAGATTTTTCTACTTACAATTAGTCAATAAAAAAAATTGATATATGAATACCATATACGACTATTCTAGGATTCAGGAAAACCCAACAGGAGAGTGTAGAGCTTGCGCTTCCTTACTTTTCTTCTAAAGTAAGCTGATTACTAAATTGAATTAAATGTTTTACTTTAAAATATTAATGTAAAATATGTATATATATAGGGTCTTTCAATAACAAATTTGTTAGGTTATAGTGGTAACGTTGTTAAAACAACATCCGTTAAAGTTATTGTGAATTGTTCAGTGGTGTATGGAAAATCACCACGGAAGGTTTTAGCGTCCAACAACGTGTGCAAATCATCAAATTTTATTTTCAGAATCAGTGCTCCGTTCGAGAAATGTTCCACGCATTAGGTACGTAATTCTTATCCTCGCCACAGCTGTCCCGCCGAGTCGACTATTAGACGTTTGGTGGCCAAATTTGAGTCAACCGGTTTGATAAATAATCAGCCCATACCAACACCCGTACGTCACCAAAACGAAAGGTCTGCTGAAAACATCATTGCTGTGCGTGAGAGTGTACGGGAAAACCTGAGGCAGTCAATTTCTCGTCGTTCATAAGAGTTTGGCTCATGGCGATTTCAACATAGCTAATTTTGCGTCGGGATTTCGGTCTGCACCCGTATAAAATCTAACTGGTCCAGAAACTTAAGGTAAAAGACCATAGACAGCGCCGTGTGTTCGCTGATTGGGCTCTAGAGTAGTTGGAAGTTGACCCAAATTTGAATTTTTGAATGAATGGATATGTGAACAAATTGCCGGATTTGGGACAATACCACACGAGATACATCAGCACCAAGTGCATCCCGAGAAAGTCACTGCTTGGTGCGGATTTTAGTCTGGGGGAATCATCGAACCGTGCTTCTTCCATAACGAAGCTGGCATTGCCGTGACCGTCAACGTCGACCGCTACAGATCGATGATAAGCAACTTCTTGTGATCTAAACTGAATGATATGGATATCGACGACATGTGGTTCCAACAAGGCGGCGCTACGTGTCACACAGGGCATGTCACGATAGACATTCTGCACGAGTGATTTAAGGGAATGGTTAGCTCGCGTAGCGGTGATCTGAACTGGCCACCGAGATTCCATGCCATTTAACGCCTTTACACTTAGTCTTCCTTTGGGGCTATCGCAGGTCTATGCGAATAAATCGCAAGCAATTGATGCCCTCAAAGTCAACATAACAAACGACATCCAGCAAATTCAGCCAGAAAGCCAGAAATGCTGCAGTCATCAAAAATTGGGCCTCCGGAATATGCGCCACCAAGCAAAGCCGCGGCGGATATTTGAACGACGTTATATTCCATAAAGTATTCTTTCAAATAAAAAAAAATTGAGTGGATATCTCACAGACAACTTGTTTTATTTACGTTTAAAAATCATGTCTTCTTATTGAGAGACCCTATATGTTAAACATTTAGGAAGTAATCTAAAACATAATATATAAAAATCAATATTTGTTTGTTCGTATTTTAGGGTCTGCCATACCGTTCATCCAATTGCGATAAAACTTATTGCTCGCACTTGCGCGAACGTTATAAGCATAGTACAATTAACTTACAGTATTACAGTAGGTAATTAATGAACTTACCACAATTATTTCTTCTGCGGCAGCAACACGCCGAGTAGGTACTAGCTAGCATTCTATAAAAACTCTGTGAAAATAAACAAATGTTTAAGTAAAAGTACGATAAAATAAATATAAACACGAAAAGAAATAACAAAAGTTATATGAAAACAACAAGTGAAAATCCGGTTATTATAATATCTTACGTGATCTAAGAGTTACTGCAAGCTTTTTTTATTAAAAACTGAGAAAATTTGAATAAATTATAAACTTACACAACCCCAGGCTGTAACAGTCCACAATAACTAACAATATTTTAAAACGAAACATACACCGTCTGAAATGTGGTGTTAGAAACACCAATTTCAAACTAAAAAGGGCACAAATAGAGATACGTCAGTTTGATGTGAAATGAATACCGCAAAGCTGTGGTAGAATTTTACCATTCACTTGTGTAAATTTCCATACCAATAATGGGGAAAATCAACACGACGTCTGGTATAAACTTCACCTTTTGGTATAAGCTTTATTTCAATTTTACACCTTTTACTGTCCATATTGTATAGTGAAAGAAAATAAAACCTTCAAAATATAATACATTTTATTATAGGGGACGGACGGGCAAGACGGAGAGGGCGGGCAAAAAGAATATTTGTTCTAGTTCCATATTTCATCGATAGAAATAAATAGAGCCAGTGTCGCTCGACTCCTTACACACATGCACTTACTGTCAGATCTCGTCCGGTAGCATAGGTTACTAGCCACGCGTTTAGTGTAAGGAAATTAGATTTTTTCAAAAAAATTACGATAAAACCACCGTAAGTACCTTGTGTTTATTTTATTATATTCAGAGCAATCCATATTTTGATATTCCTAGTAAAGTTTGATATAAATAGACCTCCAACAAACATATTCATCTTCAGTTTTTGTTTCCCCATTTTTGTGGGATATTAGGTTATGTTACTAAGGTACGAGACGGGCAAAACGAAACCGGGTAAGATGGATAGTATCCGTTTTGCCCTTCTTATGCCATAGTCTGTTAAATAATAATGATCAAAGTGTATGTAAAAGTTTGTATTAACAAATAATAATCTCTATAGCAGATGGTGTATGAGTATAAGAGAAAGACCAACCGAGCCAACTGGTCTGAAGAAAGCTTAGCAAAAGCTATGGAAGAAGCTAAAAAGACGTCCACATTAAAAGCGAGTAAAATATATGGTATACCTTATGCAACGTTATATATCATAGACATATTAAAAGCGATTCCTCAAAAAAGAAATTAGGCCGCTTTGAATCTGTTTTTATGGCGGAAGAAGAGGAAGAGCTTTTGAAATATGTTCAAAAAATGGATTCTTTATTTTATGGCCTCACACGAACAGAATTTCTGCAAGTAGCTGGAGAGTTTGCTAGAAAGAAAGGAAAATCTGAAGTTTTTTCTGGAAATATAGCTGGAAAAGGGTGGTTCAAAAATTTCAAGCTTCGTAACCCATCATTGACATTGAGATCACCGGAACCAACTTCTGTAGCTCGAGTGAAAGGATTTAATCGAGAAGCTGTAAATAGATTTTATTCTTTGTTAGAAGAAGTCATAGAAAAATATAACATTACAGTTGATATGATCTTCACCATGGATGAGACTGGAGTGAGGACTTCATCGACTAAACCACCTAAAGTCCTGTCTACCTATGGGAAAAAACAGGTTGGGATTATTTCAAGCAATGAAAAAGGAGTTTTAACTACAGTAATTTGTTGCTGCAGTGTCACAGGAGTATTCATCCCGCCGTTTTTCATTTTTAAAAGAAAGAGGCTTAATCCACGGCTTTTAGATGGTGCTCCTCCTGGTGCAGAAGCAACCACTACTGATAGTAGATGGGTAAACTCCCAAAAGTTTTTAGACTGGCTGAAAATATTCGTGGGAAAAGTGCGTCCTACTGAAAACTGTAAGGCATTATTGATATTAGACAACCATGAATCGCATAAAAGTTACGAAGCACTTGATTTTGCAACGAAAAACAATGTAATATTTTTATCGATTCCACCTCACACATCTCATAAATTACAACCATTAGATGTTGCAGTCTACGGACCAATAAAAAAATACTTTGAAATCGAAGTTAATACTTTCCAAAAGGAACACCCGGGCAGAATCATCAATCAGTACAACATTGCGAGACTTTTTACATTTAGCGTATTTAAAAGGAGCTGTACCATCTAATGCAATCAGTGGGTTCCGTTCAAGTGGCATACATCCATTCAACAGGCACATTATTCGTGATGAACATTTTGCGCCTTCCGAGGTTTATCAAATTAATGCTGCAAATATTACATCAGAAACAAATGTCACTAGCCGCAATATAAACGATGCTCAAAATTCTACTGTAAATGAAAATGAGCAAAATACAAACGATACCAACATAAATGAAAATGAAAAAAGTACTACCATGAATGAAATTGATAAACAAAATACTTCTGTGAATGAAAATGAGAAAAATACCCCTGTAAAAGAAAATGACCAAAAATCCAGAATGAATGAAAATGAGAAAAATTCCAATATAAATGAGAATGAGAAAATTGCTGACGAGAATGACAATTTAGAAATTACACAACCAGATAATGCATCAGACATGAATGTTTTGCAAGGAATCCGGCCCATACCTGTCGAAGTAAAGAAAAGAAATATACAAAGACGAAAACCAATAAAAATGGCACAAAAACAAAAACAAGATGCTTCAGCAACTAAAAAGAAAATTTCGTTGGACACTGCTTCTAGTTTAATAAAGAAGGCACCAAAACGAAAACAGGTTGTTATAGTAGCTAAAAAGAAATTTCCATTTGAAGTTCCAGGCTCGTCGAACCGCAAAAAGAAAATGACAGATACAAAACAAAACTTAAAAACAAGCATTATGCAACAGAAGTCATATTTTTGCACTGTGTGCAAAGAAGCATACGTTCACCCGCCCTTCGAAGACTGGATACAATGCGAAGTTTGTCGAGAGTGGACTCATGAAGCTTGTTCTACATATCCAGGTCGAGGATCATATTTTTGTGACGATTGCTTTGATTAGTATCCAATATTCATTTTGCCCGACCTATGTATTCATTTTGCCCGCTATGGGCGGGTAAAACGGATAATAGCCCATTTTTATTAAAACATATATGAATCAATGAAGAATTTATTTTTTTAGAATTTTGATCTCAATTATTAATGTACAAATGTGCAAAGATTATAAATACAAAGTTAAGAGGAATTATGATTAAGACATATATTTTTTATTTATTTTTAAAATTAACATATCCTTCTTGCCCGTCCGTCCCCTATGTTTCTTTTTAATATACAAAGTTATGTGTTAATACAAGCCTAACGAAATTCCTGTGATATTTGAAATAGGTAGTACTTTGTATTATGGAGCTTTCCAGTTAAATATTTTGATCTTATCCTGATGTAAATGCTCTTCCAGGTTAATAAGAAGTAATAAATGTGCTTCGTTTATATCTATAATGCCTTTGGATATTTACTAATAATTCTTCTTATAGTTAGGGGATTCAGTGCTTACTGAAAATAAAAATTATAATTTAAATAGTGTTAACGTAGTAGTAACGTAACCAAGAATGTACAAAAATGTAATTATTAAATTCATTATTTAATAATTGGGTACATTCTTGATAAGATTAATGTGTTACTATTAGTAAGTCACAATAAGAATGGCAAATATAAAAGGTCACTTAACAATATACCCAATGAAATTCTTCAGCGAATTTGTCAAAATTATTATAACATATTTTCCAGACATATAATATCTATTGGTTTTAATAAACTTTTAAAGACAATCTATTGAGCATAAGTTGATTATTTAGAAATAATAAAATTTCCTAGCGTTTCGTTAAACAGAAGGAGTAAGGTTTGTCGTTACAATTCGGAAACGCTCGTTTCTTACCGTTGGCGTCACTTGAACAACGCGAATACCATTTAAATTTAATGAAACATGCGTAGTTCTTATTCCCTATGTGCGCGACATCAGCGCCGCGTAGCTGTCTCGTCAGAAATTCTTGATTAAATTGGTAATATTAAAATCGCACGTAAAATCGCATTACATTTAATTGCACTGCAGCAATTTTTGTGGACAAATACCTTAGCAAGAGTTTACATTCAATAAAGGATAAAGAGATGAAGGTTTCATAAAACATGCAATATTATGCAGTGACATCTTTTATTTTGAACATTATTTACAAGCAAGAAAATACTGCTGCTGGTAGAAATAATGTGACATATGAAAAACGAAGTTTCACCGGAAAAGATGTAGAAGATTTAATATAGATTTTATATAATACCAAATAAATAAGAAGAAATGTATATAAAGAATTATAAAAATTAATGTTGGCTATAATAAATGTTTATTTTTTATTATCTCTTTAATTATTGGGGGTTGTAAATTTACCAATACATAACATAGGATTTTTAACATAAGATTATAAAATATATAGGCAGTTCTTGTCTATGTACAATGGCATCAACGTGGTTAAATAGATAAGTCGTAATTTTATTTAAAATCTGATAAGTTCTTAGTCTTTGTATTATTCTTTCGACATGAATTCTGACACGGGCAATATTCTAAGTTTCTTGAGTTTCCTCTCTGGAAAATTCACTTTTGTCCTGTAGAAAATGTAGCACAACTATCCTCACTTACTTCCAGCTTCGTCCAAAACACGCCTTAGTTCTGGAAGCCCTTTGTCCATCAAAATAATGTCATCATCTTCCAAATAATTTATTATTCCAGATTCTACAATCTTTTGTGAATCACTTTTCCTTCCTCTTGCCACTTTAGACTTAAATGAAATAAAGCCTCAAGGAGTAATACCAATGAGCAACTTCTTAGTAAACCCATTTTTGTCCATTTCTATCGATATATTGGCATTGCTCTAATTTCATAGGAAATCGATAAAATTTGCATTTACTATTTCTGCCGGTATTATTGCAATTTACAACAAAGCAAGTATATCGGCCCATTTTTAGATTCGTTTACGAATTCTTGTAAACACACATAGGACCTGACAGCCTACTACTGACAGCCTACTTTAATGCAATTTGTGTCCACTGCAAGCACTGCCTTCGACTTCTTTAACCCCCACCTCATGCTCTGTACATCATAAAAATTTCTATTTAATGAGTTTCTGTTAAATATCGCATTGTTTATTAACCATCGTCTATCTTTGTAGACCTATACTTATTGACTTTTCATTTGTCTAGGTTGCTCTTATTTTAGGACACCCAGTTAGTTCTAATTACCTCCTGATTAACATATGTATCTTTCGGTGTTGGTAGAAAACCTATCTATTTTTTCTCAACACAATCTTCTTGAAAATAAAAAGAATACTAGAATTGTAACCAAAATTTAACGCAAGCCTATCAGCTAGTCTCACCAAGGAAGAGGACTATATGGTTTCTGTCTCATTTTATTTGCCAACGGTTTAGAAACATTACAGTCTATGCACTCCTATTAAATACACTGCATTTGTGTGGATAAAGACACACAAATGCAGCCTGAATTAAGACGTATCGGACGGTGCATTTACATTGATACACACGAAGAAAATGGACATAAGAGGCGATGGTCACGCGGTAATTGAGCTCAATTGTGGAGCATTTGATGCGATGTTTCGCAGAGACTTCGCCCGGGAACGGTGGAAAGAAGTCGGTTGCTATGCGCTGCAGTTGGAGTCAACGGCCGATACTCACTAAGTACCCGGCCGTCCCCCAGACCCCCTTCTAATTCTCATATAAATGTGACAGTACTTACAAGGAAGTCTGCGTGCGGTACACACAACAAATCGGCCTGTAACCGTTTGTTTTGGTCCTTGTGACAGAACCAACAGAAGAAAATCTAACTACGATACAGTGGCTCACAGTCAAAACGATGCAAGCGGATTTTGATTTATGATTTTAACTAATAAACTATAAATACAGGTCCAATGAAACTTTTATAACTTTCAAACTGAACAATAGATTAATTAAAATAATATTCGAATATAAATAACTTATCATTTTTAAAGACATAAATTTGAGTCTTGGGAAAAAATTGTAAATCGCAGTGTCATTTCCCAGTGAAAATGATGCAATGTTTGTTTTTGTTGTTTCTACATAATTC
The DNA here is from genome assembly GCA_037954035.1 of Rosalia funebris. NCBI lineage: Eukaryota > Metazoa > Arthropoda > Insecta > Coleoptera > Cerambycidae > Rosalia > Rosalia funebris. Next base: position 10,972,749 of record JAZFAV010000022.1, read on the forward strand.
CATTTATAGTAATACAATTAATAACAGTTCTCATCTTCTTATAAAGGGTCTTTCAATAAGGACGCTCGATTATTAAACGTAAATAAAACAAGTTGCGTGTGAGATATCTACTCAATTTTTTATTATTTGAAATAATATTTTATGGCATTCAGTATGGAATGTAAAGTCGTTCAAATGTCCGCCGCTGCTTTGCTTGGTGGCATGTATTCCGGAGGTCCATTTTCGACGACTTTGTTTCTTTGCATAAATCTGGCTGAATTTATTGGATGGCGTTCATTATGTTGACTTTGAGGGTATTAATTGTTTGCGATTTATTTGATCAGACCTGCGATTTAAGATAGTCCCAACGGAACAAGTCTAAGGGCGTTAAATCGCACGATCTCGGTGTCTAGCTCACGTCGCCGCTGCGCGAGATAACCATGCCCTCAAATCGCTCATGCAGAAAGTCCATCGTGGCATGCAGTGTGTGACACGTAGCGCCATCCTGTTGGGACTACATGTCGTCGGTATCCATATCATCCAGTTTAGGCCACAGGAAGTTGCTTACCATCGATCTGTAGCGCTCGCCGTTGGTTATGGCAATACCAGTTTCGCTTTGGAAGAGGAATGGACCGATGATTCCGCCAGACCAAAATCCACAGACTTTATCGGAATGCATTTGGTATCTCGTGGATTGGTATAGTTCCAAATCCAATTTTGCTTGTTCACATATCCATTTATCCAAAACATGAGCCTCGTCGCTAAAGATAATTTTTTTGGCGAAATTTGGGTCAACTTCTAACAGATGATTCCAATCAGCGAACACACGGCGTTGTCTATGATCGTTTACCTTATGTTCCTGGGTCAGTTGGATTTTATACGGGTGCAGACCTAAATCCCGACGCAAAATTCGCCACGTTGAAATCGCAGAAAGGCCAATCGCAATTGAGAACTACGAAAAATTGACTGCACTCATACACAGCAGCGATGTTTTCAGCAGACCTTGCGTTTCGGTGACGTACGGGTGTTGATTGATTATTTATCAAACCGGTTGACTCGAATTTGGCCACCGTCAAATAGGCGGGATGGTTGTGGCGAAAATAAAACTCACGTAATGCGCGGAAAGTTTCTCGAACGGAGCACTGATTTTGAAAATAAAATTTAATGATTTGCATACGTTATTGAACGCTACAACCTTCCACGAGATTTTCCATACACTACTGAATAATTCTCAACAAATTTGACAGATGTTGTTTTGACAACATGGCCGCTATAACCTAACAAACTTCGAGCGTCGCTATTGAAAGACGCTAGGAGTCAACATGTGATTTTTCGCCATTTAATCGTAAATTTGTATCTTCTTAGTTACTTTTATAAGGACATTTCGTAATTTCTTAGACGTAGCCCATCACTTTAAACGAAGAAGTATTGGAGAAAGTCGGCGAGAAAAGAAGTATGTGGAAAAACTTAAAGAAGAGAAGAGATAGAATGGTAGGCCACTTGCTGAGACATGGGGGAATAGACCGCGATATTTTGGAGGCATAAATAGGAGTGAAGAAAGGCAGAGGTAGGCCTAGATTAGACTACTGCTCGCAAATAGTAAGGGATGTAGGTTGTAGCACAAATAGCGAAATGCGTAGGTTAGCACAAGATAGGAGAAGCTGGAGGTTAGCGTCCAACCAGTCTTAGGACTGATGACCTAATGATGATGATGCCCATCACTTTATCCTATTTGAATTCATATCTAAGAAGGCTGTTAAGTTTTAGGTTAAAGCAACATTTACAGAAATTAACATAGTGTGATCTCACTGACAGGTTCTCTCAAACACGAAGCATAGAACCATAATCAATATATTCCTTAACAAAAAAAAAAAAAAAAAAAAAAAAAAATATATATATATATATATATATATATATATATATATATATATATATATATATATATATATATATATAGAAAACATTTTGTTCCTGACTTCGAGACGCCTTCATATATCCCGTTGACTTATTAACGTAAAAGGGTAATTATTTACAGTTTTCTTTGAATATTAAGATACTTGATTACCCATTAATTAACAAGTAATACTACTTGCGTCAAAAAAATTTATTCTGCATCTTTAATTAATTAATCAGAATACACGTCATCACCGCAAATATAATTTCACGCCAAGTAATTTCAGAATAGTGTCTGGTGCAGATTTACTTAAATGGTTAATTTTAATTCTGTTATCTACTAGCAGACAATACGTTTCACGTTACCCAATATTTACAGGCTACACGATTTCATTTCTATAATATAATATCGTTCTTAATATAATGAGGTATTAAGTTTGACCATTTGAACAGCAACCACTCAGTGTATACAGAAATATACCTAAAGCTAAATAAAAACGTACGATGATCAAAAGAGATAGCTTAATACATATCTACAAGAATTAAACTCTTTCACACCACTAATCACCAATAAACAATAACTTTTGGAGAACCGATTGTAGCCTGGGCTTTACTGCTTGTGAAGAATAGGAGAAAGTGTGAGATTCTCTAGGTATGCGTAGAAGAAAGAGTGAGGCAGAATTCGGAGGGAAAAGGATGCACTTTAGGTGCGGCTAGATCGAACTCTGTGTACATTTACATTCAATATATATTCATTGATATTCACTCTACAAATGTCTCAATACGACTGGGTAAAGATCAGGCTATTACTGCTTACCTCGTGGACGATCGCAGTTTTTAGATTTGCCCTTACTCTTGACAAGCTGTACTTGTTTGTAATAAAACTATTAAAAATGCATTAGAAACGCATATTTTCTGGAAAAACCTAAATAAAAAACATACTTCTTCTGCGGGTCTGTGGTCTCATTGCTCGACTGTGGTCTCATACTCATTTCATCGACCAATCTCTTTAAATGATAATGTTAAGTATTTACAATGGAAGATATCCTTATATCTACTAAATGACACCTAACCAAACATAATTAATGAAGAAAGGGGAAGATGAATAATGCAAAACGACTAGAAACGATATCTTAGGTAAAAAAGCATAATGCCTATTAGAATATCTGATTCGAAAGATCGATAGGTCAAGAAGGTCAAAATCAGCTGTGTAGAAAATGGATATGGACATTTTATTGTCCAGAATTATATTGAAAAAGTATATATAACCCTTGAACTAAAAATATGTTCGTGGAGTAGGTGTGAAGATGGTGTGGAACCTTTGGTGTGTAGATAACACTGACTTAGTTTTCCACAAAACACCAAAACACTATACACTACACTCGACGCGCGGAGATGATTAAAACTGAGTTTTAATCATCTCCAGATGATGTCAACTTTGTTGGCGAAACGCGCGTCGAGTGTAGCGTATAGTGTTTTGTGGAAAACTTAGTTAGTGTTAAAAATCTGCTAACCAGTACATCGAAAGAAATATTCAAACCAACACAGGTTTAAATTTGGATAATATTTGTAATGAAATTTATGGCGAAATTCATAAATTTTTGTTCATTCATCGATGCTTTTTTGCTAAAAGAGAAGTCAATGTTCTTGTCAATGATTAAACAGACACCGTACCTAGATGACAGTTGTCAGCAATGGCTTTTTATCTTTGATAATTGCTTGACAAAGAGTTGTTGCAATTTGCTGCTAAAGAAGTGCACTAATGTCATATCCATCTCTCAAACTCTGTTTGAGTTCTCTTCTAAATTTTGATATGTACGGAATTGACATACTTAATTTTGATAAAGGTTGTGGAGTTGCTCAAAATCTACGTTTTCTAATTAATTTATCTGCTATATGAGAAGGATATTCGTTCATTCTAGCTACATCCTTAACTACCTCCTTTTCCTTTTCCAGTCTATCTTGACAAAGCGAAAAACTTATCAATCTTGAACTAGATAGACTAAGTTTGGTTACCATTTTGTGTTGAATTTCAACACAAAACACACCGTGCATTTTAAATTAAAAATCGACATCTCTGAGGGATTTTCATAAATGTATAATATTATATAATTATATACAATGTTAGAGACCTTGATCTACTCGACACTACGAGTTTACAATATTTGTTATAACAGCAATAAATCTTTAAAATAATGATTCGGTGAAATGCTTATAGTCACATATTAGTAGAACATTATATATTCATTGCTTTCTTAGCCTTCGTATTAGACAGATCCACTTCAGTTTTGTACTAGTAATATATATATATATATATATATATATATATATATATATATATATATATATATATATATATATATATATATATATATTTAATAAAAGTTGTTAATTTAGAAACGTGTATATTAATAGAACAACAATATATATTAATATTAGCACTTAAATAAGATCTCATATCAAGAAAATCAAGGATTTATTAAAAACATACATCTGTAGATTTTCTTGTACGTATCTTTTAGAATACATAAAATATACTAGGCACAAAAATTAAGGGATGTAAAAAAATCCAAAATTTTCAGGAGATCTTCAAAAGATTGTAACTTGGAGAAAAATAGTCTCAGAATGATTTTGAAAAAGGCATATAGAAGCCCCAGATTTCCAGTTTTCATATCTTGAGTTCAAGATATTTTACCATGAGCAGTTTTTAAGTAATCATAAGAGGACCATTGGAAAAAAGTTTTCAAGTTTTGCTTGCGTTTCAAAAGGTGCACCGACTTCGATGCATATTTTTCAGTGATATAATTGTAAAATTCTTTTAGGTTTTTTCCTTTTTAAATTCGAGTGGTAAAAGCTTTGCACAATGACTTTTTACTGAGTTATCGTCGTTCAAAGCAAAAAAGTCAGTTTTGACTTTGGTAATTAATTACTCGGGAAATAACGATCGTACGGAAATTTCAAGCAGGGTTTCAAAAACTGCAAAGTATTCTTTATTCATAGCTATTGATTTTTGACAAAGAAAAGAAGAATAGGTGCGAGATGTTGATTTAAAAAGTGATAAAAAATTGCGTAGGTATTTAGGGATATTCGCTTAACTTGACATAATTTTGCAAATAATGGATATACTAAGAATATTCACTGTATCTTTTCAGCCTCAAAGTATCCCAAAGAAAGTCTGAAAATTTTAAAGCGTTGCGATTTTTTCTCATTGTGCTTGGAATTATTGAATTTGTTGTTTATGCTAAAAATCTATTTTAGCATGAATTTTAAACTTTTTATTAATTTTTTGAGGTTGAAAATGTTTTTAGCAATAATCCATATTTTCTTATAAAAATGTTAATTATTGTAAGAAGAAAAAATTAAATACATTTTTTTTTCAAAAACAACAGTCAAAATTGACTTTTTTGTTTTGAACGAAAATAATTCAGCGAAAAATCATCGTACTAAGCTTTTAGACCGCTTAAATTAAAGGGGATAAAAGGATCTAAAAAAAAAGCTTTATGATAAAATCACTGAAAATATCATTCCTTCCTCTCTGAATTCCTTTTGAAAGGAAAACAAAAAATTGAAAATTTTTTTCCGATGGTTTTCTTATCAGTAACATATAAGTCGGAAATCGAGAAAGGAACCACCAAACCGCCAAACGGTTATCAAATTAGTTCCCGAATAGCAAAGCTATTACATAATCGCTCTAGGAAACAACTACTCCTCGGGCTAAAGCCCCGCCATGCATTGAATTATACCCAGAAGCGATCCTCGATCCCTTTCTCGTGTTTCTGCGCGATCAGATAAGGTTTCAAAAAATAAAACCCGCCACAGGTAGGATTCGACATTTGCCCCGGATCGGAACCGAACGACACACAGCTGTTTCGAACTCATTAGTTCTCATCAGTGCCGTACACGGTACGGCGATTCGGGTTTTCTTATGATTACTCAAAAATTGCTGATATTAAAAAAACTGAATCGAGATCTCAAGACCTGAAAACTAGAAACTTGGAGCTTCAATTTTTTTAACATTGCTCTACGACTATCTTTCTCCAAGTTACATTCCTTTGCAGATCGCCTAAAAATTTAGGATTTTCTACATCCCTTAATTTACAAAGTGTAAAATACCTAGTGTATTATAAAAAGCTGAGGACATTTCTAATAAACAGTTTTAAAACCTTAAAACAGACTTTTCCGCACCTAGAACATCTCTATGTCGAAGTTGAGTGGCCGAGAAAATATAAACCAACACATAAATGCAGAATATTGTTTTATGCGACAGTTTTACTTTTTTCATTGGCGATTGCTTCAGTGCCGTATCAATACGTTTGTCGATCGAATGAAATTATTTTTTTTTCTCTTTCATTCGCATATGATACAGGCCGAATATATCTTTTTTCGTTCAATACAAAATCAGCAACGCGTTAAATGTTTATGTTTAAAATTTCAGAATGAACATAAACATTTACATTGTGCTTTCTCATGACCCATGCACAGCCCCACCCTGTCCATGGGTCCTACCCACCTCAAAATCAATAGATGTCATCTGGTAGACGTCCCCGATCAGAATCAATCAAAATCCGATCGATCCGACACGATTTAGTTGAGTTATCGTGCTAATAAGAAATTTTATTAATGCCGACGACAACAACGACACACACACAGACACAAATTTTGTAAAAACCATTTTTTTAGTTTTTAGGCCGAAAAACGGAAAATAAACGCTAAAAAATTTTTTCCCCACGTTTCTTTACACGATTACATTATTTTTCCGCTTTGATATAGTTGAGCGCGGAAAAGTAAAAATACAGAAATCGCTGAAGCAGAATATATGTAACGATTTCTAGCTATCTTCCCTAAATTTAAAATCGTCATTGTTGTAAATGCCCTTTCACCTTTCACCCTATATACGAACTACAATCAATTAAATTATTCTGAGCATTTAATCAGGCAAACATGACGCTTAAGCAAGCATTAGCGTAAACGAAAAAAATTAATGACCTTTCTCTATTATCCTCAATAAGCGTTTAACACTATAGGGGTGCGCGGTACTTCGACATGGGCGAGCGGGATGGGGTGCAGGCCAGACCATGTGCTCAGCTCGTGCCCAGACCGCAAGTAATTGCCTCTGGTGGTGATAATTGACATATTGACTACGTCAGTGACAAGTGGCTGGTCCCACGAGGGTGGTTTCGCTTTCTCGCAGAAATGCGGCCTCCCAATATTTTTCTTAGCTTAATTGATACCTTTATTTCCACTTTACGTTATCGGATTACATTAATATTTTCGGTTTATTAAATGAGCGTCGATTAAACTGTTCAACTTAGTTGATTGATAATTTTCCTGATTTATTCCATTACGTCGTGAATTTCACAAAATGACGTAACTCAAACAAAAAAATGTGGTTTTAATAAAATATTTTGTATCGACCCAATATGGAAAGTGAAAATGCACGATAATTATGGCATTAGTAGCGGAAAAGTCTGGATATAATGATATACTCGTATACTGACCATACTTTAATTTCTTTTTATATATTACTATATTTATATTATTTACATATTTAAAAATCTCAGAGCTCCCTTGTTAAAATTATAATATATATTATAGATTTAGTAGTAGTCTTCTTTACTTAGTCAAATCGTATTTATCTAGATGTAGATTATTTATTTCATATAGTGGTTTTAAATCCGACACCTTCTTAACGTCCTCTGGAGTATCTCGAGGCTCAAATTTGGGACCATTGTTTTTATTTTATGTATTAGGGTCATTCGCCACGTATAGGCTAAAATGATGTAACCATTAATTACATACTAAATTAACATTTATTTTCGATATACTGAATATTGTATAAATTTAGTTAATCTTCATGCTATGCTTATCTAGATATAATGCGTACTTTAGAAGCTTTGTTCCTCCGAAGTTGCTTTTAACAATCATTTTACATCTCAAATGTCCACTCCATGGACTGTAACCCTCTTGAAGGATAATATGCGGTGCTTGATTTTGATGACATGTTATCATATATTTTAAATTAAAAACATTATATTTAGTCCAGACACATACAAGAATATACTGTTTAAAATAATTTTAATTTTTCCTACATAATACTTTTTTGCGTTAACGTTAAATACTGTAACCACTTTCGATGTCCACTCCATGGATATAGGAAAATACAGGCATAAATACAACATTGGGAACATATCTAACTTACCACGTACCCCAGCACATTAGTCTCAGTCTACTATTAGCCCTCGGAGAGAGACAATGTTTTATATAGGATTTAGTTCAGTGTTTAAAACGTTCGTGGTTTAAGGTAAGTATTTTTATTATTGTCCACTCCGTATCAGCAAGAAACAGTTAATAACAAAAGAAATTTTAATTTTTCTCACATTACATGTAAAATAATTTCGAATTCCATTTATGTTTCACTTATTATTTTAAAAAATCTATTTTCCTTAGAGAAAAATACCCGTTACTACTTAAATATTTCCACTTCATAGACGTCCACTCCGTGGTTTTCGATTGTAACTATTTTCGAGAACTACAATTGTAAGTATTTTCGCCAGATACAAAGTGCGCATTTTGGAGGGTCTAAGCTACAAGTTTCACTACATACAGCCATATGGTATATCAAAGATGCCGCTACAAAGGAAATCTAAAGCTTTCTTTTTTGTCTCTTATGTAAACGTAAATTTTCTTACAGTTTTTGACATTTTTATAAAAAAATATTAAAATTGCAAATCACTCTCTCTCTCTCTCTCACACACTCTTTCTTTGAATACTTATAGTATTATTCTGATTGTTCCTTTTTCCTTTTGGCTTCGACTTTATAGAAAAAATTCATTTGTCACAGACAGTTGCACTTTTTTTAATTAATCGGAAGAAATTTTTTCCAAATTTCTCTTGCTTTTCAAAAGGTCCACGGACTTCAATAATTTTTTTTCAGTAATTTCATTATAAAGCTTTTTTAGATAACATTCTCCTCTTTAATATGAGAGGCAAAAAGATTAGTTTTAACTTTGGTAATTAATTACTCGAGAAATAATGAGCGTACAGAAAATTCAAGTAGGATTTTAAAAACTGAAAAGTACTTTTCACAAGTCGTAGTTATTAGTTATTGATAATATAGTTTCGATCAACAAGAATGTTGATTGAAAAAGACGTAAAAATTGGGTATTTAGGGATATTCGCTTAACTTGGGATAACTTGGCAAATAATGAATAGACTAAGGATGTTGATCATTTCTTTTCAACCTCAAAGTATCCCAAAGAAACCCTGAAAAGTTCAAAGTGCTGTGAGTTTTTTTTTTCATTGTATTCGGAATGATTGAATTTGTGGTTTTTGTTAAAAATCAATTTAAGAACGAATTATTATTCATTTTTTGAGGTTGAAAATGTTTAAGAAAATACTTAATCCATATTTTTTATCAAAAAATGTTAATTATTGTATGACGAGAAAATGAACAAAATAGTCAAAACTTACTTCTTTGCTTTGAACGACGATAACTCTAGCGAAAAATCATCGTACATGATTTTTAGACCGCTCAAATTAAAGAGGATAAAACTATCTAAAAAAGCTTTATGATGAAATAACTGAAAAAAAATATATTGGGTCCGTGGACCTTTTGAAAGCCAAGTACAAAATTTTTCCGATAGTTTTATGATTACTCAAAAACTGCCGATGGTAAAAAAAGTTTGACCTCGAGATCTACTATGAAAACTAGAAACTTGCAGCTTCAATTTACTTTTTTTAAAATTGATCTGCAATAAAAATGTAGGATTTTTTACATCCCTTAATTTTTGTACCTAGTGTACTAATTGGGTTTTTCTGTAGTTTTTAGTAGTAGATGTACATATACTTAACTATAACACAATTTAGCGGTTGATCGATAGCATAGGCTTCTGAACTGTACTCGTAAATACTAAATAGGTAAATAGTGCAGTCTGGATAGTTTAAAATGCTTACGGTGTACGGGTTTTAAATGCTTATTTGCTATACAGACAGTACAACCTGTATCATCTGATGATTTTGGAGTTTTTTCTGATGAAAAGTTACTTAGGACTTGATTGAAAATCATCTGATCAGGAACTCCATTATTTGAGTTTGTATAAAATATTGTAATAGCTAAAAATGTACTTATCTGAATTACACGAAAGGTGATTTAAAAAAATCCATTAATGCAAATAAAGATTACAATAACCAAAACACCAAAAAAATAATACCTCATACTTTTTTTTTACTCAACAGCGGCAAGTCTTTTGGAAATAACATCAACACTTTCCAAATACATTAGCATATATTTTTTTAAATAATGGGTTCTCTCACAAATTCCACTACCTTCAAAAGTTCAAATTGCTTAGGTCAATGACAGCTGAAGACAATAGATATGAAATATTCCTAATTATTGATTTTCAATTACGCTCCACGATAACGATGAAGCCGTAATATAATAGACAATACACTTCCTAGCGACTATTGTTTAATTTTTTAGGTTCTTTTTAAATATATAAATACTTACTGTAAATATATACAATATACGTACAACTTTTGATGTACCTACCTAATGTAATAAAGTTCCTCATAAATAATTCAAATGTATATTTCACAAATACAACATAATGGAAAGGTATAAAAATAACAATAAATCAATACACGAAATAAATACTGGATTGGACTGAAAGTCTGTATCGTAAGTAATAAAGTAATTACGGCGTTACGTTGTTCTTAAGTTAATCTTGCAAACATTATGACATTGAAAACATTATGAAAATATTCATCTAAATTTAAGTTAGTTCGAAATATAATGATAACGATCACGTTATTGAAGTCCATTTTCTGAAAATGTGTAACGGTGATTTACATTTTATACATAATTTGGCTGTACATGACTATAAAATATTTTACTTATAGTGAATGAAAGTTATTATTGTACATTGTAGATTTTGTCGTGATATCTTGTTTTGAGGTATTTGAAAAAAGACATGTATCGGTTAAGAAAAAACAGTAGACCAGTTTTCACGAACATCGAAAGATTAAACGTTTCTCGATGTCAACTTGGTTCGCGAAAAACGCATCAAGAAACATGTAGGTACTCTTTCGGTGTTCATGGAAAACTGGAGTCCTGTTTTTGTTGCTGCGTCGAAGGCTCTAGCCCCTTCCCAGGATGTATGGTTGAGTTTTTATCTAATCGATTCACTAGCGGCAAATTACTTTATTGTTTTTTTTTACCAGGCGATAATTCTATTAATATTTCCTTAAATGTTATTAGAAACGTATCACAGGCAGCATAGGGAGGGGGCATGCTCACTCAGACATGCCAACGACAGATAATGCAATAATCGGAACATTCGCTGATGACACAGCAATAGTTGCTCAGCACAGTAATACTGTTATTGCATCCGAACATCTACACCAACACCTACATCTGGTAGAAAATTGGACAAAAAGGGGAAAATAAAAATAAATACTACAAAATCCACAGAAGTTACCTTTACTCTAAGGAAAAGAACAATGCCCGCCAGTTACTTTTAATGGTAGTATAATACCAGAAGCTTCATCCGTAAGATATTTAGGAATGCACCTCGATAAAAAATTGAATTGGAGAGAGTATGTAGCAAAAAATAAAAAACAAATTGATTTGGAATTCAACTTGTACTGGCTACTCGGGCGAAAATCGCATCTTTCTTTAGAAAGCAAAGTTCTAGTATATAAGGCGGTCATAAAACATACATGGACATATGGAATAGAATTCTGGAGATGCGCCAGAAAATACTTCGATCAACAGCAGATGCACCGTAGTATGTATCAAACAATACAATACACAACTACCTCGGTATTTCATTCATCAGTGATATTATCCAGGATAGGAGCCAAAAACACCATAATACACTCAAAACACACCCCAATCCACTCTTACGACCACTCCTTCGCTAACAAAATAATAGAAGATTAATAAGACGACTATCGATCAGTAATGGCGCCAGGATTTCTAAAATAGGTGGACACTAACTTGTACTGTATTTATTCAGCATGTTGGATAGCTGTAAAATATTGTTGATTTTAACACTTTGTTCGTTTTAAAATTTTGAAATAGTAGTAGTCAATAGTAGTGGTAAATTTTATATTCATATTTTGTTTCATATTATAATTTCTAGATAGTAAATTTTTTGGGTGGGCACTTAGGTGGCACTGTTACTGATTGAGTGGGCACATGCCCATCCAGCCCACCCCCTGGCGCCGTCACTGCTACCGATGGATATAAAATAAGCCAAGATGTAAGAGGGTTCTTCGCTGGAAATATCCTCATCCTGTCAACTAAAGGACTTCTCTTCATCGGTCCTATGAAATCAAATTAGCATATAGAAAGTATTGTATTTCTGATTGCTGATATCTTCAATGAATAAAAAAACATTCATAGGACCAACCGTCTCGAGATATAGCACGAAGACGAAGACAAGAAGCAGGCGGCCGCACAATGTTTCCAAATCCCGATTTTGTGGCCAAAAGTACTTCTGGTTATTGGAATTTGATCACAATTTGGATACCATGGTTTTCCGGATCGCTGATTTAAAAAATGTAATTTATTTTTTTTAATTCAAAATGGCGGACCCAATATGGCCACCACATTTATTTAAAAATTGTTTATAACAAGAACGGTTCAGTGTACTGAATTTGTTTGTAAACAATGATTTCAAATATGAAATTGTATTTTGAAATCTCAAAATGGCGGACATGTTAAAAAATGTTTTATCTAAAAAAACATTCTACTGGAACAAATAGATAGGAAAGTAGATTTTTTAAGCAACAATACATTTTTGTTGTTTATTAAATGACATACATTGATAAATTATTAATTACATTACTTAATATAACGAATTAATATAATAATTATTTTGGCTCGTCGAGGGTTCTTGTAAGCACTCCGAGTCAAATTCATCCGACGAAATATATGATAATTCTGCTGAAGTAAGTAATTTTTTTTTTTTTGAAATAAGTAATTGCATTACTTCTTTGCTAAAATTTTTTCTTTAGTTCGAAGTTTTCGCAGTCCAGTTATTAAAGAATCTGAAGATACCGGAGCCAATGGAATACATATTTCATAGTGTTTTTTCGTGAAATTTTTCGTGAATAAAATTTGATTTGACCCATCAGTCCTTTATTTTGTATAAAAGTAGTTTAATACGAGTAATGGAGTCCTCAGAGAGTTTAAATGAGGTATTTTCTTTCAAATGCAAAGCTTCTTCGATAACTTGTATTTTATTGGAGAATTTTGCAGTCGAAATTTCCTCTGTCATAAGAAATATGTCTCTACTAGTGAGAACAATTTCATTTATAACCGACGTCCTTTGTCAATTATCTGAAAACAGTTTAAAAATAATCAGATTATGTCATTTCCTTTGATATATTCAAATGCAATACGTAGTAAATTATTTTACGTAAATACTGATTTTTAATAAAAAAGGAACAATTATTTACGGTAATAATTCACCCCGAAAGAATAAACATTGATGAAGCGAGGTATGAACCTTTTATTATGACCTGGGCTGCCCTAATTGTTTGCCGCGTCAAACGCCGAAATTTCCAGACTGCGCGCGACAAAACTAACACGGCTTTCACTCGTGTTAAAGCACCTAAGAGCAGCCAAATTTGTAACCGATCGAAAGCCTAGACCTTCCACTTTATGATAAATATAAAATTACGGCGGAAATCTACGGAAATCGACGGAAATCGAAACTGAAACTGAAACGAAAATTGCCAAGACTCGAAAAAACGCGGTTTTATAGGGTCACATTCCAAATGCCGTTCTTAACATAAAAATGACGAATATTTTTAACATTTATATATAATGTACGTACCTTTATTTTTTAGTAAAAAACTTACTGGATATTGAAACACACACTTGACAATATTGCTCTGTCGGTAGGGTAATGAGTGCGCTAAACATGTAGCTGCTACGACCTCAGTTTTCTAACTGTTCCCCTGCCTCAGAAAATATACCTGGAAACTTATCCTTCGGAATTATAGTGTCCCAAAGTCCCCTCTATAACATGCTATGAGAAAACCGGAATGCTGACCTTTGATTTTGGGACTTTTGGCCGCAAAATCGGGATCTGGAAATACTGTGGGCCGGCCTTAAAGCCTTTTCAAGATCTTAGTGATTTGGGAGAATCATTCCATTTTCAGTAACATTATGTTTATATATTGCATATTCAGGGAATTTAAGGGGAACTGAAAGTAAATCAATGGGTCGTAAATCATTGCATTATTTGTTTCTTTTTAGGTATATGGTTAATACCATATACCTAATACCATACTCTCCATTGGCAAATACCGTCCTATTTCAAAATATATATGAAAGTAAAAAATGTGTACGTAGAAGGCGCCAGTCGAGAGGGAAACAATCCTCCGATGATACACAGCCATGGAACAAAGTCAATTAGTCTTCGCTTGCAACAACAAACGAACAAAATACAATGTCCAAAGTTCGCCTTAATAAAAACGAAATCAGTTTCGAACACGCGCCTTTCAATGAGCCACGCTCGTATAATCCGGTAATCTGTGTACGCGGGACAAAATGCATCGGTGACGGCAGGAATGTCCCCGGGGAGCAGAATGCAATGCATGAAAAGAGTGCGCAGCGCCATGTTTTCCAGTTCACGTTGCCTCCGAACAGTCTACGAGTGACATGTTACACGCTCATCAATAACGTATCAGCGAAGTTTTTCTTTTTTGAATTATTTACGATGCAGGGGAAGACGTTTTAGAATGTTTGATGTGTTTCAGCAGGAGAACTGAACCTGTTTTAGGTGCATTTTACTTTTAAATTGGCTTATTTGTGTGTTATTTGGAGGAGCGTGGGTATTTATCGTAGGAACGATTTTCTGCGAAAATATGTGTATTGTACTTTTTATCCTCCCCAGTTCAGGGGTTCACTAGGCGTCAATATTAGATGTCGAGTTAAAGTGACGCAAAAATATGTTGATGATATTAAAGGGAATAGAGATAGGGAAATATACTGTTCATATGTGTTCAGGGTCGACGAATTTGGCCGTTTTTAAAAGAATCTCGGTTTTATATAATCATATTCGAAAAACGGCAATATTCATAATAATATGCACTATGTAGTGTATCCACTTAATTGAATATCCTATGAAATTATGTATTTTCCGTTCTCTTGTATGGCGTTGAAGCATGGACGCTGACGGATATTTCTTTTGCAAAAAAATAACAGCTTTTGAAATGTGGTATTATCGGAGAATGATACGAATATCTTGGACATATCGTGTTATAACTGAAGAGGTATTAAATAGAATAGGACGACAACCAACAGTACTAAAAGCGGTCAAAGAAAGAAAATTGGAATAATTTGGTCATATTATGAGAAATAATAAATATAATATGTTAACACTTATTATGCAAGGAAAAATTAACGGCAGAAGAGGGTCCGGAAGACGACTCATATCATGGCTCAAAAACTTAGGACAACGGACTGGTAAAAGTTCAGCCGAATTGTTCAGAGCGGCAGTTAATAAGGTCAGATGGGCCTTAGTGATAACCAACGTCCAATCAGAATATGGTACTATAAAAAGGAGATGTGTATCCAAGATAAAGATATGATAGCATTGCCATCTTGGAAATAGTAAGAGTTACAAAGTTAGTTAAATTATAATAATAGTACTAATAATAATAAATGTATTTTGGGCATAGTGCCGTAGCTTGTCCGTTGACCCAAAACATCAGAAAAAATGGAAGGCGAGAAAATTAGCAAATATAAAAACATCACCATAGAAATTAAGCAGATATGGGGCTTGGGCAGAATAGAAATTAGCCCAATGATCATCTCTAGAACAGGCCTAATGATCAAGAACTTCAGAATTGAAATGGAAAAGCTAGAACTTTCGAACTACATCTTTAAGTCAATGCAGAAGAACGTATAGTCAAATTACAGACCTGTCATATAACAAGGAAGTTACTGGAACAATATTAAACGATAAAGCCGAGCGAACAGATGGAGTAAATTCTCTCCCCTGCCGTCCGAGCCTAACTCCTAACATAGAGTAGATTTTCCAAAATTGATTTTATGTCGATAATAATGTATTTATTCCCCATAATAAATACAGAAGCTATATTAAGAAACTATATAATAAATAAACAGCTTTAAAACCTTAAAACGGACTTTTCCGCACGTAGAACACTTCTATCTCATATATTCTTCTATAAACCAACACATAAATGCAGAATATGTGTTTTATGTGACAGTTTTACTTTTTTCAAATAGTCCACCATCGTGCGTTCTCATGACCCATCGACAGGGTGGGGTGTGTCCTATCCACCTCAAAATCAATAGATCGTCTGGTAGACGTCCCTAATCATAATCAGTCGAAATCCGATCGATTCGACACGATTTAATTGAGAGATCGTGCTAACAAAAAAAATTCTCAAATAGTCCACCATTGCACTTTCTTATAACCCATGTACATGGTAGAGTGTGTTCTATCCACCTCAAAATCAATAGGTGTTGTTTGGGAGACGTCCCCAATCAGAATCAGTCAAAACCCGATCGATCCGACACGATTTAGTTGAGTTATCGTGTTAGCAAGAATAAATGCCGACGACAACAACACACACACACACAGCAAACATTTTTAAAACCCAGTTTTTTTGTTCTTAGGTCGAAAAACGAAAAATAATTCCAAAAAAATATTTTGTTTTTTCAATTTTTCTTTACACGATTACATTACTTTTCCGCGTATAGTGGAGTGTGGAAAAGTAATAAATACTAATGGTGAAAGTGCGAAGTTCGACACCAACTCCTCAAGAAAGGTTAACTCTCTTACACTTAATTCCAAATTAACAGTTTAATTAAATAGTAAATACGTACAGAATAATACAGACAATATTATATTGGCTAATAACAAGAATTATATTCTAATATCACCATGGATTGTACATTAAAATAAAAATAATAAGTATATGTACATATTTATAAGAAGAATGACTTAATATACGAAATAATTAGTAACAAATAGGAATTGTATTATTAATGACTATTAAGGAGATTTATTAAAAAGTATCTATATTACACAGCATTAATTATTATTATAAAATTTTAAATGAAGAAATAGAAAAATCTATAGAAATGAAAAATGTAGAAAAAAAAAACGTTTGTGTTGGAAACGATTCGTTTAAAAATTATTTACAGCATAAATAAAAATCTAAAAAGGTTATGTCGGGAGATATTGGAGGACATTATACTACTCCTCATCTGCCTATTTATCGTTAACGTTATCGGTATAACGTTTTATTTAAATATCTAACATTTACAGCATAATGAGCAGGAGCCCCATCTTCCTGAAACCAAATACGTTCATATACCAAATCAGTTTATATAATAATTATTAGAATAATAATTCGAATTGTAAAAAGATCAAGTACACACACATCTATCCTCACATTTTTCACGAAGAAATGGTCTCAAAATTCTATCGCCAATTATTCTCGCTCAAACATTAATTTTTGTAGACTTACGAAAGAGTTTCTTGTATCCAATGAGGAGTTATGTCACTCCAGTGGATTGTCGTTTGCCTGTTTATCCTTGCATTGATATTGAATGTAACTACGTCTCAAATATACATTGCGTACGAAGTCTTGGTAATTTTATTATGTTCGATATTTCATCGCAAAATTCCAGTCTTCTATCAATACGAGTATCATAAAATAGGAGCTCATGAACATCATAAACTATAAACGGAGACCATTCTTGTTTCTCTATATAACGATGAATTGTTGATTTTGGAACGTATTGTTGATCTACTTCTCATCGAATTAACTGAGTTATTTCAATGAGATTAGCTCTATTAATCCATTAAACAGAGGATTTTCAATCATTCAATTTCAATTTAGTTCAAATTTGTGATAAACATGACTCACAATTGATTATGTATTTGTTTCTAGGAGAATTTAGTCTTAGTAGATCTTCATAGATTTCGTTCGAAAAAATTTTTGTTAAATATTTCCGTAATTTATCAACTTAATTTCAATTTTTTTTAATTAGGCACAAGAAATACTTTAAAACGATGTGTTGCATGAGGAACTCTCATATTTGAAATTTTAAAGTTAGAGTTCTTGTAGAACTCTGTGTTCTTGTGCAAACTAGGAACATACAAAACTCCTCGACAAACTGAACGCATCAGTGAAACTTCACATTATTACTTTTAGTTTTTCGAAGTTTTAAATCATATTACCTACCTGATATAATTAAATGATTTCAACTAATATTTAACCAATTAGAATGGTATTATCAGGAAAAAAACATGAATAAATAACAGAAAGGAACAATAATGTCAAATCCAATTATGTTAATGAAAAACTGGAAATAAGATTGAAAGTAAATCATAAGAATTTGAATTCAGTAGTGTGTCGATCCTCCTGTATGTCTTATCACTTCTTCCATTCATCTGGGAATGATTGATTAAATGGTGAATGGGGTTCATATCTGGGCTTCTTGGTAGCCAGTCCACAGTTGGAATATTCACAAACCGTTAAAGGTAGTCCAGTACATCTCTAGCAATGTGAGGCCGAGCGTTATCCTCATAAAAATGAGATAGTCCTCGACAAACAGGGAAAATGGCATCACATGTTCTTCTACGATGTTTTCTACGTAAAAATATGCATTCATGGATATCCCTCGTACAGAAACCAAATTCGTGTGACCATCGAAGCAAATTCCTCCCACAAACATTATTGATTCACCAAAAATGGGATCCTCGGAGAGATATTGCAGGCAGCAAACCTCTCTGCAGACCTCCGTCAGGCTTGTTGACGTCCATCTGATCTGTTCACGTGTTCTCTTGCAAAACGTAGTCTAGTAACTCTATGTTCTCAGGTAAGCAGTGGTGCAATATGTGGTCTTCTACTGTCCAATTCTCATCTATTAAGCCTTCCCCTGGCCGTTCCTGCAGAAATTGCTACATTTCGAGCTGCTCTAAGGTTCTGCTTAGCTCTAAACTGGTAGAAGGCGACTTGCATAAGGTATCGCTCATCTTTTGCATCTGTAGACTCATTACGATCTTGTACTGGGGTTCCATCTACATAAAATGTTTAAGGATTTAAAACTTCGAAAAATTATAAAAATTATTAAAATTTCTGCTGTTGTGTTAATTTTATCCAGAAGTATATTATAGTCGTAACTCCAATTTTTGCCGGATTGTTGTTTGCTTTTTTGTCTTGACGGTTTGTTGGTTGCTTATATTTTTATGCCACTATTGGATTGTAGATATGTTTCTTTACCTCACTGATAAATGGAGATACTACAGTGTCTAACCTATAAGCAACCAACAAACCGTCAACACCAAAAAGCAAATAACAATATTTATTTATTTATTTATTTATTTATTTATTTATTTATTTATTTATTTATTTATTTATTTATTTATTTATTTATTTATTTATTTATTTATTTATTTATTTATTTATTTATTTATTTATTTATTATACTACATACTATATAGATTTCTACTCCATTATTGGCACTCACTCTATTAATAAACTCCTCATTAGACTAGATAACCTAAAAATAACCTCCCCAAAGTCAATAAAAAGAAACATATAGCGATTCAGACACTCGCGACCATTACGATATAAAAATATGGAGATGATTTATAGGACACACAATAATGTGTGTTAGTTTTATGATTGGATTCAAAACTAGCTGATTCTGGCAAAGCCGCAACATAGGGATTGCAATAATAAATCTTTCATTATTAAAGAATGAAACACTTGGATGAAACATTTTACGTGGCATTCACGGCATATGGTGCATGCTTCCTATACACACCGTCCAAATCATGTATGTGTATTTTTTTCAAATTCAGCGCAGCTCTCAAAGCAAACCGCAGATAATGACAAATTGTACCTGGACAAATCGCATTTCGATGGGCGATACCAGAAAGGTGAACACAGAAAGGACGTGGCTGATGCATACAGGAAGCGACGGACAAAGAGCTCTGATAGCGGGATCCCCGCAAGGGGTTGTAAAGCGGGGGTGGCCCCCGATCAATACTCTGCCTGTACACTCGACGTCAAATCTCCTTCCCAAGAGAGACGGCACCGTGAAAGTACTCTTATGCTGTACATTTTTCCTGTAGTGACATTGGCTGGGATGGACAAGACGTGGACACTTTTATGTACGAGCCTAGGCTCATAATAGTTCGGCCAAGCACAATTTTACAACTAATATATTTAAATTGAAGTAATAACACTCTCAAAACTATTTTATTAAAGAAAAATATTGGTTACAGCAACAAAGTATAAACTTTTAACTTAAATACGATCAAATATTACAAGTGTGTCAGTAACAAGTTTGTTAATTAAAAACATTAAGATTCGCGATTCAGAATAGTTCGGCCAGTTGCTGAAACGCAAAATAGGCTAAACGTTTGTAGCGTTTTAAAGTAAAATAGAATATCAATTGTTATCAAAGTGAAACGGATATTATAATGTGTGTTTTGGGCGCGTCTGCTAAACTTTTCTAAAAAAAAAAAAGCACGTGAGGTGACATTAAGTGATATGATATGCGAAAATCAATTGTTAATACTAGTAAACAGGGAATTTTGGCTCTAAAAATATATGCTACATATTCGCTGCCTAAATCCACAGTGGATTTAGGCAGCGTATAAAAACCTAAATGCACAGTCCAACGGAAGAAAACTGGTCGACCATCCAAAATTTTACGCTTAAATCAACATACTCTGAAAAAGATTGTAACAACAAACCGACGCTTCAGTGCAAAAGAAATTATGGTACTATGGAAGCATGCCATTAGAAAAATATCTCTGTATTCACAACTAAACGCTCAATAAAGAAAATTGTAGAATTTATGAATACAAATTCTACAAGGTAAAGTTTGATTTTTTTCATTTTACTTTTGAACTTACCGGTTTCTCCTTCAGACAAAAGAAAATCTGTTATTAACTAAACGACATAAAATCAATCGGTTACGATGGGCCAGAGAACATAGGCAGTGGACTTTACGACAATGACACCAGGTAGATTGGTGTGATGAATCTGAAGTTGAAATCGGTTTGGGTGATACGTGATACCAGAAAATATGTGCTAAGAATCCCACAGGATACTTATCATCCTGACTGTTTGGTTAGGAAAGTGAAGTTCCCTGCGTCTCTTATGATCTGGGGGTGTATGAGTGGTATGGACGTAGGAAAATTGCATTTCGTAGATGTTACTGTGACAACAGAAAAATATAAACAAATGTTGACAGATATTTTATTGCTATCAATACCAATACGTCAAGATACTGACGCGCAGTACATTTTCCAGCAGGATGGTACAGCATGTCACACAGCAAAAACTGTCAAAGTTTGGTTTACAGAACGTTATGTCCCTGTACGTACGAATAACTCTCTAGCAGTCCACATCTCTTACCAATATAAAAAAAAAAACAGTTGCGCAGACATCCAGCCCGTTCAGTTAACGATCTACGCACCAAATTGTAAGATATTTTGGGACAGCACGCTATCTGAAGAGTACGTTAAGCTGGTAGATACAACGCCTGCCAGAATTAAAGCTGCTATTGTTAATAAATGTGATATAACACAGTTATGAAACGGTCGAACTATTCTGAATCGCGAATCTTAATGTTTTTTATTAACAAACTTGTCACTGACACATCATAACGTAGTAATATGTCATCGTATTTAAGTTAAAAGTTTATACTTCGTTTGTGTTACCGATATTTTTCTTTAATAGTTTTGAGAGTGTTATTAATTTTATTTAAATAAAAGGTGGTCCAACAAAAACGCACGATGTTAATTGTAAATAAAACAAAACGTTTTCAGAGAATTATCTTAATACTTTTGATTATGATAGAAGGATATATGACAATTATGTGTGAAACAAAACATCGGCCAAATGATCGCCACGGCTTCGGTGGCATACCTCTATCCGATGGTCCATATTTTCAATGACCCTGAGACATAATTGAGGTTCAATGTCGTTTAATGTGCCGAATTATCTCATCCTTTAGCTCTTGAATTGTTCTTGGCTTATTGACGTGCACTTTTTCTTTTAAATATCCCCAAAGAAAGAAGTCCAACGGTGTCAAATCACATGATCGTGGCGGCCAATTAACATCGCCATGACGTGAGATAACACGGTCATTGGATTTCTCGCGCAAAAGTGCCATTGTTTCGTTGGCTGTGTGGCAAGTGGCACCATCCTGTTGGAACCACATATCGTCCAGGTCCATATCCTCAATTTCTTGCCACAAGAAGTCCGTTATCATCTCGCGATAGCGAGCACCATTCACGGTAACTGCTTGGCCGACCTCATTTTCGAAGAAGTACGGCCCGATGACGCCGCCAGCCCATAAACCGCACCAAACAGTCACTCTTTGTTGATGCATCGGCTTTTCAACAATCACTCGTGGATTCTCATTTGCCCAAATGCGGCAATTATGCTTGTTAACGAATCCACTGAGGTGAAAGTGTGCCTAGTCGCTGAAGATGATTTTCTTTGTAAAGTCACCATTCACTTCTGCGTGTTCAACCAACCATTCGGCGTATTGACGACGCTTGAAATGGTCAGTAGGCTTCAGCTCTTGAGTCAATTGAACCTTGTAAGAGTGTAAATTCAAATCTTTATTCAAAATTCGCATCAGTGATGTTCGTGAGATGTTCAATTGTTGGGCACGACGACGAGTCGAGGTTGACGGCTCTTCTGCTACACTATCGCGAAGAACAGCAATGTTTTCCGCAGAACGAACTGGGCGAGCATGCACAGGTATTTTCACATTTCCTACAGACCCGGTTTGCTGAAATTTGCGCACAATTCTCTCGATTGTGGACACATTTGGTCGATTATGCTGACCAAAAAAGTCACGAAGTGCACGAAATGCATTTTGATTTGAACGCCCATTTTCGTAAAAGGCTTCAACAATCTTAACGCACTGCTCATTTGTGTACCTCTCCATGGTTGAATTTGTCAAACATTGAAACAAAGGAATGTCAAATTAAGTTGGGTAAAAAACTTGACGTCAAGGTGTGACTCACAATTAACATCGTGCATTATGGTTGGACCACCCTTTATATTAGTTGTAAAATTATGTCTGGCCGAACTATTATGAGCCTGGGCTCGTACGCAAAAGAAAGCAATAATCACAGCATTTCGCCGATTAGCATCAGTCTTCTGAATATGATAGAAAAGTACACCCAGGTTTGAGAATAGTTTTCATCGTCAAAATATTTTTTATACGTATATTGCTAAATTACTTGGCCAGATAAAGGTTTAGATTAGGTAATGAAAAAATTTCAGATCACATTTTGGGAATAGAATCTTTAATACCTAAGTTAGGTAATGAAGGTTCAATTCGATCTATGACATAAAGTTAGTAAAACTTCACTTTATTAAAACTTCTCCATTTTATTCCTAAATGTAATACATGATCTGAATCTTCTTTCATTCGATGTTATTGTCCCCCAAAGCAATCTGATTGGACTACAGAAAATGATCAGTTGAAGCCATTGTGGTATTGAGGAGATTCAACTTCATTAAAAAATAAGGACGTAATTCTGCAGAAATAGAAAAGCAGGCACACTGAATTAAAATAATTTAGGGTGTCTACAACAGCCTAATAATTCCTTTGTTTTATATCTGTTAGATGATAGATGACACCAAAGTATATTTAAGACTACAGAATCATTTTCCATCTTTAAATGCAAAGCCATCTGCGATACTAAATTGTATGAAAATATCAATAAACGAAAGTAGGCATTTTTTTAATAATAAAATGTTATTAACAAAACTAGTTCTAAGTGATTCAACAACTTTGGATACGAAGTTAAGTTAAATTAAATTTGATGAAAATAATTTCAGTCCCTTTCTCGTTTTGATAGGCATGTTCTGATTCCCTTGTTTCTACCAAAAGACAATTTCGTAATTAGTTGTCAATTGAGGTCGATTTCTAAAATAAAATTATTTAAAAATTATGTGAAATACAATGGCGTAGCAAATATTATACAAGCTTGCATTAATTTCAATTGAAAATGAAAACTTTGAATAGAGTTTAAATTTTTTATGTGTTTATTTATGTTCTTTATAATTATTTTGTTTCAATTTTAACTTTTTTTCTTCTCTTTGCCGCTTTTTATTTATCTACACTTGAGAGCAAAACAATCGACTCAACAACATCTTCAACTTTGAGAGAATATGTACTCTCTACAGTATCATTTGAAGTAAAGTTCAATGAACTGTTTGAAAGTTTAAAAACAGTTGTTTCAAATGATACCACTTCGATTGGAATCGGACCTGTTCTGACAAAGTTACGAGCCGAACAGCATGTGTAACACAAAACCTTGTTAATTGGAATGCGCATGCGCGACGATTATGACAGACATAGAGGGCGCTTGCAACCTGGTATTCGTCTCCATTCGCTAATTTGAAGTTAACGTATGCGTATGTGCTCGAAGGATTTACAAGAAAATGGATGCCACAGCTGCCGAAGCAGCCCAATTAATTGCATTATTGAGAGAGGGCCTCAGTCAGAGAGCCGTGGCAAATCGACTGAATTTGAGTCAATCAGCTATGTCAAGAGTGTATCGTCGGTACCGAGAAACCGGTAGCCAGGAGGCGGTCGTAAACGCGTGACAACGAAGAGGGACGATGGATTTATTGTGTTAAGATCTCTCAGAAATCGACATTTGACTGGTGTTGACCTCACACAAGAGCGGGGGGAGGTCAGAGGTGTGGTCGCTAGCGCTTGAACAGTGAGACGAAGATTGAAGGCAGCCAAATTGACCCCAAAAAAGGCAGCTACAGGTCCCAAACTGACTGCAGTCCAAAAGCAAAGACGACTGGAATTTGCTCGTGAACATCTCTTTTGGGACCACGGTCAATGGAGTCAGATATTATTCACGGACGAGTCCAGGATGTGCCTGCATGGTAACGATAAGAGACGTCGGGTCTACAGAAGACCAGGAGAGCGATTTGCTCAATGCTGTATTCAAGAAACTGTAGCATATGGAGGTGGCTCTTGCATGTTTTGGACGGACATTTCCATGCACGGAAAAACTGAGTTGGTTTTCGTGCCCGGTGGAGGACGTGAAGGAGGATTAACAGCGGACCGCTATATCAGAGATATTCTGGAGGAACATGTTGTTCCGTATGCGGGATTTGTTGGTGAGGATTTCATGCTAATGCATGATAATGCTCGCTGCCATACCGCGCCAGTGACCACTACCTACCTGCCTGACATCGGTATACGGAAAATGGACTGGCCTCCGATGAGCCCGGACTTGAATCCAATTGAACACGTTTGGGACGAACTTAAGCGAAGAGTTAGGGCAAGTAATCCTGCACCAGGGAGCGTAGTGGAATTGAGAACTGCGTTGGTTGAAGCGTGGGAAGCAATCCTTCAAGACAGCATAAGAAAAGTTATCTAATCTATGCGTAATCGTTTATAAAATGTTATTAGGAGAAGGGGTGGCAACACCAAGTATTGAAAAAAAAAATTAAATGCATTTCAACTAAGGATTATTTTCTTTTTCGTTTCTTATTCATCCTTTGCATTTCAACTCTGTTGTGTTGTTCGGCTCATAACTTTGTCAGAACAGGTCGGATTCCAATCGAAGTGGTATCATTTGAAACAACTGTTTTTAAACTTTCAAACAGTTCATTGAACTTTACTGCAAATGGTACTGGAGAGGGCACATGTTCTCTCAAAGTTGGAGCATGTTGCTGAGTCGATTGTTTTGCTCTCAAGTGTATTAATGTCGTTTTTAAAATTAAGTTACCTAAATTAAAATTTTATTATATTTTTCCATGGACCATGGCTGGTCTTTATTAAAACCAAACATTACACATAATGTTAAAATTCATGCACAAATATAAAAATTTGCGTTGGATTTTGGATTGCAGCTTTTGGCAGATAGTAAATTATTTAGAAACAGTTAGCCTTTATAGCTGAATAAGCAATAATGTTACAAATTACAAACCTACAAATTGTGTACCTTGGCGACTAATAACGACTGCTGTTTTGTTTGTTGTTATCAGAATGACATTTCTAGTGATTTATTTATTGTTTCGGTAGTTTTGGTTAGTGAGATGTCGCATTTAAGCGAGTTAGTTTATGTTAAAATTGTTATTTTAGCTAACGAGGGTTACAGACAATAAGATATTACGCTATTGAATCCAACGAGGGTTACAGACAAGAAGATATTGCAGAAGGAGATTGCATATTCATTAATCGACTGTATCTCGTATAGCGAAACGATTCAATGAGACTGGAAAATACAAAACATGGCTTGGTTAAGGACGTAAAAGATGTACAACGCGAAGAGATGACCAATATTTGAGAATTCTATCCTTACAAAATCGCTTACTTACAACTCTGTATCTGAAAAAGGAATTATGATTACAAGACAAGTCAATGTAAATGTTAAAACAGTAATAGAGAGACTTAAAGAAATCAGTTTAAACCCGAAATGACCTGGTAGAGTTCCTAGGCTGCTCCCACGTCACCAAGTCAGACAGTTGCAATTTGCAAGAGCCCATTCTAATTAGAGTGAACATCAATGGTGAAAAGTCCTTTTCACAGACGAAACAAGAATACAATTATTAAAGCCAGATGGACGTGGTGGAGTATACAGAAGATCTGGTGAACGTTTTGCAGAATATATTCTTGCACAAAACGTTAGCTTTGGTGGCGGTTCCATTATGCTTTGAGAAGGCATTAGCTGGGAAAGTCGCACGGAGCTTGTTGAGGTAAATTTAAGAATGAATGTTGACTGGTATATACGCAACATCCTTAAAGAGCATGTTTTATCTTATGCCGGCTTCATTGGGTACGATAAATTTGTGCTAAAATGATAATGTCCGGGCTCGTGCCGCTAGAACAGTGATCCAGTCCCTTGAGATTGAGGCCCTAGAGTGGTCACTAATGAGTCCTGATGCTGATCCCATAGAACATCTATGGGACATCCTGAACTGATATATGCGAGCACGAAATCCAGCTCATAACTCAATTGCAAATTAAGAATTGCTGCACACGAAGAATAGAATGAAATTCTGAAATAAATCATTAAACATCTTCTGCGGAACATGTCTAGTAGGATGAAGGCTATCGCCAGAGCTAGAAAAGGAAATATTAAGTACTAAATTTTTATTATGTTGCCTTAAAGTATTGTTATATTGTCGTTGTTATTTACTATTTCTTATTAAATGTGATAACCAAATACAATGTATTTTATTTGTTCCTCTACAAGTATGTTGTAAAGCTTCAATATGTAATTTATTTGACTATATCATCATGAGGTCATCAGTCCTAAGACTGGTTGGACGCTAACCTCCAGCTTCCCCTATCTTGTGCTAACCTACGCATTTCGCTAATTGTGCTACAGCCTACATCCCTTACTATTTGCGAGCAGTAGTCTAATCTAGGCCTACCTCTGCCTTTCTTCACTCCTATTTCTGCCTCCAAAATATCGCGGACTATTCCCCCATGTCTCAGTAAGTGGCCTACCATTCTATCTCTTCTATTCTTTATATTTTTCCACATACTTCTTTTCTCGCCGACTTTCTCTAATACTTCTTCGTTTCTAACCCTATCAGTCCAGGGTATTTTCATCATTCTTCGGTAACACCACATCTCAAAAGCTTCTAATTTCTTCCTACTTGCTTCCCCTACCGTCCAGGTTTCGCAACCGTATAGTGCCGTGCTCCATACGTACGTTTTCAGAAATCTCTTCCTTGTTTCTAAATTTATTACCCCCGAGCATAAAAGTGCTTTCTTTTTGTTAAAAGCTACTCGACCCTACGCTATTCTTTGTTTTATATCTTTATCGCTTCTTCCATCCCAATTTATTTTACTTCCTAAATAAGTGAAGTCTTTAACTTCCTCCAATCTTTCATTATTAATTTGTACTTTCGTTTTTGCTCTGCTCTCGCGCCCTCTGCACACTAACACTTTAGTTTTGTTTTTATTCACCCTCATTCCGTATTCCTCTGTCAACACTGCCTCCATTTCGTTCAACGCTGATTCCAATTCCTCTTTACTAGATGCTAATACTGCTATATCATCCGCGAATCTCAGCATTTTTAGTTTCTGTCCCTGTACTTGTCCCGAAATCCACTCTATCTTTTACGACATTAATCGCCTCTTCGATGTACAGATTAAAAATTAGTGACGATAGCGTACATCCTTGTCTTACTCCTTTCCTAATACCTACTTCCCTTCTTTCCCCTTCTACTTCTATAACAGCAGTTTGCTATTTGTATAGATTGTGTACTACTCTCCTATCTCTATACTTCATTCCCGCGCTCTTTAGTATCTCGAACATTTTTTCCCATCTTACATTATCAAAAGCTTTTTCTAAATCTACAAATCCTATATAAGCGTTCTTTCCTTTTTCTATTGTTTTCTCTAACATTACTCTTAGCGCCAGAATAGCTTCGCGAGTTCCCCTATTTCGCCTAAACCCGAATTGGTCTTCTCCTAGTATTTCCTCCGTTCTATTTTCCATCCTCTTCTGCACTATTCTGGTTAAGATTTTTGACGCGTGGGAAGTTAGGCTAATCGTTCTAAAGTTCTCGCATTTGTGGGCTCCTCTCTTTTTCGGTATAGTAACGATAATGTTCGTGTTATAATCCTCCGGCATCTCGCCCGTTTCATATATGTATTTTACCAGTTCAAACATCCTATTTACTACTTTCTGTCCCGCACATTTCAAAATTTCCGCCTGTATTTTATCTACACCCGGCGCTTTATTGTTCTTTAGACCCCTTAGTGCTATTTGAAATTCCTCTCTCAATATAGGTTTTCTACATCTTCCCTATCGATGCTAAATTCTTCCTCTAATATCTCTCCTAATTCCTGACCCTCGTATAAATTTCCTAAGTATTACTTCCATCTATCCGCTTTCTCCTATAATATAATTTCTCCTATTTGACTATAATATACGTAAAAATACTCCAATGCAGGGTATCTAGCAATAAAAAACACAAACAATTTTAAAGAAAATAAAATAAAATAGAATGAAAATAATGACTTAAAATAAAATACCTACGCAATATTTTTGTCTGTGAGTGTATGTTTATGAATATAATATGTTCATAAGCATAATATTTACATAAATATAAATAATCTTCAATTCATAAATACTCAAGTTCGTATGCTTTTTTAAACAGTTTGCAAGGCATATAGGTACAATTGGCACTTTTCAAGTTAGAAAAACGGTATTTCGCTTTTATTTTAAGCTTATAAATATATCGTAATAATAGCCTTTGTTTAAGTAATAACTCATGTTTGTTTAAGCTATTAGTGTTTAAGTAATAACAATATAGTATAATATTTTAGGTCAACATAAATGTTGACGAGTAAAAAATATTGGAATATTATTGATATTCCCCATGTTTTTATAAACTGTTTATAACATTCTCACAGACATTTTCCATTTTATAGATACAATATATTTCAAATTCCTTATTATTGCTGAAGCATTGCAAATAGTTGGTAATAATATATCTATGTTTTATGCTATGAAATTCTATCGGCTGGTTGCTGGCAAAAAATTGTCACGCAATGAAGGACATTTACATCACATTTTTATAACACTAGGCAGTAGGCATCTATACAGTGTGGTCCTCTTAACTTCTTAAGATTCAAGAGAGCTTACTTAAACATGTGGTGTACATATATCGTAATCCACTGGGCAATTTTTAAGCCATTTTAAAATTATCTAGAGTTTCGAAAATATGAGATTCAAAATAGCATTTTAAATTTTATTTAATTCGTATTTTTATGCTCAGGTGCATTTTTTAATTATAAAGGTACATGCTTCTACAGCTATCTTTCAGTATTTTCCAAATATTTTATTTAAAAAGAAAAAAAATCGGAGTAGTTTAATCTTTAAAAAGTGTATTTGTAAACCTCCAAAGACCTACAACTTCGACTATATGCCACGATAGGTTTATATTATATGAAAAGATATATAATTGTATAATGCAGGAGTTCTCAATCTTTTTCAACCCAGGTACCCCTTTTTGTGTATCATTAACTATACGTACCCCCAACAATAACACTTTAGTTTTATTAAAGTGTGTTATATTAGTTAAGTTAAGGTTTAACTGATAAAGTTTAATTACGAATAGGTAATTTAAATTAAAAACAAGAAATTTTAGTAAACAAATACAGTAGTAAGGAACGACGTCTTTAGTTGCTGCTTTACTGATAGTTTTCAGTTTTAAATCATTATTCAAGCTATTGTCACAATTACATTCTAACATGTATCAATATAATTTTGTATAGTTTTTCGTAGTTAACCGCGTATCTCTTACAGATTTTCGCGTACCCCCAAGGAGTACTCGTACCACCGGTTGAGAGCCATTGGTATAATGCATTATTATATTCAGCAGAATATGTATTTTAATAGAACATTGCATTTTAAATATTCCTTCTAATGAGACAATAATAAATATATAATATGTACTTAGATATACTTATCAAAATGGTATAATTAGGGGTATAAGTACACAACGTATAATATGGAAGTACATTACTCTATCATTCTAATTATACTTAATAAATCTTTTTTTTAATATTTAAAGAACTAGTACTAAAAAATTTCAAATCCTGTTCTTGTAAGGTTTTAAACATTACAAAAATATATATTAAAAGTAAAAAGAGTGACATATATTTAGACATATATCCCCATATAAATAGTTTCATGTCAAAGGCAATACATTTTATTCTTACCTTTAAGTCATTTATTATTTATGGAATTTCATAAATCTTGAAGTTTTTTCTTTACACCATAATTAGGTGACTTGCATATTTTCATTTTTCGTAAATGGTAGAACTGGGCATCCATGTTGTTTCCAACCAACACATTTTTTGTTTGTTTAGGTTCAAACTAACAATTGTTTAAATAATGGCGGGTATACTTCTTAGACCCTATGTTAGTAGAAAATTAATACTTCAATATTATTATTATTATAAAAATATAATTGTCCAGATATATCCAGAATTTATGTAAAGCAATATTACAAAATAAGACACTTTAGTATTGTATGTATTACATTGAAAAATAGGTGTTAAATATTTACGTAACATTTGATAATTATGAGTAATTAAGTATATAATAATAATAACAACTTGTCTCCTGTTCTTTTTTACTTTTCCGCACTCCACTATACGCGGAAAAGTAATGTAATCGAGTAAACATTTTTTTCTAGGGTTCATTTTTCGTTTTTCGGTCTAAAAACAAAAGAAAATGGTTTTTAAACCATTTTGTATGTGTAAAAATATTTTTTCACACACAAATGTTTTAAAAATCTCTTGTTAGAACGATAACTCAACTAAATCGTGTCGGATCGATCGGGTTTTGACTGATTCTGATCGGAGACGTCTCCCAGACGACACCTATTGATTTTGATGTGGATAGAACACACTCTACCATGTTCATGAGTCATGAGAAAGCACAATGGTGTACTACTTGAGAATTTTTTAGTACAATCACTCAATTAAATCGTGTCGGATCGATCGGGTTTCGACTGATTCTGATTAGGGACGTCTACTAGACGACATCTATTGAGTTTGAGGTGGATAGGACACACCCCACCCTGTCCATGGGTCATGAGAAAGCATTTTCACACTATCAAAGGTAATAAAGTTTTACCACGCAGATTTGCAACAGTCTAGTTACAAAATAAATAATTATTATTATAAAGACGTCATAGTTATTTAATAGTAGTAAATTTGTCGTCAATATAAAAATACACTTATACCACAAAATTCACACACATACATACAACTCCAACAACATACTTCACTTACTTCAAATATATTATCCAAAATAACACACTGCTTATATCTAGATAAAACATTTAATGGCTATATAAACAATGTAATTACTTCAATGTTCAATTACTAGTAATAACATTATTTCAAATGAGTTGTTTGCTTGTGGCAAATGATTGCCTTCAGACTTTATTTATGATAGTCTTTGTTATTGACTTGTTTATCCCATATAGTATACAACTTTTTTGCTACTGCAAATGGATTTTCACTCGGCATTCGTGATTTCTTCCTCAGTGTAAATAGACCCAATTTATAAAGAAGAAATACATTAATGGAAAATCACTATATCTCTGAAATAAAATATATATCAACCAAACCAAAACATCTGCCTTTATATAGTGCTGTGGAAAAATATATAACCAAGAAGTCCAAAGAGTGGAACTGGATCTGGAACAGAGGCGTAGATGTTTTTATTTGTTGGCGGGGTCAGTAACAAGTACTGTTACAATTATTGATGTGACTGATTTTATCGGCTATCTGCACAGTGCATTTGCATTTGTTTAATGTACTAAAGCGAGGTCTGTTTTTGAATTTATGCGATTTTTTAAATTTGTGTTGTTTTCATCATTTTTAGACTTGCTTTTTTGATTTTAATGTGTTGATTTTTCAACTTTAATAGTGTCAATATTACATGAAATAATAATTTACATTATTTATAATTAATCCAGTTAACGATATTATTTGTAGTTTATTGGAAACACCAACATATCGCTGGAAATACGAAGATAAAAGAAACGTTTTACTGAAAGGAAGACCTACGACTATTTTATAAATGGCTATGTAGCAGCCCAATGTTACAAAAACTATATTGCTGGCTCTGTTTACTATTTGTAGATATTTTAAATTTTACGAGAGCATTACATAAACATACCGATGTGAAGTACTGTTAAAAAATTAAAAAAAAACAAAACTGTTATTAAGGTGTCCTTTTTTTTGAGAAATCAGAAATCATTATGAAAAAATTAAAAATTTTCGGTGGACCTTCAAAAACCACTAAAAATAAAATCATCAGTTGCATTTTTGATTATATGAATGAATATATAAAAAAAGACATTAATGAATATTCTTTTCTATACAGGTTGATGATACTGCTGATATCACACAAACCTCTCGATGTCCCCTAATAATAAGATTTGTTAATTCTGAACGTTTAATAGTAGAACATTTTTTGGTATTTCATGATGTAAGTGCCGACAGAACATCAGAGGCTTTCTATACCATGTTGGATCAAATTTTAAATCAATTTGATTATAAAAATAAGTTAAAAGGGCAATGTTATGATGGTTCGAACGTCATGCATGGCCACCTAAATGGACTTAAAGAAAATCAAAAATAGAACTCCGCAAGCTGTATTTGTACATTGTCTAGCACACCGTCTTAATTTTGTATTACAAGAAATTTTAATATAAAAGTAGAATATTTCTTGCGTCTCAGTCGAATTCCGTCATTTTTCCATCATTCAGCAAAGCGACCCTATGCCCCTTCCTCGACATCCGCAAGACGTGTACCGATGGTGTTCCAATTCCAAATTAGTTTATACAATTGTTCAGGACTGGGATAAACTGAAAGAATTGTTTGAATTTATTATAACTTCTGAAGAATCGAACCAGAAATCCTTTCAGCTTGCTAGAGGATTTTTAAATGATATTAATGATTTTGATTTTACGATTTTGGTAGTACTATTTAATGATATTTTTAGTACTACACAGATATTTTATATGACATCCTACAAAAGAAATCATGAGATTTTAATTTTTGTGTGCATCAAATAAAACAGACACGTGAAATACTGAAGAAAAGAGAAATGACTTTTTCAAGACAATTTTTAATAAAGCTAGTAGAATGATAGAATTAGAAATTACAAAAGGACAATATACTGGTCTTTATAACGAAGCCATTAATACAAGATATAAGCACTTTTATATGAAATATTGGACAATATTTGAATGCAAATAGACGTCAGGTTTCAGGGCTGTGAAAAGTTGCAATTTATTTGTCTCGCCGATACTGCAAAATTTGAACAACATAGCTCGTTTCCTTTCTAATGCTTTTGAAAATTTGGAACAATTTTATGGAAATATATTTACCAAACATCAACGAATTAAAAACGAAGTTTGCCTGTTATATAGTGATGAAAGTTACAGAAATATACCTCTGTATGAACTGCTCAAAAAAGTGAACGAATCCAAAGACATTTTTACAAAAGCTTACAAACTGTTTTGTATAATTTTAACTATTCCATCAACAAGGTGAGTCAGTGGAAATAAGCTTTTCGTATTTTAAACGTATAAAGGCTTATTCAAACAATATCATTTCCCAAGAAAGACTTTCATCTTTAGCAACTATTTCTATCGAAATAGAATTGTTGCTAGAACTAAATAAGAATCAGCCATTTTATGAAGATATATAGATAACTACGCCTCACTAAAAGATCGAAGAATTGATTTGGTATACAAAAATTAGATAGCTATAAGCTCGGCTATAGGTAAGTCTTAAGAAAAATCAATCTACTTTTTTCTAATTGTTTACACATTTACACTCTTCACCTATTTTCTAATCCGCGAGCCGCCACTGCCGTCCAATTGCCGTCAGCTCTTGACGGCGCGCGCATCTAAACAGTGTAAATGAGTGAAATAAATAATATTCCTCAAATGAGAGAAACAAAGGGGGTGAAAAGACGTGCATAACTTGTAAAAGCGACGTTGCCATTTTTTTCATAAAATCAGCGAAGTATGAGAATGAAAGAAGTAATCTTTTTATATTTGACAAACATGACATAAATTAACATGCGCTATGTCGCAGATAGGCATTATACGAGTACAATTGAATTCTAACATTTCTTGTTTAATTTTGATTATAAATTGCAATTAAATTTAATATTACTGAATTAATGTAGAACATATAAGAAATTTAGGAATTAAATATGACAATAGCGCATATCAGCTCTTTAGGTCATTGCACTCTTTGGACTTCTTGGTTTCACTTTAGACTCGCCCCTAATTTGGAGTACATCATGAGTAAAATTCAAAACTGAAAATAATTTTATGGATATATTAGAGCGGTATATTACGTGAAATCGGTGTTTTATATTTCGGGTTTTTAGGATCTCATGTATTGGTGAATAACATATTGTTATGAAAAAGCCGATTTGCAGTTTGTGAAAAATAAACTCGCTGGTGTTTTATATTTTACTTGGACAAAAATTTGGTCCATTTACCCGTATTTTTCTATTACATTTAATAAGCGCATGATCATGTTATTTATTAAATTGTTTAAAGTTGGCTCTGGAATTTTATAACAGGCAACTACAATTCGACGCTTTAGTTCTACAACACTTTCGATTGAAGGCTTTATTGGATTGTATACTGGTCTTGCCATAATCCCCCATACATTTTCTATCGGGTTAAGATCAGGACTTAATGCTGGCCATAGCATAAGATCGAATTCCATACTGTTGATACCAGTTTTTTGTGGGCATTATAGAATGACTTGACTGTGCATACTTTCAAAAAATAAAACCCGCCACAGGTAGGATTCGACATCTGTTCCGGATTGGAACCGAACGGCATACAGCTGTTTCGAACTTATTAGTTCTCATCAGTGCCGTACACAGTACGCCGATCTAGGACAAATGCAGAATGAAATCTATGGGGTATACATCTTTATGTATCAGTAACACATAAGTCGAAAATCGAGAAATGAACCACCAAACCGCCAAGCGGTTATCAAAGTAGTTCCCGAATAGCAAGGCTATTACATCATCGCAGTAGGAAACAACTACTCCTCGGGCTAAAGCCCCGCCAGGTATTGAATTATACTTAAAAGAGATCCTCGACCCCTTTCTCGTGTTTCTGCATGATCAGATAAGGTTTCAAAACATAAAACCCGTACTGTGTACGGCACTGATGAGAACTAATAAGTTCAAAACAGCTGTATGTCATTCGGTTCCAATCCGGAACAGATGTCGAATTCTACCTGTGCCGGGTTTCTAACAGATTTTGATAGGCAGTCGCATTCATTCTGCATTTTAAAGACGCCAGTTGATTTTTCATACCCTTTCTGAAATCCCCCATATCATATCAGACACAACTGTTTAAACTATTCTTGATATAATTTTGGCTCCTTTCATGAATCATGCCAATAATAGCTAAACCCATCCGGTCCGTCCAAATATTTTTTTTTGTCGCTAAATATTATATTGGCCCAACATTTTTTGTTTTGAACATACTTCTCTGCAAATTTTTAATGTGATGTTGCTGAAGTGGATTTCTTTAAATATTTTTAGTATTTAAAATGTCGTGACATCGTCACCCATTTTCTAATGAGACTTGGATGACAGTCTAAATTACAATGACGGATAACCTGAGAAGCTGACGCTCCTGTAGCTGATAATTCCCTCAGAATAGCACTCTTTGTAGTCGGTGAAAATTTAGACAATGGCCCCGAGGGCTTTCTTTTAAATCATTCAATTCTTTACCACGCGGCATAATAAAAAAAAACACACGTTCCAAGTCGCTAATATATTAAAAATCATCAATATAATGCAAAGTTTTACTATCAGACGGTAACATTCAAACTACAGAAATAAGGAATTTATACTCCAACCCATCTGCAAATGCCTTATATAATAAGGACTGAACAAATTAGGTCAAAACAGCTATTCTCCTGGCTATATGCCAAACGCCGAGCACTGAATTACATGACAAAATTTGTCGTATTTTTGTCTAACAGAGTTAGCACTAAAAACGGCGAGACCCAAGATAGAAAGGTCGAAACCGGTCTGCAGTTAACGATATCCTGAGATAGGTGACACTTTGCATCTTTCTTGGTGGTTTAGAACAATCACCGTATTTTTAGTGCTAACTCTGTTAGACAAAAATACGACAAATTTTGTCATGTAATTCAGTGCTCGGCGTTTGGCATATAGCCAGGAGAATAGCTGTTTTGACCTAATTTGTTTAGTCCTTATTATACAAGGCAATTGCAGATGGGTTGGAGTATAAACTCCTTATTTCTATAGTTTTAATGTTACCCTCTGATAGTAAAACTTTGCAATATATTGGTGATCTCAAGTTTTTACTTCGATTTAGATTGTTCGAAACTACCAAGAGATGGCGTTTGGTACGTTCTACTGCGGTGGAACGTAGCAACGTCTACTAGATGTGAGCTTTATCTGTCGAAGGTATACTCGTTTACACTGCACTGACGAGACTCAAGATAGAAAGGTCGAAACCGGTCTGCAGTTAACGATACCCTGAGATAGGTGACACTTTACATCTTTCTTGGTGGTTTAGACAATCACTGTATTTTTAGTGCTAACTCTGTTAGACAAAAATACGACAAATTTTGTCATATAATTCAATGTTCGGCGTTTGGCATATAGCCAGGAGAGTAGCTGTTTTGACCTAATTTGTTTAGTCCTTATTATATAAGGCATTTGCAGATGGGTTGGAGTATAAACTCCTTATTTCTGTTGTATTAAAAATCACTTGCAAATAACTCCGTCTCTGAACAAATCGTTACTCAAAATTTATATTGGTGTGCATTCTCGCTCACTGTTTAAATCAAACTGAGTTTACACTTTTTCCTTACAACATACGCGGCAGTCTATTTTTCCATATGCACAATAGCAACTCGTAAGCACATTATAGAGCAGTAGCGCTATTTATCTATTAGTAGCCTGTTCTATTAGATTAAGATAATATATGTTAAGGAATATTTCTTGTAAG
The DNA here is from genome assembly GCA_037954035.1 of Rosalia funebris. Taxonomy (NCBI): domain Eukaryota; kingdom Metazoa; phylum Arthropoda; class Insecta; order Coleoptera; family Cerambycidae; genus Rosalia; species Rosalia funebris. The sequence goes on from JAZFAV010000022.1 coordinate 11,010,204, forward strand.
AGATATAATAAATGCCTTTAAATATAAGCTTAAACCTATACTTTTTGACGCCACTGTATATTATTATAGACGTATGTTTCCATATTCATGTCTCGTTACGAGTATTTATCAGTAAAAATACTTTTTTTACAAATCTATCGACATAATAGAAAAATAAGTCCAACCCAACCCTTCCCATTTACAAAATTAATGTTAATAACCTTCACCAGCTATTCGCGTATTCACTTCTGGAACAATAAAACTGTAACTCGTCCGGAATTGTTACGAACTGTACAATACAGAATAGGTGGGTAATTTATATTGTATTCTTATCACGGAATGTATTTAATCGATCTTCCGCTAATCCGTTTTCCATTTTTAATAAAAACAAATGGCCTATTCAAGGTTTCTATTTTTCCTCTTTCTCATTAAAAATTTAAATTAATAGAAATGTAATTGCTTTCTGGTGTTTGAGAACCATACACTGCGACAGTTAACATAAAAACATCTTAAAAGTTTATGATTCCATAAATAAAGTAAATTGGTTCTTTAATTAAGTTTTAGACAATTATAAGTTTATAGTTGAGGAGGAAGTTACAGAGCAGAACTCGCAGATTTATTTTTTTCATTCCTTTAATGTTTATTTCAGTAAGTTAAAGTTAACAGTTTTAATACATGGAAATTTAACTGTTAAAAAAATCGTGGATAGTCTAAATATGTTTCTTAGTCTTCGTTGAATTCTCTTATAAAAAGTTTTAAAAAAAGTTGGCACATATAGAAATCGACCTCCTCGATTTAAAGCCTCAAACTGCCCAGGTGAAGCATATACACAGAGACGAGGACAAACACACTTTTTTCATAGAAGCGATGACAAATACAAGTTTTTGATACAATTGAAGTACGTATATGTTTAATTCGGATACAGTATATCCCTAAAGTTTAAAATAAAATTAATCAAATTAAAATTAACGTTTATAGTGGAAACCCTTCGGAATTTCTTTAAGTAACATCTATAGGGGTTGTTTTCAACTTTTTACCCGTCTCCCCTCTAAACCCTAAAAACAGCAACTAACTAAATGTAGCTTCATTTGAGAAAATTACAACATTGTAAGAGATTTTGATTAGTTGTTATGTTCGACACTGTTTTACAAAATTTCTTGTCTTCTGTCAACTCCTAAACTCATCTTGCGTGGGAGATATATGGAAGACAGGTGCAATTAGATAACGTGCAATTAGAAGCGTACGACGTAGTATTCGGAGTTCCTCAAGGTTCAGTCCTTACTATTCATGCCATATGTTAACAACTTATATAATTTTATAACAATTGATCATCCAACTATATTTTTCGATGATATTACAATAACTTTATCTGCAAATACACCAGCACTAACAGCTCCAAGTCCTCGTGGATTGGATTTTTAATCTCTCTTGGATACATCATCTTAATAAGGCATATTTTTCTTTACTTAAAATGAAAGTTGTTTAGTCACGTTTAGTAGTTTAAGACGGGCTGTTGAATATATATTATGTTCTTGGTTATTCACATATTTTGTATAGTATCATTGCTTAGGGTACCTCAAAGACAAGGATAGAGTAGTTATTTGACAGAAAAGGCTTATTAGACTCATTGCTCAATTGAATTTTAATGAAAGTTTTAGGAATACTTTTAGAAATAATAATATTTTAACCACGCCCTGTAGATTCATATAAAAATTGTTTATGTTCGCCAAAAAAAATTTGAATTTATTTCCTCCTAATAAATTATTTTCGCGCATATGCGACTAGACTTCATGTGCTTTAAATAAGGAATTTCTGTTTCCCTACATAATAATGAATTGTTGATTTTGCAACATCTTCTTCTCTTAAATTGAGCATTACGTGGAGTCTCAAATCAATATTTACTGTTTTGCATCTCTTTTGCGGAGTTTTATTCCGCCAAAACCAGGTATTCTGTAAGTGTTGTCGAAAATCGAATAAGTTGATGTCAAGTTCAGAATGATGGTTAGTTTAAATACATGTTGTTAAAATTTTGGTTTGTTTAGGTTTGTTGCTTATAATAATGAAATTAATGACATGGATCTATTTTATTGAATGTATCCCGTTATTTATTAACTCATATTAATTTATATTTATCTTTTTTAATCCATGAGAAATGTTTAGCCAAAGAGGTGTTTCATATATTTCATATAATTTTAGAGTTAAGGCTGTTAAGGCTTAAGGGGTTAACAATTAAGGGGTTAATTAATGATGAGGAATTGAAGACAAGTGTTATTCGAAAGAATCGACGAATTCGAAGTAAGAATCGACGTCTCCAATGAGTTTCTCCAAAAAACGTGCGTGGCCTTTACCTTGACAGATTAAAACTTGAGCCAAAACGGCTGGTGACTTTTGAACGACGAGGAAAAATATTACCTGTCCTGAAAACAAAAAACGTTAAGATTGATGGTAAAATTTATTAAAAGTAATTACATCTAGATAGATACATATAGATAATCGAGATACATAGATGAGAAAAAATGTGTTGAATATTAAGTATATCGTAGGAAGATTTCATCGAATTGGTATGTATCTTTTTACCTTCACGACAATCAATAAAGTAAACAGAGTAACCTAAAAACGTGCGGTAAAAAAGACATATACCTGTTGTTTCTTATCGATTAGCTAAGTATTCATTATTAAAGAATGTACCTGATTATTAAATATTTAAGTATATTTTATTTCATCTCTATTTGCTAAATAAAAAATCCCAAACGGCTCTTATCTCATGCCGTGGCTTATTTTTATGGCTAGGCTCAAGTGGACCGTTCAGTTTATCGGCAAGATAAGAGAGTATTTGGCAAATAGCGATGAAATGATTAGTATGTGCTGCGGGTGTACCATTTCATTAAACTTGTTCCAATTATAAATTTTTATTTTCCATAAAAGCTAAGTCCTCTTCTTATGAAATATTATGAAGGTGGTTACACACGCAATTGCAAGCTTGACAAGCATGTATGATCAATTTTTTTATACAAGCATACTTGAACGTCTGTGGGAAAATGCTTGCGCAACATGCATTGATCATGCATGCTTGTCAAGCTTGCAGTTACGTGTGTAGCCACCTTTAGTACATTTCCAAAGGTTTATGAATATCAACAAAGCACATTTACTACTTATTGATCCGTAAGAGCATTACGATAATTACATCGGGGAAGGGAAAAAACAGATGGAAAACTAAAATAATGGCAAATGGTACTTCAAATATGGTATTTAAGATTAGCTATGTTATACATAAATATAAGTAAGTATTTCTTAAACTCACTCTACTGCATACAACTACACATTCCAAAATTTCTAAAGTGTAATGTAGATTAGAGAAAGAAAACAGGTGGTGAAGTTGATACCAGATGTCGTGTTGATTTTAATCTTTGTACCTTACGATGTTCATTTCATACCAAATTGGTGTGTCCCAATATTTGTATACCCCATAATACACCCCACTTTTGGTGACAATTTTGTGTACACAGCATTTCAAATTATATAACAGCCCTCGATACATAACAACAACAGTAATAAAATAATTCACAGACCGTTATCTGTTTGATGTTATAAACTTCGCATCATGAAGACACAAGAATATAATTAGTTTTTAGGTAGTACATCGACAAATTTTACATTTAATTTATTTTTCTCGTTTAATCTATAGGGAACTGTCATCAAAGAAAGCAGTAACCAGTGCAACAGACCGCTGTCACAATCCCCCACAGACAAAGAGCAATTCCCTTTGTAGACTTATGATGGACCAATAAAACGACATGGTTTTCTCTATATATGCAACGTTACAGGGGGTCACATCACCGCAACTTTTGATGTTTCCAGCCTGAAACAAAGAAGCGTACGCCACCTATGTTTATATTAGACATAAACTAATTAATTGAACTGTGACCGTTCAATGACTTAATAGTCGCTTAGTTTACATTAGCGACAGGAATCTATATATCGAACCCAAGCAACTACGAGTACTATACAGATAGCGGCAGGCTATTAGACGAATTACTTAGTAAAGCGGAATTAACGAGAGAACTTTTTAAGAAGAGGTTCTTAAAAAAAGAGTTGCCGATCATGCAAAATAAGAAAATCCCATGAGATATTTCCCTGTGATAATATCAGACGAATGGAGTTTTGCGACCGTTTAATGGATGAAATTAGTAGTGATGAAAATTCCATCAAAAATATTATTTTCACAGGGCAGTTACGTTACGGGGCCGTCATAACCCTTCGGAAATTCTATACCTATTAGTTTCAGCAAAATATTCATAGATTTTTATATTTAACATTATACGTTAAAATTTAATATGTCACAGAAAAAAGTCCATAGGTGTTAAATCGAAATAGCGTGGCGGCTAATTCAGGTCACCAAAATGGAAAATGACATGACCAGGTCTCGTACAAGACCGTCAATGTTTCACGGGTGATATGGCAAGTGGCACCATCTAGGTGACACATGTCTTTAAGAGCAATATCTTCCAATCGAGGCACAAAGAACTGGGTTATCATGTCATGATAACACTCGCCATTTACCGTTAATGCATTGCCTGCCTCGTTTTCAAAGAAAAATGGTTCAATGATTCGTTCAGACCACAATCCATACCAAAGAGTGATACATTGGGGATACATTTGTTTCTGATGAATCATTCGTGGATTTTCTGAGCTCCCCTATTAACGAAGCCATCAAGGTGAAAATGGGCCTCGTCGCTGAAGATGATTTTGTCCACAATATTGGCATTCACTTCTTGTTGTTCAATGATCCAATTGGTGAATTCTCTTTACTATGCACGGTCTGTTGGCAAAAGTTGTTGAGTCGATTGTACTTTGTAAGCATGGAAATGCAAACCTTTAGTGAGAATATGGTCAAGAGTGACTTATGTCCAAATTCTTGTGCACGATGACGAATCAGGGTCCTTAGACTCTTGGCTGCACACTCGCAAACTGGCGTGATGTTTTGTTCTGAACAACCAATACAAAATCGTGTCGTGTGTTTCATATCAACAACTGAACCAGCACATTCGAATTTTTTTATTATTCTTTTCACAGTTGATAAATTTGGAACAATATTTCTACCAAAGATTGAACGCAACCAAAGCAACCAAACGTTCACCATTTTGATAGTAACGTTTAACAATAAGGATGCGTTGTTGTATCGTGTAGTGCTCCATATTTACTAACTCCTATCTGTAACTATTTGATAGTCAGTGCTCTTAATTATGTAAACAGAAATAAATGGAGTGTCAAGCAAGATGTTACCAGAAGGTCTGGCGGATTACTTAACGAAAACTCGATCTAGTCGATCGTCGGCATCGGTGCTTCGGGTCTTAATTACTGTAGCCAAATCAGTAATTTACAAGTAACTGTAGCAAGTTTTTTGAAGTGTTAATATATAAAATATTATGTTATTAAATATCAAGTATGCAACAAATGGAAAATCCTATGAAGTTTAGAACCCTAGATGCTCCAGCTATAAACTTGAAAGTATAATAAATTCCAGTTTCATGTTATACTCATGTTTGTAGTTTGAATTACGATTGATGTCACTTGTTTTAGTTTAAACTACAAATGACTATTTTTAGCACCTTACCTTATCGGTAGAATAATAAATATATTCTGGCAACACTGGTTAATGTACAATATATTAATCTCGTTTCATAGCTGATAGGGAAGTAAATTTTTCCCGTTCCACAAATTCACCTAGTAGTCTGCCGCTTGCTGTATATTTATAGGACAAAATAATGTTACAATAAAAATCACTTTTCATTACATTTGGTGGATAAGCATCTCAGATTTATATGTTTTAATAACTATAACATTTATAACCAAATCTGATGATATAATATTTACTATTTGGTATAAAAAAAATAATTTGAGACCACTACAATACATTCCCCATCGTCTATTGTAGTTTCCGCAAATGGAGTACGTGAAGCGTAACCGAATAACTAATATAAGAAATAATAAATTCACCCTTTCCTTGAACGCACTCCTCAAATAAGTCCAGTCCCATTGTTGGGAATTCTGGAAGCGCGTAGATGTCCGGCTATGCAAATTCGAACCAGCCACGGCCCTTAGCGATCCTGGGAATATTCCCGGATGTCCAAGTGTTCGGATGTTCGCCGATGCGAGATGTTGCACTTCTCAGGGCAAAAACAAGGCACCTCAGAGGGGTGCGAAATTCAATACAGACCCAACCAGTCCGAGCAAATCTTTTTATAGGATCACACGGTTCGGGGCTTTACCGCAAAAATTCAATTTGTTCACCTCTTCGAATCTCGCCCTAAAAAAACCCGTTTAAATGAACGGAAATAGTTAACAGTGTTTGGAATACATATACATACAGTGTTTTACAAGTCTCTACTACTTCAAGATTATTTCAGAATAGAAAGCTACCGGAGTAAATAAACTCTCTTCAATAGAGTGGACTATAATCTACTGTTTATTGATACTCATTTGAAGAGTGTAATTAAATAACGGTCTAAGTGCCAATATTTATGAATTCGATTTTATCATTACAAAGTGGTCTATGTGGTTCTGCCAATAATATAAATACCAGTCTGTGTCCAAGCCCAACACCGCTTTCTGTTATTAATGGTCTATATGCCATAACCTTCTCTGTGCTTGTTGTGGATTTTATACCAAAATGAAGCGAAAGAGAGGGGAAGGCAGTGAAATTCAAGAAAGGAAGCAAAAGAGAAACAATGTTAAATCATACGTGACTCAAAGATGCGAAGAATCGTCCAAAAGAAGTGGTATGAACAGGTAATTCAACCTTTGGTCACATCGTGTATTATTGTGGTTTTCTTTTCGTTGTAGGTGACCTGCAAATTCAAATTGGGTTGCAAAGCCCTTTCGTTTGGACATAAATGTAAGTTGTTCCAAGCATTCTATGAAATGGGTGACAATGAAAAGCAGTTCACGTACTTAATCGGATTAATGCATTTTAGCAAAATCGAAAGAAGAAGACATGGAACATATGGAGATCCTGCGAACAGTAGGAGAACAAATACGGTTTATTATACTGTATCAAAAGGAGATGGCGGAGTAACTCAGGTGTGTCGAAAAACGTTTCAAGAGGTTTTTGTCTTAACCCATAAAAAGTTCAAACACTGATAGAGAAGAAAAAGTGTGGGGTATATGGGGGTGATGTATGAAAAGAATAGAGGAAATAAAAAGAAGCACTGAAAATATACAGAACAAAATGAACAGAAGGTAGTTGATCATGTAAATCTGGTTTGAAGATATTGAGAATGAAGCAAATTTACTAACAGAGTATAGAAACTATAAAGATAATGATGGCAGAATAAGGAAAAGAAAATTGTGGTTTGGAGAAACATCCAATATTGACACACGTTTCGATGGTAGGGAATCTTTTATAGTTACCATACATAATGTTATATTGATGTACAATGTAATATAATGTTACGATAGTTACAACGATGTTTTGAATGATTTTCAAGTTTTTTCAATGAGAAAATGAGGGGATTAAATGATTGTATGTGTGGATAGATTATTGTTGAAATGCGACGATGATATCTACATTAAATACTTTAAAGATGAAGTTCTCCATTTAATCAAATATGCTAAGGAAGAAACGTATCCGATCCTGCCGGTATGTACAATATAAATTGTTAATTAATGGATTGCAGTCTACATTTCCTAATGTAGAAACTATTTTGAGAATCTTTTTGACAATGCCTATCTGCAATGCAAGCGGTGAACGTTCATTCTCCGTACTTAAATGGGTTAAGAATTATTTACGTAATTCGTTAAGTTAGTTTCATTTGAGCAATTTGTTACTCTCATGTTTATAGAAAATGATGTTGGACAATTGTTAGATTATTAATATAATATTAATAATCTAACAATTGTACAACATCATAATATATTATTAAGTTCGCAAAAATGAAGGCAAGAAAAGTACCACTCGTTTAAAGTGGAACGCTGTTCATCGTTATTAATTAGTAATACTATATTACTAAATATAGGATACACAAATTTCCTGCGATTTTTTTTACCTGAAAATGTGATTTTTTCTTTTAAATAAGACTATTTAAAAGACTGGTTGGACGCTAACCTCCAGCTTCTCCTATCTTGTGCTAACCTACGCATTTCGCTAATTGTGCTACAACCTACATCCCTTACTATTTGCGAGCAGTAGTTTAATCTAGGCCTACCTCTGCCTTTCTTCACTCCTATTTCTGCCTCCAAAATATCGCGGACTATTCCCCCATGTCTCAGCAAGTGGCCTACTATTCTATCTCTTCCCTTCTTTATGTTTTTCCACGTACTTCTTTTCTCGCCGACTTCCTCCAATACTTCCTCGTTTCTAACCCTATCAGTCTATGGTATGTTCATCATTCTTCGGTAACACCACATCTCAAAAGCTTCTAATTTCTTCCTACTTGCTTCCCCTACCGTCCAGGATTCGCAACCGTATAGTGCCGTGCTCCATACATATATTTTCAAAAATCTCTTCCTTGTTTATAAGTTTATTACCCCCTAGCATAAAAGTGCTTTCTTTTTGTTAAAAGCTACTCGACCCTGCGCTATTTTTTGTTTTATGTCTTTATCGCTTCTTCCATCCCAATTTATTTTACTTAATAAATAAGTGAAGTCTTTAACTTCCTCCAATCTTTCAATATTAATTTGTACTTTCATTTTTGCTCTGCTCTCGCACCCTCTGCACACTAACACTTTAGTTTTGTTTTTATTCACCCTCATTCCATATTCCTCTGTCAACACTGCCTTCATTTCGTTCAATGCTGATTCTAATTCCTCCTTACTAGATGCTAATACTGCTATATCATTCGCGAATCTCAGCATTTTTAGTTTCTGTTCCTGTACTTTAATCCCGAAATCCACTCTATCTTTTACCACATTAATCGCCTCTTCGATGTACAGATTAAAAATTAGTGGTGATAGCGTACATCCTTGTCTTACTCCTTTCCTAATACCTACTTCCCTTTTTCCCCTTCTACTTCTATAACAGCAGTTTGCTCTTTGTATAGATTGTGTACTACTCTCCTATCTCTATACTTCATTCCAGCGCTCTTTAGTATCTCGAACATCTTTTCCCATCTTACGTTATCAAAAACTTTTTCTAAATCTACAAATCCTATATAAGCGTTCTTTCATTTTTCTATTGTTTTCTCTAACATTACTCTTAGCGCCAGAATAGCTTCGCGAGTTGCCCTATTTCGCCTAAACCCGAATTAGTCTTCTCCTAGTATTTCCTCCGCTCTATTTTCCATCCTCTTCTGCACTATTCTAGTTAAGATTTTTAACGCGTGGGAAGTTAGGCTAATCGTTCTAAAGTTCTCGCATTTGTCAGCTCCTCTCTTTTTCGGTATAGTAATGATAATGTTCTTCTTATAATCCTCCGGCATCTCGCCCGTTTCGTATATGTATTTTACCAGTTCAAACATCCTATTTACTACTTTCTGTCCCGCACATTTCAAAATTTCCGCCTGTATTTTATCTACACCCGGCGCTTTATTGTTCTTTAGCCCCCTTCTATTTCAAATTCCTCTCTCAATATAGGTTTTCCTACATCTTCCCTATCGATGCTAGATTCTTCCTCTAATATCTCTCCTAATTCCTGACCGTCGTATAAATTTCCTAAGTACTGCTTCCATCTATCCGCATTCTCCTCTCTTCCGATCAGTATGTCCCCCGATTGACTCCTAACGTTTCTACTTATTGTTCCTATATCCCTGAAGTTCCTCTTAATTATTTTGTAAGCCTCATCGGTCTTACCTACTTGCAGCTTATCTTCTACTTCTTTGCATTTATTCTCTATCCATAGAGAGTATTATATTAAACATATATTGAACATATATTTAAAAAAAAGAGAGTATTATATTAAACAAAATTAGAAATGACTCTGTTAGAGCCACTGAGGAATCTTTAACAAGAAAACTCGGAATCTGATCGTCTCCACATGTACTTTTTGATGTTTTGATAATTCTTGTTGAATCCGTTTCTGTAAATTTTACTATATTGATAGAGGTTGAGTAATTTCCAGACCTTGTGCTTGAAAATTTTCTAGCGAATCCATTCACAATTTTGTTTAGAGCATCAAACGATTCATCGAAGAAAATCGTTGATTGAATACTTTTGTTACTCTGAATATAAGACCAAAAACCTCTAGGATAACTTTCTTGAAGTTTTGCTGAATGTACATTATGGTAAGTTGTTAATATGGACGTCAACTACTTGTGCCTCGTAATGTCTTGAATTCAATAAGATCAGTTAAAAGTGATGCGGTTTCTTAAACTTATTGTGATGTTAAGTTTTCTATTTCAAATTGGTAATTATTTTAGCAGTGTACCAGGCTGGATATTTACGCTTGATTTTTTTATACACAGGAAAAAATTGATCAAATTATATCATTTTTACAAAAAATGCTTCACAAGCAGAATTGATACCAATATGAGTTTTTAAAGAACTCTCAATTGTTATAAATACAACTGAGCATGATTGCTAAACATGATACAACTTAGGGAAATTGGATTTCTCAAAATTGTATGTTTTATTGTTAGAATTGGCGAGAAAGTTCCAGGGTTCTGATGTACTAATCTATAATGACTCGGTTGCTTCAAATTATCGAATACTTCGAGTACTTCGAATTTCGTTTTAATTTCAATTCGCTTCTATATCGCGAGGTAAATACAACCAACTGCAATACAATTTGGTGACAAAAAGTGATAGTTACTAAAATAATACACTTGAGAAGCTACAACAGAAAATACAACCTAATAGTAATAGAGCCAATTATTTTCGTTTTAACATTTTCTTTTATTTGCTCCTACAGCTTCCGCAATCATCGCAGGCGACCTTGTACTTGTGTGAGTGCGCTTGTTAAGATGCACAAAGAAAAGTAAACATTGCACCTACGCCCATAATAGGCATCGCACGACGATCACGTTATTGATTTATCTCCACATCTCGCATAACAAACCTATGGCCTCTCGCCCTAATACAAAACCCGGGTAATAGTCATAATGTAATCCTATAATAAATTGAGAGGAAGCACGATCTGGACGTAGTACCTATGTCGTTACTTGTCTGAAGTTCCGAATAAAGATTAATACGAGCATGTAATGTATATGCATTCTTAGTTAAAAGATAACTGTACATTTTTTTTAATTCGATTTTTGTATTAACTTAAAAAATTCTTTCAACTTTTTAGGATCTGGAGCAGAAATGTTTTTTCTTAAAAAATTTGTTCTTCATATTTCGCGCTCTTTTCAAAGCGCGTCGAACTGCTCCGAAACGACACCTGCGTCAAATAAATACCTACTGGGAAGGTACAGTCTAAGTACAACCTAATGATTTCTAACTTCTCTAATACACAACAGTCGTTAAAAGATATTTTTATTTGTCAGGATGATGTCAGAAGTATTTACAATGAAAAGTACGTTAGTATAACGCCAGTACATGTACAAAAAGACAATTTCCTTGCTCGAAATCACGGTTTTTAAATGTAGTGCTGACTCATGATGAAAATATGAAAAATTAAACCTGTGCGGCCTTATCTCATAAATTATCAACCGATGAAAATCCGCAGCACGAGAAGTGCTCAAAGCCTTGGTGTGACTGGAAGACGACGTAAGCAGCGGATTGCTTGGACACCTTTCATCATAAGCCGCCGCGTCCTAAGGAAGTCCTAAGGAAGTTTTTAAAACCATCATAACCGATAAAACCGATTTATAAGGACCTGAGCCGAGACAAGTTGCTAAACCATTGCTTAAGAGGCTACATGCAAAATAGCAATGCAATGATTTCCAGAATATCATTCAAATGGCAAAAAAGTCTTGAATACAGCGACTGATATTGCTATGTGCACTTTAATGAGAGTCTGACTAATATTCTTCGAATTATGAAAGGTTTTGAGATAGATATAGGCGTCCAATCACACAATTTTTGCCTAGAAGCCGATACTAAGCGGATCGAGCACGCCGAGATGTCTTCTACAGATGCAGCGAAAAAGGTACACTCTAACACAAAATGTTCGAGGAAATAGAATGAGGAAGAATATTTAAATATAGAAGGGCAGCTGCTGAATATAGAAGGGCAGCTAAAACGTGATTTTTCAAAATGGCACGCAGCATAACTCCAACAATTTTCATTAGGATTTTTAACAATATCTTTAAAATAACATTTTAAAATTAAATATGTGTTGGAATTTTCTATAAATTAATTTAATCATTATTTATTAACAAATGTTTGTTAACTTGTTGACAGAGTCGAAATGGCGCGTCGAAAAACATTATCGCAAGATTTACGGAAAATTTGATAAAACTGTACCATCAAGGCAAAAGTGCTTACCAGATTGCAAAAGAATTAGAATTGTCCCGTTATACTGTTAGACATTGTGCGTTTGTATAAAGTTACGGATTCCACAGTTGGAAAAGCACGTGTTGGTAGAAGGACCGCAGTGACTGCTGCAGAATTAAGAATTTTTGGATGCATCATAAAGAAATACCGTCGTGCCAAATTCAGTGCTCTAACAGTTCTATGGAATGAAGCGACAGATAGGCAATATTCTAAATCGACTTGTACGAGGGCACTGAAGAAAATTGGATTCAATTTTTATAACGTAATTTTGGTTTAATACTTTTTAGCGATAGCAAGGATAAAAGTGCATTTTGCCTCGACCGGGAATCGAACCCGGCTCTCCCAATTTCCGGTTGAGTGCTCTGACCGCTGAGCTATCGAGGCACACTCATTATCCCTGCTAATGCGCCAATTTAATGCGTCACTACAACTTCAATGCATGCATCTAACTCTTCTCATTATTAGGCAAAAGAAAAACCCATACTTACTCAAAAACAGAATGGGCCAAAATACATAAAAACTGGACTTTGGAGCAGTGGAGATCGGTTATTTGGAGCGACGAATCCAAAATTTGAGCTTTGTGTAGGAGATTCGCGAAGTAGGGTGATTCGAACGAAAACCGAAGCTTACAACAAAGACTGTCTTTGGCAAAAAGTGAAATTTCCCGCTTCAATTATGGTTTTGGGATGTATGTCCGCCAATGGCGTTGATAGACTTCACTTTGTTGAAGGCACTGTAAACGCCGAAAAATACATATGTACATAGTCATTTTAAATCAGTGTCTTCTTCCATCAATCGAGTCTCTGCAATTAGCTAACCGGAAATTTCTCTTCCAACAAGATGGCGCGGTTTGCCATACAGCCAAACGTGTGAAATCCTGGATGTCGGAAAACGATATTTCCATCCTAAGTTGGCCCTCGAGTAGTCCTGATCTTTCTCCCATCAAGACATTATGGCATCGAATGAAAAATTAATTGCGTAATCGTCCGGCTGAAACACTTCAGTCATTGCTAACATCGCTGTGACACTGCAGCAACAAATTACTGTAGTTAAAACTCCTTTTTCATTGCTTGAAATAATCCCAACCTGTTTTTTCCCATAGGTAGACAGGACTTTAGGTGGTTTAGTCGATGAAGTCCTCACACCTGTCTCATCCATGTTGAAGATCATATCAACTGCAATGTTATATTTTTCTATGACTTCTTCTAACAAAGAATAAAATCTATTTACAGCTTCTCGATTAAATCCTTTCACTCGAGCTACAGAAGTTGGTTCCGGTGATCTCAATGTCAATGATGGGTTACGAAGCTTGAAATTTTTGAACCACCCTTTTCCAGCTATATTTCCAGAAAAAACTTCAGATTTTCCTTCCTTTCTAGCAAACTCTCCAGCTACTTGCAGAAATTCTGTTCGTGTGAGGCCATAAAATAAAGAATCCATTTTTTGAACATATTTCAAAAGCTCTTCCTCTTCTTCCGCCGTAAAAACAGATTCAAACCGGCCTAATTTCTTTTTTGAGGAACCACTTTTAATATGTCTATGTAACGTTGCGTAAGGTATACCATATATTTTACTCGCTTTTAATGTGGACGTCTTTTTAGCTTCTTCCATAGCTTTTGCTAAGCTTTCTTCAGACCAGTTGGCTCGGTTGGTCTTTCTCTTATACTCATACACCATCTGCTATAGAGATTATTATTTGTTAATACAAACTTTTACATACACTTTAATCATTATTATTTAACAGACTATGGCATAAGAAGGGCAAAACGGATACTATCCATCTTACCCGGTTTCGTTTTGCCCGTCTCGTACCTTAGTAACATAACCTAATATCCCACAAAAATGGCGAAACAAAAACTGAAGATGAATATGTTTGTTGGACGTCTATTTATATCAAACTTTACTAGGAATATCAAAATATGGATTGTTCTGAATATAATAAAATAAACACAAGGTTCTTACGGTGGTTTTATCGTAATTTTTTTGAAAAAATCTAATTTCCTTACACTAAACGCGTGGTTAGTAACCTATGCTACCGGACGAGATTCGACAGTAAGTGCATGTGTGTAAGGAGTCGAGCGACACTGGCTCTATTTCTTTCTATCGATGAAATATGGAACTAGAACAAATATTCTTTTTGCCCGCCCTCTCCGTCTTGCCCGTCCGTCCCCTAACGGGTGAACTCATGTGATTTTGGGCTCTTATACACACAGCTAGACTTATTTATCAATCACTAATAGGGGTTAATCCTATAACTTTCAATAGACTTACTTTATTGAGGTAAGACGTTTCTTTGAACCAAGAAATTGTTTAAATCAAGCAATTATTTTTGTTCCATAATGACAAAATTTTTTAATAGACGTGATTCTATTTTTTTTTTTTTTCATGAAATAATAAATTAAATATTTAAGGACGATTTAAAGACTATAGATGAAAAAAATATTTATAAAAAAGCGTTCAAAATAGGAACAATCCAAATTTGTAAAATTAATTTTGAATATATACATAATATTCTAACCACCTACGATTACCTAATTTATTAAAAATTCCGCCAAGGCAAAATTAAATTGTTAATTTATACTTTTACATCGCCATATGTAGTGTCATCGGAATTATATTAATTTTTGAGGTCAATACCAAAAATAAAGATTTTACCCAGAGCCAACTGTTCAGTTAAATAGGTTACAAACTTACAAAGTGTAGATTAAATATATTTTTATTGCAACGGAATCAGATAATGCTAAGATAAAATAAAACTCATTCATTATAAAGTCATTAGTGAAACACGAAACATAAGATTGCCAGCTAGAAAACAGTACACGGCCTGCGATATGTATGTCAAAGACACTTGGGTAATTTAGATGGATCGACAGCCATTGGCTAAACCTTCTAAGACTTCGTCCAACCGAAACAAACTTCAGCCGTTCTCCAATTTGTAAACGTCGTTAGGTATTCTTTAGATCTTTCCTAATCACGTCATGTCAGCATCACTAAAGGCAGGCTGCGTCACAATCGGTCAATTTTCAGCAAAGCTACAAGGGGCCAAGATGTGTTTAATTGAATGTCTGTACATACAATATGCAGTTAATACCATTTGAAGTCGTAGTTTATTAAGTAATAAATAACGTGAAGTGTTTATTACCACGGATTAAATAAACAGACAACATGTAAAGCAATCTCTATTTGAAATCATTGCCAGGTGAAATTTTTATAATTTTTATATAATTTATTTATTTATTTATTTACTGTGTTTTACAGAATACCCTATTTAAAAACCAGGAAAACAAGTAGATACAAAAATTACAATAATCATATAATAATAGTCAATTAAATAGAAAGTTGCAAATAAAACATATAACACTTGTCAAAGCTAGAAGGGCACTATTTATATTTTGAGCCTTGGCAACACTGAGTGTTGTCAGACGCCATCTGACGTTTTCAATGGATAGTTTGACCATTTTTGATAATCTTCTTCAGAACATTTTATCATTTACTTCCACGTTTGGCGATAAAGCTCCATTCTGTGCCACTGTGAAACGCTGGTATAACGAGTTTAATCGTGGCCGCAATCCGCTCTCCGACGAAAGTCGTGAAGGTCGTTCAAAGTCAGTTGTTGTGCCAGAAAGCATTGATACTGTGCAAACACTGATAATGCAAGATCGTCATGTGACATACTGTGAGATTGAGGCAACCTTAGGCATTATTTTGACGAACATATATAAAATATTGCATGATCATTTAGCTGTAAAAAAGGTTTGTTCTTGTTGGATCCCACATAATGTGAAAAAATCTCAAAAAGATGCTCATGTCGATTAGTGCAAACAAATGCTCAAGAAATACAATGACGGTGCTTCAAAAGACGTATATAACGTTGTAACAGGTGACGAATGATGGATATAGGTATGCGTATAAAACGGAAAGTAAATATCAGTCAACTGTATGGGTGTTTCAAGATTAACCAAATCCAACAAAAGTTGTTCGCGCTCGAAACACTTCGAATCAAATGGTCGTCTGTTTTTTCGAAAAAACTGGTCATGTGGCAACAGTGTCTTTAGAGAAACGTAATAATAAATAAAACCGTCAATTATGAATGGTATAAAACCATTTGTATACCGAAAGTCTTCTGTGAAATACGGAAAACAAACAAGCTCAGTCGGATCATTCTTCATCATGACAATGCGAGCTCCCACACATCTCGTCTAACAACTGAATGTTTGAACACTCAAAAAATTGAATTAATGGGAAATCCGTCGTACAGTCCTGATTTGGCACTCAATGACTTCCTTTTGTTCCCGAACATCAAAAATAAATTGCGTGGACAACGATTTTCGTCGGCAGAAGAAGCCGTTGATGCGGTCAAAAACCATGTATTGGAGATATCGCAACCGGAATGGAAAAAAAAGGCTTTGACAAATGGTTCGAACGCATACAAAATTGTATAGATCATGAAGGCGAATATTTTGAAAAAAGATAAAATAATTTTCAAAGACAAATAAATGTTTTTTTATTATTCGGCTCAAAATATTAATAGTGCCCCCAGTTCACTCAAAGATATTTAATTTGTATGACAGATAATTATAAATACCAATTATATTTAAGGTTAAAAGAAAGGCTGTGAGCAAGTGCTGCATATCACTGGCGCTTCATGTGAGGGCATGAATATTTTTACTGCAACGAACGTTTCGTTTATCAAATCCACAAATCTTAGTCATTCTTAAATAGCTAAGATTTGTGGAATTTATGGATTTTAAAAAAGATAAATAGTATTTGAAAAAACATTCCTTAAAGAAAAAAAAATCGATTTTTCAGTAGAACATTTTCAGAACTCGATGCGCGATCAATAGTGTTCAGCCGTTCATCGAAGAGGAGGGAACAGCTATCCAAAGTTAGTTTGGTTGCGTCTTTTGCTCTTCTGCGTATTTTGTGATGCCTCGATTTTACAATTGCGTTTTCAAAGAAAGATAGTTTTTGACGGAGTGAAAAAATAAGGCAAGTCCTAGGTCTAATTTCATTAAAGCAATGAAAAAATGCGATAAAAAAATTAAAAGAAAGGGAGATGCTTTGATAATGAGAGATATTTTGCTAACATGCAGTTAGAAGCAAGAAAAGAGAGGAGGAGGATGGCAAAAAGACAGCTGGAGGAGTTGTTTGAAGATGAAGAAGAACAAGAGGATGGGCCTGCTTACACTGCAGGCGAATATTAACTTTTCGCGTAACATCTAATCGTAAATACTTATAAATGTATACAAGTAAATACTCTTGAAATGTATGTACTAATTAGGTACACAACAAAACATAATACCTATACGATCTTAATATAATAATAACAAAAACATCACAAGTAACGTAGGATCGTAGGATACTCGTACGTAGGAGTAGAAAACTACTCTGGAGATATTAAATTAAAAAAAATATTTGACCCACTCCTAGTTCTCTCATTGACCTAAAATTTATCTCATATAGAATTACAAACAAATCATTTTTTTGAACCTAATACGTTCAATTCGTTGTTCTCATATCAATCATGTGGCTTTTAATGCATATAAAACCCTTGGGTTTACTGATTAGAAACACATCATTTAATAATATTGCTACCTTAAAATGTCAATATTTTGCGTTAGTTCGATCGAAATTAGAATACTGTAGCTTTATTGATATCTATAAGTCATATGAATGAACTTGAAAATATTCAGCGGCGTTTCCTAAAGTATTTGATATTCCGCATAGATAATTATTATCCAGTAAGAGGTTATAATCATACTCTTCTTCCACAAAGATTTGACATCCAGACATTGAACACTAGAAGGGTGCTAGACTCTCGTGCACCCGCATTACTAAGCATGTTTAGTATACGCATCACTAAACTACGCTCTTGAGAAGAAAGTATGTTTTATTACCAGATTGCAAGAACTAACGTGCTGTTAAAATCGCCAATTCTCGTAATGTCAGAAAATGTAATATCTAGTGTAGTAACCCTTGTGACTTGAACAATTGTACTTATAACGAGTTATTATCTTTATTTCTTATTGGCCTATAAGTCCAATAACAACAACTTTTTATTATTCTATAAGTTATATGTTAATGTAGTATTCCATTATTTATTTATGTTAAAGTCATTTAGAGTTACTTTTTTTAAGTTACACATATATATTTTATTTATCTTTACAAATATATATTGATATTTTTTACTTATGCATAATAATATATATATATATATATATATATATATATATATATATATATATATATATATATATATATATATATATATATATATATATATATATATATATATATATGTATTCTATATTTTGTCCTATAAATGGATTTTTTTCTGTTGGACAATAAAGGCATTATTATTATTAAAATATAAGTTTAATACGAGTTTATTATACTCGACCCCTGTTCCCTATAACACTTTGTGGAAAGGTAGCTATACCGATCGAAGGGTGAAATTATACATCTTATTACCCTTTTGAAAAAAAAATAGTTTCAGAAATTTATCTAAAAAAATTATCCAGGTACTGTCTTTTTGAAAATCACCGTGCATAAAAAGTTCGCAAACAAAAATTGTTTTACCCGAGATTCTTTGGTGGTCAGAAATTTTAAAAATTTTATTTCTTACTTCACTTTCCCACTACTTATAGATTTTTGTGCTACTTGTTAATTTTACGAAAACTTTTTGACGGCCAATAAACATTAGACGATCTCATCAAAAAAATGAAAATGTTAAGGTGTTTGCTTTAAATAAAAAAAAAAAATCCTTAATCATAGACATTCATTTTACAAAATTCAACCTTCACTTTATTCTCGTACTATGTATGTATGTATTAAAATGTTTTCGTTTTCCTTAAAGACGAAGGTCATCAATTGCGATTTTCATCTCTCTCAGGTTATGCCATATCAGCTATCAGATTGAACATTATGTCCTCTCTCATTTTGATGTTGTTTAACTCCGCTGTGCACCCGAATGCCGAACCTTATCGGCACGTCTCATGCAGTCGGTGCACTGCTGTGAGAGCTTTTCTTAAGGGGAGTGGCGCGATAAGGGTCGGACTTAGAAATTTTTAGGATGTGCGAAACCGTCTTCCTGCTATTTTTTATCAAAAACTGGTTGCTCGTCAACGCTGTGTGAGCGGAGGCATTGTTATGATGAAGAAACCAGCCCCCCTATCTCCACAATTCAGGTCGATATATTCTCACTGACTCACGCAATCGCTTTAGCACTTCCAGATAGTAATTTTGGCTCACTGTGGTGCCCTGAGAAACAAATTTAAAGTGAACAACTTCTTTGATGAGAAGAAAAAAAACCAACCATCATGGACTTCACATTTAATTTCACTTGCCGTGCTTTTTTGGCCTGGGCGATGAAGATGTCTTCCACTGGCTGAGCTGCTGTTTTGTTTAGGCTCATAGCTGTAACACCAATATCTCTTCATCACAGAACAGTCATCTGCTGTGAATTGATAAATCAGGGTCAGTCTGTGCCTGTTTTTTTAAATCACTGGCACACTCTCGAACGGTTTTCTGTCTGGTCATCGGCAAGCAGTCGTGGAACAAACTTTGCGGAGACGTGTCTCATCTTCAGTTAAGATTCTTTGGCATGAATTCCAGGAAATTCCAGTTATTTTCTCCAATTGTTCTGCAACGATCAAACATGATGGCATCGCGCACTTTTTCAACATTTTCATCTGTTCTGAACGTTGAGGAGTCAACCCGAACGGGGTTCATTTTCAAGTAACATTTAACGACTCTGAACCAGGCAAACCACTCATAAATTCTTGTCTAGCTTAGAACTCTTTTCCCATAAGTCTGCCGAAGTATTGAAACTGTATATTACACTGTCTTCTTTAACAGGAAGCAGCATTCGCTGCCCATCTCAGTTGAGAGCACTGGAATGGGCTTAAGAAAAAAAATCACTCTGACCCCAGTTTATGAACTGATTGAAAATCCAAACATGAAAGCTGAAGAAATTCGTGCTTCTATCGTCTTAAAAATTATGATGGTATGGTAAATAAATGGACATCCAATCCATTAAAGTGATTTTCAAACTCCTCGTGGTTGTCTTTTAAATAATGATTATTATATTCTTCCCAACTGTTAAATTTTATTGAATCTTCAAAGCAATTTGTTTGTAAATCCAAAAAGTTCTTTAGCAACTGAAATCTTACCACACCAATTACATGATGGAAAAATTGTGTGTCATAATTACAACTATGACACAACATTGTTAAGGAGCAAATATGGTGTTGATGTTTATAAATACGACATATCCTCTTTTCATAGAACACTGTTGAAGAGTAAAGGTGGGATTACTAGTTTGGCTTTGAGTACCAACCACTTTCAGCAGACTTGTTTTGGTCTCAGCTGAAGTACAGACTGAATACTTGGGTGTAATTACTAATAAATAGTGGAGGTAGAGGTATGGTTAGTGATGGGGGTGGACCAATAAAAAAATAGCGGGCGGATCGACTAATTGCACCGGCAACAAGTGGGCCAATAAGAGAAGTGGTGGGGGGATTAGCTAATTGTGCCGGCAACTATCCTCTACTGAAATGAAATATGTCAGTGTTATTACAATGAAACTATTCAAATTTAAATATTTATCTAAGTGGTATCTATGTGGTGTCTTGTGCCTAAATCCGCCCCTGTACTCTTAGCAAACTCGGGGAACGCACCGAGTTTGCTCCATGCTGTGTTTATTTATCTACAAGTCGATCAAACAACAAACGTGAATATGTGTTTGACGACACTCCTCACTTAGTGAGAGTATAAGGACACCCATTTTGGCGTTATTACAATTTACGAACAACGATCGTATACGAATTGTAGCTATTGCTATTAGTCCAATCAATCTGTCTGAGCCCCTATGTTAAATGGTCACTAATTGTAAACAGCAAAAAAAAAATTTGAGCATATAGAAAATAAAATTTCAAGAAACTTAGTCTTTTGCTCTCAAAAGGTGTTTTCGAAAAAAAAGGTGTTTTCGTAAAACGGCTTTCACATCGAAACGGATGGTCCTACAGACTTGTTCGAGGGCTTACTTTCTTCGTTAGGGTTGTACTACAAATATATTTACAGTTACAATCGATTTTTTAAATTTTTTATATAAAAAATCGCATTTGAAAATGACGTGATTTTCGTACTTCGGTTTTATTACAAAAATTTATTGCCAAAAAACCGATGTACGAAAATTAAGTCATTTTCAAACGCGATTTTTTATATAAAAAATTAATAAAATCGATTGTTGCTGAAAATATATTTGTAGTACAACTCCTAACGAAGAAAATAAGTCCTCGAACAAGTCTGTAGGACCATCGGTTTCGATGGAAAAGCCGTTTTACGAAAACAGCTATAACTTTGGGAAAAAAAATATTTTGGAATTGTACAAAAACGACTGTTTTCGTCTCACTTAGGACTACATTTTCTGAAATTATTAAATGTTTTCCTCAAATATTGTTATTTTTAGAGCAAAATCAAAAAAACGCAATTTTCAACGGTATTTTCGATATATCTCGAAAAATAATGAATCGATTCGAGTTCACAAAAATTCGAAATATTTGTTCATTATCTACAACTTTCTCATTTAACTTTTTCCAATCCGAGCACAACTTTCTTTTTTATTCGCGAAAAACCGTTTTTTTGACTTTTACGAATTTTTTAAGTTATGTTAGCGGCCGTCATTTTGAGAGCAAAAACTGTATGTTTCTTGAAATTTTATTTTCTATATGCTCAAATTTTTGTTTTGCTGTTTACAATTAGTGACCGGGTCATTCCCTATTGATTGGACTATATCTGATATCATTCAAATAAGCTGTCCTATTTTGATGCGAGATAAAATGCTCACCGTAAAAACGTCAGCTTCAAGTTTGAACTGCCAAGTAAGCCACAAAGATAAATCCAATGTATAATCATTTTAGAATTATTATACACAGTTTTGGTGGCTCTCAAAACTATTCGTATCTTTGGTGATAATACCCATGGCGTTGTCTAATGTTTTCTACTTTGCAAATTCTGCATTATAGTGTACACTGGTTCTTACTTCCACATTAAAATGATACGTATGCAAAAAATCGGATACAATAAATACACTATTGCAAAGTTGACATTCATTTGTTTAAAATATATGGGAACCGTAAACATAGTTTGCGAGGTTTTTCTTGGTTCCTAGCTAATCAACCTAGCTAATAATAGCTTTGGTTGATAGCTAATCAACCAAATAGAACCTTTGGCTTTAAAATCTGCGAGAAATGGCGCCCTTGGGATCCCCAGTTTTCTTTATTTTTTTATTTAAAAAGGTGTCAAAGTAACCTCTAGTCCGGGGTTACTTTTTGACATAGCATTATTTTTGAATAGAAGTCAAAGTTAAAAATAGTACGGGTTAATTTGACACGTTTTAAATAAAGAACATATATGATTTCACGTTTTTATAATTATTTAAAGGGCAAAACACAATAAAAAAAGTTTTTGAATAAGGAAAATCAGATATTTATTTAAACAATTTCTTACTCATTAATGGGACTTTGGTTACAACCTTATAATCAGTCTTCTGTTAAAATCACTCATTACAAATAATTAACAGTCTTATTATTATTATTAGATATCAACAATCTCTTAGAAACATTTAAACTTAATCAATTTTACTTATTTTTTAATTTGGGGGTAATAGCGTCTATTAACTTTTTCAATAACAGTGGAAACTTCTCTTTTGGTATCGACCCCTTTCTTCTAGATTCTTGCCTCCATTTATCAAGAACTTTACGCCATTGTTTTTTCATGGGAGTGAATACCCCGACATCTAGGGGCTCCAGCATCTTGAATTTGGTGCAAGAATTGTGAAATAAATGTTATTAGCTAGTGCAACTTTTATGACTTCGGTAGCAAAGTGAGAAGCTACCGCCCCTCCCACCTTCCCTGCGTTCTTGTCTTGCGCGAAATTAAAGGTCGGTCAAACACATAAAAACGTTCTGTGTCAATGTAACCCCAAAAACTGTCAAAGTTACCCGCAAAGTCAATGTTTACGGTACCTATCCAAAGTCACAAAACTATTCGTACGTCTACTCAGTGTCAACTTATTGGGCAATATCACCTACCAACGAATCTTAGAATTAGTCTCTGATTGTCTGGGAATCCCCACAAATACGTAGACAAATTAGACTAATGTGTCATAATATGCATAAGGCTGTAAACATGGGACGTAAAAAGTGCGCAACTACAGTAAAGGAACAAGAACAAGTATCTCACTGACATAAGGATGGAAAGTCATGTAGTAAAACTGGAAAATTGATAGGAAGAAGTCAATTATACAGTAGGGGCAGTAATAAATTACAAATACAAGACGCGAAGGTGGAGGATTTTAACAGAACGCGAAGAACTTGAAGAACGATTCTTGGCTCCTCAATTAGCCAAAAATGTATTAGAACGCTGTAAATAAAACTTAGTGCCGAAACATGCCGTAGCGCATTAAGAAGGAACAAATTTCACGATAGAGTAGCACGAAATAAACCATTTATTAACAAAATTAAGACGAAAGAGGTTGACATTTGCAAAAAAATATATTAACATGGACCATGAGTTTTGGAGACAAGTTATATTTTCCGATGAAAGTAAGTTGAATGTTACGGCTCTGACGGGCGAAAATTTGTGTGGAGAAAAGTCAACACGGAATTAAAAATGCAACATTTAAATCCGACCGACAGTGAAACACGGGGAAGATCGGTTTGGGGATACATGGTATCAGTGGGTTGGTAATTTGGTAGTTATCAATGGAATCATGGATAAATTTAAATATCTAAACATTTTACGAGAAAATGTTGTTTCGAGCGCGAGAAAATTAAAGTTCTACGACGGATACTACTTCCAACACGGTAACAACCCTAAACATACTGCGTATATTGTAAGACAGTTGCTGTTATACAGTGTATCTCATTGACCCGAAACACCCCCCAAAGCCCTCCCTGATATCAATCTAATTGAAAATCTGTTGTTTGAAATTGAAACACGAGCAAGAAAATGTAAGGTATTGAGCAAGGAAACCCTAAAAGTGAAACTTTATTTATTAGATTTAGGAAAACCATTTTTACTTTTCCGCACTCCACTATACGCGGAAAAATAATGTAATCGTGTAAACATTTTTTTCTAGCGTTTATTTTTCGGTTTTCGGCCTAAAAACCAAAACAAAATGGTTTTTAAACAACTTTGTGTGTGTGTGTCGTTGTCGTTGTCGTCGGCATTAACTGCATTAACAACTGATTCTGATTAGGGGCGTCTACCAGCTGACAGCTATTGATTTTGAAGTGGATAGGACACACCCTACCCTGTCCATGGGTCATGATAAAGCACGATAGTGGACTATTTGAAAAAAGTAAAACTGTCGCATAAAACACACATGGTTTAGTTTTTTCACTCAGTTTCGAGATAGAGATGTTATACGCACTGAAAAGTCCGTTTTAAGGTTTTAAAACTGTTTATTTCTGTTGTATTTGGTAACCGTACGAATAGTTTTGTAACTTTCGTTACACATACATATCTTTTAAATAAATGAAAGTCAACTTTTCAATAGTGTATTTATTGTCTTCAATTTTTTGTCCAATGTGTTTTCCTAATATGTACAACCGGTGAACAACCGGCGTACACTACAATGCAAAATTTGGAAAACAGAGAGGATCAGACAGCGCCATGGGTATTATCGCCAAAGGTATGAATAGTCTTGAGAGCCACTTGTATGTTCCTTTATAATTTCCCTACAAATAGAAATAAAAACATACATTTTTCCGTTTAAAATAGCCTCTTTTCGTTATCAAAAGATAGCAGATTAAGGGGGAAAAAAGTCGGCTACGTCTGTCAAGCGATATCATTAAAAGACATATTTCATTCCTGTATTAATTCGGATGCCTCCAGAGTGACTGTTTACTACACAATAATGAAGTTATAAACGGCATTAATTATTCACCCAAACGCATTTAAAAGTGGGAGTAACATAGGGACAAGCAGAAGGGCGACTAATTGCATTTCAGTTCGGACGCGTTTGATTTTTTGCGCTGAGTGCATGAATAATAAAGTAGATAGCGAATACAACGGTTGATTGAATTTTGAAATTGACAATTTTCAAAAGTGCCCACCGCTCTGGTTGCATTACACGCTACTTGACGCCTTTCAGTATACGCATACGCTTTCAGTATACACATATAATTCAATTAACGGTAACGTTAATTACATAGTCTGGTTAATAAACGTCCAAAGAAAAGTGGCAAATGCATTACATGCAAACTAACAATTGCATATAGATATAGTGTGATACAGTGTCTCAGCTTAAAGAAGATATATAGTTCATATAGAAAGAAAGAAAGCACGTCATAATGTACCTGATGCGTCAAAGACGACCACACTGTTGCCACATTGCCAAAACACTATAGAACTCAAGAAAATGTCATAAGACTAAAGTTATGTTATAACTTTTTCGGCATTGTGTAAATATCAGCCCAACGTATGCAACAGCCCGAATATTTATGGTGCGTGCGCTGGCTAATACCAGGTACTTTTGTTCTCAAAGTAACAGTTTTCTGATCAACTTCTGGCTGAAACGAATCGAATAAAATCGAATGAAGCCTAAACATTCGATAACTTTGGCACCACGCACGACATGATATGTCAATTGCTGGCAATCTCAAAATGGGCGCCAAATTTAAATGTCTGTTGATTAAAAGCGAATGAAATTCTAAGTGTACTTAGTGAAATTCTAATTGCGTCACATGATGACGTGCATTGCTTTTTGTTTAGTTATAAGCAACACACTGTTTGGATGCCGCTAAAGAGTCGGAATAAGAGTAGCACTGTTTAGGATTAACGTTATTTTCCAACACTGTCTAGATATATGTCAAGATGTGTTTACATGGTACATGGATTTTGAACAAGCTTTTGATAAAGTGAAGCATAAGTTACATCAACTACTCCTAAGAAAATATATTAACTCAGACGATGTGAGAATAATGAGTAAAGCTGTGGGGGCATAAATATTACTATTGCAACGAACGTTTAATTTATCAAATCCACAAATCTTAGTTATTCTAAAATAATAACATTAATAAAATTTCATTATAAAATTTCGTCATAAAATTTCTATTAGGTTGTGAACGATGTATGATAATTCACCGAGATAACTGTCTTTTAATTTCTTAACAGTTTTGAAATAACGGTGCGATGGTAATGCTGAAATGAGGCAAGTGGTCGACAATCCGTAGTGGTGGGGGACCAGCAATGCCCTTTTCATGGCCGTAGGCCGTAGTTGATCTTGATTTATCGATCGAGGTGTACGTACGGTACCCGCTGTGTTAGTTGATACATTTTAGTTTAATAATAAAGTATGTCGCACGTGCGAAAATCCGAAAAACGTTTATATGCTCACTAAGTGAATAAGTTTATTGGTGGATTTCATGATTTATTCTACAATGTAGAGAAAGTAATGTGTAAAGTATGTGATGAACCCTTAATGTTTTGGTTCAAATTCGACTGTATACGTCACGTAAACTATGTGCAACAGCAACATAGAAGACAGGGTGTGCCCTTGCAAACTCAATTTAATTTTGATTTATTATTGATGTTGATAGTATGTAATGCCCCAGTTCATATACTAGGAAAAAAACTATTTCGAAAGTTTTGGCACAAGTACAATATACAGTTCCAGTTACTAGATCGCAGTACATTATCGAGCGATATATCAACTGTGCGACGATATTATAGAGAATATTACACGTGTGGATATGTGTTGACGAGACCACCGATCGTAATAAAATCTATTGTAAATATTATAGTACCTGTACTAGACGCTCGATAATCCACATTTCCATTGCTATTAGCTAGCAAAAGACTCACTGAGTGTACTGGAAATACAATTCCTCAGGTGATGTTAATATTGATAAAAGCAAATATTGATATTTGTGACCGATGTTGCCGTGACAACGCGTTCAGTAGGTCGTCCTCTTAGACAACACGGTTGTAGATTGTTCAGTGGCGGCTGGTGGTCGAAAATCTAGGGGGTTCACAAAATCAAGAACATGCAAATTTTTATCGTACTATCGTAATAAAAATACCCACATGCAGTAGGAATCCATTATTTTTTGTTTATACAGTCACTGTTCACCTAAAGTCTACACTGCATTACATTGCTTGAATGTAAAGTCAATTCTTCTATTCTTGCTCTCATTAACCTTAGTTATAACAGCTTCGTTGAAGTATGGTAAACCTTGTATAAATTTGTTTCCAATAGAAAACATTGTTAAGGTCAGTCTTTCTTGATTCATAGAACTCCTTAAAAATATTTTTATTCGCTTTAGTGTTGAAAAACTTCGTTCTGCTTCAGCTGTGATCATTGGTATAGTAACAATTATTTGTAAAAGAGCAAAGGTAGCAGAAACTATATCTTGAAGATTATTATCTGTTATGAATTTCAACACATGAATAGCACCATTCATATTCCTAAAATCAAGTCTTCTATAAATTAGTTCTAACTCTGTTTGCAGGCGAACTTTGTTTTAAAATAGATATGCCTCTACCGTGGCTTCTAAATGCTGCAATGGAAAACTTTTCTCCAATTGCGAAAATCTATCTGCTGCAAAAAGTACAGAAGCATTTAAATATTTAGTAAAAGGAAACCTATAATTACCCATGCAAAAGAACTTGCATGGGTAATTATAGTGTCACAAATTTCTTTGGCTGCTACAGTTTTTGAGATATATGTATTATCATTTATACGGCGTCTCTTAGTCTGAATGGTATACTCAGAAATTTCACTTTCAATTGTCTCTATATTATTTCTTTCTTTTTTAATAGAATCCTTAAAACATGTTATGGCTACGTGTAGTTGTATTGGATCCGTCACTGTTTTTTGTAGACTATGCAAAATATCAGCATGCGGCATTAGTCGCTGAAATACTGTCAACCAAAACATAAACTTTGAATCCCTCAACATACGACAAATAGCAGTTACCAGATTAATTGTTAGAGTTTGTTTTGAAGTTGCTTCTATTTTTTCCATACATTCTATCAACAATTCGCGATATTCATATACCGTACTTATTGTTCGGCTTTTAAAATTCCATCCGGTGGCAGAAGACCGGGGAACTCTTTGACCAACAATTTCATATAATATTGCCACTTGTTGGGGAGAATGAGAAAAAAAGTTAGTAATGCCACTTAAATTTGAAAAAAACACGCGCACTTCTTGATTCTGGCTTGTTGCTTGAGATAAAACCAAGTTTAGTTAATGGGCGTAACAATGAACATAAAAGGCATATTTGTAATCACTTTGAGTAAGAGTTTGAACACTTGAATGACGTCCACTCATTACACTTACGCCATCGTAACTTTGTAAAATAAGTTTTTCTGGTTTATCTTTTTCTTATTTGCCGCGGATAACAGTTTAACAACCAATAATTTGTGTATAACTGTTTTATGAAAGTGAGCGATCATTTACTGCTGTATTAACACTGTTTAAATTATAATTTTTATTTTCAGTAAGGACTATATCTCGTCATTATAAGAATAATTATTAGTAAATATCCAAAGGCATCTAGATGTCAACGAAACACATTTATTACTTATTAGTCCAGAACAGTGGCGGCCGGTGTAGTTTTTGTTTGGGTAGATCGATTACATCAATCGATAAAATAATAACAAACGAAAAATTAAAATAAACCTACCTATGTGCGAGCCTGGGGTTATTCATATAGAAAATCCATTCTGGATCCTGGATCAAGTCTGTTCTTGGAATTCGCGAAAACGTCAATTACAAGATCATTAAAATCCATATTTTAGTAATCTGGAATCTCTGCAATTAGCACTTTTTTAAATACTTATCATGCAAAGTGAATTTTAATCTGTCTTACGCCATTGTATTTCTCAAAAAGTATTTAATTCGTTTAAGCGTCGAAAAACAGTATTCACTCTCAACACTTGTCATGGGTATGGTACAAATTAATTTTTACAATAAAACGGTATCACTAAAACAGTCCGTCAGGTTTCGATTTATAAATAATTGTAAAATTGCTAAGCAACTTGCTGCTTCACGAAAATCTTCCCTGCCATATACAACCGTTAATTCACTTTTCAATTTAACTTTGTCCAAAAATCCATAAATTTTCGTTACATTGTCAAAATTTTGTACGAGGAACTGTTTCTCATAGTCACTAAATTTATTGAGGAAAATAGTTTCAACGCTAACTAAGCTAAGGTGTTCTCTAAACTCAAATCTGTTCTTAGTTTGGGTAATTAATATATCACACACTTCCTTAGCTTGTGCAGAAAATGATATGTCATTATGGGATCGTATTGTTTTTTTTTCTGGCGAATTTGAGGAATTAGTTGTCCGAATTTTTATAATTGCGTCTTCAAAATTATTTAAATAACTGCTCATCTTGATAGCATCCAACGATCGAGACTGAAACCCTTTAAAAATGATTTCACAATGAGGTATGACCTTGGCGAAAAACGCAAGCCAGTATTTAAAGTTATCGTTATTTAAATAACCCAATAACATTGGAGTCTGATTTTTTGTATTGTAATCATTTCCCGCAGTGTCAAAAATACATTCTAAGTATTCTTTTAAAGTTCAACATTTTCATAAACGGTTCATACAGTTCGCGTATTAAAATTCCGTTATATATTCCACCGAATATGTAACGTGCAATGCACGCAAATCTCGTATACATGCGTATAAGAATCTCCTGTTTCACGCGCCCGGGTCCTCTCTTTCTAACACATGGTTAAACGGTCCTCTGATGTGTGCTAGATGAAAACCGAACGCGCTATGTATTTAGAGTTGCAGATTTAATATCCCGTAGATAAATCTGATAAATTCTAGGGCTGGCGATTCTCGCGACATCTAACAAACTGTAAGCGAGACTGTTAGATATCGGAACATTCTATGTATAATGATGTATAATGATAATGTAATGTATAGTAAACACCTAATAGGTATTTTTAGGAATTTTTAAGGGAGCTCACTGCACAAATGCACCTACAATAAAACTGCCACTGGTCCAGAAGAACATTTACATAAGATAGGATCATAATATCATATAAGGCAATAATATAAGGCAATAATCATATAAGGCAATAAAGTGGGAAATCATTAGAAAATGTAGAAAAGCGAAAGAACAATGGATAGAGGAGAAATGCAAAGAAGTAGAAGATAAGTTGCAAGTAGCTAAGACCGATGAGGCTTACAAAATAATTAAGAGGAACTTCAGGGATATAGGAACAATAAGTAGAAATGTTAGGAGTCAATCGGGGGACATACTGATAGGAAGAGAGGAGAAAGCGGATAGATGGAAGCAGTACTTAGGAAATTTATACGAGGGTCAGGAATTAGGAGAGATATTAGAGGAAGAATCTAGCATCGATAGGGAAGATGTAGGAAAACCTATATTGAGAGAGGAATTTGAAATAGCACTAAGGGGGCTAAAGAATAATAGAGCGCCGGGTGTAGATAAAATACAGGCGGAAATTTTGAAATGTGCGGGACAGAAAGTAGTAAATAGGATGTTTGAACTGGTAAAATACATATACGAAACGGGCGAGATGCCGGAGGATTATAAGAGGAACATTATCGTTACTATACCGAAAAAGAGAGGAGCCGACAAATGCGAGAACTTTAGAACGATTAGCCTAACTTCCCATGCGTCAAAAATCCTAACTAGAATAGTGCAGAAGAGGATGGAAAATAGAGCGGAGGAAATACTAGGAGAAGACCAATTCGGGTTTAGGCGAAATAGGGGAACTCGCGAAGCTACTCTGGCGCTAAGAGTAATGTTAGAGAAAAGAATAGAAAAAGGAAAGAACGCTTATATAGGATTTGTAGATTTAGAAAAAGCTTTTGATAACGTAAGATGGGAAAAAATGTTCGAGATACTAGAGAGCGCGGGAATGAAGTATAGAGATAGGAGAGTAGTACACAATCTATACAAAGAGCAAACTGCTGTTATAGAAGTAGAAGGGGAGGAAAGGGAAGTAGGTATTAGGAAAGGAGTAAGACAAGGATGTACGCTATCACCACTAATTTTTAATCTGTACATCGAAGAGGCGATTAATGTGGTAAAAGATAGAGTGGATTTCGGGATTAAAGTACAGGGACAGAAACTAAAAATGCTGAGATTCGCGGATGATATAGCAGTATTAGCATCTAGTAAGGAGGAACTAGAATCAGCATTGAACGAAATGGAGGCAGTGTTGACAGAGGAATACGGAATGAGGGTGAATAAAAACAAAACTAAAGTGTTAGTGTGCAGAGGGCGCGAGAGCAGAGCAAAAACGAAAGTACAAATTAATAATGAAAGATTGGAGGAAGTTAAAGACTTCACTTATTTAGGAAGTAAAATAAATTGGGATGGAAGAAGCGATAAAGACATAAAACAAAGAATAGCGCAGGGTCGAGCAGCTTTTAACAAAAAGAAAGCACTTTTATGCTCGGGGGTAATAAACTTAGAAACAAGGAAGAGATTTTTGAAAACATATGTATGGAGCACGGCACTTTACGGCTGCGAAACCTGGACGGTAGGGGAAGCAAGTAGGAAGAAATTAGAAGCTTTTGAGATGTGGTGTTACCGAAGAATGATGAAAATACCATGGACTGATAGGGTTAGAAACGAAGAAGTATTGGAGATAGTCAGCGAGAAAAGGAGTATGTGGAAAAACTTAAAGAAGAGAAGAGATAAAATGGTAGGCCACTTGCTGAGACATGGGGGAATAGTCCGCGATATTTTGGAGGCAGAAATAGGAGTGAAGAAAGGCAGAGGTAGGCCTAGATTAGACTACTGCTCGCAAATAGTAAGGGATGTAGGTTGTAGCACAATTAGCGAAATGCGTAGGTTAGCACAAGATAGGAGAAGCTGGAGGTTAGCGTCCAACCAGTCTTAGGACTGATGACCTAATGATGATGAGGATCATAATATTTAATTGGAAATCTCGATAACACAAATGCTACTTCAAATATAATAGTTACGAATTTGTGAGTGTATAGTTTGTATGTATTTTCTGCATACAACGCATTGTGCGTATAATTCTAAATGAGCATTGGTCATTTATCGGGCTGATTACTGATGCAGAAATAATCCAGTGAAAACGATCACTTTATAATTGGACAGAAACCAAGTACCGTCTGGTTAAAAGTGGGCTGCCACCCACCCTGACGTTCCCTCGAGTTTAACACGTAAGCCTAATTAGTTTGTCCCCCTAACTGCCACCCCTTTCGCTAAACGAAAATCTCTGTATCGGAAGTCAGTTCCGACAAACGCGTAGATTTTTACAATACATCCCTATCCCATTAAATAATGTAGGATTTTTTTTCAGGAACAGAGTATTACCTTTGATCTTTATTGAATATGGCTAAAGCATTTGACTTTTTAGATATTAGTTGTTTGACAGCAAAAACATATGTACTTTATTGGTTTCAGAACTACTTTTAAGGTAGATTTCAGTTTATTAGGATTAATACAAGCTCCTTGATACTTGTCATCAGAAATGACATCAACTGAGACGAGAGTTCCACAAGGTTCTGTACTGAGACCTTTCTATTTAATATTGTTATACATATATTTCATAAATTCCCTTGTATTGCAAACTACATACATATGTATGCTAATAACATACAGCTCTTCTATAGTTTGTTACCTTCTGATTAATATGTTGCTTCTTAAATTATAAATAACGATCTTGGTGCACCATATCAACTTCACAGCACGTATAAATTAAATATTAAAATTAATGATGAAGTAATCGCTTTAACGAGTGTTGCAAAAATAAAACCCGCCACGAGTAGGATTCGACATCTGTCCCGGATGGGAGCCGAACGACAGACAGCTGTTTCGAACTTATTAGTTCTCATCAGTGCCGTACACGATAATCAATTGGCAGTTTAGTAGTTCCTTTCTCGATTCCTGACTTATATATTACTGACATGGATCGTATCGATATAGATGTATACCCCACAGGTTTCATTCGGCATTTGTCCTGGATCGGCGTACCGTGTACGGCACTGATGTCGAATCCTACCCGTGGCGGGTTTTGTGTTTAAAACCTTGTCTGATCGTGCAGAAATGCGGGAAGGGGGTAGAGAATCGCTTTTAGGTATAATTCAATGCCTGGCGGGTCTTTAGTCCGAGGAGTAGTTGTTTCCTATAGCGATTATGTGATAGCCTTGCTATTATGGAACTACTTGATAAGCTCTTGGCGGTTTAATAGTTCCTTTCTCAATTCCCGACTTATATGTTAGTGTTGTAAAAATCCAAACGCGGTTTTATTTGATTCTGAATTGAAATTTTCTAGTCATATTAATAATATACGAGGTCTGGCTGAAAATAAACCGAACTGGCCTCATAAATTTCCAGGAAAACGGCTGGAAGATGGTTAGACAGCTTCTGTGAACTCTGTCCCCTCTCTGAGTACCACCACCGAACCTCAATTGTCTAGTAAAATTGTAGCGAATAATGAAATAGTTTCTATTCAACCTTCTTTGTGTTTGCTGCCACAATTTTGTCAAGCTTGTGTCAAATCCGAACAGTGAATTCACATCATTCCTCGGAATTCCTCGGAACATTGAACAAATTAGCGACAGAAAGTTTTAAAATGTGGAAACAAGTGTATGTAGATAACTACATGTCGCGAACTCTAATATTTGAGTGGCACAAGCGTTTCAGAGAAGATCGTAAAAATGTTAAAGACAA
The DNA here is from genome assembly GCA_037954035.1 of Rosalia funebris. NCBI lineage: Eukaryota > Metazoa > Arthropoda > Insecta > Coleoptera > Cerambycidae > Rosalia > Rosalia funebris. The sequence goes on from JAZFAV010000022.1 coordinate 11,044,268, forward strand.
CAAACACACTGGACGTCCTCGCAGTGCAACAACTGATGAAAACATTCAAAAGGTAAGTGACATTAGAAATGATCGTCGTTTCAGTATCAGGGCCATTTCTGAGTTAACTGGAATTGACAAATAGATTGTCAGACCAATTTCTCATAATGAAAGGGGGGGGGGGGTGCTTCACAACGCCCCAGCTCACGATGCTTTCTCGATCAAGCAATTTCTGGTAAAAAGAAACATTCCTGTCCTCAAACACCCACCGTATTCGCCAGATCTAGCCGCATGTGATTTTTACCTTTTCCCAAAAATTAAAACTGAACTCAAGCAACCTTCTTCAACGGCAAACCTTATGAAAAGCCTTTCCCCTGAAGGTTTCAAACATTGTTTTTCTCAATGGAAAATTTGTATGGAGCGATGTGTGGATCAAGAAGAGGAGTACATAGAAGGTGATCACCTGATCAGTCTTAAAATGTATTAACTGCTAAATAAATATTTGCTTGGTACCCAGTTCGGTTTATTTTTTTAAGGAAGTATTTTTCTCCATAAAACAGCTGTATTCTTTTAAAACATATTTAAACATAAAGTCGTTAGGCGCATTTAGGCGTATTATAGTATTCTGTTCTAATAAAGGACAAAAATCATTTACAACAACGAGGTATCCTCAAACCATCCAATTAACTTAGGAGTTCCACAAGGAAGTATACTGGGCCCACTACTGTATTTTATGTATACCTCTGACTTACCAACATCGGAAAATACAACAATAGGAACGTTTGCTGATAATACTGCTATCATGTCAAGTCATCAAAATCCTGCAGTAACCTCTAAATATATACAAAAATATTTTGACCATCTTCAACAATGGCTGCAAAAATGGGGTATTAAAGTTAACGAGAACAAGTCATATCATGTAACGTTTACTTCTCGATGAGAATCCTGTCCACCAGTTACAATCAACAACATACAAATACCACAAAGTAATGAAACCAAATATTTAGTATTACACTTAGATAACAAACTGAACTGGAGGCAATATATACAAAAGAAGAAAAGACAAATTGATGTAAAAACAAAAGAGCTGCATTGGTTAATGGGAAGAAACGCAAAAGTATCAACAGAAAATAAACTCCTTATCTACAACACCATCATAAAACCTATTTGAACCTACGGTATCATGGAAGCAAGTCCAGTACAGTAAAGATTAAGGAATACAAAGAAGTCACCACCACCGATTATCATAGTCATATTTACATAAGAAAATAGTTAAATATGGAGAGAATATTGAGATCGGAGGATTCGGAAATCCTCGAAATTGTGATGCGATGAACTTGAAACAGAACACTGATGGCTGAGAAGAGGCCTGTTTTCATTTTTACTAAAAATATAAATAATCGATCTTCACGAACAATTTTTCGATGACTTATTATTTTTTCATTATTCTCACATTTATTTTCCTTACAGGCCGAATGCCATGAAAACCAGATACGCACTTGATTGGCATATTACCATCTACTGAATTCGGACCAACTGCGATATACTTGTAAGCTAAACTAGGTCCGCAGCATTGATCTTTTGTTTTTTTATGGTTAGTGCTAACGAATATGGGGCGTCTAAACGGGATGTAGATTTGCACAGAAGCATCTGACAAATCTCCATGAATATAATGAGCACTTGTAAACACCATTGAATAGTTTGATTCATCTAAGAATTCTACTTGGACTTCAAATACTCCTCAACGATTTCCGCCCGTCAAATGTTCTTAAGAATGGGCTGTTTTTGTCTTCTTAAATATCGTTCAAACCTGACGAAAAAATTAATTTGTATTTTTCTATGCTTTAGTCGTAATTTTTATTTTAAAAAATGGTGTATTTCTTACCTGTCGATTTTGTTTGACACTGTTCTCTTGTAAGCAGTAGGGAAAATTGTTGGAATAAAACTTGGACGTAATAGATGGTCCGATTTTTTTTTTATTACTAACAAAATGGGCACTGCATATTCTACTATATTTGTTTGGTTGCCAAAGAGTTCCATCAACGCTGAATAAATAAAAATTATTAATATACTTTGTGTAAACGAGGTGACTCGGTAACTGCAAGATTTGTAGGTAGGTTACCTTTTCCTATTGACAGCAGTTATCCACTTTTCTCGTGAGGTCTCTTATGTGGCACAGAAGGAAAAACGTAAAAATGACCCTTTGAAGAATTACCATAATTGTTTTTGTAACCAACCATACAACACACTACCTTGGAGCTTTGTTTTGACGACATTATTTATCGGTTTTTAATAATTTTTCTATACAACCACGTGTATAACCCAGCATAATCAGTGTAAATTTACCTACAAATGTTTCTGAATTTTGCCACTACTCGCGCTGCATATCAACTGCTCCCACTTTCTGATCATCTTGCACATACTCGATACATTAGTGAGCATATTAGCTTATGCTTATAGAGTGGAATATAAACATTCTGATTGCTTATTAAAGTATTATTAAAAAAACGTAGAAATTCTCCCACCCGAAATATATATACCGACACATATTCCGAAAATATCCGCTCTTTTTATCCATGCCATATTTTGGCCCTCTTTCAACACGACGATAAAAAAAGCGTCGTTTATCTCCGAAACTTTCAGCATGATTGCGGAATAATTAATATCATATATCTCGGCAACGGGGTTTCCAGGCTTCCACCCCTCTTATGCATGCGATGTACACTGTGGCGCTAGCGATATATATATGTACATATATCCCTAAGTGCGTTCATTAAATGCCGTTGGTGTATTTGCTTATTAAAGTAGTCACCCCTACAAGGGGAACTACTACCCTTCGTGATAACGTGAGCTGCGAGGAAGGGTCGCAACGGCGCCGCCGTCGTGATGCACTTGCATCAACCTTCCCCAATTCCATGTGTGCCCGCGGTGTCTTGTTATGAGAGGGGGCGGTATGCCAGAGGCGCTGGAATTCCTATAAACTCTTTATATTGGTATACAAAAACTGTAGGGGATTGGTAAAAAAAATTGTAGAAAAATTTTGTTTTTTTTTGCAGATGTTTAAACTATTGCTCGTCTAATTCTCTAAATAAAACACAGTAAACAGTAGATTGTTTATAATGTAAGTAGTATAGCAAAACCAGTTCTGACTCACTCTCGGATTTGTCCGCGGACATTTGATGCGGATGGCATGTGGTCATTGTTGATCTGAAGAACTCTTGATACAGGTATAGAACAGGTCTGTACAGGTGTAAAACAGGTGTGTATCGGTTTAAAACAGGTATAGTAACCTGTTTAATGACGTCATGTTTAACGTTTTAAAAGTCAATAAATGCAAAATAAATAGTGATTTATCAGTCACTCTTGCAGATCAATCAGTGATAAATTGTTATAAGAATAAACAAGCCTCAAAACAAACTCTTCTGCACGTAGAACATCTCTATCTCGAATTTGAGTGGCCGAGAAAACACACACACACACACACACACACACACACACACACACACACACACACACACACGCACACGCACACGCACACGCACACGCGCGCACATACACACACACACACACACACACAAAATTGTTTAATAAACTATTTTTTTTTTTGTTTTTAGTCCGAAAAACGAAAAATAAACGCTAGAAAACAAAATTTTTACACGATTACATTACTTTTCCGCGTATAGTTGAGTGCGGAAAAGTATTTCTTTTTCTATTTTTCTTTACACGATTACATTACTTTTCCGCTTTGGTATAGTTGAGCGCGGAAAAGTAATAATGTAATACCTACATGGAATAATTCTTAACTTTTAATGTAATTACACTGTCTGAAATGTGGTGTAAAATTAAAAGCCAATTGTACACCAAACGGTATACATACAGGACCACACCAGTTAGTGTGAAATGGACACCGCTGGTGTGAATTTTCATATCAGTAATGGAATGAAGTGAACACGATGTTTAGTGTAAATTTCAACGCTTTCTGGTGTAAGTTTTATTTCAATTTTATAATTTTTACTGTCCATATTATACGAATACTATACATAATATTATGTTATCTACATATGTATACTATACATATGAAGAAAAATAAAACGCCTTTAAAATAAAATGCACTCACAATGTTGTTTATAAATATTTATATATATATTTGCAAACAACACACCCAAATTCCTAATATTCATATTTTAAATAATGCTTGAATTATCCAGCTTTCCAATTAAATATTAAGACCCTATCCTAATACCAATGTTCTTCCAGGTTAATAAGTAATAAATGTGCTTTGTTAATACCCAAATGCGTTTGGATATTTACTAATAATTATTCTTATAATGACGAGATATAGTCCTTACTGAAAATAAAAATTATGTTGTGTCTGTGTTTTCCGATAATCAATCCGGATTCCATAGTTGCACCAAAGTACTTTTAAATATTTAAAAGTACTGCATGATATTTTTTAATCTTGTGATAATAGAAAATTATTTGCGTTATCTTCTTGGTTACTACAAAGTCCTTGTTCAATACGATAAATCATAAAGTTTAGAATAGCAGTTCATATTTCAATCAATTTTCATCTCATTGGTTTAACTCAAAAAAGCCTTAAATCTAATAGTTCATTATTTAACAGGTCATACCAACATATGTGAACATGAACGTTCACCAATTTTGAATATCCAACGTTCAATGTTAAACTCTAGGACCACTGTTTTGTATAGGATAGATCACATATTTTGTGTAAATTATAATACTTTGGCTTTAGTAACTCTCTTTTAACATCGTTCACATCGTATCTTTATAAAAGTTCGCAGTACGTATCATATAATCGTTATAGTTAAAAATTGAGTCTAATATCTGGAGTCCCACAGGAATCGAATCCAGGACCACTGTTATTTTTATTATTTATTAATGATATTGTCGATGTTATACACTAATTTTATTTTATCTGCTAACGATCTAAAAATATATGGCACTAACTGAGTTTTCCACAAAACACCAAAACACTATACACTATACTCGACGCGCGTTTCGCCAACAAAGTTGCCTCAAAAACTCAGTTAGTGTTGTCTTCACACCAAAGGTTCCAACCTACTCCAGGATAAAAATATATGAATCAATGTTGTCCACTCTACTGAAGATTACATACTTATTCAGCATCAATTAAAAATAATTTATATACGAGGTCTGTTCAAAGAATAACGGGAATTTTGTAATTTCGCTAGTTGTATTAGTCCGATTCGCGCGATTTTTTCGTTGTTGTATTGGTAAACATGTCTGAAAAGTATCTGTACATTATTAACCGTATCCGATCTTTAGTCTGTTGTCAGTTGTAAAAAGGTTACATGCGTTTTGGTAAGATCGACAATTATTTATTTATATAAAAAATAAATCAGATAATTTGCATTAAATGTTGCTATACGATTGGAATAAAGTGCAGCAGTGTTTTAGAAATGTTAAATATTGCTTTTGGTGAGTATACTATGAGTAAAACAAGGGTTTACGAGTGGTATAAGTGTTTCCAAGAAGGCCGTGAAGATGTTGAAGATGGCGAGCGCTGTGGACACCCCAGCACATCAACAACCGATAAAAACGTGGAAGAAACGATTATGAACGATCGTCGAATCATAATCAGAGAAGTCGCTGATAATGTTGGCATATCAATTGGCTCATGCCATGAAATTTTCTCGCTTGTTTTGCGTATGAAACGTGTGGCAGAAAAATTGTTAATTGAATTTCGAACAAAAACAGCGGCGAATAGGAGTCGCTAAATGAAGTCAACAATGATGCAGAACTACTGAAAAGTATCATAGCATGTGATCAAACATCAAACATAGGTTTACGGATATGATGTCGAAACTAAGGCTCAATCGATCCAGTAGAGGCATTCTGGATCGCCAAGACCGAAGAAAGCTCGACAAGTGCGGTCGATTGTGAAGGTTATACTCACTGTGTTCTTCGATTTTACCGGCATAGTGCACCATGAATTCTTGCCACCAGGTTACACGATCAATAAGGATTACTATCTACGAGTTCATAGCCGTTTGCGTGAAGCAATTCGAAAAAAACGCCCGGATTTATGCCGAAACAATTAATGGCCTTTGCACCACGATGCATGCTTGTTCTTGAATTTTTGGTCAAAACAACACTGCAATGATGCCCTAGCCTCCATATTTGCCAGATATGGCTCCGTGTGACTTCTGTTCCCAAAAATAAAGATAACTCTAAAGATCCGTCGTCTTGCAAACATAGATGAGATTAAAATCTCATCTCATCATTTTTGACACTAAACCTTCATTTAATCCACATATAAATGAAACTGCATCATCATTACTAAAAATTCTGGGATTTGTAGTTACGAAATTCCGAAATACTGAAACACTCATATTAATATATTATTCATCCATACAATCAAAGGTGTAACATGCTTTATTTATCTTATATCCATACTACAACAATCAATGACTCCAAACAGAAATTGTACGTAGAAGGAATGTTTTTAAAATTTGTGTACAATCAAACGTACGGATTTTAACACAGAATAAGGTTTTGGTCATGAGTCATTCAACCGAAATTGCCACATTCCAAGAATCATTTTTACATATTAGATGTGTATAATTATTGGGATGCACTTTAATTTGGTCACTATAACTCTTTATTATATTTTTAAATCTCTATATTATATCGTTTCTCTCGACACATACCATGTAAGGCTACACATCTTGCAAAGCACTTTTGATTGGAAGCGCTGAATAATAATGTTCGATTTATTGGCTAATCGCAATAATTGCATACCATTGGTCCAAATAAATGGTTTAATAATTGATTCATATATTTGGACCTTGTTGTCTAAAGAAAGTTTAGAGTTTCTACCAATGAGCTTGCACATTTTACTAAATTGATTTCCCATCTCCTTACATTTAGTAAATATATGTTTTGCCAGGTCATTCTACGATCCAGATGGATACCAAGATATTTGGCGATTTCTTGTCGTGGTATCTGTTTATTAATTATTGTTACTGGTGGACAATTATCCCTGCGCAGAATGAACGTAACATGAACAGATTTTGTCTCGTTTACTTTGATTTTCTGTTCATTAAGCCATTTCTCTGTCAAGTCTAGGTTGTATTATAAATACTGCGATGCGACAGTAGGATCTACATGGGTAATATGGCAGCATCGTCAGCAAAAGTAGATGTGGCCGTAGTAGAGATCAGCCGTATACAAATGGTACAGGACAGGCCCAAATACACCGCCTTGTGGTACCCTTGCGTTTAGAGGGGGTAATGATGTTAACTCATCTAAGCTGTTTGACTAGGATGTGCCTGGATGTCAAGTATGATTTTTAAATTTCATAGTAATGGTTGGGTAGATTAAATTTTATTTTGTAGAATAGACCTTCATACCACAACCCCGTCGAGGGCTTGAGTTACATCGGGGAATATAGGTGAAGAATATTTCTTTGATTCTAGAGCATTATTAAATGTATTCACAAGTCTGTGTGTTTGTTCTGCAGTTCCGTTCTGTGGTCTAAATCCAAACTGGTGTTCTCGACAGACGTTTTTCTAGTAGTGCTCTCTAAATTTTCTTAAATCTGCACATTAAAAGTTTATTTAAAACCTTTGACAGGTAATTGACCGATTGGTCTATAAAACGCAATATCTTCTGGTGGTTTTCCTGATTTGTATATAACCTCTCCTCCTCTCCTCTCTCTCCTGTCCTCTCCTTTCCTGATTTGTATATAAGTATTACCTAGGCAACTTTTAATTGATGCGGAAATTATCTTAACCTAAACAGGTTATTAAAAAGTATAGTAATAAAATAGTAGGCCTTTCCTGATAGTTCTTTTACAGCTTTTCCTGTAATCAAGTCAAAGCCAGGTGCTTACTTCGGATTTAAATCATGAGCAATGACTCACTTGCCTTCTTTGATTGCATTTTTTTCTAATTTCAAAATCCATTTGGAAATGAGCTTATAAATATTTTAATTTGTTTTGTTCCTGTTCTGTTGTTGGTATATTATGTGGAATGAATGTTTTGGCTAGATTTTAAACAAAGCAAAGTGTGTTTTCACGTGCCCTTTCCCATTCGCTTTTCGAATTGGGGCACTACGCTGTTGGAGCTGTTGTTGTTTGTCTTTTTGTTGCCCTCTAGAGTGAACAGTCTGTTTCTTTAGTAGCTGTTAGAGTTAAGAGATTATGTTATACTATTCTGTTGTTCATGTTTTGAAGGAGTGTTTTAAGTTCCTTTCTGGCTTTATTTAGGCTCATTTTATCTTCTAAGGTCTTTGTTCCTTGCCATGTTTTCAAAGTTTCCTCTCTTCTAAGATTTATCTTTTCCAGAAAATAAAATATGTATGCACCGTCAACTGGGGTTACTTTGCCCGCCGGGGTAACTTTACCTATTTTTGAAAAAAAAGTTTGAGCGCCAAACATTAATTACTTGAATGGTCGCTGGATGCGCAGCAAATAATCAGGGCTACTAGTTGTGATGTTGGCAAGGGTGGTTCTTAAGTTTTTCCATGTGGTGATAGTTTATCAGTGTGAAACTGTGAGCTGTATAAGGGGACTCCAAGACAGATAATTGGAGTACTTAATCAACTTTCAGCAGAGCAGCCAATAACGAAAGCTGGTAAGTTTTTTAAATTATTTCTATTTGTGTCGCATATAATAATGATTAGAGTAATATGATACGGGAATTTTTATACCTTCATCTTCATGTGTTTGTTTTGATGGACAATATTACACCATGATCTGTAGGCAAACTGGGGTTATCTTGCCCATCCCTCAATGAGCTGAGTATGGACGAACTATGAAGATTTTTAAGTAGGTTATCATAGTGTTTTCAGCCACATATTTTTCATTCGTACTGCGCACTATATAGTTGGGTAGTACACCTTCCTCCCATCCTGTATCAGTATGCGGGGTGATGGGTGATGGGGGGGGGGGGGGTGCAAAACACAGCACATAGTACAAAGTTGCTAAACCTACCTAAATTTTGATACCTACCTACCTAAAGATTGATACCTATCTAACTTTTTATTTGAAAATAATGTCACGAAAACGCAAACCGAAGTTGGGGCGCCACCAATACAAAGATTATTCTCAACGGGATCTTAAAGAAGCTCTGAATGCTGTTGCCAACGGAGAGATGTCAATAAGACAAGCTGCATCAAAGTTCAACATCCCAAGACAGGCCATTGGCAATAAATTCACAGGAAAGCACACAACGTCTGTTGGTCACCCAACTGCACTTTCTCCAGCTGAAGAGTCTAAAATTCTCCACCAAATTCTTGTATGTACTGACTGGGGGATGCTTTAGGTGTTCTGGAAATGATACTAATCGTGAGAGACTACTTGGTGAGATGTGGCCGGGGTGTTAGGAATTTTAAAGGCGGTAACCTGCCAGGAGAAGCTTGGTACAGCGCTTTCATTAAACGCCACAGAGATAAGTTAACAGTCAAAAACTGTCAAAATATATCTCGAGAACGAGCCACTGTACGTCAACTACGAGGAAACTTATCTCATGAAGTTCATTATTTCAGAGGTGGCAAAATAAATTTTGAATCAACTGTTCTCATGTTCGTCTTGGCTTATTTTACCCCCTACAAGGTAATATTGCCCAGAAGAGACTTTGAAGGCAGTTTTCAATAGAAAACCAAAATTGCCTCTCTTGTGGGCAAAGTTAGGTACCTACCCCTCTTGTCCAGGTAAATTTGCCCACCAGGATTTTGAATTTTTACAGAAAGAGAAAGCAACGAAAATATATTTTAACATAATGAAATCAATTCTACAAGCCCTCCCCCGATCCTAGAAAATGTTTCCCCTCTCCAACCGATAGAGAAGTACACGAATTTTTTAAGTACTTGAAATTTAAAAATAGGTAAAGTAACCCCGGTTTACGGTATGAAAATTATTGGCTGAATTGTTGTTTTTTCTTTCTTCTTAGTTTGGTATTTCGTTATTAGTGAGGAATTAAATATTATTTTATAAAAGGTGGTCCAACCAAAACGCACGATGTTAATTGTAAATAAAACAAAAAGTTTTCAGAGAATTATCTTAATATTTTTTATTGTGATAGAAGGATCTATGACAATTATGTGCGAAACAAAATATCGGCCAAATGCTCGGCACGGCTTCGATGGCATAACTCTATCCGATGGTCCATATTTTCAATTACTCTGAGACATAATTGAGGTTCAATGTCGTTAATGTGCCGAATTATCTCATCCTTTAGCTCTTGAATTGTTCTTGGCTTATTGACGTACACTTTTTCTTTTAAATATCCCCAAAGAAAGAAGTCCAACGGTGTCAAATCACATGATCGTGGAGGCCAATTAACATCGCCACGACGTGAGATAACACGGCTATTGAATTTCTCGCGCAAAAGTGCCATTGTTTCGTTGGCTGTGTGGCAAGTGGCACCATCCTGTTGGAACCACATATCGTCCAGGTCCATATCCTCAATTTCTGGCCACAAGAAGTCCGTTATCATCTCGCGATAGCGAACACCATTCACGGTAACTGCTTGGCCGACCTCATTTTTGAAGAAGTACGGCCCAATGACGCAGCCAGCCCATAAACCGCACCAAACAGTCACTCTTTGTGGATGCATCGGCTTTTCAACAATCACTAGTGGATTCTAATTTGCCCAAATGCGGCAATTCTGCTTGTTAACGAATCCACTGAGGTGAAAGTGTGCCTCGTCGCTGAAGATGATTTTCTTTGTAAAGTCACCATTCACTTCTGTCTGTTCAACCAACCATTCGGCGTATTGACGACGCTTGAAATGGTCAGTAGGCTTCAGCTCTTGAGTCAATTGAACTTTGTAAGCGTGTAAATTCAAATCTTTATTCAAGATTCGCATCAGTGATGTTGGTGAGATGTTCAATTCTTGGGCACGACGACGAGTCGAGGTTGACGGCTCTTCTGCTACACTATCGCGAACAACAGCAATGTTTTCCGCAGAATGAACTGGGTGAGCATGCACAGGTATTTTCACATTTCCTACAGACCCGGTTTGCTGAAATTTGCGCACAATTCTCCCGATTGTGGACACATTTGGTCGATTATGCTGACCAAAAAAGTCACGAAGTGCACGAAATGCATTTTGATTTGAACGCCCATTTTCATAAAAGGCTTCAACAATCTTAAGGCGCTGCTCAATTGTGTTGAGCACCAAGAACCTCTCCATGGTTGAATTTGTCAAACACTGAAACAAAGAAATGTCAAATTAAGTTGGTCAAAAAAATTGTTAACGTTAAGGTGTGACTCACAATTAACATCGTGCATTATGGTTCGACCACCCTTTAAATAGTTTTGTTATTTTTCATTAAATTGCACTGAAATTGGATTTTTGTGATCTTAGTTGTTAGACAATTATATGTAATTTTCTGACCAGTATATTACTTTAATACCACTATATAGAGTGTGCTGGATATAACAACCATCAGATTTGAACTGATTAAATAAAAATGTTACAGATGAAATAAATAAAGAACGGTCGAACAGCGCCTCGGCTTATATGGCAAAAATCAGACTCGTGCATTCAAAATGAATTACGACATTTATCTGCGGATTTAAAGCATTTTCTCCTTCACAGTAATTTATAAATCAGGGCTCATAACCATATTAATATATCGTAAAGTAATTGGTTGCGCTGTTTATAGGGACAAGTTTTTACACACCCAGACGGCCTACTTCAACAGACGTCCTTGTTGGTTTGAGGTCACAACTCGGTTTACTAATTAAGGATATATGATTTTGTTACACCGAGTTACAATACTGAAAGTACATTGTATGTTTTTTAACTAGCAATATATTTGTAGATATGTTTATTTCAAAGCCAAGCAAGCGTTAGGCCGTATAAAGCCAGAATATATCGAACAGCAAAAACTAATATTTGCGTTACCTAATTATGTTTTATCCGTGTTGGCATGTACATAAAACATACATGCGAGTAAAAATTACGTATTACGTACGATGAAATAAACAATATAAATAAATTGCTTATAAATTTTCTCATGAATATTACCAAATTTGTATTTTCAGCGAGAACTATATCCCAATAAGAAGAATTGTTAAAACCTCAATCAATGCGCGTATTTATTATTTCTCAATAAGTAACTTATACCCAAATGTCTTGCCTCTCGTAAGAAGTAAACATAGTCATTGTCATGACCAAGTTTAGTACAACTAATAGATATTAAGAGGAGATTCTCCTCAAGCGGCCCAAAAATTACACGAGTTTCTTAATTTTATTTTTCACAGAAGGAAGTAAACAAAGTACTCAAAATTTTTTGTACATATTTATCAAGTATTTTCCCCTAGGTAGTGTATTTTCCCCTGGGTAAATACACTACCGCACTCCAGGCCGAGCTAGTTGCAATTACACACGGTGTTCTGGGGGCTGACCAAAATCGGACCCAGGAGAGGGTATGTATCTGCTCGGACAGCAGGGCGGCGTTAGTAGCCCTGAATTCAGCAACGACAAAGTCGAAGCTGGTCTATAATTGCTATGAAGCATTGAACCACTTGGCAGGGAGGGGACCGGTGGAACTCTTATGGATACCTGGGCATAATGGCATTAAGGGAAATCTAATTGCAGATGACCTTGCCAAATTAGGGACCAGGGAAAACCTCTATGGACCAGAACCTGCAGTGGGAATAAGTCGGAATCTGATAGAGAAAGATGGAAAAGAGTAACGGGTTGTCGAATAACCAAACTCTTCATCGAATACTCAGAGATTGAGAAATGGGCCCAAGAATTAATTAAATTGAACAGGCAAAAAGCCAGAATCCTGGTAGGAATCATAACGGGCCACCATAGTAGCCTGAATGCATATAAACATAAGCTGGGACTGACTGACAGCCCGGCATGCAGATACTGCAGAGAAGACGAGGAAACCTCGATTCATCTTCTTTACACCTGCCCCGCACTGGAGGAGAGGACCCCTGTTATCCTAGAAGAGGCGAGGCTTAAGGCGAGGGACGTGCCCAAATTGTTCCTTTTATGGGATAGCATTTTTGAAAAATGACCCGGACAAGAGGGGATCGCCAAGGGACTACCCATACGATCAGTGGCTGATGAGGCCCAAACCCACAAAACATAATAATAATAATATCAAGTATTCAGGTGTACAAAAGAATTGTTTTTATGGTAATTAGTTATATGCTCGATAATGTGACCGTCCCAGAAAAAGGTGTCCAATCGATGGGAACTAGGGATGCACGGCTTGACTTGACTTTCAAGCTACTTGACTTGACTTAAGTAGTTATATTTTAAGTACTTGAAAAATCAAGTAGTTCTTGAGGACTACTTGATTTTTCCTTAATAATTTAATATTATCAAGAAATAATAATAAAGGAAACCTTGCAATAAAGTCTTTTATTTCCAAAACTAACTGTTAAACTATAATCTATATAATAAATATATAAATATAAATGTAAAAGATACTAATAATAAACTATTTATTGGGCATATTAATGACATAACAAATTATTCTAAAATATTAAACAAAATAATAAAACTGATAACGATAAAATGATTTTCCAATGTATGCCCTCTTTTTCTTCAGTAACATAGTAGTAATAGTAAAATTTAAAAGAAGTCTTTAATATCATCGTTTGCCATCCACGATTAAAGGCACATGAGGATTCTAATAGAGTTATCGCCTAATCGGTTACGGGTTTTTGTAATAGTTAGAGCAGCCCTGGAAAACTGCCTTTCAACAGGAGCTGAAGGTGCAGATGAAAAATCTTTGGACATTATGGCCAAATTTGGAAAAACGTTCTCGTGCCTTTTCCACTATTCTAAAATATCTTCACAACTGCCAGCTCGTGAATCAGACATATGTTTGTCTATTTCATAGCGCTAAGCCATTTTATCTTTTGGGTTGACAGGAGATTTCTTAAATAAACGTAGAGCGATGTCAAATTCACCGCAATCACTATTTTCTTCTGGTTTTGAAAAGGAAGATGATATGAGCAATGAATTGGACCTAAAATACTTTTGTTTTGAAAATTTCTTCAAAATGCTTGACTGCATCCATCTGCAAGTCCTTTCCCCAATTTGTATTGGATAATGTTCCACCTTACGTCGGGGGTCTAAGATTAAAACAACACAGTACGAGTAAATCCAGTTACTTCTCTCGTAATGTTTAATGATTTTGTCCCTTGCCACTTGAATGTATATATTATTTTCTCATGAGTTTCATCTCTATCTGGGTTATTGTCGAGTTCTATAACCAATTTTTCAAGTTTATCCAGAAGGATATTTATACCAATTATCACCATCGGAAGTATACAGTAGGCTTCACTTTCTAATGATGTGGAAATCGCGCGTTCTCGAACATAATTGAATGGTTATTTGAGTATCAAGTAATATCAAGTAGCTTGAAATTACTTGATATCAAGTCAAACAGTAACGATGAAAAATCAAGTCAAGTCAAGTAGTGAATTTTTAAAAAGCTTGGTTTTCAAGTCAAGTCAAGTAATTTATAAAAACATCAATTTACTTGACTTGATGCATCTCTAGTGGGAACTCTAAAACTTGTAAAAATCATCTGAAATCGAAATTTAAAAAAAATATATAAAATATATGATATTTGTTGTAGCTTATACCAATAAAAAAATAGAAAATTAACAAAATGGTGGACCTGCGAATTTTCGGTACCGATTTTTCACTTATTTTTCGCTCTTTAAAGTGTTATAAAAAAATAACAGCGAAATCAAAGTTTTCTTAGGTATAAGCTCCAATAAAGTTAATTTAAAATAAAAAAAAAGTCAGGACAATTCGTCAATTAGTTTTTGAGTTAGGTATAGTTCCCACCAGTTTAAAAAACATGGTTTCGAGAAAAACGCGTATTCGACTGACGCAACATGCTATGCCCCCTATAGAGAGGCAAACTATCTAATATTATATCATATACTCTGACATATAGTGGCACTTGGGGTAACTATACTTACCATAGAATGTTATTATAGGCGTGCATTTCAAAAATATTAGGATAAAATATGCTCCACTGCGCGAACTCCATTTTTGCGTAATTTTCGTAAAAAGATGCGTTCCATTATTATGCAATATCTTTTTTATAAAAATGTTTTCTGCTAAATCATTTTAGGAACATATTCTACATATAAAAAGATATCAAAAAAGGCAAAAAAAATTTATGTCGAGTTCGAGGAGAACCTCCCCTTAATGTTTGAAAAATATGTTAAATTACAACAAATTCAGTGAAGCATTTAGTTGGGTAGAAGTGATATTTTATATTTGACATTCTTATTGTGCACTTACTAATAATAACACATTATTATTATCAAGAATGTACTCGATTATTAAATAATGAATTTAATAATTAGATACATTATTGATTACGTTACTACTACTGTTAAGATGTGAGAAACTATCTTGAACTTTCACTTCCCTGTGTATTTTTTAATAATAGCCTGTTCCAGCAGATTCGATAGTCAAGAAAATGATACAAAAGTAACCAAAATCTAGACACAAGCAGATGTTGCTACACAGGCTATAAAAGAGAAAACCGACAGCCGACCTATATGCATTGCTACGAAATCCACTGCCTTATACATAACTTAGGTATTAGTCAGTTTTTATAATTATTTTAGAACGTTTTATTTAAAGTTTTCACCGTTGTTGCTTCTTTTTAATACATCCATGTGTTGAAGTAAACACCAATGTTTATTTCACAACCCTAAGGGTAATAACAACAGATCGTCATGGTGACATAAAACAAGATCACAATTAAAAACATGGTCCTTCGAGCCGGATTAATTAAAAACAACTACATTAACACTATTTAAATTATAATATTGATTTTCAGTAAGGACTAAATTGCCTGATTATAACAGTAACATATAAGTCGGGAATCGAGAAAGGAACTATCAAACCGCCAAGCGGTTATCAAGTAGTTCCCGAATAGCAAGACAATTACATAATCGCTATAGGAAACAACTACTCCTCGGACTAAAACCCCCCAGGCATTGAATTATACCTAAAAGCGATCCTTGACCCCTTCCTCGTGTTTCTGCGCGATCAGACGTTCAGACAAGGTTTCAAAAAATAAAACCCGCCACGGGCAGGATTCAACATCTGTCCCGGATGGGAACCTGGATATGTTACTGACATATATCGTATCGATGTAGATGTATACCCCACGGACTTTATTCGGCATTTGTCCTGGATCGGCGTACCGTGTACGGCACTGATGAGAACTAATAAGTACGAAACAGCTGTCTGTCGTTCGGTTCCCGTCCGGGACAAATGTCGAATCCTACCCGTGGCGGGTTTTGAAACCTTGTCTGCCTGGTTATAAGAAGAATTATTAATAAATATCCAAAAGCATCTAGATATCAGTGAAGCAGATTTATTACTTGTTAATCTAGAAGAACATTCATAGTGGGATAGGGTCATAGCTTTTAGTTTAAAAAATAATACAAGTAAAGGGTGGGCCAAAAGTAGATAACCCATTCTAACGATTCCTATTTTCTTTATTTTTTAATTGTTTTCATTTTGTTTCAGAATTGTAAATATAACTTGAGAAATTTATAATATAGCTGCGCTTGTCAAGAATAGGAAAAAGTGTGAGATTCTCTATGTTGTGTAGAAGAAAGAGTGAGGATTTAGTGAGGGAAAAGGATGCATTTTATGCACGGCCATATCAAACTCTGTGTACATTCATACATACTCAATTGTTCTTATTCTTGATGAGCTGTATTTAGTTGGTATAAATTTGGTATCAAATATTACATCGCATTTCAGAGTGCAAGTGTAATTTGCACTCGAATGCATTTAGGAAACAATAATACTTATTATTTGTGTAATCATCCATTTTGTCGGTGCTATTGTAAAGAGCAATCAAATATATTTGAATTCAGATATCACATACGCCATACTTCCAATTAAAATGAAGGGACTTCGTAAAGAATGATGAAATTAAATTTATTTCAGTTAAATGTTCACCTTAAAAATAGGTTTTTTTTAATTGCATATTAAAAGTGGACGTAGTTAAATGACTCACCCTGTATATTATTATTAATAACTTTTGTAATAATCGTTTTCAAGCTGTTTTTTTTCTCGTTTAATTAGATATTTTTAATATTTACAATTATTTAATTGATCTGTTTAGTTTTAAAAGCTAAGTATTAATATAAGAAAAAATAAAAAACGAATATGATTTAAATCATACAAAATTTAAGCAAAAATATTCCATCACTAAGATATTCTTATAACACCTTCCAAAAAAAAAAAAAAAAATTAATGACAATACCGCATGATGGCAAAAAGTACGACTCGGGACTATGACTTAAAATAAAGCTCGGCTTTGGTGGCGACATTTAGTCTAGATACTCCCTTATGCATACCACGAAAATAAGTATCTCGTTTTACAATTAATTTAATTTTAAAAAAGCACAGCCAAGTTTTAAATCTAAACACTATGTAAGAAAATTAATATGTAATGGAAGACACAAGGAATATAATCACAACCTTACGATTGCAGTACTTCGAATTATGGCTGAAAATAAAACTACCCAATTGTAACATTATAGTTAATACAAACAATTGTTTTATGTACTATAGGAAAAAAAGGTGTTACCAGGCCCCGGAGGGATTCGAACCCTCGATCTCCTGTTTACTAGACAGGCGCTTTAACCAACTAAGCCACGGCGCCGACGTTGCCTAGTGTTATTAATGATGTATTAATAAGGAGAGAGTACATTATTTAATTTATTTTTTACTGATATATTTAATTGTTGGGAAACATACATATAATATTAATTAATAAAAGAAATGAAATAATATGTTTATTTCATATACCTACTATTTACTATAACACTGTATATTTGGTTGCATACTATTGAAATACATGTAATAAAAATATTCATGTTTTATTTAATTAGGTTTTAAAAAATACCAACATATTCTATTGAATATTTATTTTATACTGGATATTTGTAATATCTATTTCATTTTCAAAATATACATACTAGTATTATTCATGTAATATACGCTATATAATTATAAGAAATTTTCTGTAATTTGAGTAGACTGTAGATTAACATCCAAATAATAGATTGAGCTACTTGTTCATGAAACGAAATAAAATATGTTCTATTACTTAGTTACGCTTTTTGTTTAATATATAAACATATAAATAGTATATGCAAAAGTGAATTTTTGAGTTGTACATCTATTTTTACTAGCAATGTATCTTATTCCATAGAATAAGAATTTGAAGAATAAAAATAAATATTTGCCAACACTTTGGTTATCGCTGATTAAAAACGCCGACTTTAGCTACTATTCTAACAGAGAGATACGGCGTTGCCAGTTTATTGGGGATTTCTCGGAGTTTGACACAAATCAGAATTGTTTTTGAAATACCAAAAATACATTGTTTAATATTTCTTTGATGTATTATTTATTTTATAATTGGATTGTTCGCTTGTAGGTCTTTTATCTTGCTGTGAACTTTTATAAATAAGAAGCCCGTAAACCTTGGTTACTTTGGTAGGTACAGGTTTTCCACATCTTCGACTGTATCCTTCTTAATTTTAGAGGTATTTAAAAAATCTCGGATCAAACGAAATCTCGACACCTAAGCTCAAGTAAATTGGAATATGAACGATTTCGTTAACCTCAATTGGAATCAGAGGGCTTTTATTTTTGTATTAATGTTACCCCTCAATCTGGGGTAACTTTGGACAAAGGTATTTTCCCCATCAAAAACACTCGTTTAGGTGCTTATATAAATGTTACCAAGTTAAAATACCAGCCTAAATGTAAAATTAAAAAGAAAGTTCAGTTATATCGAACTTTTCTCAAAATTGGCTTGGATTTTTTTTTTTTTATTAAAAATCCTTCCCAAATCAGCCTTTTCTTCTAATGTAGGTAGTAAGATTTTCTTCAGTTGCTGTGATTGTGGTTCATAGAGTCTTTGACTTGTTAGACCTGGTTGGCAGACTTGGTCCATTGTGAGCTGATGGTCAGGGGCCGTTGGTGTATAGGTGCTGCAGACCTGCAGAACTGCCAAAAAAATTAGATATTTGTATATTTTCGCGACATAATAATTACTAAAATTTATTAATAAAATAATTTGGTTAGTTGGTGTAGTTAACCAAATTATTGCGTTAAAGTCGCCTTCTACCCGCCGTCCTCTATTGAGTAGTAGACCAGATCGCGTAGGGTCTCTACGCGAGCGCGTCGCGGTACATTGAACTGGGCCACACGGGGTAGTTCTCAGCACGGCTCGGCACACCCGTCCTAGCCCTCAACTCCCGCGACAATCCACACTTGGCGCTCGTAAATGCGCAAATTTACACGGTCAGTGAGCTGTATTTTTTCCAACTAAGGCAACATCAGTGAATATTTACTCCTTCCTACTCCTCAGGCGGGCGTAAATCGTACCTATTTCGTATTTCGTGTTAATTTGAGATTTTAAATACTGTTTTGTGAATTTCTGTAGTGATTTATTGTACTAATTATTAATATTTATATACTGTGATAGTGACAATGGATTTAGTTTATAATTTTAGTTCATGTGAAGCGATTTTTTAAATACTCTTATGAAGAAAAAATTGATTTAAAAAACAATGGTAGGCCATTGCCCGATATTGTTATTGAGACTGCAGGTGTTAGCCGCGGAAAAGCATATAAACGTCAATTTAATAGAGACATTTATTCGAAGAACAATTGGATTTGTGGGTGCAACAAAAAAAATGCGTTATTTTGTTTTCCTTGTTTACTTTTTGGCAGTGATAAAGCATGGACGGAGGTGGGGGTGACAGATTTGGTGCACTTAACTGAAAAAATAAAAAAGCACGACAACCGACAACTTCAAAAGCCATCTACATAATACAATGGAATTAGCTTTATTAGGAGCAACTAATATTAAAGCGCAGCTAGATTCAGCTTATTGGATAAATGTGCAAAAGTATAATGATAATGTGACAAAAAAGAGATACGTTTTGTCAAAAATTATAAACTGCATAAAGTTTTGTGGGGCCTTTGAACTGACGCTGCGAGGACATGACGAAGTTGAAACCTCTCAAAACCCGGGGATATTTCGTGGTTTGATAAAATTTTCTGCTGAGCTTGATGTAACTTTAAGCGAGCATCTACAAAATGCTTCAGTATTTAAAGGAACCTCTAAAGAAATACAAAATGATCTTTTAGACTGTATATTAAAAGTATGTCATGAAGAAATAATTAAAGAAATTAACAAACCTTCATTTTTGGCAGTTATGGCAGACGAAACAACTAATGTGTCTGCAAAAACTCAGTTAGTGGTAGTTTTAAGATATATTCTCGATGGTGAACCGATTGAACGTTTTTGGACATACCTGAAACCTACAAAATGTAACGCTGAAACTCTTTTGGAAAATATTTTAAGTGTTATAGACCCTCTAGTAGAAAATTCACCTTATAAGCCTTTTCTCTTAACCAAAGAATATGACGGCAAACATGAATGTTCTTCAAAAAGGTATTAAATTCCAAAAATGTTTCTTGTGAAAGTCTATATTTTTGTATAAACGGATTTTACATAAAAATTCTGAAGTATCAGGAAAACGCGTGACCTTGAAAATTTTCAAAATTTTCAAGGTCACACAAGAATGACTGTGGAGAGTAGATCATCAGCCGTGATCCCTTTTCCAGGCGGTGTCATCAGTTATTTTTTGCGTTATATTTGTGCTACAGATTCACAACGAACAGTATACAGGTGATCCATAAAGCTCCACAAGCAACCCCGTCAGTATACATGTACACAAATCTGTGTCAAAGTTACCCCGTCAACTACACAAACTTAACTTACTAATTTGTAGAAAATAGGAGAATTGACTTACAGGAATGATAAAAAACGGAAAATTTTCCTAGATAGTTTTGTGATTAAGAAATAACTTACTCGAAACTATGATTCTGAAAGTATTTTCCTGCCAGAGGAGGTTTGGAAGAAGTTTTAAAGACAAATTTTATCACATATACAGAAAAATGGCGCGAGGTGTGCTAAGTTAGCCACTTGGAAAATGATTGCTGTGATTGCAATGTATGCAGTGATTGCATTACACTTTACTAGAAACCCTTGAACATTTGAACCTTGAGAACATTTTCAACCATTAGAAATGACAACATTGACGAAATAATACAGTAAATAGAATAGTTAAGTGAATACAAACTTACCTTATCAGGCAGAGAGAGATTTATTCTTCGTATTACCCTTGATGATAGGCTGCGCTGGAAAACCCATCAAAAAGAAAAAAGAAGAATTTATAATTAAATATAGAAAAATGTACTGGTTGATTGGAAGAAACTCTACTTTAACTATTCATAATAAGCTTATGTTATATAAGCAGGTACTTAAACCGACATAGACCTATGGAGTTCAGCTGTGGGACTGTACCAGTCAGACCAATGTACAAACCATTCAAAGGTTTCAGAATAATGTGCTAATGAATATCGTAGATGCACTTTTGTATATCCGAAACAATAACCTCCATCGAGACCTGGGTATGGATACTGTTGAACAAGTCAGATCCAAGATTGCCAAGAGTCATGAACAACGACTCCTCCAACATGTTAACGTCAAAGCGATCCAGCTCCTTGGCAACGCAGGATTGTCAAGAAGACTCAAGGGAATCAAACCCTTTGAGTTAGTTCAGTGATATGACAAAGCAGAGCATTGTGCGCCTTAGTGTACCTATACGTTAGTATTTTGGTGTACTTAGTTTATTAAAAATCTAAGGATACTGTTAAGTACGGCCTTAGATCTAACTTTTTACTTTTCCGCACTCCACTATACGCGGCAAAGTAATGTAATAGTGTAAAAAGAAATTTGTTTTTCTAGGGTTTATTTTTCGTTTTTCGACCTAAAAACAAAAAAAAAATGTTTTTAAATCATTTTGTATGTGTGTGTGTCATTGTCGTCGTTGTCGCCGTTGTCGTCATTGTCGTCGCTGTTGTTGTCGTCGGCATTTATTCTTGTTAGCACGATAACTCAACTAAATCGTGTCGGATAGATCGGGTTTTGACTAATTCTGATCGGGGACGTCTGTCAGACGACACCTATTGATTTTGAGGTAGATAGGACACACCCTACCCTGTCCATGAGTCATGAGAGCACGATGGTGGACTATTTGAGAAATTGTTTTTGTTAGCACGATCACTCAATTAAATCGTGTCGGATCGATCGAGTTTTGACTGATTCTGATTAGGGACATCTCCCAGACGATATCTATTGATTCTGAAGTGGATAGGACCCCACCCTGTCCATGGGTCATGATAAAGCACGATGGGCTATTTGAGAGAAATTAAAAAAAGTAAAACTGTCGCATAATACACATATTCTTCATTTATTTTTTCTCGGCCACTCAATTTCGAGATAGAGATGTTCTACGTGCGGAAATGTCCGTTTTAAGGTTTTAAAACTGTTTATTTAAGTAGTATTATAAGTTAGAAAAAATTTACTTATTGATCTTTATGATCAGATTGTAATGTCCGTGAATGCATTAAGGAGAAGAAAATATTCATAAATACGAATAAAAACAATTATGAAAATCCACAAGTGATTTACTGTTTGAATGTTCTATAAAATACAGTCGTGTCCTGTTGAGAACTAATAATTAATTATTGTATTTTAATCAGTGAATTAGTAATTAATTATTGTTTTTTTAAACCAAAGTGTGGCCGACGCTTCACATATGTAAGCATTGATAACTGAGTGATAACCCGTAGTGCTCTAGACACCATTATTCGTCATACTCGTAATTTCCTCTATTATGACGTTATATTCCGCTATTATCAAACACTCCACATTTTCTTTGAAAAACAACAAATCAAGTGATTGCCAAATAAAGTGTTATTAAATAAATGTAATATATATATATATATTATGATTGTGACTAACTAGTGCATTCCATGGTGTTGACGTTATTCACAAAAATAATGGGGACAGTTTTACGTAAATATAGGTACATATGTACGTATTTGTGCATGTAGAAAAATCGTATCAATACCAATTATAGTAGAGACACAAATGTTGTTTAAACAATGATAAGATTGTGAGCAAATAAGAATAGGCCATTTCCGATGGATTCATCTGTTTACCATTCAATTTATCCAATTAATCACACATTTAAACACTTATGAAACCGAAATATGAGGCAAAATTCGTCAAGTGTACGCGCCTAAAAATGTTGTACTCCCAATTATACCAAACTTTATATTTTTGTAGGGCGGTAAGTGTCTACAAATTGTGAAAATATGGCACTTCAGTTGTTGCAGGTTGTCAAGATACAGGGGCAAGAATTTTCGCCGTGCAATCGTGCGCTGTCAGTTTTAATAATTTGTAACTCCTACTACGTTTGTTCGATTCACATTCATCGAAAACGTGGCTTATAAAATTTTTCATCTACTATAGCTATATGTCGAACGCTATAGGCTATAGCGATCAACAAAGTGTACAAATTATCAAATTTTATTTTCAAAATCAGTGCTCCGTTCGAGAACCATTCCTCGCATTACTTTATTTTTATCGTCGCCACAACAGTCCCGCCGAGTCGACTATTCGACGTTTGGTGGCCAAATCTGAGTCAACCGGTTTGATAAATAATCAGCCAACACCCGTACGTCACCGTACATAGACAACGCCGTGTATTCGCTGATTGGGCTCTGGAGCAGTTGCAAGTTGACCCAAATTTCGCCAAAAGAAATCATCTTTAGCGACGAGTTTAATTTTTGGAGGAATGGATATGTGAACAAGCAAAATTGTCGGACTTAGGACGATGCCAATCCACACGAGATACATCAGCACCAAATGCATCGCGAATCCCGAGAAAATTTGGTGCGGATTTTGGTCTGGCGGGATCATCGGTGCGTACTTCTTCCAAAAGTGGCATTGCCATAACCGTTAACAGCGAATGCTATAGATCGATAATAAGCAATTTATTGTGTCCTAAACTGGATGATATGGATACCGATGACATGTGGTTCCAACAAGACGACGCTAGGTACCACACGGCGCATGCCACGATGAACATTTTGCATGAGCGGTTTGAGGACATGATTACCTCGCGCAGCGGCGACGGAGACTGGCCACCGAGATCGTGCGATTTAATGCCTTAAACCTCCTTTGGGGCTATTTTAAATCGCAGGTATACGAGTATGCGAATAAACCGCAAACAATTGATGCCCTCAAAATCAACATAGCAAACGCCATCCAGCAAATTCAGCCAGATTTATGCGACACTATTAAGAGCCGTTTACACGCTACGATAAATCGTAGCAATTTATCGTAACAATCGAATCGTCACGATTTATCGTTGCATATAAATAGGACATTGTAGCGATTTATTGGAGTTGGAATTGGATTGGATGGTTGGTGCCGGCCAGCATCAATTTCTGTGAATCGTAACGACAGGTTGGAACGTGTAAACAGTAACAGCGATCTATCGCTACAATTTGACACAGTTTAGCATTGGCTGTAAATAGGAAAAGTAGTGTTTTCTTCGTTGTTCTGTTGACGAGTTTTTGGTCAAGTGATCATGGCAGTTTTCAATCAAAGTCCTCGTGAGTTCTTGAGTGAATTCATAGAACTATATCGAAATTTTCCATGTGGTTCATTAAGAGCAAAGAATACTCCGACAGAAATAAAAAAGACCTGGCACATGCAGGGCTTGTTAAAAAATACAAGGAGTCTGATCCGACGGCAGACAAAAGCACTGTAGTGACAAAGACCAATGCATTGCGTACTGTATATAAAAAAGAACTAGCAAAAGTCAACAATTCGTTGAAATCCGGGGCGGGTCCAGATGATGTATATAAACCTCTGGCGACTCCACTTTCTTCTTGGTTTTCGCGACTTTTTTACTTTTCTCGCTAAACAAATAACATATAAAGACCATAACAGTATTTCCTCTATCGCAACAGCTGACTGAGTTCTACCACTGTAGACAATGAATATTGGAGAAGAAATCGTTGCGTGTAAACAGTACTCACTCTTTCGATTTATTGTAACAATAAATTGTTACAATCACATCGTTACGATTTATCGTAGCGTGTAAACGGCCCGGATTTTAGAGCTCCCGGATACGTGCCACCAAGCAAAGCTTCGGCGGACATTTGAACAATGTTATATTCCATACTTAATGCCATAAAATATTCTTTCAAATATAAAAAAAATTGTGAATATCTCACACACAACTTGTTTTATTTGCGTTTAAAAGTCGAGCGTCATTATTGAAATACCCTTTATTTTGTATCTCGACCACAAGACCAAAGTTATATAGAATATAGGTATATAACATTGTGTAAACTTTGACGAGACTCCATAATTTGATGTTGCGAAATTCGACTTCGAAAGGTACCGTGCATCATGTTAGTATGTACCTTATCATGCCGACGTGACGCGACGTACCCAATGCTCCATTCATGTAATTAATATCCATTGATTAATCGAATATATCAGATTGGAATATATTGTACTATTCGTATGAGTAATTTCTATTAATAACGATTTTATTGTTGACTTCAAAATAAGTTCTAAATATACATAATAGGAATAATAATGTCATTCGATAAAATACACAGGGTATATGATAGTTGTTTTGGTATTCTGCCGTATCAGAGTGTTTTTTAGCGTTTTGCTGAACCTACAAAATACATCTACAGCATTATTGTATCCCATTTGGTGTAATAAGGCAAGAACTACTCCTATAATAAAATTGTATATTAAAATTTATACAAAGTACATTAAAGTTTTGGACACAATACATTAGAATATTGTATTACAATTATTGGAATTTTCCCTTCATCAGAGAATTTTTCAATAAGTGGAAGATACAAAATTAAATAGCCTCCAAGATCCCCCGATTTAACAGCAACTGATTTATTTTTATAAGGATATATAAAGATGAAAATGTACAGGCATGAACATCAAAGATCTCGTAACCTCGATGAATTACGTGCAAAACATTCAGCTATTCATGGATCAATTTATTTTAAATGAATTTTAATAACATAATACGAGTATCAGGGGCGTAGCGTGAGAAATAATAATCTACGGATGTGATAAAAATTTTATAAGGGGAAGAGGTATAGTCAGATGTATGGAAAAAAGGCACTAACCTAAAACGATTATGCCGAGATATATATCCTAATTTTTAAAACGAAGATCAATTCTTCGGTATTTGTTTGTCCAGCAAAAACGTCTATCACTGTTTCTTCAAATGTTGGAGACGATCTCATATCTTCTAACAGGGCACTTTCAATATTTATTAATGCTAAAGCTGACAGCCTTTCTTGCTTTTGAGAATTTCGCAGATAAGTTTTTATTCTCTTTAAACATGAAAATGATATTTCCGCGGAACTGTTTGTGGCAGGAATAGTCAAAATTAAACGACACAATTTTGATGACTCCAGGAAAACAGAAGATGATTGAAGGGACATAATATATTGGTGAAGCTCAAACACAGTGCTCTTTTTCATATCGGGATCACTATAAATCAGTGAAAGTTCACTTTTCAAATGATTTGCGACAAAGAATGTTCCATATGTATCTACTAAAGAAGAAAAAAGTCAGGAAAACGTTTCACGAATGAAGTAAATTGTGTGGAATCTAGATTTAACAATTTCAGTTTAGAAATTTCACTAAACCGTTCACTAATATTCAAAGTAATAACGTCGCAAATTTCATAAAACAATCGTGCGTAAATAGGTGATTTTCTTACCTTCTTCAGGGATTACATCCAAATGCATTATTTTACTTGGTGGTTGATTTTCTAACACAAATCTGTCCATACGGTCCCAAATTTCACTAAACTCGTTTCTCATTTTTTGAACATGTGATTTGAAATCGGCGATCTTTTTGTTGCAGTAACTAATATCTGATTTTTTTTTCTGTAGAATTTTAAACATACTCTCGGAATGTGGGAATATTGCAGAGAACACTGCTAAGAAAAAATTAAAATCAAAGTCGCGCAATAAAGTTAAAAGGCCTCTAGCACAAATAACGATTACTCGATCCCATTCCTCATTTTCATTTTCCACAATTAATTAAGTACCTGAAACAGCGCTTCCAAATCTTCCTTATGTTATGGCGACAATTGTCAAGATGCGTTCACATAATCGCATAACTGAGTCCGGAAATAACGAACAACACCAGCAACACTCGAGGTTCCAGTATTGACTGCGTAAGATCACTGACCTTTTCGTCCATCTAACGCGTAGCTTGGATGTAACGTGGACCATCGCATTTGAACACTACAGCAGGTAATGCGCGAGTCCAATAATTTCGGGCGCCTTCACGGCCGATTTAAAATAAAAAAAGTTGATAGTAGCGTTTAAAGTAAACAATGTATGTTTGCGGTCGGTTTGAAATAATTAAAAAATTGTAATAATTGAATAAATCGATTGAACTTTTCATCATCATTAGGTTATCAGTCCTAAGACTGGTTGGACGCTAACCTCCAGCTTCTCCTATCTTGTGCTAACCTACGCATTTCGCTAATTGTGCTACAACCTACATCCCTTACTATTTGCGAGCAGTAGTCTAATCTAGGCCTACCTCTGCCTTTCTTCACTCCTATTTCTGCCTCCAAAATATCGCGGACTATTCCCCCATGTCTCAGCAAGTGGCCTACCATTCTATCTCTTCTCTTCTTTAAGTTTTTCCACATACTCCTTTTCTCGCCGACTTTCTCCAATACTTCTTCGTTTCTAACCCTATCAGTCCATGGTATTTTCATCATTCTTCGGTAACACCACATCTCAAAAGCTTCTAATTTCTTCCTACTTGCTTCCCCTACCGTCCAGGTTTCGCAGCCATAAAGTGCCGTGCTCCATACATATGTTTTCAAAAATCTCTTCCTTGTTTCTAAGTTTATTACCCCCGAGCATAAAAGTGCTTTCTTTTTGTTAAAAGCTACTCGACCCTGCGCTATTCTTTGTTTTATGTCTTTATCGCTTCTTCCATCCCAATTTATTTTACTTCCTAAATAAGTGAAGTCTTTAACTTCCTCCAATCTTTCATTATTAATTTGTACTTTCGTTTTTGCTCTGCTCTCGCGCCCTCTGCACACTAACACTTTAGTTTTGTTTTTATTCACCCTCATTCCGTATTCCTGTGTCAACACTGCCTCCATTTCGTTCAATGCTGATTCTAGTTCCTCCTTACTAGATGCTAATACTGCTATATCATCCGCGAATCTCAGCATTTTTAGTTTCTGTCCCTGTACTTTAATCCCGAAATCTACTCTATCTTTTACCACATTAATCGCCTCTTCGATGTACAGATTAAAAATTAGTGGTGATAGTTGTCTTACTCCTTTCCTAATACCTACTTCCCTTTCTTCCCCTTCTACTTCTATAACAGCAGTTTGCTCTATGTATAGATTGTGTACTACTCTCCTATCTCTATACTTCATTCCCGCGCTCTTTAGTATCTCGAACATTTTTTCCCATCTTACGTTATCAAAAGCTTTTTCTAAATCTACAAATCCTATATAAGCGTTCTTTCCTTTTTCTATTGTTTTCTCTAACATTACTCTTAGCGCCAGAATAGCTTCGCGAGTTCCCCTATTTCGCCTAAACCCGAATTGGTCTTCTCCTAGTATTTCCTCCGCTCTATTTTCCATCCTCTTCTGCACTATTCTAGTTAAGATTTTTGACGCATGGGAAGTTAGGCTAATCGTTCTAAAGTTCTCGCATTTGTCGGCTCCTCTCTTTTTCGGTATAGTAACGATAATGTTCCTCTTATAATCCTCCGGCATCTCGCCCGTTTCGTATATGTATTTTACCAGTTCAAACATCCTATTTACTACTTTCTGTCCCGCACATTTCAAAATTTCCGCCTGTATTTTATCTACACCCGGCGCTCTATTATTCTTTAGCCCCCTTAGTGCTATTTCAAATTCCTCTCTCAATATAGGTTTTCCTACATCTTCCCTATCGATGCTAGATTCTTCCTCTAATATCTCTCCTAATTCCTGACCCTCGTATAAATTTCCTAAGTACTGCTTCCATCTATCCGCTTTCTCCTCTCTTCCTATCAGTATGTCCCCCGATTGACTCCTAACATTTCTACTTATTGTTCCTACATCCCTGAAGTTCCTCTTAATTATTTTGTAAGCCTCATCGGTCTTACCTACTTGCAACTTATCTTCTACTTCTTTGCATTTCTCCTCTATCCATTGTTCTTTCGCTTTTCTACATTTTCTAATGATTTCCCACTTTATTGCCTTATACGTTTTCAGTCCTTCTTCGTCTCGTCTGTTTTTGTAGCCTCGTCTCTTTTGCATTAAGTTTAAGATTTCGTCCGTTATCCAGGGCTTCCTAGCTTCCCTTTTATCGTGTCCTAAAACGTCCGTAGCCGCGGAAGCTAGACTATTCTTGATACCCTCCCACTCAGTTTCTGCGTTCTTGATTTCGTCCTTACTCGTTTTATTTATTAATTGATCTGTTTTCTCCTGGAACTTATCTTTCATATTCTGATCCCTCAATATGTCTACATTTATACGTTTCTTATCCTTCCGGGTTTTCAGATTTTTGAACTTTAATCTAGCTTTCATGACTACCAAGTTGTGATCGCTGTCTACATCTGCTCCTGGATAACTCTTACAGTCTTTTACTTGATTTCTAAATCTCTTCCTAACCAGAATGTAGTCTATCTGATACCTGTCTATCCCTCCTGGCATTTTCCATGTGTACCGCCTCCTAACGTGATTCTTGAACAATGTGTTCGCGACTACCATCTTGTGCTTCTCACAGAATTCTATCAGTCTGCTACCTCTCTCGTTTCTGTTTCCTAATCCATAAGGCCCTACAAATTCTCCTTCTTTCCCCTCACCTACGACTGCGTTAAAATCTCCTACTATTATTAAATTTTCATGACCCTTCACAAATCCTATTACCTGCTCTATGTCCGAATAAACGGCTTCTAACTCTTCCTCGCTGTGGTTAGAAGTAGGCATGTATACTTGCACTATTACTGTTTCCACTGGCTTCGAATCTAACCTAACCATCATTACTCTCTCGCTGTATTGTAGGTAGCTATCTACACACTGTCCTGCGTTCTTCCGCATAACGATCCCTACTCCCGCGTTTCCATTTACCGATCCTGTGTGTATTACCCTATAGTCACCGCTCCAAAAATCTCCTACTTCCGGCCAGCGCATCTCACTTATACCTACTATATCTAATCCTAACCTATCCATTTCTATCTTCAGATTTTCTAGCTTCCCTGCCTGTCTCATGCTTCTGACATTCCACGCTCCGACTCGTGAAATGCTACACTTCTTATTATGATTGCACTCGATCACGTCTCCCGGAACAGTCCTCACCCGGAGATCCGAACGGAGGACTATTTTACCTCCGGAGTTTTTTGTCCCAGGAGACGCCATCATTAATTTAGGATAAGCTTTCTGCTAGCTGTTCTGAGGATTATAATGTGGTGGTTTCCTCTTGCCTTCCACATCGCAGTCGTGTATGTCATAGCACCATACCAACCCCCACGGTTTCTGCCACTATGACTACTGAAAGAGCTGCTGCCCTCCTTCAGGGACTTGTCTTAGTCTGGTTTTTCAATAAGGACCCCCCCCACTATGGTTAAACCTATGGTACGGCTCCTTAAATCATTAAAACGCGCAAGCCGACCCACCCGTTCCAGTTTGCACTAGAACTTCGTCAAGGTTCAAGTCCTATCGGATCGGATTGAACTTTTAAATAACACTAATTTGACAATTTTTTAAGGGATGCGACGCATCACTAGCATCCATATACGCTACGCTCCTGACGAGTATATATTATACGAGTACTACACATAACAAAAAATCTGTGCCTCATTTATACTACTTTACAATTAAATTATCTATTACCTAATTCATTTAATTAAGGATCTTAGATACCCATTTCGGAAATCGACAGATTTCTGCGAAGTGAATGACATTGCATCATCACATTTTTTATTTGCGATAACCGTAATTCGCGAGTTTCCGGTGAACAGTATGCGAACAACGAAAACATACTCCAAATACATTTCGACATGACATGACCGGCCAATACCGATTATTGTTACGTGTCTTATGATTTATGATGAGTATGATGACTAATTTTTGTTAAATGGCCGAAATATACAAACAAAATCGATAACAGTGTAATCGAATCCCTTCTACCTGAACAATTAGACGTTTAACTCGACCAGGACCGGCCCTAGGCGGTAAGCGACTGCCTACGGCGCGCGGCGTCAAAATTTAGGAGCCCAAACCCGCCTGAAATACAGCCCAAAAAAATAAACAACACACAAAAATATAATGTATTACTTGAAGGTAAAAGCCCCGTAAGGGACGTTTAAAAAACTATTACTTGAATCTAGAAGATAAATGATGAATAGTTAAATCAAATATAACAGAATAGACAGCTTTCTGCGTATTCCTATTTTTGAGGATTCGCCCTTGATCAGGGTAGAGCGAGATTGTCTTTCGGCGCCCTTTGGTCGACGCTTTCACTTAACGTAAATTCTACTTCGGTTTTATGGTAAATAAATAATAATTCCCAAATTTTCAAAAATCAACTTTTATTGCAAATATGAATACTTATTGAATTTAAATTAAATTAAGTAGCTCTAATTAGTATACTCCTGCTTCTTTAACATTAAGAAAGCTTTTAATGCTATATAATAAATTAGTATTTGGCTTCTTGGCGCCCCTTGCCATCTGGCGCATAGAGAGACCGCTCCTCTCGCTTTACCCCAGGGCCGGCGATGATACTAACTACCAGAGGTAAAACTAGGGACCAGGAGGCTCCACATGGGAATCAGAGTAACGGGCCTCAACTTTTCTGTCGCCGGGCCTGCTTCTCGTGCTGCGGATTTTCGTCGGTTGATAACTTATGAAGTAATGAGGTCGGCCAGATTTAGTTTTTCATATTTTCCAAGGAGCTATAACTATTTTGAAGCCTAAGCTTAGAGGAGTTCTTTCATAAAACGTAATATCTGAATCGTACATACGTTTTACACTTCAGATGTTGCGAAATAACAGAGAGATTGGCAAAAAGTAATATAATTCTATTGCCGATTTCATAATATCTTCATCAGAAACTTATAATTTCTTTGGCAGAGGCACTGACTCTTTTCAAATGGCTCTCAGCCTCAAATTTATTCAACGGTCGCGGTCGTTTCGATGACGTATTGTTCCGGTGCCGCGTTGGATACAACTTCTCTGTACCTTTCCTGTCCTGGTACACCTTTGCGTCAGTCATTGTAACTAAAAGGTGGTCCAACCAAAACGCACGATGTTAATTGTAAATAAAACAAAAAGTTTTCAGAGAATTATCTTAATATTCTTAAGATCCTTCTATCATAATTTTATTATGATGGAAGGATCTATGACAATTATGTGTGAAACAAAATATCGGCCAAATGCTCGCCACGGCTTCGGTGGCATACCTCTATCCGATGGTCCATATTTTCAATGACTCTGAGACATAATTGAGGTTCAATGTGGTTAATGTGCCGAATTATCTCATCCTTTAGCTCTTAAATTGTTCTTGGCTTATTGACGTACACTTTTTCTTTTAAATATCCCCAAAGAAAGAAGTCCAACGGTGTCGAATCACATGATCGTGGCGGCCAATTAACATCGCCACGACGTGAGATAACACGGCCATTTCTCGCGCAAAAGTGCCATTGTTTCGTTGGCTGTGTGGCAAGTGGCACCATCCTGTTGGAACCACATATCGTCCAGGTCCATATCCTCAATTTCTGGCCACAATAAGTCCATTATCATCTCGCGATAGCGAACACCGTTCACGGTAACTGCTTGGCCGACCTCATTTTCGAAGAAGTACGGCCCGATGACGCCGCCAGTCCATAAACCGCACCAAACAGTCACTCTTTGTGGATGCATCGGCTTTTCAACAATCACTCGTGGATTCTCATTTGCCCAAATGCGGCAATTCTGCTTGTTAACGAATCCACTGAGGTGAAAGTGTGCCTCGTCGCTGAAGATGATTTTCTTTGTAAAGTCACCATTCACTTCTGTCTGTTCAACCAACCATTCGGCGTATTGACGACGCTTGAAATGGTCAGTAGGCTTCAGATCTTGAGTCAATTGAACCTTGTAAGCGTGTAAATTCAAATTTTTATTCAAAATTCGCATCAGTGATGTTCGTGAGATGTTCAATTGTTGGGCACGGCGACGAGTCGAGGTTGACGGCTCTTCTGCTACACTATCGCGAACAACAGCAATGTTTTCCGCAGAACGAACTGGGCGAGCATACACAGGTGTTTTCACATTTCCTACAGACCCGGTTTGCTGAAATTTGCGCACAATTCTCCCGATTGTGGACACATTTGGTCGATTATGCTGACCAAAAAAGTCACGAAGTGCACGAAATGCATTTTGATTTGAACGCCCATTTTCGTAAAAGGCTTCAATAATCTTAACGCGCTGCTCAATTGTGTACCTCTCCATGGTTGAATTTGTCAAACACTGAAACAAAGAAATGTCAAATTAAGTTGGGCAAAAAACTTGACGTTAAGGTGTGACTCACAATTAACATCGTGCATTATGGTTGGACCACCCTTTAGTAAGCACTCTGAGATTAACTATTAAAAATCTCGTTTTCGTGTATGGTGTTATACACAAAAACCGAAATTTCAAGCGTGTAAATTAGTTTTTTTGTACAAGTACTGGCGTTATATTAACATAATTTTGTTTGTAAATGCTTCTGACTAAACATAAACATCTCGTAATAGAAATCATAAGGTAAAACATTAGGCTGTACCTAGACTGTATCCTCCCAGCAGGTATTTATTTGACGTAGGTGTCATTACGGAGTAGTCCAACGCGCTTAGAAAAGAACGCGAAATTTCAAGGAAATTTTTTTAGGAAAAAAATTTCGGTAATTATTTACAATAAGAACCCACTTGAAAATGCTTATCGAATTTTTCCTACCTTCCCCCCTCTATCTTCGAGGGTGCTGGAGACGAGTCTGGATTCAGTTTCATCCGCTCGGACTCAGTTCTCGAGAAAACGAATTTTCCCCTTTTCCGCACGCGAGCCACTTTTTCTTATTAAATAACTTTCACTTCACACTACGTAGATAGCTACTATCAATACGACTAGATGCTACAACACTTTCTTTATATATCATATATTAAACTATGATGAAACCTATTATTCATTACGATGTTCTTAATTTACTTCAAATGTTTACAATTCACATGCAGTTGGCGTCATCCATTGTAATTTTGAAGCATACTAACCTAACCTAACATAACTGTCTACTTATTATGGTTAGGTTAGATTGGGTTAGGTTAAGTTCCTTCAAAATAACAGCGTATCTAGTTGTTAATATTCAAAGTTAGCTTTTGGAGCCTCTCTGTATATATGTGATTTCATCGAACGACACAGAGGGCGCACGATTACAAATATCACAATGGACGACGCCAACTGCACGTGAATTGTAAACATTTGAAGTAACTAAAGAACATTGTAATGAATAATAGGTTTTATGACGGTTTAATATATGATATGTATAAAGGAAGTGTTGTAGCATCTACTCGTATTAATATTACCTATCTACGTAGTGTGAAGTGAAATTTATTTGATAAGAAAAAGTGGCTCTCTGGAAACTGAAGCCAGATTCGTCTCCAGCACCCTCGAAAATAGGGGAGTAGGAAAAATTTTCAAGTGGGTTCTTATTGTAAATATTTACCAGAATTTCTGCCCCATATCCTAAAAGGTTCAAAGAATTTTTAAGCTAATAAAAAAATCGATTTTTTGAAAAAATTACAGTGGTGTTACCTCTTAATTCAATTATGTCGTTTTTTTTTGGTTAACATTGTTCTTTTATAATTCAATTTTTTTCAATTTTAAGGTTTCTTGCTGCTTGGGGGCAGGATTTTTTGGGTCCGCCTACGGCGGCAAAAACGCTCGATCCAGCCCTGCCTTGACACCCAGCCGCCTCGCATAATTCCACCACCTATCTATTATCGTTTATCATTTCAGATTTCCGATGAATATAACGAAATAGTGTCAGCTCTGCCTGCGCTCGGTTTAATTGGTGACGGATCATCGTGCCTGTTGGACGCGTCGCGTCGTTTCGCTTGCAGTATTAATAAATGATTTGCATTTGTTAATTGCAAATAATCTGTGGTTAATTGTGCGCAATAGTGCTGTAACACAGAAGTGTTAAAAATAATCTTGCGGTCGAGTGACTACCGGCGAATTGTGTTACGGAAAAATGAGCTTGAGGACTTGAATTTCCGTGATCTGATTAGTATTTCAGTTTCTATCGCGAGTGGTGCACTCCGCCGGTTATCAGCTATATCGATAAAAAAAACAGTGAAGATGAATATTTGCCAGATATTAGTTGTGTCATTGCTATTTAGTTTAAATCTTTCGTATTGCCATGGAGCAGATACTAATTTAAATAATACAGCTTTACCAAGGAGTGTAAAAGCGGTATGTATTTTTTTCTTATTTTATTTATACATATTAGATACATACCCAATGTGGAATACACACTTTAATGAATGACTTTTGTTATTAACTCCGTTCGAGTGTAAGGTTTTTCTTTCAAGTAAAGTGAAAACACTGAAAACGTAAACTATTTGGTCCATTAATAGTGAGTAATATTGCATTGAAAAACTTTCACCTCAATAAAATATGACTTTGAATTGTCGTAGGTATGCATTTTGTAGGCGAAACAAGTGTATTTATGTTTATATAGATATATGTATGTAAGTATGTGTACATATGCTGAATGACTGATTGGTAGGAACTAAAGGAAAATTAAAAATAAAAACAATTATTTTATGTGTATTTTGCTTTTGCGCCACTAAATATTTTACATGAATGGACGCAGCCTCTAAGAATGTTAAGTTCGGTAAAGGTTGCATCAAAACAGGTTTATATAAAGCGTGATATTTTTAAGCGATCCACATAATGGCATCAGAACGCGCAATAATGATGGTTAAAACTATTTTTGATATCGACATAATGGTTTGCGTGGTTATTAACTGCTCAGTTTAAATAACGATATTCGCAATTATTGTTCGTTAACTAGTCTTTTTAATTTACTAATTGCTTGATTCGAGGTTATATCTTCACAACGAGGCATGGGATTCGTACCATATACTGTTCGTCAAGAATAGGAACGAGTCTCTATCGGACCGCCCACGAGGTGGGCAGTAAATAGCCTGGTCTAACACTGACTTAGTTTTCCACAAAACACTATACACTACACTCAACGCGCGTTTTGCCAACAAAGTTGTCATCATCTGGAGATGATTAAAACTAATTTTATGCTAACAATGTATTCTATTTATACTTAAATTATTGTTGCGGGTCAGTGATCCGCAACTCCGATGACTCCGATCGTCATGGTTTTGGTCCAATGAGCCGTGAGTAACAAACCAATAAAGCGGGCTATGTGGAATAGCCCGCCCCTGTGTCACTATTCATACTATTTTTACACTTTTCAATGTCTAAGCTTTCAAATGCATGTACATAGCTGTCTACTATTTGTTACATTCCTAATTAATCTTAAGTTGCTAAGATTTATCTTATGGTTGTTCTCGAAGGCATGTTGGGCAACACTGGACTTATCTGTTCCACCATATTTGATATACGTCATGTGCTCCTTGAACCTGGAGTGAATAGATCGTCTGGTCTGTCCAACATACCTTTGATTACAGTCGTTACAGCTGATTTCGTAAATCCCCAACCTGTCGTTTGTGTTAATTTTGTCTTTTGGATGGCCTAAAAGTTGTTTTAATTTATTCTTCGATGAATGAACTACCGTCATGCCTATATCTTTAAAAATCTTACTAATACCACGGGTGAATCGAGAATCGTAAGAAATGGATACATATTTTTTTGTATGTTCCCTTTCAGTTTGAAAGGTGGAGGAATTTCGAAGTGTTTCGTTAAATTTCCGTTTCCTAATCATTTTTTCCACTATACCAACAGAATATCCATTACACTCAGCTACATCCTTGATTAGCGCTTTCTCCTCTTCAAACCTATCTTGATTGAGAGGAAAACTTAGTAGCCGATGGACTAGAAAATTGACGTTCGCCATTTTATGTTGAACACAATGGTGGAAATCATTAGGGATATATCTGAGAGTACTGGTGACTTTTCTGTAATTATCGAATTCTAATTTATTTTCACTATTTCTAATAACTAGTACATCTAAAAATGGTAGTTGCTCATTGGTTTCCACTTCATATGTGAATTTTGTTGACGCGAAACGGTTATTTAATTTGGAAACGAAGTTATCAATGTTCATAATTTTTGTGTCAAATACTGCAAACACATCATCCACGTATGTAAACCAAACTGTAGGGAAGTACTCCAATTCTTCTTTTGTTTCTGTTTCAAATCTATTCATGCAGAGACTGGCAATGAATGGCGACAAAGAG
Source organism: Rosalia funebris (assembly GCA_037954035.1). Taxonomy (NCBI): domain Eukaryota; kingdom Metazoa; phylum Arthropoda; class Insecta; order Coleoptera; family Cerambycidae; genus Rosalia; species Rosalia funebris. Next base: position 11,081,672 of record JAZFAV010000022.1, read on the forward strand.
TTACCCATGGCTGTCCTCTTACGTTGTTCAAAATATCTGTTATTAAATTGGAAACAATTCTATTTCATGCGTGAATTTTAGTAGTTCAATATATTATTTTACTGTATCTGGACTGAGATTATTTGATTCGAGAAAATCCCTAAGGCAGTCCAAAATTTGTGGTATCGGAACAATTGGAATGAGCATACGTCGAAGGAGACCAAAATTTCACCCCCTTGCAACTGAATATCTTTAATCTTATTAATGAAATCCTCCTTATAATCTTATTAATGAAAGCCTGGTCTACGCATATAGAGAAATCTAACATTTTTTCCTATTATTAATCGAGCAGCACAAAGAGTTACATACTAAATTACATACTTCGGTCAGTGAATGAGCAATAGGACAATCTGCGAAAAAAATGGCTAGAGAGGCATGTCCACCTAGGGATCATCAATCTCTTCTTAGTATTTCTCGTTCACAATACGAGACCTAAGGCTTTTTATATTGGAATGATTAACTCCTGAAGGATAGTATGAGGTAAAACCTATAAACAGATACCTAACAATTTCGTAGAATGTTTGCATCGACAACTCACCACTGGCATTACAATTCAAACATGAATTTAGATCATTCGATATATCGATAACCTTAAATTATTCTTGAAGGCGTTCAGGCCTTATAATCCGTCTATTACTTAGCGACCAATAACGCAAATTTTGATAGTTAACCCTTTCAAGGCAGATTTTTCCGTTTTGTAATATTTCATGTTTACACTTATAAAATACACTTTAAGTAACTCATTAAATGTCAAAAGAAATGCAGACACTTCTTTTCGCATAAGAAAAAAATTATGAGGTGGTATTAGCACAGTACCACAAAGCAGCAAAATTCAAAAAGGCAACATAAAATATTGTATTGTTGTCACTTATCATTACAATAAAGTATTACAAAAGTTAATAACTTTTTAATGAAATTTTTCAAAACAGTTTCTTTTTATCAGTCAAACAGAGACCTACTTCACAATTAGAACAATTCCATCTGGTTCTATGCTGTTCCTCTCTCGAACTACACAAAGCACATCTTCGGGATGTACCACGCACAGGCATGTGTTCTGCCTTGTCTTACCTTTTTTCGTCACTAAAATCATCAGTAGTATCCTGAATTTGACAGCCAGTATTAATGTTGACGTTCATTGCAGCCCCCACATCCTCATTAGCTTGACTGATAAAAATTTAAGCATCATCACTTTCATCGGCCTCTCCGTCACCTTCCTCGTTATCCTCGGATTCATCTCCGGATGGAATTTCTGCAAATACTATATTTTCGTAGTCATCGTAATTCATATTCTCCAAGTCGCAATAACTCCAATTATTTCCTAAAACAACATAACCTTGACTTTATTTGTCGTTGCTGCTTTGTGGTGTCGATTTAAACCACCAAATTTATAGCTATAACTACATGTACAAAAGAATCAGTACGTATATGACACGTATTGTGGTATCACCTTGATGCCACAAAGCTTGAAAGGGTTAAACATGAATATTGTTAAAAAATGACATTTGTCAGTAAACAAAATGTTCTCAATCAAATTGTCATATTTTCCGTGTATTTATTTATCAGCCATGCCGTGTCCAATATTGCAACCTTCTATCTGCATCCTCATCATACGGGTAAAGTGTTTGTGCAAATTATACTTATAATAACGGTAATTATATATTTTCAAAATCCTTCTTAGCGATTCTCTGGATATATCTACTTTAAAAGCAGTTACTCTAATTGAAACTATGGAATTATTATTATGGAAAACATATGATAAATCTTTATGTTAATGACCAATCCTATTTTTGTTTATTTGGATCGGAATAATTAACTCCTAAAGTGTAGTATGAGATAAAACCTATTAATAAGTACCTGATTTCGTAGAACGATTGTCTCGACAACTAACCACTTTGAAATTACAATTAAAAAATAAATTCATAACTTTGATTTTCGTTTTAATTTTTGTCACTAGTCTGTGGTACGTAAATGTCACATCTTTAGGAGGTAACACCACTGTAATAAACTAAAAAAGTACTTTTTTGATGATTTTTTTTATATGGAAGAAAAGGTAATAAGACTAACGACACTGAAGCCATTCTCGCGAGACAATTCGAATTGAAGGCGCTCTGCGCCATGCACGCAGTGTAACTGGTGAAAATTTGAATCTGGAAAAAAATTACTTAATCTACATGTCTATAGCTAGTGAAATATTGATAATCACACAAAAATATGGATTTTTGTGTGATTAGCGAGTATCTAAATAAATAACGTTAAATTTTCGACATTAAAGGACAATCATTTGTTAATAAATAATGTTTAAATTAACTTATCGAAAATTCCGTACGTATTTCACTTCAAAATGTTATTTTAAAGATATCGTTAAAAATCCGCATGAAAAGAACGTAAATTATTGGAGTTATGCTGCGTGTCGTTTTGAAGAATCATGTTTCAAGAAAAACGCGTTTAAAGTTTTGAAATGTATTGTAGACCTGAAAAAGCGGTATGAGCTGGTGAACCATTCGTAATTTTTAGGGGTGGAATTTTGTTTGTTAAAACCCATTGCACGATTTTTGCACATATTTCATAAACAGCTGCAGTTTGAGAACCACAAAAAATGTTTCACAATATATATTTAAGGAAAGAACGCTTATATAGGCTTATATTTGTAGATTTAGAAAAAGCTTTTGATAACGTAAGATGGGAAAAAATGTTCGAGATACTAAAGAGCGCGGGAATGAAGTATAGAGATAGGAGAGTAGTACACAATCTATACAAAGAGCAAACTGCTGTTATAGAAGTAGAAGGGGAAAGAAGGGAAGTACGTATTAGGAAAGGAGTAAGACAAGGATGTACGCTATCACCACTAATTTTTAATCTGTACATCGAAGAGGCGATTAATATGGTAAAAGGTAGAGTGGATTTCGGGATTAAAGTACAGGGACAGAAACTAAAAATGCTGAGATTCGCGGATGGATGATATAGCAGTATTAGCATCTAGTACATAAAACAAAGAATAACGCAGGGTCGAGTAGCTTTTAACAAAAAGAAAGCACTTTTATGCTCGGGGGTAATAAACTTAGAAACAAGGAAGAGATTTTTGAAAACATATGTATGGAGCACGGCACTATATGGTTGCGAAACCTGGACGGTAGGGGAAGCAAGTAGGAAGAAATTAGAAGCTTTGAGATGTGGTGTTACCGAAGAATGATGAAAATACCATGGACTGATAGGGTTAGAAACGAAGAAGTATTGGAGAAAATCGGCGTGAAAAGAAGTATGTGGAAAAACATAAAAAAGAGAAGAGATAGAATGGTAGGCCACTTGCTGAGGCATGGGGGAATAGTCCGCGATATTTTGGAGGCAGAAATAGGAGTGAAGAAAGGCAGAGGTAGGCCTACATTAGACTACTGCTCGCAAATAGTAAGGGATGTAGGTTGTAGCACGATTAGCGAAATGCGTAGGTTAGCACAAAATAGAAGAAGCTAGAGGTTAGCGTCCAACCAGTCTTAGGACTGATGACCTCATGATGATGATGAATATATATTTGTTGATTTTCTGCAAAGTCTACACGTCCAGTTCTATTTTCATCCTGGACACTAAGTACCTGATCTTTATGTAAAACTTCTGTAGTATCGGTGTTCAGCACGCGTCAGATAGAGCGACGGGCTATCTCTCAATAAAAATTCTTTCAGCTGCATGTAGATTTCCTCCAGTCTCGACAACAATTAGAATCGTATAAACTTTTTCTGCTATAGGATAAGTGTTGGTATTATTGCGGACAGAAATGCGATGGCAGCTGAAAGAGTATGTTTTGAAAAGTAATTTGAAATTTCCGTTTTCTTTATGTTTTTAAATCAATATTCGACCTATCTCGAAAAAAGATCATGGATACAATTAAATACTATTTTCTTTAAATAAAAGGCAGTTTAAAAGGAAATAGATGCATGTATTACTGCGGGCCTTAGAGATGCTTGAGTCAATTACTGCGCACCTAATACTGCGAAATAGAACATAGACAAAATAAATAAACCAAACAAGGATAATTATATTTATCAACAGTTTAAACTTTAATATTAATAACAATTATTATATATTAATACTATTGAGCAAGAACAGCCATATTTTTACTGAAATATCACATGTTTTTTATAATTTTACAATATACTTTATACCAACTTCGCCCAGGTTTATTATTTACAAACGGGGTTTTTCGGTTACCATGGTCACAAATTAATTTGACACTCTCAAACAATTTGTGTTTGGTTACTGGAAATCCAAGTCGACTGCAGTGGAATGTCCACTCAACAAGCACATTTTCTTCTGCTTCAGTAAGTACGGTAGCAGGACCTGGACGTTTGTCAGCATAGGTATTTGCCCATTTTTTTAGCACTTACTGTAGACTCCGGCACAGTATATTTTGTAGAAACTTCTGCAATGGTTTTCCCACTCAAAGCTTCTTGTACAGCCAAGTTCAAATGTTCTTTTGCATAATTGCACCTAGAATTTTTCACTTGCACTTTTTCGCACTCACTTTGGACTTCTGTCTGATTTTCGCCATTACACTTTATACCTACCTAGGTAGGTTAGAAACCTAGCGATACTCTAACAGCAAGAATAGATGCGCACACCTCAAACGATGGGAACGTAATATTGCGGTTATGGTGTTTCAACTGCAGTAATGCGCACGCACTCGAAAAATATGTCTCCAATACTGCGTTAGTAAATTAAAGGTAAAAACTAAACTTTTTCTGCTTCTTTTATTTATTTTTTTAATAAAATGTAAATCTTATCTACAGTACAAAAAATGTGAATGTTGTTGAGGAATAACCTGCAAAAAAATGTTTACCGATGTCCATCTTTGACCACTGCTAGCGCCTAAGTGTCTGAAGTTTCATTCATAGATGCACCTTCATTTTCAAAGATGAAAATTTCATTCAAACGATACGCAACACGTAATATTTTTGGTTCATAACGTTGTGTGAGCATTGAATTAATAAACTAATTTTTTTCCGCTCATTATTTATCAAATATTATTGAATTCTGATAGAATTGAAAAAAAACACAGTAATACCCACACTTACCCTAGTACGTGCCATGTTATTAGAATCAGTCGAAAGTACTCAAAAACTAATTTTTAAACATAAACACAAAATGAAATGTGGATATATATAAACGTGTAAAGAACTTTTTGCGTGATTTCTGTCAGAAAAAACCTAACACTTAGCTTTTACAGGAAGCCACTAGACGCGCACTGTATATTGCGTAAACAGCGGAAACCGGGTGACTTACCTATGATATACGAGTAGCCATGGGACCAAAAGGCCGACATATGTGAACAGAATCGATAGTCAATGCAAAGGGGGCTACACACCTTCCGTTTATCTGCACAGTTTATCAGGTGTGACATCATGCCTGAGTGATAAACTGTGTAAACTGAGCAGTTTAGACTGGTATTTACGCAGATGAAAAATCTATGCATTTGGACCCTCTTTTGCAACGATAATCTGCGCAGTTTATGCAGTTTACGTAAAGTTTGTTCAGTTGACGCCCTGTTTATGTACATGATGACCACGGTTTAAAAAAAATGGTTTTTATACCAATCTTTCCAACAACTTTCACGGCATTTTTTCGTTCTTCTTCTGCCATTGTATAACAAACTTCGGCTCTTCTTTTTCTGTCGCCTATTGAACATTATTTATTTTTTCTTCGACGTCTTTTCCTTTTACCACTATTTTCTAAGCTCTTTCCCTCGGATTTCCTGAAAACTGATTTTTGGAATAATGTGGACTTGATGAAAAGCTACGTCTTGCCACTCGTCTTTTCCGGGTAAGGCAGGTCTGAACTCAAACCTTAAAACATGAAACGAGATTGTTATTTCATTACCACATTAAAGAATATTAATTTAAAACTGTTACATTAAAATCAATAAAAATATAGATACTTAAAATAAAAACTAGATAGAATTCAGTATAGTTACTGATAATCAAATAAAACTAAAGTTGGATCCAAAAATAAATGCTTCAGTTGATTGGTAATGTCTTCCACGTAGCTAGATTCACACTGTTATATGTAGGTACATAACGTAATATACTAATACATACAAAAATAGGTGTCAGGTTATCTATGCCGATGTCTATTAGTTAACATTAATTTGTAATTACTACATTGTTGAAACAAAAATTGGATCATTAAAATGCAACATTTAAACAGAATATTTAAATTCTTCTAATTGGTGATGTCTTCTCTTCTATCTTCAGTCGATGTTCTCTTCTGACTTCAGTGGCGGATTTACCAGCAGGCTGAGTAGGCTGGAGCCTAGGGCGGCAAATTTGAGGCCAACATTTTTTTGTCTTACAGAAATCAACAAGATTTATATTTATATACTCAAATGTTATTAGGTATTCAAATTCAATTCAACAACGAGTGACATCACTTTTCCTAAGTGTGTCTGGCCGAATTCAGCTGACTTGACTGCATTAGCGCGGCGCGAAAAGTTTTCATTTCTAACCAAAATGTGTGAATTGTCATCATCAACCCTTAGAGAAAAAGCCCTTTTTTGGAAAAAATTTATCCTAATGATTTAGAGACTGATTTAGTTCAAGAATTCATATATCTTCAATGTAACCTTTCTTCTGAAAGAATTTTGGTGAAACCAGATTCTGGATCATTGGAATGTCTATCTTCGTTCCTGCGAAAACAGAATTTGCAAAACGTTTATCCGAACTTGGATATAGCAGTTCGCATGGCTATGTACACCAGCGACAAATTGGTCGGGTGAGAGAAGCTTTTCTTGCTTAAAACGGGTGAAAAATTATCTAAAATCTACCTTAAGCCAAGAAAAGCTAAACGCCTTAGCTTTCTTGTGCATAAAGTCAGAACTAATGAACAAGATTTCATATAACGAGATAATTGATGATTTTGCGAATAGAAAATCACGCAAAAAGTTATTGTAAGACTGTCATCACTTAATTATATTGTCACGAACGCCTCGAGCGATCTCGAACGCCGGGAATATTCGAAATCATCAAGAGCAGCGTGTGGAGTTGACTTCCAGTGCGTTCTATACTAGAAGGTTCGCCAAAGTTCTTTATCTAGAAACGTCTGGAGAGACATCCTACTGCCTATATAAGAATTGTGTCGTCCAGCCAGGAGTTAGTTAAATCTGGACCGCGATAGTGAGCGATACGGTGCGAAGAAAGTGACATTGTGTAATACAGTGCGAAAGTTAGTTTATAGAGTTAAAGTAGAAAGAAAGTTAGTTAGTTAGTTGGACTTGTAAATCATTGATTTGTAAATAAGTGTTCGAAATAAAAAACTTTCTAGTAAATTCGTTACAATATATTGTTTTTATTCTAAGTAAACGCAATAAAAATTCATAGCAACAAAATACAAACAAGCGTTAATTTGTCAGTTTTCCAGTTAAATTTAGAGGCTCTTGTCTAGGACCCTCTTTTTTTTTAATATTCAGCGGCTAGTTATAATAACTTTCTATGGAAATAATATGTTTTGTCTAATCAGAATGGATAATTGAGGCGTTAAAAATTTTTAACGGCATAAGTTACAGAATTACCCCTATTAAAGTATACCTTACACCGCCTTATATAATTGTGCTTTTATTAACTCAGAAATATACCCAAAAACTATCTTGTGCAATCTTAACTAAACCGTTAGGTTGTAAAAATAATCTAGGAACTGATACATCGATAAAATTACAATTTCATTGACAACAAAAATTGTAATTAATATGATTGTGAACTAAGGTATCGAATGGCAGAGGTCGGTAGGAGCGACAACATTTGGATAGCCTACTGGCGGCAAAACTGTAAATCCGTCACTGTCTGACTTGCTTCAGCGTGAACTTTTTGAACTAAATCTATCGAAAGGAGGAGAGAACTGAAGAAAAATCGGACGGAACTGAGGCGAAAACCGAACACACCTTCATTTCAGATAAATGTACAGATTTTTCACAGTTTAGATAAATGGACGGTGTGTAATCCCCTTAACAGCATGGCTATCTACCTAGAACAAATGGGCGTTCTTGTATTCGGTATATGCAGAAACGCAACGACTGTACCTGCTATTCATTATCTATTATCGTTTATTATTATTATCATGTAAAATTTTCAATGAAGACAACGCAGTAGTGCACCTCAATTTAGCGGGGGTTTCCACCACCACCACTAGTGTCGGAGGCGTTTCGTGCGACGTTTTATTATTGTTGAATTATTATTGCATTATCGCTCGTTCGTCAGTTCGATTCGGTTTTGCCAGACGGAGAAGTTTAGCGTGAAATAAACGTGGCCGCGCCCGCAGTCTCGCAAGCCGGTTGCCACTGCATTGGTGAACTCCGAGGAGTTCAAACTGTTATTTCAACTATATCGAAAACAAAATTGAGATGGATAAAGTTGCATTAGTGCTTTTTAGTGCAAATATTTTGATGTCCCTTGGATCAGACTCCGATTTAAATAGCATAGCTTTACCAGGGAGTTTAAAACCGGTATGTATTTTTTATTTTATTTTATTTATATGTAGGTACGTATTGACACGTGAAATGTGTAATACACACACAGTTCAATTAATTACCTTCGTTATTAAATCCATTCTAGTGTAAGGTTTTTCATTCACGTAACTTAAAAACGTAAACTTCTTGCTTTGTTAATGGTGAATTATCTTTTATACCCAATCGTCTGAATTTTCGCATGTTATGTGGGTCAAAAATACATTTATGTTTTATAGAACTGTACATACAGTGACTCTCAAAACTATTCGTACCTTCGACGATAATACTTATGGCGCTGTCTGATCTTTTCGGCTTTGCAAATTCTGCATTGTAGTATTGTAGTGTACACTGGCTGCTACTTCCATATTAGGAGAATATACTCGTATGTATATGCAAAAAATTGGAGACAACAAATACACTATTAGAAAGTTGACTTTCATTTATTTAAAAAATATATATGTAGAAAACTCTTCGTACGGTTACTAAATACAACAGAAAAAATGTTTTCCTTAAATCTACTATTTTGTTGACCCACTCCTTGCTGCAATAACAGCCTGTAGGCGCCTTGGGATGCTGCTAACCAAGTTCTGAGCAACATTTTCATCAATGCTGTTCCAAACTTTCTCAAGATTCACTTTTAGAGTTTCCTTGCTTGATACCTCACATTTTTTTACTCGTGTTTCAACTGCAAACCACAGATTCTCAATCGGATTGAGATCAGGGCTTTGGAAGATGTTTCGAGCCGATGTGGTACATTGTATAACAGCCACTGTCTTACAATATATGTCGTACGTTTAAGGTCGTTATCATGTTGGAAGTAGTATCCATCGTTTAATCCTAATTTTCTCGCGCTCGAAACAACATTTTCTCGTAAAATGTTTAAATATTTAAATTTATCCATGATTCTTAATTCTAAACTTAATTCAAATTAATGCTTAATGACAATCTAATGCTGCCAGGTAGCCTATCAAAAATTAGCCGCGATTACCTTTAATTAATTATATTAAACTTTTAAATGATTACTTAAATTACACGAGTTAGAGTACGAGTAGTATAGCAAAGCGGGTACGGGCTCATCCTCGGATTTGTCCGCGGACATTTGATGCGAATGGCATGTGGTCATTGTTGATCTGAAGAACTCTTGGCGCAGGTATAAAACAGGTCTGTACAGGTATAAAACAGGTGTGTATCGGTTTAAAACAGGTATAGTAACCTGTTTAATGACGTCATGTTTTTTTCCTAATACCACCATACCTGTTTTAAACCCATACACACCTGTTTTATACCTGTACAGACCTGTTTTATACCTGCGCCAAGAGTTCTTCAGATCAACAATGACCACATGCCATCCGCATCAAATGTCCGCGGACAAATCCGAGGGTGAGCCCCTACCCGCTTTGCTATACTACTTACCTACTTGGAGCGTATCTTCTACTTCTTTGCATTTATCCTCTATCCATTGTTCTTTCGCTTTTCTACACTTTCTAATGATTTCCCACTTTATTGACTTATAAGTTTTCAGTCCTTCCTCGTCTCGTCTGTTTTTGTAGCCTCATCTCTTTTGTATTAAGTTTAAGATTTCGTCCGTTATCCAGGGCTTCCTAGCTTCCCTTCTCTCGTGTCCTAGAACGTCCGTAGCCGCGGAATCTAAACTATTCTTGATACCCTCCCCCTCAGTTTCTGCGTTCTTGATTTCGTCATTACTCGCTTTATTTATTAATTGATCTGATTTCTCCTGGAACTTATCTTTCATATTCTGATCCTCCAATATGTCTACATTTATTCGTTTTTTATCCTTCCGGGTTTTCAGATTTTTGAACATTAATCTAGCTTTCATGACTACCAAGTTGTGGTCGCTGTCTACATCTGCTCCTGGATAACTCTTACAGTCTTTTAGTTGATTTCTAAATCTCTTCCTAACTAGAATGTAGTCTATCTGATACCTGTCTATCCCTCCTGGCATTTTCCAGGTGTACCGCCTCCTAACGTGATTCTTGAACAATGTATTCGCGACTACTATCTTGTGCTTCTCATAGAATTCTATCAGTCTACTACCTCTCTCGTTTCTGTTTCCTAATCCATAAGGACGTACAAATTCTCCTTCTTTCCCCTCCCCTACGACTGCGTTAAAATCTCCCACTATTATTAAATTGATTGACCAATGTTTATAAATTGTTTTTTTCAATCGTTACAGCTGAGATACGATAAGTTTTGATAACATTTTATACAGAAAAATTACTTTAACTCCACCACATTGTATCCTTGTTTACACCCATTTGCTCATACTGATCTAGAGTGAAAGTAATTAATTCAAATTACACACTACAAATGTGGCAAAGCATAAATCTGGATTTCAGAAACTGACGAAAATATCTGGATGTCCTCATTTTAAATGAAACACATGGTATGTATATGAAAAATGAACCATCAAAGACAGATTGGTAACTGGCGCTACTCTATCACTATCAAGTATTACTCTTTATCTATATTGATAACTTTATCTAAGTGTTGGGTATATGTGTTATATTCATCACATCATCACAATGGTTTATGTTTTATTTGTGTGACTATATACGTTAGAATAAAACTAAACATATAAATATATGATAATAAATAAACTTAAAGTAGCCATAATGTAATAAATTAAATAATTAAGGCTTCAGTTTTCATATACGAAGGCTCGTATACTTATCTCGATAATTATTATCTAATGTTCACAAATAGCGCTTGTTAGATTTTACAGAAAGAAAGTGGAAAACCTTCAACAAAATTTAGCAAATTCCAATAATAATTGTTTGTACAACAGTTAACATAAATACAAATTATAACTACATAAGAGATTTTTTAATAGCATAGTTTGAAAGTAGGTATACTAATGATAATTAATTTATTGCTTAATACAATGCGAGTAATTATGGTATAATTATCAGTAGTTGAATAAATATTCCTTTTTTGCGAGATATTTTCGAGTTTAGATGACATATATCCGGTAAATAATAATATAATTCATACATCATCATCATCATTAGGTCATCAGTCCTAAGACTGGTTGGACGCTAACCTCCAGCTTCTCCTATCTTGTGCTAACCTACGAATTTCGCTAATTGTGCTACAACCTACATCCCTTACTATTTGCGAGCAGTAGTCTAATCTAGGCCTACCTCTGCCTTTTTTCACTCCTATTTCTGCCTCCAATATATCGCGGACTATTCCCCCATGTCTCAGCAAGTGGCCTACCATTTTATCTCTTCTCTTCTTTAAGTTTTTCCACATACTTCTTTCCTCGCCGACTTTCTCCAATACTTCTTCGTTTCTAACCCTATCAGTCCATGGTATTTTCATCATTCTTCGGTAACACCACATCTCAAAAGATTCTAATATCTTCCTACCTGCTTCCCCTACCGTCCAGGTTTCGCAACCGTATAGTGCCGTGCTCCATACATACGTTTTCAAAAATATCTTTCCTTGTTTCTAAGTTTATTACCCCCGAGCATAAAAGTGCTTTCTTTTTGTTAAAAGCTATTCGACCCTGCGTTACTCTTTGTTTTATGTCTTTATTGCTTCTTCCATCCCAATTTATTTTACTTCCTAAATAAGTGAAGTCTTTAACTTCCTCCAATCTTTCATTATTAATTTGTACTTTCGTTTTTGCTCTGCTCTCGCGCCCTCTGCACACTAACACTTTAGTTTTGTTTTTATTCACCCTCATTCCGTATTCCTCTGTCAACACTGCCTCCATTTCGTTCAACGCTGATTCCAATTCCTCTTTACTAGATGCTAATACTGCTATATCATCCGCGAATCTCAGCATTTTTAGTTTCTGTCCCTGTACTTTAATCCCGAAATCCACTCTATCTTTTACGACATCAATCGCCTCTTCGATGTACAGATTAAAAATTAGTGGTGATAGCGTACATCATTGTCTTACTCCTTTCCTAATACCTACTTCCCTTCTATCCCCTTCTACTTCTATAACAGCAGTTTGCTCTTTGTATAGATTGTGTACTACTCTCCTATCTCTATACTTCATTCCCGCACTCTTTAGTATCTCGAACATTTTTTCCCATCTTACGTTATCAGGGTGAAAACACCTACCTATTAAAAATTACTTTAACAGTAATCCTGGTATAACACAAGTCATATACCACAGCTGGAACAAGGTACCATAGCTTCTACCTTTGCAGACGATACTGCCATTCTAGCAGTAGGTAAAAACCATGAAGAAGCTGCAAAGAAATCACAAACATTAGTTAACCAAATCCATAACTGGTTACTGGATACGGATTCAATTTAATACGCCAAAAGATGGCGTATTAAATTGAACGAAACCAAATTAGTCCATATAATCTTTGTTAATAATAAAATTTGTTACTGTCATTGACACCTCGTCTCGCGAAGTGTCCCCTTAAAACATACAAATAGAATATAAGTTGAGCGATACATCATTTGAAAGTTTCGACCTTCATAACGGCGGTGATTTATTTTTGGTCGTTATCTAATCTGTAATCGAGTATATTTGATAACAACTGTTCCAGAAATGAAACATTTGTTTCATTTGGGCCTTTCAAACATTGATATTTGAACCACTTGATAACCGCTTTGCGGTTTGGTAGTTCTTTTCTCGATTCCCGACTTATAAATTGCTGACATTGATCGTATCAATTTAGATGAATACCCCACGGATTTTATTCGGCATTTGTCCTGTATCAGCGTAACGTGTACGGCACTGATGAGAACTAATAAGTTCGAAACAGCTGTCTGTCGTTCGGTTCCCATCCGGGACAGATGTTCAGTTCTACCCGTGGCGGGTTTTCTTTTCTGAAACATAATACGATATCCTAACATAATAGGTGATCCTGAGATGGATCTCTTATTGTCTTAAGACGATAATAATTTGCACGAAGACGGGCTATTCTTCCGAAAAAGAGGGATCGTTCAAAGTATAATCAAGTAAGAGAATTTTTGAAACAATTCCACTGGAAAGAGGTCCAATGGAGTGGTCAGCTGAATCGACAAATCTGACACCATTAGATTTATTTATATGGGCATACCCGAAACCAAAAGGTCATACCACTGAAAGGCATGAATTATACAATAGTGTCAATGAATAACACTAGAGACATTACAAGCAGGCCGTGCATGGTTTGAACAACGATTGCATGGAAGTCGGTGGTGGTAATTTTGAATACTTAATTAAATTAATCAATTTAATCATTTTGTTTTTTATAAAACTTCGTTATTTTCTTTTCTATACGCCCCACAGCTTTTTTTCTGTAGAAACTGATCGACCAATATTCTAATTTGAATATTTTAGAAGAATATTTTTTTAACACCCCCTTGACATTAACAACTTTTATTTAAAATATATACCTTTGAAAACAAAAATTGACGTGCCACGATGTTTCCCTATGAAGAGAATATTTAAACAGTTATTCTTGGTGCTTCGTTTTAAATGGGACGTCCTGTATAACAATATACCTACAAATTTAATTTACCCCAAACTATTAATCCTTCTTATGTTATACCCATCACGGTTGTAAAAAATATTTATACAGTTAGAATTTTTTTTTATAAATTTTTATTTATTTATAAACGATTTATGCAACTTTTCTCAAAATGCTATTAATAATACTGAACGTGGACGATAATTTGCCAAATCATTGTGTATAAATAATAAGTATTCCTTTATTAGTCATACATTGAAAACAGTCTGTTCAATTCGGAACAATGTAATTATTTAATTATATTCGTTAAAGCAGAAAAATGTTGGAATTTAAAAAATCGTTTTAAGCTGTGGTTTATCTTGTAATTTAAAGATATATACTTTCCACCTAAGTCCCATATATTGACATGTTATAATAAGACGATGTCTCAAATGAGATTATTAATATTTTAAATTAGAAACAAAACATTTATGCAACGTTATCTATAATGAACAACAGTAGCGTAAACTCGATATACCTAGAAAAAAAAACACATAACGTACTGTGTCGCAACAACTTGAGAGAGAGCAGACGTAGATATGCATATAAAGTGGGCTTGTCAGTGTTCTGTAGTAGCGTACTTCCCACGCACATTAAAAAATTTATTCCCGACGATGTACGACTGGTGGAAATAACTTGACAATAGTAATTGCTGTCCTTCGTTATCAATAATGTTCTAAAAGGGCCATATTTATTGAACTTGTACTTAATTTGTTTCAGTCCGTTATGCAATTCATAGATATAAGTATAAAAATATATAAAAAGTGTATAAAGATTATATATTTTATTGGGACATCATAAAATATTGTTTTATTCGCGCTCTCTGTCGCACGCTCGTAGATATAAATTATTCATTAGTTTCACTAATCGACGTAGTGTTATTTTAAAGTCTGGGGTTCCCAACCAGGACCGACTCGAAGATTTCTTACGAAAAGGAATTACCGTAAAGAAAGAAAATAATTAATTAGGCCTCGCATGATTAAAATCTGTATCTACACTAGGCACAAAAATTAAGGGATGTAAAAAAATTATTTTTAGGTGATTTTCAAAGGGCTCTAATTTGGAGAAAAATAGTCGCAGAGCAATTTTTTTATCATCAGTAGTTTTTGAGTAATCATAAGAAAACTATCGGAAAGAAAATTCCAAATTTTTGCTTCATTTTCAAAAGTTACGGGAATTCAATAAATTTGTTTCAGTGATTTTATCATAAAGCTTTTTAAATAATTTTATCTTCTTTAATATGAGCGGTATAAAAGCCTTATTGATGACTTTTCGCTGAGTTTTCGTCGTTCAAAGCAAAAGAGTCAGTCTTTACTTTAGTAATTAATTACTCGGGAAATAATGATCGTACAGATAATTCAAGTAGGGTTTCAAAAACTTCAAAGTATTTTTTACGGGTCGTAGTTATTGGTTTTTGATAAAAAAATTTCGATGGCAGAATGTTTACTAAAAAGAAGTAAAAAATTGTGTATTTAGGGATATTCGCTTAACTTGGCATAACTTTCCAAATAATAAGTGGACTAAGGATATTGACTGTTTCTTTTGAACCTCAAAGTATCTCAAAGAAACCCTGAAAATTTCAAGGCGCTGCGATTTTATTTTCATTGTGTTCGGAATGAATGAATTTGTCGTTTTTGCTAAAAATCAATTTAAGGATAAATTTTTAATTTTTTATTAATTTCTTTCTTTCATCGAACGACGATAACTCAGCAAAAAATTATCGTACAAGGCCTTTAGACCGCTCACATTAAAGAGGGTAACATTATCTAACAAAGCTTTATGATGAAATCACTGAAAAATATTTATTGAAGTCCATGGACCTTTTGAAAGGCAAGCAAACGTTCATTATTTCTCGTTTCACCTAGATTTATAAATCAAAATGCCCTCATCCGTAACTCTATTTGTCAGTTCGTACCAGTTGTACAAACCCAGCAAAATTAATTTCCCAATATTCTGAACATGCATCATTTCTTTTAGCGAATTCATTCACTTACATATTGAAATTTTATTTTTTAATTACATATTCATTTACTAACAATATTATTTACAGTAATTATGTATACCCCTTCAATATTAGTTTACTAGTCTCTAGAGGTCGCCTCTACACACACAAAATAATGCGTTTTCTCCGCTAGCCATTTGAATCGAACTCCACTAGATGTCTAACAACAGTTAGCCACAAATTTGGGATTCACGTATACAGCCATCAATACATATCTACAGTAAAAGTTGACTATTAGCGACTGATTCTACTAATTTTGTATAGATAGATATTACGTAGATAGGCGACTCCTTTGTTCAGTTTCGGTCAGGGGTGCTAGTACACTTGCAATTACGTGTACAACGGCCACCAGGGGTGCTAGTGGTCTTGCAGTCTCGTTTCCCCCTTTCTCTTACGTCCCTCACCTACAGTAACAGTAAACATAACCTCACGTATATGTAAACAAACGCGTAATCGCGAGTTGTAATCAATCTGCAGTGTATGAATATAATAAGTAAAAACAAAATGCGCCCTGTAAGACGACGTTGTATAGTGCCCGCATGCAATTACGAAAGACAACGTTCCGTAGAAGGCGAAAAAGTGTATTATTTCAGAGTACCCTCAAACTAAGAAAAAAGAGAATTGTGGCAAACTGCTGTTCGGAATGATTTAACTCTGACCAAAAATCATTATTTGTGTGAAAATCATTTTGATTAATGTGCTATTCTTATGCGAAGAGAATTTATTGTGATTCGTCAGGAGCTGTCATCGGAGATGTAAGTTGCCTTTTACAAGTGTACTTTAATGACACGTAACTAACCGAATAATAATTCAGTGTTTTTAAAAAATTTTCTTCATTAAAAGATTATTATGATTCGACATTATTCAAAGTTATGTATTGTGATTCCAATCGAAGTAATGAATATAATTGCATTAGTCTAAATACACCTTTTGTTTTGTACAGGGGCCATTTTATAAAGTTGTCCGCTTAAAGAGGGGAGCAGTGCCATGCAAAAATTTGTCAAAAGACTCGCTTGGAAATGTTGTGGCGTGTACTGTTTTCGGTAAAGTGCAGTGAAATAGATAGCTTCACTTTCCCATCAACAATACTTTGATTACTCCCAATTTACAATATTATAATTTGTAAAAGGTGGTCCACCCAAAACGCACGATGTTAATTGTAAATGAAACAAAAAGTTTTCAGAGAATTATCTTAATATTTTTTATTATGATAGAAGGATCTATGACAATTATGTGTGAAACAAAATATCGGCCAAATGCTCGCCACGGCTTGAGTGGCATACCTCTATACGATGGTCCATATTTTCAATGACTCTGAGACATAATTAAGGTTCAATGTCGTTAATGTGCCCGAATTATCTCATCCTTTAGCTCTTGAATTGTTCTTGGTTTATTGACGTACACTTTTTCTTTTAAATATCCCCAAACAAAGAAGTCCAACGGTGTCAAATCACATGTTCGCCGCGGCCAATTAACATCGCCACGACGTGAGATAACACGGCCATTGAATTTCTCGCGCAAAAGTGCCATTGTTTCGTTGGCTGTGTGGCAAGTGGCAACATCCTGTTGGAACCACATATCGTCCAGGTCCATATCCTCAATTTCTGGCCACAAGAAGTCTGTTATCATCTCGCGATAGCGAACACCATTCACGGTAACTGCTTGGCCGACCTCATTTTCGAAGAAGTACGGCCCGATGACGCCGCCAGCCCATAAACCGCACCAAACAGTCACTCTTTGTGGATGCATCGGCTTTTCAACAATCACTCGTGGATTCTCATTTGCCCAAATGCGGCAATTCTGCTTGTTAACGAATCCACTGAGGTGAAAGTGTGCCCCGTCGCTGAAGATGATTTTCTTTGTAAAGTCACCATTCACTTCTGTCTGTTCAACCAACCATTCGGCGTATTGACGATGCTTGAAATGGTAAGTAGGCTTTAGCTCTTGAGTCAATTGAACCTTGTAAGCGTGTAAATTCAAATCTTTATTCAAAATTCGCATCAGTAATGTTCGTGAGATGTTCAATTGTTGGGCACGACGACGAGTCGAGGTTGACGGTTCTTCTGCTACACTATCGCGAACAACAGCAATGTTTTCCGCAGAACAAACTGGGCGAGCATGCACAGGTGTTTTCACATTTCCTACTGACCCGGTTTGCTGAAATTTGCGCACAATTCTCCCGATTGTGGACACATTTAGTCGATTATGCTGACCAAAAAAGTCACAAAGTGCACGAAATGCATTTTGATTTGAACGCCCATTTTCGTAAAAGGCTTCAACAATCTTAACGCGCTTCTCAATTGTGTACCTCTCCATGGCTGAATTTGTCAAACACTGAAACAAAGAACTGTCAAATTAAGTTGGGCAAAAAACTGGACGTTAAGGTGTGACTCACAATTAACATCGTGCATTATGGTTGAACCACCCGTTATTAAAAATGCAATAACTGTTAAGAAGGACGATATTAAAAAATAATTTTCACTACAATCATATAATTCATAAACTACATCTAAACATATCTAAGTGCAATGTTATGTCCTATTCCACTAAATTATCTCCAATAATATACGATTGTAGGTTGGGCGGCTCTATTCCTTAAAGACCTGGCACATTCAGACACCTCGGCATCATCATCATTAGGTCATCAGTCCTAAGACTGGTTGGACGCTAACCTCCAGCTTCTCCTATCTTGTGCTAACCTACGCATTTCGCTAATTGTGCTACAACCTACATCCCTTACTATTTGCGAGCAGTAGTCTAATCTAGGCTTACCTCTGCCTTTCTTCACTCCTATTTCTGCCTCCAAAATATCGCGGACTATTCCCCCATGTCTCAGCAAGTGGCCTACCATTCTATCTCTTCTCTTCTTTAAGTTTTTCCACATACTCCTTTTCTCGCCGACTTTCTCCAATACTTCTTCGTTTCTAACCCTATCAGTCCATGGTATTTTCATCATTCTTCGGTAACACCACATCTCAAAAGCTTCTAATTTCTTCCTACTTGCTTCCCCTACCGTCCAGGTTTCGCAGCCGTAAAGTGCCGTGCTCCATACATATGTTTTCAAAAATCTCTTCCTTGTTTCTAAGTTTATTACCCCCGAGCATAAAAGTGCTTTCTTTTTGTTAAAAGCTACTCGACCCTGCGCTATTCTTTGTTTTATGTCTTTATCGCTTCTTCCATCCCAATTTATTTTACTTCCTAAATAAGTGAAGTCTTTAACTTCCTCCAATCTTTCATTATTAATTTGTACTTTCGTTTTTGCTCTGCTCTCGCGCCCTCTGCACACTAACACTTTAGTTTTGTTTTTATTCACCCTCATTCCGTATTCCTCTGTCAACACTGCCTCCATTTCGTTCAATGCTGATTCTAGTTCCTCCTTACTAGATGCTAATACTGCTATATCATCCGCGAATCTCAGCATTTTTAGTTTCTGTCCCTGTACTTTAATCCCGAAATCTACTCTATCTTTTACCACATTAATCGCCTCTTCGATGTACAGATTAAAAATTAGTGGTGATAGCGTACATCCTTGTCTTACTCCTTTCCTAATACCTACTTCCCTTTCTTCCCCTTCTACTTCTATAACAGCAGTTTGCTCTATGTATAGATTGTGTACTACTCTCCTATCTCTATACTTCATTCCCGCGCTGTTTAGTATCTCGAACATTTTTTCCCATCTTACGTTATCAAAAGCTTTTTCTAAATCTACAAATCCTATATAAGCGTTCTTTCCTTTTTCTATTGTTTTCTCTAACATTACTCTTAGCGCCAGAATAGCTTCGCGAGTTCCCCTATTTCGCCTAAACCCGAATTGGTCTTCTCCTAGTATTTCCTCCGCTCTATTTTCCATCCTCTTCTGCACTATTCTAGTTAAGATTTTTGACGCATGGGAAGTTAGGCTAATCGTTCTAAAGTTCTCGCATTTGTCGGCTCCTCTCTTTTTCGGTATAGTAACGATAATGTTCCTCTTATAATCCTCCGGCATCTCGCCCGTTTCGTATATGTATTTTACCAGTTCAAACATCCTATTTACTACTTTCTGTCCCGCACATTTCAAAATTTCCGCCTGTATTTTATCTACACCCGGCGCTCTATTATTCTTTAGCCCCCTTAGTGCTATTTCAAATTCCTCTCTCAATATAGGTTTTCCTACATCTTCCCTATCGATGCTAGATTCTTCCTCTAATATCTCTTCTAATTCCTGACCCTCGTATAAATTTCCTAAGTACTGTTTCCATCTATCCGCTTTCTCCTCTCTTCCTATCAGTATGTCCCCCGATTGACTCCTAACATTTCTACTTATTGTTCCTACATCCCTGAAGTTCCTCTTAATTATTTTGTAAGCCTCATCGGTCTTACCTACTTGCAACTTATCTTCTACTTCTTTGCATTTCTCCTCTATCCATTGTTCTTTCGCTTTTCTACATTTTCTAATGATTTCCCACTTTATTGCCTTATACGTTTTCAGTCCTTCTTCGTCTCGTCTGTTTTTGTAGCCTCGTCTCTTTTGCATTAAGTTTAAGATTTCGTCCGTTATCCAGGGCTTCCTAGCTTCCCTTTTATCGTGTCCTAAAACGTCCGTAGCCGCGGAAGCTAGACTATTCTTGATACCCTCCCACTCAGTTTCTGCGTTCTTGATTTCGTCCTTACTCGTTTTATTTATTAATTGATCTGTTTTCTCCTGGAACTTATCTTTCATATTCTGATCCCTCAATATGTCTACATTTATACGTTTCTTATCCTTCCGGGTTTTCAGATTTTTGAACTTTAATCTAGCTTTCATGACTACCAAGTTGTGATCGCTGTCTACATCTGCTCCTGGATAACTCTTACAGTCTTTTACTTGATTTCTAAATCTCTTCCTAACCAGAATGTAGTCTATCTGATACCTGTCTATCCCTCCTGGCATTTTCCATGTGTACCGCCTCCTAACGTGATTCTTGAACAATGTGTTCGCGACTACCATCTTGGTTTCTTAATAAGGACTAGCAGGAATTTCTCAAACACCCATACATTGAGAATTCTATATTTTGCTTTTGTCCGATCTAAATAAATCTACCTATTGGTTTCCCTCAGAATGGTCTATTGGCAAGATTTGCGATGACAGCACTTGCCGCGAGGCGTGAATGTTATTCTCAAATATTTCTATATAAGCTTATATACACAATATGATTGACTGTCAAAACCTTCAAAACCTATTAGGCAAGCTGAATTTTTATGTACCTCAATTGCATGCTCGAACATCCAAGAGCTTTTACCTCTCTATTCCGCGTACTAATATTCTGAAATTCTCACCCCCGTTTTTAATGTGCACTAAATACAAGTCTGGTGCTTCTCACAGAATTCTATCAGTCTGCTACCTCTCTCGTTTCTGTTTCCTAATCCATAAGGCCCTACAAATTCTCCTTCTTTCCCCTCACCTACGACTGCGTTAAAATCTCCTACTATTATTAAATTTTCATGACCCTTCACAAATCCTATTACCTGCTCTATGTCCGAATAAACGGCTTCTAACTCTTCCTCGCTGTGGTTAGAAGTAGGCATGTATACTTGCACTATTACTGTTTCCACTGGCTTCGAATCTAATCTAACCATCATTACTCTCTCGCTGTATTGTAGGTAGCTATCTACACACTGTCCTGCGTTCTTCCGCATAACGATCCCTACTCCCGCGTTTCCATTTACCGATCCTGTGTGTATTACCCTATAGTCACCGCTCCAAAAATCTCCTACTTCCGGCCAGCGCATCTCACTTATACCTACTATATCTACTCCTAACCTATCCATTTCTATCTTCAGATTTTCTAGCTTCCCTGCCTGTCTCATGCTTCTGACATTCCACGCTCCGACTCGTGAAATGCTACACTTCTTATTATGATTGCACTCGATCACGTCTCCCGGAACAGTCCTCACCCGGAGATCCGAACGGAGGACTATTTTACCTCCGGAGTTTTTTGTCCCAGGAGACGCCATCATTAATTTAGGATAAGCTTTCTGCTAGCTGTTCTGAGGATTATAATGTGGTGGTTTCCTCTTGCCTTCCACATCGCAGTCGTGTGTGTCATAGCACCATACCAACCCCCACGGTTTCTGCCACTATGACTACTGAAAGAGCTGCTGCCCTCCTTCAGGGACTTGTCTTAGTCTGGTTTTTCAATAAGGACCCCCCCACTATGGTTAAACCTATGGTACGGCTCCTTAAATCATTAAAACGCGCAAGCCGACCCACCCGTTCCAGTTTGCACTAGAACTTCGTCAAGGTTCAAGTCCTATCGGATCGGCATAATTTTTGAAAAAGATCTGTCCTTTACCACTCACGTAACTAAAGTAGTGTCTGAAGCGTTGCATACACTGGGTTTCTTAATAAGGACTAGCAGGAATTTCTCAAACACCCATACATTGAGAATTCTATATTTTGCTTTTGTCCGATCTAAATAAATCTACCTATTGGTTTCCCTCAGAATGGTCTATTGGCAAGATTTGCGATGACAGCACTTGCCGCGAGGCGTGAATGTTATTCTCAAATATTTCTATATAAGCTTATATACACAATATGATTGACTGTCAAAACCTTCAAAACCTATTAGGCAAGCTGAATTTTTATGTACCTCAATTGCATGCTCGAACATCCAAGAGCTTTTACCTCTCTATTCCGCGTACTAATATTCTGAAATTCTCACCCCCGTTTTTAATGTACACTAAATACAATAACAACTGTGGTAAATTCGGTATATTTAACTGCACTATTCTGTTTATTAAACATTGTTATGCTTGATCACTCATCTTTGTTTTTCTTATTTTTCATATATCGTTTGATATACCTAAATATTAAATATGTATATACGTATTTGTATTAAATTTGTTTGTTATGTTTGTAATATTTATACAAAATTAAAAACTTTGCTGGTTAGATTTTCACTTTTTATTTGTTAAACATAACAATTGTTTCGCCAACCCAGTGGCTTCTTCAGATGTTGAGTACATAGACTTCATTTTCATCAAATAACGGCCCAATCAATTCAGAATTTGTGAAATTTATTAATCTAATTCAATGTGAACACTCACTGTACTTTCCTGCTCTGTAAATGGGTTTGCCTGTAGAGTAATTGTAATAAATAAATAAAATAAATAAATAGTACTAGGTGTAAACATTCAGTGGTTAATTGTATGTATAACCCAAATACTCACCATGCATACGAGTGAAAAAACAATTCTTTATAATCCACAACAACAAACATTATTTGTACTTTGTACTAACTTGCTTTCGTTGGCGCCCCTGATACGACGCTGGAGAATTTTTCAAATTGCTTTAATAAATAGATGCAGCCGGTCCTGTTCTCAACTCCTAATAACAATAACATCTATAAATAATAATTCGTTTTAAAAATAACTTTTTAATACCAGAACATTGTTGTGACTTTTAATATGTGAAATTTATGCAATTAATAAGTAAATGAATAATGACGGATCAAAATATTGAATAGAAGTATATAAATATACCAAAATACGCATATACATACATATTTATGATATTTATCTAAATACTGTCATAGTGGGAATACCCGCTAAAGTATCTCCATTTCCTTGAAACATCTTTCAACGTAAAGAATGTATGATTAGGAATTATGATCTTGAAACATGTTCACCAAATTATATTGTATAATATTAATTGATAAACAACGCAATGTGCTAATAGATTGGTTTCTAGAGCAACAACCAACTGTTTCCAATCTTCAGATGTATGCGTCACAGAAATTGAAAATGTTTCTAAAATAAATCTGACCTGGAACCAAATGTTTGTGCAAGATTTTTGAATTACACTAGGCACAAAAATTAAGGGATCTAAAAAATCCTAAACTTTTAGGGGATTTTCAAAAGGTTGTAACTTGAAGAAAAATAGTCGCAGAATAATTTTAAAAAAAGCAAATTGAAGCTCCAAGTTTCTAGTTTTCAAATATTGAGTCAAAATTTTTTACCATCTGCAGTATTTGGGCAATCATAAGAAAACCATCGAAAAGAAAAATTTACAAAATTTTGCTTGCCTTTTAAAAGGTCCATGAACTTCAATAATTTTCTTTTCAGTGATTTCATTATAAGGTTTTTTCTAAAAGCCTTGTACGATGATTTTTTGCTGAGTTATCAATTTTTTGCTTCAAAGCAAAAAAGTTAGTTTTGACTTTGGTAATGAATTCCTCAGGAAACAATGATCGTACAGAAAATTCAAGTAGAATTTTAAAAACTGCAAAGTATTTTTTATAAGTAGTAGTTATTAGTTGATAAATGAAAAATTCGGTACGAGAATGTTGATTGAAAAAGATTTAACGAATTGCCTATTTAGGGATATTCGCTGTTTCTTTTCAACCTCAAAGTATTCTAAAATACCCTAAACATTTCAAAGCACTGCGATTTTTTTTTTCATTGTGTTTGCGAAATTATTGAATTTGTAGTTTTTGTTAAAAATCAATTTGAGGATGAATTTTTCATTTTATGTTAATTTTTTGAGGTTGAAAATGTTTTTTAGCAATAATCCATATTTTTTTTATCAAATAATATTAATTATTGTATAAAAAAGGAAAAGTACGCTTATATAGGATTTGTAGATTTAGAAAAAGCTTTTGATAATGTAAGATGGGGAAAATGTTCGAGATACTAAAGAGCGCGGGAATGAAGTATAGAGATAGGAGAGTAGTACACAATCTATACAAAGAGCAAACTGCTGTTATAGAAGTAGAAGGGGAAAGAAGGAAAGTAGGTATTAGGAAAGGAGTAAGACAACGATGTACGCTATCACCACTAATTTTTAATCTGTACATCGAAGAGGCGATTAATGTGGTATAAGATAGAGTGGATTTCGGAATTAAAGTACAGGGACAGAAACTAAAAATTCTAAAATTCGCGGATGATATAGCAGTATTAGCATCTAGTAAGGAGGAATTGGAATCAGCGTTGAACGAAATGGAGGCAGTGTTCACAGAGGAATATGGAATGAGGGTGAATAAAAACAAAACTAAAGTGTTAGTGTGCAAAGGGCGCGAGAGCAGAGCAAAAACGAAAGTACAAATTAATAATGAAATATTGGAGGAAGTTAAAGACTTCACTTATTTAGGAAGTAAAATAAATTGGGATGGAAGAAGCAATAAAGATATAAAACAAAGAATAGCGCAGGGTCGAGTAGCTTTTAACAAAAAGAAAGCATGGGGGTAATAAACTTGGAACCAAGAAAGAGATTTTTGAAATAGGAGTGAAGAAAGGCAGAGGTAGGCCTAGATTAGACTACTGCTCGAAAATAGTAAGGGATGTAGGTTGTAGCACAACTAGCGAAATGCGTAGGTTAGCACATGATAGGAGAAGCTGGAGGTTAGCGTCCAACCAGTCTTAGGACTGATGACCTCATGATGATGATGAAAAAAATGAAAAAAAGAAAGTCAAAACTGATTTTTTTGCTTTGAACGACGATAACTCAGCGAAAAATCATCTTACAAAGCTCTTAGACCGCTCAAATTAAAAGGATAAAATTATCTAAAAAAGCTTTATGATGAAATCACTGAAGAAAAATTACTGAAGACCGTGGATCTTTTGAAAGCAAGCAAAAATTTGTATATTGTATTTGTATATTTTTCCCCATGGTTTTCTTATGATTACTCAAAAACTGCTGATGGTAAACAATTTTGAACTGAAGATCCGAAAACTAGAAACTTGGAACTTCAATTTGTATTTTTTTTAATTGCTCTATGACTATGTTTCTTCAAGTTACAGCCCTTTGAAAATCGCCTAAAAATTTAGGATTTTTTATATCCCATAATTTTTGTGCCTAATATACAATAACAGGGTGGTTATAGATTTTATCATTAATCCGAGCCAAGCGTTTTAACTCGGAAGATTTAGTTTCCACACTGTCTGAAATGTGTTGTAACATTTGATAACCAATTTGATAACATATTTATTTATTTGTAACAAAACTGTTCGAAATAGTTCGTAATAAGTTGTCTTTTGGAGCCGATGAATAGGCATAAATATTAATTTTTAAAGAATTTTCAATGAAAAACGATATCTTCAACCTTAGAATTTTTAAATTTTCCCTATTATGTTATAGACCCCCCTAAAAAAAAACTAGTACCTAAATAGTTTACACTATAATTAATTTTATTGAATTTATAAGTTAAATATGTACACATACAAGCTTTTCCCATAATCATACAATGTTAAAGAAACTCTCAATGTTACACAATACTTCATAATTCTTTAAATTAAAAAATATGTATATATAAATGACACCACAGAAAATTGCTTTACAGAAGTAAAGCAATTTTCACTGGAGGGTGCATGAAAGGATTACTCATGTCTGTAGCTACACACATACCGCAAGGTCATGGTAAAATTTCACCATTCACTAGGGAGAATAATCGAGTAAAATCACCACAAAATCTGATGTAAACTTCACTACCTTTTGGTGTAAGCTTTATTTCAATTTTACACCTTTTACTGTCCATATTGTACAATGAAGGAAAATAAAAACCCTTTATTATATATATTTTTTTAGTATACAAAATTAATTTATTTATGCGCTAATAATTAATAAGAGATTTAAGAATCTTCGATTTGTAATATTTCATCTTATTATAATATATCAAAAATTTAAGGAATTTTCTCCATACAGTCCATCTCCAATCCCTGATTACCTAACAGTGTTTATTTAAAAATACTGTACAACAATAGTGGTTGGGAAAAATTATTTTATTACTTTTCCGCAAATGAGGGTGAATAAAAAAATGAGGGTGAATAAAAACAAAACTAAAGTGTTAGTGTGCAGAGGGCGTGAGAGCAGAGCAAAAACGAAAGTACAAATTAACAATGAAAGGTTGGAGGAAGTTAAAGACTTCACTTATTTAGGAAGTAAAATAGATTGGGATGGAAGAAGCGATAAAGACATAAAACAAAGAATAGCGCAGGGTCGAGTAGCTTTTAACAAAAAGAAAGCACGTAGGAAGAAATTAGAAGCTTTTGAGATGTGGTGTTACCGAAGAATGATGAAAATACCATGGACTGATAGGGTTAGAAACGAAGAAGTATTGGAGAAAGTCGGCGAGAAAAGAAGTATGTGGAAAAACTTAAAGAAGAGAAGAGATAGAATGGTAGGCCACTTGCTGAGACATGGGGGAATAGTCCGCGATATTCTGGAGGCAGAAATAGGAGTGAAGAAAGGCAGAGGTAGGCCGAGATTAGACTACTGCTCGCAAATAGTAAGGGATGTAGGTTGTAGCACAATTAGCGAAATGCGTAGGTTAGCACAAGATAGGAGAAGCTGGAGGTTAGCGTCCAACCAGTCTTAGGACTGATGACCTAATGATGATGATGACTTTTCCGCACACTATACGCGGAAAAGTAATGTAATCGTGTAAAAAAATGTTTTCTTCTAGGGTTTATTTTTCGTTTTTCGGCACAAAAAACAAAAAAAAAACGGTTTTTAAACTATTTTGTGTGTGCGTGTGTCGTTGTTGTCGGCTGACTCTGGCTGGGTGAGTCTGATCGGGGACGTCTCCCAGATGATACCTATTGATTTTGAGGTGAATAGGACACACCCCACCCTATCTCTAAATCGTCGGCATTTATTCTTGTTAGCACGATAACTCAACTAAATCGTATCGGATCGATCGGGTTTTGACTGATTCTGATCGGGGACGTCTCCCAGATGACACCTATTGATTTTGAGGTGGATAGGACACACCCCATCCTATCCATGGGTCATGAGAAAGCACGATGATGGACAATTTGAGAATTTTTTTAGTACGATAACTCAACTAAATCGTGTCGGATCGATCGGGTTTGACTGATTCTGATCGGGAACGTCTCCCAGACAACACCTAGTGATTTTGAGGTGGATAGAACGCACTCTACCATGTTCATGGGTCATGAGAAATCACAATGGTATACTATTTGAGAAATTGGTTTTGTTAGCACGATCACTCAATTAAATCATGTCGGATCGATCGGGTTTCGACTGATTCTGATTATGGACGTCTACCAGACGACATCTATTGATTTTGAGGTAGATGGGACACACACCCCACCCTGTACATGGGTCATGAGAAAGCATGATGGTGGACTATTTGAGAAAAATTAAAAAAAGTAAAACTGTCGCATAAAACACATTTATATTATGGTTTATTATTATTTCGACCACTCAATTTCGAGATAGAGACGTTCTACGTGCGGAAAAGTCCGTTTTAAGGTTTTAAAACTGTTTATTTTAATAAATACTTACTTGCATTACTAATAGCTTTTATCCACACATTATATAAACGATTTAATATAAATGAGTCATACGTTTAAAACCACTCATCTCAGTTAAAATATTACAGAACGAATAATTTTCTTTATGCGAATTCCCGGATCTCGGTTACCCCCGTTATATAACCTCATATTTTACAATTTTGTATGTTGTCATCTTAGTCAGTAGTTTTTATTGTCGTCAGTAGCTTATTTATGGTTAATTTTATTATTAATAAATCTACATTTCAAATGAATTCACTGCCAACAAAACTAGACTGCCTTTTAATTTATTATTGGGAAACACATTCACAGACGCCAGTAAAGTTCCGGAGTAATAATATATGTACATATTTGACATATTGACTTGGTGACTTCATTTAGCAATACGCATTTAACTAATTATGTCAAGATCGCATACCACAGGGTGTTTGACGTTAGAAGACCGGCCAGAGTGATGGTAACGGATCTTCGATTAAGAGGTTCCATTTTGAATGAATAAAACAATAAGTAATTTTTATTTTTAAAAGTGATATTTTTATTCCAACACAAAGTATATCCTATTTTTTGTTTAACGTTCATTGTACAATCTGGCCTTATACAAATAATAAGCATCTATGATTTATGATATAAATGGCACAAGAGAGCTCTATTCCAGCGAATACAACTCTATGTGACACAATTCGATGTTCATGATTTCAATAAAATAAAACCCGCCACGGGTAGGATTCAACATCTGCCCCGTATGGGAACCGAACGACAGACAGTTATTTCGAACTTATTAGTTCTCATCAGTACCGTACACGGTACGCCGATCCAAGACAAATGCCGAATTAAATTTGTGGAGTATACATACATCTACATCGATACGATCTATGTCAGTAACATATAAGTCGGGAATCGAGAAAGGACTACCAAACCGCCAAGCGGTTATCAAGTAGATTCTGAATAGCAAGGCTATTACATAGTCGCTATAGGACAACTATTCCTCGGGCTAAAGCCCCGCCAGGCATTGAATTATACCTAAAAGCGATCCTCGGCCCCTTTCTCGTGTTTCTGCACGACAAGGTTTCAATAAAATAAAATCCGTCACGGGTAGAATTCGTCATCTGTCCCGGATGGGAACTGAACGGCAGACAGCTGTTTCGAACTTATTAGTTCTCATCAGTGCCGTGCACGGTACGCCGATCCGGTAGTATACACTTTAATGTAAAAACGGTAACTCCAATGGTTTTCTAAATTTCAGTCTTCTGACATCTTCGCTGTTTTCTAGAAGGTCCAAAGCTAATGGATTAGGATGTCTTTCACGTCGTTGCAGATAATGCCTCCTCTACTGTAGGAACATTCAGGTCATGTTGTGTCTTTATTTGTGAGAAAGTAGGGCACATCAATTATTGCACGCAGTGTTTTTTATTGAAATCTGTCTATGTTGGATTTGGCTGTTGTATTCCATATCTGAATGCCGTATGGTCAACCAGATTTAAAGATGACATGGTATACCAGAAGATTATTTCTAATTGAGAGTTGGGATTTTCTGCCGATGAGCCAATAGCGTCCTCGAAATTTTTTTACAAGGTGCTTACATTTTTTCTATATTACCATATGTGCAATATTCTGAACATTTATTATTTCTGTTAGTATCAATTTCAACTCCACTAGATGTCAGCCACAACAATTAATCACAAATTTGGGGTTCACATATACTACAGCCATCAAAACATATCCACAGTACAAGTTAGTTGACTTGAGCGATTCATTCTATTAAATTTTACCTAGATAGAATTTACGTAGATGGACTTAGTTTCAGTACGAATCTTGTACGCAGTTGACACATCGATACTAATGATGTATTTTTAAAATTCAAGTTAATAATAATATTATATAATAGAATAGAATAATAGTATCTACCTTAACCTTTCTAACTCGACGGCCCTTCTATAGAGACATCCTCTTATAAAGGATGTTTCAATAGAGACGCTCGAAATTTGGTTCGTTATAGCGGCCATGTTGTTAAAGCAACATCTGTTAAATTTATTGTGAATTGTTCAGTAGTGTATGGCAAATTACCATGAAATGTTATAGTGTTCAACAATATGTGCGAATCATCAAATTCTATTTTCAAAATCAGTGCTCCATTCGAGAAACTTTCCGCGTATTACATGATTTTTATCCTCGCCACAACCTTCCCGCCGAATCGACTATTCGACGTTTGGTGACCAAATTCGAGTCAACCGATTTGATAAATAATCAGCCAACACCCGTACGTCACCGAAACACAAGGTCTGCTGAAAACATCGCTGCTGTACGTGAGAGTGTACGGGAAAACCAAAGGAAAACAATTTTTCGTCGTTCACAAGAACTTGGTCTTTCTGCGACTTCAACTTGGCGAATTTTGCGTCGGGATTTGGGTCTGCACTCGTATAAAATCCAACTGACCCAGGAACTTAAGGTAAATGACAACATACAATGCCGTGTGTTTGCTGATTGGGCTCTGGAGCAGTTATAGATTGATCCAAATTAAGCGAAAAAAGTATCTTTAGCAACGAGGCCCATTTGTGGATGAAAGAATATGTGAACAAGTAAAATTGTCGAATTTGGGACATCCGGAAAAAGTCACTGTTTGGAGTTGGCGAAATCATCGGTCCGTATTTCTTCCAAAACTAAACTGGCATTGCCATAACCATCAACGAGCGCTACAGATCGATGATAAGCAACTTCTTGTGGCATAAATTGAATGATATGGATACTGACGACATGTGGTTCCAACAGGACGGAGCTACGTGCCACACAGCGTATGCCACGATCGGCATTCTGCACCAGCGATTTGAGGGCGTGGTTATCTCGCGCAGCG
Source organism: Rosalia funebris (assembly GCA_037954035.1). Classification (NCBI taxonomy): domain Eukaryota; kingdom Metazoa; phylum Arthropoda; class Insecta; order Coleoptera; family Cerambycidae; genus Rosalia; species Rosalia funebris. Next base: position 11,112,796 of record JAZFAV010000022.1, read on the forward strand.
GGGTAGTGAACTGGCTACCAAGATCGTGCGATTTAACGCCTTTCGATTTCTTCCTTTGGGGCTATCTTAAATCGCAGGTCTATGCGAATATATCGCAAGCAATTGATGCCCTCAAAGTCAACATAACGAACGCCATCCAGCAAATTCAGCCAGATTTATACGATATATGAAGCCATCAAAAATTGGACCTCCCGAATACTTGCCACCGACCAATCGAGCGTCCTTATTTCGAAGGCCTTTTACAAGTTTGGGATGTAAGAAATTAAAAATATTTGTATTTTGGTGTTTTGAGAGTTCTGAATGTAAATTAAGTATAAAATAGCTCTTAAAACGTCAATATTTTACCTGTTAGAAATGCAGTCCTCATTTCAACTCTGTTATTTGCAATAAAATAAAACTAAAAGAAGAAAATGTAATGTGGAAATTTGGCAATAGTGCCCGCTGTACGCTGTTTGTATCATGGATATACTGGATCCTATAAATCAGTGGGTCCCAAAATGTTGAGCAATTTTTTTATTACTGTTAAAAATTCAATAATTCCGTTAATAGGGATTATATTAAAAAAGTGGTTTCATATAATCATTTACTAGATTTTAAGTGATTAAAATATATGTATACTCAAAGATTCATCTTGTATATTCTGGCTCTGGTAAAACTTCTGCCTGTTAATGATGGAAGATCATGTACACACATGATCTTGCACTAACAAAAGGTTGGGCAGCCCTTATTGCTAGCACTATGATAAGTTTTCGTTATTACATTATGATATACGTTAATCCAAATGCCAAGACCTTGAATATTATAAACAACAATACACAATACACGTTATTTATATTGTCTAATTATACTTATATGTTCTCATGTTAATATCTTAATTAGATAAAGTATAAACAAATAGATAAATCTCAACGTCTTACAAGAGATATATGTTTGTAATACAGTTTTAATATAATATTTGTGCAAACAGGTAAATAATATATAAATAATCGATAAAAATAGTCTATTTACTTATTTCCTAATAAAAATATTTGAAAATATGAAAGTCTCCATGAAAACATCAATTCGTATCGGTAAACCTTAACAACATATAGAGTGTGTAACGAAAGTCGGGAATATTGAGTTTTAAAAAACGAATATGCGTCACAACATGTCAATTTGTATTTTTCGTATCGTCAAATTGTACGATATTCTTCTGTGACGTCATGATATATTTATAATGCAATTCTAAATTTCTGAGTATGCTGATCTCTGAAATGGTGCAATTTTATTCCACTAAAAGTGATAGTTACCTCCTTAGTGCGTTATTAATCAATACAGCAATTGTGGAACATCATGTTTTTAAGTTTTTTCCTATGATTATGTTGTCATATAGTGAAATATTATACAATGTACAGGGTTATCCACATAACATTCTACCCCCCTTATCTGTTTTATTTTTTGATATAGAAAAAAATGGTAAATACAAAAGTTGTAGGAAGTTTTACTGCGATCTCAGATATGCCTTTAGAAAAACAATCGAATCTCACGTTTCGGAGATCTAGACCAAACTTATGTTTTTTTTTTTAATAGAACATGTTTTTATTTTTCGATTTTTGAAATCTACGTGCTTTTCCGATTACGACAATATATACATGTTATATCTTTGCTCTAGTGGTTTGCACAGTATCGCCCTTTGAAATATCGAATATCAAACAAAATCAAAATCGCCATGGAAAATTGGAAACAATATTTACGAGAATTATTATAAACAGAGTTTGACTTTGACATTTTGTCTGAGGTGTTAGTTATTGTATTTCCCCGTTATTCTTTAAAAATGGTATATTATTATTATACTATTAGTGAAAAAAATGACATTGTTGAATGTTACGTATTGTGCGAAATGAATGCGATGCGTACTAGACGTAAATACGAAAGAAGATGCCCTGGGAGAATCATACCACATAAAACATACTTCAAATACTTATATTTATAATAAGTTAAGAATTACTGGAAGTTTAAAAAATAAGGATAAGAGAAATAAACCACGATATGTTTCAACTGAGAATATGCGGGAAGCAGTTTTATTATATTTCGTGAAAAATCCGAGACAAATATATTGTCTCCGACGCCGATTCAACCGACGCCGACGTCCATGTTTGTAAATATCTCGATGCTTGAATAAAGCATCGAGATATTTACAAACATGGACGTCGGCGTCGGTCCAGAGAATATTGAAAATCCATAAGTTTAAACCATATTGCTTCCGTCCAGTTCAAACACTCTATGGAAATGATAAATATAGAAGACAAGAAATATTGCCGTTTGATGTTGGAAAGACAAGCGGAAAAATGAACTGTTTGTAGGTGCGTATTATTTTATAAATTATTACAACTAATGCTACAACTACTACTACTCTACTGCTATGCTACTTCTACTACTACTGCTAAACTTTTACTCGCTATTGTGGACTGATGAAGCCAGTTTTTCAACATGTGGTATTTTTAATAGAAGAAATATTCACCACTGGTCATCAGAAAATCCACGCCCGTTTATACCAGTTCATCGACAAGGTCGTACTTCAATCAATGTTTGGTGTGGTATTTTTCGAAACTTAATTAATTATTGGACCAGTATTTTTTGAAGGCGGTTTATCTGGACAAAAATTTAGATCTTTTAAGAGTAGAGAATTCTGATTTAATAATCCAATTAAATGAGCTGAATATTGTTTGGCAACAAGACGGTGCTCCAGTACACAAATCAAATGTTGTCAAGCTACATTTAGATAATACTTTTATAGAGTGAATAGGTTCAAACTATTTCATGGCCGGCCAGATGTCCTGACCTGACCCCACTGGATTTCTTTCTGTGGGGCACTTTGAAAGATCGGGTATATACGGAAAAGTCAAATAACGTAGAAGAACTTAGAGAAAAAATATGTCGGGAGATCAGAGACATGAACGAGACTGGTATCTTGGATTACGAACGAAATTTGTTATGAAAGGAGGTATGCTCTCTGTATTGCACAAAATGGAGGTATTATAGAACACCTTCTATAATTTACAATTATAGTTTTTAATAAAATGTTAGGTTACATCCAGAAATATGCTTTTTAATATAACTATGATAGCATCGAAAATAAAATCTAATTTAAACTATCAAACTCTATTTATAACAATATACTCGTAATTATTGTTTCAAATTTTCCATGGCGATCTTGATTTTGTTTGATATTCGAAATTTCAAAGGGCGATACTGTGCAAACTATTAGAGCAAAGATATAATATGTATATATTGTTGTAATCGGAAAAGCACGTAGATTGCAAAAATCGAAAAATAAAAACATGTTCCAGTTAAAAAAACATAAGTTTGGTCTAGATCTCCGAAACGCGAGATTTGATTGTTTGTCTAAATACATGTTTGAGATCGCAGTAAAATTTCCTTACAACTTTCGTATTTACCATTTTTTTTTCTATTCCAAAAAATAAAACAGTTAAGGGGGGTAGAATATTATACGGATAAGCCTATACATGGTAATAGAAATTTTTCTCTTCCACCAATAATACTCATGATTCAGAAATTTTTCAAGTGGCCCGATTCCATAAACTTTGAACTATCTCGAGGAACTACTCGAACTAAATGGTTTCACTTGAAAAACCATCGACAACTACATTAAGCTAACTAGTCTTTATATGAGTTTATATTTAATTTTAATTAACATGAAGGTATTGCAGTGTGCAACTCCCTGTTCCCTTTTATTGGACACCAGTTGACCTTGTAAGTACGAAATTAATATGTTTTCTCATCATTTTATGCGGCTATCAATTAGCATGTAACTGATTTTTGAAGTGAATACTTCTTTGACGGCGTTCTGATATTTGACGAGAATGGAGAGTAAATTGGAAAAAATGTAACGTTTCGGGATTTCGTTACACGAGAGAGAAAAAAGATATAACGTAGAGAGAAGGAGAAAGAGAGCTATACATTTGGTATACCTAAAACACAGGCTTCGTTACACGACAAAGTACACAGATATATAACATAGGGAGAAAGAGAAAGAGAGCTATATATCATATATATCAGTTTAGGCTATCCGCGTCTCCCTTTTGTGCGGTCCTTCGTCTTTAACGTCCACTCATACGCTAAGTCCAAGGTCTAAGTTGCTTGAAGGGGGAATATTTTAGGAAGCATCGTACGAGCAAGAGAGAGAGCCACGTATTCATTGAATACTAGGCAGTAGAAGAAAATATAGTATGACGCGCATGCGCGCGAGTACGTACAACTCTGACTCCACACGGGAGTGGAGCAAGAGAGAGCGATATAAACTCAGTACGAAGCGATAGAATAGGATAGATAGATTATCGCGCATGCGCGCGTTATAGATGTACGCGTCCAGATGCTATATATTAACAGCTGAAGTACCACGCGTGTGTACCGAATATTTATCATTGTGTTTTGTAATTATTTACGTTATTTACATCTGTGTTCTGTGATTATTTGATAATATCCTTGAACCGTTTAACTTGTTAAAATCTAGAAGATATAATATATTTCATTTACCGCTCCCTACTGGTTTACAGCCACACAGGTGCAAATGCACTTGGAAGAGGCGAAGACAAAATCCCTTTGATTCTCGGAGGAGATTTCAATGTAAATTTAGAATCCAATGATTCTTTGACGTTGATTAACTTTCTTCGAGAAACATTTGGTCTGCTTATAAATAATAACAATCCCAAAGAATCAACAACAAAATCCGGAACAATAGATGCAATTTTTACACGTTATCTAGAAAATATCGAATCACGAACATATATTTCATATTTTAGCTATCACAAACCAATCATATCAGTATTACCAATTGAACCACCAGCCGATGATAGTGTAGATAATGAATAAACCGAATATTTTTTACACAAATTTTATATTGTTATATTTCTTTTGAAATTATCCCTCTCCCTTTCTCTTTCTCTCTCTCTCTCTCTCTCTCTCTCTCTTTCAATCTCTCACTCTTAATCTCTCTCATTCTCTATTCTAAAGAAGTATTCACTTCTATCACGTGTACTGTGCTGCACATGATATTTTTTATTTCATTTTATACAGATAACTAATGATAGAAACGTTGTACAAATGGATTGTACTTGTGTGTTTAAACAAGGCCACAAATGTAAACATATTTATGCCATGCTACATTATCTTAACACTGATTTACGCCCTTCAAATGAGAAGTGTTCTTAAGAATGGATTGTTTTTGTCTTCTTAAATATCATTCAAACCTGAGGAAAAAATTAATTTGTATCTTTCTATGCAATAGTTGTAATTTTTATTTTAAAAAATGGTGTATTTCTTACCTGTCGATTTTGTTTGACACTGCTCTCTTGTAAGCAGTAGGGATAATTGTTGGAACAGAACTTGGACTTAAGGGATGGTCCGATTTTTTATTACCAACAAAATGGGCGCTGCATATTCTACTATATTTGTTTGGTTGCCAAAGATTTCATCAATGCTGAATAAATACAAATTATTAATATACTTTGTGTAAATGAGGTGACTCGGTAACTAAAAGATTTGTAGGTATGTTACCTTATCCTATTGACCGTAGTTATCCACTTTTCTCGCTGAGGTTTCTTATGTGGCACAGAAGGGAAAACGTAAAAATGACACTTTGGATAATTACCATAATTGTTTTTGCAACCAATCGCACAACACACTACCTTAGAGCTCTGTTTTGACATTATTTATCGGTTTTTAATAATAATTTTCTATACAACCACGTGTATAGCCCAGTATAATCAGTGTAAATTTACCTACAAATGTTTTTGAATTTTGCCACTACTCGCGCTGCATATCAGGTGCCCCCACTTTCTGACCATCTTTCACATACTCAATAGATAGATCCTTTTTGTTACTATTTCTTAATTGCTAAATGATACCATAAAATTAGCTAGCCAGTATCTTTTGCAGTATTTTTTTCTACTAACTTTATATCTACGCTGATATTTGTATAATCTATAATTTGAAATGTTGTATGCATGTGAATAAAAGTGATTACCTAACGATAAATTTACTGCACATTACGGTAGAGTAATTTAGGTTAAATGTAAGTCTCATTCGCAAGAAACAGATATCGTTATCGTTAGCGGTTATGTGGTGGCGATGACCATAAACAAAAACCCAAAGCGATATGTTAAAGAATTTTGTTCGAATTTATTTCATTTTTGTTGTTAAATCTAATTCGCATAATTACATACTATATTATATGTATTATATATTACCTTTCATTGTTATTATATAATATAGATTGTATTATAGGCACACAGGTATACATTTGAGAAGTATTAAGCATCACAAGAAGAATTTGAATTAAATAAACTCCTTCGATATAAAAAATAACAGTTTCCAAGAAAGAGTTATATTTTTATTTTGATTGGTCTATAACTTTGTTAAGAAATAATCAGTTTGAGTAATTATTAAAGTGATTTAGGAGGAAATATGCCAGTAATATTATAATACCAAACACCTCACTGAAAATATCGACTCTTTGGAAAACAACATGTATCTATTTATAGCTTACATATAAGTCAAAAGGCCAGAAACTAAAAACATTAAAACTAAATTATTGTCACATCTTGGTCTCTAAAACAGAGATCAGGATGTAATAATATTCGTGCATAAATAAAATAAATATCAGTAAAAATCTCCAATAATCTCTAGAGCAGGATAATGTTGTGGCGCGCCAGTGGCGTACGCGTCCTTTGCGATAATTTTTGTTGGTTATAAATGTTATACTTAAACGAAAATTTAAAATACTTACTCTCTCAAACATCATTACCTTGAAGGAGTCGTCGCTTCATTGAAATTATGGAGTATACGAAGTAGAACCACCACTGTTATATTTCACTGTTATCACTATTATGACTCTCAGGCACAGAATTACTTTTGTGAAACACTGACAACATGTTTCTGACACTGACAAATATGTTTCCACAGTGTCCTCGTGGAAAGAGGTTCATTTTGGTGAAAAAACGTCTTTATATTTTGAAAAAGATCCTTTAACATTTACTGACGTAATGCAAACCTAATTAAAATGCTCTCTGAACAGAGTTACATGATTAAAGGTTGTGTTTTGTGTTGATACACCATTACAAATTTGTCTTATTGTGGCAAAATAAGAATTTTTCGTTAACATACTATTAAATTTTTCTAAAACGCGAGAGGTTTTTGCGTCGTCATTTCAGCCTGTAGCAGATTATTCACATCGTCCACTATTTGTAGTGACTGCTTTATCGACAACACACTATTTTCTAATATTTGTATTGCGTCACGTAGTCCTTCATATTTGTTATGAATAACATAATAACAAAAGTCCTTAAATGCTGGTGTGTCAAGTAATGTAAGTGGTAAATGACAGGTAATTAACATAAGAAGTAGATCAAAAATAAACTCCTTTTTCCGTGGCAGGCCCTTTTTTTATATTAATATCTTCCATACTATTTGTATATCTTTTGCAGTCTCTCTTGTCCCAACACAATACATCTTTTTCACAAACTTTACACACTATTTTCGCCCCATCATACATCAAATCTGGAAAGTCCCGAATAAACTTATTCACATTGTCGGCAAGCGGCCGTTTTTTGGCACTGTAGACATTTTTTTGTAACGCACGCAAAAAATGCTGTACAAAATATGTACGTAATTAAGATCGCAAAGTGATTTAGTTCTTTTGCGAAGCAGACGAACACATTCTCAATATTAAACAGTAACTGGATACCTAGCACAAATCGAGTGTTTTGTGATACCAGCGTGAATTGAACTCCGCGTCACGTGTTCGAGGCCCCCGCTACACTCAGGCCCGATTATCCAGCTCTAATAATCTCTCGAATGACACCTATTGTGATATTACGAGCCCATGTTCTTAAGAAATGACAGAAAGTGAGAGGATGTCGACAGTTATATTAAAGCAAATGCATCTATAAATAGATCAATGTTAATTTTATTTTGTTCAGATACTAGTTGTGTATGAAATGAAGTAAAATAAAACTTGGGTAATCCGGAGTCCAAGTAATCCGAATTTACCAGTTATTCGGACAAAAGTAAACCCTTGTATATTGTGCTAGTACTCGGAACCAGGACACATCTGTTTCTCAGGGGTAAAAATGATATTATCTTAGGCAATAAGTTATTTTATTTATTGCTGCAGCCATCCACTTGTTAACACCCTTGCAGATTAATGGTTGATGACAAGTGTGGCGTCTGGTAACAATCGCACCAGGCTATTGGCTTTTGGGATAAGTTTTCACATCAGTCGATTCCCGCAACTCGCCCCGAAACATTCTCCTCTTTCGGTACTAGCTTGCTCGCTATTTATTTATTCTAAATAAACGTAGCTATAGCAACAACATAACCACTAGCATTATTTCACTACACGCACCCCGAAGACCGTCATAAACCAAAAGAGACACGTGATAAGGATTCGTCCAGTAGAGGTAATTGTTTGCTGAAACAGTAGCGGTGAATTAAATGCTTCGTCTATATTACGAATGCTAAGCCAAGAGACAATTTAACCTGAGATAAGAAAAACTTTTTGATTTTTTTTAAGTTACATGAATTTTCGTTTTTCCGCCTTACACATTTTACTTTATATTTAGATGTTACAAGTTGTTATAATACTCATTCTGCGTGTTATTTACCATTTTTAAAAGGGTTCTAATTTTCCCGATTTTGTATTAATTCAAATTGCATGGGTTTTAATTAACTGATGTTTCCTGTAATTTACCAGGTATGTAAATATGAAACCGCAATTTTCCCATAGATTGCCTAGCTGCTAATGTAGTTGCCGTCATACCATGTCATTGTCCCTATTTTCTTGTTTTAACATCTGATAAAGGCTTTTATCTCACAACAATACACAAGTTTAATAAAACAACATCGTTTTTAATAGCGTGGAACGTCGAATTTTGTGCCTGGAAACTATGATTTGCGGACAGCACTGATTTTCTGTTACTATTTGAAGAAAACTGCTGCAGAATCGCATCGAATGTTTGTCAAAGCTTACAGTTATCATGCTCTTAGTAAATCAGAGTGCTTTGAATGGTTTAAAAAAAATTCAAAAGCAGCAATTTTGACGTGAGAAACGAAGAACGTGAAAGACAACCGAAAAAGTTTGAAGATAGCGAATTGCAAGCATTGTTGGATGAGAATGATGCTGAAACGCAACAAGAACTCGCGGATCAATTAAATGTGACACGAGAAGTCGTCTCCATACGTTTGAAAGCCATGGGAAAGATCCAGAAGATGGGAACATGAACTGAATGAAAGACAGCAGGAAAACTGAAAAACTATTTGCGAAATGCTGCTCGCGAGAGGTACAAAAGAAAGTAATTTCTCCATCGAATTGTGACTGGCAATGAAAAGTGGATATATTTCGAGAATCCTAAGCCTAAAAGATCATGGATAACTCCAGACGAACCATCGACATCGACTGCAAGGCCAAATCGCTATGGACGGAAAACAATGCTATGTGTTTGGTGGGATCAGAAGGGTGTGATCTATTATGAGCTGTTAAAACCTGGCCAAACCGTTAATATTGAACGCTACCGACAACAAATGATCGATTTAAATCAAGCTTTGCGTGAAAACGACCAGAATATCACAAAAGGCAACACAAAGTGATTTTGCTTCATGATGATGCGCCATCACACACAGTAAAACCTGTCAAGCAAACGATTGAGGCGTTTAGTTAGGAAATACTTTCGCATGCGGCTTACTCACCAGACTTGGCTCCGTCCGATTACTACTATTTGCATCAATGGAACACGCACTTGCTGAGAAGGGCTTCACTTCTTACAAAAATATACGAAAATAGCTCGATGACTCGTTTGCCTCAAAAATAGCAAGAATTTTTTTGGCATGGAATCCATAAATTGTCAGAGATATGGACAAAATGTATAGCTAGCAATAGGCAATACTTCGAAAAAAATATGTTTCATACAATAAACGTGTATTTTCTACACAAAAATATTTTGTTTCATATTTGCATACCTGGTAGTAATGATATTTTTCCGCTGCATTGTATATTAATTTCATTATCCCTTCTACAGGTGACAGTTTATCCATACGAAACCCTTGGATTCGATAGCGACGCCGTTACGTCAGGGCCTATCTTAATCATCGACAAGAAGATAATATTCATATCGAATTTAAATTACGACGGATCTCAAAATGCGAATTTCTTGGTGGGACAGGGAGTGCCTTCATCCAAAGGTACTTTGGTCCCCGATGAAAATAAATCTAATGCCACGTTGCGGCCTTACATTGGACGAAATATTTATTTAGAATTGCCTGGAAATTTGACGACGAAGGATATCGACTATCTAGCTATGTGGTCGTATGAAAAGCAAAGAAGCGTAGGAGACGTTATGCTATACGTAAATGTTAGCGAAAGGGTTAGAGAAAGTATACCGGAGAAAAGCGGATTCCACCAAAGGACGGTAAGTTTAAAACTGATATAACTCGTAGACGTATTACATGGGTGAGCACAGTAGTGATGTGACATGATGTGGGTAGCAAAATTAAAAAAAAAATAATGTAGATAATGTGTAATAAATAATAAGTATAATATATATCTTACCATGATGAAATCAGCTCGTCTATAGATCTTCTAACGTTGATTTTTGAAATAATTATATCGGGCGTCGTCCTATCTAACCATTTAATTTCCGTCCCTTGAGCGAAAGTTATGATGACTTTATTCGTCAATAGAAAGTCTGAATTCTTTTTTAAACATTTAATGTTATAAAGTTCTCACGATCAGAAAACTATTATGCGAAGGACAGAGAATCCACCACGAGCGAGGATCACTTACCAAAATGTGACCGTTTTCGACGTAATCTCATTACATTTATTTACTATTTATTATGTTATATGGGTTTAGGCCTCATCAGCCACTGATCGCATGGGCAGTCCCTTGGCGATCCCCTCTTATACGGGTCATTAACCAAAAATGCTATCCCATAAAAGGAGCAATTTTAGCACATCCCCCGCCTTAAGTCTCGCCTCCTCTAGGATAACAGAGGTCCTTAATATAAAGTATCTCTTTTCCTCGAGTGCGGGACAAGTGTAAAGAAGATGAATCGAGATTTCCTCGTCTTCTTTGCAGTATCTGCAGGCCGGGCTGTCAGTCAGCCTCAGCTTGTGCTTATATGCATTCAGGCTACTATGGTGGCCCGTTATGATTCCTACCAGAGTTCTGGCTTTGTGCCTGTTCAATTTAATGAATTCTTGGGCCCATTTCTCAATCTCTGAGTATTCGATGAAGAGTTTGGTTATTCGACAACTCGTTACTCCTCTTCATCTTTTATTGTATTGGCCTCTTGTCCAGTCATTGATGCGGTCTATGATCAGATTCCGACTTATTCCCACTGCAGGTTCTGGTCCATAGAGGTTTTCCCTGGTCCCTAGTCTGACAAGGTCATCTGCAATTAGATTTCCCTTAATGCCATTATGCCCAGGTATCCATAAGAGTTCCACCGGTCCCTTCCCTGCCAAGTGGCTCAATGCTTAACAGCAATTATAGACCAGCTTCGACTTTGTCGTTGCTGAATTCAAGGCTGTCAACGCCGCCCTGCTATCCGAGCAGATACATACCTTCTCCTGGTCCGATTTTGGTCAGCCCCTAGAATACCGTATGTAATTGCAATTAGCTCGGCCTGGAGTGCGGTAGTATATTTGCTCAAGGGGAAGGTTTTACCTATCCCATCGCGTCGCCTATACACCCCCGCACCCGCTCTGTTCTCACTCCTGGCTCCATCCGTGTACCAGATGTCTCCATTGACATTTTGATGGAGCGGCAATCCAGCTCCACCCTCCATCCAGTCGGTCTTACTGGTGAGGGTGATCTTATATTTCTTGTCAAAGAGGAAGTGGACACCCGTACTGTCAGAGGGCATCCATAGGAGTCCCTCTTCAGCTAGCTCTCTTGAGAGTCTATTCAGGTCCCTTACCTTCCTATTCATGTTTCCTACCCTGTGCATTGAATTTAATTAATTGCCTTTGCTGTTCAACTTTAGTTGAACAAATCATTAGAATATAAGGCCTTGGGAGTTAGGCGAACCTAGAAACGATCAATGCTACATTGTTTAACAGGGGAACATACACATGAAGCGAGATTATATTTTAGAACATATACAGAGCTCAATATTCTTACAGGATAACACCACTGTAATAAGCTAAAAAAAAGGGCTTTTTTGACAATTTTTTTGGATGGAATAAAAGGTAAAAGGACAATAATATTCAAAGAAGTTATTAGGCATATATTTAAGTAAAATATACAAAACTATTATCAAAAAATATTTTAAAATGATGACACTGGAGCCATTCTCGCGAATGTCGCTTGTGTTCTCTGAATGTTCTCTGATATGTCGAATCTAAGGCGCTCTGCAGTGCACTTAATCTACATGTTTATAGCTAGTGAAGTATTGATAATCACATAAAAATATTGAATTTTGTGTGATTAGTGAGTGTCTAAATAAAAACATTACGCAATGTTCGACGAAAAAGAGAAATTTTTGTTAGTTTGTTTATTTGTAAGAGCAATTTATTAATCAACAATGTTTAAATTAACTTATCGAAAATTCCGTACGTATTTCACTTCGAAATGTTATTTTAAAGATATTGTTAAAATTCGTATGAAAAGAACGAAAACTGTTGTAGTTATGCTGCGTGCCGTTTTGAAAAATCATGTTTCGAGAAAAACGTGTTTAAAGTTTTGAAATGTAATATAGACATGAAAAATCCGACTGTTTAAAAATGTTTTCCATTAATGAGCTATCCCAGGACCATAAAACTGCCCTTCTATATTTAAATATTCTTCCGCATTCTCTTTCCTTGACCATTTAATATTATAATGTGCCTCTTTTGCTGTATCTGACAAAGACTTCTCGGCGTGCTTAATCCGCTTAGCATCGGCTTCAAAGCAAGAATTGTATGATTGAACGCCAATATCCATCTCCAAAACTTTCATGATTCGAGAAATATTAGTCAGACCATCATTAAAAGTGCACACAGCTATATCAGTCGCTATATTGAAGACCTTTTTGCCACTTGAATAAACAGTTTTAAACCTTAAAACGGACCTTTCCGCGCGTAGAACATCTCTATCTCGATATTGAGTGGCCGAGAAAAAATAAACCAACACATAAATGCAGAATATGTGTTTTATGCGACAGTTTTACTTTTTTCAAACAGTCTACCATCGTGCTTTCTCATGACTCATGGACAGGGTGGGGTGTGTCCTATCCACCTCAAAATCAATAGATGTCGTTTGGTAGACGTCCCTAATCAGAATCAGTGGAAACCCGATCGATCCGACACGATTTAATTGAGTGATCGTGCTAACAAAAAAAAAATAGCTCAAATAGTCCACCATTGTGCTTTCTCATGACCCATGAACATGGTAGAGTATGTTCTATCCACCTCATAATCAATATGTGTCGTCTGAGAGACGTCCCCGATCAGAATCAGTCAAAACCCGATCGATCCGACACGATTTAGTTGAGTTATCGTGCTAACAAGAAATTTTATTAATGCCGACGACAACAACACACACACACACAAAATTGTTTAAAAACCATTTCTTTTTTGAAGTGAATACTGCTTTGGCGGCGTTCTGATATTTGACGAGAATGGAGAGTGAATTGAAAAAAATGTAACGTTTCAAGATTTCGTTACACGAGAGAGCAGAAAGATATAACGTAGAGAGAAGGAGAAAGAGAGCTATACATCATATATATCAGTTTAGGCTATCCGCGTCTCCCTATTGTCGCGCATGCGCGCGTTATAGATGTACGCGTCCAGACGCTATATATTAACAGCTGAAGCAGCACGCGTGTGTACCGAATATTTATCATTGTGTTTTGTAATTATTTACATTATTTACATATGTGTTCTGTGATTATTTGATAATATCCTTGAACCGTTTAACTTGTTAAAATCTAGAAGATATAATATATTTCATTCACCGCTCCCTACTGGTTTACAGCCACACAGGTGCAAATGCACTTGGAAGAAGCGAAGACAAAATCCCTTTGATTCTCGGGGGAGATTTCAATGTAAATTTCGGATCCAATGATTCTTTGACGTTGATTAACTTTCTTCGAGAAACATTTGGTCTGCTTATAAATAACAATCCCAAAGAATCAACAACAAAATCCGGAACAACAATAGATGCAATTTTTACACGTTATCTAGAAAATATCGAATCACGAACATATATTTCATATTTTAGTTATCACAAACCAATCATATCAGTATGACCAATTGAACCACCAGCCGATGATAGTGTAGATAATGAATAAACCGAATATTTTTTACACAAATTTTATATTGTTATATTTCTTTTGAAATTATCCCTCTCTCTCTATATCTCTCTTTCAATCTCTCACTCTTAATCTCTCTCATTCTCTATTCTAAAGAAGTATTCACTTCTATCACGTGTACTGTGCCGCACATGATTTTTCGATGTCGAAAAACGAAAAATAAACGCTAGAAAAATTTTTTTTTACACGATTACATTACTTTTCCGCATACAGTGGAGTGCGGAAAAATAATAAGATTTTGGAACCAATTTCCAAACAGTAGCATTGAAATTTTCATTGCTATTTTGCGTTTAGCCTCCAAAGCAACTGTTTAGCAACTCGTCTCGGCCCAGGAAGCGGCGGCTTATGATGGAAGGTGTCCAAGGAATACGCTGCTTGCGCTTTCTTCCAGTCACACCAAGACTGAACATTTCTCGTGCGATGGATTTTCGTCGGTTGATAACTTATGAAATAAGGTCGCCCAGATTTCATTTTTCATATTTTCCAAGGAGTTCGACATTCCGACGTATTGCCAAGCCATAATAAATTGTTAATTGATCAATTAATTTAGCAGTTCTATTACCTTTTCCTCCGAGGCCATGCACTGCAACGCTTTTGTTTGTCAATGCTTCTGACTAAACATAAACACCTTTTAACGACATCTGTTGTATATTAAAGAAGTTAGAAATCATATGATATAACATTAAGTTGTATTTACCTAGACTGTACCTTCCCAGCAGGTATTTATTTGACGCAGGTGTCGTTTTGGAGTAGTCTGACGCGCTTAGGAAAGAGAGAGGATTAAAAGGAAGTGTAGAAAATTTTTTTTAGCTAATAAAAAAATCGCTTTTTTTTTTTTTTTGAAGAATTTACAATGATGTTACCCCTTAATTAACGCAATTTTATTAGGATTATCGAGTTTCTGCGCGACTGAAGTTTTAAATCCTATATTCAAGATGTCTATAAAGAATAGGTGACAAGAATAAGAAGTGTTGTGCCAGCCCTGTTTGATGTAATAGAAAATTGAAGAAGATCTAGACGAAAACGAGAAAAATAAGTACTCGACGATGTATCTATCAAGAAAATTATAGTATTTTGTAAGAGATCAACAACAATCTGCGTTGAATTATTTATTTTGGGACAGAATCCATTAATACCGTTATTAGACCATCCATATTGTTTTTGTGAATTATGGCAATATATGATGTACATAATTTGCGAAGTGAAGTGGCGTAAAATAACATGAGATGACATGAAGTGATGTGAAATGTAAAACGCTTTAATTTTGCCTGATGAAGTCAGTTTGTATTTACTTACAAATATAGCAAACTATCCCATATACTGTTTTATTTTGTTAATGTTGTCATTTTTAATCATCGAAAATATTTTTACTTTTGATGTGGAATGTACTTCTGGTATTTCAAAAACAAATCGGATTTGTAGATATGTATTTTGTAAGTAACTCTGAGAAATCCGTAATAAACCGACAACAGCACATTATGTGGTAGAAATGTAACGGTAACTGGTGCAGCAAGTAAATGTCAATGTCAAATGTCTATAAGGTAAAAGACACTGGTAGAAATGGTATGAACAACTCGAAAGAAAGTCTCACCTTGTACATATATTAGCGTAGTCATGCAGCTATATTTTAACAATGGGAAATAGTCTGTTTTTTATTAATTATTATAGTTCTCTGAACGTAATCATAACATAAAATTGTTATTCATTTTAATTGGCCGAAATCCCAAGGACATGAAGATTTGGTAATATTTATACACTTGCATACAAATATGCACATACTATAATATCGTATATTCATTAAGTTATGATTTGTAATGAATGTTTTCGTATTGGGAATGTGAGGGCCCAGATTTGTGGGCTCGAGAGTTTGAGTATTTGAAACCGGATTATGTGTTATTTGTTTACGATATTCGCAGATAATGTTTTATTTTCGTATGTTAAGTAGTTTCCGAGTATTGTTTACCTCCTACATTTGGTGAAAATGTAAAAATTATTATAGTACCTTTATATTACTTTCCGCACTCCACTATACTAGCGGAAAAGTAATGTAATCGTGTAAAGAAAAAGTGAAAAAACTTTCACCAAAAATTTTTTTTGGGTTTATTTTTCGTTTTTCGGCCTGAAACCCAAAAAAAAATGGTTTTTAAAATGTTTTTGCTGTGTGTGTGTCGTCGTCGTCGGCATTAAAATTTCTTGTTAGCACGATCTCAACTAAATCGTGTCGGATCGATCGGGTTTTGACTGATCCTGATCGGGGACGTCTCCCAGATGACATCTATCGATTTTGAGGTGGATAGCACACACCACCTCCTCCTTTGGGTCTATTTGAGAATTTTTTTTGTTAGCACGATAACTCAACTAAATCGTGTCGGATCAATCGGGTTTTGACTGATTCTGATTGGGGACGTCTCCCAGACGACACCTATTTAAAACATTTTGATGTTTTCAAAATTCAACCTATGGATTCATTTCAACCTAATACATACATCGAGAGAACAGTTTACTTCTGATAAAAAACGCATTTAAATAACCATTTTTATTTGTTCAACATACGTATGCTACATTGTTGCTAAGCTAATGCATTCGACCATAAAATAATCGCAAATTGAGTCAGTAACACATTCTTTATTTGAGCAAATTTTGTTTATTAGATATATATTTGTTCATTTTAAAATTACGGCTTACCGTAGTTACAAAATTATATATTTTTTTGCATAATGCTTCTATATAAAGGGTCTTTCAATAAGGACGCTCGATTTTTATATCTAAATAAAATAATATAAGTTGTGTGTGAGATATTCATTCAGTTTTATTTTATGGCATTAAGTATGCAATATAACGTCGTTCAAATGTCCGCCGAGACTTGGTGGCATGTATTCCGGAGTTCAATTTTCGATGACTGTGTCGCATAAATCTGGCTGGATTTTCTGGATGGCGTTCATTATGTTGACATTGAGGATGTAGTGACGCATTAAATTGGCGCATTAGCAAGGATAATGAGTGTGTCTCGATAGCTCAGCGGTCAGAGCAACCAACCGGCAATTGGGAGAGCCGGGTTCGATTCCCGGTCAAGGCATAATGCACTTTTATCCTTGCTATCGCCAAAGTGGTGACCCCGACGTGATGTGATTCGTTTCAGTACATCCAACCTCCCTTACATCTCAAATTCGCGGATTCGATTCCCATCCTATTCATTGCCCTATAGTTCGGGGGTTACCGAACAACGGTTCGTAAGAATGGGAAACGCGTTCCATTTGAAATAATTGAGTTTTGCCCCAAAAATAATTTTGATGAACTTTATTTGTTCATAAATCACGTGATTTAGTATTTTTGAGGGGATTTAGATTTTTGTAGCATTACACGGGTCATTTAGAATAAATCGGAACCGTTATGGCACACTTAAATGGAAAACTAAAAATTAGATTATAAGAAATGTTGACTTTTGAAATGTCACTTATTTGGTATCGATGGATTCATAAAATTATGCAGAATGCGAAAATGTAATAATATACAGGGTATTCTATTTAAAAATCGAAAGTTAGTGTCACTTCCGGCGAAACCGGAAGTGAAAGAAAAATCAATTGTATGTCAAAAAGTGCCGCTAATTATAGGATTTCCCAAATAGGTGTATAGGATATCCCAAATTTCAATTAATTATCTTCAAAACTAAAGGAGAAAAGGGGGGCATACCATGATCCCGATACACCCGATACAGTACTATTCTTTTTGTGTTACCGTCAAATAAATGCAGTTAAAATTATTAATATATATATATATATATATATATATATATATATATATATATATATATATATATATATATATATATATATATATATATATATATATACATACATCTACATACATTACATATATCACTTTCAATGCTCAAATTAATTCATATCTTTAAAAATTATGTTAGTGGTCTGCGAAATTTTAAATTGGAAATTCAGTGGTCCGACCGCTGATCTAAAGTACAATTACTAACTGTAATTACTAACATTTCCACAAACTGGATATTTGTTGACGGTTTAAAGCCATGATAGCAGCAAAGATTTCCACTCTCTAATGATTATGGCTACTAATATATCTATAAATATGTATTTTGTTACAGCAAAACAATCAGACCATTTTTCGTGTACCTAAATGTTGTCCCCTAACTCAACGTATGATACCACACTGCCAGCCAAGCGATGTCCAATCAACAATCCAATATAAAGTACTTCAGAGTAACGAAACACACATAGATCCCGACAAATTGATGGAAAACATCGTATTTATACCATACGAATACGATCTGGTGTGTAAGGGGGATAATGACTATCGGTAAGCAACTGAGTAGTTTTATTAGATTGTAGATATGTATATCAATATAGTATTAGCAAATGTGTACTAATAATCCAGTCGACCGATGGAACTGACAGGTTACCTCCTACCTACGGTAGGTAAAAAGTCATGTGTTTGGAGCAGTAGTTTATTTTATCGTCTCACAGTTCACCAGCTATGAAAACTAGTTACAGAGAGTTAGCTTAGCAGTGAACGTTGCTTAAAACCGTAAAATTGTAACTAGGGTTGCCACCCATACTTTATAATAAAATATCGTACGTTATTTGGGGCAATTATACTCTATACCTTACGAGAACAATAAAGTACGCGAAAACACTATTTCACGTAGTTTGATTTTTCTAGATATTATTTTACATGAATCATTAAAAGACCAAAAAATTCGTAATTTTGTGTATTGGGAATCCTGGTGGAGGCCTGGCTTATTTTTTGGCCACCCGGTGGCAAAAAAAATGTACTACCGATTGCAGGATAGTTTGAATTACCTATATAAATTAATTATATAAGGCAATGGTTCTCAACCGGTGGTACGCGAAAATCTGTAAGGGGTACGCGGTTAACTACCAAAAAGTATACAAAATTATATTGATACATGCTAGAATTTAATAATGACAAACGTTTGAGTATTTTAAAACTGAAAACTATCAGTAAAGCAGCAAGCAAACACTTCGTTCGTTATTACTGTATTTGTGACTGGAACAGTAGTAGTGTGGCTGGTGGACGACTGTATTTGACCAAGCTGGAGCCAAACATTGATGAACTTGGTAAACAAATAGAAGCCTAGTGTTCTCACTAATTATTTCCTGGCTTTTTTAATTTTATGTCTGATTAATAAAAACTATTTCATAAAATGTCCATTAAAATACAATTTCTTGTTTTTAATTTAAATTACCTATTCGTAATTAAACCTTAACAATTTAACAGTTCAATTTTAACTAACTAATATAACACATTTTCATAAAACTGTACCCCCAACAAAAATGTTTTTGTTGGGGGTTGTGCATCATAGTTAATGATGCACAAAAAAGGGTACGTGGGTTGAAAAAGGTTGAGAACCCTTGATATAAGGTATTAAATAATTTATATTCATTAACAAGTCAACAAACCGATAAAAAAGTTACATCGGTTCAAGAAATATGTAGCTTATCGTTACTAGTTTTCAAAACTGTACTTCTATTCGTACGTACTGTTTTATTTGAAGTAATGTAAAAAATTAGTGAAAATTATTTGCTGAATATTGCTAAAAGTAATAAAAAATAGGTTTTTAAACAAAATAATAATATAAAATAAATAATACGTTATTTTGATACAATATACTTCTTTTGCTACCTTTAACAACCAATAATATGGTACTTTATTTGCTCAAATAAAAGGTGGTGACCCTAATAGTAACGGACTAAAAATAATTTAGAAGCTATCTGCAGCCATTCCCTGATGATGCCCACCTGGCTGACGAAATGTGTATAAACTTTTGATATTTGTGGAAAAATAGTCCTCTGTTTTTTTATTTATTATATCATTTGATAAACAGATAATAAAGTTCATTGTATTATACTCATTATATTTTTATTTTTCAGTTACTTCCTGAACAAGACTGAACTGACTTTTGCATTAATATATAATGGCAGCTTAATTTATGCAAATGCCTATGATCACGGGATTCTATCGCACGGTGAATTTTGCATGGATAACAGAGAAGGACCCGAAACATACATTTTAATGTGCGGCAAAGACGAAACCGCCGAAGTCGCTCATTTGCCCAATTTATACGTTCCATGTAAGTTGTATTATTATTATTAGAGCTGTATGATCGGTGCCGCGTACATGTGGCTTGCGTATGGGAAGGTCTAGCGGGGGCCTCGAGCACGTGACGCGGAGTTCAATTCGCGCTGATTTAAACTGACTTTCCACTTTTTCACGTGCAGATGGTACATAGCTGGGCACTTTGGCCCTAGTCGGTAATGGGTACTTAGGATTGTATTTCTTCCAAAAGTCCTTAAATGTTGCTGTGTCAAGTAATATAAATGATAAATGACAGGTGATTAATATGAGAAGTAGATCAAAAATAAACTCCATCCGTTTTCCGTCGCAGGCCCTTTTTTATATTAATATGTTCCGTACTATTTGTCTTTTGCAGTCTCTGCAAACTGTGGGCATTTTTTTGTAACGCATGCACGCTGTACAAATTATGTATGTAATTACGATCGCAAAGTGATTTAGTTCTTTCGCGAAGCAGACGTACACGTTCTCAATATTAAACAGTAACTGGATACCTAGCATAAATCAAATGTTTTGTGATACCTATACCTAAATCAAGAAGTGTAAAGAGTGCAATGACCTAAGAAGCTGATAGGCGTTATTGTCATATTTAATTCCTAAATTTCATATGTTCCACATTAATTCGGTAATATTAAATTTAATTACAATTTATAATCAAAATTAAACAAGAAATGTTAGAATTCAATTGTATAATGGCTATCTGTGACATAGCGCATGTAAATGTGTGCCATATATGTCAAATATAAAAAGATGAATAAATTTCATTGTATTAAGTTCTCATTACGCCGATTTTCTGCAAAAAGTGGCAACGTCGGTATCCCAGATTTGTCATCCTCTTTGTTTCACTCATTTGAAGAATATTATGTATTTCACTCATTTAGACACTTTTGGAGTTAGGCGCAGGCTCAAGATGTACGGAAATTGGCTTGGAAGCATTCTTGAAAATTTTGAACCAGAATCTGTCATCGCTATGGATAATGCCCCATATCATAGTCGAAAATGCGAAAAAACGCCACAACAATCATGCAGGAAAGCACAGATTCAAAAATGGTGACGGGACAAAGGTATCCCTTATGCTGAAAATAGCTTAAAGCCAGAATTGCTTCGAATTGTTAATATACATGAAAATAAATATAAGAAATTTGCTGTAGAAGAATTAGCATTGAATCATGGAACTACTGTTCTACAATTACCCCCATATCATTGTGAGTTGAACCCAATTGAGTTAATTTGGGCACAAATTAAAGGGGATGTGGCCAGAGAAAATAGAACATTTAAATTGGCTGATGTCCAATACAATATTCAGAAATCATTAGAAAATGTTACAGCAGAAGACTGGAGACAGTGTATTGGTCATGTTCAAAGAGAAGAACAGAAAATGTGGGATGTAGATAATATGACTGATGAGATCCTCAATCCCATTATTATTAGCGTCGGTAAAAGTGATAGTGAAAGTGATAATGAGTGATGATTCGAAAATTGGAAAGAGTATGATTGTTTTTTGAACGTTTTCTTTTTATTTCTGTAGTAGAATTTCGTTTATTTTCTGTAGAAGAAATTTTTGTTTTATTTTTGTTACAGAATTTTGTTTATGTTATGGGGTTTTGTTATATTTTGGAAGATCATTTTTTATTTTGTTTTATAGAATTTTGTTTATTTTATATAGAATTGTTATTAATGTGGGAATAGGGCTACTAGCGAACCACTCACTGAAAAAATGGTAACGCGCTATTAACAATACTTCATAAGTGATGTGGAAACTTGCTTTTACTCACAATATTCTCCCTTTTTTTTTTCATCATATCAATAATTGTAGCAGTACTTGTCACTGACCCCGTCAAAAATAAAAACATCCACGCCTCTGTTCCAGACAAAATCCCCACCTTGTCTCGGTCATTGCACTCTTTACAATTCTTGGTTTGACTTTAGTTTGTTTACAGCGTGAATTGAACTCCTCCGGGTCACGTGCTTGAGGCCCCCACTACATCTTCCCATACGCAAGCCACATGTACCCGGCACCGATTATACAGCTCTAATTATTATTCATGCTCAAATTATAAGCACATATATGCGGAAGACATAATGTGCATAACTCAGATGTGACAGAATCATACTCATTACTTAGACGTCTATTCCAGCGAACCGTAACAGAAACGAACTAACAATCCATACAAAAAACCGTTTATAAGTAACTTTACCACTATGTCACAAGCGATATTCGTAAAAACTAAGATGAAAAATCAAAGTCAAGTGAGTGACTGTTTACATAATTTAAATTTACCGCCTTTACAGTCAACTGTTTTACCGGCACCAAAGGAAACTAGAAAATGCCTTTCAAATAAGTTATGACGGCGACAAACCTTATAATCCATGAGCTCAAACGTAAGAAATACCAAAATTATCAGGAAAAACAGATTTCAAAAAATAAAAAATAAAACCGGCCACAGGTAGGATTCGACATTTGTCCCGGATCGGAACCGAACGACATACAGCTGTTTCGAACTTGTTAGTTCTCATCAGTGCCGCATACGGTACGCCGATTCAGGACAAATGCCGAATGAACTTTATGGCCTATACATCTTTATCGATATGATCTCTGTCAGTAACTTATAAGTCGGAAATTGAGAAAGAAACCACCAAGCCGCCAAGCGGCTATCAAAGTAGTTCCCGAATAGCAAAGCTATTACATAATCGCTCTAGGAAACAACTACTCCTCGGGCTAAAGCCCCGGCAGGCGTTGAATTATACCCAGAAGCGATCCTCGACCCCTTTCTCGTGTTTCTGCACGATCAGATAAGGTTTCAAAAAATAAAACCGGCCACAGGTAGGATTCGACATTTCGACAACCAGACTAGTGTTTTCGAACACGTGACTTTGTTTACATAAATGAGTGAATTAATTCTATTAATTATGCAAAAACTACAGATTTTCATGAAAAATTAATATTCTTCTTAAGTACTTATTATATGGCAGAGAAAATATATTTTCAGGCGTATAGAAGTTTCATGCAAATTGCCTATTGTAGATTTTGTGCCTGAATGCTTTCACTGTGTATGGTTAAATCAAGATAATTCTCAGAAAGTATTAGTAATGCTAACAGACGCAGCTGCATACATGGGAAAAGCAGAGGATCTGACTAATCGATCTGACTGAAATGTTTCTAAATATGATACACTTTACGTGTTCAGCTCATTACTTAACCGAATAGCAGAAACAATAAGTTTTCCCTTATTATACAAGGTAGTAGTAAATAGATTTTTTTTGTAAATGCGCCTAGAGACACTCTAGGCGCATTTACTTCTTATCTATAACATAACTCTATCATACATACATTTACTTCCTAAACCAGTTGTCACAAGATGAAGTACCTATTTAGAAGCTGTAGATTATAATAAGTATTTTGAAGAAAGTAGTATCTTTGGGTTTAATCCCAACGAAAGCAATTCCATTCAACTTGAAATGATGATCACTGACGGAGTTGCAGTCATGCTTAAAGTTGGCAAAATACCTTTTCCGAATCTCCTTCATGTCATGTTTACCACAGGCAGTTAATCTGGGTAGCGCATACTATCAGAAATAAGTATTCAGGAGTAGACCAACTCATACCTAATACAAATCCTTTTGTCTGGGACTTTTGTCACCACTACCACTTGAATCAGTATTAACCAGAGAGGCTTGGCCTGAAGCAGATGCATATAAGTGTAAGAAGTCTAGAAGAGTAATAGTAAGAAGAGAAAGAAGAAAGATTGGTAGTAAGAATTTTCAGACTATGAAATCCATTGGGAAATTTGTCACACAAGTCTGAAGCAATTAAATTAAGTCAAGACGTGTTTTCGGGTCCTCAAGTTGAAACAGATGTAACAGAGGTGTGTGACCCGTATTTTGTGATTACACAATTTATTTAACAATTGCAAAACAGTTCGTCAACTTTACGAGATTTAAAGACAATTGAAGAACTAATAAACGTTCCCTGGACAATTGGACACATAGTATAGGAGTTGCTATAACTCAGAAATTTACTGCGATGGTATAAAAATCCAGATTTATAGAAACTGTTTTGTAAACTTACGTATAAGTACATAACAAACAACAGGATGCGAAGGAATATTTTAAATTCACATATATTACTTTGTTAAATGTAGAGCGGTCATTTTCCCACTAAAACTGTATATTTTCGAGATCTCGCAGAAATTTAACGGGATCTTCAATGAAAACAATACCAATATTACATAGTGTATGCCTCTGCTTTACAGTGTTATTTACCTTCGTCAGCATTCACACTGCAACAATAAAAAGTAAATGAATTTAAATATTTTTTTAATGAATATGTGCCTCATCTGTTTTTGTTTGAACGCTGTGCGCTACTGAGGCGCGACGACATGTACGGGTCTACTAATAAGTACCAATTACCATTAGAACATTTAAAATAACCCACTTGATTGCTGTTGTTACTTAATTATATTTATAACATATACGAGATGTCCGGAAATAAAGCTTCTCTCCTCGAAATATATATTTCGATAAGTGTTTCTGGAGATAAAAAATAAGAAGAGCAATTCTATCACCAGAAAATCATTAATGCTGGCTTTTGTTTATTACCATTCCAGTGTTGATTATTTCTACCTGTTGCTTCTTCTTGTCTGCCCTGTGTTATGCCTTTATACTGAAGGCGAAAGATCTCCACCAGAAGTGTTTCATCGGCTATGCCAGCTCCATGACAATAACGTTCCTGTGTTTGATATTCTTGCAGAAAATGGACTTCGCCTGTAATTTTATAGGTAAGATAGTTCATAAATATATTTATAAAAACTGATCGGTTTATTATATTATATATGGCGACAACACCCTGTCATTTTTTTAATATGTAATTCTATAGCTAAGATAGTTCATAAAGATGTTTACAAAAACTGATCAGCCGATTAAATACAAGGTGACAACAGAATAAAAAATATACATAGCGTCCCCTGTCCACTATGTAACTTTTTTATTACTTCAGAGAGGAATTTGGTAGGTTTTTATTGAACATCACATTTTGCTAGAACAAGGTGGTTCTGATTCTCATAAATTGTTTTTGTTTTGTATTGTAATTATGGGAAAAATTCCAAACCTGAAGTTTTTTCTGTTTTCGTTAGTTATTTTCGCCTAGAAATACGACATATTGTTTTTCATAACAGCGATATTTTTCCAAACATAACCTGATATAATGGATCTTGTCGATTTATTAAAAACGAATTTTTTTCTTAAGTTTTTAATACTATTTTTTTTTTAATTCGTTAAGTAATAAAGTCATTTACTCTATTATAAAACTTTAAATCATCGGTATACAGACAATAATCACAATGCATGAAGCAACTATTAATATCGTATAGAAACAACAAGAATAGAGGAGGCCCTAAGTGTGGTCCCTGGGGGACACCAGATGTTACTTTAACAAATGAGAATGAACAATTATTAATTTTGATATACTGTGATCTATTTGAAATATTGTAATTCTTAGTAAATATGCCGTGAATTCCAATATTTTACAACCTGTACATTGATTTAGCCCGAAAAAATTTTCCTAAGCCCGGGGACGCTCGTAAAAAGAAATTTACAACATTTTTGTCTCGCAGTATTTTTTTGGATTGCGCAGTAACCGTAGCTTAGAAATTTTTGTTGCCAGTTGCTGTTGCTCAGAAGATTTCAAAACTAGAAACTTCAAGCTTCAAAATCGATTTTTTCCCATCTCGATATGACCATCTTTCATAAAGTTACAGCCTTTCAAAAAGCCCTGAATTTTTTTTAGAATTGTTCCCTTAATTTTTCTCATCTTCCTTATTTATGTCCAAATTATCAATCTGACTTGTAACCTGGTCGATACTAGTAATGTTTAGGTCTAGAGTAATCGTGTTCATTGGCTGTGCATAATTTATTACTGAAGGTGTATCCGGAGGCCCAGACACTGATGAAAATCAATTAGAAAAACTTTCACAAAATATTACTGTCAGTGGATGCAATTTCATCCTTATATTGTATAAACTTCGGAATATCTTTACATTGATTTTTAGCTATAAATGACGAAAAACTTTTAATACCGTTATTTAATTTATTTTCGATATTAAAAATATAAGAGAGGAGCCGACAAATGCGAGAACTTTAGAACGATTAGCCTAACTTCCCACGCGTTAAAAATCTTAACCAGAATAGTGCAGAAGAGGATGGAAAATAGAGCGGAGGAAATACTAGGAGAAGACCAATTTGGGTTTAGGCGAAATAGGGGAACTCGCGAAGCTATTCTGGCGCTAAGAGTAATGTTAGAGAAAACAATAGAAAAAGGAAAGAACGCTTATATAGGATTTGTAGATTTAGAAAAAGCTTTTGATAATGTAAGATGGGAAAAAATGTTCGAGATACTAAAGAGCGCGGGAATGAAGTATAGAGATAGGAGAGTAGTACACAATCTATACAAAGAGCAAACTGCTGTTATAGAAGTAGAAGGGGAAAGAAGGGAAGTAGGTATTAGGAAAGGAGTAAGATAACGATGTACGCTATCACCACTAATTTTTAATCTGTACATCGAAGAGCCGATTAATGTGGTAAAAGGTAGAGTGGATTTCGGGATTAAAGTACAGGGACAGAAACTAAAAATGCTGAGATTCGCGGATGATATAGCAGTATTAGCATCTAGTACATAAAACAAAGAATAACGCAGGGTCGAGTAGCTTTTAACAAAAAGAAAGCACTTTTATGCTCGGGTGTAATAAACTTAGAAACAGAGAAGAGATTTTTGAAAACGTATGTATGGAGCACGGCACTATACGGTTGCGAAACCTGGACGGTAGGGGAAGCAAGTAGGAAGACATTAGAAGCTTTTGAGATGTGGTGTTACCGAAGAATGATGAAAATACCGTGGACTGATAGGGTTAGAAACGAAGAAGTATTAGATAAAGTCGGCGAAAAAAGAAGTATGTGGAAAAACATAAAGAAGAGAAGAGATAGAATGGTAGGCCACTTCCTGAGACATGGGGGAATAGTCCGCGATATTTTGGAGGCAGAAATAGGAGTGAAGAAAGGCAGAGGTAGGCCTAGATTAGACCACTGCTCGCAAATAGTAAGGGATGTAGGTTGTAGCACAATTAGCGAAATACGTAGGTTAGCACAAGATAGGAGAAGCTGGAGGTTAGCGTCCAACCAGTCTTAGGACTGATGACCTCATGATGATTAAAAATATAATTTTTATAATAATTTCTTATGGATTTGTTTACAGCTATTTGAAAATTCTTGATATTCTAACTCAGTTTTAATTTTATTCCAACGAAGACAGTCTAATTTAGACTTTTCTTATATTTGTTAACATTCTATAGGGTGTCTCCAGTGGCGAAGCGCTCATTAAGGCTATAATGCTAGCTAAATTGCATATCATTCTTCGCGTGTGCATGCCGGTAACCGGCAGTGCGCACATTTGTGTTCTGTCAAAGATCGTCTCTATTTAACGACTTCAGCTACAAACCATGCGACGTCAACGTGCCGCGATTAACAGTTCAACAACAAATAGTTTGTGTACAACTGTTTTATGAAAATGAGCGATTATTTACAGTTGCATTAAGAAAAATTCGCACAAAGTTAGGACAAAATGAAGCACCTACATAGTTAACAGTTCGTAACTTAATCAAGAAATTTTAAGAGACGGGTTCTGTTATTGATAAAACAACACCGATTCGTTGTGGTCGGTCAGATGACAATATTGCTGCAATGAGAGAAAGTATACGGGAATATCCAAACACTTCAATCGACGTCGTGCACAACAATTGAATCTGTCAAGAGCCAATACGCACCAGATTTTAAAGAAAGATGTGCCTCTGTCAGCATACAAAATTCAGTTGACACAACAATTAAAAGTTACAGACCATTTACAACGTCATACATTTGTTAATTGGGTGTTAGAAAAGAAAAAAGGTGATTTTGATTTTGCAACAAAATTTTGTTCAGCGATGAAGCACATTTTCATGTTGGCAGATACGTCAGCAATCAAAATTGTCTGAAATTGAATTGTATTTGAAAATAAAGCTGGTAATGTGATCACAGTAAATGGGGAACACTATCGTAACTTGTTGACGTCGTATGGTTTGTAGATAACAGAGTCGTTAAATATTGACGTTCTATCTGTGACAGAACACCAACGGCGCGCAATTCAAATTCTAAAGATGCAACTGAGACACCCTATAGTATAGTTTAAAACCCATGTATTTTCTTATCAAATAAATCTTACAATGATGTCATAATAATATTATAGAAAACATTAGAATCTTCAACATTTAGATTAAA
The DNA here is from genome assembly GCA_037954035.1 of Rosalia funebris. Taxonomy (NCBI): domain Eukaryota; kingdom Metazoa; phylum Arthropoda; class Insecta; order Coleoptera; family Cerambycidae; genus Rosalia; species Rosalia funebris. The sequence continues at coordinate 11,141,571 of JAZFAV010000022.1, forward strand.
AATCTTATTCCAATTAATGTTATCAATTTCAGCATTAATAATATTATAGTCCGCTCCAAATATTCCAACCTTCTAGCAATATATCCATTATACAATTGTTGATGCAATATATACTTAGAATTACATGCATTCTCCGTAGATGTAATTTCTTTCGTCATAAATATAGTACGAGACATTATTAGATTCCTGGTCGCTGATAAGTTTATGTTGTTTCTTTTAAACTAATACCCAATGTTTTTGATAATTGTTTTCAAAATTTTACTAAACATCAAATCGGCAACGGCTACTTAGATCGAAAACAATTATTTCAATTATTCATTTTTTTTATCTAATAAAAAGAAAATGCGGTTCCTCTTCCGTTTAAAGGATATACATAAATAAATATCTTGACATGTTTGATAAGATGATAACTTACCACATTCGTATAAAAATAAATATTTATAAATAAATATGGCGAAATAGCGCATTTAAAAAATGATTTTATATCTATTTTGATGTACAGTGATCAATAAAAGACGCATTGAAGAATTACTTATGAGCCATGCAAACGTAGATTGGCTGTAAACTACTACTTCATAGTTCATAACTTTAAAGGATCACGTAAAGTCCCTACAACGTACCTGCTACTTTGAAACTACTTAAAAATTCTAAATGCTTCGAAGTGACAAATAAGCAACATCACAGGACGATGTTATGCGATTCAATATCAATTCAAAGTTACTTAGAACTATAACTATAAGTACCAATAGGAAGTGGGAGGAACACCTATATAACGACTACAATGTTCTGGTTTAAAGTAGTTTTAACTATAATCTGAAATTTTTAGTATAAATCCCGTAATAACTATCCAGTGGTAGTTCCAATCTTTTGGGGCGACTTAGATGCCGCTGGGGTGTCTATGAATGTACGACGATTTTTTAAGGACTCGGTTCTTGTTTTTAAAGATCAATTCTTGAAACAGGTTAATTTTTGTTTTGAGGAAGCGATATAAATATGGTAAATTCAGATGCACAACTGCACCCCTTGTTGGTCTGGCTGGGCATCTCTCAAAAAATTGTTTTGTATTATCCACTCGACTCCTCTTTCTTAGAATAAGGATCGAGTGGATCACATTCAAGAGTTTTAATTCTTTTTATAAAAGATACCCAGCACTCGGAGTCTACATCGACTCTGGTATTGCAGTTAAAAACAATTAAAACTCGAGTTATTTTTTTGCGAAGTAAAAGTCTAACTTGCTTTACGTTACGTTTAAGAAGGCCCAAGGAAAAAGTCGAAAGTGGTTAAAAAATACCTATATAAAATCCTAGATAAAATTAACGCATCGTGAAACTTCATTCACATTATTACTTTTACTTTCTTGAAGATTTAAATCATAGTCCCTACGTGATATTATGATTAAATTATTTCAACTAATGTTTAACAAATTAAAATGGTATTGGAAAAAAGACATGAATAAATACACTCTGTCACATAAGAGCGTAGCGGCGATTATCTGCAGCCGGTAAGTCGTAGGCTGCGTAGGCGATTATCTGCTGCCTTTTTTATACTATGTAGATGGAGCTCTTGCCGTTTTCGCAGTATGGAAAGGAACACTTGTTACTTGGATTCAGTCTGATTCTGGCAGGTCAAAGAGAATGAGTGTTATTTACGCTAAACGCTATAAGGCGATGTTTTTGTATTCTCACCCCCGAGGACCAAAAATGACACATTCAGCTGCCGCAAAATACATGAAAATGTTCGTAACTAAGTGGATGAACCGGTTTTCGGAGGTTGGGAATGTCGATAACTTTCCAAATCGTGGGCGTGTTAGAAAAGTGTCAGATAAAGTCGAAAAAATTGTTCGCGACTTGTATTCCAGAAATCCTGCCTTGACTCTGCGTGAAGGTGTCGAAAAATTGAGCAAAAAAGGTGTGAAAATATCTTACGAAACAATTCGTAGACATTTGCGCCATACTAACGTTAAATATCGGAGCACATTGCTGAAACCATTGTTGAGTGAGAAACACGTCGCGAAACGCCTCGTGTGGGCTCAAGAGAACTTGGATCATGATTGGAGCAATGTAATCTTCACCGACGAAGCATATTTTTGGGCGTTTTCGAGCATCAAACGTACCTGGGCAAATCCCTCAAGCAGATTGCTCTAACGGACTATAAAACACCCCATCAAGGTCCATGTTTGGGGGTGCCATTCAAAAAAGGGTTTCGTCACTTTGTATATTTCCACCGACAACTTGAACGTCGAAAAAATGAATAAAATATACCAAAAAGCTTTATTACCGTATGCTAAACGCTGGTATAAGAAACACATTGAGGATTGGATACTCCAAGAGGACAACGGTCCAAAACATCGGAGCAAAGCGTGCAAATTGTGGAAAGAGCAGAAAAGCGTGTCACTTTGGATTGGCCATCTCACTCGCTCGATGTAAATCCCATCGAACATGTATGGGCTTTTATCAAGCTGAAGCTCCGTAAAAACCGACTCTGCAATTTGGCTCAGCTCCCCCAATGAATTCGAAAAATTTGGAGCTCTTTCCCAAAGCAATATGCCAAAAATCTCGTGGAAAGTATGCCTCAGAGGTGCCAGGCAATTATCGATCCTGGAGGAGACTGGACGTCTTACTAATGGCACTGCGAAAACAGCAAAAGAGTTCCCTCTACATGCCTACGACTTACTCGCTGCGGATAATCGCCGCTACGCTCTTATGTGACATACGCTCTTAGGTAACAGAAAGGAGCAACAATGTCATATACAATGGAAACGGTGTTAATGAAAAACTTTAGAAAAAAAATTGAAGTTGAAATCGTCAGAATTCGAATTTAGTAACGGGTAGATTCTCCTCTACCTCTTATCACTGCTTTCATTCGTGTGGACAAGCTATTGATCAAGTGGTGAATGGTTTCCTGAAGAATATGCTCCCATTCGACAAGAGCGACTTATTCGAGTTCCCTAAGAGCTATATGGGCAGCTATGTGACGCTTAACTGATCGTTTTCGTGCAGCCCATAGATTCTGTGGGGTAAATATCTGGGTTTTTTGGTGGCCAGTCCATAGTTGGAATATTCACAAATCAAAGATAGTTTAGTACATTTCTAGCAACCTCTCCGACAAACGGGCCAAATTGCATCACATTTCTACGATGTTTTATACATAGAAATGTGCATTCATGGATTTCGCCCGTATAAGAACCAAATCCGTGCGACCATTGAATCAAATTCCTCCTCAGAACGTTATTGATCCACCAAGAAATGAGATCCTCGGAGAAGTATTGCAGGCAGAGAAGGCTCTCTCCCGACCTCCGCCAGGCTCGTTGACGTCCATCTGGTGGATTAAGAATTACTCTTGTTTCGTTTGAAAACAAAATTCGCTTCCAGTCTAAAATAATTCAAGTTACATGTTCTCTTGCAAAATGCAGTCTAGTAAAGTTATATTCTCTGGTGGCCAGTTTCGAACCTGCTGTTCGTCCTGAAATTGCTACGTTTCGAGCCGTTGCTAGGGCTCTGCTTAGCTCTAAATTGGTAGAATGCTTGTTTGTTAAGGCGACTTGCATAAGATATCGCTCATCTCTTGCATCTGTACCTTCTTACGACCTTGCCCAGGGGTTCTACAGTAACTTCCAAGTTAATTGAAACGTTCAACTAATTGCTGATTGTCTAACTCCTAACAAATTAGCCACTAATTCGCTGGCTACGTCTCGCTAACTAAAGTTACCACTTTGACGTTGATGATGCGTTCTGGGCTTGTTCAGCCCATGGCAAGTCGGTAACTTCAAAGGAGCTGAACGTTTTTTCTGGACCGTGCAGAAATCAAACTGCAGAAAGGAAAATAAATTCTTTAATGGGAATTTGTATGCTACTCACAGAGCAACTCCATGACCTTTCGTGAAGTCCCAAAATCGCAAAATGGTGTCAGTTCCGGGCGAACCACAATTGATCAGAAAACTCATTTAATAATGAGATTAGTGCACTTCTCTGGAAGTAAATTGCAACAACTTTTAGGAAGTTCGAAGGTAAAATGAAAACTGGAAAATCAGTGACCAAGATTATAGTCAAGAGTACGAGTATACTGGGCAGACGAAAAGAGGAATTGTAACTAGTTTTCAGAAGCACATGGTTTGCTTAAACTAAGGAAGAATGAAAAAATATTCCGTTGTCCAACATTCGTTCAAAAGCATTTATATTAATAGAGACTCTAATAATTTAAAATTAGTTAAAAGTACAATCAATTGGGCAAAAGACTGTTGGCCCTTAAATGTTGGCACAAACATTCCAACTTATATACCTCATTCAAAGTAAGAACATTCGAAAATACTTTTCTAAAAGTATTTATTAAGAGCCATTCATATCATGAATCAAGCTTAACCCTCAGCTTTTATCTTCAATAGCAAAAATAAGAAGATTGCATTTAAAGATCGGATCGGCTTTTGTGATATTGGGCTTTTACTGTCTTACCAATTAACAAAAAGTTATCCTTCTAATTTTTCTTTATTTTATTTAGACGTTATTTTAGAAATATACTGTTAAAGTAATTTTAATTGGGTAATTTATTAGCTAAATTAAATAGAACGCAATATTTATTGATATATCTACTGAAAACTGTTTTCAAATTTCAGGAGGTTTGTTCGTCTTCTCCATTTTGAGCTCGGTATCATGGCTGACGTGTCTATGCACAGATCTCATATTTCTCATCAAGTAAGTACACACTTTAAAATAAAAATAATCTAATTGACGTATATCAGCTTGATTTTATATACCTAGGACGTAATCGAAATGCACATTGGGTTTATCAATAAACAGTGCATGATGCTGAGATATCCGTAACGGTTTACTGAACCCGAACAAAACTCACGTGTAAATAGAAATAGAGAGAAAAGAAGTTTAAAAATTAGTTTAATCATCTGAATGCTAACTTAGTTGGCAAAACGCGCCAAATAAAGTAGCAACGTGTAATGTTAGGAGTATGATGTTCGTGTAAACCCATCTCCTGTTTTTGTTTTTCATAATATCGACATTTAAAATACGGACTTCCTGTATAAATAAATAAAACGTTTTGATCTTTTTATAGGTTTATGGAAGAGTGTCCTAATAAGAACAGAATTTACTACTACATAGGATTTTCATTGGGCATGCCTATAATATTCCTAATTTCCTCGATTGCGCCCGATGGGATTCCCGACGTTCCGAAGTCGTTTGTCAAAAACTATTCCGAGGGAGATGTCTGCCTTTTCGGAGGTAATAAAGGGTTGCATAACGCTGACGCCGAATTTATTTGACGATGTTTACTTTGATTGCAGATGTTAATAAATATATTCTTTTCATACCTATTGGGCTCTTAATATTGGTCTCCATAGCGGTCATCTGTTACACGTCATTTCTGATAAATTCAAGAAATAACTCCAGGGAGTTCGATTGGCTACGCAACAAGTCAAACCTCAAATTCATGTAAGTAGAAGAGATCGCCCTTAAGTTATGGATATATGTACATATATTGTCTCGTTTTTCGAAATATCACCTCACAGTAAGAAGTTTGGTGCAATAAAATACGTTGCTGTGTATACAGAATTACAAACAAAATACAGGACGAGGACAAAGTCCCTGTAAAGGTGCGTATACATTTGCGAGCCGAACCGGTCGCGAACCGCTCTTGAACCATTTGATCGCAAGATTTGAAGAATCACTTGAACCATTTGAAGAATCACTACCTGTCGGTTTTTTTCACGAACACTAAGGCGTTCGCGGTTCACATTGAGACGGCGTCGTGTGCAGTTCCTTGTTTTTCTTCTGCTCGCGAACCACGGGGCTGGCTCTACTTATTTCTTGTGCCTTTTTGTATGATTTTTTTCTCTCGGTTGTCTATTTAATAATCTGCCTACACTTATAATTTTATTTAATAATTTTTATATTATAATAATTATTATAATGGAGTGGACAGAGAAAAATGTAGCCAAACTAATTGACATTTATAAAAATCGTTATTGTGGAATCCTAAACACAAGGACCATTATAAAAAAAATTAAAAGAAGATGCTTAGAGGGAAATGGGTCTTTCTTTTCTCTTCTTTTTGCTCAAACTTTCTGCTATCATTAAAGCCGCACCATTCATAACTAAAATCGTATAATTTTCCTCGCACGAAGACATTATTTATTACAAGCGCGCCGAGCAAGACTGGTGCTGGTGGTTAGTTCCTTCTTTCCCATGGATCGTGTTTAATTCAGTAGGTGTTCGCCCTTAAAACTATTTTTAACGAATGGTTCACAAACGGTTCGGCTCACAAATGTATATGCATCTTAAAGCATAGGAATATATAGTTCATAAATATAAAACAAGAAGCAATGCCCGTCATAATGTACCTGATGCATCAGAGACGACCACTGTTGCCACATTGCCAAAAATACTAGAGAACTCAAGAAGTCATAAGATTAAGGTTTTGTTATAATTTTTTTCGGCATTGTGTAAACATCAGTCCAATGTATGCAACAGTCCGAATATTTATGGTGCTTGCGTTGACTAGTACCAGGTAGTTTTGTTCTCAAAAGAACAGTTTTCTTATTAACTTGTGGCTAAAACACTTCATCATCATCATCATCATATCGGTTTATAACGTCCTTCGCCGTCTTCCGATTCCTAATCTCCATTCCTCTCTATTTCTCCACATGTCCTCGTCCAGACCTCACTCCCGAATTTCATTATCAATGCCCTCTCTCCAGCTTTTTCGTGGTCTTCCTCGTCTTCTTCCTTGTGGTTTCCAGTTTAGAATTTTTTTGGGTATTCTGTCATTTGACATTCGTTGAACATGCCCGTACCATACGAGTTGTTTGGTTCTCATATCATCTACAATGTCATGTGTTATTCCCATCATATTTCTTATTCTCTCATTTGTTACCCTTTCTCTCTTTGATTTTCCAACTGACCTTCTCCAGAAGTCCATTTCTGTGGTTCTAAACGCTTTAGACATCCAATAAAGTCTAAACATCCGATAACCAAGAAGACTAGAGAACAGGAGACATAATTCGAATGGTGGGGGTAGCACGAAAAGCGTCCACACTGTGATCACGTGGTGTGCTTCATCATGGCGGTCATTGCGTAGAATCGAGCGAGGTTATTTTTGTTTGCTGTGCTTTGAGCGCTTCCAGTTTTTCTGTTGAATATGTCAAAAGTGTCGAGATACTGTTGCGTTGAGAATTGTTCCTGCAAAAACCCTAATCGTGGCTCAATGGAACCCGACATTTTGATAGTGTGAGAGAGAAACCGCGATAAACGAGGAAAACGGCATGCGCAAATGCCGCGCGCTTCTACGCGAGCCTGCCATATTGCCGACGTTCTTCGTGCCACCCCCACCACTGATTTTTCGAGGAGTTATGTCTCCTTACTCTCTAGTTTTCTTGCCGATAACTTGTCATTGATGGCACGACATATGCCATTGCTGCCAATCTCAAAATGGGCGCCAAATTTATATTTCTGTTGATTAAAAACGAATAACATTCTAAGTGTAGTGATAATGAATTACGCCACATGATAATGTGCTTTTTGTATGAATTGTATCTTTTTTTTATTTATTTAATGGGTCCAAAATGAATCTATTGATATCTCATTTACTTTTGCGTGCCCTTTTAATGCATGTAAAGCATTTATTGAAAACAGGTTCATTTGCAATATTTCTATAGATTCAATAATACAGGCCCACGCCTACCACTGAGGACGCTCTTATCAATTTTATACAGGGTGTCCCATTAAAAAAATAACACCCGCAATAACTGTTGAAATATTTTCTAGATATAGAACAATACCGTTACATGTTAATTTTTATTTTCAGAGGGTTTATTTCTGAAATAAAAGCAGATACCCGCACCGTCACTTGCTTGGTGCCTTCAATATGGGTCTTTTAAACTTAGTTTAACGACCTGGAAGGTAGATGGCATCTGACTTTCATTTGTCTATCTTTCTTTACAGATAAGACAACATAAAGAAAATAACGCAAAACAGAAATTAAAGTGTATCTCTGGCATACCTATATGGTTCTTACCATAAAAAAATAACTGAGTATTAAAAGTTATTTGCAACAATTAACCAATTCATGTTCAGCCTTTTTCAATGTACCATCGAAAAAGAATGTAAGTAATGAGACACTTTCTATACATTCATCTGAAATATGGGCTACAGTGAATGAAGGCTACAATAGAGGCCCATGGCCACTTTGAGACCAATAGCATAGTTAACTCTATTTTAAATAATTATTTCCCATATTTTAGAAAAACATATCGGTTCTTTCTCGATGGTACAATTCTTGCTTTCAACCAAATACAAATGTTCTATGCATTCCAGGTTCCGCTCCTGCCTTCTGATTTTGGCAACGACGTGCATCTGGCTAATGGAAGTACTGGTCAACATAATTGCGATGGCGATCGGGCTCCAGTTTGCGATCGACCTAATAGAAGCTGCCCAAGGCATTTTCGTCTTATTCATCTTTGTACTCAACAAATACACAAAGAAGAAAATCATGCGCGTATTAAGGAAGGGCCACAACAAAGATAAATATAACGGAGTGCTGAATAGTCTTCGAGCGGAAACCGACGATATGCACGCGAGTGACAACGGTAAGAGTGTACGGGAAGCGGCACTCGATGATGCCCTAGAACTCACCGAAATGGATCACGATGAGCGGGTGGAAAAGTTGATGAACGCCAGTGACAGAGGACGTTCTAATGATGTTCAAGTTGGATCGAGTGCTCGGTGAAACTTCGATGAATGAAGACTGTTCTGTGATAGAAGACTTGAAGTGAAGCAACAGTGCTTACAGTGACAGTATTCGTGTTTAAGCGAAACATTTGCTTCAAACAAATAACTAAACACTGGCAGGTTTTTATGCCATTAAGAAATATGTGAAACACTTTTGATACATTTCCTTGAAATCTACATAGAAATACCGAATTTAATTTTTGAGTTAATTCTGCTTTTGATCAATACGAACCTGAAATGTACAAAGGATAATTTAGGCTAATTCAAAAGCTTCACGAAGAAAAAGAACCTGTAATTATTTACTTTAACGTAAAACTCTCAAATCCTCAGAAAATCTTGACTACCTCCGTATTTTCGAGGGTGCTGAACAAGAATCTGACCTCAGGTTTTGGCGGTCGGACACAGTTTCCGAGAAAATGAATTTCCAACTTTTCCGCATGTGACAGCACTTTTCCTTATCAAATAACTTTCACTTTACATTACATAGATGCATAATATTAATGTAAGTAAATGCTACAGCACTTCCTTTATACATATCATATATTTAAACCGTCATAAACTTATTCATTAAGATTTTCTTAATTTACTTACAATTTGCAATATTTACAATTTTCGTGCAGCCGTCCATTTGCTATCCAAGCACGCCCGATTTCAGTAAAGGGCGATTGGATAGCAAATGGATGGCTGCATGAATCTACAGATTTAACAAAATTAGAAAAATCACAAAATATATGTGAATCAGTAAATTCATCAAATTCCCATTTCATCTTGGCTTTATCAGATTCTAAAAGGAAGGGGTTGAGCTTTGGTATAAGGGAATGGTTACATCTGAGAGTGGAACAGATGTTACAACCACTCTAATTTAATACCATTTCAGGCAGAAATCTGAGAACGTTTAAGCATTGACGAATGTAAGTAGCATTTACTTATATTCATATTAGGTATCTACGTAATGTAAAGTAAAAATTATTTGAGAATAAGTGGTGTTATGGAATAGTTGAAAATTGATTTTCTTGAAAATAGGAAGGTAGCCAAATTTTGGTGTGAGGATTTGAGAGTTTTATCATCATCATCATGTTGGCAATACAGCCCTTGATGGGCCTTGACCTGCTCCAGGACCTCTTTCCATTCGTTTATATCCAGTGCTTTTCTTCTCCATCCTCTCACAGCCATGCTTCTTAGGTCCTCTTCCACTTCGTCTAGGTATCGTAGTCTAGGTCTTCCTCTACTTCGTTATCCTGTTGGACTTTGGAACATACATATTCTTGCAGAATTTCCCGGATCCATTCTAAGTACATGTTCAACCCATCTCAAGCGACTAAGTTTAATTGATTTTACAATATGGGGGTCTTTATAGTCTGTACAGTTCAAATTTGTAGCGTTTTCTCCAAACCCCGTTATCATTTACCGCCCCGTATATTTTACGTAGAACTTTTCGCTCAAAACATCCCAGCAGCTCTTCACTATTTTTTGTTAGGGTCCATGCTTGCAATATCCTCTTTTGTACTAGCTGCAGTGTACGCATATATTTGGTCTTATTGGTGTTCACCACCAAACCAATTTCTCTTGCTGCTGCATCTAGTGCCCTATGTGCTTCTTCAACGACCGCTTCTGATCTACCAATGATGTCTATGTCATCGGTGAAGGCGAGGATTTGGATACTTTTGTTAAAAATTGTTCCTGCTGTCTTAATTTGAGGCAGATCTTATCACCTTTTCTAGGGCCAGGTTGAACAATATACATGAAAGAGCATCTCCCTGTCGCAGTCCACTGCTAGTTTCAATTACTGGTGATAGATTACTCTGGATATGTACCCTGAATTCTACTTTCTTCATTGTTAGCTTTGTAAGTGCTATCAGGAAGCCCGGTATGCCTAGTTCTTCCATTGCTTCAAAAAGTTTTCCTCTGTTAATGGGGTCATATGCTGCTTTAAAATTGACAAATATGTGATTGTTTCTATGTTTTATTCTCGGCTCTTCTCCAATATTTGTCTAAGAGTTGAAATTTGGTCGATAGTAGATTTACCTGTTCTGAAGCCTCTTTGGTATCTTCCAGGTAGTCTCTCTGCATAGGGTTTTAGGCGTGAGCAGAGTAATATGGAAAGCACTTTATATGCAGTGTTTAATAACGTAATCCCCCTATAATTTGAGCATTCCAGTATATCACCCTTTTTATAAAGGACGCATAGTATGTCAAAGTTCCATTCATTAGGGAGGGTCCCTTGTATCCAGATTTCTGAGATAAGTGTATGTATGCACTTGATTAGGTTTTCTCCACCATTCTTAAATATTTCCGCCGGAAGATTGTTGGTTCCAGGTGATTTATTATTGGCAAGTGCTTGGATGGTTTGTTTGACATGAGAGTTTTATGCTAAAATAAATAATTACCAAAAAACCGAATTTTTGTATACTTACGTATTTTGAGTCGTGGATTACGAAAATGTTACAAAAAATTCGCGCTCTTTTATAGTTTATATTTTGTTTCAATGGCATTAGTAAGGACTATACTTAATATGTCCCGTTCAAAAGTAAAAACCCACTTATCTTAACAAAAACTCGCATCCATTTCTGATACGAATTAAGTTCAAAAAATACAAACATTGGCTTTATACAATCCTACAGCTAATTCGTTAATTTTCTTCGTTTTAACATAGCATATTTAAAATTTTTCATTTGTTATAGGGCGCGTTAACATCTCACTCACTTCACATAGAATTTAGCTATCTTAAGGTGCGTCCAAACATGCAACAACGAAGCGTAACGTAACGGCGACGCGTAACTTACTATCGTCACCGAATAGAAATTACTGCTAGAAGATTCACTCTAAGCTCCGCCCGCTAAGTTTCCCTCCTTACCCCGTTTAGTTGTCCAGCGAGAATTAGCTAACTAGCATATTGCGCATGTATAGTATCGTACGAAGTATCCCCCATATACTCAAGAAGGCCGCCATCCAACAACTGCATGCCTTTTGTCAGCGCAAGATAAAAGTACCGCCGAAGAGTGAAACTTCTATTTGTAATTTCTGTTCGGTGCTATCGCGATACAATATGGCAACAGGATATCGACGACGAACAACATACTTTTCATCCGCAGGACATCGATGCGTAAGGAACGCTCTGATGTTGCGCGACGTTACGCTGTGTGCCCTTTAAATGTTACGCGGCGGCGTTATTTTACGCTTCGTTGTTGCATGTTTGGACACACCTTTAGTGCTTCATAATTTTGCCACCACTGTTATAGACCTTACGATCTAAATCATGGAAAATGTGACGAAACAGTAACAAATCAAAAAGCACTAAAGGGATAGTCTGCAGATGCGACTATGCTTCTTTTGGGTTTATACTATAAAATGTGTAATACACTTTGCTGCACAGTTGCGTTCTCTTACCAAATATCTCCTCAATTGTTTATTAATCTGCAGTTAGCAATAATTGAAGTAATACACACATCAGTCACAATATTATTTCGATTTGCGATATGCATGATTGTAGGAAAACAAAATGCCAAAATAAAAATTCAAGAAACAAGAATCTATAACACCCCAGAACATTTTAACATATATTTTTAATAAATAATGAAGTGACGTGCTACGTATAGATAACCTCCTACAAGTTTCTTATTTTCACAATTTAATGATACACATTGCAATAAAACACGCCTTTATTGTCAAATTTAACATAGGTCATTTTTGTATTTATATATTGGTATGTTCATTTGAAGTTTACTGGTCTATGTTCAATGAGATTGTTATAAAGAAAGGAAGAAATATTTTTCTGAATGTCCACAACCATTAAAATGCTTAAAGTTATAACCACACAAAGAATAATTCAATATATCATAAGTATTAAATTGTGTTAGTATTATGCATCAAATTTGTGATATACTAATATGTATATATTTCAATACTTGAATAGTTGGCACCCAATAGGCCGTACCAACTTAAAATATTAACCCTATAATCCCTGTTCTCTTTAGTTGAATTGCCGCCGTTAACATTTCATGACATTCTGGCAGTTCAAATGACGAAATTATTGATATCGCTAACAATTTCGGTAACACTATATCAATGTATGGCCTCTTGAAACAGTTTTAACAGATTAGTTATACAGAATGAGACTATTTAATATAGGTCGATGAAAATGTCTTAGTGAGAGAACCGTGTCTGAATAATTCAAAAAGTATGAAGCAACGCCAACCATTTTCTTAATTTACAACTCAAAATACAAAAGTTCGTTAATTTTCGTGAAGAACCTATTAACTAGATAATTTAATTACGATATAAAGGTAATGAACTGTACTAATAAGCTGTAGGTATTTATAAAAAAAATTGTAATAAATTGTATGCTTACGATACCTGCCCGTTATAGCTTATTGGATATCCTCGAACGTTTATATTTAAATTTCAAGTAGTATTAAATTCTAATTAGCTTTAAGATGTTAAATTTCAAAAATTAAAAAAGTTTTTTAAACGGTTGTACAATGTGTTGAAGAACAATTTAGAAACCTACAAATTCGCGATACCATTTGGCAGAATTGCAAGACCACAGCCTATTAATGCGGACTATTGTCCACATTGGTGTTCAATGGAACACCCTAACCTAAAATAAAGCAGATATCGAAAAAATGGACAATAGCTACCGGTGCGGCCATGTAAAGCGCCTGGCAACTTGGGTTAACCCTTAATCAGGCCCTGGAAACCATATTCCCATTTAAAATGTATACTGTTCTAAACGGATGTCGTTTTGTTCCCACAGGATGTTATAATTAAATCGCAGATGTTTGCTGTCGAATGTCAACTTACCAAAGTACATTTTGTGTACTTTGGAAGTATTCGTGTAACAGTTGTTGGCTATTGAATAGTACACAGAATAGTGTTTATTACTATGGTATAAAATTTGTTGAAAAATGTCTTAAAAATTCGGTAAATACATTGTTTTATATTTATACATATATTTATCTACTATAAGTATTAAGAAAAAAATACCCATGTTGATGTAACTTGGTTCGTTTGATATAAACACTGCTGAAAAATGATGTGGGAATTATTTGCCCTATGTCCTTTTATGTTTTCCTATTATACCTTGTCTCTTGTTTTAATGTGGCATTTTATGCTGGTGCGGGTATAATTTGATATTTTTTTATAATTATTCTTGTAGATAGCACCTAGCGGCAGGTTTTAAAATAAACAAAAATGAGCTGTTTCTGGGGTTCCAAACAAATTTCGCTTAGCAAATGTGATGTGCTCACATGCCCTCTGTTATCCCCCCAAAGCTGCAAATTTTATAGCACTAAAGCCAATGAAAAAACCACACAAAATTTGCTTTGTCAGTCTTAGGAAACTTTTTTTTTAATGAAAAAATTTAAATGTTTTATTTCGAAGTATTTTTTACTGAAATAAATGTTTATACCACATTATTTTTTTGTACATACTTCAGAGTTGCCTGGCCTGGCTAAGGATTAATAATGCATGCGCAACCGCTGTCAAATTGAAATTCATATGTTTTTCCTGATTTTGATGTATATAAATATTTATATATAATCATTAACTTATGGTTATGGTATCTTGATCAAATAAAGAAAAAATACATTCTACTTAATGAACACTTTTATTAACACATACACAAAATTGTATAATCAACAGTAATTAAATACTAAACAAACTATAAAAAATAATAGACATATAGACTATAATACAATTTAGAAATGTTTAATATGAACATGGATAAAAAAAACTATGCTAATATTCATATTTCGTTCTGATAAACTCACAACAAATCGCAAATTACACAAGATTCATAAAAACGTAATTATCGAAAAAAACATTTTAAAATATTTATTCAGTATATAACAATTGTTTCCAATTTGCTACACACACACACAGAATACATGAAGAATTATAACTTAAGGAGAAACTTGTGTTAAAAAGAATTTGTACTAAAATAAAAATATATGTAAAACGGACAAAAAATTTAACTTGATACGTAATAAATACCAAACATCATAAATAGGCAGTTGATTTGCATAACTAAATTTGGGAAAACAGCACTGGTTGAATTAGAAAACAACGTGGTCTTTCTACCACATAGAGCTCTGTTCTACTCATCGAAGCTAACCTAGAAAACTTCGTACCAGGAAAATATTCACTGGTATTTGAAGGATTGATTAACCGAATCCAGCTACAAATTTTGAAATCCAAGAAACCGCACATTAGTGAATGTTTCATATCGACCTAAGGTAAGGTGTATATTACTTTTAAAAGATATGACTACTACATGTGATAATATTGTTAATATTTTTCGTAAAGCTTTGACTGAACTCAAAATAAAATCAAATATGTATAATCGAAAAAGAACGATGGATTAAATTCGCGAAGAATCACATTAGGTCACTCAATAGAGCTATCAAAAATTAGGGTATTGTTCCTGGTACTAGTAAAAAATTTTAGTCGACTTTAAAACGTCTACGGTATTTTCAAATTAAAGTAAAAAATCTCTTATTACCGAAACATATCGGTGAGGGCTTAAAACAGAAAAAAAAACAATAGGAACCAGAATACAACCACTTACAAGATTGTGCTTTCCACCGATCCTGAAAACTACGATTTCACTATGCTTAAATATTTCTATTCCTACTTACAATATCGATCCTGAACAGAAAATGTAACAGCGGATAAATTTGACGACTTAGTGTTTGAATCCTCGCCAAGGAAATATCTTGGTATAGGCCAAGTATAACAAGAATACAACCACTTACAAGAATATGCTTCTCACCAATCCTAAACAAGACAATATCAGTTTACCTAAATATTTCTTTTTCCTACCTGTAGAGATCAAATATAACTATATGTTCAATATAAATAAATGGGAGATAAATTAATAATTTCCCCAATACGTGGCTGATATCCGATGCTGGGAAACTGTGCAGTGTGTGAAGTGATCAAAAAGGACCACAGTGCATAGCTACCCATAACACACACGATACCCAACCTATAGATAGTAAACGTAAATATGAACGGTTACACAGAAATCCTCGGGGCATGGGATGAGGAAACTGCTGCCCTAACTTACCTCACATAAATAGCCAACCTATGGAGGATAGTGTTTCACTCTACCCAACATATAAGTGGTAAAGGAAAATATAAATAATTACACAGAAATCCCGATCCGATAGGACTTGCACCTTGACGAAGTTCTAGTGCAAACTGGAACGGGTGGGTCGGCTTGCGCGTTTTAATGATTTAAGGAGCCGTACCATAGGTTTAACCATAGTGGGAGGGTCCTTATTGAAAAACCAGACTAAGACAAGTCCCTGAAGGAGGGCAGCAGCTCTTTCAGTAGTCATAGTGGCAGAAACCGTGGGGGTTGGTATGGTGCTATGACACACACGACTGCGATGTGGAAGGCAAGAGGAAACCACCACATTATAATCCTCAGAACAGCTAGCAGAAAGATTATCCCAAATTAATGATGGCGTCTCCTGGGGCAAAAAACTCCGGAGGTAAAATAGTCTTCCGTTCGGATCTCCGGGTGAGGACTGTTCCGGGAGACGTGATCGAGTGCAATAATAGTAAGAAGTGTAGCATTTCACGAGTCGGAGCGTGGAATATCAGAAGCATGAGACAGGTAGGGAAGCTAGAAAATCTGAAGATAGAAATGGATAGGTTAGGATTAGATATAGTAGGTATAAGTGAGATGCGCTGGCCGGAAGTAGAAGATTTTTGGAGCGGTGACTATAGGGTAATACACACAGGATCGGTAAATGGAAACGCGGGAGTAGGGATCGTTATGCGGAAGAACGCAGGACAGTGTGTAGATAGCTACCTACAATACAGCGAGAGAGTAATGATGGTTAGGTTAGATTCGAAGCCAGTGGAAACAGTAATAGTGCAAGTATACATGCCTACTTCTAGCCACAGTGAGGAAGAGTTAGAAGCCGTTTATTCGGACATAGAGCAGGTAATAGGATTTGTGAAGGGTCATGAAAATTTAATATTAGTAGGAGATTTTAACGCAGTCGTAGGTAAGGGGAAAGAAGGAGAATTTGTAGGTCCTTATGGATTAGGAAACAGAAACGAGAGCGGTAGCAGACTGATAGAATTCTGCGAGAAGCACAAGATGGTAGTCGCGAACACATTGTTCAAGAATCACGTTAGGAGGCGGTACACATGGAAAATGCCAGGAGGGATAGACAGATATCAGATAGACTACATTCTGGTTAGGAAGAGATTTAGAAATCAAGTAAAAGACTGTAAGAGTTATCCAGGAGCAGATGTAGACAGCGACCACAACTTGGTAGTCATGAAAGCTAGATTAAAGTTCAAAAATCTGAAAACCCGGAAGGATAAGAAACGTATAAATGTAGACATATTGAGGGATCAGAATATGAAAGATAAGTTTCAGGAGAAAACAGATCAATTAATAAATAAAACGAGTAAGGACGAAATCAAGAACGCAGAAACTGAGTGGGAGGGTATCAAGAATAGTCTAGCTTCCGCGGCTACGGACGTTTTAGGACACGATAAAAGGGAAGCTAGGAAGCCCTGGATAACGGACGAAATCTTAAACTTAATGCAAAAGAGACGAGGCTACAAAAACAGACGAGACGAAGGACTGAAAACTTATAAGTCAATAAAGTGGGAAATCATTAGAAAATGTAGAAAAGCGAAAGAACAATGGATAGAGGATAAATGCAAAGAAGTAGAAGATAAGTTGCAAGCAGGTAAGACCGATGAGGCTTACAAAATAATTAAGAGGAACTTCAGGGATATAGGAAACGTTAGGAGTCAATCGGGGGACATACTGATAGGAAGAGAGGAGAAAGCGGATAGATGGAAGCAGTACTTAGGAAATTTATACGAGGGTCAGGAATTAGGAGAGATATTAGAGGAAGAATCTAGCATCGATAGGGAAGATGTAGGAAAACCTATATTGAGAGAGGAATTTGAAATAGCACCAAGGGGGCTAAAGAATAATAGAGCGCCGGGTGTAGATAAAATACAGGCGGAAATTTTGAAATGTGCGGGACAGAAAGTAGTAAATAGGATGTTTGAACTGGTAAAATACATATACGAAACGGGGGAGATGCCGGAGAATTATAAGAGGAACATTATCGTTACTATACCGAAAAAGAGAGGAGCCGACAAATGCGAGAACTTTAGAACGATTAGCCTAACTTCCCATGCGTCAAAAATCTGCAGAACTAGAATAGTGCAGAAGAGGATGGAAAATAGAGCGGAGGAAATACTAGGAGAAGACCAATTCGGGTTTAGGCGAAATAGGGCAACTCGCGAAACTATTCTGGCGCTAAGAGTAATGTTAGAGAAAACAATAGAAAAAGGAAAGAACGCTTATATAGGATTTGTAGATTTAGAAAAAGCTTTTGATAACGTAAGATGGGAAAAACTGTTCGAGATACTAAAGAGCGCGGGAATGAAGTATAGAGATAGGAGAGTAGTACACAATCTATACACAGAGCAAACTGCTGTTATAGAAGTAGAAGGGGAAAAAAGGGAAGTAGGTATTAGGAAAGGAGTAAGACAAGGATGTATGCTATCCCCACTAATTTTTAATCTGTACATCGAGGAGGCGATTAATGTGGTAAAAGATAGAGTGGATTTCGGGATTAAAGTACAGGGACAGAAACTAAAAATGCTGAGATTCGCGGATGATATAGCAGTATTAGCATCTAGTAAGGAGGAATTAGAATCAGCATTGAACGAAATGGGGGCAGTGTTGACAGAGGAATACGGAATGAGGGTGAATAAAAACAAAACTAAAGTGTTAGTGTGCAGAAGGCGCGAGAGCAGAGCAAAAACGAAAGTACAAATTAATAATGAAAGATTGGAGGATGTTAAAGACTTCACTTATTTAGGAAGTAAAATAAATTGGGATGGAAGAAGCGATAAAGATATAAAACAAAGAATAGCGCAGGGTCGAGTAGCTTTTAACAAAAAGAAAGTACTTTTATGCTCGGGGGTAATAAACTTAGAAACAAGGAACAGATTTTTGAAAACATATGTATGGAGCACGGCACTATACGGCTGCGAAACCTGGACGGTAGGGGAAGCAAGTAGGAAGAAATTAGAAGCATTTGAGATGTGGTGTTACCGAAGAATGATGAAAATACCATGGACTGATAGGGTTAGAAACGAAGAAGTATTGGAGAAAGTCGGCGAGAAAAGAAGTATGTGGAAAAACTTAAAGAAGAGAAGAGATAGAATGGTAGGCCACCTGGTGAGACATGGGGGAATAGTCCGCGATATTTTGGAGGCAGAAATAGGAGTAAAGAAAGGCAGAGGTAGGCCTAGATTAGACTACTGCTCGCAAATAATAAGGGATGTAGGTTGTAGCACAATTAGCGAAATGCGTAGGTTAGCACAAGATAGGAGAAGCTGGAGGTTAGCGTCCAACCAGTCTTAGGACTGATGACCTAATGATGATGACACAGAAAACCTCGAAATATGAGAGGAGGAAAACTGATGCTCTACCTATGGATACCCAACCATGGATGGTAGAGTTACACTCTACCCAACCCATGAGTGGTAAAGGGAAATATAAACAATTACACAGAAATCCTTGAAGTATGGGAGGAGGAAAACTGATACCCTACCTATGGATACCCAACTATGGATGGTAGAGTTACACTCTACCCAACCCATGAGTAGTAAAGGTAAATATGAACGATCACATACACAGAAATCCTTGAAGTACAGAAGGAGATAAACTGCTACCCTACCTATGGATACCCAACCATGATTGGTAGAGTTACACTCTACACAACCTATGGGTAGTAAAACTAAATATAAACAATTACACAAATTCTCGAAGTATGGAAGGAGGAAAACTGCTGCCCTACCTATGGATACCCAACCACGGATGGTAGAGTTACACTCTACCCAACCCATGAGTGGTAAAGGGAAATATAAACAATTACACATAAATCCTCGAAGTATGGGACGAGGAAAACTGATGCCCTATCTATGGATACCCAACCATGGATGGTAGAGTTACACTCTACCCAACCTATGGGTGGTAAAGCTAAATATAAACAACTGGACAGAAATCCTCCAAATATGGGAGGAGGAAAACTGCTGTCCTACCTATGGATACCCAACCATGGATGGTAGAGTTACACTCTACCCAACTCAAGAGTAGTAAAGGTAAATATGAACGATTACATACACAGAAATCTTCGAAGTACAGAAGGAGGTAAACTGCTACCCTACCTATGGATACCCAACCATGATTGGTAGAGTTACACTCTACACAACCTATGGGCAATAAAACTAAATATAAACAATTACACAAATTCTCCAAGTATGGAAGGAGGAAAACTGCTGCCCTACCTATGGATACCCAACCACGGATGGTAGAGTTACACTCTACCCAACCCATGAGTGGTAAAGGGAAATATAAACAATTACACATAAATCCTCGAAGTATGGGACGAGGAAAACTGATGCCCTATCTATGGATACCCAACCATGGATGGTAGAGTTACACTCTACCCAACCTATGGGTGGTAAAGCTAAATATAAACAACTGGACAGAAATCCTCGAAATATGGGAGGAGGAAAACTGCTGTCCTACCTATGGATACCCAACCATGGATGGTAGAGTTACACTCTACCCAACTCAAGAGTAGTAAAGGTAAATATGAACGATTACATACACAGAAATCATCGAAGTACAGGAGGAGAAAAACTGCTTCCCTACCTATGGATACCCAACCATGATTGGTAGAGTTACACTCTACACAACCTATGGGTAGTAAAACTAAATATAAACAATTACACAAATTCTCCAAGTATGGAAGGAGGAAAACTGCTGCCCTACCTATGGATACCCAACGACGGGTGGTAGAGTTACACTCTACCCAACCCATGAGTAGGAAAGGTAAATATGAAGAATTACACAGAAATCCTCGAAGTACAGGAGGAGAAAAACTGCTTCCCTACCTATGGATACCCAACCATGATTGGTAGAGTTACACTCTACACAACCTATGGGTAGTAAAACTAAATATAAACAATTACACAAATTCTCGAAGTATGGAAGGAGCAAAACTGCTGCCTTACCATGGATACCCAACCACGGATGGTAGAGTTACACTCTACCCAACTCATGAGTAGTAAAGGTAAATATAAACAATTACACAGAAATCCTCGAAGTACAGGAGGAAGAAAACTGCTACTCTACCTATGGATACCCAACCATGGTTGGTAGAGTTACACTCTACACAACCTATGGGTAGTAAAACTAAATATAAACAATTACACAAATTCTCAAAGCATGGAAGGAGGAAAACTGATTCCCTACCTATGGATGCCCAACCATGGATGGTAGAGTTACACTCTACCCAACTCATGAGTGGCAAAGGAAAATATAAACAAATTATGTCATTTCCTTTTATTTTTGATAAACAAATTACTAACTCCCGTAATTAGGGTCATTATGAATAATTCATTTAAAACCTCAGTACCAGAACAGCGATCATAAACTGATTACAAATGGTATACCATAGCCCAGCTTGTGTTCGGCAAGAGTCACTCCGAGAGTCTACATACGTAGAGTGTTACACATTGGACACGTAGAATAGAATAAAGTGCTTAAAGTCAAAAGTGTTTCTTTCATCGTCGAACCATACAACAAAGTATTGGCGTAGTCGGTATACCAAGTATAAATAATTGGTGCAGTCATCAATCGGTTATCCAACACGCATATAATAATTAATCTCTATCCTCAACAGAAAACGTAAGAGCGGATAAATTTGACGATTTAGTGTTCAAATCCTCCCCAAGGAAATATCTTCCTACAGACAAAACACAAGAAGATCAAGAATACAATCGCTTATAAGAACTTGCTTACCATCAATCCTAAAAAAAAAAGATGATTTTAGTTTACCAAAATATTTCTTTTCTTACTTACAATCTCTATCCTGACCGGAAAACGTAACAGCAGATAAATTTGACGATTTACTGTTCGAATCCTCCCCAAGGATATCTTCCTACAAGCAAAGCACAAGAGGAATGAGAATACAAGCACTAATAAGATTTTGCTTTCCACCGATTCTAAAAACTACGATTTCAGTATGCCTACATATTTCTTTTCCTACTTACAATCTTCTATCCTGAACAGAAAACGTAACAGCGGATAAATTTGACGATTTAGTGTTTGAATCCTCGCAAAGGAAACATCTTGGTATAGGCCAAGTACAAAAAAAATAAGAATACAACAACTTACAAGAATATGCTTCCCACCAATCCTAAAAATGGCGATTTTAGCTTACCTAAATATTTCTTTTCCTACGTAGAGATCAAACAACTATGTTTAAAAATAGATAAATTAATAATTTCCACAATACGCGGCTGATATCAGATGCTGGGAGACGGTACTATGCGTGAAGTCCTCAAAAAGGGTCACAGTTCATAGCTCCCCATAGCACACACGCTACCCAATCTATAAGTAGTGAAGGTAACTTTGAACAGTTACACAGAAATCCTCGGAGCATGGGATGAGGTAATTGCTGCCCTGGAAACTTTCCTCCGGTAAATAGCCAACCTATGGAGGGTAGTGTTACACTCTACCCTACGACTGGTAAAACTAAATATAAAAATTACACAAAAATCCTCGAAGTATGAGAGGAGGGAAACTGATGCCCTACCTATAGATACCCAACTGTGGATGGTAGACTTACAGTCTACCCAATCCAGAACTGGTAAAGGAAAATATGAGCAATTACACAGAAATTCTCGAAGTATGGGAGGAGGAAAGCCGTTGCCCTACCTATGGATACCCAACCATGGATGGTAGAGTTACACTCTACCCAACCCATGAGTGGTAAAGGAAAATATAAACAATTACACAGAAATTTTCTAAGTATGGGAGGAGGAAAACTGATGCCCTTGACTGCTAGTAAATCCTTTGTCAACATGATGAAAACATGACAACCAATCAATTACCCACTTTTGAAAATGTACGTAGATGCAATAAGACCATTCGATGGGGACTTTTGCGCCCTAAATGATTTCATATTCTCATGTGATAATCTTGAAAGAACATATGCCAGACCTAACGATAGTCCTGAAAATATAGCACTAAACGCATTATTACTTCAGAACATTAGGAATAAATTAACAGGAAAAGCATTAATGATAATTGGCTCTAGGTTTGATCTTACATCACGGTCCGATATAAAAAGTTTATTAATTACTCAATTCTCAGACCCCAGATCACTGACAAATTTAGAACATGACTTAAGACAAATCACAAGGAAATATAATGAATCATTAGCAGACTTAGGCTCATGCATACATAATCTACAAAGTCTTTTACTAGCAAAATTAGGACAATATAATGAAACACCAGAAACAAAAACAGTATATGCAAAAATATATCAGCATTTAGCTTTAGACACTTATACTCGGGACTCCTATGGACGCCCTCTGACAGTACGGGTGTCTGCTTCCTGTTTGACAAGAAATATAAGATCACCCTCACCAGTAAGACCGATTGGATGGAGGGTCGAGCTGGACTCGTACATACAATTTACCCAAAAATTTACAAACCATGATTCGTTTATCCGCATTTTCAAAATTAGAAGACGCTGTGAACTTAGTCGCTAGAGAAGAACAATTCACAAAAAACTCTAACACGATTCTAAAAGTCCAAACACCACCCAAACTAGTCAAAAACTATTCAACACCTAATATATTTCAAAATAACTCCAGGTTCCCCTCGCAACCAATACACTTACAACCACGTACCAATCCTAATCAAAATTTATTCACTAATAAACAAGTCTTTGGAAAACCACAAAATGTCTTCCGCCCACAATATCAAAACCAAAACCCTCAAACATCGACACCCATGTCAGGTGTCTCTTTCCAACAAAAACCTAATTTCCAAGTCAAATACACTCTTTCAACCAAAATCAGTCAGATAAAACGCGAATTTCCATGGTTCAAACCAACCAATAACCCGAAATTTGTAACTCAAGAACTACATAATTCAGATTTAGATTCCAGTTTTAATCCCCAAGTAATCCCGATACCAGAAAAAGATCCTAACAACGAAACATACACTGAAAATTATTATGACAGAAAACCCCTATCTAGAAACACCCCCAGACTCTTTTAATACAGCAAACGAACAAGAATCACAAATTTCCGAATGCGAAAATTTTCACAACTAGCCTCGGAAATAATTGAAATCAATTCAGTCATCACCCCAAGTAGTCTACCTTATATTCAAATCAACAATCCCCCTATGAAACTCTTAATTGATACTGGATGTTCAAAAACCATTATACGTCCATACATCCTTCAGAATTACTATCCCAATTGTGTTTATACAGACTCTATTCTAATAAAAACCTGTCACGGTCAAACCACTATCCAATTCAAGGCAGACATCCCTTCTTTTGAGGAATTCAATATTGACACTTGTCTAAACGTTTTAGTCTATGATTTTCACGAATATTATGACGGACTCATAGGATTCGAGGATCTCACAAACTTACAACTTAACCTTGATTTTAAAAATCAAATCCTATATAATGACTATACGACTATTCCCTAATATCTCAAAACTCCCAATGACAAAAATAGAACTTATGATCTCAACTCTCACGAAATTATAATCAAAGACATACCCGTACACATGCTCCACGGCGAAAACTTAATCCCTTCATATTCCAACGGCATTATTAATATTCCCGAAGCTATTTCAATCGCAGAAAATGGATTAGCAACAATTGAATTACACAACATATCCGAACACCCCCGCAAGCTCATTTCGACCAACCTTTAAACGTCTTACCTTTCAAAGATTTTGAATCATTTACCCCGTACATTCGACCCCTTCACAAAACTAACGATAAAATCGGTTTAAATGCAATAATTCGTTCTGATCATCTCAATTCCGAAGAATTATTCTTTTATTTCAACTTTTGAAAAAACATCCCGACGTCCTATATTTTCCCAAAGACAAACTCAGCTTTACTAATCAAGTCAAACACGAAATTAAAACTCACGATGAAACCCCCCCATCTTTACTAAATCATATCGTTACCCTTACATTCATAACGAACAAGTTAAAAAGCAAATTTCTGAAATGTTAGAAGATGGTATTATTCGACCCTCAACTTCTCCGTGGTCATCTCCTATATGGGTTGTACCCAAAAAACTAGACGCAAGCGGTCAACGTAAATGGCGCATTGTAGTCGATTATAGGAAAATCAATGAAAAGACCATTACTGATCGGTATCCTCTTCCAAATATCACTGACATCTTAGATAAATTAGGTCGTTGTAATTATTTCACAGCACTAGATTTAGCATCAGGCTTCCATCAAATCGAAATGCATCCCAATTCCATCCAAAAAACTGCATTTAACGTAGAAAACGGACATTATGAATACCTTCGAATGCCCTTTGGTCTCAAAAACGCACCATCCACCTTTCAACGCGTAATGGATAACGTTCTCAAAGACTTACAACACAAGATATGTTTAGTCTATATGGATGATATCATTATTTTTTCCACTTCACTCCAGGAACACATTCAAAATCTACACCTTGTTTTTAAAGCCCTCGAAACTTCTAACGTCAAAATCTAACTAGATAAATCCGAATTCCTTTGTAAATCAGTTGAATTCTTAGGACATATCATAACCCTTGAAAGAGTAAAGCCCAATCAAAAAAAGTCAATACCATCAAAAACTTCCAAAAACTGCGAAAAAAATCAAATATTTCTTAGGACCCCTTGGATACTATCGAAAATTCATTCCTAACTTCGCAAAAATAACAAAACCCATGACTACCTGCTTAAAGAAAGATCAGAAAATTATATTGTCAGACGAATATACAAACTGTTTTAAACTCTGTCAAACATTATTATCAAACGAACCAGTACTTGCCTACCCCGACTTTTCACAACCTTTCACTCTAGAATGCGATGCAAGCAAATACGCCATCGGTTCAGTATTATCACAAGATGGACACTCTATATCATATTACTCCAGAACCCTAAACCCTGCAGAGATTAATTATTCCGTAATAGAAAAAGAACTATTAAGCTGTATAGACAGTTGTAAATTCTATCGCCCTTACCTTTTCGGAAACCATTTCATTATCATGACAGACCACCAACAACTCCAATGGTTATTTAACCTAAAAAACACCCAACTCTCGTGTTTAATACCATGGAGACTTAGATTGGATGAATACGATTATGAAATTAAATACAAAAAAGGAAAACATAATCTCAATGTAGATTGTCTCTCACGACCACCGATTGATGAACTAAACGCCATAGATGACGATGAAACAAACTCTATGATAGCAAATCCCTCAGACCTACAATCAATTTTAACACCTTACCAGAATCAGATCAAGAACTAGTCCGATGAATTTCTAAATGACAGATGAAAATAACATGATAACAATACTAATGCTAACACTAACAACGACGTTAACGATAATGACACAATACATACATCCCACTCTGATCCTATTTTTTCAATGCCTTATACTAAATCATGCCTAAATATGTATAAACACCAATATGTTATTACAGAAAGCGATACAGCCGTAGTAAATAATATAGTTTATATTCACACATATTAGAAAAACCTTTTCAGAAAAATAACAGACAAGTTCAGATGCAGAAGTATTCAACTTCGTAAAACAATTCTTAGCTCTTGGAAAAAATCAACTCCGTTTCAAATTTAGTGATAAAAGTATAGAACAAAAAATTATCAGAATCTTTCAAAAATATTTAAAACAATACAGACAACTTTCATGTATAATTTCTAACTCATCATTAGAATCTAAGACGATCCATCGCGGATGGAAAACCTTAGAAAACCTAATATTACGAAAATATTATTGGCCTAACCTCATAAAAACTCTTGAAGACTACATACAAAACTGTAACATTTGTAAAACTTGTAAATATGATAGGCATCCTCAAAAAATCAAATACCAACACGTCTCAGTACCTCAAAAACCCTTTGGATCTAATCCACATTGATTTGTTTTTCTATCAAACTAAGATCTTTTTAACCATATTTGATCCATTCTCAAAACTTGGACAAGCATACCCCTTAGCATCCAAGACTGGACTCGAAGTTCAGAAAGGACTCTTGACCTATATTCAACATTACGGCAAACCCTATAAGATCATTTGCGATAAAGGAACAGAATTCAACAACATAATGATTAAAGACTATTGTAATCTACACAAAATATCATTACACTTTACCAGTACCGATAGTCATACATCTAAAAGCCCTGTAGAACGTTTTCACTCTTCACTAATAGACAGTTTACGATGTTTAATACAAGAAAATCCTAATCATCCTCCATTAGTTTATCTGATGAAATTAGCAATTATTGGTTATAATGAATCTGTACATTTATTAACGAAATATACCCCCTTTGAACTTGTCCTCGCACATTTGAACAAACTTTCACAAAAATCTAACACAACAATTATATGAACAAATACGAATAAACCAAGTTCTAGACAAAGAAAAACTTATAAACAAAGCCAATAAAAATCGTACACTACCTCAAATATATAAACACAATGAAATTGTTTATATAAAAAATTCTCAAGCTAAATGTTCCAAAGCTGTACATAAATTCTTTAAAGCAACTGTCTTAACAGACAATGGACCTTCAGTCCTAACAAATAAAGGCTAATATACAAAAAATCAAACCAGAAAAACAAAAAATGAATTAAATAAAGACCTACCACAAGAATCGTCCAATGATTCAGATACAGATTCAGACAACGAACCTCTTGCTAACATACAACAAAAATTACGACAAAAGAAACTAAAAACACAACAAGCTGTCCCTACCACTGGCGACTATGATCTTATTATTCCTCAACATAATATCACGATAATAAAAGTAACAAAACCTTTTGTTACCGACACATAATTTCTTATTAACATGTCTCAACACGAAACAGTTCAGTCTTCTAAGTGCCTTTGTGAAAAAAGAAGCAACACTTTCCGACTGGAAATTTATTGTTAACCTATTACGAAACATGTCGCGAGAAGCTTATGATGATTTCTTTTCATCCCTGCAACCATCAACTCAAAAAATTATATCAAAAATTCTCCTTCTGTATCCCTGCACAAGAATATACCAGAACAATAGTAGCAACAAGAAATAGTTATGTTATCATATGCCAATACAAGAAACATACACTTTTAGCTATCACTACACTTTACGTACCAAAGCATAATATTCCTAAAACTAACAAGATCCTTTTGTTCCAGAACATGACACATATCATCACCTACCTACCCTTACTTTTCCTCGTCTTACATTTAATACGTTCAGACATAACCTTTGACACAATTGAACACCCAACATTATTCATTAACTTAGGAAAACAAGTAAAGAAAATCAGTCATTATCACACGTTCGTGAATGAATTACAATTAGAACCATTTGTCTTAGCCTACTTCGAATTATTAAATTTATCCGACCGAACTAATAATCAAACTAAGAGCAATCTTATTGTCGACCTCTCACTCATAAATCAAGAAAAACATCTTAAACTTCTACTTTGTCATGAATTCAGAAAACTCAATAGCAAGAAATAAAAGAGGACTATTTAATTATTTTATAAAGTCCATAAAGAATTATTCAGAACAGCCACCGAAGACGACTTACGACACTATTAAAAGCAAATTAAAAACCTTATTAAACAATGAAAAAACTATAGCCGACGAAGTAAACTCACGAACATCCTTAGTCACTACATTTGCTAACAAAACTACAGAAATCCTAGAACAAATCCAGAACGATAATAAACAGTTAGAAGAGAACCTTAAAAATCTCAAACGAGAATATTTTGCTAGTCTACAACGACAAGTTTTAATTAATCAATATGAATCATTATTATATTACTTTCAACAAATTCGAGAAACATTAACATTCTTAAAACTAAAAACAGTAAACTTCTTTCTCCTGACTCATACTGATTTAGACACAATGCTAGACTCATTACAATCTACAATCCCTCTATAGACAAAACCATCTTCCTCGTTTTTTAAACCCCCATTCGTAATACGAATATCGAGAACCAAGCTCATACCAAGAAAATTGGACTATCTATATCGCTCTTAAATTTCCAATTTTGGAAGAAGGACCTCCTCTCTCACTCTTTCAAATCATACTCTTACCAATCTTTGACTTAACCATTTTTCTTAAAAAACCGTATCTTGCTATTGATTCAAAAGATAACTACCAATGACTAGACAATCCCCCTCTACTCACTGAAAATCAATTCTTTCTTAAAGACCAACTCCAGGCTGGCAAGGTATGCTTTGCAGAAATTTTCCGACGACGCAATGTGACTAACCTCTGTACCGTATCTTCCTTGACCTACCAAAAACCACGAATAGAATAAATATCATCAACAGACTACGTTGTGATCCCTAATGGAGAACGAACTATAGAATATACCTGTCACCCAAATACCTTTCAATACAAAGTTATCTTTATATTAACAAAAATCATTTTGACCGAACATTGTTAATTCTCCTTATTAAACAGAACATACTTACACGAAAAACCACTCATTCAAATTTCCACTTTTCTATTACCAAAAATTTCTATCATCGAACTATTTCCTTCATCGAAGCATCCATTACATGGAAATCCTCGAAGATGTTTCATTACAAGAAATACATAACCTGAGACATCAAATATACCACCTATCAAATATTAAACTTAAAGACTTTGACTCTGACCCATCACAATTCAATTACCTTTGGCTTATTATACCAATCGTATTTATTAATTTTCCTTATCTTTATCATATGGAACAGACGCAAATCTATAGACTCAAGTAATGGTCCATTATTCAAGTAAAAATATATGAAACACAGGATTTAACTAATAACTAAGATCCAGAAAGACCAAGACCATTTTTAATAACTTTTAATATTAACCTTTAACGCTTGCTTTTGTCTTCATTTGATAACTAAAGAATGTCTCACATTAAATTCATTAGACATGCCTGAAACTTTCAATGTTGCACTTACCCCACCTATCCTTTCCTTCACTGAGTAATGAAAAAACCAATATACGATGACATGCTGTTGACAACCAGAATCAAGAAGATTCCAGGATCACTTACTTATGGACTTGTAACCATTATAATTGTACTTTTGTACTTTTTCTTATTACATGTATTATGTACACCTTACAAATATATTGTAATGTAACTTCTTAATACCTTACATTCTCTAATGTAATTTATTTTCATTTTTATAAAACATTAACAATGTAAACCAAGGATACATCCTTCTTTACATTTTGTTGTAACCTTGTATCTTCTTCAAAGATATATTTTACTTAGGATAATGTCTTATTATAAACCTTGTAACGTATATACTAACCACTTTGAATTATATAAAGTTTTATACTAACCTTCATTGTATAACTTTTACACACATTTACGCTTTGTAACCTTCTTACCTAAGGATACAAAACATCTTAAGGAGGGAGGAATTAAGTTAATGTCATCATTAGTCATTTCTTTTTATTTTGCATAAGAGATTACTAAATCCCATAATGTAAATCATTATGAACATTTATACTAAACACCCGATCTGATAGGACTTGCACCTTGACGAAGTTCTAGTACAAACTAGCACGGGTGGGTGGGCTTGCGCGTTTTAATGATTTAAGGAGCCGTACCATAGGTTTAACCATAATGGGGGGGGGGTCCTTATTGAAAAACCAGACTAAGACAAATCCCTGAAGGAGGGCAGCAGCTGTTTCAGTAGTCATAGTGGTAGAAACCGTGGGGGTTGGTATAGTGCTATGACACACACGACTGCGATGTGGAAAGCAAGAGAAAACCACCACATTATAATCCTCAGAACAGCTAACGAAAGGCTTATAACGAAAGAGATAGAGTGGTAGGCCACTTGCTGAGACATGGGAGAATAGTCCGCGATATTTTGGACGCAGAAATAGGAGTGAAGAAGGCAGAGGTAGGCCTAGATTAGATAACTGCTCGTAAATAGTAAGGGATGTAGGTTGTAGCACAATTAGCGAAATGCGTAGGTTAGCACAAGATAGGAGAAGCTGGAAGTTAGCGTCCAACCAGTCTTAGGACTGATGACCTCATGATGATGATGATACTAAAAACGTCAATCAAAATAATGACCACAAGCTGATACTGATACACTAGTACATGTATATTACACACGTAATAAAGTGCTGAAAGTCGACAAGTGTTTCTCTCGTCGTCCAACATCTTACGTCGTGCAGTCATCAAAAGGTAACCAACTTATTTGGGTCAACCAGTAAGATTGCACACGCATTAAAATATTTCACTCTACACAACCTATAGGTGATAAAGAAAAATATAAACAATTACACAAAAATCCTCGAAGTATGGGAGGAGGAAAACTGCTACCCTACCTACAGATACCCAACCATGGATGGTAGAGTTACACTCTACACAATCTATGGGTGGTAAAGAAAAATATAAACAATTACACAGAAATCCTCAAAGTATGGGAGGAGGAAAACTGCTACCATACCTATAGATACCCAACCATGGATGACAGAGTTACACTCTACCCAACCCATGAATAGTAAAGGTAAATATAAACAATTACACAGAAATCCTCGAAGTATAGAAGGAGGAAAACTGCTACCCTACCCATGGATACCCAACCATGGATGGTAGAGTTACACTCTACACAACCTATGGGTGGTAAAGAAAAATATAAACAATTACACAGAAATCCTCAAAGTATGGGAGGAGGAAAACTGCTACCATACCTATAGATACCCAACCATGGATGACAGAGTTACACTCTACCCAACCCATGAATAGTAAAGGTAAATATAAACAATTACACAGAAATCCTCGAAGTATAGAAGGAGGAAAACTGCTACCCTACCCATGGATACCCAACCATGGATGGTAGAGAAAACATAGAGACACTCTACACAACCTATGGGTGGTAAAGAAAAATATAAACAAGTACACAGAAATCCTTGAAGTATGGGAGGAGGAAAACTGCTACTCTACCTATAGACACCCAACCATGGATGGTAGAGTTACACTCTACCCAACCCATGAATAGTAAAGCTAAATATAAACAATTACACAGAAATCCTTGAAGTATGGAAGGGGGAAAACTGCTACCCTATCTAAGGATACCCAACCATGGATGGGTAGAGTTACACTCTATCCAGCCTATGGGTGGTAAAGGTAAATATAGAAAATTACAAGAGAAATTCTCGACGTATGGGAGGATAAAAACTGCTGTCCTATCTATGGATACCAAACCATGGATGGTAGAGGTACACTCTACCCAACCCATGAATAGTAAAGGTAAATATGAACAAATACAGAGAAATTCTCGAAGTATGGAAAAAGAAAAACTGCTGCCCTACCTTTGGATACTCAACCATGGATAGTAGTTACACTCCATCCAACCTCTGGGTGGTAAAAGTGAATATAAACAATTACATTGAAATCCTCGAAGTATGGGAGAAGGAAAACTGCTGCCTTACCTATGGACAATTCCAAAGAACTGTTTAATACCCTCCAGGGTTAATTCTTCTTTCTTAACTAAGATCTTGACGGGACTCCTCATGAACGACTTGGTCACGTCAAGCACGTCAGTCGGCATCGTGGCCGACAACAGTATGACCTGCACGTCGGAATTCAACATTTTAAAGACATCGTGTATCTGGTCCTTGAAACCTCTCGACAACATCTCATCAGCCTCGTCTAGCACAAACATTTTGTGCTAGATGATGGCATAGGCGCGGGTAATGCCTATGCCCGGGGTTCCCTAAGTGTGCGCCGCGGCGCCCTGGTGCGCCGTAGAAAGTAAAGAGGGGCGCCGTGAGTCGATCCTCTAATTATTGGACACCACAAATATTGGCGGGTACCTTTTTGAGTGTTTGCATCGGAATCGAACATAGCATCGTAGAAATCTTTTTTCGCCGTCGCGTCGCGATACCATACCCCTCCCACGTCTTTACCCGCCCGCGCTCGCTTGCTCGCATCGCACAATGCCCGTTTATTTGCCTACAAGTGTGCCGCGCGACGGACGTTTTGTTTGTTGTTGTTTTGTTTCGCTTTTTTTCTTCTTCAAATACCTCACGCAAAATGGACAGGTTTTTATTAAATAAACAAGTCGGTAGTTCAAATGATAGTGATAAACCATCTACTAGTGGCGGTGGGGAAGCAAAGAAGCGGAAATATCGTAAATACGATGATAGCTATTTGGACTTTGGTCTTACTTCAATAGATGTAAACAATGAAGAAAAACCGCAGTGTGTGCTTTGTTTGAAAATATTATCATCCGAATGTATGCTTCCAAGTAAGTTAAAGCGACATCTCGAGACAATTCATCCAACTATGGTTGATAAATCGCGTGATTTCTTTCACCGAAAATTACTAAATTTAAATAAAACGCAAAACGTATTCACTCAGCAGGCCTCAGTACCTAAAAACGCACTGTTAGCATCATTCAAGGTGGCATACAGGGTGGCAAAATGCAAAAAAACCTCATACTATTGCAGAAGAGCTTATTCTACCGGCTGCTCGCGACATGGTAAATATTGTGATGGGAGAATCAGCTGAAAAATTAATTTCCAAGATACCCTTATCTAACAATACTATCAGTCGAAGAATCCATGACATTGCCGAGGATCTCAATTACCAATTAATAGAAAAAATGAAAAATAAGGATTTTGGTTTGCAACTTGACGAGGCTACTGATAGTAACGATGATGCACATCTTATTTGCTACGTACGCTTTCTGTCTGACAATATCATTGTCGAAGATCTTTTATTCTGCAAAAGCATTACTGGAAGTGCGAAAGCCCAAGACTTGTATGAAATTTTAGACAAGTTTATTACCGAAAATTGTTTGGATTGGAAAAAGTGTATCGGTGTGTGTACTGATGGTGCTCGATCGATGTCTGGCAAGTATGGGGGAATACAAGCGCTTATTCGTAAAACAGCACCAAATGCTATGTGGACCCATTGCATCATACATAGGGAAGCTCTGGCATCAAAATCAATGAGCTCTGAACTGAACCAAGTACTGGAATGTGTGATTGGTGCGGTAAACTACATAAAAACTAGGCCTCTAAAGGCCAGACTTTTTAAAAAACTATGCATAGATATGGGAGCTGAACATACAGCCCTGCTGTACTACTGTAATTCACGATGGCTTTCACGTGGAAATGTTTTATTTCGCGTGTTTGAATTACGCGAAGAAATTTGCAATTTTTTACAGCAAGAACGTCAAGAAAATGCCAAATATTTTACTGAACCTGATTTTTTGCTGAAGCTAGCATATTTATGCGATGTGTTTGAGAAATTAAACAATTTAAATCTGTCTTTGCAAGGCAACAACACGCACATTCTGAAACTTTCGGAGAGGATTGCGGCGTTTAGAAAGAAACTACAGTTGTGGATAACAAAGTTGAAAGAAGGCGGCGGTCAAGATTGCTTCCCGCAATTGTATAATTATGCGGCATCAAATGAACTGGTTGTTTCACAAGACCTGATCGCCCTTTTCACGGAACACCTAGCGAAGCTCACCGAATTGTTTTCGAAGTACTTTGCAGATGATGATGTTGAAAAATTTGCGTGGATCCAAGACCCTTTCCATGCTCAAAGTCCACGAGGATTTACATCACAGGATGAAGAGAGTCTCATTGAACTCTCTTGCGACAGCAGCCTTAAAACTAGATTCGCGAGTGTCGATTTGGTGGAGTTTTGGTTATCGATTCAAAATGAATATCCAAATTTAACTTCCAAAGCAATAAAAATTTTCATTCCGTTTGCAACATCATATCTATGTGAAGCTGGGTTTTCAGCTGTAGCTGTGATAAAGAACAAATATCGCTCAAAGATCAATGTGGAGCAAGAAATGAGAGTAGCAGTGTCAAGTCTTATTCCCCGCTTTGAAAAACTGTGCGGAGATCACCAAGCTCACCCTTCACATTAATTTAAATGAGCAAATATCGTATTTAATTTTTGTTTTTTCTTAAGTATTTCTTGTTGTTTTCCCTTTAAATTCTTTAAAAAAAAGTCAGTTTATAATATTGTGGTGTTTTATTTTCGTTACGATCAACCTAACTACTATTATTGTAGGTCCCTATTTCTTTCGATTATTTTCCTCAAATAGTTAACAAGGACAGGGCGCCGTGAAAAAATATTGAACTTGTAACTGCGCCGCGGGTTACAAAAGATTGGGAACCCCTGGCCTATGCCATCAATGGCTACTCAACGTCCAAGCACATGGCGGTTGTTAATTTGCCAGCCCCGGAGACAACTGCTCTGGGGGTGTTGAGAAATGGTTTCGGGGTCATTGACACCGTGACTGTTGAGCCCATACCATTAAGTTCAGCGCAGGGATCAGTCACAGATGGGGTTCAGCTGGGATGCTTGAAATTCCACTGTGGCAAGAATACGTCTTATGACGTGGATGGGTTGGACGAGCGGGCCGTATATGCTCCGTCACATCCGGTGCTCTGCCTAAGACCAGCAAAAGTGGGCAACCAGTGGGATGGAGATGACAGTAAAGCCAATAACCTGGGTGATAGTTACACTCTACCAACCCATGAGTAATAAATATAAACAACTGTACAGAACTCCTCGAAATATGGGATGAGGAAAACTGCTAACATTGCCTACTTCACACAAATACCCAACCTATAGATGATAAAGTTGAAGATATTACATTACGTGGATTGTTTATTTTAAAGGAGCCGATGAAAGATTGGAGCCATTTTGAAAGGAAGCTGTTTTCACATTTCTAAAGAGTGCTGCTCATGATTGATAGCATGGGCGAAATAAGCCCTTAAGTATTGCTGTAAATCTCATTCTTTACTTTGGAGAACTTTGTCAATGTTCATTTTACTATTTATGATATTTAATATTACACTAAAATTATAGTCCGCAACTCCCAGGCATTCTGAACATGTATTATCAAAAATACCCTGTATTTTTAAATGAAATAAAAACGTAAATGAAAATGTACTAATTTCTTCCAAGTCTTGCCGTGGTTGGTCATCTTGCCTTTACCTTTCACTAGTCATGCTGTTAGCTTCTTCAGAAGGTTTCCAAAGATTAGAAACCTTCCTGAACTGGAAAATTATCTTCGGAAATCTTCTGAAGCATGATCAGCGAAGCGTTAAGACCCAGAAAAAATCAGTACACTAAAACGCTGTGAAAGTTTACACTCTGTAAAGGAATACATTCTAAAATAAAATCTAGAAAAATATAGAAAGCTCAAAATGTAGAGCTGTACAAATAAAAGATAGATACGAAGACTCCGAAATATCTTAAAATCCTTTCATTCTTTGTAGCATAAATACGAGAACGTGTTTGCATTACCATTCCGTTTTAATACCCAAATCTTCAAAGCCATGTATGTTCTGTGGGTCTGTCAAAATGAAAATCATGATACTTAAGGATACTTAAGTACCAAAGATTGGGATACAACAGTGATCATTGTATCTTATCCGCCTGAAATTTTAAATGTAAAATGGATTGAACCAAGCCAAAACCTCTTTCAAAGAGTATTGAAATACATTTGAAGTATTATTCGCAGCTAAGGATTTTTAAGAGAAAATTTATTTGCTATTATGATTATCTCCAATGATTTAATAGGAAAAGAACCAACAGAACATTATGACTTGAAATTTAGGTGTATAATTATACAAAAATACACAGAAAGAAAATACATACATGTACACAAAATTCTACTGATCAGACTATTAATATATACCATGGTAATGTTAAAAGGCGTTAATTGGCATTTACATAACGATTATAATTTTTATAGAATATCTTGTGGAATTGTGTATAGAATTCATTCCCATTGTTTGTGTTCAAATCGTTTGTCCTATCATGACAAAGGTATTTCTCCTGCAATGTAAACATACATACTTTTTAATACAATAAATTGGCTTTCAGTAATGATAAATGTTTTCTAATCCATAAAAATGATTACTCTTTGTAAATATTATATAGATTTTTATATATGATAATCCAAAAATTGTTTACGAAATAAAACACTCATAAAACACTCAAATAAGTATATAGTCCTAAAATTAACTCACCTGTAAAATCGTAGTGTAAACCTCAAGAATAATGAAGACATTTGTATCTAATGTGGGTATCAAATGTATAAAATAAAATTCTGCTGGTTAAAGCGTCCGGTATAAAAGTTAAAGTTGTTTGGTTGAAACCCATGTTTAACATCGCTGCACCTTCCTCTTCAAATGTTTTAAATTTCAGTCAGGATAAGATTTTCAGCATCTTCGTTGGCATTCAAAAATCTTCATCTTCGTTGGCGGTTCAGCATATATTCATGTTGCAAGTCAAAAAAATTAAAATCCTCTATCAACTTCAATGTAATCAAAGATTTACATATCTTCCACCCACTTTCGGCTATCTTCCTTACTGTGTTACAAGTTACTAGATTCCTATGAACGAAAAAGAAATAATCAGTAAAATATTCTTCGCTCAATATTTTAAATTATTTTATGACATATACCATGCGGCTCATTATTGATTATCAAAAAGTTCTAACACATTTTGTCTTATATTTCTCTACAGGAAGTATGTCAGAAACAAAAATAGAGACAAAAACTAGGATACCAAATTTCGCTCTCATGGTAATAAATAAGGTAATCATTACGCTATAACGCCACCACATTGATCGGTATATTTTTTAAACATCTAAACTACCCGAGATATCTAAGCAAATACCTAAATTCTTAATACTAATGGTATTCCAAGAGTCGTGCATTCTCCTTGTTTCACAGATGCATAAAAAACAATTTAATGTAATATGTACTTAGTATGGGTAATTATTTAGTTTAAAGTAATCCTTATCGCCCATTTTCGGGGGTGCTGAAAGCAAATCTGGTCAGCTTCATTCAGTTTTTGGCGGCCGGACAGTAGTTTTCGAGAGAACGAATTTTCAACTTTTCTCACGTGACCATTTTTCCTTATGAAACAACTTTCACTTTACATTACACGGATACCAGTAATTATTTATAAGTGTGAAATACTTGAAAATGCTTACGAAATATTTCTTACCCCCTATTTTCGAGGGCGTTGGAGACGAATCTGGATTCAGTTTTATCCGCTCGGACACAGTTTTCGAGAAAATGAATTTTCCACTTTTCCGCACTAGATGCCACTCTTTCTTATCAAATAACTTCCACTTCACACTACGTAGATAGCTAATATTAATACGATTAATATTAATAGATGCTACAACACTTCCTTTATACGTATCATATATTAAACCGTCATAAAACCTATTATTCATTACGATTTTCTTAATTTACTTCAAATGTGTACAATTCCGATGCAGTTGTCGTCGTCCATCCATTGTAATATTTGTAATCGTGCGTCCTCTATGAAACCACATGTAGTGGTCAATATATAGGGGGGGGGGTCCAAAAGTTAAGTATGAAAATTAACTGAACTAAATACGCTGGTATTTTGAAGTAACCTAACCTAACTGTCTACTTATGGTTAGGTTCCTTCAAAATAACAGCGTATTTAGTTCACTTAATATTCATAGTTAACTTTTTAAACACCCCCCAGTATGTCACATCGTGTTGATTAACATATGGTTTCATAGAAGGTGCACGATTACAATAGACAATTGCATGGACAATTGTAAACATTTGAAATAAATTAAGAAAATCGTCATGAATAATAGGTTTTATGACGGTTTAATATATCATAAGTGTTGTAGCATCTACTCGTATTAATATTAGTTATCTACGTAA
This sequence comes from Rosalia funebris, assembly GCA_037954035.1. Taxonomy (NCBI): domain Eukaryota; kingdom Metazoa; phylum Arthropoda; class Insecta; order Coleoptera; family Cerambycidae; genus Rosalia; species Rosalia funebris. The sequence goes on from JAZFAV010000022.1 coordinate 11,180,134, forward strand.
TGTGAAGTGAAAGTTATTTGATAAGAAAAAGTGGCATTTCGTGCGGAAAAGTGGGAAATTTTCTCAAAAACTGTGTCCGAGCGAATGAAACTGAAGCCAGATTCATCTCCAGCACCCTTGAAAATAGGGGGTAAGAAATATTTCGTAAGCATTTTCAAGGGTTTCACACTTGTAAATAATTACCAAAATCATAAAACGAAATCGAGTGAAAGCTTTAAAATATAGGCTTGGGAAATTAAGGTCCAAACTCCAAAGCCATCTGGTGGCGCTTTAGTGAATCTTCGTAGACACGAGTTTTAACATTTATAGTGGTTTTTTTTATTTGAATTTCAAAAAATTGTATTGTGAACACTGAATATTTGCTATTTTTGAAAGATGTGTTATATTGTTAATTTTTCACGAAGTAAACTTTATAATTTTATAGTTAGATTAGATATATATATATATATATATATATATATATATATATATATATATATATATATATATATATGTAAGCTGATGGTATTAGATATTTCGGCTCGACAATGTGCCAACGAGCAACGTTGCTTGTATGTTTTGTTCATATTTACTTATGAAATTCGACATCGCAACAGTGGATTAGGTTAGTTTCATGAGAATCACTCAAAATTATAAAAAGCGCGCGCCATTTCATAATAAAGTTTACTTCGTGAAAAATTAACACTATAACTCACATCTTTCAAAAATAGCAACTATTCACTGTTTACAATACAATTTTTTGAAATTCAAATAAAAAAAACACTGTAAATGTTAAAACTCGTGTCTACGAAGATTCACTAAAGCGCCACCAGATGGCTTTGGACCTTAATATACGAAGCCTGTGAGCACTGTAAAATTAACAATACTAGGTATATATTACATAGCGACAATCTTTTTTCTACCTTTTGATGGCAATAACCTGAACTTTTTTTTTAACAAAGACATTTTGTAAAATTAAATGCATTGTAGATAAATGCTAATAAAAAAACTCCCCACCAAATTTTGGCTTATCTCCATTCTTGGAGGCGCTGAAACAGAATCTGGCACTCGGAATTAAGGTTTCGAAAATCATAACTGGCATTTAACACGGAAATCCGACTTTGAGCTCGAAAGTTTAACTCTATCTCCATTTATTGTTTAATTCTCAACTTTCAACCTCAAACTTGGAATTTCTTTTTCTATCTCTCTTTATTTTTTTTTTATTTCTGATCTGAATTATTACACTTAAAATTCCGACTATAAAGTCTAAATACCGATTTCAAACTTAGAATTTTGACTTCTAAATTTACAATGGAAATTTTAGTTAGAATTTGGAGATTAATGTTAAACAAAATGGGACACTTGTTTGTTCAATAACTATTCACATTTTAAGGTTTTTGGTTCTTGAAATGTTATAACAATTCATTTGGTATATGAATTGTTATAAGAGTATTACATATATGGTATGTATAGTGTTTATTACAAATTACAACATATTGCACAATATGAAGCAACTAATTTTAATGCTGTTTATTTTTGGCTCATTTCTGCCCATTATTTTATTTTAGCGTTATATTTTATTAATAAACATAACGTGTGTAGTAGCCATGGTTATTATAAATTATAATTATTGCTTATTGCATGTTTTACACTTCTTTCCTTGAATTGTATCTTTCAGTTATTGTACTGTAAATGATTGTTCTATTGGATAATTTATTGGTACTAGGTACTACTACACAGATTAGGAACACACTAGAGCATATCCTGTTAACTACCCAAATTTTATTCTCACATTTCAAAAGTATACTGAAATTTTACTCCAGCTATGTACATTAACAGTTTACTGACAATAACTTACTTGTTTTTATATTTCCACCTCGCCTTACACCCAACACAGCCACGTCAGCTAAAAAAAACTACACATCCACCATATCCCCAACCAATATTATCCAGCATATTAACTAATGCGATGACTCATGAGTTGATTACTTATATACCTTCTAGTAATTTTTCACACCCGTACGAGCTGCCACATTCCTCAACAGTCCACTAAAAGAAAGTAGATAAACCTGATAAACTAGAAACCGACCGTTGAATCGTCGTGAGAATGAGAACATCCCGGTTAGCCTCTCACTTCTGTTCATCTGTTCTAAGTTCTGACTGAAGACTGAATAGAGAACAGACGGCCGCGGCCGGCCGGTGATCGAATGAAATCACGTTCATCCAGCCGGCTACAGCTGGCCGGAAGAGGGTTCAAGATGCAGGCAAGCCGATCCGTCAGACCGCCTCACTATGGGGCGAAAACATCAATATCGTCTCAAAGATGTTAAAATTGAAATTGAAAATTAAGATCTCGAATATGGTATTTTCGTTAGCTAAGACACTAAGCCTTAATATCCTAGAAAGATTATTTTTTCACACGTTGATTTCCTGAGTTAGACAATTGTGAAGGGGAAGTTTCTGTTATTACTCAACATTAAAGCCAACTTCCATGAACGTTTACGTACCTAAATTTTTTTTCAAATTTAATATCTTATACATCGTTGGAAAGGGCATTTCATCTAGTTTTAGAATAAAAATATCTATTTGTATGATTCTTTTCATTTGTTACTTAAAAAAATAATAAAGTAGTAGTGTTTAGTATGATCATTTTACAACTTCACCTAAGGTTTTAATTATCATCAGGGTTTCGCCGGGTAGATTTTTTTTATGGAAATGATAGGCCATATGGTCCTCTCGACGACACTTATCTAAATGACACATTTAGGTATTGGTAGCTGTCATAGAAAATTCGTTCAATTGGATATAGTGTTTAGACTTTTTTTAAACGCTTTTTTTGTATAGCTTATTAATTCAAAATAAGGTGTACCAAAAAATAGCGTAAATACAAAAACGTATTTACGTAAACACAGGTATCTAAACCACATATTGTTTATTTTAGCAAAAATAATATTTTTGCTAGTATCTACCGCAACTAGATGGAATAAAAAATATTTTTATTTTCGAAATATTGTGGTTTTTCGTATAGGTATATATACTGCTATGTGTTTTCGTATTTTCATACAAGTTCCTTACAAGAATTTTATAATATTTAGTTAAGAAACGTTACCACTATTCTTGCTAATAATGACCACTTTTACAATTACTAATCGCGAGTTATGTATTGCTTTCATAGAGCATGGGAAGCATATATCAACTGCAGAAAATTACATACGCGAAAAGTTTTCACTTTCTGAAAATGATTTAAATTGTGTTGTCAGAAAAATTCAGAAACAGTTACTGCCTGAATTCAAATCAAGATGGGCTGCTGCTACCAGAATAAAGGAAAGATTTTTGAAGAATAATGAACAATGGCTTAACCGTACATTTTCTGTTCAACTTGACGACACTGAGGAACCTGGGCCGTCATCAGGAAAAAGGCGAGGAAGACCTTGTAAAAGCTATGAAGAGTCATCCGAAAAAACTAAAAAGAGAAAAGCGACTAAATTATTCCGGGATTCTGGGCTGGATTCAATTCAGTATTCATATGTACAAGGATTGAATTCAATTGGTGAAAGTAAAGAAGCTCAAATAATAAAATTAATTCGTTCCGCATCCTCAAAGAAAAAGGAAATCATACACCTGCAGTTGCTAGAGGAAAATACGTTTGTCAATTCTTTTACAGCAGATGAAGCTTTGGCCATATTTATTGATTTAGATTTGTCAAAAAATCAATACCAATAACTTATAAACTATACGAAAGAAAGAGGATGCAAGTTATTTCCGCCATATAAGCAACTCCAGGAAGCTAAAAGTAAATGCTACCCAGATAACTCTCAAATTACAATTACCGACATTATGGCAAAAGTGGAACTACAAGGATTATTGAATCATACAGCAACAAGGTTATTAAATATATCGTCAGTTAATACGTAAATTAATTTTATATAGTAAATGGGGTTGCGATGGTTCCTCGGGCCAAAGTGAATATAAACAAATTCTTTCTGGTGAGAGTGAGTTAGTATCCGATGCTAACTTGTTAATATCATCTTTAGTTCCCCTTAGACTGGTAGACAGTTCTTCAAAGGAAAATATTTGGCAAAATGCAGCCCCATCATCCATACGATTTTGTCGCCCTATCTTAATAGAATTTTCCAAAGAGACTCCAGAGAAAACCAGAACAATTATAAGTAAACTAAAGGCACAAATATCTTATCTTTTACCAACGTCTGTTCACATAAATGACATGGAGGTATCAATCACTCACGAACTTTTTCTTACTATGATCGATGGGAAAGTTACACAGGTATTAACCAATACACCATCCAGTTCTACATGCAGTGTTTTTCTCGCTAAACCGAAAGAAATTAATAATCTTGAACGCGTTAAGCAAAGAGTAGAACGAGAAGAAACTTTCGAATTTGGTCTTTCAACTTTACATGCGTGGATTCGTTGTATGGAACTGATTCTCCACATTTCCTACAATTTATCATTTGAAAAATGGTCCGCAACTACAGAAGATCAAAAACGACAGAAACAAATTAAAAAACAAGCTGTACAAGAGAGGTTTCGTACAGAACTTAGGATTAATTATAGATAAACCACGACAAGGTTGTGGAAACACTAATGACGGTAATACTGCGAGATTTTTTGCAAATGCTGCGTGCTCATCGTCAATTACTGGTGTTGATGAAGAACTAATACAGAGACTTCATATTATCTTACAGACAATGGCATGCGGGCAACCAGTTAATGCCCAAAAATTTGGAGAGTATGCATTTAAAACTGCAGAACTTTATGTACGTAAATACAACTGGTACTACATGTCTTCTTCTGTCCATAAAATACTAATTCGCGGAGCAAATATTATTCGTTATAACGCAGTATTGCCTTTTGGACAGCTTTCAGAGGATGCACGCGAAATAAAAATTACAAGCAATACAGGTTACATCATGCTCGAAAATGTTCACGATCAGATACCAATGCAGATGTATTTCATACACTTCTTTATACCTCAGATCCATATACAACCAGTTTAAGAATGACCCCACCAAGAACGCTGATGGAGCTCGACGAAGAAGCCTTGCAGTTACTGGAATAATTGTGAATTATGCACCTACTAAATAACGATTGTTCATTGTAAGTTATAATATTATTATAATATTATCATACCTCTATACTAATACCTATACGTAATTTTTGTTTCTATTATTGAAAACTCAAGTATACATGCCTACTTCTAGCCACAGCGAGGAAGAGTTAGAAGCCGTTTATTCGGACATAGAGCAGGTAATAGGATTTGTGAAGGGTCATGAAAATTTAATAGTAGTAGGAGATTTTAACGCAGTCGTAGGTGAGGGGAAAGAAGGAGAATTTGTAGGGCCTTATGGATTAGGAAACAGAAACGAGAGAGGTAGCAGACTGATAGAATTCTGTGAGAAGCACAAGATGGTAGTCGCGAACACATTGTTCAAGAATCACGTTAGGAGGCGGTACACATGGAAAATGCCAGGAGGGATAGACAGGTATCAGATAGACTACATTCTGGTTAGGAAGAGATTTAGAAATCAAGTAAAAGACTGTAAGAGTTATCCAGGAGCAGATGTAGACAGCGATCACAACTTGGTAGTCATGAAAGCTAGATTAAAGTTCAAAAATCTGAAAACCCGGAAGGATAAGAAACGTATAAATGTAGACATATTGAGGGATCAGAATATGAAAGATAAGTTCCAGGAGAAAACAGATCAGTTAATAAATAAAGCGAGTAAGGACGAAATCAAGAACGCAGAAACTGAGTGGGAGGGTATCAAGAATAGTCTAGATTCCGCGGCTACGGACGTTTTAGGACACGATAAAAGGGAAGCTAGGAAGCCCTGGATAACGGACGAAATCTTAAACTTAATGCAAAAGAGACGAGACTACAAAAACAGACGAGACGAAGAAGGACTGAAAACGTATAAGGCAATAAAGTGGGAAATCATTAGAAAATGTAGAAAAGCGAAAGAACAATGGATAGAGGAGAAATGCAAAGAAGTAGAAGATAAGTTGCAAGTAGGTAAGACCGATGAGACTTACAAAATAATTAAGAGGAACTTCAGGGATATAGGAACAATAAGTAGAAATGTTAGGAGTCAATCGGGGGACATACTGATAGGAAGAGAGGAGAAAGCGGATAGATGGAAGCAGTACTTAGGAAATTTATACGAGGGTCAGGAATTAGGAGAGATATTAGAGGAAGAATCTAGCATCGATAGGGAAGATGTAGGAAAACCTATATTGAGAGAGGAATTTGAAATAGCACTAAGGGGGCTAAAGAATAATAGAGCGCCGGGTGTAGATAAAATACAGGCGGAAATTTTGAAATGTGCGGGACAGAAAGTAGTAAATAGGATGTTTGAACTGGTAAAATACATATACGAAACGGGCGAGATGCCGGAGGATTATAAGAGGAACATTATCGTTACTATACCGAAAAAGAGAGGACCCGACAAATGCGAGAACTTTAGAACGATTAGCCTAACTTCCCATGCGTCAAAAATCCTAACTAGAATAGTGCAGAAGAGGATGGAAAATAGAGCGGAGGAAATACTAGGAGAAGACCAATTCGGGTTTAGGCGAAATAGGGGAACTCGCGAAGCTATTCTGGCGCTAAGAGTAATGTTAGAGAAAACAATAGAAAAAGGAAAGAACGCTTATATAGGATTTGTAGATTTAGAAAAAGCTTTTGATAACGTAAGATGGGAAAAAATGTTCGAGATACTAAAGAGCGCGGGAATGAAGTATAGAGATAGGAGAGTAGTACACAATCTATACATAGAGCAAACTGCTGTTATAGAAGTAGAAGGGGAGGAAAGGGAAGTAGGTATTAGGAAAGGAGTAAGACAAGGATGTACGCTATCACCACTAATTTTTAATCTGTACATCGAAGAGGCGATTAATGTGGTAAAAGATAGAGTGGATTTCGGGATTAAAGTACAGGGACAGAAACTAAAAATGCTGAGATTCGCGGATGATATAGCAGTATTAGCATCTAGTAAGGAGGAACTAGAATCAGCATTGAACGAAATGGAGGCAGTGTTGACAGAGGAATACGGAATGAGGGTGAATAAAAACAAAACTAAAGTGTTAGTGTGCAGAGGGCGCGAGAGCAGAGTAAAAATGAAAGTACAAATTAATAATGAAAGATTGGAGGAAGTTAAAGACTTCACTTATTTAGGAAGTAAAATAAATTGGGATGGAAGAAGCGATAAAGACATAAAACAAAGAATAGCGCAGGGTCGAGTAGCTTTTAACAAAAAGAAAGCACTTTTATGCTCGGGGGTAATAAACTTAGAAACAAGGAAGAGATTTTTGAAAACATATGTATGGAGCACGGCACTTTACGGCTGTGAAACCTGGACGGTAGGGGAAGCAAGTAGGAAGAAATTAGAAGCTTTTGAGATGTGGTGTTACCGAAGAATGATGAAAATACCATGGACTGATAGGGTTAGAAACGAAGAAGTATTGGAGAAAGTCGGCGAGAAAAGGAGTATGTGGAAAAACTTAAAGAAGAGAAGAGATAAAATGGTAGGCCACTTGCTGAGACATGGGGGAATAGTCCGCGATATTTTGGAGGCAGAAATAGGAGTGAAGAAAGGCAGAGGTAGGCCTAGATTAGACTACTGCTCGCAAATAGTAAGGGATGTAGGTTGTAGCACAATTAGCGAAATGCGTAGGTTAGCACAAGATAGGAGAAGCTGGAGGTTAGCGTCCAACCAGTCTTAGGACTGATGACCTAATGATGATGATATTGAAAACTAAATTTATATAAAAGGAATGAAATATATTACATGTCTATTAACGTCTTATATTTACTAGTTTTTTGTTTATAAAGGAATAATGGACTGACTCTGATTTTTACATATTCCTCAATTTTGTCCACTAAATATAGCAAGATATATAAAAGATATTGCAATAGTCTTACATAATCTTCAACACCACACCTTCTTATATACACCTACCATCACAATTTCATTTGATTTTATCTGTAAACAATAAAGTTACAGATTTTTGAGACGCGAAAGTGCTGTTTGCCCCATAGTGCGCCGGCGCCGCATGTCGTATCAAGTTGCTATCAATACAGGCATGAGGTGCTAAAAATGCAAATTCTCGTAATCTACGTATCACTCTTTCGACATGAATTCTTAAGCTTGCAATTCTTTTTGTTTCTAGCACTTCAGCCTTAGTAGATTTTGTATTAGAAGAGACACTTGGTGGTCTAATTAATTTTGTAATTTTTAGCAATGTTCAACGTGCTTAAACCCTCTGTCTGCCATAATACGCACATTTGGTGGTAGTATATCTAAAATGATCCGCGTAGACATGAAGAGCATTGGAATTTGGTGGGATATCATGTATATCCCTTCGACAGGCTTTAAGCCATTTTATTCGGCGATTGCGATCAAGTGGCAGTAGTAAAGGAAAATTTTGTGCATGTATTAAATATCATCACATTAAACCAGTGGCAGCTATTCAGGTGAATAGCTGCCACTGCTCGGCTTTTCGCCAAAGAAATTGAGACTGCATTTTTTTATATTTTTGGGATATTTAATCATTTCTTTAATATGTACATTTAAATAAATTTTGTTATGAAAAACCTATTATATTTTTGTCAAGTACAATATGCCGCTATGCTACTAAAAACACTGTGTTTACAATGGAACGTCCTTTAAATCTTCAATAGTCAACTGCTCAAAAACTGAATGAACACATTGACATTTTTATAGAAGCTTACAAACTGTTTTGTATAATTTTAACTATTCTATCAACAAGTGCGTCAGTGGAAAGAAGTTTTTCGTGTCTTGAACGTATAAAGACGTATTCAAGAAATACCTACCATTTCCCAAGAAAGACTTTCATCTTTAGCAACTATTTCTACCGAGAAAAAATTATTGTTAGAAGTAAAGAAGAATCAGCCATTTTATGATGACATAATAGATAACTACGCCTCACTAAAAGATCGAAGAATTGATTTGGTGTACAAAAATTAGATAGATAGCTGTAAGCTTGGCTATAGGTAAGTTTTAAGAAAAATCAATCTACTTTTTTCTAACTGTTTACACATCCTAACTCTTCATCTATTACCTTCACCTTTTAACCCGCGAGCGGCCACTGCATTAAACAAACTTGCCAAGTAGTTGTGGTGTGGCGTTTGTCACTGTTTGCCTGGTCCACTGTACTGTAAGCTGTAAATTCAAACTAGCACCTTTGAACTGTTGAAGGTAATAGTTTGATTTCATATTGCATAACTAAGAAAAGACTATGTAATGTAATGGAATGTATGATAGTTACGCCAGTATTATCTAGCAGGGTAAACGATCCGTTATCTAAATTTAAAGGCACCACAGGATTAAAACTACACATTTCCGTCTTGATTTAAGGGACGCCAAATGTCCGCCCACGAAAACCTACATGAATAGAGAAATTCTCTTCTAGCACACCAAAACTGGCGGGATAGACGAAATTTGGTAAGGATTTTATGCAAAATAAATAACTACTAATTATAACTCTTTATAAAACAAACATTGCACCTAAACTATTTATGAAACGTATTTATCTAATATTACCTGCACATTAGCATAAGGCAAGATACTATAAACTTAATAGTTACATATGTCGTATTTAATAATTAAAAATGTAATAATTATTTAACTTTGATAAATAAAAGCATTTTACTTACCTTACATTTCATAAATATCCCAAAAATCTTTTGTCCGCATTTTTAAAACATCAAAGCACACAAAAACCTTTTAAAATATCAAACACACACGTGTCGAGAAAGACGTAAGACGAACGTTAAATACAGTAACAGACATACATTGGAATGGGGCATGGGTACTTTTAGTCTTTTAGTTGGCGAGTTAGATCACGTGACGAAAATCATGGAAATTATTGGTGTAGACAGCGTAGACACCAAAGTGACAATTGGAAGGCGAAAAGTTACTGTTAGGTGGGTTTTACACTGCTGGCAAACAACGATACTAATCAAACTAATAAAGTATATATTACATAACGAACTCTGCAACATGAAAGTGAATAGTTACATATTTAATAGGGCAAAAACTAATTGTTAATTGTACGAATGGAACTTCCACAAATTCAGGAAAATCGAAACATTGGAAATAACAATGCCAGAAAATCAAGAGAACAAAATTAAATATATTCAAGAATTGCATATCTAGGGTAATCGAATATAATCAGAAATGGCATACATCTAAGAAAACAGTGTATAAAACTGACATTTGAAGTTAACATGAAATAATAAACTTTAATCCATAGCTTAGAGAAAAAAAAATGGATAATCAGTGATAAGATCAAATTGTTGGATTTCTATCTAATTCATTTCCGATTTAAATAAGAATGATATTGATATTAATCAGTGCTATCGACTTGGTGGCAAGAAAAGAGACAAGAAATTTCTGTATAATAAGCAAAATTAACCTTCCATACTAAAATTAATGGATTGTGCTCTGCATGTCCATGCTAAATCTTACCTTCAACAATAAAATATCACTAATAATAATAATAATAATAAAATATAGTAATATTTAATTTACCAAACAAAGAATTGCGTCTTGAAGATAACGTTATCTTCATATATACATGAAATAAATAAAAATACACTTAAAAATAAAGTACTAGAACTTGTATCTGTGTAACAAAATAAACAAGACATTCATCTACGTGCAGCGCACAGTGAGGCCGAGCGGAAAGAAATCAGTTTTACAAGGTGAAGGTTTTTTTGATCTAATAAACATTTCTTACCAATTATTACCAGTAGAAACCAGCTGTACTACTCGCTTTACAATCAACACACTTGATCTGACAAGAAAATATATGTAAATCTGAAATATTATATTATTTAGCAACATGAAGGGTGATTTTCAAATCATTCACATTCTTCTGTGCTAATTCTGACAACTGTATAAATTTAATATTATTCAAGGGTCCTATATTATAAACTAGAAAATTTATCATTCCGAGAAAATTCGCTTACAATTAGATATGAGAACCAGACACAACATGCGAATTTAGAGACCGATTTCAGTATTTAAAAGTGTATTTTAACAAAAATGCCAGGTTCCTCCACCTTACTTTGGCTTTTTTGTAATACTGTAGTCCAGGAAAGTTTCAGCCACCTAAACCTACCTACCTGGCCAAAGCACCATATTATTAAAACAGTTACAGCTGTTATTGACCTAGATGGCTAAACAAACAGTGATTTTTATTGAAATGATCATCACAAGTAAACATGATCGTGTTTACTTCAACGCGCGGTGCCTTGCTAATTTAATTATATATTTTTTTTTCAAAAATCCAGCTATGACAGCAGAGATTAACAATATCGATGAAAATTTGATTCATCGACTATACTCTGGTTTCAAAATTGTAGGCAGTAAGTAATTCGCTCTTTGTTTGCCTCCTATAATAGGCAAACAAGAGAGACAAGGCGTGTGCCAACTGTCTGCGCGCGACTAGAGATAGCAGATATCACAGTGCAGAGAGCGGTATTTACAATTTACAGATAAAACAGACACCAGAATCGTATTACCACCTCCTAAAAATAGTGTTCTATACCTTACTGCCCACTATTCTGAAACCAGAGTATAGCAATAATTCTCGTGGTAATTAACTGCGGTTTTCATATTAACCCAGTCATGTTTGGATTGTATGCTCGGGAAATTGCAAAATTAGCTATTCCACTTTACCCGTGGTATTAGTTACCTCAACACTGCACAAAATTTTATTCCTTGGTGCGGAAATAGTGGAAGCTGCAATTGTTCCTGTTGATTTGCTTTTTGAAGAAGTACAGGAGAATCGCAATCGCAAAGACAACAAACTCTTTCGATTCAACCATTCGCGAAAGATATCACGTTCGCATACAAATGATGTTTATCACCGGATCCTGGAATCTTCCAACCCATACTCAAACTTGGGGCCTAAGCCAAAGACAAAACACCTCCCACTGAGTGCAGACGTATTGCAACTATTAAAATAAGGTAGAACATTTTTGTTCTAAGTAGTAGGTATTTATGTTGTTTGTAGAAGTAGAAATATTTTTATTTTTTTCAATCATTCTTGAAACTAACTTTATTTTATCGATACTCTTGAAATAGTAAATCTTAATTAACAGCAAACCTTGTTTGTAACAATTCGTTCTTAAACAGATTTTTTTGTCCAGAAACTCAGCATTTAGCCCACTGTGAGCCATAACGGTTGATAACAATAACCAGTATTATATCGGTTACACTCAGTTGGCGTATGGAGTAGTATTATGGGGAAACTGTAGTATAACTCAAAAGGGGTTTATTTTGCAGAAGTCTGCGGGTCGTCTCATTGAGGGCGTAACAATCCGTACTTCTATAAGGTTCTACGCCTGGCATGTTTGTTTCTTGTATTTGATAGAGTCACTTCTTTTAATACACAAGAACTTGCACAACTTACTTATGAATGAAAACGTACACCAGCATAATACAAGAGATGCTTGTGGTTTAAAAGTACCGTCAAGAATTCATATTACTAATCAAAACAGTCTAAAAGTACGGCCACAGACCAACGCCAGTAAAAGTACGGCTCTACAATAAATTTGATCGTTGCATACCTACAAAAAAGATGCTCAATATTAGGCAATGATTGGTTCGGCTCATCTCAAGACTAATTGGTGTAAGATATAGATTAAAACAATGGAGGCGTATATTACCTGATGAGCGTATCTTCATTCTTTCTTTCAAGTATTACATTCACAACCATATAACAGAACTGACTTGACGTTTGATTGAAAAATTCGTAATTTTGTTTGTGTGGTGTATTGTCTGGAATTCCACACTGGGCCGAGTGAGCTGAAGGCTTGCTGTGCTTTTCGTATTCTACTACGAATGTCAGTTTCTGCACCCCCACTATTGATTTTAGAAGCCATAATTTAATAGTTTTTTTTAGACATTTATACTCAATAGACTAGGTATAATCAGGACAATGTAATATTACTTTATCATTGTTACCTCATATTTCTTTATTTTCATTATAGTTACCACATATCTATATATAATTAATCTTTGTGTCAATTGACTGATAAAGAGTATACATTTTCCAGAATAACATATGTTCTATTTCATTTAAAAAACATGTATTAAGGTAGCTGTGTTAAAAATTAAATATCCTATGCCACTTCACAATTTTATGTAATCACTTTTTCAATAATTGAACGATTGACAATGACAGTGATGAACTCACCCTATGCAACTTTGAAATAAAAGGCTGTAGTAGTTAATGGTGTAGTTATCCTAAGATTCTTGTTTACATAGAGAAATGTATTTATTAGGGTCTAGGTAAAAATGTAAACCAGTCGACACATTTCAAATAAAGATTTAATCGAAGTAAAATTGTATAAAAATATATCTGCAATACATACAACAAAAAATACAATAGAAGTAATATCTACAAAGCACCAGTAAACATGAAAGCTATTGTACTATAACTATTATTATATAGTTTACTCTTGAATAATTTTTATGCTCTACAAATACTGTCCACTAATGGAAAAAAAAATAAAGAGTGTACCTTGTGTATGAGTAAGAAAAATATATTGTAATTATTCAATATTATATCTACATATAATAATAAATTCTGTATGTTACATTAGACAGTATATTACGTGATAAACATCTAAATACTGAAGAGTTAACTATACAGTTGGGCAAGGTACATTATCCAATGAGAATCCCACCATTATCTTTATAAGAAATTAAGTAACCTCCTATACACACAATTGTGATTATATTACACGGTATAATTCATTGTGTATTAATAATGAATTATTATATACATACATTTAAATGTTATATTTATAAGTGTTGTAGTAAGTTATCATTGTTCGATTTAAACCAAAACCTTGTCAAAACAAAAATACTTTTTAAAAATAACCTTAAAATAACAGAATGAATATGTCAGTTAATGTTAGTTAAGACTCAAAATAGTAATTTCTATTATACATCAAAATCTACCATGGTTAACATAACAAATAAGATAAAATTTGTATATAAAATATCAGAAATGTATGTGTATATACATATTAATACAATACATAAATGTATAATACAGAACAAGATATAAATGTATAATTCAGAAAAAATAATTTTAAATTTATTTTTTTTACGTTCATATCTCAACGGGTATTTTACTGGCGTAAATTTTACCCTAGTAATTTTATGTAGTTAGAAACATTTTAACAGATGGTGACTAAGTAAAATTATATAAAACCACCTAATCGCATCTAACTAAACCGTTAAAATCTTTTAAAACATAGAAATCAAACTATCTCAGACCATGGCCAAAAGAAACTGGTATTCTATGTGTATAAAGTATCATATTGAAGGTAAGTCATAAATATTGTACCTGATATTGGGGCAAATGGTCTCATTTTCATTTTTACATCACGACCAACCTCGACAACAAAACATGACGTCCTGAACTAAATCCTAGCGATGAATATCATCACTAGGATTATGAATTTTTTGTAAAATTAAGATAGGCCTGTTTACCGTGCTTCAAAACACTTAGGTACTAACCTAAAATACTGTTATTTTATAGCTAATACTCTAATAAACGTATTATAACAAAAGCAGGGCTAAAACTTATTTAGCATCGCGGCTGCAATGTGTGTTTGCTAATATTTTAGTATAAATAAAAATAATAATTATATCTTGCTTTCGAATATAAATAAATAGTAGCATATTATTAAAGAAAATTTTATTTAAGTAATTATCAACTAATGATAATGCACATTTCAAAATGTTGAGTGCATTAAATTAAAGTAAACTAAGAATTGTTTAGGTTGATACAATTTAGTTGATTACAACAATAATTTTATGTGTAACTTTTGTATTACAGTATTATCAAAATACCCAACTGTATACACATTTGAATTGTATATTTATTCATTTCTGGCATATATTAATGGTAACATGTTAATGGTGGTATCATTGTATAATATATGTCAAGGTTTTACAGGACAAGCTTAATTTAACAAAAAAGAAATACTGATCATTGGAAAAATTCAATGATTTAAAAATCAACTATGTATTCCAAACTGTATATTAATCATATTTAGTATTGAATTTATTGCTAATATCAGAAATGTAAAATAAACAGGAATACAAAATACATAGTTTGGTTCATTCTAAACATTCTCAACAGAACGATTTTTGATATTTAGATTTCTAGACCAACAATCATATCAAAGTTTTCCTAAAAATCTAAATTAATATGCATTCTGCATTAATTCATCTGATTAATGATACTTGTAACTATTTCCAAATTAATAAATCCATTATATAGAAAAAGATGATGCAGTAGAAGGAAACACGGTTACTGACAGACAGGCACGTATACATATATCTAAGACAAAAGGAATTAACAAATTAATTGCAACTTTGCATTGAACATTAAAATTGCTTAAAGTTTTATTTTTAATGTCATAAATTTGTGGACATTTTTACATAGACAAGCAATTTTTTCTTTTGGAATGTATAAATATCGTACATTTTAAATCACAAATATTGTTATATTTATTACAATACTTGTAATCTACTTTTAGGCAGTTAAAAATAAAAAAAAAAATAACAATATAGGTATATAGTTATATTATATAGTTATTTAATTCATTAATTAATATAGTAATTTAGTTAATAGTAATACAACCTAATTAAAATGTTGCAACATGCACACCACTCAAAGAAGAAATCATTAATTAGTTTTAGTAATAGTTACATATATGCAACACAATCACAATAAATCTCTTCAAAACAAGTTAATTAATAATAAATTAATTAAACACAAAAGCAAATTGGACTAATAGACCAGTACGCCATTTGCAAAATGCGCTAAAACGGTTTTAAGTGAAACTGAGAAAACCACAAAAAACTGTTTGATTTGACTCAGACAAGCTACACCTACAATTTTTTGTTAAATAGGTCACAAAAAATCATTAGGATTGTGCTGCAAGATTTCAAAATTATCACAATTCAAGAAAAATTGTTATTTCACATTTTAATCTGGAATTAGCCATTTTCAACATTCAACCATAGAAAAAGTAAGTACCTAATGAAAGTAGTGTAGTACAATCTTGTACACTGTAGAACACCCAACTAAAAACTTTTCCATAACTATTCAATTTAAAAACTTTGTAAAACGTGAATAAAAAAGGGCCTAGACCATCTCTTCACCATCACTTTCCATCAAATCGAAGTCCATCTCTACTACTTGTCTATTGTCAAGCAAATCTGGTGCTCCTTGCTCCTTTTTTTTGTCAGCGACAATGTTATCAACATAATAATGTTGAAAGAATGACCATGGAGGTTGAAACACGTGGAATAAAATGAAAAAAACAGTCTGAAAAAAGGGATTGGAAGGAGTCGTTCTGATTATTTAGCGCGTTTTGCTTTTGTATGCTTCCAAGCTGCCATTACTATTAATAGCTTTTAGCGTTTTTTACATCAGGAATGTTTTTAGCTCACTTTGCGCCAGGGCCATGTTTTTAGCGCGTTTTGATATAGCTACCAAACTTCAACCTCATTCTTCAATGGTTTTTAACGCGTTTCGACACAGGAAAGCATGACAGGGATGTAGGGGACGTCATTCTGAATCCAACCATACCAATAACTCATTTTCTTTCTAAATCGATTTAGCGCGTTTTGCAACTGGCCTACTCAAATATAAATTGAGTACCACTTTAAAATATGCACAACCTCAACCAAATTAAATTCAATCAATGGTTAACCCCATCCTGAATTTATTACAATCCAATCTATACTAAAGGTGGCGTTAGTAGATTTATGTTCCTCCTAGATTATTGTAGAATATAAATTAACTATATAAAGGGCACATAATACGAGTGACGAATAAATGATTACATAGTTTTGTTGTGCATTCTCTTCAAAATATTTGAATATTTACTACAGACAATACACAGGATAACTCATACAGTATTTAGTCATACCTTGAGACGCTGGCAAAGAACCGCGAATGAAAGATGTAATGCTATAAAAATACACTTCACAGACAATTACCACCATGAAATAAAACCCCCAAAAATTATAGGAATGTTGGTACATCGTGTTATAAATATTTTATCACAACCTGTTATGTAAACAAAAGATTTTACTACCAGAGTTGACTATTAGACATGAAATATGTCTCATATTAT
This sequence comes from Rosalia funebris, assembly GCA_037954035.1. NCBI lineage: Eukaryota > Metazoa > Arthropoda > Insecta > Coleoptera > Cerambycidae > Rosalia > Rosalia funebris. Next base: position 11,197,331 of record JAZFAV010000022.1, read on the forward strand.
CAGGAGTGACCTCCATGTTTATTCATCGTCAACTGATGAGTTACAGACACGCCTCTAAAAAAATTATACGCTATTATCAAGAACTTAAGACAGACGAGAAAGATTATCACTTTTATGCAACTTTCCATTAGATTTTGAATTTTGTTATACATTTTTTCTATTTAAGAGAAGTTTCCTTTTCAGAAATGCTTCAAGGTTGATAATTTTTATCAGGAAAAGATATAATGAGACACTTTCGATACATTGCCTTGAAATATAGGCGATACTCAATTAGTTCGAGTTAATTATGCTTTTGGCCGATGTAGGGCATGACCGCTTCGAGGCAAAAAGCATAATTAACCCCGAAAATTAATTCTTTATTGCCTATATTTGAGGGAAATATATTATGTGTCCCATTATATTATTTCTTAATGGTATAAAAATTTATCCATAGAATTGTTTCTTTTCGGTACATTTACACAACATCCTGTGTAGGAAACCATCAGCAAAAGCAAATTTTATATGCCAGTTTTAGCTTTACTATTCCATCTATCCTGAGATTCGTAGAGATACAGATTTTATAAAACTCAATGAGTCACTCATTCTCAAAATGAAATACATAATTTAATGTTCATTTTTGACCAATCTATTTCCATATTTCTTGTAATAATAACGTTGTTGAGGGCAGTAAATAGAAGTTGCACACATCTCAGATGTCTGCCAAGACAATGTTCAATTGGATTGAGATTTGGGCTGCATAGCAGCGACCAAAATCTCAATATTGAAAGAATTTTGAGACCAACATAATGAAGGTGTAGTCAACTAAATTCCTTATTACTCCTTATTGGTCGTTGAATAACAATTAAAGGATGTTTAGAAAATATAAACAAAACCTAGAGATTCTAAGTAAACAAAACATATTCCCGTTCAGACAGTGATGTTAGGGTCCAAGCCAGATAGTATTCTTACGTGGAAGTCTTGATCTATAAGAAACTCTTGGAAGCATTTTCATGATTGATTAAATTTCTCACAAAGTATACCATTTCCAACATAAGGCCAACAAAAACGTGTTCCGTAAATATATCTACTAATAAAATAAAATGTTTTTTAAACTACATATCTCAAATATAGTAAAGTGACATAAAAAATGCAATGCTAAAAAATAACGAAGTTTGTGTTTAATTAAAATTGTTGTTGATGGTTTCCCACTCAGTGTTTCACGAATTCGAAAGTCCAAGAGGATGTTCCACATATTCTTAACTCTCTTCAAATTGCTTTTCAACTTTCTCTCACAGTACTTGTTTGATATCGGTATCTTAGTCACATTTAGCCTTAGAGTTTACCGTCCATTTAAAGCTGCACTTTTACATAATCTGAGGTCTTCTAGTCGACAGACTAATGTAGGTAATAGAAATCGACAAATTGGATCCATAACTTCATGAAAAGTTCGAGTGTTAAGTGCGACTTGTGAAAATTAAGGCTTCTAATATTAGAGGATACACATCTTCAAAAAGTTATTTCACGTAAAAATAAAGCAGAAAACTTTGATTGATAATTTAATTTACTCTGTTCAGTTTTTCGTTATCATTATATTTCTATTGATATAAATGAAAATGAAAGTATATTAGGCTCTAAAATAAAACTCAGCAATTTAAATAAATTACGAAAGGAATGACGAGCAGCTGAATATATTTATGGAGTAAAGTCCGTTTTAAAAGTTAACTTAAAAGCTTGTTTAAGTAAAGATTAAATTAAAAAAATATATATCTTTAAACAAGAGTGAATAGAAAACTCTGTAGAATTATTAGAATAACTCATAAGATCAAGGATCAGTTATATATAAAAATTATAGGACTGCATCCATATTTTTTAAAATTCAACTAAAAAAACAACCTGCATAAGTCATATGGAGGCAAAAATAGGTCATACATCAGGGAAAAATATTTAATAGAGAATTTATTAGTATTCAGAATGTTCATTAAAGCTTCCCACTGTCGGTGCAGTTACTCCCCGAGTGTAACATCATTGGTGTTACACTAGGGGAGTAACTGCGGCAGCTGAGATGCTATTGTGTAAAATTGAGATAATCAGATCAATGTCATTATTTCTTATGTCTTAGAAATGTGGGTCCTAATTTAATACATTATGTGTACATTCATGTGCTACATATTACAGGAAAAATGATTCGAAACTGTTATTCGGATGCAGGTGCAACCTCAGGCTAAAGCAGTTTTCCTTAAATCACCTAATACACCTGGGAATTTTATAAACAATGTCCTGGTATTCCAGAATTTCCACAATTGACTTTTATATAATGGTGAACATGGCTAGTGGTAATGTCTTATTATTATTTGTTGAATTTCCAAAAATTAAAGTCTTTAAGTTTACAGTTTTAATTCTGTAATTATATAATTTAATATAGCTGATTATTTAAACAATTTCAGGATGGAGGGTCGAGCTGGATTGCCGCTCAATGGAAACATCTGGTACACGGATGGAGCCAAGAGTGGGAACAGAGCGGGTGCGGGGGTGTATAAGCAACGCGACGGGATAGGTAAAACCTTCCCCTTGGGCAAATACACTACCGCACTCCAGGCCGAGCTAGTTGGAATTACATACGGTGTTCTGGGGGCCGACCAAAATCGGACCCAGGAGAAGGTATGTATCTGTTCGAATAGCAGGGCGGCGTTGGCAGCCCTGAATTCAGCAACGATAAAGTCTAAGCTGGTCTATAATTGCTATGAAGCATTGAACCACTTGGCAGGGAAGGGACCGGTGGAACTCTTATGGATACCTGGGCATAATGGCATTAAGGGAAATCTAATTGCAGATGACCTTGCCAGACTAGGGACCAGGGAAAACCTCTATGGACCAGAACCTGCAGTGGGAATAAGTCGGAATCTGATCAGAGACCGCATCAATGGCTGGGCAAGAGACCAGCACAATAAAAGATGGAGAGGGGTAACGGGTTGTCGGATAACCAAATTCTTCATTAAATACTCAGAGATTGAGAAATGGGCCCAAGAATTCATTAAATTGAACAGGCACAAAGCCAGAACCCTGGTGGGCCACTATAGTAGCCTGAATGCATATAAGCACAAGCTGAGGCTGACTGATAGCCCGGCCTGCAGATACTGTAAAGAAGACGAGGAAACCTCGATATGATGAATAGCTTTGTACTTACAATTAGACAATCATCACTTAGTACTGTCAAGTATGATTTGATAATGCTATATTATATTGTGAGATTGTTTGTACAGTGCCTTCATCAATATTCATTCATAAACCATGTGACCACAATATTGACTACAATATTGCGCTACTGGAATTAATTAATTGGAATATTCCTCATACACAGTGTGGCCCAAGTTGCAAAATAATAAAATTTTATCTTAATAATGTCAAAATGGCTGTGAAATTCAAATGACAATACCTAATTATATAGCTTTAGCAAGTTGAAAGTGTTTAAAGAAGATATTTGGAAGTTTGAAATAAAGTCCGTTAAATCAATGTAACTAGAAAATATATTAACAAAAAGTGTTCAAATATTTAGTTTAGAATCTTTTTACGTCTCTTATTCAATATTTTTCTCAGCAATTCGGTCATGGATTGTTGTATACATGACTAGAGGATACATCCACGTCGTCATATTTTGCATTCAGTTTCAAAAATGAACCATCAAAATGAAGTGGTCTTAATGGAAAGTAAAAACGATCGTTGACGTAAAAATTATTGCACACCAAATTTTTTTACTTAACCTAAAAAGGTTTTTCTTAAAAAAAATCTACTTTAACTTCCCACGACAATATAATGTAAATAATTTAACCCTAAACGAACCAACAAATTATGCAAATATGCAATCAAAAAAGTATGTAAATAACCAATGGAGAAAAAGGCCATGATGTAAGAAATATTATGAGCAATGACAGTAATGTCAAATAAGCAATATGTCATAAAGTCTCCCCAGTACTGTTTCAGAGTTTGTCAGTGTTTTAGTAATAAATACTGGTGTTCCCGGTGTTTACCAATGCAAAGTCCAAATGGCTTCAGTCAAGTCACAGCCAATCAGAAGATAGTAGTTAAACAAACTATTTATAAGGTTAGAATTTTGTAAAAATGTTACTTTATGGATTAAATGGATTAAAGTACAGGGACAGAAACTAAAAATGCTGAGATTCGCGGATGATATAGCAGTATTAGCATCTAGTAAGGAGGAACTAGAATCAGCATTGAACGAAATGGAGGCAGTGTTGACAGAGCAATACGGAATGAGGGTGAATAAAAACAAAACTAAAGTGTTAGTGTGCAGAGGGCGCGAGAGCAGAGCAAAAACGAAAGTACAAATTAATAATGAAAGATTGGAGGAAGTTAAAGACTTCACTTATTTAGGAAGTAAAATAAATTGGGATGGAAGAAGCGATAAAGATATAAAACAAAGAATAGCGCGGGGTCGAGTAGCTTTTAACAAAAAGAAAGCACTTTTATGCTCGGGGGTAATAAACTTAGAAACAAGGAAGAAATTTTTGAAAACATATGTATGGAGCACGGCACTTTACGGCTGCGAAACCTGGACGGTAGGGGAAGCAAGTAGGAAGAAATTAGAAGCTTTTGAGATGTGGTGTTACCGAAGAATGATGAAAATACTATGGACTGATAGGGTTAGAAACGAAGAAGTATTGGAGAAAGTCGGCGAGAAAAGGAGTATGTGGAAAAACTTAAAGAAGAGAAGAGATAGAATGGTAGGCCACTTGCTGAGACATGGGGGAATAGTCCGCGATATTTTGGAGGCAGAAATAGGAGTGAAGAAAGGCAGAGGTAGGCCTAGATTAGACTACTGCTCGCAAATAGTAAGGGATGTAGGTTGTAGCACAATTAGCGAAATGCGTAGGTTAGCACAAGATAGGAGAAGCTGGAGGTTAGCGTCCAACCAGTCTTAGGACTGATGACCTAATGATGATGATGTTACTTTATGCCCGCTCCATACACTGGGGTCAACATTGTCGCCATCAGCATTTGTCCAATGTGTGTACCGACAAAATAGCATTGGAGCCAACATTGGCGCCAATATTTTTATGACTCGCGCCAATGTTGGTAGTTTTCTGTCTTTTGTCGGTTTTTCGACGACACTTCAAAGAGATCGGCCCCAGTATTCGTTTTGCCGACTACACATTGGCGCGGGTAGACCGCTCTCATTCAGTGTAAAATTATTGTTCGTATGGTGAAGATATTTGAAGATTTTTAAAAATGTCTGATGGTATGGGATAATGAAAAGGTGCTGGAATTTTTGGAACTTTATCAAGCAAAACCAGTATTATGGAATCCAATGGTCAAGGAACATAAAAACCGTAATGCAATTGCTGATGCATGGCAACGTTTACAAGCCAGTTTTAGTATCTCATAAAAGAGAGTCGTTGATGTCTACGTATCATTACGGCAGTCGCACCCACAGCAATTTCTATGTCAAACATGTTTGTTGGCTCTGTCGGGAAAGAACTGACATGCCCCCCCCCCATGTGTGGATGCTTTAACAGAATAATACCGCGAATATGAACCAACGTTGACTCTCATGTGTGGAGCCAGCCTTAGCTCCAAAACAACAGCCTCCAAAACAACAAAAAGGTTAGGTTCAAACGAAACAACTATCTAAAAGGAACCAAGAGGCGATGTGCTTTGTTAATATTGAAAGATTTTGAGGTGCTGTATTTTAAACACTAAAATGTGTGCACCAAAAAGTGTTGAAGCTGTCCACATAAAATACATGAAAAACAAACAAACAATTTGTTTCTAGCAAAAATGAATCATCCTAATATAATAAATATATAAAAAAATGGTAAAGTTAATTATTGATTAATAACACGCTAATAGATATTTTTATAAATATGACATATTTTTCAGTTAAGATACTAAACTTAAGCTAAGGCAATATTTCTTTGTAACGATAAATATCTTTAGAGATTTGATACAATATACTGAGTGCCATTCCATTCACTGACAAGATTTCATCGTTATAATGTGACCTACAATTGCTTTGCAATAGATAGTGTCATTTCGTGACTTAAAATATTTTCTAAAAACCCATAACAATGTTTTATCTTATAGTTATAAATAAATCTAGAATCAACACTGGCATGTATGTATCCTGACTAGAAGGAAAAATAACTAAAGCACTGTGCGTGACTTAAAATATTTTAAGCAAAAAAAAAAGTTGTGTTGAATGCAATGACACCTTTAAATCTATACTCTAGTAATTAATTGTACTTTAATGTGGTGTATTGAGACAATACTGGACAGGATGGTCAACAATGTTATCAAAAATAACAGTATAAAGCGGCCACATAAGTCTCAAATATTTTATGGAAATTTAGCAAAATCCTAAAGTAAATTATATTAAAATAAGACACAAGACCGTACAAAAACTTACACCTATGATTAACTTCTGAGATATTAAAAGCGTCTAGTTGTACTTAAAAAAATTATAAAACTAACGTATTATTTTTGATCACATTGAGAGGTTTAGTGAAAAAATAAATTTAAAAGCTTCTAATCAATTTCCCCTAATTATATACTTTTGTTTCCATTTTAATCGCTATCATTTTTTACAATTGGAAACGGTTCGCTTACACCCAACACGCTGGTAACCTTGTCCTCTGTCTGGCTGAAGTACACCAAACAGTAGTTGCCCCTACAACGGTTTGGTAACTCTGAAAACGTAACTTCATATTTGACTGGCTTCTGCATGGTAGGAGGTCCACTTTTACCCTCATCTGTGGGGGTGGAACATTTGCTTACATACTCGTAGGTAACGTAATCGTCCAAGGAACAGAAGTTTTCCTACAATTTTTTATATATAATTTTTTAGAAATTGTCGCTTAGTTTTCATTTAGTATGGTGTTTCATTACTTCAAAAGAATATAAGGGAATTTTCTTTCAATATTCTTTGCAGTTCCAAAGACCAATTTTTCAAACAATAAACACCAAAATTATTTTAAGTTTACAAACACCCTATGAAATTGTATATAATTAAATTATTTTTATTTAATAAGATAGTTTCTTAACATAACGTGAAATTATATATACAGTGGAACCTCGCTTAACGAGCACCTCGCATACCGAGTGATTCGCATAACGAGAATAAAAAAATTACTCCCTTAACGAGTGATGTTTCGCAGAACGAGTGACGAGTGAGGGAGACATCGTGTTGCCGCCTGCTGTAAAAGCGCTTGTGTCTTCCATGGTGGTAGAAATATTATAAGAAAAAATAACCTCCATGCATTTCTCCTGCCCGCCGTTTTGCCGATAAACCGTGCGATAAACAAATAAGATTCTGTAACTTGTGTTTCAGTCTGTGTTTAGCGCTCGTTCAACTAACATTTTACTGTCGCTTGTGAAAGTTGTATTCAGTCACATTATTGTATATTTTTTTTAAGTATAAAGTTTAAACATGCGTACACGTTTGTCCCCAAAGAAAATGCCGCAAGAAGACAGGGGTAAGAGAAGAAAAATCACCGTAAAAGTCAAAAGCCAAATCATTGAGAAGCGAGAACGAGGTGTGAGTGTGGCTGACCTAGCATGCACATATATCGGTCTACATCAACGATTTGCATTATCCTCAAAAACAAGGATAAGATTAAGGAGATTGATGCTTCAAAGGGTGTCACAAGAATTTCCACGCAACGGCCACGTATTCTCGACGATGTTGAAAGATTGCTTCTCATGTGGATCAACGAGAAGCAATTGCAGGGCAACATTATTAACGAAAACATAATTTGTGAGAAGGCGAAACAAATTTTTGTCGACCTCATTAAAAAGATGCCAAGATCACCAACGAACGAAGAAGAAGCATTCAAGGCAAGCCGTGGGTGGTTCGAAAAGTTCAAGAGAATGCTGGCCCATGGACCAGCAGGTCATTTCAAATTTTAAAAAGCTCTACACTAAAGCTCCCTTCGAGCTTTAGTGTAGAGGTAACTGAGGAAACCAATCTCACTCTCAGAGAGTTTTGGAAAGACCACTTTCACATCGTTGTATGCCTCAAGATGATCGACAAGGCATGGGAGGGGGTCACCAAGAGAACCCTTATTTCTGTATGGAAGAAGCTTTGGCCGGACAGCGTTGTCGAACGCGACTCCGTGGGGTTTGAGCAAGTCTCTGCGGAGCCTGTAATCGACAGGATTGTGTCTCTGGCCAAGATTATGGGACTAGAGGTGGATAGCAACGACATCGATGAACTAGTGAAAGAGCATATCCAGGAACTGACCACTGAAGAGCTTATGGAGCTGCATTCTGTCACAGCAAGAAGTTGTGGAGAAGATTTCATCAGTGGAGGAGGAGATAACAGCCTCAGCAGGGCAACAACCTTCCCGTGAAATAAAGGAGATGCTGAAAGCATGGGAAATTGTTGCATCATACGTTGAAAAGCATCACCCTAATAAGGCAGTAAGTATGCGCGCTACAAATTTATTTAACCATAATGCTGTGTCTCTTTTTCGGCAAATTTTGAAGCGTAGGTAAAAACAAATGTCTCTAGAGAACTTTCTTGTAAACAAGGATGTGTTATAAATAATTACATTATTATAAATTTCTTTGAGTATTTTTTTCGGAATGGAATGCATTATCTTATTACATTGATTCCTATGGAAAAAATTGTTTCGTTTAACGAGTGTTTCGCATTACGAGTAAGATTCGGAAACAAATTATGCTCGTTAAGCGAGGTTTCACTGTATTAACTAACTATGTATTATAGAATAGTTATAATTAAGATAGTTTCTCCAGTACCGCCCGGTCCAAAAATAAATGTCTGGGTAAACGTAAAATATATGGAATATCAGTAGTCTAGCGTTCATTATTTTTGTTTAGAGACTGTACTCTGCTCAGATACTGCATATATATGTATGTGTAAGCACAATTACATGTTAATTTGTTGAAACTAAAGGCATGGCAACGTTGCGTTCTGCCTTATAACTTAACCTAACTTTAAACTGTTTCGGAGCGTGAAAGAAAATTTACAGAAAAATTAAAAATGAATCTTTGTCGTGATCAGTTGTGGGACAATAAAGGAAAATTTGCAAAGCGGAAAGTAATACAGAAACATTTAAATTGTATTGCAAAAATGAATCTTGCGAAAAGTAAATAGAGTAACTTATCTAAACATTGGACGACATATTGTTGAATTGAGCGAGCTTGGCAAAAATTTAAGATGTTGCGAATGAAAAAACTTTCTTTCATTTGAAAAAATAAAACAGCAAAGTCGTTTAAGACTAAATTCAATTTTAGATATTGTTTGTGACAAATTTGCAGTAACAACATAAGTGGCGACTGGTAAAACGCATAATGTATATCGCTAATTGACAAGTTCTCGACTTACCAAGCAAAGCTTAAACTGCCACATTTTAAAAATGTTTATCTTTTCAACAAATCGGGCAACAACCGATATTTTTAATTCAAAATATTCGTAATAAACTAATATATACAGTTGTTTTTGGAAAAAATATATAGAAAAGTTTTCAAGTTATGATGTAAAATGGGTAACTTTTAGTCAACTAGTACATTCACACCATACAAAAAGTTCCAACTTTGATGGTGAATATCTCCTTTATTCTATGGGCAAACATTTTTCATTTAAACAGTTTCCTTCAGGAAGTTTATTCTTTATGTGTACCCGAAATTTGATGAAATTGTATAGAAAAGTGGGTTTCCAGAGAAACTACACACACCATCAAAAGTCTTGGACCCTCCCCCCCCTATATTACAGATTTCGACTGTTTATTTTGTTTTCGTTGATAGGCAACAAAGTTGAGTTATTTGGCTGTCAAACAAGATAAAATAAATTACTAGATAAAATATTGTTGATTAGTTATAATTTTTTTTTTAATATTTGTGAGTTTTATTACCTATTTAGCAAAGCGACTTTGATACTTTTCTTTCATTATAATGCCAGGACGTGAGGTTTCTACATTTCATAGGGCAAGAATTATTGCTTTGCATGATGCACATTCCAATCATCAGATATCTAATATGTTAGACATTCCTAGATCTTCTGTTATGCGAATAGTGTATATATATCAAGAATTAGGGACAGTGGAAAGAAGACCATGTACCTAGTGGTCGGCCTCGAGTGTCAAATGACCGGCAGGATCAGTATCTGGTTCAATATGCCCGTAGACACCAAAATGCTTCAGCTCTAGCCTTCGGGGATCTTTAGAAGGCCCACTCTACTTCCACTACATTGAGCTGCCCGCTTTCAGTGGGCATGGGAACATAGTGATTGACTTTTGCAGCAGTGACATTGGGTCTTATTCACAGATGAAACCAGAAGTGGACTGGTGAGTGATGACAATAGGCAAAGGATCTGGAGAGAGCGAGGTCATCAAAAAGAGACTAAATTTTCCCCATGAGGTTGCTCCCTACAATGGTGGGACAGTAATGTTTTGGGGAGGAATAATGTTCAATCGCTGTACGCCGTTAATTCCCATAAATCAGAATATGACAAGTCAAGTCTATATTGAAAGTGTTATCAGGCCCATTATTTATCCCCTACTAGGGGATAAATAATGGGCCTGATAACATTTTCAATCCCCTACGCGACGAATTAGGTGACAATTTCATGGATGACAACGCGAGGCCGCATCGCGCAAAAACGGTTCAAGAGGTACCTGAACAGGGAGATATTACCTGATTATACTGGCCAGCTAATTTCCCAGATATGAATCCCATTGATGACATGTGAGATTTTGTTTCTAGAGCAATTCACAAACGCATGAACCCACCCCAAAATGCGGAAGATTTAGCTGTGACAGCAATAGAGGAATGGAAAAATATTCCTCAAGAAATTATCAACCGTTTGATTGTTTCAATGCACAGGTGTGTCAATATGTTACTGAGAATCAGAGGAGACCATACTGACTATTAAGCTGTAGTTTACTTTGTTAAAAAATATGTTTTCTTAATTTTTATCATAATGAATTTACTTAAAAAATGCAAACTTTTTTCTCATCGTTTTTTAATGGACTAGATTTTCAAAAATTATACCTGTATTACAAAAAAATATATTTAGAAAAAATATACTTTGGAAAAAAAATACAATATTTAAAAAAAAATTATTTACTAATACAAAACATCAGGGTCCAAGACTTTTGAAGGTGTACATTAATTGGTCCATATTCGTAAAAGAAGCACCATAAAAATCAATGCATTACCTTGAACAGGCCGATCCAGTCTTCCTTCGTATGCGCTATTTCCTTGGTTACCCTATAAAACGCTTTGTTATCGTCCTTCTCGTTCCAGCCGATAATCTTCTCAAATTCAACGACACGTTCACCATAATCTGAAAATACCTGATCAAGGGATTTGGATAATGAGCGACCCATCTTTATCACAGGCTGAGGAATCTAACAACAATATAATCACATCAATCTAAATAAATGTTATAAAAAAGTCTGACGCAGGCACTGCAAAGCAAAGCACCACCTTGTCACCAGAAGTACTTAGATTAGAACGTTTGCGAGCTGGTATGGGTGTGTGTTTTTGTTAGCAACATTAATGCTGTATTGGCTTTTAAAAGTCTTAGCTTAAAGCCTACAAAACATATAGCAGTTGTAATATATACAGCCACACTTTTTCCATAAAGAAAATAAGTATGAGAATTATTAAATCTAGGAAAGAAAATTAAATTGTTAGTTTTTCTTCTCACGTTTTAACTACTCAAAATAACTTTAATTTTATTGTATTTCACCATGTTTTGAATTATTTTTTCCTTCATTTTTAAAATATTTTGAATTTTGTTGTCGCTTGTACATTTTTCGAAATATTTTTTCCTGCAAATATGGCAAAAGAACCGATTTGATATAGTTGTAAAATTGTAGGATAGGTGATTTAAAAAGTATATATATATATATATATATATATATATATATATATATATATATATATATATATATATATATATATATACTTTTTAAATCCTGGATAACGGACGAAATCTTAAACTTAATGCAAAAGAGACGAGGCTACAAAAACAGACGAGACGAAGAAGGACTGAAAACTTATAAGTCAATAAAGTGGGAAATCATTAGAAAATGTAGAAAAGCGAAAGAACAATGGATAGAGGATAAATGCAAAGAAGTAGAAGATAAGTTGCAAGTAGGTAAGACCGATGAGGCTTACAAAATAATTAAGAGGAACTTCAGGGATATAGGAACAATAAGTAGAAACGTTAGGAGTCAATCGGGGGACATACTGATCGGAAGAGAGGAGAAAGCGGATAGATGGAAGCAGTACTTAGGAAATTTATACGAGGGTCAGGAATTAGGAGAGATATTAGAGGAAGAATCTAGCATCGATAGGGAAGATGTAGGAAAACCTATATTGAGAGAGGAATTTGAAATAGCACTAAGGGGGCTAAAGAATAATAGAGCGCCGGGTGTAGATAAAATACAGGCGGAAATTTTGAAATGTGCGGGACAGAAAGTAGTAAATAGGATGTTTGAACTGGTAAAATACATATATGAAACGGGCGAGATGCCGGAGGATTATAAGAGGAACATTATCGTTACTATACCGAAAAAGAGAGGAGCCGACAAATGCGAGAACTTTAGAACGATTAGCCTAACTTCCCATGCGTCAAAAATCTTAACTAGAATAGTGCAGAAGAGGATGGAAAATAGAGCGGAGGAAATACTAGGAGAAGACCAATTCGGCTTTAGGCGAAATAGAGGAACTCGCGAAGCTATTCTGGCGCTAAGAGTAATGTTAGAGAAAACAATAGAAAAAGGAAAGAACGCTTATATAGGTTTTGTAGATTTAGAAAAAGCTTTTGATAACGTAAGATGGGAAAAAATGTTCGAGATACTAAAAAGCGCGGGAATGAAGTATAGAGATAGGAGAGTAGTACACAATATATACAAAGAGCAAACTGCTGTTATAGAAGTAGAAGGGGAAAAAAGGGAAGTAGGTATTAGGAAAGGAGTAAGACAAGGATGTACGCTATCACCACTAATTTTTAATCTGTACATCGAAGAGGCGATTAATGTGGTAAAAGATAGAGTGGATTTCGGGATTAAAGTACAGGGACAGAAACTAAAAATGCTGAGATTCGCGGATGATATAGCAGTATTAGCATCTAGTAAGGAGGAATTAGAATCAGCATTGAACGAAATGGAGGCAGTGTTGACAGAGGAATACGGAATGAGGGTGAATAAAAACAAAACTAAAGTGTTAGTGTGCAGAGGGCGCGAGAGCAGAGCAAAAACGAAAGTACAAATTAATAATGAAAGGTTGGAGGAAGTTAAAGACTTCACTTATTTAGGAAGTAAAATAAATTGGGATGGAAGAAGCGATAAAGACATAAAACAAAGAATAGCGCAGGGTCGAGTAGCTTTTAACAAAAAGAAAGCACTTTTATGCTCGGGGGTAATAAACTTAGAAACAAGGAAGAGATTTTTGAAAACATATGTATGGAGCACGGCACTATACGGCTGCGAAACCTGGACGGTAGGGGAAGCAAGTAGGAAGAAATTAGAAGCTTTTGAGATGTGGTGTTACCGAAGAATGATGAAAATACCATGGACTGATAGGGTTAGAAACGAAGAAGTATTGGAGAAAGTCGGCGAGAAAAGAAGTATGTGGAAAAACTTAAAGAAGAGAAGAGATAGAATGGTAGGCCACTTGCTGAGGGGGAATAGTCCGCGATATTTTGGAGGCAGAAATAGGAGTGAAGAAAGGCAGAGGTAGGCCGAGATTAGACTACTGCTCGCAAATAGTAAGGGATGTAGGTTGTAGCACAATTAGCGAAATGCGTAGGTTAGCACAAGATAGGAGAAGCTGGAGGTTAGCGTCCAACCAGTCTTAGGACTGATGACCTAATGATGATGATGATATATATATATATATATATATATATATATATATATATATATATATATATATATATATATATATATATATATATATATATATATATATATATATCCAAAGCTAATTAATAAATTGATTAATATAGCCTTTTATTTCTTTCCAACTTATACAGAATTGGAGTGTTTCAATGCCCTTTGTAGAGTGTCTTTCTTTTTCTTAAACTAATAAAGTTAGTCATAGTGATTAAAACATCTTTTGATGTTCGGTGAAAACCTCTATTGATTGTTTTCTGCTGCTTCAAAAATCACAGTACTAACACAATTATTTCCTTTGAGAAAAAAAAAACAGGAAACATGGAAATTATGACCAGTTAATACATTGCAAACTGTTACAAAGCTTACAATTACTTTTCAAGTTAATAACAGGATTCTGCTCTGACCTTGGGTTAATAATTTCCTTGTATTTACTCTATAATTAATAAAACATTAGACAATCTTTAAATTTATAAATACCTATATAGTTAAAACTCACATTGCAACTTTATAGAATGCAATTCTAAGAAGTTATATTACTTTGCCAGAATATTCAAAATTTTATCTTTTATAATGCAACTGTATATTTTGACCACGATTATACAGGTCTACTCGTATATGCTATTTAATCTTATTAAATTACAATTTAATAAGACAAATATTCCAGAGAAAAATTTTACAACAAAATATAGAAAGGGAATTAATATAAAATGCACCACACATTATATTCATCATATATCTTATGTATCTTTAATGCCTTTATGTTAAATTGTTTAATAAGATTTACAATACATTTTTTAAATTAGACTGTCAATGTCAGTATATTTCAAGAAATTATTGCAAATAAACTATACTATTTCATAATTATTGCAAATAAACTATACTATTACAGTAAAAGGAATAATAAAAAATATATAGTGTTTATATACTGAAAAATAAATTTGCTAGAGATGTATGGCTATAATCAAGATGAAAGTAGTTATCTGACTATGTGAACGAGATATTAGAATCTCGATTATAAAAATCGTTGGTATATCTAATGGTGATGGGGTCAACAATACGTTAATAATTCCAAAAAAATGTGTAACATACTCATATGTCCACATATTTTTCCAAAATATTTTAATTTACAAGATAACGAATTGGTTCCTTACTTTATGCATGCCATCCATGTATACAATAAATACTTAAAATATCATTTTGAACGTAGCAGATTTCTTTCTTGCACATATATACAGGGTATCCTAAAAAGATGATATAAAGCCAAACTTAATTTTCTTTAAATGGTTGACCGTATCTTGAATTGATTTTTGGATTTTATATAAAATTATGATATTTCATGCATTATGGACAGGGGCGTAGTACTGTACATGGATGCGAGTGATGCGTCGCATCCCTTAAAAAATTGGCAAATTAGTGTTATTTAAAAGTTCAATCGATTTATCCAAATATTACAATTTTTTAATTATTTTAAACCGACCGCAAACATACATTATTTACTTTAAACGCTACCATCAACTTTCTTATTTCAAATCGGCGGTGAAGGCGTCCGAAATTAATGGACTCTCGCGTTATTTGCTGCAGTGCTGAAATGCGATGGTCCATGTTACATCCAAGCTACGCGTTAGATGGGCGAAAAGGTGAGTGATCTTATACAGTCAACAGTGGAACCTCGAGTGGGTGTTGTCGTTATTTCCGGACTCAGTTATGCGATTATGTGAACGCATCTTGGCGACTGTCGCCATAACATAAGGAAGATTCAGAAGAGCTGTTTCAGGTAATTGTGGGAAATGAAAATGAGGAATGGGATCGAGAAACCGTTATTTGTGCTAGAGGCCTTTTACCATTATTGTGCGACTTTGATTTTAATTTTTTCTTAGCAGTGTTTTCTGCAATATCCCCACATTCCGAGAGTCTGTTTAAAATTCTACAGACAACAATATCAAATATTAATTACTGCAATAAAAAGATCGCCGATTTCAAATCACATATTCAAAAAATGAGAAACGAGTTTAGTGACATTGGGGACCATATGGACAGATTTGTGTTAGAAAATCAACCACCAAGTAAAAGAATGCGTTTGGATTTAATTCCTGAAGAAGATAAGAAAAGAACTTATGCACGATTGTTTTATGAAATTTTGGACGTTATTACTTTGAACATTAGTGAACGGTTTAGTGAAATTTCTAAACTGAAATTCTTAAATCTAGATTCCACACAATTTACTTCATTCATGAAACGTTTTCCTGACGAACTTTTTTCTTCTTTAGTAGATACATATGGAACATTCTTTGACGCAAATCGTTTAAAAAGTGAACTTTCAGTGATTTATAGTGATCCCGATATGAAAAAGAGCACTGTGTTTGAGCTTCACCAATACATTATGTCCCTTCAATTATCTTGTATTTTCCGGGAGTCATCAAAATTGTGTCGTTTAATTTTGACTATTCCTGCCACAAGCAGTTCCACAGAAAGATCATTTTCATGTTTAGAGAGAATAAAGACTTATCTGCGAAATTCTCAAAAGCAAAAAAAAACTGTCAGCTTTAGCATTAATAAATATTGAAAGTGTCTTGTTAGAAGATATGAGATCGTCTCCAACATTTGAAGAAACAGTGATGACGTTTTCGATGGACAAACAAAAACCGAAGAATTGATCTTCATTTTAAAAATTAGGATATATACCTCGGCATAATCATTTTAGGTTAGTGTCTTTTTTTTATTTTTACCATTTTCATATGGCCTACCATACATCTGACTATACCTCTTCCCCTTATAAAATTTTTATCACATCCCTAGATTCTTTTCTCACGCTACGCCCCTGATTATGAGCTATATCAAAATTCAACAGTTCAAGAAGATAACTGTAAAATATAACTGTAAAACAAATAAAATTATTTAATCTTAAAATTAATAATGAATTGTGCAAAAAAATTATATCAAGAAATGTAATCCTCAAATTCCTGCAGAGTATTATGAACCACTTAATATTCTATTAGGTTTTATTTTTTTTATAATCGATTACTTATGTTTCAGTGCTATTTGATATAGTGACATATACTTTAAATTTCATGTAGCACCACATGAAATAATGTAGCGGGTTAAATCTACCAATTCATTTTCCAAAAAAAATCGTAATTAGATATTCAAGCACAGGCCGAATATAATAGGCTAGTGTCTCGTTTTATCGATACTAAAAGGTATCAACAAATCGAGGATATGTTCAGCAGTCAAAGTACCATTAATTAAAGTGGGGCCCAATTATGTTCTCAAAATGCCTGAATGTATCCATTAATGTACTAATGGTTTTATATATAAGTTTATGCAATATAATTTCTATTTCAGTGAATTTAAATAGATATTATATTAAATAGATAAACATTATTGAAATAGGCATAAAGGAATGTCAAAAGAAAATCCTGTAAGACATATGATGATATTATTCCACCACCATCATTCATAAGATTATTTTATATTATTGCACAGATAATTTCAGCAGATTTAATAATCTGTAAAATTTGTAAAGCAATACACAAGCTTCAAGAACTTTGCGAAAAAAGAAGTGTTCAGAGTACTGAACTAACGAATGTGAATTTTATATTTGAATCAATTATTGTTGAAAGGGGCTATGACATATTTGGAGAAAATAGGATTATAGTGCCATTTACTTCTCGCTAGATATACTCATTGTTTAATGTTGAATGGAGCTAGCTTACGGCATTTCTTATAGATAATATTGCAGTCAGCACCCAGTCGGTTATTGTTGAAAGGTGCTTAGTGCAGCAAATAGCCCCTTTCAACATTGAACGATTTCTATAAAATTGTGAAACAGCTGAAACACAATTGACAGTAAATGTGTTTTGTATTCATAATCTAAAGACAAATGAATCATTTTATTATCTTTAGATAATAACAGAACGAGTAGTTCTACCAAAGAACAGAGCTTATGCAACAGGTTGTGTACCAATAACAGAGACTAAAGTCAAGCACATGAAACTAACATTACAATACGTCGATGAAGAATTTAAGAATTTTTACCAGAACATTATCGATACTTGGCCAACAAATAAAGATAAAAAGGACAGACAATAGTGAAACTATAAATAAACTATAACATCTTGTATGTTTTAAACAAAAAGTGATGTAGTTTTTATTTACATTACATATATTGTTGAAAGGGGTCAGATACAATTTATTTTTTTTTGATGATCTAGTAACAGTGAAGAAAAATAGTAATTTTTCACAGACGTTCCAAACTAATATATTTTTAAAATTCTTGAAAATAAATTGATTTTGGCACAAATATACAGTTTTTCTTCTTTGCTGTAAAATTTGTTAAAAGGTGCTTAGCCCCTTTCAACAATAATCGATTCATTTAGAACTCTTCATGAAACTCGTTAAAACTTATTGAAACTTAATCAAAAGCAAGAAAAAGTATAGAGCACATGAAAGCAAATTAAAAAATATGCAGAATAGTAAACACTTACTTTAATGATGTACTCTGCTGTCACTGGTCTGTGGTCACTAAGTGTGTACGAGGGGTGAGATTTGTAAGACAACTGGTCCACCTTGAGCGTTACATTTTCATAATTATGAGGATTCACGCAGTGCAATATTCTGTCACACCATGCCGGTCGCCTTCTAAAAATCAGTAATTCTCTGTAAAATCTCAAAACTACCATCTAATCGACAGTAATACTAGTTACAAACACTAGATAATTCATACTTGTGGTCATAAAATGGTGTCCCCACGTTAAATTTGAACGTTGGAGCGAAATCGGGATCTTGCTCTGTCAGTTCGCTGAAAGCTTCTCCTTTTTTCATTACAGTTTTGAGTTGATCATACTGAAGCAGCTTTTTTATTTCCTTTTTTCCTATTAATTTCTCTATCTCCTCTGGGGTTTTGTCATACTCTTCTACTAATCGGAAATTCAAATCACCCATCCAGAATACATAACTGCAAATGAATTATCGATTCAATTATTACATTGACGAATGCTATTAAAGTATTTAGTAATAATGACGTTTTCCTATACTGACTGTCAATGAGATCTTCTTTTTTTTTACTTGGCATAATTGCAAATTTAAAACTTAGGTATAAATAATAGACTTATGACAATCATCAATACCATTTCCGGTTTTACCGGAAGTGTTATCAATTTAGAATTTGTAAATAGAACGCCCTGTATACACAGGCTTTCAGGATAGTTCTTAGCATAACATTATACATATATACCTCAGATGCAATATGGTATATAAAGAATAACGAAAGTGCCACACGAAGTAAAAAAAAATTGTAATTAACATCCTTCTGGTAACCGCCAGACCAAAACCGGAACTTAATTTGACACAGACTACAAAATCGAAATCTAGAGGTTTTAACAGAAAGATTAAAAAGGAAATGTATGAAAAAAATGATTGGATTTGTGGGTGCAGTATAACTAACAGTTTATTTTGCTTGTTATTCAGTCGCGGCGTTGAACCGTCCTGGTCAAAAAATGGAGTAACAGATCTGAGTCATTCGGCACAAAAAAATAGAAAAAAATGAGAATACCCAAGCTCATGGATTTGAAACTGTTGGGAAAAGTAGACATTCGATAGCAACTTGACAATGCATACAGACGCAATATTCAAAACAACAAAATGAACAGGTAGCAAAGAACCGGTGTGTTCTTTCAAAAATTATCGATTGCATAAAGTTTTGCGGATATTTTGAACTAGCACTTCGAGGTCATGATGAAAAAGAAGATTCCTCAAATCCCGGAATTTTCAGAGGTTTAATAAATTTCAGTGCCGAATTAGATACAGCATTAAAAGATCATTTTGAAAAATCTGTTGTTTTTAAGGGTACTTAAAAAACAATTCAGAATGACCTGTTAGATTGCATATTAGTGGTTGCTCAAGAACATATTAAAAAAGAAATTTTGAAAGCTGAATATGTCGCTGTTATTTCTGCTGAAACTACGGATGTAGCAAATCATTATCAGATGACTATAGTATTTAGGTACATTCTACCAGACGGCACACCAGCTGAACGGTTTTGGTGTTTTATTAATCCTCCTGATCATGATGCGGTTAGTTTCTTAGAATGCATAAAAACTATTTTAAAATAAACAGTTTTAAAACCGTAAAACGGACTTTTCCGCACGTAGAACATCTCTATCTCGAAATTGAGTGGCCGAGAAAAAATAAAGCAACACATAAATGCAGAATATGTGTTTTATGCGACAGTTTTACTTTTTTCAAATAGTCCACAATCGTGCTTTATCATGACCCATGAACAGGGTGGGGCGTGTCCTATCCACCTCAAAGTCAATAGATGTCGTCTGGTAGACGTCCTAATCAGAATCAGTCGAAACCCGATCGATACGACACGATTTAATTGAGTGATCGTGCTAACAAAAAAAATTCTCAAATAGTCCGCCACTGTGCTTTCTCATGACCCATGAACATGGTAGAGTGTGTTCTACCCACCTCAAAATCAATAGGTGTCATCTGGGAGACGTCCCCGATCAGAATCGGTCAAAACCCGATCGATACGACATGATTTAGTTGAGTTATCGTGTTAACAAAAAAAATTTCTCAATTAATCCACCGTCATGCTTTCTCATGACCTATGGACAGGGTGGGGTGTGTCCTATTCAGCTTAAAATCAATAGGTGTCGTCTGGGAGACGTTCCCGATCAGAATCAGTCAAAACCCGATCGACTCTACACGATTTAGTTGAGTTATCATATTAACAAAAAAAATTTCTCAAATAGTCCACCATCGTGCTTTCTCATGACCTATGGACAGGGTGCGGTGTGTCCTATCCATCTCAAAATCAATAGGTGTCATCTGGGAGATGTCCCCGATTAGAATCAGTCAAAACCCGATCGATCCGACACGATTTAGTTGAGTTATCGTGCTAACAAGATTTAACGCTGACGACAACGACGATACACACAGACAAAATTTTGTAAAAACCATTTTTTTTTTGTTTTTAGGCCGAAAAACGAAAAATAAACGACAAAAAAAATTCTCTTTCCACTTTTCTTTACACGATTACATTACTTTTCCGCTAATATAGTTGAGTGCGGAAAAGTAACAAGTGATAGATAAACCAGAAAAACTTATTTCACAAAGTTACGATGGCGTAAGTGTAATGAGTGGACGTAATTCAAGTGTTCAAATTCTTATTCAAAGTAATTACAAATATGCCTTTTATGTTCATTGTTACGCCCATCAACTAAACTTGGTTTTATCTCAAGCAACAAGCCAGAATCAAGAAATGTGTTTTTTTCAAATTTAAGTGAAATTACTAACTTTTTTTCTTAGTCTTCGCAACGAGTGTCAATTTTAGATAAAATTGTTGGTCAAAAAATTCCCCGGCCTTCTGCCACCAGATAGAATTTTAAGAGCGGAACAATAAGTACGGTATATGAATATCGTGAATTGTTGATAGAATGTATGGAAAAAATAGAAGCCACTTCAACACAAACTGTAACAATTAATTAGGCAACTGCTATTTGTCATATGTTGCAGGATTCAAAATTTGTTTTGGTTAACAGTATTTCATCGCATAATGCCGCATGCTGATATTTTGTATAGTCAACTAAAAAAACCAGTTACGGATCCAGTACACATACACGCAGCCATAACATGTTTTGAGGATTCTATTAAAAAAGAAAGAAATAATATACAGACAATTGAAAGTAAAATTTCTGAGTATGCCATTCAGACTAAGAGACGCCGTATAAATGAAAATCCATATATCTCAAAAACTGTAGCAGTCAAGGAAATTTGTGACACTATAATTTCCCATGCAAAAGAACGGTTTTCTCTTACTAAACATTTAAATGCTTCTGTACTTTTTGCGTCAGATAGATTGCCGCAATTGGAAAAGAGTTTTCCATTGCAGCATTTAGAAGTCACAGTAGAGGCATATCCATTTTTAGACGAAGCTGTTATAACTAAGTTTGCTGAGAGCAAGAATAGAAGAATTGACTTTACGTTCAAGAAATGTAATACAGTTTAGACATTAGAACAGTGACTCTACAAACAAAAAATAATTGATTCCTACTGCATGCGAGTATTTTTATTATGATGGTATAATAAAAAATTGCGTGTTCTTGATTTTGTGAACCCCCTATGCTTTCGACTACCAGCCGCCACTGCATACATTATTTATGTCGTGTGGGGTCATGTAGTATCGTGTACATCCCGAACTCCCAAAAATACA
Organism: Rosalia funebris; assembly: GCA_037954035.1. NCBI lineage: Eukaryota > Metazoa > Arthropoda > Insecta > Coleoptera > Cerambycidae > Rosalia > Rosalia funebris. The sequence goes on from JAZFAV010000022.1 coordinate 11,219,411, forward strand.
CCGAGTTTAATTGGTCTGTAACCAACCAACCAATTCAAACTTAGCAATATCAAAAATTACATTAATCTTTAATCAAGATTAAAACAGTTAAGCGAGGTCAAAAATGCTCGCCGTTAACCAATTTCAAACGTGCCAGCAATTTGAAGCTGATGGTCTCAAGCCTATGTTTTAAAATGTGAAATATCAACGTCAACTGCGCTAGCTATATTTGCCCTGAATCTAACAACTTATTAACCCTACCCAGCAGCATTCTGGCATAGGGGGTATGAAGTTCTTTTGTTGGATTGCCCTACAGTTTAAATTTTAGGTCTCTGGGAGCAGGATCTCTACCTTGCTAAAGTTATTCCGGAAACTATCCAGAATCCGGTATAAATAGATCGAATCCTTTAACAATGTTTCAGTAGCAAAATCATTATAGATTTAACGATTCAGAGCGATATATTAGTTTTAAGCATTTTTTTATATTTATGATACAATAAACATCTATAAATAATGAGGATGTATAGCACATAAAATGTAAGAAGAGCAAGTAGGCGACGACATTAATAGGAATTTTAACGGAGAAAGATTTTTACTCGGCATAATTAAATAGAGTATGCTACAATTATCTTTAATAAAATTGTAATTGCACTTACTCGTGATAGAAAATCTTTGAGGTCTCTTGAACATGAAATTCTTGGTCCTTAATAATATTGTTGTAATCTTCTATACGATCTTTTAGCTGATTGTCATGGGCACTAAGGTGAGAGTTTATAAAACATAATGAGCATCCATATATACTTAATCTTATACTGACAGCGCCCTTATTACCCTAGAAAGATTACCTAGTTCAAGATTTTATTAATTGTGCTTTTACTACAAATAGAAAAAGAATATTTTAAAGCTTTTATTCGAGAAAGCATACACATAATTTTAAATAATTGTAGAGGATATAATATATTTAAGTGTACATTGATTAATCAGTCGTTTTGAGTGACATCTATAAATAATATAATAAGTAACTAAAAAATATAACTAGATATATTTATTAAAAGATAAATTGTTATTGATATGTTTGATGTTTCTGAACTTGCATTTCATTATTTATTCTAATAGTAATGAATTATGTTTCCAGTAATATTAATTTATATATTTTTTTTTTGTAATATTGAATAAAAAACGGTTGAAGCAAATAAAAATTTTCAACTTATACCGACCGTTTACATTTTATTAGGAAAATTAATGTGTATGAATGAAATTTTATGCTAATATACTCATATTGAATATTATTAGTGTTCATTAAATGTATTCTTACATATATTTCTCCTATAAACATATGCCAATTAGCAAAGTCATTAAAATATAGATTAACACAATAACTGCAACAAATGATAATTTTAGAGAGAACTAGTCAATTAGGAAACCATTAGTTTTTATTGATATTTCACTCTCAATAAAGAAACATTTTAATAACTTTATGTACATATCTTTTAGTTAACAGGATATAAATTTAAAAAGGCCGAGGAATCTTTAGATTTACAAGTATTTAAGTTAAATTTTTATTCATGTCTACATGCCAATAAAAGATAATTTAGAACCACCAAAAGGGAGCTCCTTAAGCTCCCTCATGATGGATCCAAATTATCATTCATTATAAGATGTGTGTTACTGATTAAGCATACTGTTCCAAGCCCGTGTTCCTTTGAACATGAAGTTGGAACACCATGTTTAATCAGTAGCACACGTCTTATCACAATAAGCAACGGAAATTAAATACCTTTGTCACAGCATTATATAACTCTAGAAATATACATGGTATTTTATCGGTTTTATAGTTGGAATTAGATATTTCAAGGTAAAAGCATATAAAAATGTGTTTAGCTACATAAATTATTTTTTACGAAATATACAAATATATTCCTTTAATGACGATTAATGATAACTTTATTAGAAATTAATTTCTCTTCATTCATTTACAAAATATAAGTAACAGTTTTAATTTATATTCAAATAGAAAGTTCAGACATTATAATAATTACTTCCTGTTATATGTGCATCAAGTTTTAATGCAATATTTTTATGAAACTTATTCCTTGATGTTTTACTGTAGGTACGTCCCATATACTTTTGTATTATCTAGTTCTATATCAAATATTTACGTTATATAAATTTCAAATTAAAGTTGTATACACACAGTTATATAATAAAAATTATATTTGCTAATCATTAAAGTTCCATAAGACAGAATATTGCTTTAGGTTTCATCTTTTCTTTTGCAAACTTTAATACATCATTTACATGATAAACGTGTAATTTAATAGAAATTAATGATATTAAATGAACCTTATAAATATTGTGAACAACACTCATTCTATCTAACACATAGTCCCAAGTGGATTCTATCCTGGGGAATATGCAATGCTAAATGATAGAACTTACCCACATTCCAGAAAATCCTGTCCTTGTATATTCGGATTCGATTTCTCTTACATTTAATAAATGCCTTCGCATTGCAAAAATAATTAATAACAAGCCTTGTAATCTGATTGACTTCAATTTAATGTAATCTCTTTGTAAAAGATCTTTACAGGCTAAGGTCCATGAATCTTCAAACAAAGTATCCATTAGCATATTCTGCGGTTGGGCTTTAACTTCTTGAAAACCAAGTATGAATAAATCGGGGCGTTTTTCACTTTTCTTATCAGACAAACATAGTAAATCCCTCAAATCTTGGTCTGGACTGCTTGTCCCTACATTGTATGTTGCAATATAAATCCTGAAGATGATTATTTAATATTATACTATATACTCTAAAAAACATATTCTTACCTTAAATTTTCCATGTTATACAAATTAGTATTTACTAATTATTAGGCCCAATGATTCACATTAAATAAAATGTTTCCCGATTTTGTATTTATTCAATTTGGTCTGACACACTTAAATAATTTAATTGTACCACAACAATCAATGAAAATAATTCAACCTAGACATTGACATTTGTTCTGCGGGTTCTGCGATCTGCGTTCTATATGGCAACACAGAACATATTACAACACTTGACAGATGAGCTATAGTCTCTTTACATGAATGTTCATTTCCAAAGGTGCTAATACATTTGCGAACCGAACCGTTCGTGAACCGCTCGTTGAAAATAGTTTTACAGCGAACATCTACTGAACTAAACACGATGGGAAAGAAGGAACTAACCACGAACTACCAGCAGTCTTGCTTGGTGCGGAAAATACCATTTTCTTCTTACATTGGTCTGCAGATATATTCATGTCAGCACCTACTTCCCTCCAGCCATCTTCTTTTAATTTTTTTTATAATGGTCCTTGTGTTTAAGATTTCACAATAACGATTTCGTTTTATAAATGTTAATTAGTTTGACTACATTTTCCTCTGTACACTCCATAATAATAATTATTATAATATAAAAATTATTAAATAAAATGGTAAGGGTAGGCAGGTTACTAAATAAACAACCGAGAGAAAAAGAATCATACACAAAGGCACAAGAAATAATTAGAGCTAGCCACGCGGTTTGCGAGCAGAAGGAAAACAGCGAACTGCATACGACGCCGTCTCAATGTGAACTGCGAATGCCTTTGTGTTCGTCAAAAAAACCGACAGGAGATGGATTGTAACGAACCGCTCAACAGCAGTTCGATCGAGGCTTTAAACCCCGTCCCAATCTTGAGAATTAATGGTTCACGAGCGATTTGCGAACGGTTCGGCTCGCAAATGTATCTGCGCCTTAAGGCTATTTACATATGACTGTATCGAGCCTACGAGCCTGAGTAATCGACGATATTAATGACATCACTATGTAACTATAGCTTTCATGTGTTTCATTTTTACAACTTAGAACATGCGTTTATTTTTAATAATGATTGCATCTAGATTTATTTAGTTCAATCTAATTAATATTCTTAGTTCCATTGCAATCTGATCTCAAGAAATGCTAAATATTATTTGATAAAATGAATATTGAAGTGGAATATTGAGATAAAATAAGATTACTTTAAATCAAACGAGTGGTTCGATAATTTTTAAGCAAGGCAATATATATAATACATTACATTATTTTATATAAATAATATATCCTAACTTCTATGAAGTTGTAATATATTTATGAGGTTATGTAATTTAATAAACTACACACCAATTTACTATCTGCGCTAGTATGGGTAGAAGTGCAATTACGTTGTATTATAATAGACTGTATTATTTCACCATCATGAAGTGTAAATCAACAAAAGTTGAAAAAATCAGTGAGTTAGAATATGATCAACACCACTATACAAGAAAATGATATGCTACTCGATAATAATGCAACAGGTATTTACAAAAAAATAGAGAAATCGGTAGATAAAAAAGGTAACGAATTGAGTGAAGTCATTCATCACAGTAAATCTGTGACTATTGAGAGTAAGATCTACATAATATGCGGTAGAAGATAATAAATGCATTACTGAAATAAAATAAATTCTGACAATGAAAAGATTAAGGGTTGAAATCTATCCAACTAGATATTCCTTCTGAAACCATACACCACATCTCAACAAAACATCTCAATATGCGGAAATTGTTAAGTAGGTAGGTATCTTTCCTTGTTAGATAAGATGTAATTAAGTAGACATCCAATACGGCATCCTAAAAGTTCTATACCTATATTAAGAAAGTATCCATGATATGTAAGATTAACACATTCCTGGAAGATGAAAATTGGGTATTTTTGTACTGATCTCCGAGTAATATCAAATTCAAATTTTGGTTAGCGATCGAAGGGCAGTCGCAACAAATTTCTTATTGGCAAGGAGTAGAAGATAAGTGAATGTTAATCACCGTGATGGATTTTAATAGCATTGTATATTGATGGAATCTGTTTGAGGATGGATATTTTCAGTAGTAACAGTGATGAGCTCGTATCGTGAACAATTCCTGTTGTATGGATTCGCACTGTCGATTTTTTTAATGTGAAACCCTACGAGCAAACTTTGCTCGTAGGTGAAACCGTATTTTGCAACCTAACCTCTTACGACTGTCAACCTATGGTTATTTTTACGCTTTAAAACGTGCATTTAATGGCTATTTTTTGTCATTTGTGGCATTCACGTTGATTAAGTGGCAATTAATTACGTGACAAATTTGTACACCACATTAGGATCAAGACAAGAATAAAAATTAAGATAAGATTGACAAGATATGTTTCAGGGGATACACAAAATAAGAGGGAGAGATGGCAGCAACAGGAGAACTACTTGTGGTTACTTGTAAGTTTTATAGCTGTAACCCTAGAATGCTGTTTATCACAATAATTTTGTTTTCTGTACATATGTCTACATGTTGTAACCCAAAATATTTACAACACTAAAAACTACAAATCAGTCTACAAATCAAACCGCAATCTGAGATTTGTTTTAAAATATTATTGTGAACTTAATTTTCAAACGTATTTGATAAAATATTGTAAACATCTAGTGATAAAATGTAACAATTCCCTATTGGATGTTACAGTAACTAACAAGTTAATTACAAAACAAGTAATTGGTTTCGTAAAATGATTTTAAAATGCCTGTATACTCCAATGAGACAAGATTTTTGTTTTGCTCGGAGTAACGAACGTACCTTCCACGGTACCAACGTTTGAAGTAAAAATTCCCTGTCAGTTTGCCGCCATTTCTCGGGCATATATTTTAATTTTTTGCGAAGTAACTTGTGAATTTAAAGAAAATTGATATCATAATTGAAGTGCAGTAATTAGTGAGAAACTTAAAGTCGAGTTGAAGGATATTCTCTAGAAAACTCAACAAACAATGTAAGTACAGTTTATCTATATTTTTTACTAAAGGTGTGTAGCTATAAAATATTTGTTTTTATAATGTATCTAGAATGAAATAAAAGCGTACATATTCAAACAGAATAACGTAATGAGAAAATAAATAAAAAAACATGTAATTGGCATAATTATATATTTATCCTTAAAACAGTTTTACAAAACTATTAGTACTTATATTCAACAATAATTTAAAATATCTGTTAAAATATACTCATTTGGCACATTTTAGATCTTCATATAAATACAGGTATATATAGCATTAAGTAAACGTGAACAAAACCCCTTAAAACTCTGCGTTCAGCTTTAAAGCTATTCACTTGAAATGTTGTGCATAACGAGTCAAAGGTATAATGATGAAATAGCTTAACAAACCGTTACTGTAACGTAGAAGAACACATAGTTTCATTATTATTAATAAGAATTAACAACAATTTTAAAACTACTAATAATTAAAAACAGCCATAATATAGCACAATGGAAAATTACGAAGTGTAAATTGGTTGTTCAATAGAAACGGTATTACCTATAATAAAAAAAATTACAAAAATAATCGCCATTATAAAATCGATGGTAATGACGCCTACAAAGCACATTTATAAAATGTGCCCAACTAAACGAGTACGTACTATTCAAAATTCTTTTAAAACTCCAATATTTTCTCCAAATAGCACGACGACTTGGCCTCATAATCCTTATGATATTTGAGCCCTTAAAGAGAAAGAGTTGCAAGACGAGGCCATTCTTTGTTACTCTAACAGTCTACTACATTGCCACATTTAGAAACGTTTGATCGTGTTTTTTTTTTGGTACATTTTTCATTTGTCTTTGATGAACAAAGAAGAAAAAGTTACAAAAAATACTTCCTCTAGCAACCCCCCTTACAATAATGAGATCTAATAAACCTTTCAAAAGCTAACAGTGTATATTGGTCCATTCGTTGAATATATTTCTCTGTTAGTTAATAATTATTGTCTTTCATAAGTTACAAATTACGATTTCTCAACATTTTTTTTTAATTATACTGTTCGTAAAAAAGAACTGCAATTATAATTAGTTTGGAAATATTCAAAAACTCAATTGACACTTTCTATTCATCTTATATTGCAAAAATTACAAGCAATTTTATCAAATATACTTTTATATGAGATATTGAAGTATAAAATGTCTTTGACTGAAATGCAAAAAGAAAAAAAAAACAATTATTCATTTAACAAGTTTTCGTTAACAAGTAAGTAATTCATCCACAATAATATACTGAGTGGTACAGTGGAGTTATTTACGGAAAACCATCACTTTGAGTTACTGGTAGTCAAAAAATGTATACAATCTTCCATGTAATTCTGCAAATTCATTCTACAAATCTTTTTTGTGCTTCAATGTTGGAGGTTTTTACTTTGGAATAGTCAATGCCCATAATTGAAACTTGTCTGCCAAAACTTCACAAACAGGAGATAGAATAAGTAACTCCATTACTTTTAAAAAATGCTAGAAATGACAATTTCTAGCATTTCAACAGGTGAAACTAATGGTGTTGGGGATTTTTAGGGTGTTTTAGGGGCACACTGTCACGGAAAATGCAAAATCTCGTAAGTATTTCTTTACGGACGTTACGAATTTTTGATAAAAAAATTTATGATTTTTAGAGAAGTGAAAGAAAATTCATCACTCCCCCTGTCGACTTTACCCTACCCAGATATATATTGTGAACATCCCATAGAGCTTATATTAAGTCATCCTGATTGCAAAATCCCTTACAATATTTTTTATGGATGTTACGAATTTTTTGTTAAAAAATAAATTTTTTAATAAAATGAGAAAAAAAAAATAAGCGCTCCCTCAGTAGACCTTACCCTACCCATATATTTCCCCCGACATCTCATGGGGCTTCTACTAAGTGACCTTGAATGCCAAATCTTATAAATATTTGTTTATGGATGTTACAATTTTTTTTATTAAAGACAGATTTTTTATCTAAAGAAATTTTTAGATAAAAAATTCGTCACTCCCCCTGTAGACTTTACTCCACCTAGATATTTACCATGAACATTCCACAGAGCTTATATTAAGTCACCCTCACTGAAAAATTCCTTAAATATTTTTTTACGGATGTTATGGAATTTTTAATTAAAAAAATACAAGGTTTTTAGAGAAGAAAATTAGAAAAAATTCGCTACTCCTCCAATAGATTTTACCCCACCTATATATTTGCCAGGAACATCCCATAGGGCTTCTGATAAGTCACCCTGAATATCAGTTAAATTTGTTTTTATGGATATTAGGAATTTTCTATTAAAAAAATTTCTTTAGAGAAAATGAGAAACAATTCGTCGCTACCTCAGTAGACTTTACCCTACCCTTTAGTAGATATTTGCCACAAAAATCCCATAGAGCTTCTGTTAAGTCATCCTGAATGCAAAATTCCTTAAATATTTTTTTTACGGATGTTATGGAATTTTTAATTAAAAAAATACAAGGTTTTTAGAGAAGAAAATTAGAAAAAATTCGCTACTCCTCCAATAGATTTTACCCCACCTATATATTTGCCAGGAACATCCCATAGGGCTTCTGACAAGTCACCCTGAATATCAGTTAAATTTGTTTTTATGGATATTAGGAATTTTCTATTAAAAAAATTTCTTTAGAGAAAATGAGAAACAATTCGTCGCTACCTCAGTAGACTTTACCCTACCCTTTAGTAGATATTTGCCACAAAAATCCCATAGAGCTTCTGTTAAGTCATCCTGAATGCAAAATTCCTTAAATATTTTTTTTACGGATGTTATGGAATTTTTAATTAAAAAAATACAAGGTTTTTAGAGAAGAAAATTAGAAAAAATTCGCTACTCCTCCAATAGATTTTACCCCACCTATATATTTGCCAGGAACATCCCATAGGGCTTCTGACAAGTCACCCTGAATATCAGTTAAATTTGTTTTTATGGATATTAGGAATTTTCTATTAAAAAAATTTCTTTAGAGAAAATGAGAAACAATTCGTCGCTACCTCAGTAGACTTTACCCTACCCTTTAGTAGATATTTGCCACAAAAATCCCATAGAGCTTCTGTTAAGTCATCCTGAATGCAAAATTCCTTAAATATTTTTTTTACGGATGTTATGGAATTTTTAATTAAAAAAATACAAGGTTTTTAGAGAAGAAAATTAGAAAAAATTCGCTACTCCTCCAATAGATTTTACCCCACCTATATATTTGCCAGGAACATCCCATAGGGCTTCTGACAAGTCACCCTGAATATCAGTTAAATTTGTTTTTATGGATATTAGGAATTTTCTATTAAAAAAATTTCTTTAGAGAAAATGAGAAACAATTCGTCGCTACCTCAGTAGACTTTACCCTACCCTTTAGTAGATATTTGCCACAAAAATCCCATAGAGCTTCTGTTAAGTCATCCTGAATGCAAAATTCCTTAAATATTTTTTTTACGGATGTTATGGAATTTTTAATTAAAAAAATACAAGGTTTTTAGAGAAGAAAATTAGAAAAAATTCGCTACTCCTCCAATAGATTTTACCCCACCTATATATTTGCCAGGAACATCCCATAGGGCTTCTGATAAGTCACCCTGAATATCAGTTAAATTTGTTTTTATGGATATTAGGAATTTTCTATTAAAAAAATTTCTTTAGAGAAAATGAGAAACAATTCGTCGCTACCTCAGTAGACTTTACCCTACCCTTTAGTAGATATTTGCCACAAAAATCCCATAGAGCTTCTGTTAAGTCATCCTGAATGCAAAATTCCTTAAATATTTTTTTTACGGATGTTATGGAATTTTTAATTAAAAAAATACAAGGTTTTTAGAGAAGAAAATTAGAAAAAATTCGCTACTCCTCCAATAGATTTTACCCCACCTATATATTTGCCAGGAACATCCCATAGGGCTTCTGATAAGTCACCCTGAATATCAGTTAAATTTGTTTTTATGGATATTAGGAATTTTCTATTAAAAAAATTTCTTTAGAGAAAATGAGAAACAATTCGTCGCTACCTCAGTAGACTTTACCCTACCCTTTAGTAGATATTTGCCACAAAAATCCCATAGAGCTTCTGTTAAGTCATCCTGAATGCAAAATTTCTTAAATATTTTTTTTTATGGATGTTATGGAATACAGGTTGTAAGAAGTATAAGTGGCATTATTTTAACAGTCGATAGTTTGGACCTAAATAAACACAATAGTGTTATGAAACACGGATGCTCAAAACTACCATTTAGGAAAAAAAATATCCTGCATTAAAATGGATACTGTGCCACAGTTTCGTCTACGATCACAAGTGATATCTTCAAGGTGGATTTGTAGGACGGGAAAAATTGGGTGGAATGAATTCCCAAAACATTACTTGTAAAGTCAGCTCTTCTCTCCGAATGGCTACAAATATTGATGATATTTTCAAGAAAGTGGCCCTGAAGAAGTAACGTGAAATGGTTGTTGAAACCTTGGCAATATACCATCATCTGATTTAAATCTATCTATGTACAAACTGCATCCATCTGGATATAAACTGGAAACCAAGAAGAAATGTACGACTTAAGACCTGGTCCGGACAAAACAACTGTGCAGAATATTATGCATCATAACAAATAAAAAGTGTACAAAATATTAAATATTCATGTACTATTTCCTTACGACCATATTACAAGTTTTGTGAAACCATGATGGGAAATGCGGATCAACATGGAAATTTTATCAAGAAATTTTTTTACCATTTATCATTCCATTCCTGACCATTCATAATTTAACCATTCATCAACGATACTGTGAATACTGATAGGCATTTGTATTTGCTACAAAATCAATCATTCTCACATAGATCCCGCGTTAAACTGGAAGTTATGTCAATGTTTCATCTACAATAGCATGTGCCATCTTCAGAGAAGTTTTCTGAAAATTGCCAAGATCCATGACTACTTACGAGGAAGGACGGATTTGTAGGGCGAGGAAAATCGGCGGGACTCATTATGGATCCATTACTTCAGCCCTCCTCTCCAAGTGAACACCGATATTGATGACATGTTCAAGATAGGGCTCTGAAGAAGTCAACTGCGATGGTCGTCGAAACTTTGGCAAAGAACTTCAGTTTAAATCTATTTAGATCCTAATCTGTATGGACTGGATCTATCCACATTTAAATTGCAAACCAAGAAATATATGACCTAATAATAACTCAAATTTTAGAGCTCCTAAGCTTCCGCGCTTTTTAATTATCTTAATTGAATTGAAAAAAAAATGTTGAGGAATCGCGTATCACATAAATTACTTCTAGTAATATATGAATATAACCTAGCTTTTGAGCTTTTTTATACTAGACATCGAATTCTTTAGGCACTCATGCCTATGTAGTGACAGTTTGCCACAAATTTCACCCTGTCAGTTACCATACCATTAAAACAACCAATTAGAAATTCTTCAAGTATCATTCGAACCGTCCGACCATGGTCTTGACCCAGCTGGTCGAGCCGGTCAGGTTTCTCTGACCGCCGGCGTCGCTGATGTTGTTCATACTCCGCACGAAAGTCCTGTTGTAGCTCACGCCATTGGAATTTACCACCGTCTCGCTCCGTTCACTGGACCAATTTCTTACATTACTATTTACAGTCAGCCCCCTGGGCTTCACGGGGATGGGTGGGGGAGCCTTAGTCGGCCGTCTAATGGCGGGCTTTTTCTCGTGGAGCGCGCTCTTTGGATTGAAGTTTTCGACGTTGCTAACCGAATAACTTTCGAATTTTCTATATTTCTGGATGAAGAGACTTTTGCTCTCGTTGCTGCTGAAGCTGTCCTGCTTAGCTACCAGCTTCCCGCTGGAATCCGTGACGTACTCCTCAGTCAGTGAGTCCTCTAAAATACTTTCATAATAACTATCTGAATTTTGACTAGAATTTAAGCTAATTTCCGATTTCGCAACGCCACCTTGACTAGAATTCACCAGAGACTGTTGTCCGGTATCGGGTTCATTACAACGCTTTGTACTACCTTTTAGGCGTCTCTCTAACTCGTTAAGTACTTCTTTCTCGTTTATGGTCAAATCCAGGAGCTCCGGCTCGCCCATAATGTCGCCGTCACTGTTTTTTTCGCCCGGCTCCAAGGAAAGGTTCAGCTGGCTGCAATTCCTCGACCCCAACAATAATTTTTGCGGGTCCTCGTAATCGGGATTAGCGATCTTCTCCCCCATACTCTTGGAGCCTTGTTTGTGGAGGGGGTATTTGTGGTTGCTTTTTTGTTCCTCGGACACCATGTGTCGGATGCGCTGTAGAAGGCTGAACCTGATGGCCGATTTGCGGTAGATTTTGTGCTCGGGATGCTCGCCGTCATCGAGAGGAGATGTGAGATCGCTGCAAAAAAAAACCACAATTAAATAATAGTGATCTTAAAGCTAAGAAAATATTTCACGCAACAGTCTTATAATTAAATCCTAAAATATGATGAGTCTCATACTTCTACCAAAATATGATCACCTTAAGAAACTACATACGACTTGTTTATTAAAAAAAATATATATTTTTTTATTCAATTGTACTGGGTGACTGAATCGATGGGATTTATGGTTTTCTCGAAAATTATAAAAAAAACTGTTGTGGGGCTTCCAGGGTCAAAAAGCAATACCCGCAGTCTTCTATCTCTTTCGGTTTCAGTGATACAGAGCAATTTTCAAAATATGTGCACTTTAAACTGACACATGTATCTTAATATCGACGTGTCTGATCATAAAATGGAAAAATATTATTAAGACATTACATTTTTAAGTAGAATTCAATAATGTGAAAAAAATTAAACGTATAAATTTTTTAAATATATCCAACTTGCACTTTTATATTGAACACTCTGTATCTTATTACACCATTTGATTGCAATTTAAATATGCTCTACAATTATTCATATTGTAATAAGAAAGTACATCGCCATTTGCAAATTTTGCAAAGGAGGCTATGAGTAAAACAAATTTATTTGCATAGCAACCGTCATGCATTCTCTTGAAAAGACTGCATTTTTTATTATAGTGTGGTTACTTCATGTGTGCAAATTCTGCTAAAAAATAATTACATTGTTTAAAATGGTCCAGTTTGCAAACGAAGAAAAATACAATATGATCAAGTGTTTCATAGAATGACAAAAATTCTAATTTAGCTTCTGAATTACGGCAGGTAAGATTTTACTGGTAACTTTCTTTATGTACATAAAAACTCTTATTTCTTTTATAAATCATTACAAAAACCTCCTTTTTTGTCGAAAATCGTACATCTGCAAACAAATAGCCGCCATTTTAGAATAACTCAAAATTTTAATTTATTTTTCTTTTTTTTTTTTAACTGTTGGGATTATCGGTTATCGCCCATACCTTCGTCATCAAATGGCTTCCTGTCTATAAGGTCGATCCTTTATGATTATTTTTTGTAAATCACTACACAAATGAGACTGTACAGGGTGACTGGTATCGCGACGTATTCCTTTGAAGAGGTGTTAGTAGAGACAATTTGCAGTCAATTGAACCATAATATGCATGTTATATAGAATCCTCTCTTATTATTAGATTAAGACTTAGAATAGTATTGTACTTTATAATATTATATCAGGGCATTCACATACAGGATGTTATGTCTAGAAAAGAGTATACCAAAGTCAGTTCTCAAAATACTTTCGCGCTTTATCTCAAAACTACATTGTATTTTATCACATTTATTGCAACTCGCCAAAACTTAAAGAAAAACACTTCTTAGAACATTCCTGCCGTCTCAGCAACAGAAATGTTTTAAATAGAGAAATGTCCAATTATTCCTTAGTAATCCTCAGTTACTCGTCAAGTAACTTCAATACTTCAGTAATCTTCAATCAGTCAGCAAGTAGCCATCTAATAATCGTAGAATAAGTTTCAAGTTTAAAAGTATAAAAAGAGGTTACTCCTTTTTTGACATAAGTATGTGTTCAAAATCGTAAATTGAAACTAAATAGTTTTTAAAAAGTGAAAATAATAAAGTGATATAAAATGCATAATACCATTGTTGATAGTTTTCGAAATATTTCAAGTGTTGTGTTTCCTTAGAAATGTACTACCTAATACTACTAATTGTAAAATAAAAAAAAACGGATTGTTTTTTGTTATTTTTTTTGCTTCTACCGTTAATACACAGTAGTTAATGTTATGTAACAAAAATTATGTTAAATAGTTTGATATGACAAAAGTACAGGAGCTACAACCTGCAAGGGTTGTTAGAAACTTTAACCTAATTGTACATTCACCAAGATTTATTTCAAAAATTTTTGAATACATTAAACGTACAAATTATTTTAAAAACTTCTATGCTTCATCATCATCAGTTCTATTTTGTCGATTCCTATTAAATACCGATGCCGAGGATGCAAATTTTTTGACTAGAATTTTGTGGACCAACAAACCTAAATTCAGCAAAGAAGGTATCACGAATTTCCACAACCTGCATTATTGGACGGAAGAAAATCCACGGATACCACGCCAAACCAGTTTCCAACGGATATTTAGTGTAAATGTATAGATGGGAGTTATTTGATAACGATAACTTGGTAGGATGTATAGGTAGGATGATATTCCAGCACGATGGATGTCCTGCGCATTATTATCGGCCGATAAGAGAATTATTAGATAAATGGTTCCCAAATACGTGGATTAGGAGAAGAGGGCCTTATACCATGGTCTGCTAGGAGACCCGACCTTACCACTCTGAATTCTTATATATGAGGGCACATAAAAGAAGTCGTGTATGCGACCGAAATTACAACGCGGGGAACAATTAACACATAGGATACAAGAAGCAGCAATTATTCCACGATACGATAATTTTTCCACCAGGATTACTAGAACTAAAATAAGGAAACGGTCTCGTTTTTGCATAAGGAGTAGAAGTAGTCACTTCGACAATCTGTTATAAGCGTGATCAAATAAATTGTAAAATAAATTTATGGACTTTTATTTACTTTTCCAATTTTTTGAGGACTAAATTACGTCTACGCCTACTACTTTTGTATTATTCCTGGAAGTAACAGGAAACTTCTTAAAACTTTATACCTCATTCGAATAGTGATGAAGCATACACAAATTTTTGAAATAAATCCTGGTGAATGTACAATTAGGCTAAAGTTCATAACTGTTCCAATTTTTAATCTTCTTTTCATCGACTTTTTTCTTATATTCCTGAAATATCAATAAATATGTTGTGCAACAATGGATAATAAAAATATTATTTGTTTTTTTTTTATCAAGCTTGAAAAAAGCACCCAAAATTTAGGCCTCTAGACTGGAATAGTCAAGCCCCGTAAGAGCTTTTAAATTATATGTTTTAAGACTAACAAAATATTACAAATTTTACAGGCTCAAGCCGTAAAAGCAATATTCAAAATTGTAATAATTTCGTGAAAATTTCATATACTGAAATATTTCATCGATTGATTATAAGTGTCTCTACTTATAATTAATCAATGAAATATTTCAGTATACGAAATTTTCAATTCTCAAATCAAGTTTCAAATTATACCTCAACATTGTTTTTCACCACAACCTCCGCCTGCTTTAGATCCTTTATTAATTAATTCTATGGGAACAATCACTGCTAACAAACCTATTATAATGCGTAACTAATTTAATTCTACGTTACTTACTTTATGTGTTGTTCTTCATCGGCGTCGACATCTGGATGCTCCTTCAATGACTCGTCAGGCATCAACCTTTCGTGTTTACAACTCGCGTCCTCCTGTTCATTGGATTCGATCTGATCATTCAA